>OZ023175.1:9785712-11030712 GCA_963678695.2 Diplodus puntazzo
GAAGGGGGTCCCACCGCTCGGCCCATATTTGGTATCACCCACTGTCCCATTGACAACAGACACTCCATGAATGGCATGACAAGGAGAGGGAAATCCCGCGTGGACATCTGTGCCTGCCGCCCATGTAGGCGGGGGGGGAGACAATGTCGGGCTTCCTTTTGATCTATTTCACATCCATAAATCATGAAAATGAGACTGAAAACCCTCATTCTGTCTGTAGAATAGCGACAATGTGACACAGTTCTGCTTAATACCAGTATATTAGTCCAGTAAAACTGGCAAAGGCTAACTATATAAAACGCCAATTAAAGGACAGGGGCCACAATCAGTGGAATTAATGGACTTGAAAGTGGATGAGACAAAGTTTTTCCTCTTAAAAAAAATTTAACAAAGATGCACAGCTTTTTTGCTATTCTAAACCAGTGGTACTCAAAGTGGGGTCTTGGGTCCTTTAGGGGGTCCCCAGAAAAAAGGGGAACGATGTATTTTCACACTCAAAAATCAGAAAACAAATTCATCCATATGCAACACAATGACAGAATGTAATCATTGTTTTGGGGTCGCCCCATGTTGAGAGGCTGTGTCCTTGCCGTGGTGACGCATGATTGTCGTGTCGTATCACTCTTCACCTGTCCTATATAAAACCATGAAAAGGCCAAACAACAAAACACTTTCCAGATTAAAACATCCCAAAGCAAAATCCTTACCAGAAGAGATCGACAAAAAATCTTTTCAAATTGGTCCAATTTGAGTACGTTTAGGGGGTCCTTCATGTGAGAGCAATTTTTGAAAACATTTTCATTCCATTTGTTTTGTGTCTGACCCAAGGTCTCCTGAGTTTAGACTAGCAGGACACATGCAGCCCCACAGTACCAAATGGAGAGACCACTTGTGCCACACAGCTGGTGTCGGCAGCTGTTAAGAGGCTCCAGACCCCACATTTCAGAGGAGGAGGCCGCTGCTGCAGACCAAACATTCTCGTTTTAGTACAGTGTGATCCCCACTGAAAACCGTGGTCATTAAATTTCAGGATAAGCGTGCCACATAAGCAAGAGGACTGGGCTCACCATACGGCAAATGAAAGGATATTTATTTGCAGACACATTTGCATAAAATCAATGAGTTTCCATGATTATAATGAGCTGCATGGACTTTCATTGACGTGGTGGCCGCGTGACATGCTCCACGTATGGAAATGTTTTTAAAAATGATTAAGATTCATGCTCCAGTCATGCTCTCTGGGTTTCCCATTTGCATTTTTCTGCTTTTTATTGACTCATTCCAGAGAAATCCTAATGCGAACCAGACATGGACTAAAACATTTTCAATGTCAGAGAATTCAAACTAGAGCATGAATGCGCAGTCAGATATACAACAGGGAGAAACACTGTGGCCTTAGCACAATATCAAAGGTTATCTCGGTGCGTTGAATTTATTCTCCTTGGCGTATTTGTCTTCCTCTGTCCGAACACATCCTGGTACCTCAAACACCAAACCACTGGCCGAGTAATTACCTTTTTTATGTAATAAAAAGTAGAGGTAATGTAATCCTCCGCAAACCTTTACAGATAAAGCAATGCTGATACCATTTGGGTTTTTTTTCCCCCCCTTGACATCAAAACAATGAAGAAAAAGAAACATCTCTTGTTGTGACACATGCCATATTCTTTCTTTACTCCTGCACTGAGGAAAGAACAAGACACAGGAAATGACATTGCCGGTTTGCTTGAAACGGACGGCGAGCGAGCTCTGAAGGCTGCGAAATAACATTGGCTAAGAGCAGTGGATGGTCCCACCACAAGGAGGACAAGACAAAAGGGCACAGCGAGCCATGAATCATATGCTGCTGTCACCCGACCCCGAGCCATAACCCTTCACTGTGTGACTCTTTGTTTTGGTCTTACGTAATGAATGGTAGGCTGTGGTCTGCTTTGAGCATCCTTTTGCCCCAGTATTCAAATAATGCTAACGTTTTATGACCGCAGCTTAGTGAAGTCTGTCCGTGGAGAGCCTGTAAAGATCAAGAGGGGAAAAGGTGGGCGACTACTTCCAACATGTCCTTGCGCCTTGATATTTAACCCTTTAAAAAAAAAAAATGTTATTCAAGCGCTTACCTCTTTTTTTCCCAGAGCTCTCATTGGTGTAAAAGGCTCAGGCCAGTGCCTGGATTAGTTGCAGACGCACTTGGAGGCTGCTCAAATAGTCCTGTGTAGTGTGACTTTCACTTTAGCTGCTGCTGCTACTGAGTTTAAATCATTGTGGCATGATCATTCTCCTCCTACCTTCCATCATCCCCCCCCCTCCCCAGGAGATCGTGCTCATTACACAGCAGTGGAGATGAGATAATAAGGACAAAACTGTCCAGAACAAAAAACATATTGATTTTTCTATGGGAGTTCACATCATAAACAGAGTGCAAACCCTTTTAAAGAACCCTGAGGGGAAGTCATTTGCCTGATGCAGGCAAGGTTTTGTGCCTAAATCAATAATGTGCACATATACAGGAATGTCCCCCACGCTGGATTGTAGCATTTGTAGCCGTTCATCAAAAAGACGCGCTCAATACAAATGGTCTGAAAGCACTTTGTTCTTTTTCCAACATGGCGCATTTATCCGTGTTGAGCGTCCGGGGCCATTTAAAGGTCACAGCACAGAGAAGACATATTGCTCGGTGAAAATTGGGTGTCCTCTCTCTGGCCCGTGTGCTGCATACTGAGTGACAAGCTGCTGGCTCGCGTCGAAGTCTTCCGTTGGCTACCTCAAAGGAGGACAGAGCTTGGATCCCTGTCAGTTTGGCTGCAGTCATACAGAAAAATGGCTGGCCGTTCATTATCAGCAGTACTCTCCACGGTCTCTAGACACGTCTCACATTCCTAAAATGCACAGTTTGAAGTTGTTGCTTTTTTTTTTTTTATAGTTTTGTGATTATCTGTTATGCAATCGGCTCGGACAATAAGTCTGTGCCACTACAGAGAGTGACAGGTTTAAGAGCTGGTGAAGGTCTATGTAAAAGTTTGTGTATGTTTATTATCCAACTGCATCATGGTGGAAATTCATTGAAACAAACTGTGTAGCATCATCAGTGCTCAAGGATTCCTAATTATAGAAGTCGGACAGGAACTACAGCTTATTATTTTAATTTTTACAGTGAAGTGTAAATTGTAACTGTAACTGTTAATTGTATTTTCTGTCAATCTAAATGTACTTACAATAAACTTAAAGTCCGTGTAAAGCAAAATCAGCCATTTTCTTCTAAACACATTAAACAGGTCATAAATGTGTTTACTTAAAACATGTAAAAGCCATTCGACCATTTAGAATTTAATTTTGGAGCTAGGCTCACAAACTGTTTTTCAACATTTCTGTGTTCAGGATTAAATGGGCGGGTCAGAAATCATGGCCGCGTTACGTAACGCGGCCATGATTTGCATAAACCCCGCCCTGCTGCAGAAGTGGTATAAATACGTGCAGCGCATCAGCTTCAGCGGTTCTCCCACTCGCTCTCCAGTCTCGGATAGCATTGCTTACAATAGTTTGCAGCTAGCTAACCAGCCAACCAGTCAGCTAAACAGTCACATTTCCTCCTCATCGCTCCTGCACCTTTCCTGGATGCCACAGTGTGCAGGGTGATGGCGCTGTTAGCTTATTTAAGTTTCCTTCAGATGACAACATAAAGAAACGGTGGATCGATTTTGTCAAGAGGAGCTAACGTTACTGTGGGGAGTTAAACATCACCACCAACACCGTCTCTGCAGTGCCCACTTTACCCCTGATCGTTTCAGCAACTGTCACCAGGTAAAGTCTGGATTTCTGCAGAGTCTGTTTAGGCTGGTCACTGGGGCCGAACCGATCCTCTCCGTCCCGGCTTGCATCCTCTCCTCCCGCCGACAGCAAGTGCCAACGGCCTTATGTGGCCGCCCCCGGCCCCCCTCGACCCGCTGATGGCGCGTGCTACCGGCCTTATGTGGCCGCAGCCGACCCTCTCCGTCCCGCTGACGGTGGGTCCCACCGGCATAATGTTGCTGCGCCGCCGCAGCCGACCCTCTCCGTCCCGCTGACGGTGGGTCCCACCGACATAATGTGGCCGCGCCGCCGCAGCCGACCCTCTCCGTCCCGCTGACGGTGGGTCCCACCGGCATAATGTTGCTGCGCCGCCGCAGCCGACCCTCTCCGTCCCGCTGACGGCGGGTCCCACCGACATAATGTGGCCGCGCCGCCGCAGCCGACCCTCTCCGTCCCGCTGACGGCGGGTCCCACCGGCATAATGTTGCTGCGCCGCCGCAGCCGACCCTCTCCGTCCCGCTGACGGCGGGTCCCACCGGCGGTACGTGGAGCATTATTGGTGAGCCGTCCCGGTGTGAACGGATAATCTGGAGGCGCGGAGCGAGGGCGTGTCGGTCTGACAGTCTGATAACTGCACAGGTCCCTCACTCAACTAAATACGGAGAAATGTCCCACAAAGCAACGTACAGGACCGGACAAAAAATATAATAACTGTAGCCGTCTTTAGCAACTTATATGAGGAAAACAAATACCGCAGCTGTATGTGGAGAAGCGTCCGTCCTCCTGTCCGTCCTCCGCCTGTCCTCCCGACTCCTCATCACATTTCTGCTCAGAAAACAGCGTCTGTCACCGGCAAAGACTTTAACTCATCGAGTGTTTGTGATGAAAATAAATCACCCGCGACTGCCAGCCCTCCTGACCGAGACTTCAGGGAACTTTCCCCCAGAAAACAGCCTCCGTCCCCGCGAGTGACAGAGTCAGACAGCGTCCTGTTTACTGATGGTGATTATGTATAATTATGCAATTAAGCGCGAAAAACTTCACTCCGTCACTGTCCAGGATGTTTGGTGGGTCAGAATCTAGATCACTACACATTATAACAGCATCTATATGATTACAAACTGTCCGCAGGTGTAGGTAGACAAGGGGAACACCTTCAGGGAACACCTGGGGAAACACCGACGTCATTAACATGAAGTGTACCGTCACCGTCACTGCAACCGTCCTGCCGACAACAGGTGCTCTCATCCCCGCCACCGGCCAGACTTTAGATTCTCTGTCCGAGCCCGACCTGGTCGTTATCCCGGTCGTTATCGCCATCAGCCAGAGAACGGTCGGACGCTCGTCACCGCCAGAGGCGGGCGCTTTTTTTTTTTTTTTTACAAGATCGCTGCAGCCCACAAACACCCACTGTAAAGCAGCTAACATTGAGGATGAGTATAGCGTTGCAGCGCCGCTGTTCCACCGTCTGGGGAGAACCCTGGTTAATGTGTCGCCCGGCCGGCTCGGACACAACGTGCACGGGCAATTAAATGCATTTTGCTGAAGGTGCCAATCCTGAAGGTGATTTTACATCGTGCATCCTGTCATGCCCATGTAATGTTAGCAGATGTTATTGCATTTAATCATGACATGATTTGGCCTGAGTCCCTGAGTCCCGAGTCCATCTGACAGCACAATGATAATCCACATATTATATTTATATGTGCACCAATATAGCTATGACAAGGAGTTATATGTAGACTGGGGTGTTATGTTTGTGTGTAATGTAAAACATGGCCTGTGAGGAACGAGGCTGAGCACTATCAGTGTCTGACTGAGAGTCAGTTACTGGCTCTGATGGCTCAAACGGGTCCGGCTGGGTCCATCGATGACGCTGCTAGTAGCTTCCATTGTTACTGTAGGTTAGGTCCTCCACAAAACTAAACAATATGTAACAATAAGACCCAAAGATATTATTTCAAAATTCGAATATAACGACAAATCAATTTGCTCCACAATAAACCTCATGATTTTAATAGGTAAATTCCACATCCATAAGAGTAAATTTTCCAAGTCCCTCCCAAACTTTAATGTCTTCACAAATGAGTTTATTCTTTACATAGACACCTTAAAACTGATGCCAAATAAGAAAAGTGAACGGACGCTACAATACTTAGTCATTTTCAGTTACCCCAAAATAAGAAATATTCTATTCCAATTACATGTATTATTTTATCAAGAGATATATTTTGTATTCATTTTGTATCTTGTCTTATCACTCAGTGCCTGCTATATCTGATTGTCTGTACTTTTGCAAATGTTAAATAAAGATTTTCATACAAAAAAAAAAATAGGTTAGGTCCTCCTGCAGTACACGGATGCAGCTCCCCTCCTGCGTGGGCGTGGCTCCAGCGCCTCTAACTGACACGCCCCCAGCGTTTCAGAGCAGAGAGAAGTGCTTGTTTTTCCAGGATTTTGAGACCTAATTTTATATACTTGGCAATTTTTTTAATCTTTCAAATTTGGCTCAGTGGTCAATGACACATGTTTCTGTGGTATGACAAACTCATCACACAAATTTATTTTTGCTTTACACGGACTTTAAGTATCTACACTTGGTATTTAATGTTTTATGTGATTCCAGTTGCTTTAAGATGAGACGATTTCTGATTGAGATCAAGACATATTGATTACTTTTGACCATATTTGACTTATTTTAGACAAAAAGAGTGTTTACATTGCTTGATGGCCCTTTTCAAATATCGTATGGTTATTGTACAGGCGTAGATATTAAAACCAAGTCCTAGTCCTTGCCTATAATGTGCACAGTGCAGATCGGTATCAAAATTGGGGTCAATACAATTTGAATCGACTTAATAACAAGTACATGGAATATTAACATAGACAGACAGATAGACAGACATATATATGTATAGACAGATGGATGGATGGATGGATAGATAGATAGATGGATTCCCAAAAGGAAATTAGGTGTACCAGTACATTCAAGGACAAATACAATCAAAATCTTAAAGCTGCAAGCAGTGATGAACGGGCCTTCGCATGTCCACGCACATTGGGGCACGCTGCTGTTGGGGTGTGCCGCATAGATGTATTCAGGGCAAGACCCTCTACATGTTTGAGCAATTTGGAGTATGTGGCAAATTGTATGTGGAAGTTATAATGAGTTGATGGTACTATGGCGAAGCATCAAAATGGACCGCGCCACCAGGTGTGACATAGGTGAAAGTTTTGTCCGCAGATGCTACTTGCAAAGTTTGTTGCAAATCGGTCAAATGGCCTAGGAGGAGTTTGAAAAAGTAAGTTTATCATTTTTTCACACAGCCGTAGTGGCTAATGGGGAAGTAGTCACCTGGGTTTCATGTCATGCGAACAGACCAATGTGGAGATATGCAACACTTTGTGTTTTGAGCAAAATGTACGGGAAGTTGTTATTTAGTAACTTGAGTATTGTTTGGAATATCAAAATTCTTTAAATAAGTTTTTGTCAGGAGAGTCCACGGATGCTGTGTGCAAAGTTTCATGGAAATCGGTGAAATCGCCTGGAAGTTCGAGAAAGTAGGTTTGCAACATTTGGCGAATTTGCGGAAAAACCGGAAATGGGCCTATATCACAAGATTCAGCACGGTTCAGTGAACGCGTGGATATAAGGTTTTTGAATGTGTGACAAAGTATATGTGAGTTATAAGCCAAAACGCACTTTTCTTGATTATAGCGCCACCTAGTGGTGGAAATCAAGAACAACAATAGATTATGACATTTTTCGGCAGGTGTGACGTATATTCCAAGTTTGGTGAGTTTTGGGGCATGTTCAGGCAGTGAAAATGCGATCATTAGGGACAAAAAATGGTCATTCGAAAAACTATAGGTACCTCGCAGGTCAAGACCTGCTCGGGCTCTAACAAGGACACACATGGAAACAATAAAGTATATACAATGTTTATATACAATATAAACAACATTACATACTATCCACCTGTTTCCTCAGAAGCCTATGGGGGCTGCCATGACAGATAACTACTTCCGCCCGCGGTTCTCTGTTTCCGGTTGCCTTGCAACTGCATGACTGACCACTGCTGCCAAGCTAGCCCTAAACAACTAGCGTTATGTCATACAGGCTGAATTGTTTTTAAAATCAGTTCAGGTACAACATGTGCCGTTGTTGGTTGCCACAGCAATTCATGAAAATTGAAGTTTTTTTCAGAAACGTCTCGTGTAGTACCTTAGCAACTTAGACAAACATGTCCGTGCCCTGTGCCCCACACGTCATGCTGAGGAAGGAGGAACGGAGGCTAGCGTGGCTCGCAGCTTCCAGACTGATATAAATATTTGTGTTTATAAATATATTCAACAGAGTAGCTACTGCATGACTTCTCTAACCCGACAATGTCCGAGCAGCCACCTGTCTCCATGACTCCACTTTCCTTCAGCATTAACCACGCTGTATGTTTAACGTTAGCTTGATTGGCGCTGTGGCTGGGCGCTAACGTTACTGCTGCCTTATAAATATAAACTTGCTGTGTCTTTTCAACAGTACTTTCCCGATTGTGTTACTGTGCAGGTAGTTGTATGCTTCTGTGCTTTTGTAACTGCATAATTCTCCGCCGTCAACACCTTCAGAAAATATAAGATAGTTAACGATCGATGTAACGTTAGCTAACGCCGGGCTAATGCTTCATGTCATCTGCCCACTCCGTGAGAACTGACGGTGAGGCACTGTGAGAACTGTCCTCACGACTTATTAAGACATCCGTACTGTGTGTCCACCTCCAATTTTTATCCATTCTGTCGCTTTCTTTGTGTTAAAAGCCGTTTTTTAGAGCGAGCATGACAGCTGCGTTGGCGTAAACACAGAGGTCAGCCAGCTCAACCGGAAGAGCATAACCGACTACCGCTATGAACCATGGGTAAATTCATGAAGTCAGGAATAAGGTGGATATACAATAAAATGCTAACATCAGCTTGTTAAAGTCCCACCATATTTAGGGTATTTACCGTAGAAGTGAGTTCCCTTTAATGTAACTAAACCCCCAATTCCATTCCATTCCTAGAAGAACAAATACTGAGGACATGACTTTAGTGTCCTCAGTGGAAGCTCCAGCATTGCACCAGCGCCTCCAGCCCTCATCAAAAACCAAACAAAAAAAAACTCCCAAAAGTTCCTCATTTGGGAAACTAGAAACCAGGGAAAAGCTTTTCTTCTTGTTTCCCTCTTACACTTCCTCATATCTTTACCAATGTACCCACTCCAACTTTGTGTGTTTGAATGTGTTTCGCGAGGGTGAAATTACAGAGCAGTGTGTGGTTAATTGAATGGGGAGGACTGTACCTCTCCGCTCTCTCTGCCTCCCAGGTCTCCCTTGCAGCCAGTAGGAGGAGGCTTTTTCCATGGCAGGTTTAAAATCCCCAATGCAAAAATTCACCAGCTTGCCTCCCTCCCTTCCCTCCCCTCCCTATCTCTCTCTCAGTAAGTCACCGCCAGCTCGGCTTCGAGGCCCCGTCGCCTGCCGCACGCTCTGCCAGGACTTCTGTGAGGAAAAAGCCGAGAAAGTTTAAAAAACAGGCTTTTTTTTTCTTTCTTTTTTTTTGGCGAGTGGCTTCTATCCTCGGGACGTTTGGGAGCAGGACTGGGCAGACGACAAAAAAGCAATCTAACTAGGTCTCACATGACAGTCGCATAAATATTGCAGCGCACATTCGGGTATTGGCCACCTCGTTTCTTCTTCTTCCTCTTTTTTTTTTCTTTCAATGAATTTGTCTCAGATTATAACTACATTTATGAGGGGCTGAGTGAGTTTTGTCAGTCAACAGCGAGGGGTTAGGAAAATGAGGTTAAAAGGCGCTTTCGGATTGGCAATGAAATATTCATGAGTCGAATTTGAATAAGCTACAAAATAGACAGCTACCCAGATTTGTAGGTAGGCTGCGCAGCAGGAGTATTTTGGTACATCATTCAGAGGGGTCCCTGAGTGTTGAATCCTGAGCTATTTCGGTGCGGTAGCGGAGAATGCGGGGATCCGCTCGAAAACTGATAGGGAGGGTTATAACCTATATCTGTTTCAGGGATGCTGTTATGAAGCCAAATCTGCTCCAGCCTCTAAAGAGAATCCTTCCTTTGGGATCAATAAAGCATTGCTTTAAGTATGGCTCTTTTGCCCCCAGTAAATAAAGTCAGATAATTAAGTTGTGCACCAATATGCCATACAGCATATTGCTGTGCATATTTTCTAAATATTCCCACCCGTTTTTGATATAAATGTTTAAAAACCCTCCCTGAAATGAACACTTGTAACTTTTTACAAGAAAATAAAACTTAAAATTCCTGCTCAACATGACAGCTAAGCAATGTATTTGATATTCACAAACACTGTCCCTTAATGGAAGGTTTTCGGAAGACATATAAAAGATCTTAATTGCTTGTCCCATCTCAATAGGTGCCTTTCACAGCCTCTGGGGGCTCTAACAGGCAAAGGCCCGGTCACCTTAGGACACACTCCAGGAACCTATGTATATATAACACAGCAAATCTCAGGGAACATCCATGGACAGAGGGAGTCAATAAATTCCTTGATATAATCTGGAGCAAGGCCATTCGCTGCTCTAAAGTGATCAGTAAGAATTTAAAATCAATACGGAGCGTAAGGGGCAGACCGCTATGACGGGAGTAATATACAGTACTGCGGCGCAATATGTCTCTCTGAAATGTAGTGATGTTGAAATACGAAGAAGCAGAAAATGGAAATACTAAAGTGAAGTAAAAATACCTAGAAACTGTAGCTAAGCACAGCACTAGAATACATTCTTTCAGTGAGGTTAAACCTTATTGTCTGGCACCATATTACTGCTTGACTTTAGGATTGTTTTCACTGATACTGTATTGCACCAGGTACTTCAACAGAGGCTCAAAAATAACGGAGCAGACAAAAACCAGCAGGAAATAAAAACGTTATTTTCACGAAAAATCAACTCCTGTGAGCAACATTAGCGCCGGCCCCCCTCGAAGCTCAACAGAGTTCTGCTGAAGTGAAAGCCAAACGGACCCCCAACAGCAGTGATGCAGCCAAAGGTGACTTAAGGTCAACAAATTAGTATGTGCCAGATGAAAATGGTAATTTACCATGATATTTCCTCTAAAATGTTTGGTGAAGCACAAGCGCTCCCCTCCTCTGTTTGTCATGATAGCTCAGAGCACACTCGGTTGAGTCACCAGGGTTGAAACTAACAACTAGCCTTAAAGAAATGGAATTAAACATAGCCTCGTCTCCCTCTGAGGGAACCGCATGGTATAATAGCACAGACCTAACTTGACTTAAGGTCAAAGCTAAAGTTTCACGGCAGTGGATTTAGCACGGACAAGAGGAAAAAAATGGGATATAGTGCAGGGAAGGATATCGGAATAATGCAACAGTGTAGTTCTGGTTTAATAAAACATGAATTAAAAACACTGATACATCTAAGAATTGATCACAGTTTAGATAAATACTTAGACATTTGGGGAAACACACTTAATTATTGTCTTGCTGAGAAGATTGATACCACTCACACGTCTGTATGCTAAAGCTACAGCCAGGAGATGTGAGAGTTAGCTTAGCATAAATGCCTGTTGACCAGAACTAGAAAAATCCATCTACCAAACACCCCTGAAGGTAACTAACTAACACATTCTCATTTTGGTTAACTAACATTTGTTGTTTTTACACTTTGATATTTGTACGGATTAAACAAGACAAACCTTGATTTAGCGGAGCTAGCTGCTCCTGTTGTTTCCAGTCTACATGTTAAAGAAAGCTAACCACATGCTAGCTCCACCTTCATGTTTAGCAAACAGACATGACCGTGGTATTTACCCTCTCAGCTAACTCTCGGCAAAGGCACAAATATGCATATTTCCCAACATGTCGAACACCTGCTTTTCTTTTAGATAATCCCTTTTTGCCGCCTGAAAGGAGATTTAATGACACAAAAGTTATTTTATTTTGAAATTCCAGGCCTATTTATTCATTCAATAAGCAAGTAGCATACTGACACCACAAGTTTTTCAATGTAAGTGACTTGTTGGTGAAAAATCAGCCGCGCTCGGCTTTCTCTTATACAGCGTTTGTGCCGTTCTAACCCTCATCAGCTTTAACAGAGACATTTGGCATCTTTAGACATGTGTGTTGTTAGCATTAGTTCAATGTAAACTAAGTACATTTACTCAAGTGCTGTACTTTTGAGGTACTTGTACCTTTGCTTGGGTCTTTTCTGTTCATGCTACTTTCTCTTCCTGCTCTCCTACATTTAGCAGACAGTTTCCGTCACTTGTTCCTTTACAAATCTGCGAACAAAACACACGAGGGTATAAAATATGAAATATTTCTATAAATGGAACTATGCAATGGTTATGCAAGTGTAGCTGAATCAAATGAATCAATTAGTTGGGATTGAGAGAACATTTTGCCATACTACCATTTTGATAGAGAAAGGAAGGAGAAAACAATTACCAGATTAATCTTCTGTAAAATTATCATTTGTTGCATTATTTTACAAGACCGTTAGCTCCACCTCAACCAACTGCCACAGTAAAATTATGCGTTTACATTAATGCACAAATATATAATAGTATTGAACAGTGCAGGAAAAAGAGCATTTTCTTGCATGAGGTATTTGTACAACATAACAGTCCAAATATATTTAACTCAAATAGTTCTTAATTTGCCTTGTGCACTCTTCTCATCGACTGCTGTGAAATGAACTTGCTCCTGTCTTTATGCATCTACCATACTGCTGCATAATGGTTACAAATTCAAAGCTCCTCGCTGAGAACTCTTCACCCTCTCCTCTGGGTGCTGCCTTTCAAAAAATTCAATAACTTACTCGGGCACGAAACCCACAATGTCAAAACTTCAGTGCAGCCATCCAGCACTTTGAACCACTGGATTCTTCAGAGCACTGAACCGTCATCTTTACTTTAGATGTTTGCGTTCAAAGGTTCCAGTCTCGGAGTAGAAGAAGAGGTCTGAACTCTGAATCCAAAAACCTCAAAAACTTTGATGGAAAGTGTAACTCGTTAAGCCTAGCTGGATTCTCAAAGAGACCTCATAAGACCATCATTATCCGAACCAATGATTGAATGACGAGAAGCTGTCAAAATCTTGGAGCCAGCAGGTCGCGCCGATTCAGACGGCATGTCGAAGTTTTGCAGATTTTGCTTGAGATTTCATATATTATTTTGCGGTCTGTCTCCCGGAGTTAGCAGCTGTCTCACACTTTCACTTTACTTTCACACTCGCCGTCTGAGTGCTTTCCAGTTTAGCTGATGGCCTACAGAAGCAGTTGACCACTTATAGCTAAACAACTGTATAACTATTTCTCTCTCGGTCTCTGTCTTGTCGGTGGTCAATGAAAAGACATCCTCAGGTTTTACTGTGAGGTTGTAACCGACAATTTCCAAGTTACGATCGAACTTGGCCTTTTAGCTTCTGATTTAAACGCGAACATCACTCTTTTGAAACTATCTAAGATGACCTTTGAACACGTAATCGGTACCAATAACAGTTGAATTTAGAAATCTTCTATGCCCAAAGATAAACTGTTGAAGAAAGTCAGTGTTGGGCCCTTAAAACAGGGCACAAATTAAGGCACTTTTCAAATTCTCGCATAAAACTGTAGTGTGTAGTCTATACCTTACCGTACCGTGAAGTTAACGATGGGTTGAGCAACTCTAGAGAAAGAAAGTCGATTGTTAATCTGGGAATGAGACTCTAAATTATCTTCCCGACTTCCTATACTTCATGTAAGCTCCAAACTCTACGGTCCTAAATACACAAAAGCAGGTAAACACATTTCTTGAAGGAAAGCTACAAATACATCTGTTCATATCTCCCTATTTACCTTCACCTTAAAGTGTCACAACATGGATTTTCCAACGAGCGGCGTATACAATAAGTCAGTCAACACAACACAGAGGGCAAGTTCAAAGCAGTTTTAATCGCATTATAAGTTTCCATACAGTCATTTACAAGTCTAAGCATTTCCATTGTTAAATTTGCCGTTTTTCATTCTTATCTTCCCCTTGCAGTGTCATCGTGAATTCAACCGCAAACACAGACCATGAACACAAAGCCTGTTTCCTTCCTGACAAACCCACACAAATTAAAAAATCCATGGTTAATTACATGTTCACAGAATGAGCGGAATCCATTTTCCGGACCTTCTGCGCCTTTTTTTGTTACGTAAGTTGCTGTAAAGTTCCTCGCTACATTGAGGGCCGATCATCTCAGGATATCTTCACATAAAAAAGACATGAACAGTTCTGAAGGCTCTCTCTCTCTTGCAGCCCCTTCCATCTCTGATCCCGATCGCTCGGGACGGATCTCAACACAGAGGCTTGCCGTGCCTCATGTTGTTGGCGCAGGTTCGGCCCAGGTTGGCCCCCTCCAGGAGTAGATCAGAGAGTCGGTCCAGGCCGAGGCAGGTGGTGAGGGGGCAGACGAGGCCGTAGAGGCTCCCTAAGGCGATGCTGAGGGGCCAGCCGATGGCCAGCAGGACCACCAGCCAGACGAGGCACCAGAAACATGAGCCGATACTGGCCATCTTGGACTGGGAGGAAGAGGGGAAGATGTGAGTAGCTAATCAAAGTGAACATCAGAATGCTTTGCAAAGCCAGTTAAAGGGACAGTTCACCCCAAATTCAAAAATACATAGTTTTCCTCTCATAGCTGTAGGGCTATTTATTCGTCTAGATTGTTTTGGAGACTTCTGCTTTCTCTCGGATATAGTGGAAATAGGTGGCACTCGGCTTGAGGAGCTCAAAGTGCAAAAAAATATGAAAAAAAAGCTTAGCTGCAGTGTCTCTTTCCAGAAATCATGACCCAGCTACTCAACAAAAAACCCTCTGACCTTTTTTGTGACTGTTTTCTTTCTATTGAACTACGTCCACCAACGGTTCTGCCACGGAGAAGGAAAATTCAGTTTTGCAAAAGTCTTTTTCCCATAAGCTGGCATTTGGAACGTCTAGCAGAGCTGCAAAAATGTAGTTGTTTTACTCCCATACAAGTTAGCAAAGGGCATTGGAATTCTCTAGTGCACACACTCTACGAGCCAGACAATCTGGAAGCTGTGCAGTAGATCTGGGTAATTTTACACCCAGGTTCAAATGTTCCTTTATGCATTAATACTGCTGACAGACTATTAGACTTGAGGAGGGAGTCTAGCGGAGGAGCACTTTGAGACGTAGCTGACAGCGCGTCAGTCACTACAATAGCATCAGATGCGCGGTCCCTGTGAGCAGCCGCGCCTCGTCAGTGATGATAGGAGATTATCAGATTGAAACGTGCCCTGTTGATGATCTGGATGTACTTGTCAGGATTAGGCAGTGGCCTTGACAAAGCACGATAAGCTGGCAACCTCAAGCAATAACAACCAGGCCTGTCTGCCCGTCGAGTTCAACAGGCCGCCCACTGACACAGCATTGAAGACCGGTGCTGGCACATTAGTCACTCACTAATAGCAGATCAGCAGAGATCATGCATAACTTTGGTAATGAGTATTACTTTATCTGTCAGCACTGGTAACAAACAGCAGCCCAGGAGTAATGATGTGCTGCTATTTCCAGCTATAAAAATGCCTGTTGTTGATCCGTGATGAAAAACTGCTAATTGGAAAAGCTGTGCAATGTGTTAACTCTCCCCCCACCAAAGAATAGCAGAAACATGTGTAGACGGTTGCTAGTGAAACATTGTTTTTTCAAGGAATGCAATATGAAGCAAGAGGAGCTTTTGTGTGTGTGTGTGTGTGTGTGTGTGTGTTTTAAAATCCACCAGAAAAAAATGTAGCCCCGAGGCCCGGCCTTGATGTTGAGATTGCAGAGCTGATGGTTTTATGAGTGTGAAAGTGTTGTGCGCTGTCACACTGATTCCTCGAGTCTGTTCTAGCTTTAAGACACAATGGTCAGATCCTTCCCCCCTCCAGGCACTACTGTCTTGACTCTGTGTAATGTGTAATTTCCTGTTGTGACACTACTGTCACGTAGGGTTGGGCAATAAATTACACATTCAACACGAGTGTGTCCCACGGTGGATCCCGTGCTTTTGGGAAACGCCTTCACAATGAAAAAAAAAGAAAAGATAGGCCAGAATAAGACTGCAGAGCCAGGACAACTGGACTCTGACCTCTGTCGCAGCCGCAAACCTCAAATAAAACGCTTCAGCTATTTGCACTGTTCTTCTTTCTTCCCTTGCACGTCATATATCTTGCTTTTTTACTTGTTAAATCTATTACAAAACCCTTTGAATTGCCAAAAAATCACAAATGTAAAAATATAAAAAATGTAGTGCTCACTATACAGAAAACCCACATCTGTGCTCATGACCAAAATAAAGTTTTTACCGCATGCTGTTAGTCTCTGACATCTCAGCCAAGAGCAAAGGGTTAGGAGTGCAAGCTTTTGCAAAGTAACTATTAACCTAATGAATACCTGTCGTGTGATTATAAAAGACATGTTCACCTTCAGCAGAGAAACGTTCTGGAAGGAACCGAGGTCCTGATCTCCGTCCTGCTCACAGCCCGAGGTCCTGCTCAAGACTAGCCGAGGTGCTGTGTGGGAGCGATGGCCACTTCCCACCAGTTAGCTCTGATTTACTACAATAAGGTACCACGGGCGACTGAATTCTCAAGAGGCCAGCTGAGAGAAAAACAGAAAGTTAGTAACTGGAAGGGCTAAAGGGGAGGGAGGAAATTGCACAATGCAGACATTCATGTGACTCAGGAAAAAAGTATGCTTGCAGTCATGGGTTGGTAGAGGACTAATTGGTCATACATATGTGATGCTAAAATGTGTTTCGGTGATGCTTGTTCCTGAGGTATTTCAGCATCATGTGCTACAGTATATTTGCTCTCGTGGGCTCTGTGCCAAAACTAATTCGTAGGTGCAGCCTCAGCCGACAGAGATTATCTCCCTCATCTAACCTCCCATTCTAATCCTCTCCTCAGTCGACAGAAAGGCATCGTCTACCACTCCAAAACTCTCCCTTCGACCCCGCGTGGCCCTGCTCTCAGGAGATGGGAAAAATAGACATTACATGGCTCCACACTTGACTGAATGTGGAAAATATGTCTCTCCACATCTATCAACACATGGTTCTCCATCAGGTCTTTTAGGCTGGCCCAGGCAAGAGCAGCTGTGCAGCTGACCTGTAGTCCCAAGCCTGCCTGCGGTATGATGTAACAACGACCAACCTCTGGTGCATGATAATGAATGAATTTCCAGTCTGTGTTGTTGCCTGCAGGGCTGTGGACTGCGTTAACCTCCTCATTTTAAGTGGATTTATCTTTAAATTGCTAAGACCGAGGTTTGAACTTGGTTTTTGAAAGGCTGTTTTGATATTAACAAGTTTTTAAGCTTCAGATCATTTGCTTGGATGTGGTTGTCAAGCTTCAACCGTGATGTCGCTGATATGAACTTATTTCGCGGAGAACTGAGCCGTTAACACTCCACAAAGTTATGAATGGCACAGGATTTTATGGCTTCCTGGTTGAGTGACTGTGTACATCTAGAGGGTAAGTTGAAATCCCCCAGCATGCACACTGGCCCTTGGGTGAAGTGAGTGACCTACAAATGCAGCTTAGTCGCAGCTTGTGTAGCTGGTATAGGCTGAGCCAATCAGATTTGAGTTGTACTTAAAGCAGAGAGGGGAAACAGATGAATGGATGGAAGTATCATGACAGAGGGATACAAGGCAGCTTAAAACATGTTGACTATACACTGTTTGACTGTCAATGTGTGCGTGTGAGAGGGATGTAGATTAGAGTCTCTTAAAGAGTATTATAGGCTCTGATGGGTGCACATATAGTAAAATATGTCACAGACAATGAGGGATTTTCATTGGTTTTAATAAAAAAAGTACTGATGGTTACAAAATCACATGGTCTAGAAAAAGAGAAACATTATCGCTGGTAACAAATTCAGCATCACTGATCTGTTCTTGAGGGACGGTCCACTTGGTCCCCTTGATAATGAGGCAGTAGACATACTGTATGTGGACACTACGGCTCCTGCTCTCCTCCACTGTCCTCCCCGTCACTGTCGCTGTCTCTGCCCGGATGCTCGGGCATCTTAGCATGTTCGGCTTTATCTGGACTTTCTTCCTCTTCGCTGGTGTCCTCCGAGGTTGGCTCTGCACTTGCCTCTCCTTCTGGGGTTTCCTGCTCCATGGGGGTTTCTTCCTGCGGCTCCTCAGAATTGGCTGGCGCTTTCTCGGCCACCGTATCCGTCTTGGTTTGTTGCGGAGGCAGAGCCATTTTCTGCTGTTGCTGCTAAAAAAGGAAATGAAAAGAGGAAGAATGAGTCCACCTTTACTTTAATGTATTTTGACTAAACAAACCCGTATTTCAGAGTAGTAGGGACACTAGATGTAAACAAAAACTGAATACAGTCATTTGAATCTACTCATGCGCTTCACAAAGTGGTGAACCTTTGCTTGTGAATGACTGTGCCTTTTGAGGATGCCCTTTCTATACCCAATCATGAAACTATCCATCTGTTAGCAATTAATCGGTTTACCTTAAAAACATTCCAAATGTGTTTTATGTAAAACATTAAATACATGGTCTTTGTACAGTTTTTAATTGGGAATATGACAAAAACTATTTGCAAATTATTGGGACACTTTTTTGGAAGTAGGCTTTGAGATATCCGGCCGCATTCTGCTGGGACAATATAGGGTACATACTGTCAAAACAAAGTTGTGTCATAAGCCATTTTCTTTAAATTAGCACAAGGGAGAATATATGAAACTGCTTGCAGTTGCTGAGTTCCTCTTCTTCTAGAGGAAGCATCTCTTTCTATGCTTGGTTTGTGGCCTGTTAATTCTTCACATGATCGTCTACAAGATTTCTCTCACATCTGACTTATTTACTCTGTGGCATTAAAGTTTAAATCTAAAAAATATCAAAAATAGCGAATAGGACAAGATGTTGAGATTTCAAGGCTTAAATAATGTTACAGAGACTTGTTAATGTGCTAGTATGATGTAAATCATAGCAAAAGAACCTCACCTCTATAATACACCTGAGACAATTTTGGGTAGACATTACTATGAGACAGTGACAGTATTGCACTGCTGCATGTTTTTGACACTCATAATTTTTGTAT
Organism: Diplodus puntazzo; assembly: GCA_963678695.2. Taxonomy (NCBI): domain Eukaryota; kingdom Metazoa; phylum Chordata; class Actinopteri; order Spariformes; family Sparidae; genus Diplodus; species Diplodus puntazzo. Next base: position 9,804,632 of record OZ023175.1, read on the forward strand.
TCATCAATGTTTTTTTTGATTTTTACCTGTCTGTACTTCTGGGAGGTCTGGATCATGTGCATGTACATGTTGTACACCAGGTTTGCCATCTCTGGCATGTTCTTGATGATTTGGTCTGGCTGTCCAGAAGCATCTCTCTGAGTGAGGGAAACAAAAAAAAGACAAGATTGTTGTGAAGCAACACTGTGATGCGAAAGGAATGACAATGAAAGAATTATCCCTGTCTCGTTAGCAGTCGTGGTAAACCACTGATATGATGCAATTGCGCAGTGAAATTACAATTCACCTGCCCGTTACCTGCTTCCTATTTGAAAGCCAATTTCTCACTTTCTTCCTCCAGTGTTTGCTCCTCACGTAGCTTCAAAAGGAGTCGAGAGTATGCAGAGTTTGTAATTTGACAAGATTAGTATGCAGACAGAGTCTTACTGCCTAAACTGAGGGCTGAGGCGAGCAGAATATTCAATCTGCCGGGCTGTTACCTCCTAAATATAGGGGGGATGCTCGGATAGGCCCATTGGGCATCACGTCAAAGTGAATGCACTGACAGCTTCAGTACTGTAAAACTTAACTGTGTGTGGTTTTATTGCTGTAAAAACATCGGGGTATTAATGTGTTTCCCTGTGACTGAATGTGATTAGATATCGAGCTTTACTGTCTGTCCAATACTATCTATCAATGCTGTGAATATGTCTACATGGAGCATTAAGCAGCAGTGTAATCCTTTATTTTTATAACTGCCTCTGAATCAGCACTGTGAAGTAGCTTGTGAAAGTTCTGATCGAGTGTTACCAGACAAAAATCGGACTTTTTAATCTGTGTGTAAGCAGTAGGGGTTAACTAACTCCAGATAGACGGGCTAAGCAGGGGCCACATGTGTGTGCCCAAAAGAGCTGTCCCCCATGGGGATGAACACTCTAGAATCGGAGGAAGTGTCAGAGGCTATGGGGTATTTTAGACACCCCTGTTGCCACACACATGCCAGTCAGCGAGACACAGTGACCACACAACAGTCCTCTCATGCTGGCCTGGCGGAATAAGGGAGAGTGGTTTTGCCTTCTGACCTTCTAGGGTTAATTATAGCCAGGCCCGTGTTTCCCCTTGTTTGCAGATGGCCCCTGCAGAATGCCGTTAACAGACTGGGGGCCTATGAGTAAAGCTGCAGTAACAGTTGGGACCAGTGAGGACCGAAGCGGAATGAAGATGCCATTCAGAATATAGAGGCAGGATTAGGGAGAGTCAGGGGGCAATGACAGCAGTGACATGGAAGGATGGTGGAGGGTGCAACAGTTATATGTGAAATTCTTATCAGAGCTTGAGAGCTTCGTTATCAGCCGAATTCAATGGAGAAGAGGATTATTGAGCTTTAAGAAACTGATGTGTGCATACTGTACGTACAGGCTGCTCCTGGCTGTAGTACTCGTGCGGTCGGATGTGCAGCTGCAGAGGTCTGGCGGTGAGCTGGTTGAAGGCGGGAGTCAGCTCGAAGCAGTTCTGGAACAGCGAAACCCTGGCAAAGATGTACAGACCCAGCCTGGCTCTTGACATGGCTACCACCAGACGCCTCACATCCCTGTGGAGTGAGAAGAAAAAAAATGAAAATTGGTTTGACACAAGGAGGGTAAAAAAAAAAAGAGAGAACAAAAATCAAAGTAAGTGGCAGGGGTGTGGGAGGAAAGTGTGAAATTGTAGGAGGAGAGGAAATCATGTGTACGGGCAAAAACAAAAACTGAAGTAAAGGGATCAAAGTGAAAGGATCAAGGAAATATTGTAAAGGAAGGGAAAAGGCAGTATGGTGTAGGAGGAGAGGGGTTTAGTGAAGGATTTGCAGCAATAGGTGAGGGGGAAAAAAATCTTAACGCCATGAGAGAAATAAAGGAATGAAAGGCGAAGGGCAGTGATAAACAAGGCAGACAAAGAGAGGGAAAGGTGGGAGAGTACAAGAGAGGGCAGAGAAGTAAGTTTTTCCTCGCCATCCAGTAGAATTAAGAGATTAGAGGCAGAGGAGTCATTTCCCACAGACTGGAGGAAACCTGCTTGGCTGGCTGTAGATGCAAAGTAGTTGTTTACCTGCCAGATTTAAGACGAATCTCTCTAAATAAATGCTGAACGCACATCCTTGTGTTGTTAAAAGTTGCATACGTTACACGTGACGGCAGAAGGGAGGAAATTCACTGAGGGCCTCTAAAAGCCCCCCTAAAATATGTGTTTGTTCACAAAGTGATAGAATACAAAAAGACTGAGGGGGCACCCTCAACCAATTTTAGCATGTCATAAATCTTTATATTGTGTTTTTAAGGTGGCAACCAAATCGAGCTGTGAAAAATGTAACAATTTAGCTGGACAATAAATCTCTGAGACAAAAGCGTCCTGGCTTATTGCGAGCACAGACGAGAGAAGAATATATGAGGGGGAAGAAGGGTTTGGCTGACTCAAGCAGCTCTGATGATACTAAAAACTGTTTGGTTTGATGTAGATGAATTTGGCACCCGCCCATGCCTATGTGCAACACATATTCACATTGAAACGCAGCCAAAAAATGCGGAATACGTCCACCTGAGCACTTCATGAGATTAAGAGGATTAATCCTTGCAATATGCATGATGAGTTCCATGAATATGTAGAAGGAAAAAAAAAAAGGCTTATAGAAACCATTGTGCAGGGTTTATACGATGGGTTTATGTAAAATTACTGCACATTTCAAAAACTTGAAACCTGAACATTTCCACAGAAACAAACTACACTGACCTGCAGCCAATGAGCACAGAGCTGCAAGAAGAGATGAACCAATTGGGAAGCATTATAGCCTGTGGACATGGCACAACTGAGAGACGCCCACCTGGGCTGTGCGGTGACATGGCAGAGCAAAGTGGACAAATGCCGTTTGTGTGTGTGTGTGTGTTCCCACGTGTGTGTGTGTACATGTCAGAGTGCGTCTGGATCTGTGCTTCCCTGTCAAAGAGTGTGCTCCTGCATGTGACCGTGCCTGTGTGTATCAGCAGGAATGCTTCTCCTGTCAAAGCAAGGGTCGGCTCGTCATATGGTCAGCTGCCCTCCCCTGTGGTTGTCACGGCAGCAGATTGCCATGAGGAGGGATGCAGGAAGAGGGGAAAGTGCAGAAGGAGGAGGAGGAGGAGGAGGACTGGAAGGTAGGACTCAGTGGTGCACCTCAGTGATCCCAGTAAAAGAAAAACACAATGGACAGCACAAGAATTTCCCATGAACCACTGCTCTTTCACCCACTAAGCAGACCATTCAGTAGTGTCAGGGGGCACCGATATATGAATGAATATTAAGGCAAAGCCAAACTATATACAGTGGCATTAAGAAGACATTTACTGTCTTTTTAATTGCTCTATTTTTTTAAAGGGGGAGTGAGCCGATTTTAACATTTAATTTCAGAGCTTCTGGTTAAAGTCAGTTGGGGCTGAGGACTACAGGTCTGATGTGGAGTTAGAAACATGCCAGCTCACTAGATGTCTGTAGCCCGTAGGGATGGGAAAAATTTCTGATTCTTCGATGCATCACGATTCTCTCTAGACTGATTATGTCTCAATGCAGATCAGTTAATAATAAAATACTTCACTGACACAGCCATGCCGATGCTCTACAGTGAAACTAAACATTTTGGACACTTTGATGAGAGGTACGTAAGTAGCCATGTTTTAGCATGAGAGCTGATACAAAGGTCCACAATGTGTTGAAATGTAAGCTGCATTGAAAGCTTTTTTTTAATATAGGCTACAGTATACTGTTTTTCTCTCAGGGATATGCTCATTGCCTGTAACAGGAAGGATTCTGTGTTCATAGAAAGTCATATCTATTTGTGACAAAGAAAAGCCTTTTCTTTAATAAAATATTAGAGAAGGTAATTAATCTGTTGATTTTTGTAATGATCATCACAAAAGTAGGACGTGATTAGCAAACTCTGAGTAGCAAACTCAATTTAATTATTTTCAAGTCATGCATGGAAATGTACACAAAAACACTGTTGCATCGATAATCGGTTTAGAATCAAATCGTTGACCTCAGAATGGGAATTGAATCGTGAGGTGCCAAGACATTCCCACCCCTAGTAGGGGTAGTTTTATTGGTTTTGAACTAAGCTGACTAAATTGACTTAAAGGGGACTGTTTGGCTTTGGAGGAGGTATGCGCTCTACTCTACTACTAGTTATTTGATGCTCTAAAAAGGGGGTGTGACGACATGATTGACAGCTGAGCCCTGTCGACTGAGTTCGGTGGGCGTATTGGCGGGACTTTGACACCACGACTCCTGTGCTCCAATTCAGATCCCCAGCACAAGGACGGCAGCACTCTTTTCAAGAATATTTAAGTTTCATTGTTGTACAGTGGGAGGATGTGGAGACACGTCATCCATCTTTATACAGTCTGTAGAAAAAGATGATATCTCTGGTTCTTCTGTATCGATACTACAACTGGAGCTGTATCACATTGTCACAGGGACAATCTTTGGCAGCCTTTCCACATTGAGTGGCCTGTTTGTAAGGCAGTGTGCAATATCCAGTGTAAGGCAAGATCAAATGAGTGATATCGAGAGGAGAGCAGGAGCTGCCAGCAAGATAAACTACCCCTTTCTAGGCCCGCTGCACTTCTCATTCCCAGCTACATCAATTCACTGCTTTATCTGTGAGATGAGGAAAGAACAAAAACAAGTTCTTGGGTGCTTTCTCTGCCAGCTAAAAATGACCACGCTCGAGGGTTGGCGTGTAGAGGCTTGTGGGTTCATGTATTTAGCTACAAAGGGAATGATTTCTTTTTCGCAGTGGGGATCCAATTTGCAGCCTGTCCAGTGTGATGGTGGGTGAGTGCACATGGCAGTGCAGCTGTGATAAAGCTGTGAGCGGTGCAATTCCAACAGCAGCTACTGTACATCACAGCCAGAGGCCGGCATGGCAAGTCTAAGTACTGTGGAATAGTCCGGCCTCAATTGTCCGGTATTAAAACATGCAGCGTATTTAAGTGTGAAGAGCCCATCAGGATCTCACAGCAGCCGAGGAGTGAAAGGCCATTTCACTACAAATCAATTCAGTCAAATGAAGGAGGGGGCGAGAGTGAGGAGGAGAGAGATAAGGACTAAGAAGAGAGGCCAGGAGGAAGTATAGTTGAGCAGACAGCACTGGAACATGGAATGAAAAGACATAAAGCCTACTGCTGCACTTTGGTTAGCCATCATGCCTCTTAATGACTGCTATGCCTTTGATCAGAAGGAGCACTTTGTCTAATAGTCTCAACCCAATCATCAGAGCACAATAGCTTCTCTTAACCAGGACAAAAAAACTACAGTCAGCCCCACACACTCCCGTCCTGAAGAACTCTTTATCCTCCCTGCCTCACATTAAGCTCATACATACTTCAAGGCAGCGACTCTGTTGTGCTTTTTCCTTTAGCAAACTTGAGAAAGCCTCCTGAGAGCAGCTGTCTCAAGAGAGTTAAGCGCCTACAAATTTTGCTGTTGTGTCCTCAGATGAAGTGCATCTAAGGTGTGATACACAAGTATATTTGCAGAAGAATAGCTGCTGAAGGTGTCCATTTTTGGGTGAGCCTTTTTTTCCCACTTGGCATGTGTTGAAGTAATTACCTCAGGTGTCCCACTGCTTTGGTGCGGACCAGTGAGAGGATGATGTAGTCGTTCTGCTGACCCTGGAACCTGTCCACCGTTGTCACCTGCACACATAAAAACAGACTCAAGTGTTGAACAAAGAAGAAATATATGCCAGCTAAGCTACGGCAACTGATGTATTCTGTAAAGCAAATGTGCATTTTTGGGTAGGTGGAGGGATTTAAATGAAATGTTGAGAACCATGAGCGTGAATGCTTTCCGTAAATTTATTTTTGAGTGAGATGAACGATGGTGCTTGTGTTTTCTTGTTATTGCCGTTATCGCTGTGGGCCACATGGGCAGCCAGCTGGGCTAATACGGCTTAGTGTGCATTTGCTACCACTAGGCTCTTACCTGGGCCCCTGAGACTCGGGGATACTCAGGTACTGGGGGCCACGCTGCTCGACTGGATCAAAGATTACTTCATGGAGACGGAGAACGGCAGAGAAGTGACTATGGGATTTTCTTCTTTTTTTTTTTCAGAGCAGAAGAAAACTCATGTCAGCCAATTTGCTTTTATACCCTGGTAATCCTGTCTTGCTGAGAAGCATGCTCATTCCTGTACGAGGAGCAGAGCTGTGTTTTGACTTTGTCACTGCTGTTACCCCTCACAATATAAAGGCAACATACAGCACCTACACTTGGAACTTGATACAAAACAAGGAAATTGAGATGCAACCATGGAAAAACTGTAGTGTATTAGGTGTATTTTCTGTATGAGGCGCTGCTCCTAAGAGAGTTTCTGTTACCAGGTAATTACTTACATTACCAACATATTTAAATCTCTGGTGATTATTTTCTCTGACAATAGGCCCCTTGTGTTCACACAGTGGGAGGAGAGAGTTTCTTCTTTTTATTATTTTTTAAAAAACCTTTTGAGATTGAAAAGTGGTCTTATCTTCCTTTTTGTGTCTCAACCCATCTGTAGCAGTGAGCCATGGAGGTGGCCACCTCCACTCTTACGTGTAATGTCCTGTAGTTAGTCTCTCTTCACCCTTGTTGACTGCTGACTGGAGGGGAAATGCACTTTACCTCATGAATGTCAAGAGGGAAGAGATTGGAGGGTGCTGTGCGGAAGTGCTTTATTCAATTCATGTCAAATCAAGTCAAATGTTTATGTTCAACTCCAACAGCCATGCACACACATGTCACATACACAGAGAGTGCTGCATCAGGTCAGAGCCTGAGCTAGACACAAACACAGACATACAAACTCAGTGCCTGCTGCAGCAACTGCAATAAACACAGGCAGAATTTGTATGGTATTAAAGGTGGAATGATTCTCGACAAAGACAATTGATTCAGTCATCAACATGGACTCTTTGAGTTGGTTTCATGGCATCCGTTGTCTCCATGAATAGGGTTTAACCGCACTGTGCGGTTATTCAGGCGACATGCTAGGAAATCCGAAGGCCAGCAGAAAAAGGTACCAGGTAAGGAGTGTGGGAAGAGTGTGCAAAAGAGGCAGAGATGGGTAAAATGATGTAGTAGACCAATATTTATTTAAATCTCCCTGTTGCTATGTAGAACAGGTGCAGCACCCGAGGCAACAATATGTCGGTTTTGCAATAGCATGAGGTGTCATGGGCTGTATGTTTGAATCAAATGTTAATGCTCAAGTCCAACAACCATGGTATGCATGCACACACATGTTCACACAAATGTGACATACACAGTTGCACTCCAGGACACCCATCGCTAAAGTAGGCTATAACTGTATGAAACTGTATTGAACCCAAACAGTGCAACTTGTTTAGCAGAGGAGTGCCTTAGTGAGCGAGCTATTCTTAGCCCACAGACAGTGACAACGAAGCCCAGATACAGAATCTCCCCCAGGCGTAGCATTTTGCATGGTGTTTAGTTATTTATGAGAAATCTTCCAGGGAGTGAATTACAGAGGTCATGTCATTATGGCACATGCATGTCTGTGGATACAAGGAAGCACACGAAGACACGGAGAATATGCTGCGAGCCACATACACAGTTTATTGCTAATAGAAGCTATCTGACTGACATTATTTCCATCTTGCTCTCCTCCTCTTTGTCATGAAGACAATAACACAAAGGCTCTTAGCTGATGGTCAAGTGAGGTTGTCTCCTCTTTCTTTTTTGTTAGCCACTCTATCCATCCTGACATGTCTTATTCACAGCAATTAAGCCCTGGAATGTGCACAAGTCAGACGATCGGATTATTCAGTTTTTCACAAGAGACTCTCTGGGATGACACCATTCACGGTGTAATGTTTAATTTCCTGTGGCTTCATATTCACATGTGTCTCAGGATTTCATATCTGTCTTATAAAAAAAGACACACAGGGACATGTAAAGAAGATGCTTTCCAATCGATGTCAACATATCCGTCTGTAAGATATCCTGGTTGCGGTTTCACTGAAAGATAAAGAGGCTGCTGCACTCAGAAAATGAAGGAAATGCACTGGAGGGATGGGGGAAATGTCTATTTATGGAAAAATGTGGACGAGCTTGCGAGGGATGTAAACTTTGGACTTAAATCTTAAACAACCACACTTTTCCTTTCTCAATCATCTCTCCTTGACTCTATTGATGTGCATCCAAACTAACTGGAGACAGATAAATACATGGTTTTCATTCTATCACTGTTTTGTTGGGGTGAGATTCTGGTGAAGGAAACAGATAAGGAGATGGAATTCTAGTTAGTGATAAATACTATCCAAAGGTTTAAAATGCGAGTTTAAAATTCACAGAGTAAACTAAAGAACAAACATCATTAAAGATGCATACGTTCATAAAAGCATGCATACAGTTTGTTTACTACCCCTTGTTTGAGATTCAGTCGTCATCTTTAGCTGGGATATTTATGTGCAATGCGTTTATTTTGACTGGTGTGAACTAGCCTTCCTCTCCTTTTCTGTCTAATTAAGGAAATCACATTAAAATGGACTGACTGTTGACATCTGCTGGGTATTAGCCATTGTGACATATTGTCAGACACTGTGGACCCAAAGCTCAGCGCCATGACCTTTCAGCTGCACAGCATTTCTCACAGGAGCCCCTCTTTCTTTTTCAACTCTCCGCCTCTCTGGCTATCTTTCTTTTCAGCAAATGTAACAGCCTGTCACCCCAGTCACTTTATTACTGGGCTTGCATACCGACTAAGGCCACAAGCACAATGAATGACACTCTGTCTTCACATTGCGCGACATTTAACATGACCAAGCACGATTTCTGGCAAGCTGTCAGAATGACATAAACTTGACGACAAAGCAACAAGGTAGCCTTGCGCAGCACAAAATAGAGACACAACAACAGAGAATCATTAAACTCTCCAAGCCTGCAGGTGATAGAATTAACCACACACACAAAGACAGGGGAAGGATTCACTTCTCGGCTTGTTTGTGAGACAATAAATAAACAGCCTTTGTTGAAGAATAAGGCTGGTGATATTCCATGTTTTTTTTCTTATTGTCAGCAAATCCTATGAAAAGACCAAAGCCAATAATAAAATGCTCAAACTAACAAAGCCTGATGCAGCTCTTTTTTTTTTATCTGCTCTATAGAAAACATGTTTGTGAGCAGCACTGTTGCTGCTGACAACATTTTCCATCAGTACAGTGAACATCGACACTACCATAGTGTAGATATATCAGTATTGCAGTATATGTTATACGATATGCACTGATATTGCATTCGAGGAATTATAATTCAGAAAAGATGCTGACGGTAATTTATAATTAATAAAGTAGTATTATAGTATAGTATTATGATGACATCCATCCTGCTGCTGTACTCACTATGGCACTAGATGTGTATTCATCTACGAAATGCCGGAGTTCAATAAATAAATATTGTTTAGAAAACTTGTATCCAGCTGTTAAAAGTGACTTATTTAGGAACTCTTTTTAAGTCATGCAGGTTTGTATTCACGACCTGTTCTTGAAGACGTGTTATTACATCCTGCTGGGGAATCCGAAAGCATCAAGAGACCAACACGTGGTTAGTTTCAGTATTTTCATGGTATTTGTTGACAATAACAAAAATATATAACACCACCAGCATTATGTTTAAAAAATGTAATATAGGCTTATATGGACTGACCAATAGATTCACTGCTGGTGTTCACTCTTCTCTGCAATATTATATAAGGGTGCTTTGACTGATCGACAATTGATATTCATAACAATTCTGTGTCCTACTTATTTTATCTTGATGAAGTTTGTGACAGATTACAGATAACTTAACATTTCCTTTTAAACCCATTCTTTTAATCGGTCAAAATCAATGTACTTATTTGTTTCATCAACACCGATATGTTGATTTTACTATGCCACTAACATCTACAAATGACAAAAATAGCTGAACGGCCCCAGAAGTCCTCATCAGACGACAACATAATGCTGAAATTTTCATGGCCAGCAGGGAAAACCACCACTTACACAACACAAATATCTGAGATCAAAAGATCAACACGACAGAAGTGGAGGTATGGCAGCCGCTATGGCACAATGACACTCCTCCAGACTGGTGCTGTGCCATTTTTTTAGTCAAATCTTGCAACTTTTTCTGGCATGCATAAACAGTCTGACATTGTAAAGTGTCTGAAAAGCCTAAACAACAGAGATCAAAGAAAGGTGAGAAAATGTGGGTAGGGGAAAGCATAACCTGAGGCTAGCGGATAAAAGCATTTAGCAGTGCAAACTGAAAACGGATGGAAAACTGTGCCAACGGGCTGCTGACTTAAGAGTGTAAAAAAAAGGAAGAAAGCTTGGAGACAAGAGGAGTTGGGGGGAACACTGTGGGCTGGATGAAGACAATCCAAAGGTATCTATCAGACATGAACATAGCACTGAGTTCACACCCACTCTCACAGTATGCACATTTAAATCCTTTCCCCGAACATATTCACACGCACTCTTACACACACCTCAGTGAGTTTGATTCACAGAGGTATGCAGATGGCTGGTATGTGAACTGTTGCGGACAGAGGGCACAGAGTGTCCTACTTTATTTGGGTCTTATGACTTGCAGCATTCTTGATGGTCTCATGATTTGATAGAGCAGGACAATGAAGGCCAGAGTAAAAAAAAAAAAAAGTCTTTTGCTTTGCCTACAACACTGGAAAAGGTAAAAGAAAGTTAATGAGCTGCTCATTAATTTTCCACCCCGCAAGAATCATGCAGATACACAAAATTAAAAAGGGTAAGGACAGCTGGAAAAACTAGGAGTCAAAATGTACATAACCCACCTAAAATTGCACAGGGAGGGAGAGAAGAGTGTGTGTGCGTTTGTGGTATCAGTAATACCTTGTGAGAATTCAGAGCTGTGAATTTACTCTAGTGCAACAGAGGATAGATGGCTCGTACACCGACTCTAGCCTACATCTGAAGGTGTGAAGAAACCGTGTTGGTGTGGATGTTACATGTGTTAAGTATGTTCCTACTGAAACTTATCTGAGCCCTCTACATCATAGGTGCGATCGGCAAAGGACAAAAAAGCAGGAAAATATACGGCTCCACTATGTCTCTCTTTACATTTATTTTGTCCCGTTGTTGGCTTCAGCTAAGAAAGAAATAGTTCACCCTACACGTCCAAAATTCTTAGAAGACAGTGTTTCCCCTTGATTTTTTTGTCGCAGCGGTGCTCTGAGTTGGTAACCTAGCAACACTAGGGGGGTCCGGGGGCAAGAACATTTTGAAAAATAACCCTTTAAATGGTGACTACTGGTGAGATTTTTGAAAAAAAAAAAATCATTTTCAGAATCAGAAAATAAGACATCAGACAAAATATTGCAGAAGTTGACATTGCTGCTTGAAAATATGTTAACCTCTTGAGCATTAGAGAACTATTTTACCATTATTTTATTATTATATATTTTTTATGGAAACAATCTGTTTCAGAAGTCAGTGAGTCACATGACATGGAAGCTATTGAGAAAAAAATCATTATTTCTGCATATTAATATTCATATAAAGTAGAGGAAGCACTAAAGTACTGCTGCTAACACTAGGCGAACCTCAGTAAAAGTCGCAGCTGGGACCCAAGTGAATATCCGCTGAATATCCAACCTAAAACTAACTTCACTCCGGTTAGATGAGTCGCCTGTTGCAGCCTCTGAACAGGATGAGGATTTCAGTCACTCAACTTAAATAATCGATTTCAAGACAATTTAGGGTGTAGTGCTTTCACTGTGTGCAACTTCAATTCGCCATTCGCCTGTGATATTAAACCTACAAAAACCATGTCTTTTTTTTTTTTGCCGGGCGCTGAAAATCCCGCAGCAGAATGCATATAGGGGAAACAAGGACACACCAGATAACCTTCCTCAACGATTGCAGGCTCTTTGGTGGAGCTCTGCTTTGAAGGAAGTTCCATCATGACAAATAAATGGACTACTTGCGGAGTGACATAAAGACATGAATCAGAGGCACAAAAAACATTGGTCGGTCATTATGTTGATACTGGGAGAGTGCACAGTTCATGCATATGGGAGCTCATTTGTCTCAGGATTAGAATGCTCTGTGAAATGTGTAAATGCCCACACATCATGAATATACCTTAACTAGCTTGATACCTTACACTGAATTTCCATTTTATTTAATCCTGTTTGAATTGCTAAACAAGCTGGAGATGTGGTTGCCTGGATGGTGATTCACCATAACCTTGAACCGGAATATGTTTGAAGCTCCTTTTCAGGTGTATGAAAGACAATTTCTTGCAGCACAATGGTGATTAAACAAAGCTAGACTTTATACTTGCAGCTCAGACTGCAAAGCAAATGCTGAGTAATAATGTACAGTAGATTTATGCTGTTGGGATATTTGTTTGATAGTACATTAACATACCATCATGATTATGATTTTTAGCCCAGTAAGTGTTATCTTACAAGGTGATGCATTAGCACATCTCAGCTTGCAGACTCAGATCCACACTTTGCATACGTTTTTCTAATCTTGCTTTACAATAGTGAAAATATACAAAAACAATAATGCAATCATTTGATGCAGCTGTGTGTACTGTTCACTGTGTTCTTACCTTGTTAGGCTGACCAAAGAAGGGGTTGCCAGCACAACGCTGGTTGATGACATCTCTGATCAGGTGTTTTTGTCCATTGTAGGTGGTTAGGATGCTGATGCGATCAGAAGGGTATCCCAGCAGACGCATGTACATGTACAAAGCCACCGAATACTCCGCCTCTGCCAGGTTCTTCACAAGAAGAGAGAGAAAGGGAGGGGGTAAGATTTGGATTATTGTATTTCAAATATTTAATATTGTTTACAAGTAATGAGAGAGGGAAACCATTGATGTTTGGGAGACTGACTTCAAAAAACACCTTCACATGTCAGTTCGATTTCAGCAGACATGGGGGAGATAAATGCAACAAGATAATATTTGCCTAAACGTTCAATAGAAGCTCATTGCCCGCAATTCCTACTTTTACACTTAAGGCACTGAAATACTATCACAAAAAATAAATAACAAATGCCAGTAATACTCTATCGTAAGACTCCTTTGACAATCCTTCAACAACTGTGCTCTTTTATACAGGACAGGCACAACAAACTGACTGACATGCACATGGGAAGGCACATTGCAGCAGAGCTCAAGCACTTGATCATAGAAATCCTACATTCTTTAGACTGAGTATGGATACATATCTTGAGAGATACTGTGGACATTATCTACGTGGAAATCTGTGTGATGGTTTTTTGATGTGTTTCAGACATTACACCCCCAGGCAAAGCTGAATTATCCAAACACAGAGGTGTCTCTTCCTATCAGCACACCAAGGGCTGTGTGCTGTGTTCAACATCTTGCTGTTTCTCATGCTCTTGTACTTTAACATATTACTGTTGCCTTTTTTTATTGCCTGTAAAGTGTATTTTCAGACAGATAAAAGGCCCACTCATTCACGCATGAGTAGCCAGCTGATTTGGGTTGGAATTAATTGCCTCAGACGGAGCCCAACAACACCACTTACCAAGCCGGGACACAATGTCCCAATGTAGGATTCTCTGCATAGAAGCGAGGAGGGTAAATGGCATATTTTAACTGTTACTTTGAATTTGTTTTTGGAAGTGTGAGAAGGCTGCATCCTCAGAAATGCCATTACTCCATCTGATGGCAGAATGTTATAATATTGTAGCAGCATTACCACATTTACATTTTAACTCAGAAGGGCAAGATTTATAGGGTGGTTTCGTGATTTTATGCAAAGATGATTGTAGCAGGAGCATAGACAAACACACACAGACAGTGACAGAGAGAGAGAGAGAGAGAGAAAGAGAGAAAGAGAAGAGAGAAAGAGAGAAAGAGAGAGAAAGAGAGAGACAAAGAGAGAAAGAGAGAGAGATAGAGAGAGAGAAAGAGAGACATGTAAACATACCCATTTGCTATATTTATCGATCTCTCATCTCCAATTCCAGACCCCCAGGACAACATCACAAGACCCTGACCTCAAAATCTGCCTAAATGTGAAGGCCACCATTGCATTCATTATGTACCCACTTTACAATATACAAATTCCTCTGCATGTGCATGTGCATCCTGACTCCAAGGCTACACTCTGCCCTTCAAATGTGACCACAAAAAAAAAAAGAAAAAACAGAAAGAAAAAAGCCAACAGTATGCATTATTCATCCGGTTTCAATTAAGCCCGGACTGCAGCCTCGCCTCACATCTTTGATAATAATTAATGCAGCTTCATCAACAGCTCCTGATCCAGCTGCACTGGAGTCAACACATCAAAAAACAGTGACAGCCTTTGTTCTTTCTCCCTTGTTACCTGTCTCCAAATGGCACAGATTCATAACTTTAATGACTGCACCAGGTTTTTACCCATAGAAAGTCACATTCAAGTTTGGCTACATAAGGTAGGAGCAGGCGTTTTGAAAGGGGAAATATTTAACATTATTTGCAAATGGTTGAAAACCACAGTGAAAAAATGTTTCAAAACTATCTTCGAGGCAGTGAGAGGGTGATTTTTGCTGTCCTATCTTGTTCAAACATCATGTTTCAAAAGGAACTACACTACATGTTAAGGAAGTAAAAAAACAAAAAAAAACCATTTCAGGTGAATATGTCGAAGAATACTGATCATACAACTTTACAGTTTGGCTGCAGAGAAAAATATATAAGCAAGAGTCTCTCACACTAACACACAATGAGTAATATCTAAGTAGACATGTGTTTAGCATTTCCAGCCTACCTCATATGCATATTTAACATAAATGTGATCTAATGCCCTAACATCCCAGAGAACCCATTACAGTTGCAGCCAATTGCCTCGAAGCTACATGAGGACTGGGGAGGATGGAGGGATGAAACAGGGACAGAGATGAGACAAAAGGTGAGAGAGGCTCATACATCTTGGTGTAGATACAAACACATAAATCTAGACTACCTGTGAGGGAAGCCCACACTGCTTTTTGCTTTTATGTAATTTAAAATGTAGCTTGTGAAGCAGAAAAGCTGAGACTAACAAGCCTAGTGGCTGAGAAAAGCCATTTTCTAACAACAGAAGATGTGGATTTAGATAAGCATCTTACCCTTTATGAGCCATTTGCAACTTGGGAAGTAGTATCAATGGGCCGAGACTCAATATGGAAAGCGCTTTAACAAATGCGACAGTGTGATAGAGTGTACGCGTATGAGTTTTTTTTTTTATAGGATGGGTGTACAGTTTCTTTGTAAGTGCAAAGTTGAGCTGTGGCAGTGTTTGTTCAGCTGTGACAGGCATTCAGCATGCACTGGATACAATGGCTTCTCTAGTGTCCAATTAATCCCTTCTGGGTCCAGGAAAGTGCATGCATGTGTGTGAGAGGGTGTGTGCATGCGCTTAAAGCATAGTGAGTGATACTGGCAATTCCCTTGAGGAGACTGAAATGGCAACAGGCAAATGGAGTTGAGGTTCATGTGACCTGCTGCCTCGAGAAGCGCACATGGTCCGGATTTAAGAACAATAAGAGGCTTCAGGGACAAGATCAGGCACAGTGTTGAGAGCTGCCGTAAAATTCATGAAGCTCTGATACATGTTCATTGGTCAAGCATCTTTTAAACAAAATCAGTGTCTCAATTGACGTATTAGCCAATCAGCACATATTTACTGACTTAACCTTTGAGCTGACTTTTTGACGGCCAGAAGCTCCATGTGTCTTGCAATTGGTGTGTTTATTGTGGAATGTATCCGTTATCCTTAACAACTACTCTGGTAGGAGTCTGCTTTATTTATTTAAAAAGGAAATAGCTTTTTAGAGCAGACTTAATAATCAAGTTAAAGTAACTGATTTCATATCAATTATCAATATTCACAACATTTCAGAACTTAAAATTATGCCGCTATACTCGGTTGTTTTGCAGTCACTTATGACTGTTACATTTTGGCTCCTGTGCTGGCGCGGTGCCAAAGTAAACAACCCTTATCAGCCCTGCCCCCACCCACGCAGAGTCTTGAGTGTCTCAGCAATGTCATGATGAAACACAATCTGGCTCCTGGTGTGAAGGACAAACCCACTGGTCTGTGCTGGTCTCTGAGGCCAGTGTTAGCTGCAGACTAAGCAGGTTTATGAATATATCATATGGACTGGTAGCTAAACCATTAACATTTAAAAATGAATGAAGTACTGTGCAACAGCCAATTCAGAGGAAATGGAGGCTGGGGAGGAATATGGCTCTCTGCTCTGGTGGAATTAAGTGTGCGTGAGTGTCTGTGTAAAGGAGTGTATAATTTGTGCTTGGAAACTGCCACACATCGTTCCAACATTGTGTTTGTACCTGTAGTTACAGTCGAAAGCATTTCTTCTATTAGATTTCAATTCCTTGTTTTGTTATAGCCTTATGTTACAAGACAAGACGTGTGTGTCTGTGTGTGTGTGTGTATTTGTGAACTGTGGTGTGTGCTACCACTGACCTGGTAGAAGTAAGGGTTGGGCTCGGATTCTCCCACCCCATTAAAGTCCTCCACGTTAATTAGCTGGAAGTCAAAGGTCAGGCCAGGGTTGGGCACCTGGAATTCTGGCAGTTGCTGGACGTGAGGCAGGTTCCCCAGGTGTTTGTAGCGCCAGTTGTACAGGTTACACAAGCTGTGGGAAAATAACACATCATGTCACACTGTTATGTTCTTTCTTTAAAGAAAAAGTACCAGTCATTAGTACCACAAAATTAGCATGTAAATGCTGGGTTTTTAAGCACGGGTAAACCCACTACAAGGAGGCGATTGACTCTCTTCTCGTCAGTGGACAAGGCAGCCTCTTTTTTTTTTTTTTTCAAATTGTCTGTCACATTTAATGCCACAAATGCTTTGCAAACCGGGAAATTGAGATAGCAGCATGGAAATCCGTGACAATGTCACAGTGGTTATAGTACTTTTTAATATGTTTTACTTCAGTCTCTCTTGCAAAATCGTAATGCTTATTAAACAATGTTCCAACAATGTTCTTGAACGGAAATGGGGGAAAACCTATTTTTGTGCCAACATTTGGGACTTTAACACACATTGTAGCATTATAAAGGGGCAAGAACTAAATAGTACACACGGGTGTCATGTTGCCATCACTGCTGTTTGGAGCTGGAGCCAATAAATATTACTACTACAGTGGCATTTGACCCGGGAATAAATGCCGGTTGTATCCTTTATCTCTGAAGACAATACCCACATGTTGGTATTAGAGGTATAAGGAACTGCATCATTTGTGAAATTAAGCTGGTGACCCACCTTGCACGTGCACGGCCCTGTGCATCCAGATCTATGGTGGGTACTCCCAGGCGCACAAATCGGGTGAAGAGAGACTGCTCCATGTTGGAGTACTTCTGGAAGGCCATGTTCTTGATAACAGGTGGCAACTGGTGGTGGTCTCCAATCATGATCCAACGCTTCAGCCTGCTGTAGCCATCCTCTGGGTTCTGTACGGAGGGGAAGACAGAAAAATGAAGTAAACCACTACTTCATGTTCAACTTTATTCAATTCGATTTTGTCTAATGACTTGACAAGATTATAAATTGTACATGAAATCAGATTTTTCACAGAAAATAACATTTGAATCCAGGTGGGCAGTGAATCATGAGGGGCAAGTACAGTTGTTTTACTCATACTGTATCTATGTCTGGCTGCCAGATTTAGCTAATAAGATGTGCTTTATTTGGAGCATGACCTCAGACAGTCTGATATAGCAACAATTGTAAGTCAAGATCTGATTTAATCACTCAGATTACTGATAAAGGTTGAATGGCTGGATAATGAAAGGGAAGGGGGGGAGGAGGAATATAAACGGTTTCACAGTGATGTATACCTGGCAGAAGGCTCTGACTGTGGCTCACTAGAGAAGAGATAAAGAGAGGAGCTCTGGCGAGGTTGTTAGATGGGCTGATGTGCTTAATGATCTCATCTGTAAACAGACATTAGCACTATCTCGGACAATTAGGCACAACTACCAAGGACAAGCACCATTACTGTGTTTGGAGCCCATCAGTCAGACCTTAACAGAGAAAGTCAGGTGATAGGAGACCCAAATCTTAAGTTATGGATTAAACTAGGCCTGCTGTCGGATATTACGAGTGTGCTCAGGCCTGGCAGAGAGTTTCCAGCCAGGGTGTGGCTGTAGTTTTTCAATAATCAAAATTAGCTGCATTTTTAAACCTGCATATTAGTCAAGTTAAAATCTTAAGGGTTACCTGCAACAGGAGAGGGATGAAGGTCTCGATCTCCAGAATCTGAGCAGCTTCCTCCATCAGGATGTTGTCATACTAATAAAGAGAATCATCATTTTAAAAGACATATTTAAAGGAACTGCAGTGAATACAAATGTAACCATGCCTGGTATTTTTATGTCAACTGATAAAGAGGCTACCTTAAATCCCAGCTCGACCAGGTCATGACGTTTGAGTGCAGCATGCGTGCAGGTCATTGCAATGATTTTGGCTTCCTTGACAAGTAGATACTTGGAGCGGTCCAGTCCACTCCTCAGCAGCTCAAAGGCTCGGAATTCCTGCCAGAGTAGACAAGAGAGGAGATGAGGGTCAGAAGAAACGTTTTATGAACAGACTGGGAACACAAATCGGAAATAGAAATAACAAAAAAAAAACCCAGCAACTTCCCATAGGCAATTATAACAACTTCTTTAATGAACTTTGTAAAGAATTATTTACATGTGAAAGAAGTTTTCTTTCATGTTTTATGCAGTAGGGCTCTGAGGGGAAACTTAAATTGCATAATGATGATGACAAAATGATGGATGATAAATGTCAAAGATGATGGATGACATGATTATCTAAGGTGAAATAATCACACCTCTAAAAGAGGCACAGTTCAATTATTGGGTACACAACCAATACATCTTTGTGTCCACCCACATTTCAAAAGTATAATGCAATATTTGAAACATTCAAAGGTTTGACCCTCTAATAACTCAAACTGCCTCTACTTTTGATTCCCCAGAGATGCTTCATAACTCCAAAATTTCAGTCACAAAAGCTGATAAAATGATAGACATCTTACCCACCTTTTAATAAAACATATTATCAACATATTCCCACGATGAAGTGATATAGCAGCCAGCCAGTCAAATGGCTGCTCTGCAGAGAGTATACTGGGTTTAGTTTGCTGTTCAATAACTGCAGCTTTAAGAGCGCTTTAGCTCAGATTTTCTTATGAGGCTTATACTGGAGTGGAAAGTTTAGGAGTGTGGTCTACACAAAATATGAATCAGTTCACTTCAGAGAGCCGATATCATGGCACTATGAAAAACAGGCTGTGGGGCAAAGCGCAGAGGGGAAATATGGGTAAGCAGGCGTGCTATTTTCAGGCTGTCACACTAGATGTGTAGGGGTAAAGAAGGGAGAAAAGAGAGAGAGGGGATGGGAGACTCGGACAGCACTGGGGTATGAATTTTTGATGCGTTACTATTTTAGCATTAATATTAAACTGATCAAAACATGCAATATTGATGAGATCTATTTTTAACCCCCATGGCTCCAGAGCGGTGGAAGGGTGAAATCAAGACGGTAAGAATTCGCAGACACTGAGAAGAGAAGCAATAACAAAAAGAGGTAAACAGCCGTGAAGATGTCGTGGGACTGCAGTGGAGAAACAGGAGATGTCTGCACAGGAAGAACCCAGGAGGCACATTGTGTATCTGTCCGTCTAGCAATAAATTCTGAGGATATTCCTGTGACAGCTTATTCCAAACTGCTTTTACATTTGAAAATGCAGACGGATACGCAAATTCAGCAGAATGCTACTTTGTCTACCCTGCACCACAGACAGCAATACCTCTTAATGGGTGTACAGATTTCACTGCAGCATGGGTGAGGCTGAGGGAGGAGGGAGAGGTGCTGTGATGCAGTGATACAGAGGCCAGCCGGATAAATCAAGGTCACCACACGTGTTGGGATATTACCTCAAGCCAATAACTTCTTTATTGCTTTTCTGAGACCTTCTTGGTGTTCCCATAAATCTGAAATGTTATTGTTATCCCTATAGAAATACTCGATGAGCTGAGGTGGAACGATAACACATTCAGGTGTGTGTTTGAGAGTGTGAAAAAGAGTGACAGAAAGAGAGTAAAAAAGATAAGTGGTAATCGCCTCCATCACTTTGTTATATCTCTTATCTTTTCAAAGGGGTCAGCAATCATATCCACAAATAAACAGCCCATGTGCTGTCAAGTATCTTATGTAATGATTCACTATCG
Source organism: Diplodus puntazzo (assembly GCA_963678695.2). Classification (NCBI taxonomy): domain Eukaryota; kingdom Metazoa; phylum Chordata; class Actinopteri; order Spariformes; family Sparidae; genus Diplodus; species Diplodus puntazzo. The sequence goes on from OZ023175.1 coordinate 9,824,912, forward strand.
GCTGAAGCAAAGAGACAGATGATGACTAGAACTCAGAGAGATGCAGAGTGGCAGAAGAGCTACTTATAAGCAGACATATCCACAAAAACACGGTTAATGATCAGTACCTATCACTGTTAATGTTCAACAACCTGCTACTGTGGTGGCCAGGAAGGCACAATTACTTCTTCATGGGAGATTGTACGACACCTGGGCACACAGCTGGTCATTAAATATAGTAATGTAGCCCGCGTGTGTGTGTGTGTGCTTCTGTACATGTAATTTGTTGCTCAACGCATTTTAATGTACAGCATGTGGGAATTAACTAAAATGACATGCGGTTTTTAAATAAAATGACCTTGCTTTATTGCACTAAAGTAACCTCCTTAGATCCCTTAGATAGGGTGTTGCTAAGCAGTGAGGGAAGTAGTGCACTCTATGTGTGTGTGTGTAGGCGCACGTGTGTGAGAGAGACACTCTTACCTCCAGCTGGGTAAATATTTTCTTAATGTGGCGGTAGCAGCCCTCTGCGATGTCCATGTCCTCTTCGTAATGACGCGGCCCTTGAACACGGGCTGGGGGGCGTTGGAGAAGTACTTGGGGAAGGGAAAGTGTGCAGCCACAGCTTCCACCTCCACTTCCTTGCCCTGTTTGGGCCGTACTTTACTCATGTACTCTTCCCAGCGAGATATCACCTGTAGTGGGTGGAAAGAGAGCAGACAGTCAGTACTTTTCGAATACTAAAGGGACTGGACGTTATAGTCTTGCGTTTAGTGTAGGCCTATGCCAGAGAATCCCACACATCCTTGTGGCTCGTATGAATTTGTGTTCTATGTGTTGATGCCCGTCTCAGTGGGTGTTCTGCATGGCTCACAACCTAAATGATGCATTCTGTGTTTTCTCTATGATTATTTGACAAAACACAAGCAGAAAAAGCACATTACACACAAAAGGGACAAATGAGAACTGATAGCCTCACTTGTACAAAGGTGCCCCCGCAGAGCACCTAATAAACCAGCTTCCACCAAACAGCAGGGCAGTCTGGTTCTATAAATACTGTACCCCTGTGGAAAAACAACTTAAAGGATAACATTAATGAGAGTGCTACAGGACTTAGCTTAATTATGTGTTAAGTATCTGTCTGTATGGGCTATTAAGACCCCCATCGAAACTTTAAGTATGTCTATGTGTGCATTATTTTCACTGATCACTGAGAGAAGTCTGCTCATGCTCAGATACACAAACTTTGTGACATTTGCATGCTCAAATGTCAAAGAACTACACTATTGCCAAGTTTCAACTCGAGAAATCATGACTTTGATATTGTGTGGAGATTGGATTCTCAATCCCGACCTTCATGTTTAACTAAGGCTTGTGTTTGTGTGTGAGAGAGAGAAAGAGAGAAGTGACAGAGGCAAGGTGCAAAAATGGCAGCATGAATATCACCAAACATGAACTCATAACACTAGAGCTCAGATAACAGGGCCACTGTATAGCATTTGTTAGGGCTTTGACTCACCAAACAACTATCTGCTTTGCAATATAGTCTGAGTTATGAGCACCTTTAAAAACTATGTAACTGGCATCTTTACACTGTTTTATATGTCTCAAATTACTGGTGTGATGTGTTACTTAAGTGAAAGAAGACGGAATTGTTGGATATTAACTCAGGCGGCTCATTACCCCGAAGATAGACAGTCAGACCCTGCACGTCTTTATTTAGTGGTATTTCTCCCACAGCCTACAAGGACGGTGATAATTAGATGACAGGAATGAACACCAAGGGTTGAGACAGTTTCTTGTTATTTGCAGTTTACGTAAAAAGAGCAGCAGGTCTGGGAGATGGAAATTGTATTACTGTCTGGATATGATTGGCATGAGGAACAGGATAGACAATACAGAAATCCATTCTAATTAATTCTGGAAAATATCTCCTGGATACCCTTAAACTCACTCTCTCTCTCTCTCTGTAAGCAAATGAATAATAAATACACACAAAATACGAAAACATACATTTCAAGGATATTCAGAAAATTAATAGTAGGACTGTGGGAAGTGTTAGACTGTCTGGAATCCTTAATTATATATTGTGCACAAAATGACCAAAAATAAATGCAAAATCCACAGCATAGCCCTTGGAACATTGGCTGACACTTTCATTTTTCACAGAAACAAAGTTATGGCTGGTTATAGTCTTACCTGATAGAGGTAGAAGTGTCCAGCTGTCTCACAGGTGTAAGAAACATCTCCAGGGACATCCAAGCTCTCCTGTAACCTCCCCACCTCTCTGAGGAGCTCCAGTCGTCTGGCTAAGACATAGTTTACCCTGCCGTATCTGGAGACAGATAGACAACACAGCATAGTTAGTTGACAATTCAAACAGTACAGGAACAAACAGTAAAGTTAAATTTATCACAAGCAACTGTCAAGTATCACAGGTTAAAAATGAGAACTGGATAATCATTAGGAAGATGCGACCAACTACTGATATGCTAATATCTAAACATAGACCGAAATAAGCATAATTGTTAGGATATGTTGATTTGAACTTCTTTCATGCATGTTAATACATGCATGAAGATACAGATCATGGTCTCATTAATTCAAAAAGAAACTGACTCTATGAAGGCTGCTACTTATGTATTATTCAACTTCTGATGCACTCAGACTGACTTCCACCTTCTCCTGTGCTACAGTTTCAGCTTAAAAAAAGAACCAACTGGTGTCATGACCCCAGCCTACATGCTGGTTTGGCAAACCAGACAGAGACTTTTGACAGACTGCTGCCTATATCTAGAGTTCATGCCTCTTGGTTGTATGCCTCCAGGCACCAGTCAAGTTGCAGCAATCGCATATGAGTGGTTGGGAAATTGGCAAATTTGGGTTTTGTGAGGTCACAGTGACGTTGACCTTTGACCACCATCCATCTATTATATATACTGTAAATATGACACAATGGAGAACAAAGGTCTAAAGAGGGCAATGACTGACCTTGACTGTACACAATGACTGTTAAAGTTCTATCATGCATCCTATTGTGGAGCCAAACAATGCTGCTTAAAAGCAATTATCAGGTGGCAACAAGGAAAGCAGCATGTACAGGAAGACAGGAAGTGGGAGGGGTCACAGGGTAATACTAGAGGTGAAGCTCTATTTTTAGACCCCTCTGCAAAGACTCTCAGTCAGCAGATGACTCAAAGACAATCACAGAGCTCTGCCTGTTTGGCCTGAATAAAATTAAATAAAAATGGGGAGTGACCTTGCTTCCCAGGATGACAAAGCTGTGAAGCATTCAGCTGCCGAGACAGAAAACCGAGAATAGACACAGGTGTGAAAAGTAGCATTTACTGAGAGGACTGTATTCTTTTAAAACTTCTTGTGCCCAAATGAGGATGCTGCATTTAATGTCTACCAAGAGCAAATGTGACATTTTTTTGAGAGAAATATTTAAGATAGAACCTATGGCACACATATAGACTGTCCACAAAATCTCTCCCCTTATGGCAGCCAACTTGCTCTCTCAGAATCTCGTTAAAATGGCACAAAATCCATCCTGAAATGTAGAGAGGCATTGTTAATTGATGGTGCTGTAGCTCTCCCTTTGTTAAGCATTCTGAGGAGCACTGCCTTCCACTTTGTCATCTCATATACAGTGTTAATTAAAACTCTCCGGCTCTCTCCTCTCGCTGGTGTCAGTGGGGTGGATGGAGTGTGGAGTCTGCATGTTGTTATGAGGCAGGCGGGAACATATTCGATGGTGCTAGCTACAGCTCTTTCTTTTATGTCTGTGTTGCTGCATAATTTAAGATTGTAACAGACTGCTTCCATGTGCAGACCCCAGTGCTGTTCATACTACAGTCACACAGTTCACTGTGCAGTAGTCATACACGAGTATAGCAAATGAGCGACATACATCACCCCTCCCTTCCTCCTCTGGAAGTGTTGCTAAGAGCTATAGGGTGCAATTTGCTCAGTGCCACAGATGGATATGGTGGTAATTAACAATGTAGGCTATAACGCCACTATAAATAGTAACAGCATGAAAACTTAATTTTCAATAACACTGAGCTATTTTTATTCAGGAGTTGGCTAAAGGGCTTTGCTAGCAAAAAAAAAGAAGGTTGTGGCTGATTCATCTAATCATGGAGTTAAATATAACAGCAGTCATGTGGAAGTGTGAATGTTTTGGGTATCTTGAGATAATCTCCCTTTCTTAAGTCTGCCATGAGTGCTGAAAGTGTGCTCTTCCCTTTTCCCATCGCACTATGTCTCAGTAGCAAGGACTGAGTCACAATCCTTCAAGGCATCTCTCACACTCACACACAGTCAAACACACGCAACAGACAGTGGAGTTTACACAAAGGCGTGGGTGAGGGAGATGGGGAACTACTGGGGCTTCCTTAACAGGACTCTAGTGGTTCTTGTCTGAGGCCATTTGTTCTGTGTCCTGACACCAGTGCTACATGAAATAAAGGCAGCATGGGTTTTATGTGTCCGTTAGGGCGTAGACAAAGAAAGTTCTGAAACAACTCGTGTCAAAACTTTATGCTGGTCTCATTAAATCACTGTCAGGTAATTACGCCCATCACAGATTTAAGTGTGGTCCTTTGTGACCTGATAAAATTCTAATGGTGTTAAAAACCAGAAATGAAACATATTTATTCATGTTATCATCCAGTCACTGTTGTAAATTAATTATTCAATAAAAGGGCTAGTGCATCACAAAGTTTGAAAAATGATTATATTATCATTACCACTGTACTTCACCGTTTTAACTTATACCAGAATCCATAACTGTAACTACAGACTTATTTGATCACAACATGTACATGATTGATCCTAAATTAAATTTATATTAATTTCTATTCTTGTATTCCATGCCTGCAGTAACTTCACCCATCTCTCTTTATACAGCTTGTTGCCATACTGCTTTTCTTGGAAATTATCCCCAAAATGGCTACCACGAGGTCATTTGTTGTGCAAAACAGTGATGACAGGGTCAGACAGGATCTGCCTGAGTGAAGGGCTGGAGCAAAGGCCTGAGACACCAACGATGCCAAATGAAAATAAACAAGTTCCACTGCTGGCATATGAGAGTATCAAGTAGCTCCGTTACTGTGTCGGTTCATACCAAATATGCATTCGGGCAGCTGGGCTGTACATGTGAGTTTGTGTGTGTTGTCTGCTATGATTAAACTGCAGTGTTTGAGCTCTGTAAGTCTGTGATGCACCTCCACGCCTGCATGAAATCAGGTTGTGTCAGTTTTTATGTGTGCATTCCTGTTTGTTAAGGTGCATGTGTGTGTTCTCACTGAACCCGTCCCCTACTGTCCTCACCTGCTGAAGTCCTTCTCAGTCTCCAGCTCCTCTTCTCCGTGGCCAAGACGCAGGAGGTGGCGCTCGTCGATGTCTAGAGCCATGATCTTTTCAAACAGCTGGTTCAAAGCCTGGTGTAGAGTTGTGGCAACAAAGTAAACATGATCAGACTTGGAAAATCCTTACTTTGATTTGTGTGTGTAATTTATCTACCAACAGTTCTTGTTCATACCAACTTGTTTTGACTGCCTTCATTCTAACTCTGATACAGTGCAGTTGATGCGCCATATTTAATGTATTTAGCATGCTATAAAGCACGTGTATATTCCTGTGTAAGAAATGTAAATTTAAGGGGAAACTATTAACTCAACTATAAGGTTTTTCATCATTATATCACTTATGCCTCTTGTGGCCAAGTTTCCTCTTGGCAAGCTTCCACTGGTCTAAAACAGCAGCCGATTACTTTATGATTAAATACTGAGGGGTGGCAGACCAGGCCACAAGGGAGCTTAGATGTTAATTTTTCTTTCATGTTTTGAAAACCACTATAGCCTGATTAATAGGCAGCTCTGAGTACAAGCACTAAATTCTCCATACAGCTAAACAGTTTTCTGAGCAGGGAAACTTTTCAGAGATCAGAGATGTATGCTGTGCTGGTTTATGTGTGTGTGTGTGTGTGTTTGTTTGTGTTTGTGTTTGTGTGTGTGTGTGTGTGTGTGTGTGTGTGTGTGTGTGTGTGTAGCAAACCTGATTTGAGTGTGTCACTATGAGGGTCCTTTGCTCAGGGAAGTTATGATAGAGGTTTGAGATGATCTGAACAGCAACATCTGTCTTTCCGGTACCTGGCGGCCCAACAACCTACAGAGGGGGTAAAAAGAAGGAATGATGCATGTTAACAGAATGAAGCAGAGGAGAAGATATGCACAATCAGAAGTTAGGTCACAGCACAAAGGCGCTTGCCTTAGAAACACCCTAGTGGTTGTGACAGCTAGGCCATTGGCTTGTCAGAATGGGCTAGGCTGGTGCGCCATCGTTGGCAGTGCCAATGCAATGCAACAAGGCTGTGGCGTTGTCTGGCGTGCCAAAACCCCAGTGACTGTACAGATGGGCACAGAGACAGACAGCTACTAAAAATGGAGAAAAGCTAAAAAGAGCATAGCTATCTTTCAAGCCTAGCAGTACTTCATCTCTGTATACAATTTACCATGATAATAAGGCTTGTATTAACTGAACTGGAGGGAATAGCACATCTAATGTACTAAATAAATATTCATGAAACAGGTTAGTCTTGGTTTGGGTATCTCAGGTGAGTAATTTCAGCTGAAATAGTAAGCACAATTAGATACTCCTGCATAAATCAGTACATAATGAGCTCCTTGGTTTTGCTACATGAAAGTCAAACAGACAGGGAGGCACTGTGTGTTTGTTATGGCTGCTAACGACTGTAACATGTGCTAGAAGGAAGGTTAGAGGGGGTGAGGAGAGGTGCACTGAAAGGCATGCATGCATGCATGCATAGTTGTTTTACGACTCTGCTGATAGCCCACTCGCCAAATTTACCTCGGGTAGCTACACAATAAATAACTCAGACACCACCGCCAGCTTCCAGTCACCACATCAGAACACTACTTTTGTCAAAATGGTGAAATAACAACAGCAAGCTGGAATGACATGGGTGTGGATGTGCATATGGACTGGGTGTATCCATAGCTGTAATCCTATGTCATTATACCTGTGGCTGACTATTTCACTGGCAACGCCAAAATTACAGTGAGGAGCTCAGGGAAATTTGTCATCCCTCTACATGAATGATGGAGATTGGGACACCAAACAGCCGCATATTTACTGGTAAGGGAATTCCCTTGGTGTACATCATAAAGATTAATGGTTGCAAATCCCTGGCTTTAGAACAGCGAGCTGGAACAGTATGCACCTGCAGTATCAGCACCCACTGGAGTGACTAGAGGCTTTGCCCAAAAGGCATCACACCCAACGATACGCCTGATGACTTTAAAACATAGCTTGTTCTGCTAATTTAGTCTCCTTTGTTTGTTACTTTCACTACTTTTCACTTTGTCAAAATTAAACATTAGTTTGTGTTTTTCACTTAAAGTTTATAATGTATAAAGTATCCTTTGTTTGTACTGCAATCAACTCAATCTTCATGGAAGAATAGGAGTATGTTGAAATCTCCCATTTTATAAGTGAAATTGATGCAAATTTTATTTGAGTGTCTTTCATTCAATCTTGAATCTCATGTGAGTAACAGAATAATTAAAATCACAGAATACAAAGTCCTTACCATGGTGAGTCCTGGCTGCATCCCAGCCCGAATGGCTTCGATCTGTGTAGGAGTGAACTGAATTGTATTCCTGTAAGAAATGCACATTGCTGATATTAATAAATCAAGTAATTAGTCGGAGCTACTGAATATCCTTGACGGCGTAAACAAATTTGTGATCAAATGCTTTCACTTTTTTTCCTTTTCATTTATTTTATTTTTTTTCAGAGGAGATGCTTAATGCCGCAAGTTTTGTTGTGATGTTTTTGAGACCGTCTTTAAAGATTGTTAAGCCGAGGAGTCCCCATGGACATGTTGTTTCTATCAAGATTTAAACATCAAAGTGCAAAATGAACACGCTAAAACACCAAAAGATGAATCTTAACTTTTCATGAAGGGCAATTATATTTTGGGTGTTATTATTAGTACAGGAATATTAAAACGCTCTCTGTTCACCTTTAAAATTGCATGAAATCTTCCAAGTGTAGGCATAACAACGACCAAAATAGCACCACAACATTACATGGCAAACAAGTCAGAGGAAATACCATGGAGACAGGCATGGACAAACAATCTAAATAGTCAGGCTCAGAGTAGGGTTCCTCTTATTAGCATTTTGACTGGTGCATCTGGGCTGGTTCATAGGGTTAAAAGGTTTTTATGAATAGAGGTTAAGGATGTAAGATATGCTGCTATATAATTCACACTTCAAGCCAGAACCCGAGAATGAGGGGTTATTGTACTTCATGCTCAGTGAGTGCTAATTTAAGGTCAGAGAAAGTTTAACCGAACACTGAACGACTTTTTGACCCCCTAATATCATTAAGTTGTGAGCTAGAAGGCCTGAGTAACGGCCTTGACCTCCTACCGTTTGGGCTGGTTGTAGGGATACGGTCCACGGTTTGGGGTGACATAGGGCTCAACGATTAAGGTCATGTCTTCCCTTTTGTCCTCCACGTCTTCATTGGCCTTTCTCTTCTTCCCTTTGTCTGCTTTGTTTGAGATGGGAAACTTAATTCTGGTAAAGCAAAAGGAAAAAGACAAAGCGGGATTATTATGGCCGTAATATAATATAATATAACATAATATAATATAATATAATATAATATAATATAACAGAAATCCTCTCCAACTCGTGTCTTTATCATTTAATTATAGGATCTTTGAGTTTCACCTGAAAGGGAAGACTTGCAGTTCGGGGTTGTCCTCTGTAACCTTGATGGTATAACCAGGGAAACATGAACGCAAATGGTCCAGAGACAGAAAGGTGTCGTTGAAGTCCAGCGTGGAGATCTGGTTAGGCATTTTGGAGTAGTGGGCACTGCCTTGGTCGCCATAGCCAAGGATAATGTCGTGAAGCCAGTCAGGGACAACACACTCTGTGTTCATCAGGTTTCTGATGGTCTCCAGCACAGCCTAACACAGACAAAAGGCAAATGAGAGGGAAATCACCAATAGACTGCAAGGTAAAAACAAGTTATCTTCAGGTATCAGACACTTAAATTTGATGCTTAGATTTAATACCATTTACCATATTTTGTTATACCACCATTAGTTTTGAACAAATAATCACATTCTTGCTCAAGCATTGCAGGCAATTATAAAAGTATGTATTATACTGTATATTGCAGTCCTATGCGCCATTGAGTTAAGTAAATCAAAAATTTTGCCAACAGGTAAGTGCAAATTAAAGCAGAAAGACAGAATTAAGTTTAAAGAGTTGCAACATCAGAAACATTTACTTTCATGTGAAAAAAGGATGAATGTAATTAAATAACATTTGAGTAGCAATTAACAAAAAAAACAACTCACAAATTCAAATGTATGAATATTTAATGACCATTAAGGCCATATATTTATAAAATTGTATGCGAGACGTGAAGATACCCTGTAAAAATATATATATAATGTGAAGGCAAAACAATCTAACTGAATGAGGCACATCAGACAACAGACAACTATCCCATTAGAGGTGGTGCTGCTGGATAACAATAGCTGCGCGGTGGGCTGATGGGACAGCAGGTAATTTGTATGTCTGTCAATTACATTTTAATGAGCTGCAACCTGTCCAATACCCTCAGCAGCGCCAAACGTTGGGTGGGGAAACATGTTTACTTGTATCTGTGTCACACATCAAAGATAGAGAAGAATGTTTCTTGAATACCCATTAGTTCCTGTGCTTTTCAAATTCATAAAAAAAGAAACACTATCTGTCATTTCTCCCACCGTGAGAGACAGAAAAGGGTGGGCGGGATTGGAAACAGCAAATTTGACAATGCAGTAATCAGATGCTCTCAGATAAAGAGTGTGATAAAAAGCAATTAACATCAAAGGAAAAACAACATAAGACAGTTGGGAGGAAAAGTTACACACTCTCACATTCACAACTTTAGGTTTATAGTTCCTAACCTCCTTTAACAGCAGGGTTCGGCTGAGGGCACCTGTATGTTACACTGATAAAATAACATGCTTTCATGCAGGAAGCATAACAGTACAATGCCGGCTTGTTACCACAGGGGGATTCCTTAAGGTGAGAGAGGCGGGCGTAAATATCACATGAATATCTAGTGAGAAGTGTCTCTCACTGGGATCACCGAGAGGGCCTTGAGTGGTTGGTAATCTCAGAGCTGCCCTGGCCCCAACCTCACAGATGCAATACCCAAGAGAGCATAATATGTGCGATACATCACTCTGGGGTGGTGTTGGTAGGATCAGAGCTCAAGGTCTGAAGATGAAGCACTCAAACACAATGTAGAGCGATTCAAACCTTGAAATTGTTCTCCTTGGGTTTGCGTCTCATGATGATGTTGAAAGTCTCGTATGGGTCTTCGGTGCTACTCTGAATGCTGCTGGTCATGTCCTGTTGGTACTGGTTTGGATCCAGCCATACACGGAACGTTCTGGCGTCTCCTCGCAGCTTGGGCTTCGGGTCAGGTCCTAGAACAGAGAGGCAGGAAGGATACTTGTTACAGCAACAGAGTAATGATGGTGGCCTTTAGTGATAAATAGACAAGCAAGAAATCTGAATTTGTCTGCCATATTTCAAGTCATTGTTACATGAAGTAAATTAGAGCTGCAACAAAAAAGACGATTAATCAATTTATAGTTAGCCATTTTTCAAACAAAATGCCAAGCATGCTGGTTCCACCTTCTTAAATGTGAGGATTCATTTTCTTTGTCATTTTTCACATTGAATGATGATTCTTTGGGTTTGGACTGTTGGTTCACCCAAATATGCAATTTGAAAGACTCACTTCTGGCTCTGGGATTTTATAGCCGAAATTACTAATTGATATTTTTTAAAATGATTGTTAGTTGCTGCGATACTATAAACCTAAATGGCCCACGGCAATAAGACAATCACGAATGACTCATTCACGAATAAATGCACTCCTTATTTGTTAATGTATGTATTGGTGATTTTAGCATAGCAAACTATTTTGGCAGCTTTCTGAACTAAACAGGACAATAAGAGAATATGGTAGGGTAGGGCTTTAGAAATACAAGGGTCAAAACAAAGTTTCTGTCCTGATTGGATAAAGTGGGCAGTGATACCAAATTTCCTTTCTCTTTTACTGCATGGGCAGGTGGAGGAAAGACATGGTCTACAGACCAAACACTCCATTGATAGTGATTAGTGTGTGAGCAAAGAGCTTTCGAACACTTATTTATAAGCAAATATCACTTACAGCAGCTTTAACTCTGACGGGCCAATTCTAAAACCAGGATTTCAACAGCCATTCCTATCCTGTCCTTACATTAAAAAATGTAAAACCCTTTAAAATGAGCTCACCCTGGCTTGCCTTACTACAGTACTACGGCTACCCAGGGAAAGGAATTAAATGTAGACGCTTGACTGACAGGCCACAGGCTTTAGGCTTACTCCCATAGGGTGCGTGAGTGGAGCAGCAAGTGCAGCTTTCACAGATGTCTAAATAGATTCTTGTATGGAGCCGCAGGTCACAGAGCAGAGAGAGTGAAACTCAATCCTGTTGGCCTCTGGTGTGGGGGTGTGTGTGTGTGTGGGCTCATAAATGTGTACATCTGTACAGTTATGTGAGGATTGTCAAATCCGCCTTACTAAAAGGAGTCTGGCAAAAGCTTAGGAGTTGAAGCTACACCCTCAACACCATAGGATAACAATGTGGATAGCTGGGCCACGGTGTGTGAGTATATGTCATTGTATTAAACTGTCAACTATTGAAAGGTAGGATTAAATCAGTCATGATTTAAATGCATGTTCTTTTGACTTAAATAGAATGTGTCTGTTTGCAACATCCTATTTCTAACACATACACATGCAATACAGCTTTTATAACGGGACATAAGTCAATTAAAGTGTCTCAGAATGCACCTCCCAGCTCATCTCCCCACACCTCCACCAGGTGATCTGTGATTTATGTGACACCACCGCACCATCCTGTTAGCCAGAGTACCACTTAGCCCTGCAGGGGATCTAAAAGTTTAACCAAGCCGACACCGGCAGGGCATGTTCCCCTGGCAGCAGGTCTATTTAGAAAGCCCTGCCCTCTGCATATTTAATTCAAACAGATGAGGAAGGATAGGGGAAAGGGTGCTTCACTGCATGGACACATGTTCCCACAGGGGAAACACTTAGAATAGCAGTGCTGCAGGCTAACTTGGGTGAACCAAACCCTAGGAGGGACTGCTTTGGGCTGTGAGGAAGAACACGACATGGTAAATAGAGGAGATTTTGTTACTGTATAAACATATTTTACTTTCCAGGAAAGACCAGAGATTCGGTCTGAGGGGATTCAACCTGGATGGAAATACAGTAGCTTACAGATACTATGTTTATACTGTGCTCAAATCTGTTTTTGGACCGGCTGCTCTACTCTGAGGTCCACTGAATGGTACCATGTTGCTATATATCTTATATTAGTTGTATTTTACCTATTCAGTCAGTGTTTGGACTGATAGAGCAGACATATTATGACCATTTAGTAGTTAGGTTACGGTGTTTTGTTTTAGGTGTAAATGTTGCAATATTATACATTTAGCTTTTAAAATCTAGACTGTGTGCTGGTGTATATATGTTTTAAATACCATCTGCTCAGGGTCCGAGCCCCCATTTTCAGCTAAACTGAACTGAATGCCAAAACCTACCGTCTTCCAGAGAAAGAGGTGAGTGTTTCCTATATGACACATGACTCTATTCTGCAGGACAAGCACATTCGGTGTTCCCTTACAGAAGCATCTTTCCCGATATAGCCAATGCAGCGCTTCAGTTAAATCCAATAAATAAAGCAGGGGGCAGGGCCCAAAGCTCTCAGGTGTTGATGTCGACCTCAGGTTAATGGAATGTTAATGTGACCAGGTCAGGTCTCACTGTGACTGTCACCATGACAACACAAGTCTGACCCTCTCCCGAGCATCTGTCGGTGGGGTTGTACAGAAGGTCTGATGGGTGGATGGATGTCATGTGTCACTGTGGGTGTGTGTGCAGGCAGGGGCATATATAAGCATACCTTCTTCAATGACACGCCCCTTGTCATCCAGCATACCCTGCACCTCACAGCCTCTCACGTACACCAGGCCAGTCTGCTCCACAAAGGGCTGGCGCCGGTCGAAACGTGTGCCGTAGGGCAGGTTGGGCCGCACCGTGATCAGAAAGCAAACGTCATGCTTCCGCAGCCCTGTAGGGAGAAGAGTATGGAGAGACGTGTTAGAGAGAGAGAGAAAGGGTTTTAGATAAAGAGTTATAAGGAAGAAAGAGAGGTGATGGGGGAGCGAGACAGAGTAGTAGCGTGGAGGAGTTTAGAGATGCAAGAGAAACAACTCTGTCAGCATTTGCCTGATCTTTAAAACATGAAGCTCTAATTATACGATAGGGAGATGGCTAGTGGATGGAAGGAAGTTATACTTCATACCACCACTGAATTACAAAAAAAAAAAAAAAAAGATAAAAGCGGGTATGAAGAAAGTGAAAACATCAATTTGGGATACATTAAGCCAACTTTTTTAAATATCCAGTTATCCCTCCCATTACTTCTGCACCACTTGCCTGATGAAAGAACCCATTTATTTTCTATATTAATTAGTGCAATACACAATTGGCATACATCGGAGTGTGAACATATCCTACATCTTTCTCTGGAGAGCTATAGCAAATGGCTTCGTTGTGCTTTCCATGTCCCAGTGAATCAATATCATTCAAGGCTGACAAGCTCCTGTTAACATTATCTACAGTGCTCTTATCAGCCGCACAGAGAAAATAGAGGGGGAAAAACGATCAGAAAATAAAACAAAGAGGCTCGTGGTGGAAGCTACACAGAAACAGCATGTCCTCACAGACATGAGGCAGGTAAGGGTCATGAGTCAAGGCCCAATGGGATGAAAAAGAGAGGTGAGGGAAGACTTTATGGAGGTTATAAACTGCTTACTATGAGGACTGTTAGAAGACACAATAAGAGACAAAGGAGGAAAAGGAAAGGTGTAGCGAGGCAGAATGAAAGAGGAAGGTAGGGAGGTCTAATAGTCAAAATGCTTGTGAGGATGCTTTTGGTGATCAAGTATTTTTTTTTGTTAATTTCCATTCCATTTTTCTTTGTGAGTGAAAGAGATTGGAATAGGAAATGTAAATATAATATGAATGGTGGACAGGCGCTTTCCCCCCCAGAAAAGGGCAGACACACATGATATTACCTTCCCACTCATGTTTGATATGATCTTGCACATTGAGATTAACAGTGACGTCAGCTCGCACACGGGCAGGCCAGCTCTCTCCAATTTTGGGCTTAGCAACCTCGACTATGGAAAAAGCAGTGATTATCTGAGCCATCCTGGCCCAGCCTCCAAAAACGGCCCCACCGTACTCCGACTGCCTGTGCAAAGGGACAGACAAAAAGAAGTTAGACAGTCAGGCGCTGTGGGCTGTTGTCAAGACTGAAATCAGTTGGATTTAGGGCAGCACATGGCACCACTGCTTACTTATTTACTTTTGCAGGAAACGACAAGCAAGTTGCTACAACACTTGACATAATGGGAGCACTTATTATGTTAAGCAATGGGTTTCCAAATATGGTGTACCAAATGTCACAGTCCTTTAATAAAATATTATCACTGTTCCATGCCACCAAGTGAGAGGTAGACAGAGGATAAGAATCTTCATTCAAGACAAATTATGCTGGAGCTGAGCTAATGGTCGGAATTTGTTCTACTTAGGTAGACAAAGAAACCAGAGATGCTAATCGGTGTGTGTGCTAGAATCCTATTTCAAACTCAGAACCTGTAAGTTCATTCTTATTCTAACTTTTATTAATCCACATGAGACTTTTGAGAAATCCTCTTGAGAAATTCAAATTAAAAAAGTGACACCCCTAATATTATGTGATCAAGCATCAGAGAAAGTTTCCTGTATCTTTACATAAACAAGGAAATCTCACCATGGTTTCATACGCCATACGACATCTTCTATGTCCTGTCTGATCTCATACGTGGACTCCAGACGAAAGAGGTTGAAGTTCCTCAACAGGTAGTCGTGCAGGGTCAGGAACTGGAGATTCAGCTTGGGTAGTGCTAGACAGCCTGAGACAAACAGATAAATAGACAGACAATGAATAATAATCTAAATGGGTGAATAACATACATGCACACTTATAGTTAGTCAATTAGGTCTTAAAATATAGTTTTCCAAAACAATTACAAAAGATTTTGAATTGTCAAAGTTGTACAAAGCCATCTCTAAATTATCATCTGTGTACATTGTAGCTCAAACAACAGACTATTGTTACACCTAAACAGTAGTCTGCTTAAGGGATGCTGCATAAATGGTCGGTGGTTTGCGAGTAATTGAAGGTGTCCTTGCCATCTAAAGAGGATTCCCCAAGAGAGAGGTGCCAATTCAGTGCCAGATGAATGCCCTCAGGATAAGGGATAACACAGGGTGTGTGTGGGTGTATACTTGTGAGAATGAGACACTGACTAGACACCGAGCGTAGCATGTGTGCTCTAGTGCACCTTAACCCCGACACAAACACAATCACATATGCCACACACACCTTCGCCTGAGTAGTACTCCGTCGGGACGATGTTCTCATCCCAGATTATCTTCTCTGTTGGATAAAGGGGCATCTGGTTAAGTTGCTCAATCTGAGAGATTCTGCGTTCATGACGCGACACCTGTGTAGGTGACAAACAGAGAGGACAAAGACACAGACAAAGAGAAATTGGGTTATGAACGAACGTCCCTCTGCCCGTTTGGCTCAGTGTCTAGGATCTTTACCTTATCCGTTACTAGAAGATGGACAAGGGAATGAAGAAGAAAACATTTCCACAAAATCAGGTCGCTAAAGAAACCAGTTACATCATACCAACAGCAACCGTCTGGTTTAACTGAAGCCTTTAATCACTCGACATCCTTGATGCAGTTCTGCCGCTAGACCTCAGTTGGCCAACATCTTTTAAGTGTGTGTGTTTAAAAACTTGCAGAAAATATATGGATACAGTTTTTAGCATTGATTCAATTACAGGGGATTGTTGGGCTTTGGTGGCGGTAAAAGCTCTACTGACTGCTATTCTAGTTCTCAGCATCTGTTGTTCTCTAAAATACATGTCTCTTCTAGTCTGGTGTGTGACCGTCTCTCTTTGAAACTGCATTATTCTCTGAACGTATCCGTACTCTTTGTACTCATCTGTCCTACCGAGGTGTTGCTGATGCACACACTCATTTTGGCCACAGTGTTTTTGCTCTTCTGGAGGGACAAAACACAAGTTACATAAGTTATTTACTATTACTACTCAAGGGGAGTGCTATCTGCTTGAATACAAACCAGCTCATCTGTTCCACCAGAGAAGGTAAACAGCCTAAACAAGCCTAACATTGGCACGATTACATATTTCGAAAAGAACCGTTCCTTCTCCGTGAACATATTCATGAGCATGTTCTCTGCAGCTAGTACGACTGTTTTGCTACCGCATGGCAGAGTCCTAGTCCCGTGGCCCCTTCCTATTAAACCCACATGGTCAGAGATGTCGGTTGTTGGGGGCAACCTCAGGCGTACACAAATGAGTCCCCTGACATTGTCTCCTGCAACAATCTAATCAGATAATTATGAAACAGCTCTTCTCCGCTGCTTCTCGGAGAGGACCCTGGGAGGGTCTGAGTGGGTAATTATGACTAACCGCCGGACAGCCTTGAAACACCCACTTTGATGAAGAGGTCTTCAGCGCATGTGTGAGTGTATATTGGGAAGACTAGCAGGACAAGAGTCCAGTAGTATCCTGGAGGGGTTTTTAAAAAATTGAAAGAGCGAGGAAAGGAGAACCAGAGTGCACAATCAAACTAGCTCCAGCCTTTTAAGAGATATTAAAAAAATAAAAAAATAAACTTAGCTCTCCATCTCCAAGTCACCCCACGCCACACACATGCGCACATAAAGCTGTAATTGGATTAGAAGGCGAATTCAAGAGGGACCGGCTGTGAAGAGGGGATACTATATGTATTCCAAGGTCAAGAGCTTAAATTAATGACTTTAAAACCGAATATACCGTAGCGCTGACTGGCCAGTTATTGTTCTGGATAATAACTGAAAACCCACATTGTTTGTGCTTGTCAACTGGCGGTATTAAGATGCATAATTTGTCTACATAGTGCCAAAAGGTATTGTTTCATTCCCTCAAACAACTAAGGGAATTCCATTGTATTAATTTAAATGTCTGGGGCAATAAATATTGATAGACACTTGATAATTATTATTAAAATTTGGTATATAGAATCTGGATTATACTCAGCAGAAAATATGGTCCAAATTCATAGTTTTAGAACAGAAAAGTGTGCCACTGTACTACTATACTGAAGCAGATTATTCCTCATTGTTTAATACATCCCACTGTAAAGCCTTAGTCTTGCATGGTATGCAAGACACCCAATAGAGTATTTACTTGTTAATTTTAAATGCTATGGCCGTCTCCCAAAAATCAGATAACTGCCGCAAAGACTAAAGAACTCAAATGCCTGCATGGACAATTTCATAATAGCTAAGACTGCACTTACCAGCAGCTCCAAGAGAACCACCTTCTCGTAGGGGGTGTCTTGCCCTTCCGGCAGCTCTGGCAGCAGACACAGATACGAGGCCACCTGGTGGAGTGTATTGGGACTATGGAAAAAGATGAGACACAAGTGGTTAGTCAGCTAGAAAATTTGCATTTGCAAATGACACATTTAGCTGACGCTCTTATCTAGAGCAGGATGACAATAAGCAGATAATAACTAATTACTGTCCAATGACAATGATTTGGTAATGACTGAAATGGTGGAGATTAAGATTACAACTGGGACAATCTGATGTCTAATCATTTCACAATGATTAAAACTAACATTCTGACTATATATCATTACTTTGGTGCACCAAATTTATCAAAATAAATCATGAGTAGGTCAGCCTCTTTTTTGGGACACCTCCCTCCTGAACATTTTTCAAATGGTAAAGGCAACAACACTAAGTGTGTTAAGATACACAGCCTTATCAAATTCTTTGTGCTCGTTAGCACTGCGGCACAAAGCAATACTTCCGTTTGCTTTGACACTGCACTCCTGCCCTGTCAGCATGTGTGTGTTAAGGGGCCAGGGCGCACTGATGCGACAGGATTATGAAAAATCAAAGCTCATCTCCATCTCGGAAAGCTGAGGCATGGCTCTATGCATACAGACCTGTTTAATCAGGCTGACACAGTGTGACAAAGGCAGGGTCTGGTACACAACGAAGGACAGGGCCTGGACACATTGTGACAGCTCTTGACAGCCACACGTGGCACTGAGCGACTGTATCCGTGTATGTGCATGCACTCTGCTACTTGTGATGCCACGCTTGGGCAGTGGGGTTGCAATTCTGCCAATGTTGCAGTCTGGTGGCCCAGAGGATGACCTGCCATAGGTCATGTGGACATTCCTTCCCTTAGCAACAAAATAACAGCAGCACAACAAGTCACTCTGAGTAATGGAGATGACTGGACCAGGTCATGACTGACAGCTGAGCTACTGGCAGAGTAAGGTAAGGATGGGGGACATGATAGAAACTGGTCAACAGCAAGTTTACTCTATAGTATGAGAGCTGTTTTGTTCAAATTTTGAGTAAGCAATTCTATTAAGCTGATGTGCAAGGAAAAAACAGCAAATTACAGAAGACATTACCCAGTCAGTTAAGGACACTTTCAGGGGAAAGCCCATCAACAGTGACTAATCTGAATCTGCAAAGTAACTACAGTTTTTTAATAAATGAAGTTATGTAAAAAGTACAATATTTGCCTTCAAAGTCGAGTGAAGTTTAAAGCAGAAAACTTTTTCATGTAAAGGCCCAATACAAAAGGCACAAATTAGACCATGACCCCAATTTGGTAAAGATTGGTCCCAAGGTCCCCCATCTGATAAGAATTTTGGTTTTAGATGTTTTACTTTAGAAAGTTTATGAAACACACGACCAACTTAGTTATATAAGGTTACTGTATTTCTTATGGTTGAAATTATAGTGATGATAACTTATGCCCCTTTTTTGCCGGGGACCCCCTGGAACTCCTTCAAGGACCCATTCTTGTAGCAGCAATTGGAAATACTCAAGTACAAGTGCTTCAAAATTGCCCTTAAGTGCAATATTGCTAATAATCAGTATTGGTTATGACAAAAA
Source organism: Diplodus puntazzo (assembly GCA_963678695.2). NCBI lineage: Eukaryota > Metazoa > Chordata > Actinopteri > Spariformes > Sparidae > Diplodus > Diplodus puntazzo. Next base: position 9,844,130 of record OZ023175.1, read on the forward strand.
AACAGTGATGTGATGTACGGATCATCACATCTGTCAACTCCTTCTCCATAACTATAAAACAGTGGTTAATGGACAATCAAACATGCAGTCGTAATATGGAGAAGTGTCATTATTTACAAATTGACTATACTTATGAGGCTTTGCAGGTTTTCTTTGATGTTTTTATGTGCCATACGGTCATTGTTTTACTATATGTATATGGTTATGTGCTTTTATATGTGCACAACCATCAAGTTGCCACGGACTGCAGATAAAAATATATCTGGCACATTTACATTATGGACACAAGTGATCATGTTAACCGATGAACATTGTGCATTCTTAAATAAAGTGAACAAACGCCCTTTCCAGTGACAGCCCAAAACTGAAGTCCACAGAACTAATTACACCAATTATTTTGACATTTCCAGTAGTGATGACTCTCTTTAATTTCTGCTAGCATTTCAAAGTGATGCATACTCTTTGATCTTGTAGTCAATTCATTTACTTTGGCCTGATATGACACTCAACATGTTTTATGCAACTGAAATAAGTGCGTCTGTGTGTGTGTGTGTGCGTGCGTGTGTGTGTGTGTGGGCAGGCTATGCAATAATGCTGCGTTTGTGTGTTTGGGGGACTTAGCGGATAAATTCAGAGCGGCGGGTGACTGGGAGCTTAGCCCGTGGGTAGTGCAGCTGGAATAAACTGGCATTAGCGTGAGTTGTTTGGATGAAAAGTGCCTCGTTAAATCTGATCGGCATATTTGGAGTTACCCAGGAGCTGCTTTGGTGACAGTTGCGGGAGCAGGGAACAATGCGGTTCCTGCTATATTCAAAACCCTAATTCTGAGGAAAGGAGCAGAGCTTCTAGAAATACATGAAATGGAAAAAACTGTACCTGATTCAGCTCAGCGTGGCTCATAACCCTCTGCCTGACTCAAAGAAACTTAGATTGGATTTTAAAGCATTTATAATCCACTAAGGAGAGGGTGATGGATATACAAACATTGACTGCAAAGAGGAAATTTGTGTTCTTCCAACACCTGAGAAATCATGACTAATAATGGCACAAAACACAAATAAATAAGTCATCAGTCACTCATTGTCAGAGTGCTGTAGAGCCAAAACAATACCTCTAAAAATACCAATCAATAATTAAAAAGATATTAAGATATGAAATGCCAAAAAAGGTTAGAAACCCTTAAGTTATTGCAAAGAACTGATAAATCAATGTCTCTTCACTTCCCTTTAGCATGTGTACAAGTTTAAAAAAACAACAACAAAAAAAACCACACACAGGCCAGTTCATCAAAGCGAGGGTGCTTTTTGGCTCTTTGGCGCGCTAATATGATCTGACAAACACAGCTGTTCAAAGAGTTTATTCTCAAGCCACTGCAAATCGATTAAATTAATGAGGCGTGCCGCGCTCTCTGGCTGGTACCAGCTGCCTGTTCAAGGGCTCACTAGCTGCCATTTAGCAGGGAAGTCAGGCAGCAATGGTGGTGCTGATGCTATACTGCAACACAGATCACTATGAGTGGGATAGTCTGCATGTGTGCCTGTACTTAAACTGGGGCTTGTATGTTTTTGTGATGAAGAAACACATTAAGGACAGATCTGTAGATGTGCTGATATGTTTTTGGAAGTTTTGTTTTTACGAAACTCTTTGCCACAGACAGTTATTTCATAAATGACGGTATGTTCCATAAGGATATAAAGTAAATATAGTTGGTAAAAAGAGCAAACAGGGTGAGCAACCTCTAACTAGACATGCAGCAGATTTTCAAATCCTTGTTAGCACAAACAACACTCTGGTGCAACAGGATTTGAGTATTAACAGTTCACTGTAATTGTACTCAGTCCAATCATGCATACCCTCCCACCACATCCCTCCATCTGTGCACTGCCAAGCTGCAAGTGCACAAGTTGTTCATGATTCATTCTGGATGTTATGATTTACCTGAGATGCCCGAACTGTTTGGTCAAGGATTCACGAGTGTCTACTGCTGCTACACTGGACAGAGAGAAGTCTTGCAACTCTGGGAAATGAGCAAAAGCTGCCCTCTGCAAAACAGAATACACAGACAAATACACTTAGACTGATGTTCAAACACACACGATCTCTATGGGAAAACACTGCACATGCCAACCTGCCTTGACTAGGAAAAGCAGGTTAAAAAATAATTATGGATATACATCATAAAAAGAGAAAATCTTTACGGCTAATATCATAACAACAAAAGTCAGATTTGGTACTGTAGATAGCAGAATTATTTTGTACTAATGTTTCTCTCTCCCACCACGGATCTATTCCACACGATGCACGATAATGTCAAAAGAGATCAGTAAAGAAAATTGCGAACAGTGAAAAACAACTACAGAACTAAAACAGACCTGGCAAAGAACATGCATCTCCAGTACATACAGTATATACCTGAAGGGAGGTGATTCTGTCATAGTGCAGAGTGGTCATCTCCTTCTCTGTCAGGGCGTTTCCCGTCTGATCATTGATCTCAAAACCTGTGTAGAACTTCAGCATGTCCAGCAACTACAGAGAAAAGACAATAATACAAGTTAGTCAGTTTGCATCTCAGTGTGTAAGCAAACAATCATTTAAAGTACATATGCAAATACAACCCTGATTCCAAAGCAAGTTGACACGCAGTTTGACAGTGTGCTGTACCTGGCAGAAGAGGTGTCCCTCCTTCTCTCTGTGGGCGAGGCTGGACAGGTGGCAGCTGACCACCAAGTGAGAGTCATCCAGCAGGGTGTTGAACCAACGCCTGGTGGGCAGCAGGGCCTGGATACACAAAAAATCTTGTTGACAGCACTGGACTATATTGCTGACAGTTGTGACTAAAATACCTGACCTTCTCTCAATTTCTATATAACAGGAATATTTTGGGTAAAATAAAATATGCAGGGTGAATTCAGTTGATAGAACTTGAATACTTAAAGTTGCCAGTTTTTCTCGGTTTGCAGGAAAAATAGCTCCTCCATCACAGAAAAAACAAATTAGGTATTGTATGAACAGACATCTCTCAGGGGTCTTAAAACTTAAAGTTGCCAGTTTTTCTTGGTTTGCAGGAAAAATAGCTCCTCCATCACAAAAAAAAAAACAAATTAGGTATTGTATGAACAGACATCTCTCAGGGGTCTTAAAACTAAAAGTTGCCAGTTTTTCTCGGTTTGCAGGAAAAATAGCTCCTCCATCACAGAAAAAACAAATTAGGTATTGTATGAACAGACATCTCTCAGGGGTCAAATGAATCAATTGACTTAACAACAACCACATTTCCCAGCATCTGGACCACGATTATCCATACATTTTATTGATCCATGGTCTTTTCTTGTCTTGAGGTTATTTTGAATGGTAAAGCAGCAAACAACAAGGCAAACTGGCAGTATGATGTGAAGAAGATACAGGGGAATAAAAACAGGCTGAGCTACCTCTATAGCTGTTATTTATTTGCTTGTTGTAGCACACATACGCTACATGAAGGCAAGTACAAAGGAAACTTGTCAAAATGAGACAACAGAGCTGCTTTGGTAGTGATGTAAGAAAGAAATACTCAACATGGTGATAAGCTGACAGTCTGAATGACAGAATGACTGGTGCACATCGAACAAAAAAGGACTTCAATCTATCAAATTACAAAGGCAGAAAAAGAAGAAATACCTGGAAAAAAAAACTGCATTGTGAAATATGATATGGGATATGGAACTACAAAACGTCAACAAAATGAAAAATCTATTATTTTATTCATTGAAAATTGCTCTTCAAAAGGCAGCAGGTGCAGCAAGTAATACCTGAACACTGAGAGAGCAGATACCTTGATATCCAACCGCCATCTTTGATCTCAATACAGTCATGAAACAGCCATGAAAACGGGGATCTTTTGTTCCCTGCATTAATTTTCAGGTCGTCACCAGAGAGGGGAAGTATGGATTTCAAGCAACTGAGGCTTTGTAAAAGGATAGCGCTTGAAGGACAGAAGATGTCTCTAGAGACTGTCAGCTGGCCGACCACTAGCCGCTGCCAGGAACAGCAAGGCCGGCCTGTCAGCAGGCAGCCAGATGAAATCTATTGAGCTCCTTCGGCTGGTAACAGAAGATCTGCACGGGCAACAATCTTATGTGACATTGTGTCTTCACTTAGACAACCTCACTGGCAAAGCTGCCTCCGTGAAACATCATGTCAAACTCTCTTTCCCTTAATGAAATCTTGTACATGAACCAATGTGACGATAGTTCATAAAGGTTCCTGATTTTATGAGCTATTTCATCACTCTGAGAATGCCAAGTTATACTCTGCAAGTGAGTTGATTGAAAATGCACCATGAATCCAAACTTAGAATAGACTCCACTGCATGAACATATCCATTATTTTCTTGATTACTTAATTAGTTTAGTCCATAAAATGTTAGAAAATGGTGATAAATGTTTCCCAAAGCCAAAGATGACTCATATTTCTTTTGTTCTTCTTTTGTCCACAACCCAAAAATGTTCAATTGACTGTCATAAAAGGAGTAAGAAACACAGAAATAATTCAGATTTAAGAAGCTGGAATAAAATAATTTTGACAACTTTTCCCTTGAAAAATTACTAAAAATACATTAATTGGTTCAAAAGTTAATGGGGTCTATTCTGAGCGAACACTCCATCTAAGTTTCAGGGAACTCTGCAGAGTAGTTTTTGTGTAATACTGCTGACAACCAACCGACAAATGGACACAGATGAAAACCTAATGTTCTTGGTGGAGGTAATTAATTCATAACAGGATGTTGTTAACTTAAAAATGGTTGATAAAACAAAGCAAACATGTTTTTCCTCCATCGCTCCATCTGTCCAACAGACACAGACTGCTCATAACTTCACGCCTTTCACCAGATGTCAAAAGCCATAAGGCTGAAAATAACCTCTCATACTGCAATCAAAGACTAGTGTTTCAAATACTGCACAGCTTTGCAGACAGCAGTGACAGAGACGCACTGAGTGGAGCTGAGAGTCAACAGTTATTCACTGTCTGTTGACCTGAGTTAGCTATAAATGTGAAGGACAAAAGACAAATGAGCTCTGCAGAAATGGATGTCTGCACTGCTTCCTTCATCAGGACACCATGATTAAGCAAATACACTGCAGCTCCACACTCTGAGGGTCTGACTAGTCTGTGTGATGATTGAGTGCATCATCTCACATTGTAAATTTACAATTCAGCAACCCAGTCTAGGGAATAAAAATGGCAAATGATGTGTCTTACCTCCAAATCAATCATGAGCTCTATGAATCTCTCGCAGTAGTGCACTTTGTCCATGGATACAGGCCCTAAGAGAAGTAAGGGTGAAATCGGGGAAGTTAGCACTTCACTTCAGATCAGGGAACGCCTGTTGTTGATGGCAAACTCAATCTGACAGACAAGCAGACATGATGATATGAACAACAAGGCCAAATAAAGATGGGGAACGATAAGATGTAGCAGTGGAAAGAAGGCACTGTAGCCATCACCGAGGACATGAGGATAGCAAACGCATGTGGACAACTCAGAGGTGCCATGCTGAGTGTCTAGACTTCACTATGAGATACTGCAATGCCAGCACAGCAGCACGCTCGGACCTCAGCCCTCATTAAGTATGTTGGTGCGTGTGTCTGTGTGTGAGTGTGTGCACTTAAAGTTGAGGCATGCAGCAAGCATTAGAGTGATGTGGATCCTGCTGGGCGTTGGATTGTGATCTACTTTGTCAGGTTTGAATTCTACCTAAACACACAAATAAGCTTGTTCTGTTTTTAGCAACCAGGTGGGGGGGCCTCTGTGTCGGCCTGCATTACAACACAGGAGTCTGTGCCCGTGGCTGTATGGCAGCTGGAGCACATGCTCCTTCGGCGGCTGCACGACTCAGAAAGAAAGAAGGGGGGGGGGGGTAACTGCAACTGAAATAGCAATGAAAAGGGGCAATATTGGGTTTCATATTGGCAATATGGCTCAGGACTGAAGAGATGTGTTCTCTAACACTGTGCAAGCTCTAGAAACGCCTCAGTACATTAATCATAGCGGGAAAAGTGGAGGAGAAGAGAGAGCACACGCAAAGACCTGCTTTGGGACCACAGTCACACGGAGAGTCATCTGGGTCATTAATTTTACTTCGTATTTAGAGGTAGAAATCCACACGTGGGATACACGATTTTTTAAAATAGGACCAAAATCTAACAGGCATTTCTTTTGCTGAAGGAATTCCACAAGAAGCAGATGTGCACAGCAACACAATGAAATCCCAATGGAAATAAACAGTATTTGTTCCTGTTTACCTGATGGTGGAATTGATCCCAGAACTCCAAGAAACTTTTTAATGAGAGCTGAGAGGAAAGTCCTCTCTTTTTTGGCCCTGAGAAAGATATGAAGAAAGCAAATCAGAAGAAGCTTAGAAACAGAAAATAATGTTCTCGTCTGTATAGATCTGAACACACAAGCAAAAAAAAAAAAATATTACTGCTCAGCTGCTTCAGGATCCAGCTTATCAAATTTCTTCTTGATTAGATTCCAGAACTTCTGCAGTTTGGGAACTTTCTTCAGCTCGTGTTGGAGTCTGGACTGCAAACATGACAGAAACAAATTAGTGTCAAAGCAAAGAGCGAATGTGTCCTACAAAATTATCAAACAACGTCATTACTTGGTGTGCATCATTAACCAACCAGAGAAACTTAATTAAGGTAATAGGTAGACAACTCACTGGTAGGAGGGACATCCACATAGGCAGAGAGATGAGCTGCTGCACCTGCTCTCTGATCAAATCTACCTCCTTGGAGGGAGGCATACAAAGAGAGAGACAGAATGAAAGAAAGAAAGATGTCAGAATGTACTGTGTATGACAGATTTTTATTACACATCAGCCCATAATAAAAGTCTGCAGCTAAAATATTTAGAGGCCTGTATAGGATACAATCAAAGTGCAGCAGGCTATCACAGCAGATTTTTAAAGTGAGACATCTGCAGTGCTTCCCTGTGGTTTAATGCGGCTGCAGAGGATACAGATGGGTGGGATCGGACCCAAATTGTAGTGGCTGGTCTACTACTGCCACCCAGTGGACATAATAATTGCCTCAACTTGCCTGCAACAAGGCACTGTGCCATTGCTTAGATTACACGGAAAGTGTGCTTTGGTTTGTTTAATGTGGATGTAAAATCAGTGATGACGGTAGATGCAGTCAACTGAAGCAAGGAAACTCAGTGCCTGTACTTTGACAAAGAAAGCCGAGTTATCCTGCTGGATTACCTGCATGAACTAAGATGCATTACGCACAAAAAAGTTAATTATCCTCTGTACTCATATTTTGGGCTGCCATAACTGCTTGAAATGTAGGTAGTTTACAAGCAAGAGAACATGATAAAGAATGACAGCAGGCCTCCTGGCTCCCCACAGGGATACAGAACCAGGCTGGAATAGCTTGTAGTTTTTCCTTTACACCAAACAAACCACTGGTATCCACAGAAGAACATACACTATATTGCTAAAAGTATTCGCTCACCTGCCTTGACTTGCATATGAACTTAAGTGACATCCCATTCTTAATCCATAAGGTTTAATATGACGTCAGCCAGCCCTTTGCAGCTATAACAGCTTCAGCACTTCTGGGAAGGCTTTCCACAAGGTTTAGGAGTGTGTTTATGTAATTTTTGACTCTTCTTCTGGAAGTGCATTTGTGAAATCACACACTGATGTTGGTGGGGAAGGCCTAGCACTCAGTCTCTGCTCTAATTCATCCCAAAGGTGTTCTATCAGGTTGAAGTCAGGACTCTGAGCAGGCCAGTCAAGTTAATCCATACCTAACCCTAACCAAACTGTTCCCACAAAGTTGGGAGCATGGAATTGTCCAACATCTTTTGGTATGCTGAAGCATTCAGAGTTCCTTTCACTGGAACTAAGGGGCCAAGCCCAGCTCCTGAAAAACAACCCCACACCATAATGCCCCTTCCACCAAACGGAACACTTGGCACAATGAAGTCACAAGTACCGCTCTCCTGGCAACCGCCAAACCCAGACTCGTCCATCAGATTGCAGGATGAAGAAGTGCAATTCGTCACTCCAGAGAACGCATCTCCACTGCTCTAGAGTCCAGCGGCTGCGTGCTTTACACCACTGCAGCCGATGCTTTGCATTGCACTTGCTGATGGCTAGGATGCAGCTGCTCAGCCAGGGAAACCCATTCCATAAAGCCCTCTACGCGCTGTTCCTGACCTAATCTGAAGGCCACATGAAGTTTGGAGGTCTGTAGCGATTGACTCTGCAGAAAGTTGGCGACCTCTGCGCACTATGCTCCTCAGCATCCACTGACCCAGCTCCGTCATTTTACGTGGCCTACAACTTCACGGCTGAGTTGCTGTCATTCCCAATCGCTTCCACTTTGTTATAACACCACTGACATTTGACTGTGGAATATTTAGGTGCAAGGAAATTTCACAACTGGACTTGTTGCACAGGTGGCATCCAATCACAATCCCACGCTGGAATTCACTGAGCTTCTGAGAGCGACCCATTCTTTCACAGATGTTTGTAGAAACAGTCTGCATGCCTAGGTGCTAGCTTTTGTACACCTATGGCCCTGGAAGTGATTGGAACACCTGATTTCAATTATTTGAATGGGTGAGTGAATACCTTTGGCAATATAGTGTACTTTAAACTCAGCTTTTTCTGTCAATATAGCAGCCACTGAGAAATATACTGCTCTAACTGAAATGATTTGCCATTAACACTGAGACGACATCCGCTTGAAGTTTCACAATTTCCCTTTCACCAATAAGAAGCCGTTCTAAACCTAAACCCTAATTATTCAAATTCTTATGCAGTTTCCAGTTGACATTATTTAAAATACCGAATAGTTGACAGCTTGGTTCTCTTTCCATCTTTCAGTTTATTTGACTAAATCTGTTCCTGGACACAGCAAATTAATATACCATGGTAAAGTAAGTACTCCAACTGTTTAACTGCAGGCTAAGCATCTGAATTAAGATTCTTGTTATTCAGATGTACACTAATAATACTCTTACCAAGTCTATTAACTCTAATTGCTATGATAAAATGAATTTGTATTTAAAAAGTTTACAAATAATGCTCTTGGTTGGTGGTTCATATTATCAGTGATGTTTTCATGGGGCTGTGATAAGCAATGCAGGACTTTCTAGATAAATTTGTGCAGATAAGTCATCATACTTCAAACCATGTAAATAGTGTACTCATTATTTAAGCTGATTGGCAGCAGCATAATACTCCCAAAGTGAAATATGGATGTCAATGTAGTGTTACGTACCAGACTGTTGAAGCAGTGGTCCAGGAAGACCAAAAGAACGGTTTGTTCTTTCAGTGTGAGGCCAGCTTCATCGCCTGCCAATACAGCTTCCATCACACATTTGAAGAAGAATGGGAAATGGTTTGGCTCCTTCTTGAACACCTGATGATTGTCAAAAGATAGAAAGGTTTCGTAGAAAGCCATTAGTTTGAATGGTAACATTAGAGATGGTGACATACAGTCTTCAGAAGCTGGGTCATAAGTCAATGAGAACTAATCTAAACTTAGATTAGGAACCGCATTTCTTACCTCCCAAGCCGGGACATTCTCTCGGAACTTCTCGTTGACGATGCAACAAATGGACATCAGGTAGGCATTGCTTGACACCTCGGCAGTGTAGTTCACCCAAAGATAGTTCTCAAGATACTGGCTGAAAGATTTAAACCAAAAAAAGAAGGATGAATATCAACTCACCAAGCTGTGTTACCACTGTTGATTCATTAATGCTCAATAGAATAAAGGGAATAAGAAATATCCCACCTGAACTCAAGCAGCATAATTTTTCTGATAGCAAATCTGTGAACAGACGGGAAAGAAGACAATAGAGTGAGATAAATATACATGAAATGTTTTCACCGGATTAAATACAGCAGTTAGAGTTGAAGATACTACAAACATACATACGTTATATTCATTTTTATTGGGGGTTTTTTCTGTAAGCGATGAGGGGGTCTTTCGTATAAGGCTGATGGCTTCTTGATTCTCCTAACAAACTCTTATCTTTTAATTGTATGATTTTATGTAATCTTTTTTGCAATAAAAATAAAAAATGTGTACTTACTTGGACTTGAGAATCTCTTTTTCGTAAACATCTTCCATAACCTAAACAAACAGAAATGCAGGTTAAAATTCTAAGGGGCAAACACAGATGATCCCCTCAATGTTTTAAAAGACTGGACAAGCAGTACCTAACACATCCTAACCATTTAATTGTGACAAATTAAATGATGAGAACACATTATAGCTAGAACCAAAAAAACATGTTACAAATACTATGATAAATGCAACATATACAGTAGAAAATATGTTTTGCAACTTGCTGGAAAAAAAAACAAACAAAAAAATACAGTATATTGACACCATTAAGATCCAGTGATGCCTATAACTCACCTTAGGGTCAAAGGGAAGTTTATTCTTGGCATGAGGAGCCCAGTATTTATTAGCCAGCTGAAAAAGGAGATGAGAAAAAACATCAATAGGAGTCAACATGGCAGAGTGACCATACATAAAGCCCATTCAACAACAAAGTTGTGAGCAAATCCATTAACAGGATGTCGAATGGGTGCAAAGATCAACACGATATACACTCAAGTGGTCTTCTGATTTGGATTTATATTCTTTGTGTTTAATACCAAATAGAGAAACATCGAGGAAGGAGATAATTCTGATCAAAGACTGAGCATAATGTAAGTAACAGAACAAATACTCAAGTCATCTGCCACAAGTTCATTCTTTCTCGTTGCCTCCATCTCCCCATCAGACACATTAATACTTTTCATGTGTAGTGGGATGACACAGGATGCAGTAATTTTTTATTTTATGGAAGTGGATTTCACGTTCTCTACACAGACTTACTGGATCAATGTACAAAATTGACTGCATTATTTCAACATACAGTGCTGGACCACATGTGTAGTTTAAGGTCTCAATAATTACCTGTGTGACATATTCAGCATTTATCTGGGACACAGAAGGCGCTGCAGCCTTCTTAGCTGGGGTCTCTTTCTCAGTGGTGGCCATCTCAAAACAGCTACAACGACGACTATGAGGAAAAGAGCGAATATAAGATAGTATTAAAGTAATCACAGCTTCTCATTAAAACAAGTAGGGTTTGAATTTAACTTTATATTGCGACCGAATGTCCGAAAAAACATAAGCAAAAACAGTGCTGAGAAAGTTAGCTAGCTAGGTTAAAAACTTCATAGATTCGAAGTTGATTGCGGGCAATTATAAACAGTATAACTACTCAAATGCCTTTCCGATACTTTCACAAACGTCAAATTGGTGCCATCGCTCCTATACGATACTACCTTTAAAAAAAAACGGCGGTAAATACTATGTTATCATAAGCAACTGTTAGCTGTTTCTCAATATCACATAAGCTAGGCTAATTACTAGCTCTGAACAGTCTGAAGCCGACACAGAGACATTTTTTTGACAATAACTTTACTGTTAGTCCCATGTCCTACGCATATATTTATATATGATAAAGTAAGCTCACTTACCTTAGTTTATTTCAGCATGAGCGTAAAGTGCCGCCGGACGGCAGGCTACGCATGTACACAACGAAAACGCGCTGTATGCGACCGACTTCCGGAATTGGTACGTCCCTAAAAGTCGTCCCTAAGTACAAGGTCGTATCGTCCGTTCCTACTGAGAAAGCTTTCTTATTTCTTAAAGACAACTTGACTAAGTCTGAGCTGAAGTACGAAAATCATTGTTATATATTTGTTTTTTAAATGCTGAATCATGTTTAACAACAGACACTATAAAGTACCATATGAAACTCATTAAATGTATTAGTATTTATTAATTTTCTGAACATTTCTACATTAGCATATGTCTATTACAGGAGTTACATGAATATAGTACACACAAACGTCATGATAATCTTAAACACAATTTAACACAATAGAAACACGCACTAACATTTCAAATATTAAGGTGGATGTGATCTAATATGCTGAACGTTTTGCCACAAATGTCACATATACCAGCCACTGACCTGCGTGGATAAAGATGATGCCTTTGAGGTTTAGAGGGAGACACAAACTATTTGAAACAATATCTCAACTATTCTTTTAAGCAGACTCTGTTATTTTAGGTCGAGCTAAAGTTAAACAATGTGTTTCATAATATTGTTTTTGCTCTTAAAACCTACGATGCACTTGTCATATTCAAATACATTTTGTGGCAGATGCCATTAATCATCTGGATGCATTTGATTCTCAACCACAGTCCTTTGACTGACATTGTGTACATTGCCCTCACCCTGATGTAGAAAAGGTGGAGCTGCATTTTTGAAATTCTTAATTTTGGACCAACTTATCTCGAAGTTCAGAGGGGAAATGAATAAGGACTAGCCACTGGCACTGCTAGCCATTATGTGTTAAGTACCTTTGAACAATGTAATTTGGATGGTGAACAAAATGTTTTGAGACAGTCATGTAGCCTCTGCTGGAGCTCAAATCTTGTGACTGCAGGTGCACCTTCGGATGGCCTGTGTTTTGAAAGTCAGGCCAGTTACTTTGCCCCTCTTAAATTGTTTTGGTTTGTTATGAGTTGGGAAGTGAATCTGAAGCTGAAGGGATTAGGTCGATGTCTTCAAGCACGCATTGCAGGTGAATCTATTGTGGTTATTGCCTACAGATGTGTCTATGTTTGCGGAATAAACTTGCTCCTGAGGGACTGGATCCATGAAATCTGAGATTGTGTGCTGAATTATTGAGCAGTCATTTGCATGCGGCATAGTTTTTGGTGGAATTTCAATCTCTGAGAAAGGAAGAAAATTGTTGTGGGTCACAATTTTCCTTTGCAATACAGTAAATGCCATTCAAGAGTAATTACGATTGACATGTTTGTTAATAACTCCAGATGGTTTATCAGAGCTTGGATGTGGGTTATGAGTTAAATGCCATCTGATTGATGGTCTGTTGGAAGCACTGAATGGTATCGTTTCTGCAATTTTGTTTTTTACATGCATGACTGTGTGGAGGCTTTTTCATAGATTATGCAGATGAATGGCCTCTGGCCACTGTGATGACTTATTACCTCTGAAGATTATATGAAAATAGATATAAATAAAGTCAACTTTGAATAGAAAATAGCTACTTTTCATTTAAATGTGTTGGTCAGAACAGACTCAACACATATTGTTGAATAAATAACAACATAAAATCATATTTGTTTTGTGTCTAGTTGTCATATAGTTGTAATATTTTACTTGTTCTCCCTCAATAATGTAGCCTTCACATATCAATCATTGCTTTACTACCTCCCAAAAAGTCATATCACTGTTAAGATAGAATACTTATGACATTTTGCCTGATACCCTTTGGTAAGACCTCATATCATATTACATAAGATTCCAAATTTCCATATAACAAAACATTACATTGCAACTTGACCAGCTACAGCCTCTCATGAAGCCACGCTCATAAAATAGTGTTCATTATACAGCAATTTATTTAAATCACATTAGAATTTAGTGTTGAGGTTGATATCCCCACCCCACCGCGTTTTATTAATGAGGAAAAGATTTATATAGTCCCTTACCATATCCATTTCTCAAGTGATTTTTATCAAAGACCATATATTTCACATCATCACATCGCTGTATGAATAAAATATCCCTCTCCTGTTAACTGAGGGTTTCTCTGCTGTATCATGCACTGTATGGCCTTGTTCCCTCCTCATTTACTGTGAACTATCTGTTTTCTCTGACAATGTTCATTTTGGTCTGCAAACCTTTAATTATCATTCTGGAAAGGCATAAACAATTCTGGGCTGATGGGTTTTTCTCTTCCATGAGTGTTTGTGTTTTTTTGGTTGTGTCAATTGACTAAATGATAGTTCATTTAATTGTTACAGTAATTGTACTCATTCAAAACTTATGCAATGACAATACAATTTAATAAGAATCTCATCTATTATTCTAATTTCTGAAGCAGATTGTCTTTTGCTTTATATTAAAAAAACCCACACATTTTGGACTACTTCTGCAGTATTTTTCAGGAAGATGAAAATGTAATTACATTTTGTGTTGTGTCCAGATTAACATGTTTGGTCTGGTAACCTAGTTTGGTCTAGTAAGGCCCAGGCGGGGTGACTACAGGAATCAAAGTGGTCAGTATGTGGGTGGGCTTCTACTTTGGCTACCCACTTAGGGTACTGCACAGACCAGGATAGCCCTATCAAACACAGGTGTACAGTATGTAACATTTGTAATAGCTGCAATACATTAGGGTGTACAAATATGGAGCTGAGAAATCGTTAATGTAATTAGTTACAACTCAGCTTTTCCTGGGTGTCAAAATACTTTAGTCTCACCCTAAAAATTCCCCTGAGCAGGATCTTCCAGACTGGATCCGAATTCTGCTTACTTTTAACATGGCTGTGTTTAATCATTGTGTCTGATTAAGCTGATGTGACAGTGACCTAAAGCCATCATTACTTTTATTATTCACACTAAAGCTGTGCCATGTCAAATGACGTTCTGTGGAGAAGGCCTATATCTACGTATTATTCTCAAACAGTAATAGTTACTTTTTAATTAGTGATGTTTGGTGTAATATCTACAACAGGCATTCAATCCAAACCTGCCCCTACTACAGAGTATTGTGGGGTTTTATTGTCCATCAGTGTTTTCATTGGCCTGTTTATGATTGGATAGCTGCAAATGAAAGGTAACATGTTGATGATAACATGTTGTAATGCATACTACGAGTAAAATTGCAGACTTTTATTTCAAAATACGAATGTACCCCCAAAAATGACATGATTACAGTAATTTGAGAAGATGTAATTAGTAACTTCTACCCCTGGGCCAGAGTGGTATACACAAGACATTGCATTACACAGAGAGTGGAAGAAAGATGCAATGTGCATAGAAAAATATCAGATGATCTCTATTACCCAATTACAATAAGGTGGAAATAAAGACAGAATAGATGGAAAATATGTTAGTATAGGAAATGTTTGGAAAATAATTAAATCTTTTATTGTCTTAAAGATACGATACGTAACAATTTTGCTTCAAAAATATATAAAAACTCATTGACCTTATTTAATTTTGTGGAGTTGTATAATTGCATAATCATAATGTCTCAAACAATTTTCAAACACAGAAAAAAAACAAAATTCTTTGAAGTTAATGGTGCATATCATGAGGTCGCCTGTTGCTAGAATTTTCAGGGGAGTCAGAGACTATAAAGCATGTGAATAAAACTTAAAGTACCATTTCCATCTGAGTCACATAGATTATAATTGGTGGTTGCTTAATTTATCAATTCTGGCACTTGAAGGCATCAGTAGAAATACTGTACACATGGAATTGAAAGCGCTTCTGCTTTTTAAACTGCATTATTCATGTCGACCACAAGAGGGCGGCACACACCACTCAATCGCATGCGACAGCTCGCCGGTTCATCAGATACAACAAGTTTCACCAAGTCAGTGCTGTGACCGTACAGACACTCTTTCACAATACATCAGGCGCGAAAAACAAAACATTATGAAATGAAAAGGATTGAAACACGAAAACAAACAAAACCGCAGCCGCTGAGGCAAACGGACCGCAATTTCAGAAGGCGTCTTGTGCAGCAAGCGCGGTCCTAAGCCGGGCTCCCCTGCTGTAGCCCACTGCTGTGGGGAAAGAGAGTCACACACATCAGTCTGGTTAGCCTGGAGGAAGAAACACACAGTTAAAGTCCATGTGCAAGGCCACAATGACAAGGGCCGCGGGCTGGTACACTGCGCACAAAGGACAATGTTAGCCACAACAGACAGTTTGTTTGCAGAGTGGTTGCAGGTCAGCTCGGTAGAAAACGTACATTTGACAAAACACATGAGAAAACTAAATGTCACCCTGTCGTTATTCATTTCGTGAGGAAACGCAGCGGTAGAGACACAAAGAAATGTGCCTGCCATAGGCCATCACATTGGCTATGATGAGGGTGTGATGATATACAGTACTTGTGGCTTTTCCCTGCGTCTGTATGAAAACAGGCCTGCTGAAAGACAGACGGAATGTTATGTTTACAGTGGTGATCGACAAGTATGTGTCGTGCGCTGAATTCTAGTGGCGGGGCTCCTCTGTGATCACCGGAACGGAGACTCTTGTATTTGAATGTTTGGTTAGATATAAATTCTTTGTGTTGTGAAGGGGGGGAAAAAAGCACATGATTCAAAACCCAACAAAGAAACATCTTACTAATATGGAATTTTAATTATAAAGTCAGTACATTTCCACAAGCTGATGTGCGTCGTTACTTCATTTCCATTGCTCAATTTGAACGAAAACATTCTTTGATTTTCCCTGTGAACTATTTTTGGTATGACTGCCGAACTCACAACGAGTCTTGTTTGGCAATGCCCTGCTTTGGCTGCACATTCAGATGTGAAACATGTAATTTGACAAAGAAAAACGCTCTTGGAGGGATGTCTTCGACAAAAATTTCACTATTTGTGCATCTGCTAAACCTGGAGCAGTTTACCAGCTACATTTACTAAAAAGAGTGAAATCAAATATTTGTGGATGAAATGTATGGTGTTCACTTGACTGAGATGTATTAAAGTCCTCCCATCAAAAAACATCCGTATCTTAGTCCTGCATCATTCAGGAACTCTGAACCGCCCCGTGGTCGAGCCCTTTAAAACCAAATAGGTGAACATTAACACACGCCGTATATTTACCGGGCACTGGCTTGACTCGCTCTCATAAATAATTGCTTGTTTGTGTTTCTCAACCATCAATAAAAATCTCCAGGCTCTATTGGCCGCCTCTATTGTTCAATTTTTGATAACAACAATCAAAACAACATTGCAGCGGGTGAAGAAAGATCAATAAGCCCACTCAACTCTCCCGCCATCACGAGCGCGATGAGGAGAATAGCCGGAGTGAAGATGCATTCCAGCTCAGATCATCAATACGGTTCATGATCTTTGAGAAAAGAAATGTTCCAGGAGCAATGGTTAATGGTGTTATTTTCTTCCCAGCGTCGTCACACTGTGTCCGTCAACACCCCCGACACGCACACACACACACACACACACAGACAGATCACACGCGTGCCCCGCAGCTGTGTGTTGTAGCGTCCCTCTCCTATTAACCAGGTTGCCTTAGAATCAATAGAAAACATAAAGAGGCTTAATCTTTTCAGGTGCTCTGCGCTGATTGCCTATTACACAATAATAACACACCTTGAATCCCATGGAGCATGAGAGGGAGGAATGCGGTCACCTCATCCGCACACATTACACACAGCCAAGCAGTAAATCTATAGGTCTACAACTGAACAGATGGCGTTAGCGGTGGCACTGGGCCTTTATGAGGGGTGTTAGCAAGCGTGCTAAGAGAAATTCCAGCAGAGACAGTGGGATATCAGGGGATACAGTTTATCTCCTCGTGGAATCACACACTGCTGTGTCTTCTACTGTGGGCCACGGTCTCCGGTCCTCTGGTATGTGGCTTTAGCTTACAGAAGCTCCATAAGACCCATCTCCGAGGCATAATAACAGCTGCTGCAGACGGTATACAACTCCAGAGGAGGACAACGTGAATTACTGGCTTAAGTTTGGGGATATGAGGTGGAATAAACACACCCTCGAAACGGCACGCCATCAGACCCACTTGGAGACAGACACAGCTTTGCGTTTCAACAAAAATTCATGAGCAGTGAAGCAGTTTTTTCCTTCTCCACATTCACCGATGTCGTGTTGTAAGTCATTATGTGTTGGGGCTGTAAGAGTCGCGCCTCTAGAAAAGCCCCTCTGAATTCCAGTGCCGTGGATGACTGGAGTCGTGTTGTTGACTCTGGCTGTGTGTCTATTATAAACTGAGCCAGCAGGACAGGTGGAGGATCTGGGAGTCAGGCAAGTCCAGGACTGGGACCAGGGCCACGGACGGACTGGACTCGCCCAGACAGCTTCTCAAACTTTCCTCAAGCCCTGGCAGGTAGAGGTGGGGAAGGGAGAAAAGAAGAAGGAAGTGTTAGATTCATGAGAAGGCTGGCTGGAGTCGGACATGTAAGCGTCCCTCTGGGACCGTCCGAACACAGAGGCTGCACTTAACCCTTCGACCAGGGAACACAGGCCTATTTACAAATTATTGGCATTCTTAAGTCCTTGGCAGATTGTACCCCCCCCCTCCCCCTTCAACTCCCTGCAGTGCAGGCATATGGTCAGCAAGGCTGAACTCTAAGCTACCCCTCCCAACCTCAAACACAACCAAACACATACACACAGAAGAAAGGGAGGGGGGCACCCCTGCCAATACCCTTTTGGACAATTGAGCAGCTTGTTGGGGGGGTGTAGTGGAATGGATCCTCTGCTCCTGTTGTGCTGGGATGTAAGGAAGCTGTGTTGGGACTACCTCTCAGTTTTGCTGGTGGCTGAGAGATTTTGTTAGTGTGTGTGTGTGTGTGTGTGTGGCCAGACTACAGACTGGCAGTGGACATGTGAGAATTTATCGAGCATCTCAGAGCTTGGTCTTGATGACAGCCTGTCTATTTAGCAGCACCCCCGTTGGGATGTTGGCCCTTCCCTCCTCTGCTCCGTGCACTAATTGGTCACAAGTGTTCCTGTCTCATGGTTGACTGTCCTGGCTCAAATCTTCTGATTTAGCAGCGCGCTGCATGGGACTTGGGTGTGGTTGCTGCGGTTTGTGTTAAACATCTGGGCACAAGTATGCCAGGTCACTTTTGTTTCATCAGTTTTGCAAATATCTGTCTTTTTTCAATCCAGAACATCTGCCTAATGTGATGATTGTGATGTGTCATTCCTGACCAGTCTCGGTGGACAAACACAAACTTCTGTTCTTTGAATAAAATCCACTAGTACTGCAGCAATGTTCTGTGACATTTATGGGAACTTTTAGAGAAAGAAATCAGGACAGAGAGGTTACGCGAGCAGTTCGGCACTATTTAATAAGCCTCATTCTCTTTCATTCAGAGCGCACGCAGCATGCCAAACATCCTTACAAAGAGCCCACACACCCTAATTAGCTAATATGCACTACAGCTTAAAATACCCCCACTGAACACAGGCCTTTTTTGGAGGGCATTAAAAGCCTAAATATGTGTTATCAGACCATGTGGTGCACCCTGGGAAGCAGGATCCTCTGGAGATGGCTAGCTGACAACTGAACGAGCTCGGGAGATCACAGACAGGGGATGGTTTCATTAGGAGAAGAAACACACCCTTCATCACACCTTGCACACTAAGCCTGTTTTATGTCAGGATGTTTTAATCTTTGTACTAACAGATAGGAAATAATTGCGCTCTCTCTTTGAGCCTCTCTTTCGGTGTCCGTGTACACCGACGCACCTGCTTATGCATGAATGAGAGACATGAGGGGGGTGAAGGTGACTTAAGTGACCATGCAATTTTGTGTCTTTGTGGGTAAAAAGTGGGTAAAGACACAGATTATTTTGCTCCATGCACTTTAAATGCGTTGCTAAAGTCACAAAATCACACCCAATCTCTCAGCCCCCCTTCAGGCTACACGGGGAGCCTCATTCAGAGGCCCAGTGGACAGAGGCTGTAAGATTCAAAAAGCCATCACATTAGCAATGGGATGGAACTAAACCATCTACCCAAGAGGACCAGCCATTATTCTGCTTCATGGCGAACACACACGGAGCTGAAAGGGGCTGCTGTTAAATCTCTGTGTTTTCAAAAACCAAGCCATTACTAATGCCCACAACACCCTTTTATGCTAAACATCAACAGCCATTTTAGTTTGAGCTGATTAATATATAAATATTGTCAGCCTAAGTGAATAGAAGGAGGGGTGTCAGTGAAAGCGATGGTGAAAAGGAGAGAAAGAGGGGATTCCTGTGTGGAATGGTTGATGCCTGCTGGGCTTATGGGGCTTTTAAGCAGTGGCCAAAGCCCAGAGCCAGTGGTTTTTAGTTGTGCTACACTGACTTTCAAACTGGTCAAATTATCCCGCAAACGAGGTCATAATTAGCAAGTGTTGGCTCATGAACATTGTTCATTTAGTCCAAGGGGACTGAACAGAGGGGGCTGAGATGTTGGTTGTGGACACCGGAGCCTCAAAAATGGAAAACTTCTATCACCTTTCTTTAAACTGGCAATAGACATGCCTTCAGATGAAATGTATCTTCATGTAAAGTAAATGTTAATTACACAATGTAAAGGATATACAATAATGAAGCCATCAGCATTTACATTGGTTCTCTTTAAACCTCACTATCGCAATACAACTTTGTCTGCAATCGGGAACGCTGGTCACCCGGGAGGAAGAAGATTAACTGGTGCTCCACTTCTATTATAGACTAAATGATTGAATAAACTCATGTTTTGAGCTGTGTTTCTATTATTTGTGACTCTGAGGAAAACTGAATTGATCCAGTTGTCTTTGCAACAGGCCAAAAATAATCATTTGAAAAGGCTAAGGAGGAAAGTTGCCTGTTTATGGCAGTTAAAATCGATAATTTGATATGAACAATAGACCTAAATGATGTAAGGAAAATATGGGATGTTTAATTACATTGTTTTATTTTGCAATGATGATAGTACTTGCAATAAATAAACACATAACTTGATTTAATCTAACCTGGAAGTCAACACCAAATTGACACCAATTAATCCTAAGGGTAGCTGACGGCTTGCCTGACTGGCCCAACAGTGTTAATGCAAGGCACATGTATCACACAAACAATGACATGCCTATCTGGATGTGAATGGAGTTGTTGTGTTGTGATGAACCCTCAGAAAAATATCATCCAACTCACAGCACTTAATAACATCTTTTAGCTTATTGTATAGGTGTTGAGCTACTTTTTTGTTCACTCTAAACACTCTCCATCAAGTAATTTTTCTAGAAGTCTGGACACTACCTGCTCAGCACCGATTAGTCGGACAAGACAGTCGGCAACAAGTGAACAATCCATTGCATTTAGCTGCTAACAAGGCAGCTATTTTCCTCAGGAGGCGGTGGAGACCAAAACCGAGCTAAAAAGAGAATGCATATTGAACTCAGGTGGAAACAAACACAACTTCCAGTAATTGCTAATGTTGCCTTGTATCTGTTGGGTGCATAAATAGGGAACTGTGTGCTAACAAGTTCATCGTATCATTTTAGAATGTGAAAACATGTCAGTGGTGCGTTCACTGCTTGTTTCTGCTGGCCCCAACTATATGAGGTCCCCTTGTGTGTTCTTTTTTTTAAATTTTGGGTATATAGAAGCAAAGAGATAAAAACTTTGATATTTACTGTGTAAAATGTTAATGTTCAGATAAAACCATCACGAGGTCATATTTAAGTCCGTCACTAAAAGTTGAGGTTCCAGCTGAGTTGCGGCGCCTATCTTTGTGAGAACCTTTCTATCGGAAGTAACAAGTTGAGACAAGATGTTTAAAGGTTTCATTTGGAGCATATGTCATGTCTATCAGCTGTGAATCCTAACGCAAGTAACCGAAGGGGAGGGGAGGGGTTGTGCAGTCACATTTTGCCACAGTGTTGTTGTCTGTCTGCCCCGCTGACAGCAGCAGTTGTGAGGCTGTGACTGCTAGCGCCAGAGGTGTTACTTTTCCTCCTTTGACTTTTCGGATTCATCACCCAATGAGCATAGGCTGTGACCCATAAAAACGCCCGTGGGTGAGCTTCCGGGGCCTGTGCATGCAGGGTAAAAGTAGCAGAATCCAGCTCAATGATGAGTCAGTAAATGGTTTAAGGGTTGATGATCAAACAAACAAAATACATTTCAAGGGTGAAGATTGGGGTTGAATTTGTTCCAGTAATTGAATGACCCAGTAACACAGTTAATGTTTTCTATATAACTAACATTTTGGAGCACTTTCTATAGACATTTCAATCAAATAACTTTGATTCCAATTGTACTAAAATACATTCATTGAGCATTTATGGCCATATCAACAGCTATTTTGTTTTCAATAATAGAATTTTGCATAAATCTTAGAGATATTTTCCTTCTTGTTGCTCAACCGTCTTACTCTTCTCGTGAAAATGACAGAAGACATAAATGACATGCATCATATATCATGAAACAATGCTGAATAACTATTATATAATTAGCTAACAAAACAAATAGCACTGTTCATCTGTCATGCATATCAACACATATTCTAAACAGATCAACCTATTTCCCATTCATCACGGGTAACCACAATTTCACGCCCTCAGAAAGATGAGTTATGTCAAAGCTAAAAATGACAGTAAGATGGCTGGTTTGGCTCGGATTCAAAAATGTTAATTGACTGCTTCGGCGATGACTTGACAACTGAGCCCGTGTGATCGATGTGCTCGTCGCCCTTTTCCCTCGGAGAGAACATCTCTCAGGATAAAACAAATACCATTCCACATTTGCCTTGACAAGAAACCCAGGATCCTGGGAGCAGGAGATGGCAGTGTATAAAAGTGTAATGATGACAAAAGACTGTGCCAGCTGCTTGGGTTACTGTACACATTGCAGACACAACAAATGACTTACAATAATTAAACACAGGAAGAAGAGGAGATCCTCTGGAGACTGCTCTCGAGAATACCTTATGGAGTTTACTTAACCAATGTCAGCTCAAACTTTCTTTGAAAAGAGAGTGCAGAGAGAGGCGAGCTGTCACTTTGTTTCCATTAATACGGTGATGAAGAGCTTAACTTGCAGGAGCAGCGTATCTCAGAAGTGTTGCCTTCAACGGAACAGCTTATTAAGGATAAATCCTCTTAATGAGTGTAAATATTAGATCAATCAAGGATTATGTGTAGTGTCCTGAGTGAGGTATAGGTCCACTGAAATGAGTGTCATAAAAAGTACCTAAAAGTCAAACTTGAGTCAAAGATATTGTGTTTAAATATTACTTGGCAATTAATGTACTTAAAGGGTAACTCCACCAATTTTCCACTTTAAATGGGGAATACAACCCTAACCCTGAGGAGAACTAATGCATATGTGAAAAAAGGATTTTAAAGACTTTTGTGACTCCAGAAGGAACCGTATATCATCTGATAAATTGCCTCGGGTGATGTCACTCAGTGGCCATAATGCATTGTGGATAATGTAGGCATCCAGTTTTGAAAGTGAAAGTAAGTACAGAACTTGAATAAATGTACTTTACATACAGTTACATTCCATCACCAATTAATTTCTAACAGTTTTGATATCAGTCATTTAACAAGCAATAAATGTCAAACATCTGCTGTTTCCAGCTTCATAAATGTAACAATTTGCTGCTTTTCTTAGTTATTTATGATAGTAAATGAAGAAGTACCTTAAAGTTGTACTTAAGTGAAGTACTTGAGTGAATGTATTTAGATACTTTCCATCACTGAGTTACATACCTTCAACTATCTTCTGAACCACCGAGTGGTTGCACTTGTAGAACACCCTGGCACAAAGTGGCACCAGCTCAGCGTCCATCTTCTTCATGGCTTTCTTGAATGTTGCGGCGACTGTTTCCGTTACATCCTTCACGCCGCTGACCTCCAGGTTACCGCCAGACGTAGACAGGGATAGTGAGAGAGACGCGCTACACATGTCTGCAGACATTACCGTGCGGCAGTCTATGGATCCGCACGCCACATTTGCAGTCATTTGACAGGAAGTCCTTTTGGCGGGGTCGTCCTGAATTGCAGTTACATGAAGCTCAACAGCTGCACCCCTGGGTAAGGCAGGTACCACGGCGACCAATAACGACGCAGGTTTGCTATCAGCCTCCCACGACAAGTCCTGCAATGCAGACAGATGGTATTCAAATGAGGTGGCTGGCAAATTATATACCGTGTTGTGTTGCACACTACAATCAAACGTATGGCCCTCCTGCTGAGATACACAATGTGCTTTCTGACCACAAACATGACTCCATCAACGTTAAACATTATTGTAAAGCACATCATAAAATTCAACCACTAAGATAGGCTTTTTACTTGACGGACTGACAGGCTATCAATTAACATGAGACTGTGAGGTGACCCCTCGGTAATGATAGTGTACAAACAATTCAGAAAAGAATCCATACTGCTTGCCGCCACCGTAAACACACAAATGCTTTCACTTTGAGCCGCATTTGCTAACATGACAGGTCCTATCCAAGATGACTTCTCACCTTACTAAGAAGATCACTCACAACATATTATGGCAGCTCCACCACACAGACTTTTAGTGGTGGAAACTGCCTCAATTTTATCCACAGAACCAAAATCTCTTTATGTTTTTCTCTCCTCTGGACTGAGGGGCCATTAGCAGTAACAAAATGTCTTGGAGCAGTGCTACAATGTGGCCCTCTAATAATACTTGGCTGTGGCTTCATCTGCTAATGGGAGAGAAATGAGTGTTTTATATAACCGTCATTTCAGTCGGAGTCGATAGGGCAAAAACACTTAACCCCCTTTTCAATTTGCTGGATCAATTTTCATCCACTTACATCCCACTTCGTAAGTGCAGAATAATAACAGGTTACTTACATTTTATTTTGATATTCACTCACAAAAAAAGAGAGAAATCATTGACGAGTGCAGACGACGGCCTCTTTGTCCCTTCAACAGACGAGCCCGTTATGACCCAATCAGCCGGATTCACTGAAGCAGCACTTACCTTCAGATTAAACTTTAGCAAACGCTTAATTGTGTATCAACAGCTAACCTCTTGCCTTTGGAGAGTGTCCTGAATGAGTATGTCTGCAGGGGTTAGGTTAAGATTTTCTATACTCTGCTGATTTTTTTTTTCCAAGAGTGCCTAGCCCGCGGTGATAAACAATAACAATCATGAAAGCGGAGAACAATAGCCGTGTCAGCGCAGGAGCTCTTAGCATGTCAGACAAAGTGACAGCACACATACGTGTCCTATGCTTTGATAAATGTTATATTAGCACTTCTGGCCCGGGTTAGGTATTCTCCTAGAGGGAACTGCTCCTGCACTTGTCAATAGTGATTGAACATGGAACAGAGAGTGGAGAACTGGGGAGAGAAGTGACAGCACAGGGGGTCCTGCTCAGCCAGGCTTAAAGGCCACCCTGCAGGCCTTGGGTGCTGAGGTACTGCATCGAACCGACCGTCCATGAGCAGATCAGGGGACTCGGGCACTGCGGCTCCAGCCTCTGGCAGGACTTTATTGTTACAGTCACACGGCACAGTCGCTGACTTTATCGTCAGAGCTGTCGGACGAGGTTACATCAGCCGCCGTTTGTTTCTTTATTAATGTATCCGACCCAAAATGCTACACTAGGTGGGAAGTCTGTTCAGCAGTTCTGTGGGACTGAAAGTGCTAATGGTGCCTTATTGTGCACATGTCCTTGTGTGTGCACGTGCGTGTCAGAGCTCCGAGCTACAGGAGCGAGAGGGGGAACACTGGCCGCCCTCCATACCTGACCACAGATCATTTATTAAATTAATCCAGTAAAACACAAACTTTGATATACGGTGGGGCTGAGTGCTGGAGTGGCAAGTTAGGAGGGCAGAGAGAGAGCGTGTGTGAGTGTAGAGGGCTCTGTTCCGCTCTACACCAGCCACTTAACACAATCCATCTCATTACTTCATCCCACTTCAGTTCTAGGCAGCCATTCCCCCCAGTGCTCTCTCTCACTCTGTAGGCAGCAGGTAAACGCATGAAAGTCTGGTTCTGCTGTGCTCAGCTCTCCACGCTGATGGTGTGTGACCTGCCTCTCCTCGTGTTTGTTTTCTTTCTCCCCACTTTCCTCCCTCTAACTCTTGCCCGCGCGCCTGGAGCGTGTGGCGGGTTGGAGGGCCGAGAGGCGTGAAAGCCGAACGGTAAACACGGTAATAAGGAAGTGGTGTAAAGGCGGGGAACAGCGGGGAGCTGATGGGACTGCGCTGCTTAGCCAGTTCCCCTACATTTCCTGCCCAGCGGGACGCCTTCAGCATGTGGCTCTATGTCTCAGCACTTACTGTAGTGCTGTCAGTCCGCTATAATATCCCTTGCCATTCACTCCCTCATTCACTCTCTTTTCTTAAGAGTCCGCTTCGGAGCTCGTCAGACTGTTTGTGTAAATGAAACACACAGGGCCGTGTCAGTGGGGTGAGGGGAGGTTTAAGGGTGTGAGGCCATTATAAAGCTGTGCCAGAGGCCAGAGTTACTTCAAAAGTGCCAAGTAAGCAAAAGAGAACTGATGTAAATAGGGTATGCAGAGAAGAAACTCAACAATGCAAATTCAGTACTACAAATTTGAAAAAAAAAATTATTTAAAACTGACAAAACTGACAATTTCTATAAAATCTTCTCCACATTTCTAAAAAAAACCCAGTGTTTCTGAATAGTAAACGTCCAAATAAATATGTTTTTACATCTTTAAATCTAAAAAAATATTTTAAACAAATTATTCTTTACTTTCTGACTTGTTTTATGAGCCGTTTATTTCGACACAAAGGGACATCTGTTTAACATTTATTGACTTATCACATCAAAATCTCCTTGCTCATCAAAGCCTCGGTGCGCACACCCGCAGACAAACAGTCTCATTTTGGTTTAATGCACCGTAAATACAATTTCACACTTGTAGCGACTCCAGTGTGCTCCCAATTAACCCCGCAAGCTTCTTCATCCACCTGATTAGAGAAATTATCAACGCACAACAACAACATGGCCCCGTGGCTCCGCAGACACGCTCAGCACTGGTTTTTCTATCATTTCACTTCACAGGTCCACCGTCAGAAAATACACTGAAAGGTATACCGCGTCTATCTTTTGCACAACTGTGAGTTTACACAAAACAACATATGACAGCTGAGTTCAATCAGCACCCATAAGTTAACTACATATTCCAAGCTGTGCTCACAGTAATCAGGATGCATTACAATAACAGACACATTTTGGCTACTGAATTGCTCAAATCTACAGTATTAATAACATAATTTTGAATTTCTCAGGAAATAATGCATGGATGTTGGTGAAAAATATCAGGCTTCTTTAGCTGGCTCGTTCAAAATAATTATAATGTGATATTCAAAAAAACAGTTACTGTTTTGAAATGGGTTGTAAAAAATTAATGTGATTTACTAATTATTACCACTATTTTGCACATTTGAACAGCATGTATGTCTGAAGATGTTGCCTCACGGACCCTATTAGCAAAGCGAGGCTCTTTGTGCTAATGCCAGCCGACAGAGTTCTGTCTGTCTGTGGGTGTTGCGTCACCAGTGTTTGACCTAAGTTAAACATTTTAATTACAATCAGTTCAAATGAGCACCGGTGCTTTGTATAATCCTCACCCCTGGGACAGAGCATTTCACCCAGTTTGGGATGAAACAGTAGGTCCCCCCCCCCACCTCCCACCACATCTCTCCCTATTTTCTGCTGCACATCTGCAATTGAAGTGGAAGCGAGGGGAAATTATGAGGGCCATACTGAGAAGACACACTGAGGATGATCTGCCTCACAAGCAAAGAAAGAACGTGAGGTCGGGTTAGAAACCCTCCACCTGAGCTTGCTCTATTCTTTAGGGGAGAACTCACCTGTTTACACGTGGGGCTGTCAATTAGAGCGGAATAATCTGGAAATAAAACATGGCCTCCTCGCGGCAGTCTTGGGTCGGATAAATGAATGCTTTTGATCGTCCTGACACACCGCATCACGGAGGCACAACAGATGGACGATGTTGTCCATCTTTGGTGACCTCTGACACGAGGCTACTCTTGCCACGTCCCAAAGCTTTGCCCTTGATTAGCCTTGTTATCCAAACGACCCAATCTGCATGCTAAATTTATGGTATGCTGTCAACGCTTTCAAGATTCCTATTCCACTGTGAGTTACCTTAAAGCCCAATATGTCAAACAAATCCACAGCCCTTGACAGAGATAAACTAAACCTAAGTTTCTGAATTCAGGAATTATACGTTTTGGCCTTAAATAACACACATCATTTTGACACAAAGTTGACGTCCCCCTCTCTAGTCTTTAACACAGTTCACCGCCGAGCAGAGCCACATGTTGGCGGTGGGCTCCTGCCTCTCCTCCCTTAGGCCTTATTCCCATGGCTAGACAGATTACTGTGGGAGGAGAAGGGCTGCCAGGGGAGACTGGTGCCCCTATTAGACGTATGGAGCAGGGGTTGTAAGCCGGGGCGGTGGGAAGGAGGGAGGGATGGAGGGAGGTGGCAGGAAAGAGGGGTGGAGAGGGGGGGATAAGCTGCTCTGAGAGTTGAACGGAGCTCCAAAATGGTGTGTGGGGGCAAAGGATTAGGGAAGCTCTGAGGAAGACATCTGCTTCTGTGCCAAGCTCCACATTATCAAAGACACCAGCGTTTCCCACATCATCAACTTTTCATGAGCGCACTCACTGGTAAATATCAGTCGCGGCGGCTTGGGTCTCAAGGGGGCAGAGAGGGGCGAGGAACTTTCCCTTATTTCACAACTGCATAAAATACAAATTCTGAAAGGCCTCTCTGAAAAACTTGGAGAACATTTCAAGTTTGTCTTTCTTTTACTTATTCATCAACACAAGAATCCTGCTGTCTTTTAATCCATTAAACATGTGCTCATTCTATGCGGAAGTCGTATCGTATTGTAAGTATGATCAATATTTCCTCTGCATCTATAATAAAACAGCCAGTCGCTGCTCTTCTTCTTAACCACTGGTATATATTTCATAAACAACGCCAACAGTGGCTGACCTTCTCTTCCTCTGCGGCCCTCAGCATACTCTCCCACGCGGCCCTGACGATGGGGACGTCTCGGCGTCTCGTGGTGTAGCAGTGGGCCTGGAAGACATTAGCCAGAGTCAGGCTGCTGATCACTGCCTCCAGAACCTTCTTCACATAGCCAAAGGACCAACGGGCCTGCGTCCTGGTGCCGGCCTTTACAAGCTGCATGGTGCAGGGAACCAAAGCGATTTGGCCTGCACAGAAAACTGACTCATCGAGCTGGAGAAAAAAACATACAGGGAAAATTAGAAGATACATAAATATGAGGTTTATTGTTGTAAAACCCGTAAGATTAAGAGCCTAAATGTAAATGTCAGGATGCAAAAAAAAGTTTACAATGACAATTTTCACATGCTGATGGTGGGTATGACGTTTTCCTATTTCCACCATCTTAGCTTAGTGTGTTAGCATGCTATCATTTGCCAATAAGCACTACATTAGGCTCAGATTTTTTGTAGTATTGGGTCATAAACAAATACTGAACAAACTTACATTTCGACTCGATGGTAGCGCTAGTTATCGAATTTCCCAAAATTTGTACGATTCATCCGGAGGGGAACATGATTGCCGGTACCACATGTCAATTGTTATATTTCACTCAGAACTATCTCATGGTTTCACTGCATAAAAAATCAGGAGACAGAAAGGTCTGGAGACCATGAATGTTGTGCAACTCCATCAAAAATAGATATTGAGATATTTCACTGTACAAATGAAAACTTTGAAAGAGTGGTACTAGGTTAGTAAGGTAAGTCAGAGGATTACCAGTCATTAGGATTTATCCTCTCGCTAAAAATGTACCAATACAACTTTTTCCCTACCAATACTGATTTCCAATACTTTAACTTTATGTATTGGCCAGTACCTGGTACCAATCTAATACCATTTGGTTAAAATAAATATATAATTTGTATTATTCAAAGCATCATTATGAGGAAATAGGCATTTGGTGCAATTCGGAACCCGTCACAGTTTGTAAGTGTGACACCACTGTCTTAAATACAAATCCCTGCAACAATTTTTTCACATGTACAAACAAAACTCATCATGTCATAACAATGTTCTGTGTTAAAAATTTGTATCATGAAGTAAACACGTAAGTAACGCTCTGATCCTACCCTCTCACTGTGGTTACATTGTGCAGAAACAAGTGATGGGGGGGGGGGGGGGGGGGGGGAGTGGCTGAGACAGAGACACCATTCACCCTATTACACGACACTGTGGCATCAGAATGATTTTGAAGCTGTTATTCATTGCTTCATAGCGAACTCTTCTGGCGGGGTAGTGATCAGCAGTGATCAAAAGGACAGAAAAAAAAACAGAACTACAAATGTTTTCATTGTACTCAAAAGGCCAAAAAGTCTCATTTGTGAGTCATGACTGTCAATTCAAATAAAACAAAACATTACGTTGGCAACATGATTACTTCAAGAGATGAAGTCTAAACGCCAACACTGATAGTGAAAAAGTACATATAGAAAAAGCAGTCGCTGATAAGGTTGCAGAGATTTTGTAGAGTGTATAAGAATATTTAATTGGACAGTTATGAATTTGAACAGTTTCAACTCATCCATAAAAAAGTAATCAAACTTTGCAATGAGCTTTATATAAAAAGAAAAAACAAGTACAATATTAATCAGTGAGGTGCTAAAATCAAATTAACATTAATTATACGCTTATATGTTTGAGTAGCACTGCATTAATTAACACGTTCCACCTCTGCCATTTTTCAACATCTTATCACCAACAACTCTCATTTCACAAGCAGGTATTCTGCGAGAAGCCTGCCGATGTATCGTCGCGGCACCGCTGTTATTTATAAGCACAATTAGCCATGTGATAATAAGCTCAATTCTCTGCTAAATACGTCCGTTAGAATTAAGCCGCATGTATAACGAAGCCTGACGAAAATCTATCTGTTTAATGCAGAGAGATGAGTGGGGATGAGGAGCGGCATTAAGGAGGTCAGGCCTTTAGAGACCCCGGGGTTCACCGGTGTTTGAGGTTGGATGGCGTTAGTGCCGGACACTGGCTGCTAGTCAATGCAAATAGCTGTTGATGACATGTTGATAATTGCTGGCCTCTGTAGGGACCCCGGAGCACATGCAGATCCTCCGGGGAGGATCAGAAAGGCCTGAATCAATTGATACATGGCCTCAGACAAGGTCCTTCACTGATTAGCAAAGACACAGCCAGGGGTATCATGTTTTACAGCGAGATTACCAGGGTCAGTGTGGACCAATGGTATTACGTCCGACTTGGTGCCCTTTAGACCAAACTTCTTCTGATTTCAGACAAACCCCCAGTTTTCTTTCCAGTTTGATAAAGCCTAAAACACATATAGGCCCAAACATTACTTATTCAAAGGAAGACAACGGAAAAGGAATATTTTCCTCTTGCTCAAATATATGTTTTTTTTATTGGATACAAGCCGAACAAGATGCTAGCCGCACAACTGTTTAGCTAGAGGGCGGACATGGTCACGGCTATTTCCATAATCAGATGGGTTTGCCATGATCCCCAGCTCCTGGGTTCACTTGTCAACTTTGATGAATCTTCAGCTTCCATCTCTGCTGCTCCAAATTACTGGGACAGCGCGGGAGACAAGAGAGATGGAGGGAAGATGGGCGCGAGTGAGTGAGGGTGGAAGAGAGGGAGGAGATAAGGCCCGCGCTGCTTTCAACCACTTGGATCAATCATCGGATCATTTACCTGCGAGCACGATCTGCCCGAGCGCCTGCGTTACCAAGTCTGCCTCACATGAAAGCTGGATTCCCACACATCAACAACAAATTGTCATTGGCATTCCATTTATAAGCCATCACATGCCATCATATTCACTCCGACAAAGAGGGGCTTCATCAGGTTGGACGGGTGGCCAGAATTTCTTAACAAGACCGTCCCCATAAAAAAAAAAAAAAAAAAAGCATGCTCCATTTTGAATTCATAAAAGCTGGTTACCATTTGTCTATTTGAATATCAAAAGGGGCTAGCATGGGGGCCCCTTGACTGTTAAAGGCAGACTCCCATAGCTTCTACCAAGCAGGTGTGTGATGATCAATTATTAAGGATCCCGCTCTGGTTACTCTTAGTGGGAGGTGGAATTGGGGATTTGGGGGTTTTGCCGTGGTGGGGGCATATCTTTCTGAGGTGAACCTGGAATGGGGGAGAGACAGTGGAGAAGGGGAGAGCGAATACTATTTACATAAAATTAACAGTTCAAAAGAATGAGTTCACACACCAATCAAACTTGTTAATTGACTGTCAATGGCGTGTCCCTGAATATACAACACAACTACATTATTCATCTTAGGCCCTGACAGGGAAGACAGTCCAATTTGCATGGGCGTTCTAAACGTGATCAACAACCACAATGCCACATGCATTTTTAATAGGCCAGAGATGGGATCCTTTAATATTCATAAGGGTCAAACAATTGCATATGACATTAAACTTTCTTTAACAAGGTAAGTATTTTTCAAATGCTAGCCTTAGTGGTCTAAATGGCCCACAGAGAAAAAGGGCCTGTGAATCAATACAGCATGCTGGTTTATTCCATTTTTTTCCCCCATCATATTACAAAAGCAGGAAACTATGGATAGGCAACATTTATTTCACACAAAAATCAGAGCAATATCTAATTTCCAATTTGGTGTTTACTAAAGCTTTCAAGATAAATGAAAAAGTTAATGGGAATTTTTTGTCGCAATTAGTCGGCTGGTCGAGTGTTAATTTTTTCTGTGTTGTTGGTGTTTTCACGTGAATTGCAAACAATATTATAACATCTCTTTTCGTGAATTGTTTCACGAAACAATAATACTGACGGACCAACCAGCCCTTACAGCAGAAAAGGCCAAACAAACTTCAAGGCAGGGTTGGGCAATGTGGCCCAAAAATAATATCAAAATCTATTTAATCGACCTACGATCTAAATTGAGATCTTTTATCTTGACTTTGAAATGCCCTGTATGGTCATAATTGAAATAGCCCATAAATCTCCCCATTTGCATCATTAAAACACAGTACTGCATTAAAGATGGCTCTTTTTGGCACGAGTTCCTCATCTGCCATGCTTCCAGCTACAACTGACGTTACATTACTTACAATACGTCACTCAAGAGAGAGCCATATAAAGTCATTTGTCCAATCAGCATAGCCATCTAGTTTACATTATTTTATTGGTGTGTTTACATAGTGTGGATCACGAGTCAATGGGGTCATGTGAAGTGGAAACAGAGTTAAGAGGACGGTAAATATTGCGATCTCTACGAATCGCCTGAGAAGTTGGACGCCTACAAGATCGCTCATAATCTAAAATCGCCAGTCCAGTGACTTCAGCAGTGTTACTGAGCTGTACTTATGTTCATGCATTATCAACCTTTATTTAATGGTAACAACACCAGCCCTTTTTCTAATAAACCCAATGCCATGTCAAAAGGTCACCCTCCCCAAAGACGCCCTCACTCCCTCTCTCACTCTCCATCCCTCTTAGCTGCAGACAGTAACATATATGTAAATGTGCTCGGGAAGCGCCTGGCCGTGTCCACTTCCAACCCTTAACGGTGTC
This sequence comes from Diplodus puntazzo, assembly GCA_963678695.2. Classification (NCBI taxonomy): domain Eukaryota; kingdom Metazoa; phylum Chordata; class Actinopteri; order Spariformes; family Sparidae; genus Diplodus; species Diplodus puntazzo. The sequence continues at coordinate 9,877,366 of OZ023175.1, forward strand.
TCGTTTCAGGCTGGTGTGTCTGAGGTGTTTCTAATTGCAGTTTTTGTCAAAGAGCTTCCAGAGATGACCAGACAGTGCTAGACTATATTCACAGCGGTGTCGGAGCCCTCTGGGCCCCCATCGTGTCGAAGACGTCTCCAAGTGTCATTAGCAGAGCTTTGGAATGGTTTAGATGAACTGGGCCAGCCTGGATAAAATGACCTGGTATTGACGAACAGTCAGGTTTTTCTGCCTGGTTCCAAGGACAGAGAGAGGTGGAAAATGGCTCCGGTGCTCCTATCAGATATGCTAATGGTCACATTTCTCCCCATTGAGACCTCATGCATAATTTAACCAGGAAAATGATAATACAAAATGTGTAAAATAGGTTAGATTAATATGGTGTAACTTTTCCCTCATGCAAGGACACATGTAACCAAGCTAAAAGGGTAATGGCAGTACAGTAAAAGCTACAGAGTGGGTAATTAAATGCTAAATGTAATTAATATTTGTGATATGTCCTTTCATGGAGCTGTTACTACATCTTTTGAGTGCTGTTTACAGCCTTACCATGGAGTGAGGGTGAATGAGGGGAGACTGAGTGCATCTTCAGGGCAAAAGGGCAGCTCAAAACTTTTGAAAGATTATTTTTCAAGTTGTTGTGCCTTTATTTAATATTTCATACTGAATAAAGAGACTTTTTTTTAAAGAAGCATGACATGTAAGTAGCAGTAGGCCAGATTAAAATCCATGATGCTGCCTTTATGGTGTGTTTCATCTGGAACTTAACTTGATACATAAACTATAATTTACTTTAAATGGGACACTCTTTGGTTCACTTTTCATCCCTCATGGAACATTCTTAATATATGTGACAAATTTCTAAATTTATGTCTTGACTTTTTCAGTTTAGTAATTTTTCTTCTTTTCTTGAATATTTTAGGGTTGGCAAATAGCTCAAAATAGTTCAAAATGTGGGGATCAAAAAACTGAGGTTGAAGTTTTGTTGAATGTATTTAAGTGCATATATTACTTCTGCTTTTTTGGCGGGGATTTGATATGCAACGACTGTTTAATCCTTGTGTGGTGGATGGCAGTTTGTCAGGGATGTGTGCTGTGATTTCATCTTGAACTGGCTTCAAGTCTGTGGGGCTCTTTCAGCATTAGTGCATTCAAAGCAGATCACGTCTGGGAGTGGGAAATGATAAGAGATGGGCTCATGTTGTGCTGCGCCCTGAGGAAATCCTGCCTCTTCTGACACCTCATTTCTACAAATACAAACCTTTCAGGAGAACCACAACCGTTCTCTCCCCCTGTTAGGCTTCTCATTTAAGGCTCCATGGGAAGGGGGGAGGGAGATATTTGCCTTTTTTATTTCCTTCTCTTTTTTTTCTTCCCACTATCTCTATTTTTTGCTTCCTGTTTGTGCTCCAGTTTGAGCCTAACCCCTGTATGCTCAACTGTCACACAAAATCAGTGTTACTTAAACGGCGACATAAATAGCCGTATGAAGTGCACAAAGAAAGGCAAGTACAGGGCATTTCTGAATGCATTCTCCCAGGTCTAAAACTGCACATTTTTTCAGAAAACAACCCATAAGCATATGTTCAAAACACAGGGCTCTGACAAGGACAAATTTAGAAGAATGCTATAAATTACACAACTATAATGAGCCATTGCTGAGGCAACGTATGGTCAGTCCGGGGCCAGGGACACTGGCCTTTCCCCAACCCCCACCTTCTCCGAGCTTATGTGTATTTTTCTGTTGTGCCTGGATGTCTGCCCTCGACATGCCCACTGCATAGACACTGAACCGTGTGGAAGAGTAACACTGTCATGTCAGCTCTGGTCAACTTTATGGTGGTCAGGAGCTGCCGCTCAGTACTATAACCAAGGTCAGGGGAGCCTGACTGCTGGATGCTCAGGGAGACACATCTGAATGCCACCGGGCACGAATAAACGAATAAATAAATAAATAAATGTGTCCACCAGCGTAAAAAAAAAAATATGTTGACAACAAAATATAACCAGTTTTGACACAATTTGGTTTCATTTTTGTGTTGTGTGCTTTGTGTATATTTACTGCTGCTATAACAATTTTAAAATCAATAGATAAACTGATATATATATATATATATGTATATATATATATATATAAGCATATATATATGTATATATATATATCAGTTGTCTTATTTATATAAAAATAAATAAGACAACATTTAGTCAAAGCTGATGTAATGAAATTGTCTACTGCTGTGGAGAACTGTGCCACACCAGAGCCGGGCTGTGGTTGAAGAGTGATGGAAGGGCATGGTTTTTCATTGCGTTAGGCAAAATGCCCTGCTGCCTTCAACTGTCCCGACCTCACATTTTTTGACAAATTGGTTGTGAGGCTTTTACGACTGATGCACATATCGCAAAAATCATTTCTGCCAAGCTTCCTCTATGACCTGCCCGTGGGACATGACAAGCCCCTCCATGCATCGCTCTATCAAACCGAATCTTTCCAGGACAATGCAAATTATGACAAATTCCATCATCCTGCATTATGCGCTTTCCTGCTAATCTCCCTAATTCGAGAGAATCGGGGAGGGTCTCGCTGCTTCAGCTGAGGGGCATGTTGTCTGATTGAATGATGCTGAAACTGCAACCCTCAACCCCCGTTCTTTCTCCTTTACCCAGCTGTGACCACCTCGTCTCTTCTGTCTTTTCATATTTTTTTTCTCCACTTTTGGAAGCAATGTCTGTTGGTCTGGCTGGTAATTGGAGCACTAACTTAACCTGGGCACAAAAGAATTATGTCAACGCCAAAGCGCCGTGGCACAAACGCTGAAGTGTAACTGTCAGTAGTGGAGAATTTAAGTGTGTGTGCGCGACTGTGTCTCTGTGGGTGCAATATGTAGGATAGGACACAACAGTTTAAATCGTCTTTGCTGCATGTGACAGTGTGGAAGTCAAAAAACAAAAAAACAGTGACATGAAGCTGCTGGTCCAGAGATACAAGTCCTCTGTGTCCAAAAACATTCAGCTAAAACACATGCAGCCTCTATTTCCCTGCCCCGTTGCCACTCTGTTGCTTGTAATGGACACAACATGTAGTTCACATAAACAAGATGACTAACAGACAAACAAAAAAAATGAAAGACAGAGTAAACAAGACGGTGGAGGAGAGCATAAAGGGAGATGTAGTCCCCTCTCACCTCAACAGATGGCAGTATGGCTGCATTAAAAAGGCAAGCATGACATCAACAATGCTACTCATGCAAAGTCCACTCAATCCACTGACAGTCTGGCGAGACAGCATCCAAGTCTTCTTGTATTTTCCATTCCTTTTTTTTTAAGTTAAGTCAAAATGTTTGCATAAATAAGAGACAAATTCCACCAGTGAAATAGAGAAATATGGATAGGGGAAAATTGCAAAAATGCTAAGATTTTCGGGGGGGTTTCATCGCAATATCTGCACTAATTTTTGCTCTAGATTAGTTTTTGACACAATTTGGTTTCATCAAATATGGAAATTTAATTGTAGCTGACGAGTGTAACCTACAAAGGAAGATTTTCCATTTAAGAGATGTCTGCTAATACTAACTTTACTAAGGTTAAAAAAAGCCATTTTACCTTTAATGTGCACCAGAGACAACAATATTCTCACTATGGCAACTTGATAGAAAACAGTGTTTTGAAAATGCACTACATCCGTCCTGAAAAATAGAGCAAATATTAACATTTGTGTCAGCATCAAATTCAGCTCGAGAAATCCTGACATGTGGAAAATATTGTCTTCTCTATCTTGTATTGAATGAACTCTTACCCTGAGCATCTCTGCTTCATTACATTACCTAGACTTGCAGGGCCTGACATCCCCTTACATAATAAATCCAGATTATCAATAATAAATATATATTAAAAGTGAACATGCTGATATGTCCACGGAAAAAACACAGAGACTGTACTTTATTCATCTGCAGCAGTTTTTAACTCGGTAAAAACGTGCTCTGATGACAATGGCATTTGAAAAATGAATGACCCAGGTTAAAAGTTACTACTCAGAAGAATTGCTCCATGCGAAATTTATGACGAAGCGAGTGGCCAAAAGTAAATGGAGTGTGAACGCTAACTCTTTTCTGAGTCATCTGCAGTGCTGCTAAAAAAAAAAAAAAAAAAAACCTTAATAAATGAAGGCAAAATGGGAATGCTCGCACGCTGTTGCATGTGGACGTAATAATCATTTCTAACCAGAGGCGTGTGCGACTTGGAGAATTGCAGAAAACGTGGCAGAGCTTAACAATGATAGAGATCTTCTTTTAAACAGCAGCTTCCCTAAAAATACACATAACAGTGCTGTACGGCAGTCAGTAGGTGAATCTGCTGCAGTAACAAGCCATCGTTCACACCAACCCATTCTGGGGTAGGTGACAATTAGTGTTTGTTGGCGACATCAATCATGGTTTTCTCTCTGTTACCACAAACAACAAAACACTCTATTCATTTAATGCTGGACGGTTATGTTAAATTCTTTTTCTGGCTGATGGCTATCAAAAATATGAAGGCAGGATGCAGTTTCTCTTTTAATTTAATTAAATTCTCTTGCTGCTAAGTTCCTCTAATACTTCTATATTTTGGAAAAAAACAAAACACATTTCAATGAGTAGAATGGAAAAGGTGAGGGGGCTGCATTTCTCCCTGACACTGTTTCCTATTAGTTCCTGTATGTTGTCACATTAGTATGTGTGGGAAGTGGCCCCTGTATTGTTCCATCTGTATTTGCCACACATGTGTATATTTCACAAGGAGCATCTTCCAGACCTTCCTTATCTGTGTGTGTATATAAATACGTGTGTGTGTGTGTGTGTGTGTGTGTGTGTGTGTGTGTGTGTGTGTGTGTGTGTGTGTGTGTGTGTGTGTGTGTGTGTGTGTGTGTGTGTGTGTAGGCCCTGTCAGCTATGCCCTCTCGTCACTGCAGGGGGAAAAAAACACACCCGGGCAGCTCTGAATATAGTGGCTAGTTACCATAGTAATGGGATGGTCATACGTCTCTCCTCTCTCAGACAGTGATGGGAGTGGACAGGACACGCCGCTATGCTTTTTATCTATGCATTTGCTATTCAGTTATTTCATTCCACAAATAAAAAAAATAAAAAAAAGCCACGCCACCCCACCTCTCCCTCTCCTGTTTTCAAATGGAAGGGCAAAATGGGAAGTAAATAGTTGGATGTGGGGTGATAATTCGCGTGCGGAACTACAAATAATGATGCGTTTTTGACTGAGTGTTTGTGATTGCGTATGTAATAGCGCAAGTGTCTTGGAGGATTTCGGCCGCGGTGGGATCTTTGCATGACACTTCTCAGATGCCTCCCGAATATCTCTGAAACGTTCACCCCCTCCGCTGCTCATCGGCAGTGACAAAGTGAGAAGAAAACAGTCTCTCACATAAACACACACATGCATACACACTCAGGTCAACCATTTATCGAATAAAATTATATTTATACATTAAAACTGATGACATTCGTCTAAAATCCATTTAATGTTAATTCTACACAGTCGGTGCACAAGGGTGAAGGACTCCTGTACATTGAGGATGCTGACCATTCACTAGAGACACAAGAGACCTGTGTCTCTTGAGGCTTCCAGGGTGATTCAAGATGGCTAAGTGGTACATGTCCACCTATAAGTCCACGTACACACGACGTATGCATATCTAGTAGTGTCTCTCCACATCATCCAGTATGTAAAAGAGGAAAGGGCGACGATGGCCGTGGCTATCCTGTCCCTGCTTTCCATGGCTTGTTGACATGAACCAAGGCAGTCAGGCACCAATAATACATGAAGAGCTGTTCAAAGGCAATTAGGATCAGTTGTCAGGGCCAGGCCCATTAATGAGTGGGAGTGTGGCAGGGGCCGAGGCAGAGGCACAGCGCCGGCGTACGTGGCCGCCCGAGAGTCGATGCACTCTGACAGATCCAGTCCTTACCCTGTCCTCGCCTGGTACAAGCTGATACCAGCCTGTTCCCACGTGGTGCTGCTGCAGCAGCAGCAGCAACAGCAGCCGCAGCAGCAACACAGGATAATGTAGTATAGAAAGCATGGGGAAATGACCAATGCCATGGCAGGTCAGCGGGGAGGGGATGAATATGGGAGGAACATAATTACCTCCTCTGCCTTCGACCACTTCCCATTAAACTGCCCCCTCGTCAGATTTAAAAGGTGGTCTCATTCGGACACAAGTAATCAACCCACATCTGAATCGTCACAGGACGTAGCAACGATCATGTGTCAACAGGGGGGAGAAACGGGGGATTTATGCATTCAAGGCCGTGTTGACGAGTATGCACACATGTTGTGGGTACAGAGACCTGCACACAAGCAAACATTTGTCAACAAATGTTTGGGTACAGATGGCTTGAGATACTGCCTGTGTGCTCAATTGCTCATTCTGTTTGTCTACACATGCATCTTTATCTATTTGCATGTTGCAGAATGCGGTTTGAATGCCGCATACCTGTCCCTGTCAGTCAGTCATGAGTGTGTTACAGCAAGTCACCCGTGACTCACTTTAATGACCGAACCAGTTTACCTTGTCATGCAGCCAGGGCCTATCACAAAGAGCACACAGGTGCATGTGTGTGTCTGCGTGTGTCTTTGTAAGACCTGGCCTCGGGGCATACAGCCCGACATGCCATTGCGCTAAGGCCTTACTGGGTTTGATCAGCGTGTTGCGTGTGTGTCCAGTTCAAGTGAAGACAGTTGACCCCGGCGTTTGGGCAGGATGAGTAAAGCCCACAGAGACAGACTCGGGTGATGTACAGAGACAGGAACTGAATCGATGCACGCTGGGGAGAAAGGCAGTGAGGTGAAGCCCGACTGTCAGTCAAAACCTTTTCTGACTCTCTGCAGACAAAAGGTTCAACTCACTGCACACAATTCAGGCATTCAGGGGAGGTAGCAGGCAGCCTGTTCCACTTGTGCCTACAGTGAAATGAAAAGGAAAAACAAATCTGTGTTAACATCCTCCGCCTCAACTGGGAGCGAGTAACTACACGTACGGAAGAGCGCCGTAGTTTTGAGTAGCCTTCAATCTCAAACCGCTGAGCCTTCAAGACCTCATTTTTCATCGTCTCAATTACTCGACAACTGTTCCCCTCCTGGCCCCACCCCTTCCTCCCCACCTCATCTCCCCCTCCTCCTTGGGTGAAAGTGATCATTTGTTCTTTTATTAAAGTTGATAACCTCCCCTTGCATTGTCTGAGTGTGCACGCCGGAGAGCCGCCCCTACTGTTCTAGCCTCCAGCGCTTCGTATTATTGGTGCATTATTTCACGCATGCCCTCCTCTTTTATCAAGCGCTTTTTGAAGTAATGTTAATAGACTAGAAAATTGAGACATTTATGAAGTATGGGCCGTGTTTATGAAAAAATCCATAAAGTATGACAGGGGGAGAGGTGAGATAAAAGCAAGGTTTTAATAGATTATGGCAAACAGGGGAGAGGCGTCAGATGCTGACAGGCACCTCCTCCGAGATCCCTCATATTTTATGGGATTAATTTTGTTATATTAGAAATGAAGTTAAATGTCCTAATTAATCTGTTCGTGCTGCATGAATACCTCCCCGAACACGGATGCACGCGCACACACACGCTGTTTTTCGGCTAATTACTCTTCCGTGGTAATTGAGGTAGATGTATTCTCTAGATGTAGGTTAAGGAAGTTTGGGGAGGTGGGGGGGTGATGTTTGATGTAATGGGGGGGCTGCTGAATTGTGCATGTTGGCTCTTTTACAGTGCTGAAACATTCTGGGTGAGAACAACAAACCGTAAAACTGAAGCACTTAGCTTAATTTCTGCAATTCATCACGAAAAAACCTTTGCTTCCTCACTCGCCGCACTAGCTCATTTTTAGCCATGGCCTCTTTGATTGTTCGACATAAAGAACCGCTGCTATCTTCACAAACACATCACGGCCTGTTTGTTCCCCTGTTACACTTCTAATGGAAAACACTCTGACACATCCGTAAGTTTATTTTAAAACACAGATGGTGCACGATAGTGTATTTTGTGGCGTGACACAGCAATCTCAGATGCCTGTCACATAGGGCAATGTCAGCGTTCAAGTTAGTTTGGGGGATCTTTATCACATTTCATTCCCATCAACTGTTTCCTTCAATTAATCTGCCAATTATTTTCAAGATTAATCTGTCAGTCTATAAAATGTCCCAAATAAATTTTTCCCAAAGTGTCCAAAGTGTCAGACTAACAATCAAAAAAACTCAAGGATGCTTCTTTTACAATCAAAAGTGAAAACCAAAAGCAGCAATTAACTACATTTAAGAAACCGGCAAATGTTCGACATGAATCGATAATCAAATAGCTAATAATTGTTTTCCGACTGACAAACCTATTTATAGACTGTAGCATCTCTTCTCTCTATTGTCAAGTATCTCATAAAAGTCCTTAAAGTAATCTTAATATACAACATATACTACATCATTGGCGGAAAATAACCTATGTTCTACGTTTAGTTCCTCTTTCTGGCCCTACGTGGGTGGTACAGCCTCACTGTGACTCAGCCTGACCTCTGAACTTTTTCATCAAGTGGGCCGGACAGAGTTCAGCTCATTGTTTCTAAACATCAAGACTCCCGTGAGAAGATTATTCAAATTCTGCCACCCGCCACAGTACACTCCTCCCTTTTTTGACGCTAATTGGCAACGTAAGATCCACTTCCCTCCCGATGCCTCACAGTCCACTCTGACAATTTTCAAAAATCCAATGCAAATCCTGTCGCCGGCTTGTGCGAGGCGGCCTTCCACAATATTGACTGTCACTCACAATTAGGGGAATGAGGCAAAGGGGTTAGCGCTCACCAGCAACCTGAGGCTAGTGCAGTCTGCTCCCAAAACACACCCCACAGAATCTGATCAGTGAGTATAATTTCCACTGCAAATATCCCAGGGGTGAGCCACTTACCTTAACAGGAAAGAGGAGATGTTTAACAACCATTCAACTGATAGTCTTTCTATTCAGGCCCGTTTTGGCTATTGTGTTTGCCTCTGTTAACGCGCCTCCGAAGGGAATGTGACGGAGCAGGCGGCATTAATCTAAATAGACGTGGAGAAAAAAATCCTGCAGTTTGAGACTGTTGTTAACTCGGACTTCAGTAAATGATACGTCAGTTTTTTTTTCCCCCCGTCTGGCATCTCATAAGTGTAATAGTCTGTAATTTGTACAAATGGATTCCTCTTTAAAAATGTGGAACAATGCTGGCTAAAGAAACAAGCCTGTGCTTGTTTTTTTTTATCTGTTTTTATCTGGCTCTTATGTTAATGCAACATAATTGTTTAAAAGCCTCTTAAGAAACAACTGACAGACAATGCAGTAATAACTTTTTAGTTCCTTTAAAAGCATGCCATTACTTTGCTTTTGTTGTAGTGAGAGAATTTGTTTTTTCATTTTTTTCGAAATAAAAGCCGGATGTCTGAGAGCATCTTTTGTTTTTTATCAAATTGATTGATGTAATAAAAGGGCGAAATGTCTCATATCTTAATTAGATTATGCAAATCATGTCTGAAATAAATGACAGACATTTGCATCAGATCTCTGATAATAAAAAAACAAAACAAGCAAACAGCAAAACAAAACAATTAGTGGCAAGAACTTTGATACCACTGCACTCATAAATGATGATATTGCACTGCATGTAATACATGTTACGGTGGATGTAACCTCAACAAAGTGTCAATCAGGTACGAAACAAACAAAGAATAAATTAAATCACTGTTTTTGTCTGTATAGCTTGCGGCTTTTACCTAAACTACCAGCTTATCATACATTAACATACAATAAACCAAGAGGCCCCCAGCTTTGACATCATAAAGGTTAACTAATTCTTTAAATCAAGTCGGATCTGAATCTGTCAGCTCGCCAGGCCGAGCCGACATTCAGTCAGCTCGCCATTCCCTGAGAGCTGAAGCTGAGAGACATGACAAGCCGGGCAGAGAGATGAAGAGATGGATGGAGTTTGAAGGTCCAGCATCCATCACATGCCAATCGCTGATGCGGTCCCACTCGTACCTCCACCAGCGCCACCCTTTCGCGGGGGGAGGCCCGACTGCAGTCAAATCCTGCAGGGCCACAGTGGCATGTTCTGTCAGTAGCCATGTGCTGTCTCTCAAACAAATGGACACTTGACAAAAGAAGACGCTGGTCCCAATAGAGATGGACATTGATCAGTTTACAGTTGCATTTGACTGCAGTGCATTCACACAGTTACCATCATTACACCTAACAAACCAGAAAATAGAAACCATAGAAACCAGTCACCTAAATATGGCTGATTTAATTCATCAACATCCATGCAATATTCTCTGAGAAATGAAAATGAAAGAAAAAGTCGACACCTTATCTCGTAATGTTTAAGAAATTTGGGAAACAATTCTAGTCTCTTTATTTGGATCCACACCAAAAGTTAATAGGGTCTACTCCAGGGGGGAAAACCCATCCTCCATCCAAGTATTGTGGAAATCCCTTCTGTAGTTTTTGTGTAATCCTGCTGACAAACCAACCAACCAGCGGACACAGGTGAAAACATAAGCAACCTTGGCGTAGGTAATGAATCTCTGTGGTAATTAAGCTTTGTGGTTTAATATTTGTTTCAGTGAACATCAAATGCTATATTTACCATTCCCATTAAAAACGTTGACTCCAATCAAAATCGCAATGAATCATGACCCAAAACTGTGGGGGTGCCATGTCACCAAAAAGAAATGGACAATTCTTGCATATTGCTGCTTTAAGATCACACATTCGTCCTTTAATTATTTCAAGTTCAACGCTCCCTCCCAACCCCCTTGTGTGGATGGATTCTTCTTTTAATTACTAATTATTTTCCACAGAGAGTGTGGAGGGCTCCAGGTTATTTGGTCTCACACAGAAGCTTTTCTGTCTCTGTTGTAACCAGAGCCGGTCGCCATGGTGTCACACGGCGAGTCACCAAGGAAAAATTGTCATTAAGATGGAGTCAACGTGGTACTGGTGAGAGGAGGGTGGCAATGCATGCTTGCTCACAGCGAGGGGGTAATTGTATCAATATGTAAAAATCTTTAGCTGTACTGAAGAGTTGTTAATACATTTTTGATCAAATTAAGTCACTGTAGCGTGGAGGAGGAGCAGACACACTGGGAGGCGACGCAGGGGTCGTATGAAGCGGCGTGCACCGCTCTGAGCGAGCAAACGCCTCTCATTGTTTTCTCAAATTGCTTTGGATATGAATGATCATTAGAGGAATGAGAGATTAGACGGTTTTCCAGAGGCAACAGTACATGCCCACAGCTGACTTCAATTTCATGTCTCAATGAGACCCCATTGAGGAAATCAAACACTGCTGGCATGTTAAAAGCAAACCTGACTCTGTAGGTTACATCTCAGGAATCCAAACTGCACAAGCTCCTCTGAGCTTCAGTGACACACTGCTGAGATATGCCGTCAAGCTCTGAGCGAATGGCTAATCCACACATGTTCTCACTCATAGACGGATTTGGCTGCAGGATCAAGGACAGTGTGGAGGAGATGGACACTATCCTTGTTGACAGTACCTTGACAAGTGTAATCCCATATAATACACACTGGGTAAACAAAACGGCAAGCCAACCGTGCAACCACGGCCCACACTTCCTCTGCTCTGCCTTTGAATTCGGCATTCTTTCTGGGTTTTGAAACAATATGAAAGAAGTTCAATTCGTAGCTTTACAAACAAGTGCAAAAATGGATACACACTGTCCGCTGTGATCGGCATACATATTTACATGTATGCATAAAAGTAGTAATGAGAACAAACTATCACACAGAGCAACAATCACAATCATCTGCGCGCATTCACCTACACATAAACAGAGACAACACAGGCGCGCCCAAAGCAAATCACGTAATCTGACACACTTGAATTGCTTTGTAAGAGTCAAGCACAATAAGGCATCACAGGAATCACAGGCGTGATTCATCATTCACCAAATGAATCCTTGGTGTTCCACCATTAATCCGTTACTTACCACCCTAAAGTAATACTATAAATTGCTTTGCAAACAATGACACATAAGAAAATAATGTTCCTTGTTTTGGCTCAGGCTCTCAGACAGGGTTCAAGGGATTAAGTGCAATGAGTAGCCAAACAAGTAATGTGAAGAACAAGACTGAAGCAAACAGAAAGTGATCAAGAGAAAAAATGTCATTCGTTGACAAGACTGTAATGTTAAAAAAACTGATTATCAATGAATAATTGATTAGTTTACACCAACAACGCTCTCAAAGGATAAGTTCATCCAAAAATTAAAACTGAATCATAATCCACTCTTCCCCTTGCTGATGGAAAGGTGGGTGAAGTTTCATAGTCGACAAAACATTTCTAGAGCTTCACAGCACACCAGCATTGCAACAACTGAAATAGATGGGGAATTGTTTTAAAACAAACAAATGTTAAGTTGAAATCTTCATTGTAGCTGTGATACCAGGCTAAAAGGGTCGACACACAAGCTCAACACAGCATCATGGGTTCGAATGTCTAAAACAAGTCCACAGCTACTTCAGTGATCAGAAGAATGCTGGTACGCTGTTTCGCTGTGAAGCTCAAGAAATGTTTCGTGGGCAACGAAAACCCGACTCTCCATCAGCATGGGGGTGAGTTGAAAATGACTGAATTGTCATTGTTGGGCAAAATTATCCTTTAAAAACACCACCATCTCCCTGTTGTGGGCCTTAAAGCCTTACCCTGAAGGCCTGGCTGTAGGGCCCGATGTTGGCTGGGGCCCAGTGGGACAGGCTCTGGACGTGCAGGGCTTCCCTCTGGTGGAAGCAGCCTTCCTCTAGGGGGTCGATCCAGTCATGGAGCAGGCAGTCCATCTGCAGCAGCTGACCTGCAGATAGGGGAGCCTGAACACACACCCTACAAGGACAAGAAGGGAACGAATGCTACAGTAACACGTCAAATTAATAAATGCTAAATGCTTTGCTATTTTTACCTGGCTGGAGGGTTCGAACCAAAGTGTTTCTTGTAGACTGCGTTGAGTAGAGCAAAGTCTTCCATGCAGCTCACATACAGATGGACCAGGATAATGTCCTTCATTTTCCAACCTCTGCTGTCCAACTCACCTGGACACAGGAAACGCATTATACGGTTGATGACTTTAGTGTAGCATCATATTTAAATCATAGTAACACAATCTAACCGACCATAGCTTGATCCCATCTTGGCTAAGCTAACTGAAGCATGCTCGGTAAATCCTGTTATGTACCGCATATAATAACATGGTCAGTACAGTCCAAACAAAAAAAAAATCAATATACCCCAAATGAAATCCAAATCCGTGTTTACACAAGAAAAATTGCAGGTTTGTGACCAAAAGGAAGAGCCCCATTTGGCCTGAGCGCTAGCTTTGGTTCTTGGAGCCTTGTGCTTTTGGTTTACCTCTATAAACTTCTTCTCGTTCTGCATATGTTTTACTTGTTTGGTTTCCTCATATTTTGGAGTAATTATGAGTTGTATCCTCTACCATTGCAACAAGCCAGGTTGCCAGTAAACAAATACTCATGGAGTCTAAGTCTAAGCGTGCAGACATTGCTTGTGTAGAAGTGTTAGTGCTATACCTGCCACATATTCAGTTTGTTCAAACAGTTCAGTCATTTGAATGCCGTCGTCGTTAAGAGGTGGTAGCTTAGGAGGTTTTTTAAATTTTTTTCTGACATTGAAATCCGTTGAAACTGCTTTAAAGTGGTAATGGTGTTTGTCCCCTTCTATAAAGTGCAGTCTTACACAGCATGTGTGCACATCGCGGGCTTTAGATGCAAACGCAGGCACGAGGGCTCAAAGCAAAAGCCTTTTCTCCCTACAATCATTTGAAAGAGCTTCAAGTTTGTTTTTCCTTTGCCAACACGAGCGTCTCAGACTACTTCGCCCTCATACAAAGAGGTTGTTCATTAAATATTAACTTGTTTAATATTGTCTCTGCACTGTGAAGGCTGTTCAGCCGAGCACCACGATAAACATTAAATATGCTTTTCATCTTTCGCTCCTCTTTCTCCATCAAAAAAGAGAAAGAGAGGAAAAAAAAGACTCAGATGCACTGTAAAAAGCGTGCACTTTTAAACTTCTGCAGGGCAAAAAAAAAAAAAAAAAAGATAACCCACCCAACATGACTGCACTTTCTGAGTGTGTGTGTTTTAAATAAAAAAGAGGCTTGGTTAATTTGAAGTGCTTGTCCTTGTACAGTGGCCAAACTCACTATAGCATTCTTGTGACGGACGGCATTTTTGACACACGGGGGTTTTTGCCTGCTGGGTTGACAAGCACTTTTGAATAAGAAACGACTTCTCAAGCTCCGCCACACCTCCTCATGTGTCTTTAGCAAACAGAGCGAGGAGAAAGAAAGACACCCAAGGGACAAAGAAGTTTTCCCCCATATGCTTCTCTCAATTTAATTTTTGGTTCTTCAGTAGGAGGTACAGTAAGCCCTGCAGAATCTTTTTTTTTTTTTTTTTTTACTGAGCTCCTTCAATCAACCCTGGACAAAGGAATTCTGTATCATCTTCCCCTTGATCATATCAAAGATGCAATCTGTATTTGATCGGAGAAAACATGACTTATTAAAGATTGGTTTACTTGAGAATGTCGTTTGTGTGCCTTTTGCTTTTTTCAGAGAGGAGAAAAAAAAAGGAATCTGAAAGAATCTTCAAGTATTACTTTGCAGCAGCACGAAAGCTGCCTGTGTCTGGCCCTGGATCCCTGGTTCTTGGCTCTGCAGGCCATTGATGCCAGAGATCCACTGATAGCCTCTTGAGCTCCTTGGTGAGCAGGATGGAGGGAGATCTGCAGGAAGAGATGCAGCAACATGAAAAAGAGGAGGGTTAGCAGGTTTGGATTTCAACAAGTACATTGAGCAGTCAGTAGCGCAAACGGTTGGTCCAATGCTCGATCAACACCTTTAGAACATACAAAATAGGCTGTTTATTTCTTCATTTACGACCATGGTACATGCTTTATGAAGAGCAATGCATGCATAGGTGGTTTATGTCAAAGGAGAAATCACAAGCAAGCTGCGGAAATGACAGCTCTTGTCAAACGATCACTCAAAGAACACCAGCATCATGACGCTGGCCGCATGACACAGATTCAGGGACCACACACACAACACGCAGATATCATCTGACGCGCACACTCGAGCATGCGTGTCTGCACGTGCACGTTTCACCATAAATGAATCTCACCGTGGCCCCGCTGACAACTAAGGTCACAATTTGATGTAAATTCTTGCTGGTTGTCTTCGGCTTGATCAGCATATTCCACCTCCTCAGTCATCTTGTCAATGGCGCTCTGGCAAGGACAACTACCATGGGGCAAAGCTCTCGCCACCACATCCTGCAATAAAGCACCACAGGGAATACATCAGGCCAAACGCCCACCAAAGAGCGCGGAGCCTTTTCACAAAGACAGACAAAATGCTGTATAATTAGCCGGCCTTTTTCAAATACCCCACTAAGTGGGCTGTTTGTGTGTGTGTGTGTTTGTGTGTGTGTGTGTGTGTGTCATTCTTTTTTATGACAAGGGCCCAGACACACATAACTTCAAGGTGAATGAATATGAAACAACATGCTAACATATTCGCGGCTCAGGCGAGTAGGGAGCGGTGTTTTCTGATACTGTAGATTCAATCATGCTGGCTGTCAGTCAAAACTCATGCCTGGATGGGTGAGACATGTTTTGGTTTTCAGTTTTTTTTTTCCCCCTTCTGTTTACTTATAGTTTGCCTCTCCACTCTCTTCGCTACTTCTTTAAATAACAAATCATTACCATTCTCTAAGGCATACATATTACCTGCCAAATCCTGCCGGGGCGTCACACATTTGAATACATATTTCATATTTCCTCAACGCCGCAGCCCCCCCTCACACTCAGTCACCCCCCTCATCTGCTGTCAACCGCATTAGGCCATATGATAATCAAATTAATTATACTTCAGCCCCTCTCTCCTGGCCAGCATGAAAAATAGCTTGACTAGCATTAACGGAGGGCAAATGATGGTGGTCCATCCCCACCCCCTGAGCTCGGTGCAGTTTCCTCTAGTGCTGGTGTCACCGCAGATCTGTCACCCTGACGAGAAGAGCTTCAGAAGGCTGAACCAGGGCAGGTTCTCCCCTGGTTGCCCCCCTTCCTCCACCTCCCCTCCTCTCCCCTTGCAGGCCCTGGATCTCCCTGCTCTTCCCCCAGCAACCTAGGGGGGGCTACAGGGGCTGTGGGAGCGCGCGTGTGTGTGTTGTGTGTTTGTGTCATGGGGGTTGGAAGCAGCAGGAGTGAAAAAATATATAGCTGTAGGGAGTGAGGCTGCAGGGTCAAGGAGGTTGTGGGATGGGGGTATGTTTTCTGTCCACAACAGTCCCAGCCCCCATCACACATGCAGATACACACACGGCTACAAAGGCACACACACAAAACAAAATCAAACGTACACATTGTTGTGTGAAACACACATGCTTTACCCCGGAGACATGTCCAGCTACAGGCGAGTAGCATCCCTCGGTGTGACCCTCGCTGCAACAAATATAACGGCATGCGAGCAGCACTTCCCGTCGCCAGGAACGCTCATCAGCCAGTAGGTGTCTTATCAAACCCGACAATTTGAACCAGAGTAATTAAAAGCACCCATAAAATGAGGTCAGTGTCTCCAATGCGGATTTTTTTTCTTCTCACAATAAACTAAGAATTATAAAGTTATCTGTTCTCTGCAGGGGAAGTAAAGTGTTTTTTCAAAGTGTCACCCTTCTTGTCTGCAAAGCCCAGTTCAGCTCTTTCTAATATACCAAAAGCCAATTCCTACTGCCTCCCCGCAACCCCCGCCTGTGTCCGCTTAGCCAGCTACCTGAATGCAAAGCGCCTTAATGTGAGCGGACATGTTTATTAAGCTGGGCCTAGTTTCGGGCTGCAGTGAATATTGCAGACGTCAAAGTAGGCCATGTGGGGCTAGAGGAGAGAGAGCGAGGGATGAAGGGAGAGACCGAGAGCAAGAGAGTGCGAGAGAGAGGGAGGCCCTCTGGAGGTCGATCCGAACTCTGCCCCGCAGTGCCGTGTTTCTCTGCTGCTCGACAAAGTTATCAGACACCAAAAGGTTTTGTTCTTGCATTTGTTTTTGCCCTCGGAGTGCTTTTAGAGTATCTCGACCCCGCAGCGCTCAAACTTTTGTTGCAAGATGATTGATTCCGCATCGAACGGCGCCGATCTTATTTGTAAAACAAGTTACACTCATGGATTCCTTCAGAAGTTCGACTCACACTGTCTTTGCTCTCGGTGTGCATCCCGGTGAAACGCAGGTAGCCGACTGGAGCGAAGGCATCTGCTGAGTGGATCACTGTCTCCGCTGCATCACTGAAAACATACACACACAAGAAACGTTCACAGACAGAAGCAGTAGGGACTCATGTTAAAGTTTATTTTGCTTTACTCACATAACTATCTTCCTTTTGAAGAGGGGGCAGTCAAGCGTGAAGGTTTCATATTCACCTCCTTCTCCGCAAACATGAACTCCGTACTTCTGGGAGAGCTGATCAGTGAAAACAAAACACCTTATCACTTGCCAGTCAATTTCCATAGTTTCAACTTCAAATGTAATTCATAGTCTAGAAACACAATAGATTGCCATTATAAATGATACAAGTCTTTCATTACTAATGTCTTCATGTTCAGTTAACTATCTGATTTTTGACACCAACAATAAATCTTTCTTGAACAAACCCTGGTGATTCTAACCTTTAAGTTTAAAAGTCATTGAATTATATTTGCATGACGTGAGGTTCAGTTAGCTTTACACAGAAATGGACAGCAGAAATGTCCTTCCGAGGGAGAAGTTTTACTTTTATACTCAAGTACATTTCAGAGCCTGTAATTTCTTACTTATCTGTACTTCTATCTATTGTCATAAGAATGTGTGTACATCTGTCTCCTCTGCTAATTTAAAAGAAAAATACCCCCAAAAATGTAACACTATGATAAAAAGCAGTGACTGTACAAGAATGGGATGGATGTGACCGGGAGAGCCCTGAGAATAGTCATTTAACCAAAACTGAAAGGGACGACTTTGACTTTAGATATTTCAAAACTTTAAATGACTTTGTACATGAGCATCAGGCAACCTGTCTGTGATATGGTGTTCATGTACTTATAAATGTAAGTAATGCAGTGAAGAGAGTAAATGGGGAGGCAGAGTATCCACCAGTCTGTGACCTGTTTCAGATAGAGCTCCATGTCAGCCAGAGGTTTTCCCAAGTGCTTCTCTGGATCCAGGCCTGGCACCCACGTGGAAACACGCAGCACGGGAACATGCGAAACATACACACAGTGATACACACAAAAGCAGAGATACACACACAGGCACACGTATGGAAAGAGAAGGGGGGGGGGGTTCTGATCAGGAACAGTGATTGAAGATGACAGGCAGGGAGGTTTACGGGCAGTCGCACAAACACACACGTAAACCTGCACCCTGGATCTATTTGTTTGACTTTGCAAGTAGTGTACACAGATCTCTCCGGGTAAGGGCAACAGTTTTCAATTGCTGGCCGCAGACCCCCCACGCCCCCCTCCCATCGCCCCGCCGCCCCCTCGTCGAGTTCCCTTTGAGAATATAAACTCTGGAAAGAGATCTTGTTTATTTGCCTTTTCCCTCCCCTTCCCCTGAAATGGTGCATGGAAGTGACTCAGAGGCATGGGAGAGAAAAGAAGGAGGGGGGGGAAGGAGATTGGAGGAGAGCTTTTGTATGAATACCCGGTGGTGCCACGCTCCTAAAATACAAGCTCACTGCCGCTCACTCCCCAGACACAAACAAGTTACACCAACCAACCAAGTACACTTGTAGGAAAGCGGCCCTTTGTCATACACTACTGCCCTATTAATAAGACATCTAAAGACCATAGCTTCACCCACAGAGTAGCACTTTGATCAGTCCAATGCATATTAGCAGGAATAAAAGGCTGCACTTCACCAGTGTCCAAGGGTTTAATCCCAATTCTGTCTTTCAGATGCCTGTCACGGATGGCACCATACTGAGCTCCATCAAATAATGTCAACAACAACTAGGTTTTCATTCATTCTTTGCTGTCCGCCCCCCCTCAAAAAAGGAGGCCAGGTGATAGAACAGTTAAAACATAACAGGACATGAAAGTAAAATGCACGTTTTTCAAGAGAAAGCAATCTAGATGAATAATCAGCGCTACAGGTAAGAGGAACACTTTGTACTATCCTCATTCTCCAGCATTTTCCATTTCCCTTCTCTGTGACTGACTATTACAGGTAGGGAAGGCAATTCTGGAGAAAGACAGCTGATGGTTGAGTCTCATTCCCTGGTCGTCCAATATCAATCTTTTGGGTCGGTTTCTGGCCCGATATTCTAACCCAAAGCCCTGGAACTTGACAACCCGGGAATGAGACTCAACGATCAACCATCTTTCTCCAGAATCGCCTGCCCTATCTGTAATTGATTGACATAATCATTCATTAACAAGTTACTGATGACCTCCATGGAGTGACGTGCAGTTGTGACTGTAATGCCATCGCAATAAGAACAATTTGCCAAATTGACCCTAATAATATCTCACAAAATCCCATATATAGCTCCTCTATTCCGAGGTGTCACGTGGTCCTGTTCGTCGGCACGTTCATGTGTTTAATTAAAGGAACAAAGTTAATCGTAATGTGAGAATCTCTCCTCTCTCATGGCCTGACAACCTCAAAGGTTAACGTGCCATCAGCGAGGCCCCATGGGGAGCGATGGATGGGAGGGCAGGAGGAGAGCGGAGAGGACGTGGCGGCGGGACGTCGCATCCCATCCCGGGTTCGCCTTAATCCCAGCTGTGTCTCTCTCCTCCAGGGCCCCCGGTGGTCCGACACTACGGGGGAGATACTGAGGGGCCACAGCGAAGTGAGGGAGGGAGCGAGGGAGGGAGGAGAGTGTGGAGGGAGAGAATGAGCAGGCCCCTTATTCTCTTCCCAGGGGATCTGTGGTCTTAATTAGTGTGAGAATATCTAATCTCAACATCCTCTCATCTTAACCCTGCCACAAAGGTAATAAGAAGGGAAGAAAAAAAAAAAGCATTAAAATTCAATCCCATTTAAATATCCTCTTTAATTAGTCATGCCTTTTAACAAATTTTAATAATTGGCTCCAAATTGCTGAGGGGATGCCACGTTTTTTAATATGTTCATTAACTTCCCTCCTCTTAAATAATATATGATACATGATTTGATATTTACAAGGAGGGACGAGGACGACGGAAATCTGGCAAGACAGGAGTGAGTGATAAACTGATACGAAGATGGCATTAACGTGGAGGAATGTTCTCGCAAGACCACTTAGCACTTGTATGAGTGTTTTCTTAATTGATGTTCCCTGACTGACTTAAGGTTACCGAAACCGTCCGAAAAAAAACGATAGGGATAGAGGATAGGTGGAACGAGCTTGTCTTCGTACGACACATGCTCTTTGAGAAGTCTTTTGAGTGGCCACCGGTGTGAGCCTTCAGCGATCTAACGCCACTCATTTACATGATCTTCACATCTTTGTCTCCTCTGAACCTGTTTTACAACTTGACCTAAACCCAATTACCTAACCTCATTATGCCACATTAAACCCAAATAAGCTCACTAGAAGCTGCCATTAGTCTGCCGCCAGAGACAGCGAAAGCGCACTTGGGAGAGAAGAGGACCTTCCTTACGAGAGACCGAGAGGAATGGCCCTCCTTTAAAAGGGCCTTTTTACCTTGTATTATCCTATAAAACTCCAATTAAATTCAGTGAACTTTAAAACCAGGGAGTTCGGTAATGAGGGAGAGCATTTTTTAAAAACCTTGTTGACATTTAGTGGGCTGAAATTAGCGAAGAGTAAAAATTTCACCCGGAAAGTGCGAGCCAGTTGGACATTAAACCTATAATGTTTGGCCGTATGGTTAAAACTTTGTGCAGAACATTATAAGACAAAGTACAAGTCAACCATATAGCAGAAACCTTACAATAACAAGTGGGATCGCGGAAAGCCTTTGATTCTGCTTGAAAAATCAACTTTTTCAAGTCCTCGGCCCAAAAGAAAAAAAGATAAAAAACATATTCTCCTTCTGAACTCTACTGACAATGCTGCTCTCACTTCCAACCTTATAAAAGTCAATGGCAATTATTTCCAGAGCACACCTTTGCACTAATTCTTTTTAACGATCATGATTGGCCTTTTCCCACCTCGAGAGAAGTTGATTAATTTAAACCCACAGCAGTGCGTTACCTATTTAATTGAAACCGCTTGTGATTTTTTTTTTTTGCTTACTGAGCCTAATGCTAAATTAAAAGCGGGGAGATTCGAGATACTGTCTGAGCTGAGCTGAGCTGAGCCGAGCGCAGTATCGCAGGCATCCGCGGGTTGTCTTAAGATCTGGCGTGCCGGCTGACAGCTCGGCTTTAATCCCTGCCTTCAGAGAGAAAAGGCAGAGAAAATTGGATTCATGATGTGTAACATTTTAGCCTTTAAATGGATGAAATGAGCATCTCCTCCCAAGTAGGTGAGCTGCATCAGCCTTTAAACAACACTCTCAAAGACCCCCCCCAAAACAATAGCTGTTCACTATCACCATATCTTCGCAAGAGAGAGAGAGAGAGAGGGAGAAGGGGAGAGAGGAATACAGAAAGGAGTAGAGGAGGGGAGGGAGGCGGCACCATACAAAGGATGATAAGATTAAGGTTATATGTGAAATTTGTCAGGCTCTTATCTGAAATTCAGCGTCTGTGAACAGAATAATAGGCAGCAAGAATTGTGTAGCAATCACATCAAGATGAAATCTTTTCAGTCCAACAAATCAAAAAAGGAGAAACTGGGAGTACTTACAATCATGCAGTACATAACTGGAGAAAGAAAAAAACCTGCATGAATTGATAGATTGTTTGTTTTTATGGGACTTCACACGAATGTCCAACGTGTAGAAAAAGATTTAAAAAGAAGAGAAACACTTGCTGCCCATCATACTTCAACTGTTGACGACAGCTTCAGCTGAAATTTGACCCCTCTACTAACTGCTCCAGAATGTCGATTTGACTGAACTGTCAGGAAAATGTCACAGTCAGCATCCAACAGGTCGGGCAGGCAAAACAGTCGTCTAGGTGCTAATCGTCATGAGTTATTGTTTCATGGACATATTCTTGTTGTGAGTAGGCCAGTCATGGAAACTTCTTTTCTTGGACAATAAACACAAACAATCGTAAACAATGCGTAAAACGGACTTGTGAACTCTGTTAAGAAAGAAATGCACGAAGGCACAACAGGCAATATCGCAGGTGGCAAAAAATTATCAAGGTCAGGCGCACGTATCAACACATCAATAACATGTGTACGATATATCAATAATGTAATTATTGTGACAGGTCTGCTTGTGAAGTGGAATTTTTTCAATAATCTTGTTGCATGACATCCTCTGACCTTCTCTTCCCCCCTACTTTACCTACGGGATATGCCATCTAACAAAGTCACCAACTTAAGACAAAGTAAGGTTCATGAAAATAGACGACAATAAAGCTGAAACTAGTAGTCAATGAACTGTATTAAATGGCCATTCATTTGAGTAGAGATAACTTTTTAAGTCATTTTTCTGATTTGGGTTTTAGAGTGTCAACTGGACAAAATAAATATGTTTATCTCCTTCGGCTTTAGAGAGCCTCTACATTAGTTAGTTTCAGCAGTGATTGACTTATTAATTTGGTTCAGATTTTTCATTATATTTGTTTTAATTTGGATGACCTGACTCAATTTTTGATTGTTTTTCTACGAGCTGACTCAACAGAATACAATCTTACCTATAATATAAGCAGCGGGCTAAACATGTGAACACAGTCAAATTTATGGACTGAAACCAGAAACAATTAGTCTGTCATTCCTTGTAAATGCCCTAAAACTACATCAAACCTCCCCAGAGCTTTACTGAGGAACAGATACCTCAACAATAGATAACTTGAGTTGATTGACTGAAATGACTTAACGTTAATTTGGCTTAGGTTAGAGGACAGCTGACTTCTTGCATCTTGCCTTGTTGATCATCCCCAAATCTTCTCCCTGTTGTTGTTTCTATATAAACATTTGTCATATCTATATGCCTTGGAACTATAGCTCAAAGATTCCTTTATATATGGTAGGTATATGGTCGCAAATGAAAAAACAGGTTGCATTATGTTTCTTTGCAGCAGAAAAAACGCTAATTAGGCTGCCAAATCATTGTCTTCAACAAGACAAAGACTTTCAGTACATTTTCTTTAATGTCCTCAAACATTAATTGCTCTTTAAGTATATATTAAATTATATCCGATGTCTTTAAGTGGTTGAGGGGATCAGTGAAAGCAAATTTGTGACATAAATTTCGAGTCTCAAAGCACAAAGGCCCTGTTCGTGTGAAGGGTAAAAGATCATGCAGTGATAAAAGGTTTTCCGGCGTACAGACCTTGATTTCACACATGCCAATTAGCTCTGGAGCTGAGGACCAATTAACTGCTGAACCTGTGCCCTCATACACACCTGCACTAATCAATCAATTAACTAATTACATGAATATTTAATACTAGCTTTTTTGGAATTGCCAATTACCACGGTAAGCTCAAGCGCTACTGCATTATAAAGAGATAGTTTCCAAACAAGAAATGTGCATTTCCCCTTTGAGGAAAATGCGTTTTTTTACTAATTAGAAGCATTTTGTGACATTCATAGGCTCAGACTCAGATAGTTGAACTTTTTTTCGCTACATGCAATTTGCCATCTTCAAAGACTTAAATCCTCTTTCTCTCTTTTGTGGTTTAAGGCTTCCATCGGCACGCAAATTAACACTTCCAGAGAATTCACTTAGAGGATCATCCTGCATTTGGACAGCTGTCTTTTCACCACACGGATTTGTCATCAAGGAATATATCCAACCCTTAAGAAAGAAAGTCTTTTTTTCTCCTTCCTTTATCTATTCACCGCTAATTTCTACCTGTCTTTCTGAGTGCCTGATGAAGGAATATTAATCTTGAATGACTCCTCACTATTCAGAGCCCACCGAAACCCATTTCATACTACCACGGAGTATCATAAGCCATTTCGGCTGTCAGTTCTGATGCAGACTTAACCTTTGCCCTGAGAGAGTTGTTTTTTTCTCCTCATGGGTCTGCGCGACTAAATCCATTTCAAATCTCTCACTTGCACACACACACACACTTGCACACACACACATATAGAAACGCGCACGCAAACACCAAAGGCCACCAGGTACGCCCTTCTGTCACCCAATCTCCCCTAAACAGCACACCTCACTGCCCAGACCTGCTCCCACCAAAGCTGCAATTATATGAGTGCTGTCTAAAACGCCTTGGGCGCTTGCACCCCTATTCAATTCTCTCCTTTCTAATTACCACCGCCTCGGGACAGGTGAGGAGTCAGGGCTGATAAGATCTTTCCTTTTTACCTGTAGCCAAAACACACATGCACACATACTCACACAAACACCTCCAGTGGGAGGCCAAGGTACACACTCAAAAAGGCACCCGGGGTGATTTTCCTTTCTAATTATAATCTTCCCAAAAATGTTCAGAATTCGCTTTTAGACGACGTTGTGTTTAGAGTAGAAAATCTTGGCGGAGGTAGCCGGGTTACCGAGGTGACTGAGGTCTTTAAGGTGTGGTTTCTCTTTATGTGTTATTCCAGAAAGGTAAGCCTGCATTATGATGGTTCAGTTAACGTTAAGTGCAGACTTAGATCTTATCTGGTTACATGTGTCATGGAAATAAAAATTCATTTTTGACTTATAAACAATAATTATAATTCCACAGGGGAAAAAAAGGATTCTGACATCACCCTTCCTCTGACGGGCATCTGACAAGTCATTTTGTTTATTACCAAAAAGTCCTTTATCATGAGACCATTAAAAATGAGAAATGGGTCCAGCAAATAAAGTACCAAAGATGGATGGCTTGACAAGTGCATTCCGCGAGAGGCTATTTGAGCAGCGTTGAAAGATACACCGAATATCTCAAAACGCTGCTGCTCAGCTCTGCGGGTCATCAGTCAGCCGCGGACCCCTTTTTCGACTGATTGCTACCAAAGGTGACAACAAGCACTTAACAGCGCGTAAACAGTGTCTACATGATGATCTATCTCCGTGAGTAGTTTGAGACTAAAAAGAACCATTTGTAGCCATAATTATCATTTATCACAGGCACCTTCAAAAGGAGCTCCGGCTGCACTGTCAAGTACATACAGGTAGGGATCTTAACGTCATGTACCTGAGAGAAGAAAATGAAAACTTGAAAACTTTTTTTTTTTTTTTCTCCTGTTATTCAGTAATCTGATCTTCCTGTCCTCGGGCTCCAAAACAGGCAGGTAGAGAGCAGGTGACACCACATTAACCTCTTCCCTCAGTGCTGAAGCAGTTGACGACCATAAATGAGAGATTCTAATCTTCGCTTCACGGGCCGGGTATTCTGAGCTATGCATAAGCAGAGAATGCAGTGTTTCTCTCACACAATGGCGGCATGCGCCGCGTATTGACAGGTTGCATTAATGTGCGGGGCAATCACCTGTGATTATTTCTCAACTGCCAACCCTCCCCTCTTCCCTCCGATACCACTGCGCACTTCCTCTCACACCTCCTCCCCTCTATGCTTCTTATCTTTTCATATTGTTCTCTGCTTCAATACCTTTGCCGCTGGCACAAGTCTCAACACCGCTGCTAAGCCACGGATTGATGATTAGGGCATTACTCTGCTTGTCTCTCTTTTTCTCTCTGGTTACACCTCTCTTTCCTCCTCCTCCTCTCTCTCACTAATCCAAATTCTGTCCCTTCGATCCTCATGCCAAACACCACTTAACCAACATGGCACCTCGGGAGAAAGTAAAAAAAGTGAGAGCACGAGTGAAGGGGACATCAGATTTCTTGCCAGCTGCCCGAGACACAAAAGAGTGAGAGACAAACTCACCAAAGGCGGCAACTTTGATGAGGATAGCGTGGAGGTCAGATGATATCATCTCTGAGAGCAGGGACTCTTGGTCCAATCGCCACAGGTAGGCCAGGGGCTGCAAACCTAGCCGCGAACATCTGGGGAACAGGTGAAGGGCAAGAGGGAGAAGAGTGGGTCGTAGAAAGAAAAAGTGGTTAATGTTGAATATCTGCCAGCTTCAGAACAACATCAAAGCAACCTGAGGTGGGCACCTTCTCCATTTGTGGGAAAGGCTGCCACCCTGATAGGACCACAGGGCATGCTCCCACCTGCCACCACTGCCGGCGGCTTTATTCAAAGACAAGTCATACACAAAAACTCCATCGTAAGCTGTTGCACGAACTAGTGCGAAACAGCAGGTAACTGGAGACAAAAAGTCTGCAGCTCAAGAAATGCCTGAGATGTTTATGTGTATGCACGTAGTTCGTACGAGGAGAAACAATAGATGACTGACAGCAGGATTTGTTAATAAGAGGAGAGCTTTTGTGCCGCGATGTGTCCAGTTCTGTGTAAGTTTAGAACAAGAGAGAACAAAGAGAGAGGACGGAAGGCAACGAAACATGAAGAGAGGACGAGTAACACAAGAATAAGAACAACAAAGACATAGTCGTATCTGTGTCACAAGGAAGGAGACCATCTCATCTTTCTGCAAATAGAAAGACGAGAAAACTGCAATTTTGATGTTGCCAAAAATCAGTTGAAATCAGTTTCATTCCTCCACGTGAAGCTATTGCTCTGTAAAAACAGAGCCGCCCCTGAAAAATCAAAGCTAGTCTAAATAAGATGGCATAAACAAAACTCTGTATGTGTTGCGTGTGTGTGTTTAAACAAAACCAAGTCCAAGTTTGGAACACATGCTGAGGTAAAGACTACAGAGGATGTACTCTTTTCCTTCAATGGACCAAAGAGTGTGCGTCATTTGAGTTCAGAGGCTTCAGTGCAGTGGGTGTGTGTTGGTTAGTGTGTTCTCAATCACGAGTGCATGCGCGTGTGTCTGACTTACACGTTTTCCACGCGGACCCTCTGGTAATCGGAGAGAATGGCCCCCACAGACACCGCCTCGACACCCTCCTTTTCCTGTGGGGAGGAAAAAGATGCAGGAAACTCGACCGCAAAGATTTTCATGCTCTTTCCATTATACAGCATGTTACAATGCATCGTAACAGCAACATGACGTCAGCGTCCCGTGAGGCCAAACACTCCTTTGCGCAGTCTCCAATGGTATCCCAAAGCGTTATCTGAACAAAACCACACAAACACATGTAAACACACATACACACACACACACATACGAAGACTAAAACAGACAAAGAAAGCAAATTCCTGACGGCTCCTTTCCTTTCATTGGACCGCAATCCTGTGGGGATGTTTACACTCTGGTCCTATCAAGGCCTTTATGGTTCAGCCCATATCCCCTGGAGGTTTTGCAGACATGTGTGTGTGTGACTGGAGGCACAACCAGGGGCAGTTCCTGGACCTTTATCAGCAGTCTAGAGCGAGCAGGAGATGAGTGTGTCTGGCCGCGGCTTCCATCCTCAACACACCCCGGCTGCGAGAAAACGGTGCCGCAGTGACAACTTGAAGTATCAGTGGAGCATTGTGCCTGTGAGTGGCATGTATCTTTAATATTGCTGAGGGCTAATCTAATTGCTTTTCATACCGTATTCATATTTCTGAAACAGTGAGACAACTATGCACTCGAGAGATACTGACACAGCCTTGAGATGCGTTCAGTCTCCTCTCTCACGGAAATACAAAAAAAAAAAAAAAAAAAGGATCCGGAGTGACGCACACAAACAAACAGCAGTGCATACTCGCACACAAACTCCCCCCCCTACATCCCTGCCGTCACGCCCCTCCCCTACAGACACACACCTGCAGATTCATTAGAACATTACATGGGCTGTAATTAGAATGAGAGGCGAGGGTAGAAGCAGTGGAGGGATGCACAAGTCTCCAGTAAATTACCTTGTAGCCATTATCAATTTCCCTGGCTACTGGTCCTTAAGATAACCCCCCACCCCACCCCTCCTTCTCCCTGTGGTCCCTTCCTGCAATTTTTCTCTGCCTGATAAACATGCTGATTAAAGCGAACAGCGTGTAAACCTTTGATACTTTCCTAAATGAAATCCATGCCCTGCCTGGGGCCTGACGCTGCGACGCACTGTGCCTCACACACACACACACACATGCACACAAAGCTCCACATAGGCGTGCCAGCTAATCAGATAAAGGATGCTCTGTGTGTGCGTGCGCTGCTACATGCATGTGTGCGGCAGAGGATGTGAGAAATAAAAGCCGAAGCTAAACACATACAGACAAATACACGGCTAGAATTTAACTCTTTGACCCAAAGTTAAACACCAGGAGATCTTAACTTGGGATTTAGCCCTCAAGTTTTTTAATATCTCTCCACTGTGTCCAAGGCTGGAATATACATTACAGTCAACTGCCCAGTGACAGTAATTAAGTCAGACTGATAACATTTCAGCCCCAGCACAGAGCGAAGGGGGCTGCAGGCAGTGTCATGTAATTCTAGGTAAGCCTCAGGGCCAGCACTCTATTCTAATACAATGATAACCTTTTCCCTAAATACAACTGTCACTTCCTAAAGAGGCATATTAGGAGGTAAAGAGCGGGATAAGGAGCGACGGAGAGAAAGAGGGAAAGAGAGAAAGAGAGGAGAGTGTTGAAGGAGTGCTCTACATCAACACCAATTTGGTCCCTCGGCTTTAGACTTGGCAGGACCGAACTCGGCCCGACAGAATAACAGAGCGTCGGAGCAACAGCAAACAGCATCCCCCTCTTTGTGTTTCTGTCTCTATGTCTCACCTTCTCTGACTGCTTCAGGTACTCCAGCCTCTGAGGTTCAACTCGGCTTTGATCAATTAAATGGCTTGTCTTTTTTCGCCGGCTCTCATTGCATTACATCACGCAGCCCGGGCTTACTCGCCACTAATGACAACAAGACAAATTTCTCACACATTCCCTCGCTTTCGATGGAGACTCCAGCTAGTGGACCTTTTGGCAAACAGCGTCGGAAAAATGATTATTCTTGGATGCGGTTATGTTTTCGTCGCTATTATAGCTATCACCAGGAGACAGGCAGGAATGAGGGGGCAGCTAATGCTGCTCTGGACGTGATTTCACAAATTCTAGACATACTTTCTCATCTGCTGTGGGAAAGGTGGGATGAATTATTGTGAAGAAGTGGTATATGTATGTGTAAATCTGAATTGATGGATTTTATGGGATGCGTTTCATGTGTATTCATGACGCCATAAAAAATACAAACTTTGATTTTATGGTAGCTGAAAAATTTATCAAAATGGTTTATAGTGGGGATACCTGACAAAGCGACAAGGTAGCTCATGAAGCACAGTATAATAATAAATAATAATAAAATCTTTATGAGAGCTATCCAGCTAAACGATGTTTTGACTGCATTAAAGGTGGAATCTGGGTAAGAAGCTAACATGACGATAAATCAAGGCAGAGGTCATCAGGACTCTTGTGACCCGCGAGCCGCTTCTCATCCTTCATGACTGTTGGCACAAGATCCAAGGAGAGCACTCCTTGCCCGCCCTGATTCCATGTCACTTTTCTTCTTTCAACGTTTAATGACCCTGGCTCATTAAAGGAAGCTTCACCTGATCCAGGACCTGAGGCCCTGCATTAACTCACGCCCAGAGCGGGACTAATTCTGGCGTGGCGTTGTGCAACAGTGCAACCCCCTAGCAGCCCTTTCAGAGGCAGACTAAACAAAGGCCTGGTCTGGCTTCCCCTGTCCTCTCCAGCAGGCAGAAAAGCTATTAATGAGGATCTATGGCCCAGAGCAATGGAAGCCCTCAGTCCCCCCAGCCATGTCCATCAGGGTACTTAGCCCCATGCAGTCATTAACTTCTGTTACTAATTGTCAAATTCATTAAACTAATCCTTCCCCAACATCCGGATGTCTCCCGTGGAAATAGATGGAGAGGGCTGAGTTATTAAGATGTCAGCTGTGGGGAAGATTAAGGCCAGCAGACATGCTCCACAAAGAAACGATACGGCCATTAAACTCTATATCAAGGTAGTGCGTGTGATATACTTTGTAATTATATATATATTCATCTTGGTATGGGAGTAAAAGAGTGGTTCAAATGTATTCACAGTCACAGACATGCCTTCAGTCAAAGATATGTATCTGCCCCAAAGATACATGTGTGACAATCATAAAGCAAAGAATTCGGCCTGAGAATGCGCCTATTTTATCAGTGCTCGGCTTTAAAGGTACTTACGCACGCCACACACTCAGTCTGGGTAATATTCAACAGTCAAAGCCATTAACAGCGACCAAGGCAATTAGAAAGCCATAAAATATTAAAAATTCAATATTCATATTCATATGGAATACATCAGAACCCTCATTAGCTCTTTCTCAATGGCTGTCACAATGAGGTCTTAATTATACACCCCTAACAATACAAAGCTCCGTTTTGCAAAATGGTGGGTTTCCAACATGCCTGCTTCAGCCTGCTCTGACAACTAGGAAGTCGGCGTTGGCAGATCTTGCCTATTAAAAAACACACGGCCACAAATTTCCATTACAAAATGCTCTTTTTTTTTTTTTTATCAAGTCCAAAGTTGTTGACACATACTTTCTATTATATTACCGCCTCCTGTGTGTGTAGCATGTTCGTGTGTGGTGGCAGGGAGGCGGGGAAGAAGACAAAGTGGAGAAATTAATTAAAGTGGTTTGAATGACAGTTTGCTCAAGGGCACCGGGGTACCATCACGAGCTTTCCATTGCCGCATCCGCGCTGTCATATCGACACCACCTCTGCCCCAACAGCCTCCTATCCCTTCCCCCCTTTCTCTCCTACACTCCTTCTCCTCGCCATCGCTCTCTCAGAATCCATCAAGTAAGTGACCGGACGCGACATGGTTTTAATGTTCTCTCCATTAGATCAGCTCTGGGCCTGTTGTAATGTAATGGGATTGTTCTCCCTGGTTCCCCTACACGGTGGGAACACGGAGAAAAGGGGGTTGGATCTTGTTGTAGCAGCTCAAGTAGATGTGGTACAGGGGATAGGGCCAGCTCGGGTCAAGCGATTGTGTTTAATGTAATGCGGACATAGTCCCGGGGCGTGTTTGGCTGTCCTGACAACTCAGACATGCCAAACTGACAGGAAGCTTAGCGTGAGCTTAGTAGGAGGAGACACTGGTTATTTGTTTTAAATCAGCTTCCTCATTACCATTCTGTACGGACAGTTATGCTCCAAGGTGACTCCCAGAGTTGAGGATGGAAAGATGCGGATGCGGGAGGTATGTGCACAAGGTACAACATATAGTTTCGACCCATTATAATGTTTAGGTTACACCCGCATTCTTACAAGATTATACTCTACTTATATGTGCTGAGACTAAAACACTATGTACAATGTCTGAGCCGTCAAAATAAAGCAACAAATGGTCATGCAAGCTTAGCAAATGTCTTTGTAAAACAAACATCAGCCAAAATCTTGTTCTAAAAGGCTTTCAGAGACATTCCCCTTTGGTAAATTGGCGGGGCTGTCTGTTTGAAGGAGCTGTTGAAAGACGGGCTCTTCCTTTGTGCTCGTGGATGGGCTGGCGGGATGACTCACCACGTGTCAGTCCTCGACCATAGAGAGTGGCAGAATAAGAAAAACAAACTGCTCACAAAGCCAGCTGCTCATAAACCTGAATACCCCGAGCGGTTCCTGAGATGATGCAGGCCAGAGTCACAAGAAGGGGAGACAGGAAGCAGAATAGGGGAAAGTATTATCCTCCGCTGAGGCCGCGATGCAGGTGTGACCAGTCAACAGAGGATATGACATGAGACATTGTCTCATCAGTGCGATGAGTGAGGGACGCTTATCAGCCCACAGCAACAAGACGAATGACAGGCCGGCGTGCACTGATTTGGGTCTGGAGAAGAATGAGAAAGAAGCTTCAAAAATTTAATCCATGGAGGTACAGTACTCCTGCAGCTTTTAATGGCTGGGTTTGTATTTGTACAGGCTGGAGTTTACACACACACACACACACACACACACACACACACACACACACACACACACACACACACACACACACACACACACACACTTTAGTCTTGGGTAGTGATTCATTTACAATGACAGAGCTGTTTTCAGTGATAGAGCCTGAGCATAAATATGCCATGCCGCACAGCTGGAAAATGTAGAAATTCATCAGGGTTAAAAAGTAGAGAGATTAACGTTTCACGAGTTTCCTCTCAGATATATATGGTTACGTAAACACAGGTCCCAGCCAGTCGTCAGGCAGGGAGGGAGAGGGCCTCGGCCAAAGCAAGCACAAAGCCCTAGTTTCATCAGGGCCAAGGACAAGGAGGCTTTCCATATCTACACTCACGGAAAACCAAATGCTAGGAAGCAACGGGGAGACATGAGGTTGTTTATCAATGTTCCATGAATACTTGCAATTCAAGCAAACAAATTAAGTTATGACTACCTTTTAAAAACTGCAATATTTTAAATGGTTGTTTCTAGATTAAACAAATTGTCACTCCATGCCTCTCAGGTGATCAACTGGCTTTTTTTTTTTTACGATGGCAGGAAATCGTGTAACTTCCTCCCAAAACACTAAAGATCTTGCCTCTCACCATTAAAAAGGATAAGGCGTTCCAATGAATGAGCATTAGCGGCAGTTTTCTGCAGGGCATAAAACAAAGTCATAATCCTGGCTCTGACATTCCCACTTGGCTGAGGCGAGAGCGTCTCAGACGGGAAGCTGCTTCCAGAAAGCGAGTAGGATGGAATCAAAGGAAGAGTTTCACGCCACAGAGAGGTAAACTATGTCAGTTACTTTTCATGGTCCGTAACAACCACCTAGTCCACGGGGCGTATATGCACGCACATGTATTGACGTCCATGTATATAGACACAGTCACGTGGCGGTCTGAAGACAGACACACACACTCCAAAATGTAAATGTTTTTCTGGTGAGGTCAGGTTCCAGGCTCTTGGCATCTTGGCTCTCCCGTCCTCTCCCCTCCATAGCGCCAACAGACATCATGAAACCCCGACCCAACCCCCCCTTCCCCTCCGATCATCCCCAGAGAGAGGCGAGAGGAAAATATAGCGATGATGCTGGTTGAACCCACTCTCCAGACTCCAGACAGTGTTTTTCTACGGCTGGTTATGACTTTAGCTGCGGGAGGTGATGGGGCCTGCCACAAATATTTCTTGAGGGGAATGGTTCACAAAACAAAACATAAAAGCCCTCTTAATTTTGGAGTAGATGAATGGCAGGGAGTTGAAAGACTTAGCACTACTGCTCAGATGTCTGAACTGAGACATGCAGTATTGAGCCTGACTAGCTGTTGATACTGGTGAGTTTAAAAGGTTTTTTATTACACATCCAGCCTCCCCAGTGACTTCTGTTTTTCTTAAATGGCTGGGTTATCCCTCACACTCTCACACGGGGCTGCAGAGTAAAAACAACTCTCTAGAAATCCAAATGGAGAATTATTATAGCTTGTGGCGGCCATTTAAATCTAATCTACTATTTCAGATTAACTTGAAATTTGTCTTTAATACACAAAAAAGAAGAAAGCAGAGAGAGAAAAAAATGATTTTCATCAAGCGCGACAGCGAAGATGTGACAATTGATCTCTGATGATCAAAAGTAGCAGTTGTTTGAAAGGAAAGACATTTTAAAGACAAAGTGACAAAACATACACTGACAAAGGGAGACAAGAAATCAAATTTGGTCAGCCAGGCTTAGAAAATGATCACAGACTCCCCTTAATTTTTAATATCAACACTCAAACTAAAAGAGAAATTATAGTAATTCACTTTCCATAATGGTATACTTACATCAGTGCATAATGGAACATATTAGCCAATTTCTCAAATGCTAATAACCCCGAGAAAAACACGCAATTCATCCAGCATCAAAATAAAATCAGGAAAAAAATAAACTATAAATACGCACACACGTTCTTCATTGGAACAATGTTCAACCAAGCAGTGGTAGTGGCTCATGCCCTTGGCAAGGCGAGATAAGGCTATCAGCTTCCATCATCGCTAAACAAGATTGAGCAAAGTACATTAAGCAGAAAAATACAAACAAATTACAAAGGCTTGAGGCTAGGCTCTTTATCTAATGTTTGTGGGGGGGACTGTTAGCGTCAGTTGGAGGGAAATGGGCCTGCATCTAATAGATCCTGTCCCACCACTTCCACACGGCCAGCGAAACAATGCACAGTGCCATTATCTCAGCGCTAATGCTATCCTTCCTCATGTGCAAAACAAGCCTGCAATCTCAACCCCACTGCCACTGTGGCGACCAACATAAATACGAGCGGCCTCAGACCAAAGGAAGAAGATAACAATGGCTATCGCATGGAGAGGCGACACAGAGATACAGCTGCTTGAGGGAATCTATATGGGCTATACACGCTGAAATATAAGTACAATTCTCTAAATTTGTAATAAAACCAAACTCTTAACAAAGTTATTATCTATTGGTATTAGGACTGGATGTAAGCTACATCCAATAACACCATTTAGAGGTCTCTCTGCACCACAAACCAGCTTCAACACGCTTGCATTAGCTATGTTATTGATCCCATCTCCTAAACCCTCGCTGTGACCCCAGAGGTCATGATTTATGTATTAAGCAGCTTTTTAAAGAAATCCATTTTCCTGTTGAGCCCCCCAATGTACGTCTAATGCTGCACCATGCCGGTAATCAGAGAAGGGGCTACACGTTTGATTTTGACCACCCCCCTCCCCTTCCTTTCGTAGTTCACACCCCTCCTCAGCGACTTGTCTCACAACACCTCGGCTCCCTAATCGATACCACAGAGCTCCTGGTTCAACTGGAGATTCCTCGGCCTGACTGCCAGCCTCTGCCCTCCACCTCCTCCTCTGCTCCTTTTCTTTTCTACCTCTCCCTCCTTCCCTCACAGCAGGATACACCTCCATCAGGGCACTCTGCAACAACGCAGTGCCAGGCTTCTGAAGGGTCCAGATGAAAGTGCGACGACAACACAATGGAGACAAAGATGCCAGTAAGAAGAAAGAAAGAAAGAAAGAAAGAAGGAGCGAGGGAGAGGGAGGTATGAAAAAGAATGTTTGGACTTGTGGACAGACTGCCTTGCGATCTCAGAGGGCCCCAATCTTGTCTGCTGATGTCGATAATGGAGCGGCGGTAGAGACTGAGGATGAGGGGGGAGTGTGTGTGAGTGTGTGTAATAAAGGTCAAACAGGGAATGGGGGAGGAAGAGGGTGTGTGAGTTTAAGAAGAGGATTATCTCACTAAAAACAAGGTGTTTTAACACACACAAACGGAAAGGAATGTTTCATCTACAAAGGCCCTAAAGGTCTCAGCGCGCCTCTCCAAGACTTTTCCCAGACATCTCCAAGAAAGAAAAAAAAATACTGGCTTGATAAAAAGAAAAGTGAGGGAGGGAGGGAGAGAGGGTGTTAACTGACCCGCGATATCATTTATCCGAAAAAATAAAAGAACTCGGGGATAAACAGTGTTTCTGAAAAAGTCGAATGCATTACAGGATAGGAAATTAGATCTGAAAGTAACATTTCCATCGTTCTCAAATCCGGGTCGCGGTACGACAGAGATGTCACAGTGCGGCTAATTAGAGCTGGCAGAAAGGAACGTGTGCGTAGATATCATCTATTGTTCCTCATCACTCTAATGAGCTTAAATGTCTTTGTCTTTATTCATCAGCTCAAAGGTTGCGGTGTTGCAGCAATAGAGTCACTATCTTTTTTAAAATAAATTATCCATTACTACATCGAGTGATTGAAGCTCGAGTTTCGTCGCTTCTAAAGCTCGCCACCATCCGCGCCCTATAGGCTGTGCTGCTTTCAAGGCCCAACGTCTATATGTCGTAAAATGGTGTATCTGCCTAAAATCATCTTTAAAAATAGTAGGGAAAGCAGGGATGGGCACATTTTTTTCTGTGATTGATTTTGAAGGCATCCACGATCTACATTTCAGGTGAAACTTAGAGATCACAGCATTTAATGTTCTTTCCAAACTTCTCATAACCTCATTAACTAGCAGATCCACGCTATGTGAACACAGCAGCGGAGCGATGAAGGCAACTAGACGGTTGTGCTGACTGAATTAATTACTTCAGATGGATCTTCTTTGGGTTACACAACCCAATCGCAGCCCTTAGTACTTTTATGAAAAAACATAATGTTTCCTGCAACCTGACAATTGTTTAGTATCTATATCTCTTTTGTCACAGCGCTGTACTTACGCTCTACTCACTAAGTTTAGTTTATGTTAGATTTAGGAAAACATCAGAGTTTGGCTTAAAATACCACAAAAAAAGGCTTGAGAGGGTCAAACGTCCCATGAAAAATAGATGACTTTTGGTCACTACAAATAACGGCTGGAGATGGTCAAACTTCCTATGAAAAATAGCCGGCTTTGGTCTCCACAGAAAACGGCTGGAGATGTCCCCACAGACATGAACTGTTGACGCGTGTTTGGCAGCCTTGTGGCTTGTTGTTACACCTTATTATGTTTTCACAAAAGTAGAAATTCACAGGCTCTTTCAGTTCTGGCTCTAGTCTACATTTAACAATTGAGAGCAAAGACTGCAATTTTGACTGTGAATGGTCATCGCAATCGAACACATTGCTGTATTCATATTCTTGGCCAGACTGCCACCCTTCTGTAAAAATATGAAAAGAAAGCACTATAGAGCATCTTGAAACAGCTTATACATAAAAACATATATACAAATACAAAACATAATTATAATATGTGCAACATCAAGCAGTTTGTGGTTGGATGTGGCGATGAAAAAGAGTGTGTAGGGGGATGTTAGCAGTGACAGCACTTCGTTCCACCGCAGGGTGTTGAAAGAGGGGAAACTGGGGCAGAAAAAAAGAGAGGCAGAGGTGTGTAAGGAGAACAGAGATAGACCTGTTATCATGTAACAGAGGCCTGATTTGACCCGACCTTGAACACACGAGCGTGCGCAGGCACACACACACACAAGCAGGGTCATGGGGCATAAAGAGCCCCTGTGTCAGGTCACAGAGCACAGAGAAGAGGATAAAGGACTTGAGGGATGTGATATGACTAATATGAGGGGTTTTTGCGGGGCTTCGGGGGGACTGGCGTTACAGCCAGGGGTGACTGACACTGCTGATCTGTATCACACATCATAGCAGATCACCGCAGCGGAGAGCAGACCGGCCAGCACACGCATGAAGTATGGACACACAACTGACGAAATCCGGTTTCAGAATCCACACAAACAAAGACACTTTGACACGAACAAAGACCGTATTTGAATTACGAGTCACATATCAAAATGTTTCATACCTTTTTTACATTATGTTTATATTGCTTGCCTTTGAAGCCTGACAGAGGACGCAGTGACGTCATCCGCTTTATGAAAATATACCTTTTTACAGCCGTAGATGTCCACAAGTGAAGCAGCCCCCCGCCGCTGACAAAACTGTTATTCCTCCCCCTCAAAGAGCTGGTTCAAAGATCAGCACCTCGCACGATGGGATGGGGTATGCAGTGGCTTGCATGTCTATCAGGTTACAAACTTCAAAGACACACTGCCATACACAGCCAGTGATGAGAGCAAAGGAGCCAACGATAGGGCCACATTGTCATTCTGCCATTATCACTACCGCCAGGGGATGGATGGCTCATTTTTTTCTATTATAATTAGACTTTTTTCCCCCCCCTCTATCAACAATGGTTCTGAAGAATATGATCTCCTCCTTTGAGTCTTTTGAATGGCTCCAAACATTCTCCAAGAGAGGCCAGAGTGTAGAGAAGCCTCTTCAGCTTCTGAGACTGATCCGTAGATGGCACTGTTGGCTCATGCTACAGGGATCTGTTGCCAGCACCGTGAGAGGAGGAGAAGGAGGGGAAAAATATCCACTTAAAACTCATCAACTCCGGATCTGAGAGAGAAAAAAAAAAGATTCTTTCATCTATGCTCAAGTGTCATTTGCCAAATATAATCTTGTAACTTCTAATTAATTCAAACTGCAAGAAAGAATCTTTCAAAATATCACACTTTTCCCAAACAGAACACATTTTTTTTCATGCTAAAACCGTTTTTTCTTTTTTTTTTCTCAGTGAGGGTGATTTAACAGCTCATTATCAGAAGAAGTCTTTTTTTTCTCTCTCTCTCCCTCTCTCTCTCTTTCTTACTCCTTCTTCTATCATTTCCTTCACCAGTCAACACTACAAACTTTCTGGGGGTAAAAAACAAATAAATTCTCGTCAACAAGGCGTATGTGTTGGACATGAATGGACTGAATATGAGCACAATCCATGACTTTTTTAACGGAGACTTGAGATGCTCTGACTGAACTGAATTGTGTGGATTTAAATGCGATTAGTGTGGGGTTGTCAATAGTATAAATACTTTGATACATTTCCGATACAAGTTTAAAATTATTCTAATCCATTAATCGCACATACAAAGTAGAATCAAAGTACCACAGCTATAAAAAAAACAATTCTATAGTTAGATATTTTAAACTAAGGCTGCACAGGTATGGACATTGTTACAAATGTCACTGTTTTTTTCCGAATTTAAGTATGAAATACTTATATTAAGGCTTTTTAACCTTTGCCAGAAAAGTCCTTGGGTTGACAGTGACTTTTTCTGTACCAGAATGATGAAAAAAAAAAGTGTCCTACTATGTGCGCCTTGGATTTATTTTCTTTTTGTCGTGGTATTGAAATAGGTATTGTTTTTATAAACTAGGATTATATCATAGTTTATCATTCGGGTATCATGACAGCCATAGTTTACTACATTTCACAGTGTGGTAAAAAAGGAAAAGACTATTAAGAATGCCAACCTCAGCTAGCGGTAACTTGAAAACTGAGATAGAAAGTTATATCCTTATGGTTGACGTCACTCAGTGAGAGCGAGCGAGAGAGGAAGCCTGTTGTTTATGGTGAAGGTCTGTTGATGGCGGTGAGAGGGGTAAATGGGGAGACGACTGGAGGTCTGCTAGCCCATGAGGGCCCCGTGGGGGTCCAACTGCCCTGATCTATGGCCTGTATGACTGGTGAGGTCAAACAAGAGAAGCCCTGGAAATAGGAAATTACCAGCCCTTTGCAATTAGAGCCCTGACCACAGGCAGAGCTGGTATGTTGCATCATGCACGAGAGAAATGTCCACTATTTGACCGTTAAGAGTCCAAAAACCAGAAATCAGCCTGTGTGAACGTTCTCACAAGAAAACACAAAAACAAGTGCTTTCTTCATGTAGCCGCATGTGTAAAGCTTTCTATTTATACAGAAGACGACAAAGAAAGTCAGGCAGAGGGCGCGAAATGCCCCAAGGCAGGCTGACTGGCCCTTGCCACCCAGGCGGTGTGTGGACATGCAGGGGCCCTGGAGCAGCCCTCAGCTCCGGATGAACATGTCTCCACACAGACCTACAGGAAGAACCAAGCATCCCCCCCCCCCCTTCGCTCTCTCTCATTTACACCACGTCAAGCCAACTCCCATCTCAACAACAAACTCCTATCCGCCATCCCATAAGAGGCTCTTAAATTTTGATGCTGCAAGCTAAAATGAGAGGTTGTTTGGGGGGGTGCGGAGGGGGAAAAAGCGTTACACAGGATCAATCCCACACCCTGTTTGCGCTGACAGCAGGGAAAGCTGTTGCTGCTGTTGAAGTGTGCGTCCAGGTAGTTTCCTCATGGCTGCAGGCGATCAGGTAGCCAGGCGGTGCCAGCGGTGTGTTAAACACACACGCACTTGTCTCCAACCTGTCAGTCAGCCACCCTGCACCACATCAGACCACCGAGGTCTCATACATAATTTGGCATCAAATGAATATTTTCACAACGTCCTGGCAAAAGTGGTATTTGATGAAATATTAATGTGGTGATTAATTTTTGCATCTGATCTTCTGTCAAGTTAGATTAAAAAAAGGATGGACTTTGTCCTGTGAAGCCAGTTGTTGAAGGGCACCTCGCTCCAACTTCACACATGAAACTTTCATTAACTGATAGAACAGGCACACTATTTTCCCCGAGTAAGATAAAAGGGAAACTTACTCCACTTTGAAAGTGAAATCAAGACATACCAAATAGGACAGACTAAAAGCACTAACATGGCTTTTTAATCTCCTGAGCAGCTTGATTGCACTTCACAATAGGCGCTAAGGACGGTTAGTGTACAGCTGGCTAGATGCAGCTAGACAAGCTGGGTCTCTTTGAGACGGTGCTGATGGGCTACTAAGTGACTCTGAATCCACAGAGAATGACTTGTAAAACATCTCAACAGTGTGACATATGTCACGAACCTTAGCCGAGATGAGAAGTTTAGTGGTGCTCTGAGAGCTTGTTCACTAAAAAGCAGTCAAGCATAAGTCAGTGGTGGCAAGGAGTCAAAACGATGACTGCTATTCTATGCGCTCAGTGAAGCAGTGCAAAAGTGAGCTCACATAATTATGTCGCATTGTATTCAAAGATTCACTCTATTTCTCAATAACGTGTGAAGAATCAGACATCATGTGTCGGAAAAAATTTGAATTATTATAATTGAAAAATTATCTATTCCCAATTTATGCTCTGATACTGTTATTAATTAAGGTATTCTGCTCATTTTGCTTTCATAATCACCAAAGTTCTTTGAGGAAGTCTTGTGCAATTACTCCTATACACTTTTTATGATGTATAAAAAAATTACATATATACATATATTCTATTTCTTAGACTGCAATATTTTTCAAAATGGACATGAATAAAATAAAAATATATAAAATAATCCCAAAAATAGGCAGAGATAAACAGATCTCTTTGTGTGGTGCTGAATGAAAAATACTGATAATTTCGGAAGAATGTACACGTAGTACACATTACCAGATAATGTAATCTTTAGTGCACCTACGTTTACTTACAAAGTATCCTAATTAAAGTCACAACAGGTATTTAAAAGGACCTTTTCCATTCTAACAGAGATTTTATCATTTAGCAAGACAAAGGTATTCCCAGGTATTCTTCTAAGGTGGCCAATGAACATGTGAAGTTTGGTCTTAAGTTTGGCAGGTGGCGAGGATAAAGAGAAATGTGGGGTGCCAAGAGTTGATTTGTTTCTTCTATGTGTGTAAATAAAGTAATAATCAATTATTTGTAAGTGTAAAAAAAAAAAAAAAAAGTTGAGGTAACGTTTATGAACACTTGTTGCTATGGGAATTCTCTGGACCTAAATGTTTAATATACTGCAGTTTGAATTATGTTGTATTGTTCTACAGAATACTTAGGTATAAAGTTTCACTAATTATGACAATAAATACACTAGTAAAATGTCTATGTGTGCGTGTGTATTGTGTCTGGGGAAAATAAGAGGGGTCAGGCCAGAGGACCTGGGTTGATAGATATGTGCAGCATCATTTATGTGTAAATGTAAGAACAAAAGAAAACAAACAGTAAAATAATAGCTTTCCATAAATAAGTCAAGAACAACAGACCGCCTTGCAGTGCTAGAACAATAAAACCCTTTATCTCTCACAATAAATGGGTACAAAAGAGGCCTACCTTCACAAGGTGCAGCAGCTCATACAGGTCCTCCACCTCATCTCCCTCCGTTTTACTGTAGTTTCTGCTGGTGTCCAGGCTGGAGCCCTGGATGGTGCGTCTATACAGGGGCAGATCCATGGCTTCAGCATACAGCTCGATGGCCTGGTGGCCCACCGTCTGGTACATGTAGCTGTCCAACTCATCTGTAGCACAGTGGAAAAGAAGTTTAAGCCACTGTGAGGTGATGAGCTACTGATCATGTGTCTGATAAACAGTAAGAACTAGTATGTTAAGGGATAGTTAAGTGTGAGCGAACAACCAGAGGCTAATTTCAAATGTTAACAAAATCATGTTAGAACTGACAGATAGGGTATAGGCTATGTGTTATAGGTATATGGCTATAGATTTAATCAGGCTATATGGCTGTTATTCAACTGGAGATTTAAAACAATGACAGTTAAAACATACACCATGTAAACCATTAATTACACAACCATACGCCACTGGGACAGACGGACCTAGCGAATAGTTACACTGAGATCCATGTTGTCAGAAACAAAGCAAATGGCATAAGATATCTATGAATACATCAATGAAGCTTATTCAAACTCAACTCATTACCTCTGCAACTGTCATTCGCTTTATTCAGAACCATAATGAAATAAAACTGTCACTGTGAAAAAAGGTCAGCAAGAAATTAAAACAAGGCTTTCAAATTAAAATTCACTGAATGAAACAAAAACGCCAACAAACACCAGTCACCACGAGAATTTCATTTTATTGTGTTCTATTGTGTTTTGTATATTTCACTTACTTACGGACAATATTGAATTTCATTCACGAGGAACCAAACAGTGCGGACTAGATAATGATACAACTCATAACTTCATTTAATGTGTTATAACCGAGCTGGTAACCATCTTCTTTTCAGCCAAAGTAACCATGGACTGTAGTGGGGATGTAACTAATGATTGTTTTCATTATCATTCAATCTGCCTATTAATTTTATCGTGTTTGGTCTGTAAAACATCAGAAAATAAAGAAAATATATCATTATGTATTCATGTCCAGTCATTT
This sequence comes from Diplodus puntazzo, assembly GCA_963678695.2. Classification (NCBI taxonomy): domain Eukaryota; kingdom Metazoa; phylum Chordata; class Actinopteri; order Spariformes; family Sparidae; genus Diplodus; species Diplodus puntazzo. The sequence continues at coordinate 9,919,995 of OZ023175.1, forward strand.
AGTGATGTCTTCACTTGTTCTGATTCTTTGAAAGATAGTCATAAACTTCCAACATATTTGCTATACCTTTAAAGGATGAATCCGTTTAATTTTCTATTGATTCAATATTTGACCTTATAGCTGCAGCTCTAAGCCACAACATATCATCTGGCATGCAGCAAGGACTCCTGTGGGATTTTGGAGCTCATAAAGTTCTGCAGTACTTTGTCCATGTGCAGTTCACAGTTTGCTGGTCCGCAGAAGTGCAGCTGCCTGGCCCACATTGCCCAGCCTGCCCCTGTACATCATAAACCCAGGCGGCGCATCTTCCTCACCTGTGTTAGCCGGGCGGAGGTTGGCCAGGGCTACGATCTGGTGGCCAGCAGCAACACACTGCATCATGTTGTAGCAGCTGTCTTTGCCCCCACTGAAACACAGCATGAGAAATGGGTGCAGAGGTAAAGCTGCATTTGAATCATTAAGATGCAGAGCTATACATTATCACAATGTGTGTGTGTGTGAGAGAGAGAGAGATATGAAGTGGCATTAATATTCAGTGATGAGGAACTTGGTTGTGGCTGTACTGAGAATGCTCTATTCCAAACCACCTTTACTACTGTGCCACTCTTGTACTTCTTGTCTTTTTATTTCCTTTTTATTACTTTTATACCTTATGGCCGATAACCCAGGACTTTTACAAGAGACATGGTATATTCTGGGTTTGAACAAACTCCACGGGGGTAATAAAACACCTAATACTGCATAGGGACAGGTTGTCTTGCATGTCTTCACAGCAATACATCCGAGATGCAGTTAGTGGCATGCTAGCAAAAACAACCGTGACGTATCGGGGAGACAGTTTTAACGGAGAAGAGCGTTTACCTTATTAACGCGACCACTTTCATCGTCTTATTTTTTCCCTCAAGCGCTTAATGACGTCAATGTATTCGCGATAGCGGCGCACAAAGTGACAGCTAAGCTCTGCAAACCGGTGCATGTACACAACAACATGTGAGAGCTAGACTTCCGGGTTGGTAAGGACCCGTTTATATATCAAGCTGCCTTCAAATATGCCTGATAAAAAACAGCCAGAAAACTGGCATTTTCTCTCTTTCTGTTCATTTTCACATGTGCTTAATACACACACGGCCATAATGAAGTTCAGCATTGACAGGCTGTTCAAAGTTAAGAATGGTTAAGTATAATAATTCAGAATAATTCAAGCCGGTGACAAAAAATCCTTGAAAAACATACAGAATTTAAGTGGATAAATTAATAGTAATACATGAAAGGACTAATATCAATGAATAAAAGACCAATCAAATGTTATAAAAATAGATAAATAAAAATAATCAAATTTAATCTCTCTTGCGTTCCACTCAACATTGCATGCAAACAATATTTCAGGCAGACCTAGTGGGTACATGTGCACTGTTTTTATTTTTATTTATGTTAAATTTGAATGAAACAATTCTTTGACTGTTTCTTTTTGTGTGTCACTTCAATCATATACTGCCACACGAAAACCACATACAAACAGGTACAATAAATACTTTGACAGCCCAAAATATGTTATGACCTTTTAATGTATGATATTTCAACATATAATATAAGCTCAAACACATGATTAATTAAAAGTTCCAAGTTGTTTTGGGGACATTTAGTCATATTTTACATGTGAAAACATGAATCTGAGCTCTCATAAATTCACCTTTCTCAAAGCAAATTTCATAAACTGCCATTTAAAGTACCATCGAGGCACAGTGTACTGTAATGTAATCTAAGTGTGATATGTGGTGTAACTCTAACACTGACACTAACATACATCCTTTGCCTCTATGTGTCTCAAGAGAGGCCCAAAGGTCCATGCGCTGGTATTCACACACAGGTTGCACTTTTCCTCTGAGGGAGCCCTATTTTGCTCAGAGGAAAGCCTTTGATGCTCTTTTTGCTCTCTGTTGTTGTGCCAGAGCAGAATAATTGCACGGCTTTTGTGTGCTTCCCTCACCTTCTACCCCTAAGCAGGCTAACGGCAACTGATTTTGTTTGAGTGTACAAAATTGAGAGAGACGTCTCTTCATCCCATCGCTTTTAACTAGGTTCCCTTTTTTGTTTTTGTTTGTTTTGTTTTGTTTTATTCATCCTGAATATATGGCAAAATCTACAACCTGCAGATGAGCACCATTTGCATTGTAGCACAGGCAGTAGAGACTGAGAACAGGGTTTACTTTTCTATTGGATGGATATGCACTAAATTCTCTTGACGCTCTCTTTTTGTTCTAAGTTTTATTAAAATGTGAGCAAATACTCTATATCATGATGTCTTACATTCAGAGTATTTTCCTTAATACCTTGTTCCTTTGTTTCCTTCTTTGTTCAGTATTTGTTCATTTCTTCTTGATTCATTATTATTTTATCAGTTCATGTGGTTACAATAAAAATGTAAACTTCCATGACTATTTTATTGAGACACTGGGACAGGCAATATTTATCCTCTGTCCCTGGACAGGGGAGCCAAAATAAATATGTGCATCATAACAACAAATAAGAACTACAAATACATTTCTTAAAATGAATACATCACAAAGTGTTGGAAAATTTCATTTGACAGAATGAGTGATCCAGTTTTCAGAATGTATCTTTGACACGTGGGTTTGAAAAATGGCCATGTCTTGGAGAGAGCAGGACACATCCCTCTGGGTCTGGTTGTCCTTCAGTTTTGTAAACTCATTAATATATCACCTATGTTTTCCAATTTTGTGGGTAATACTTTACAATACAGCCTCACTGCCTCTGGTAATTTCCATTACTGCCCAGGCCGATATGACCAGCGCAAATTGCGTCACTTACCAGTTTTAATTTATGTAGTTTATTACCCAGACAAATAAAGAAGGTGTGTTGTTCCGGCTTTATTTGTGGCAGCATTTTGCTGACGTAAAAGAGCGTTTTATGTCCGTGTTGTTGGTGCGATGGGGATAAAAAGTGTTGATGGATAGCCCAACTGAGACACAGCCAATGGACGTGAATATGAGACGCATAAATATGAAAGCAAGGCAGCGGGAATCAAATGACACCCTTGGCCTTTTCTTAAAGGAGCATGTGCATATGACAGGTGATTTACACAGACACACAAACTAATTTTTGTCGCACAAGGACACAAAAACTTTGGGGCGTAATGAGAAACTAAGGCCTCAAATCACACGGCGATAAATTGAGTGTCAGAACAGGCCAGCCAAGGTTGCACGCTGAGTGGCCAGAATACAAACACACACACACACACACATATTTCTGGTCCCATCAACAACATGACAAAGCAAGTACATGTGCTGCACAGTACACAGTGCATCGTGTATACTTCCTTCTGAACAGGAGCGGTGACTTGTGGGTATTTGGAAAACATTCTCTTGTAATGTGGGTGGAATAACAGCTCAGAGTTTTTGTTTTTCATTTTCTTTGGCTAAACATGAAACAGCAAGCAACAAAATTTTAAACAAAACTTTGTGCTGTGATTTTGGAGTGTATAATGGTACAGATGATAGATGATTTGTAAGTGTGGAGCCACTCAGTATTTTGATGAGGGACCATGGCCTTCCAAAACTAGTAAACGCAACACCACTGGTTGTTTTTAAGACCTCGGTAGACAGGAAGTCTGTGTGGTGACGAAACAGGGTGTTTTAAGCCAAAACATTATGTTGGCCTAACCCTAACCGAGTTTTCTTTTTTTTTTTTGCCTGAACCTAACTAGAGCATAGGCACAACAGCATTGTGACAAGAGAAAAGTTTCATTCTCATTCTGCATTCTCGAACGACTACAATTCTGTATAATTTTCTGTCAAAGAGATGCTGATTAATAATGACCGAGGCAAACATGTGCTACTGGACTCCAGTAGCTTAATTAGAACAGTTCATTTCCTGAGCCTTTTTCGTTCGTCTCAAAGGAGCGTGAGCAACAAAGTTTATCCAAATTTCCTCTCATCTAAGTGAACATTAGCAACTGATGTCAAACAGAACTTTCTGCTACGGCTCAAGCCAACGTACAGTTCTTATTCTGACTTTATGCTGAACACAAATTGGATTTGAATTTAACTGTAGTTTGGAGTTTCAGCTGAGCCACAAATATGTAGCGGGGGATACAGAGGATGCAGCGCCAAATTAAAGATGTTTTCCTGGAACATCTGGCAGTCCAGTTCTTTTTCCTGGACCTTACAGCGTGCATCAACATCTAACCAGTTGTCAGAGGTTTACGTTAAAAAAAGCATTAAAAAATGTTAACTTCCTTAGCTGTGTAGTGAGAAAAAAACAGAAAGCTCATGTTAAATATAAATGAAGTTCAATGAGAGCTGATGACAGCCAAATGTTATCTCCGAACAGTGATAAATTTGCACTCAAGTGAGTGGCTGAGAGCAGTCCTGTGTATTCTTAACTCTATTCCACTCTGGTGTTGCCTCCATCAGGGGCTCATTTTCCAAAGAACTATCAACATAATGATACCTCTTTAGGGCCTAACCACATCCAAATCAGTTAGTAAACAACCCAAACGGGGATCTGTACACATTTTTACAGACAATTAACTGTTATCACGAGGGGCCCAAATAGATTAGTAGGCTCATTAATGTCTGAGGCTAATCGGTCCTTGATTGGAAATGTGGGAGAATGTGAAATAAAGTCACGGTTTGATCCAAATTGTGTTTGATCATGGCAGCGTCTTTAACAACAGCCCCAGTCTGCAAACAGTAATTGAGGTTTTTTTTTTTTTCCTCTAAATCCCTCAATTGAAAATCTGGCTTTTACTCCTGTTCCATTTGGCGTCTGAACTACATAAAGCATTAAAATCGGATGAAATATGTTTTGCCTCCTAAGCCGCTGCTCTTTTGTGAAAGCCCTGAGATCATTTTGCTGATAACTATTATTTGGTGTTTCAAAATAATAAATATCTCTGGTTAGGAAAAGTGGTGCTGATTCAGTGCTGCCTTTATTTATATTGCGTATTTTGACCCGACGTTAATTGATTTGGCAGCCATTTAATTTAGGGGTTTTGCGAATATTTCACATCCCTAATATATGATGACAGTGAAAAATAGAATGAAGCGGAAAAAGAGTCGTACTGTACAATCAACTACAATCAAACAATCTGTTATGCTCCTGAAGGGGTTCCACATTGTTTTTCTAATAATTTAATAGCAGCAATATGGGTTTTGAAGAAAGCCCAAGCAAGTTAGGAATAGTGGACAATTTTATTATTATTATCATTAAAAAAAGACAGCCATGATGCTGGTGGCACACGGCATGCTAACATGCTAAAGTTTAGCATGTATAATGGTCCAACTGTGGCTGAATGATCTACCAAGTGTTTCGGAGTCAGTAGTAAGTATTTCTGTGCGATGTACCATACTCTACATTTAATCTGGAGGTATAAATATACACCACATATGAGTGAGAGGCTCAAAAAGTATTTCTGCATCAATCAAGATTTTCAAAATAAATAAAACAGTCAGTCTGACCTCTCAAACTCTGCAGGAAAAGAGACTTTCCAACATTTAAAAAAAAACAAAAAACAACTCAGCCAACTATCCGTAAATGTAATATCCTGAATACTTCTCCTTGATTTTGAAATTGTCTTGCCCTGCTTCTAGCATCCTCGGATCAAATTATGGTTTCGGTGGTTGAGCCCTGTGAAGCTGCCGCCAAAAGGATGTGGTCCATTACAGTACGCCACCATTCCACTAATTGTGAGGCAGCCAAAGCAAAGCTGCACGCACTGCTATCACCTGGCCCTGCTGCCAAATGCTGTTCTACGTACAGGATCTATTGTCTAATGGCTTACAGAGACAGTAATTCAAATGGCTGGACATTTAGCTTCCAATTCCTGTAATATAAACTATATACTTAAAATATAAAAGTTGTATGTACCTGTCTCTACGGACAAACCATCATTACAAGCCCTACTAAAATATCATGTCTTAAACAAAACTCTTAGAATAATACATGTATCAACATATCATATAATTATTTCTAGACAAAACAAACTGAAGAGATGATGGTTATTTTTCTTTCCGTGCATCTTCACTCATCACTTGCATTTAAAGGATCAATTCTGGCTTTGGCTTTGTAAATAAATGCTGTAACTGAGCTGACTGAGTATTACAATGGCGAAAATACTTTTTTTTAATCTGTAAATTGTCTGGCGGGGATGCTGTAATTAGCTCGTCTGCTCTCTGACATACAATCCTCGGACAGTTTCCCCTCGCCGCCGACAAACACAATCCTAATCCAGGAAACAGCCTGCAATCAGAATATTGGAGTTGACATCAGAGGTAGCCACAGAGGCGATTCCCACACACCCCTCCCATAGCTTCAAAGGTCTTCCTGGGCCTGTTACAGGTTCCCCTCGTGATGAAGTGTGACACTCCACAAACACAAAAGCCCCAGCCCTCTCGCGGGTCCGCTTTGCTTTTCTTGGAACGCTCCAGTCTGACCAACGCCAAGTCAACTTGGCGGTTGTCAAAACAGGCCCCATATCTCTGAAGAGTGTGAGTGTGTGTGTGTGCGTGTTGTCTGCGTGGTAATGTGTTGAGCGTGTGTAGATAGCTTGTCAAGAGTCGCAGGGCCGCTGTCTGCGTGTGAGGCGCTGCCTGTGTGTGGGTATGTGTGTGTTTGTTTCCACCTTGGAATGATGTCATGTGCGCCCATAATCAAAGCCGCCACCTGGTTGTCTGTGGGAGTTGCCGGTTTGCCAAAACCCCTCCGCGCAAAGGTCTCCGGAGACAAATGATTTAGTAATGTTGTTTTTTTCCCCTTCCATCTGAAGATCAAACATCATCGTCACCACAACGTTTGAGCCCCAGATTATTTTACCTTTTTTTTTCATACAGTTATTTCTTGATCGAGCCATCCTCAAACATTCTGGTTCTGATTTTGTTTCCTTTATTTTCGACCTAAATCGCTCGTCCCTCGTTTCATTTTCTACCCGTCTCTCCCTCTTTCTTCCTCTGCCCCCACTTTTTTCTTTCATCCATCCACCTACCCTCCTCGGCGGTCAGTTTTTTTTTTTTTTTTTTCCCCCACAGTAAGACGTCACCTGGGCTGAATGGCTGGCCGCAGCTAAGCCAGGCCAGCAAGACTTGCCTGCCAGAACACAGCGAGCCAGGGTCTGCCATTTGTCTTGTGGTTTCTGAGTTGGGGATATTTGTCTAACGTGCTGTCCAATGTCAACACTGGCTCTAAATACCCCCGCTGCTGCACGAAGTGGGCTTCCTTAGGGAGGATAAGGATTAATGCTGGGGTTGGAGATGAAATAGAGGCAGAGGAGGAGGAGGACAGAGCAGGGATGAGCACTGAGGGAAAAAAAGGGATTGATCAAGGCAGGCAACTGTGTGTGTTGATGACAAGCTAGCGGAGGAGAAAGATGAAAAGCAAGAAAGAAGCATTCAGCAGTGGATTTGTGTGGAGTTATCTTCCTCAATAAGGCAGCAATTTGTAGAATAAAATGCAAAATAAAAACATTTTTCCATATAGAGAAGTTTCTTAAAATAAACCATCTTCTCCTACGCTTCCCAGGCCACAGAATGCACACAGAGGGTTAACCGTTTTAGAGCCGTGACAGGCCCCTGCGTGAAAGATAGCCTCCGATCATTCAGAACCATTTCCAAACCTGTGACTAACCATAAATAACAAACAAAATCCAAGGCCTCCCACCAGCGTTAACACCGGCAGCGCCAGATGAGAAACTGTCGGCTAGATAGGAGATGACCTCAAGTTTACGGCCTAAAACCTGTTGATCCTGAGCAATTGATTGTCACCCGTACGAGAGGGCCCCCGACTCCATCAATCCCCCCCTCCGCCACCGTCTCAGCAAGAACGAGATGAATTCTAGCAGCGATTCTGCCATGAGAAGCACATCAGTGGCCTCTGCCTTCTCTTTTATGAGGCGAATTCCATACACTGGGCCCAATATTCCCGGTTACTGGAGTCTGGTGATTAAAGTGTATAAAAAAAGGGGGCAGCACCACTAAAAGGCAGTGATTTAGTGAGCTGTCACCCCAGTTCAGGCGGGGCAACAAGTTCAAGTCCCAGCAGGAGGGTTGTAATGAAAATGAAACAAGGAACGAGACGGTGTTAGGGAGGAGAGGTTGGAGGGCCGGAGGGTCAAAGGGTGGTGAAGGGGTAGGGGGTGCGAGTGGGACGGGGTCGTCTGGAGGGTGATGATGCCAGTGGTGCATCGATTCAGACTTCCAGTTTGTGGATCTGGGTAAACACCATCTTCTTGTCCACTGATTACAAATGGTGTAGAGATAATGTTTAAAGAATGCCATAAGTTTAAAGATTGATTACCTACCGCTGGTAGGCCATTGAGGTCCATTTATTTCTCTGTGGTATGAAAACAAACAACCCCTGGGAACAAATCATCATCACATGACATTGCCCGGGTTGAAGACTTTACCAGATGGTATGAATTTAAAGGGTCACTCCACCAATTGGACACATTAAGTGTGTTTACAGGTCTTGGGTACTACTGCATATGTGAAGAAAGCAGTACAAGGGCCACAGGATGAAACTGCATGTATACTCCAGTGATGCAACTCAGTGGCTAAGTTGCATTGTGGGTAATGTAGGCCAGGTACAGTGCAGCAACTTTCTGGAGTGTTGGCTGGTTCCCTGATAACTGCTTTAGGGGTGTTGGAGGGCACATTTTCTTCATTTAGACAACATAGCTGTTTCCTCTCTTTTTCAGTCTTCATGCTAAGCTATGTTAAGCTAACCGGCTGCTGGCTCCAGCTGGCTTCTGGTAGATAATTCATTTCTCACAGCCGAGAGAATGGTATTAATCTTCTCATCCAACCATCAGCATGAAAACATCAATGGATATATCCCAAAAGTTTCCAGTCAGCTAGGCCCTGATACAAGTTAAGATCTACTGTGTGAGGTTTTCGGTGCGAGGGAGTTAACAGACATACAATGTCCCAGACCGAAAAAGGAGGGATTACTGAGTCCCTAACCTTCCACTAACCTCGTACCGACCTTGTAAAAACCCTGACCCCATCATTTCCACCCTTACAGGATTCATCTGCTGGCTGGACTGCCTGCCTCTCATCTGTGGGAGTGGGGTTAGATGCCTTCAAGTACCAGCCAGCTATAAAAGACACATCCTGATGGGCCTTCCTCTGTTGTGTTTAATAGCTGTCCCCCCCCTCCCCATTCCACAAACCCCCCGCCTCCCCCATCCTGACCTTCGCCACCACACCCACCCTCAGCCTCTGCATCGCTGGCCCTTGGCTAACCCCTCGTATCCAGGGTTCAGGGTCAGGGCAGCAGACTCCCAGCCAGTTGGGCGGTTGCCCAGAGGAGCTGATGCAGGAGAGACGTAAGAGACCCAGGGACCCCTCTGATGTTCCCGAGAGTTTCCAAAGACGGGAGAGGCTGTGGTGTGTTTACAACATCTTTAATTTAAGGAGGGAAGGAGCGACGCACAGGCTTACACAGAGCATGACGAAAGAGCGCTACAGTGTATAAATAAGTGTCACGTAAAAAAGAGGAATGTGGTTCTTTCATTGCAGTCAAACAGCTGAATGAGGACAGATAAAAGACTGACATGCGCATTAGGTTTTTTCATTGATGCAGGCCAAATAATAAAACCCCAATCTTTTTTTAAAGTGTGCACACACACCATCTTTAAATCAAATAATGTGTTCTTAAAACAAGGGTTGCACTCACTGGAATCTTCCACACTCGTTGGATAGAATGCTAAAGCTATTAGCGAGCTAGTCACACCAGAATTGCAGAGAATGTGCAGCTGCAATTTGAGAATGCTAACATGCTAGCTTGACAGCTGTGAGTAGCCATGTTTGTCATTTACGTTCATCATGTTCATGTAAAGTGACTTCATACATGTGAATGAGACATAAGATAGTTGTATACGGTTGCCGATGGCAACATTGTGCTGTGCTCCTAATGGGTAACTGGCCATGGAGGGAGGTGTGTACTTGGAAACATTACCAACCCCAGGTTCGAATGATTTCTCTTAAGATTACTGACCAGTTGGAGGCAAAATAATTACAATAGACAAAAATAAAGACAAAAAATAAGTTGTGACATCATGGAGTGTTTTACAGAAAGCATCTAACCTTGATTGCATTTCTCTTTCTAACAATTTGAGAGCTAAAACTAACTCCATGAAGGACTGGGAACTCTCATTTCTACTTAAGGAAGTCTCTTCCGGCCTTGAGAACACTGATTCAAGAGCCTGGTATCTGCTGCTTCCTGCTACAGGACAAAACCTCTAGCATTTTTTAGATGACTTGCGTGTGAATCATTGACATGATCAATTTACGTCCGTACTTCGGTTTCCTGCGGATATGAATACCATTCAGCTGTTCTTCCCTCTTCTAGCGCACTTATTTCCTAGGCAACTATGATTGCACAGCGGGCCAACACAATGGATTTAACTCTGTTAGGGAACGTGTTTCACAGTAAAGACAACGGCGATACAAACAATAAATGTAACAACAACAAAAGCCGACTTCCTGAAATGGATTCTCTGGAATAACAAATGTCGGCTGCTTATGGCTCTCTGATGGCTTCATTTTTCACCCGGCATAACTTGCTAATTTTTACTGCTCAATGTCCTCCACTCAGCCCGTGTCACTAAGTCATAAGCACGCTGCTCCCGGCTGATATATGGGTCTGCGCGATGATGTCAGCGAAAAACACTTTCAATAATTGCTATGATTAATATTCTCAACCGTCCAACACCTTCCCTTCTCCATCCAGCCACACATCTCCTGCACGGGTTCATCTATCAGTCTGCTCTCAAACTGTTTAGGTCCTCCGAGTGATGCATGGCGCGCTGCCAACCCTGTGTTCCAATGCAAACTATTTACATTCATTCAAATCATGAGTCGATGAGCCTCCGGTGCATAAAATTAGCATGAGTTAAAAAGGTGGAAGGAGGGAGAGGGACCAGAGTATTTATTTTTTTTATTGTTTCAACCTCATTGTGCAATAAAAGGGGGAATTTTCCCCGCATGTCAGTCGGAATGATGACGTCAAAACTCCTTTTGTTTTGTCTTCTTTTCCAAACACTTCACTATTAATTATTAACTGATTAAATGTGACTATTAAGTGTTTATCCACATTAACCCCTGTCCATGTGCATGCCACTGATGTCCCCCAGCTGGCTGCACAGTCTGGAATGTGTGTCGAGCTCTCACAGGACGGGTTTCCTCCCGGCCTGCACTCTAATTGTTTAGGAGGAAAAAGGTGAAACAGATATGTATAAACAGCGGAGGTCTTCCAGAAAGTCTAGAGAGGCGTAGAGGGCCTGGGACAGTAGCTGACCTGTCATATTCAGCGTTCACACTGAGGAGTCCGGGCTGCCATATTCTGTCTAGTGGCGTCAGGGAAAATAAACTCTCGCTTCCTCAATGTTGATGGACAAATTTATATTCCAGTGGGAAACACTTCTCATACACGCTGGCTTTGAACAAGACAGGCTGTTCAGAGTGCATACAGTCATACAACAGATAATACAGTAGTGCATACAGAAGATCATCGTGACTTGTCCGTCAGTCAATGAACTGCAGCCAGTCGAAATTTATGCCTCAAGTAGTTAACAGTAAATAAAACCCTTCTGTTCTCTGCCAGTCCAAACAACAGCTATAAAAAGACTAGGAAGGAAAAACACAACCATTTTACGGATATTGGTACAAACTGAGCAGCTCCATTTCTAGTGCTGTAAAAACTACTCGAAAGTCACACTTAAGTAAAAGTAAAGATATCGTGTAAAAATATATATTACTTTTGTAATTGTGAAAGTGATCTATCAATTTGCTGGCAATGAATGTCAAGAATCAAAAGTAAAAGTATACAAACATTTATGTACATACTGCATATATCATGGGTCGACCAATAATCACATTTTTTCAGATTGCGTGTAAAATTAACTCCTCTAAAAGTAGTGGAGTAAAAAGTACAACATTTGCCTCCAGAAGTATAAAGTAGCAGAAAATAGAAATATTCTATTAGTGCGAGTATCTACAGTGGCCCTAAGGGTCAAAACACAACACAATATCATATAATACGACAACAAACGGGGAGAGTGCCCCATCTGTTCCATAACGTGCAGTGTAGCTGTTTTTTAAAAGAAAATGCTGTTGTGTTTTGACCCTCAGGGTCACTGTAAGTATGTCAAAATTGTACTTAAAAGTGAAGTACTTGAGTAAATATACTTAGTTACATTCCATCACTGCCAAACAACAGTTATAAAAGGACCGAGAGGACTTGTATTAAAAAGAACCAAACCATCTCACAGATGTTTGTGCAGCTTGCTGATACTGTCTTTGTGCTCCTATATTCAAGATACTATTCAAAAAATTAATTGATGCAGTTAAAACTTATCTTAAATGCAGATGTACTTCATCCTTATGATTATATTCTATACTTTGTGTATGCAGGAACATAATATATAGTATGTGTGCCATCATGTAACATTAACTATGTCGTGTGCCTTATGCCTAAACTTGTGCTCATGGTGATATGTTCAATATAAAGTGACTTCACATTTCTTTTACAAGTATTTGCCTGACATGTACATGTATTTAAGATATGTGTATGCATTTTCTTTGTCCATGTCATCTGTTTATGACTCGTCCTGTCTTCCATGTCTGTCTGTCTGTCTGTCTCGCACTGTACTGGCTTCGTGCAGCACTTCACTGTCGTTGTGTATGATCATTAAAAAGAAATATGGTCATTGCTGGGAATACGCCCGCTCCCTGTATGAATGCGATGCTTGAGACAGTGATGTTCAGTGTAACAAATTGATAGGAGTCAATTAAGCATCTATTATTAACCTCCTATGGTTCACTGTCAATTATCTGTCCCATTAACTCTGTAATACTGTACGCAGTATGTGTTTAACGCCGAGGAGATCCAGCGTGGCTCATATCTAATCTGCACTTATGAAAAAAAAAGCAGAAATGATGACTTTTAATGTCAATTCAATTTAATTAGATTTAATGAAATGGTTAAGGTCATTTATACCTCTGTTCCTCGGCTCTGAGATGATTTATAGTAATAATAAGGTGCGCTTATATAGATTAGTCATAAATTCCCCACACTTCTTCAGTCTTAAAGTCAAGGCACAAAGATGGTTTTGCTGCGATGATTACCATATTAAAGATAATATTACTGTCCACTTCAGGCATAGTACAGGATTACTTATATCTATTTAAAGACATGGGAAAAATTTGGAGAAGGACATTTCTTAAAAATAAATGATCTTTTCCCCTCCGATTGGTTGAAAGCACTAGAAAAAAGATAATCACCCCCACATGGAAATGATCTATATTTATCACATGTGCCTGTGCATGTCTTCCACGTTGCTTCATGTCTGTGTTACATGATGCCAATTCCTGTCGTGTCCCTCCTGATGTTCATCAGCAGACTGCTGCGCTTGTAACAGGAAATCATTCTGCTGCTGTACTCACTGGCTCCTATTTACACAAACTCCCCCAAAACACTTAAGACAGGATATTTGATTGTGAGAAGTCTTTTCCATGTTGTTTTCCCAGAGCTTGCCGTCACCCTGGGTTAAGCCATAAACACATGAAACACACAACTCGCAGCGCTGCTTACACTGTAGAAAAATATTAAAGACCTGCTAGTCATTAGAGACTCGATTTTCGCCGTGCTCAGCGGCACCGATTTTGGTCTGACTCTGTTTGATGCCATTGTTTTTGTCTACAATGTTCTAAAGTCTCGTGTTGTACCTACAGTGTCGAGACGCACTGCATCAAGCAAATGATCTCAGGAAACAGATCGCATTGTAAACTATTCACAGCCGTTAGAATGCGGCACCAAACACAATGACATTTGGGGCGGCACATTATGCGAAAATGCAATTCTTCTGAGAGTTGGAGAGGAAGCCGTTCTAACCACAGAAATCCCAAATACCAGCTGGCCTGCTGCTGACATGAAACGCGGAGCTCGCCAAGCCAGACATGCTGTCATTTGACCCCGCTGAATAGACTGCAACTCCCAAGTACACATGGATCTTGAGTCAGTATCTGGACATCCTCTTGGTGTGTGTGTGTGTGTGTGTGTCTGTGTGTGTGGATAGAGCGGCAATGTCCCTGTGGCAGAGTCCCCACCAGCCATTTTTTTGCTAATGGCTCTTCCCTGAGAGATTTACGATCCAGAGACACAGGACAATTAGAGAAAGGGAAACACAAAAGCCCGGAGCCCTCCACGGAAAGATTTACGGTTTACAGAGGTGCTATTTTTGAAATTGAAAGTCTGATTAGAAAGTGCTGATGGTCTGATCCAGTAGAGGACTCAGTCACATGGGCAATGTCAGGTTCATTCAGGTGTCACTTAACTGCTGGCCTCATTACATCCCCGCATGGTCCGCGGTCCTCTGCTTGTGACTGACGTGTCCTCTTTGTTTGTTCACTGCTGTGTTTCTGACATTAACATAGGCAGATGTAATAAACAAGTCACAGTGAGATGTATGGCTTGATGGCAGAGCTTGCTCATTACATAGTGTCTCAGATTACCACCTCCCTCCTCCTCACACACACACACACACACACACACACACACACACACACACACACCACAGCTGCACTCAGGAAGTAAAAGAGGAAACACTTGTAGTCATGTTCCAAAGAGTCCTGTAACACAGAGAAAAGATTTGTCTGCATGATAGGGGGAGTATGGACGCTAATTTCCACCAGTAAAGGAAAAAAAAAAACAATGAAAATTTAATAGAATAAAAAATGTTTCCAAAGTCAATCATGATTAAGATACATAGTCCAAAATATGAGATAAAAGATCAAAATGTAGCATAACATTTCTAAATCATGGGATAAAACGCTATAATTATGATACAAAATGTCATAATTTTGAGATAAAATGTCTGAGTGATGAGACACAAAGGCATTATGAGATCATTTTGACCTAACGTTATCTTTTTAATTATATATTCACCTTCATTTTATTCGTTAGTGGTAATGAGCTTCTATAGGAGAGAGCACTGCTGAGGTGCAGAGAGAAACCTGCAGATGTCGGATCAAACATAAGCAAGGATCATACAGATTCCTGTAACAACACCTAATCCACAGACGGACTGTACATCTTCCTCTTCTCTTTCCGCAACATATTGCTCAATGATTGTGCTCTCTGATTGTCCGTGTTTAATGGCAGCCTCCATCTGCCAGCCCTGTGTGTCTGCAGGCTAGCGGCCCGAGGCGCCCCACATTAGGGCCTGTTGGCGCGGGCCCCAGGCGCATTCCGCTTCTGGAAGTGTGATTATTGAGGCCTGATTACAATGTCTGCGACCACGATAACAAACCAACCCTCACTGAGCGCTTGGCAATCTCGTTGCAAAACAAAACGGCTGGAGAATTAATGACGCTTCAAACTCGGACAGGTTTTTTAGTGCTGATAATCTGGATCCAGGGTAATTTGCGGCAATTGGCGGCATATGGTTTGGTTTTACACTCGATGTCCAGCAACAGATATGAAATCTGTTGCAGTGGGAGTGATATGGGACCACGTATACAGATCCATTCGAGTTAGTTTGGAGGTTGTAAACAAATGATAATAATAAACTAATGTGAAAAGGGAATTTAAATTTGAAAAAAGAAATGAAATGAAACAAAGAGAAAGTAAAAGACGAGGAGAAATAAAAAAAAAAAAAAGGAAAAAAGAGGAGCTTACTATATCAAACAGTCATCAAAACAGCAGTTCAGCTGTCTGGTTTGAGTTTTCCGCAGGATGTCCGTGGGGTGGCTAAAGCACGTCACTGTGGAGACGGAGCCAGAGAACAGAGAGCATGCTGCTTAGTGTTTGACACACACCTGAAAGCCCCCATGTTCTCTCTCTGTAGAAGTGCCTGTGGTGGTCTCCAACTGCCAGCTTGTTTTTGAGGGGTACTCATTGCCTCATCCCTGCCTCCAGGCAAAAACTCCATCCCTTTCCCAACCTTCTCTCTCTCGTCTCTCTCTCACCGCTCTCCCTCCTCCCCTCACTCATCAACTCCCTCTTTTGCTCAAACTCTCTCTCTTCTTCTTTGCTGTTTCTCCATCTCTCCGTCCCCTCAGGGCAGCAGGTTCGGGCAGAAGTCTATTGCGGCGATCAGAGCTGATAACCTGTATTCTGGACAGGCGTGCCACATGGGGCCACACCTTGCCCGAGGATAGGTCCATCCATGCTGGGGGCAACAGAAAGGCACGGGGGCCAGGGGGCTTAGGCCGGGGGCTAGGTCTAGGAGTCGGGGCTGGTGAGCTTGAACTGAAGCAGGAGCGGGGGGGCTAACGGACTGGATGCTGGGACAGCAGCTGCATGAGCCTGAAGGCCAGGGCAGGCGGAGTGAGGCGCAGAGAGGGGTGAGGGGCCGAGATGTGAAGCCAGAAAGAGAGGGAAGGGTCAGGGTTAGTGACAGGGGTCTGCATGGTCCAGCTGAGGCTCTACTGATCCATGGTGGAATGGAGCTGACAGGTGAGAGAACAGCACCACCCCTAATGATGGCAGCCAAGGCGGGGAGACATTGGTGCCGGTTGGCGTGCGCTCTCGCACTGTTTGATGGGCTGGTAGAGGGGGAATGAGCGAGAGGTGGACAGTGATGGAATCAACTGTTAGAGCCTACTGTGCGAAAAGCTTTTGTTTATACTGATGGTTCAAATCAAAGATCAATCGGGGGCTGCAGCCTGTCTGCACTACAGAATCATATAATTATCCATCTCACTCTCAAATCCGCAGAAATGCATTCGATAGGCCTAATTTGCATTTGCAGTACGATTACTGGAAGTCAAGTTGTCCACATCCCTCCTCTTTCCGCCACTGACACGGTAATAATGCCGTTTTTATTCACTTAGCTGGCTTCACAGAGTGTGACAACGGG
Source organism: Diplodus puntazzo (assembly GCA_963678695.2). Taxonomy (NCBI): domain Eukaryota; kingdom Metazoa; phylum Chordata; class Actinopteri; order Spariformes; family Sparidae; genus Diplodus; species Diplodus puntazzo. Next base: position 9,936,871 of record OZ023175.1, read on the forward strand.
CCATGTGTTCTTCCTCCACTCCAGCCTCGAAAATAGGACTTTCTGTCACTTTCCGCAAGAGACCACAAGCTGGAATAGTTGGTCAGTGGTGCTGTGTGTAATCATATTTGTGCATTTGTGCAGGCTTGTTAAATATGTATGTGTTGTGGCACAGGCAGGACTTTGCGGCAACGCTCCGTCTGCCTGACTGCCTGGACTGGCCTGTCCGTGTGCCGGCCCCGATTTCATCACCTTCCACGGGTTTGTAGGGGTGGCGGGAATGTGGGCCGATTGGGAGGGGGGCAGGGGGGATGGGAAGGAACGGCGGTGGTGAGGAGCGTACACAAAAAGTCACCCTGAATCTGCCAGCTGATTAATCAAGGGCGATTCGGCGGCAAGCTCAGCCTACCCGCTCCTTCCTGGCTAGTCCATGTGTATTTATTTAGAGTAACCCGTGGCCAGTCACGCCTGACCTCAAACCATCAGGAGCAGCCACAGTTGCGCCCAAGCATAAACAAAAAATGCGTAATGAAGGTAAGAGGACAGAGGACGGGGTGGGCAAGGAGTCGGAGGGGGAGGGGGGGAGAGGGGGCAAGGCGAGGCGAGTGGGAGGAGGGCAGGCGCTCTTTCTTTTCTCAGAGATAGGGATCTTGAGCTTCACAGCAGAGCTCATGCGTCCAGACAGTGAGCTGAAATAGCCGCCTGTGTCCTGGTGTTTACTTCTCAGTTGACATGGGAAGGGAAATCATTGACCTCTGTCGGAGCAGCCAGGGTCCATCCATCTTGCAGGCGGAAGGTATTTTTTTTTTTTTGCCGGGTATCAAATAGCTGGTGGTGAGGAGGGGTTAACCTTTCTAAGCCATCATAAAGAGTTAATTGGAACTCAGCGCTGCACAACTGAAGAGAGATTGGTGAGGGGATCAGGGAAAATGGTTGCAGTGTACGAACACAAAGTCAAGATTCTATTCTACTCTATAATTTTTTTTTCCATGTTTGTATCCAACAGTCTCCTCTCTTAAAACGCTCCAGTTCACATTGGGGTTAAAAGCATCGAGCCTGATCAATTTCATCATCTTTAGTCGTGATGTAAGTAGCGCGGCAAGCGAGGAGAACAGAAAACAAACAAACTCCAAAGATGGAGCCTCTGTGGAGAGCTATTGATCGAACATGAAGGTTAGCCAGAAGTCTGAGAAGGTTGGCTCTCAGCGGTCCCACGTGGCGTCGGGAGGCCCAACTCTCTCTGCCTTTAAGAGCACCGAACACAGGAAAGAACAAACACAGCGGATGGGAGAGAGGAAGGGAAGAACAAGTATACCACTCTCTTGGTGAGGCTGAGGATGTGCGTTTTGATGAATCACGTGGTCAAAGGAAAGGGACCATATCACATCTATTACAATATTGAAATGATATGAAACAGCAAAGTACGCTGCAAATCCCAAGTAGCACATGTGGTTTACTATTATCATCTGCGACTGAATTTGCATTTCCTGTCCTCAAAGTTATTTTAAAGGCACGTAGGGAGCAGAAGTCGACTCTGACATGAGCAGGTGGCACTTAAGACGCCTGTTTACCAGCCTCCTTGTCCTACATGTCTGCCCCCTTCGCCTCGTGTTGAGGTAAGTCATCTGCATGGCACGTGCTGATTGTCCAGGAGAGGCGGAGAGGCATCTCAGGTGAGCAGGTGGAAGCGGGCAACACACCACCTGGTGCCGGGGAAGAGGAGGAAAAAGCAAAAAGAGAACGAGAGAGAGAGAGCGAGCTCAGCCTCCCAGCACAGCTTGTTGGGTTCTGACCCACCGCAGCCCTCAATCTCCACCAGCCCTACCGCCCTCCTTTTTTTCCCCCCTCCACCGTCACATTCAGATCAGCCACACAGCGCCGGCCTCGACTGAAGCAGGAAGGGGCCCGTCTCCCGTCGAGGCAAAACAGAGGATGGGAGGATGAAGGGAGGGCAGGAGAGAGGGAACATAGCGGTAAACAAAAGCACCTTTTGTCCTGCATCTGTCTGAGCCTGGCATCCCATGGCGCGTGGCAGTTAGAGATGCTTGTGGTACACTCAGCGATCCCCCGACATGGATGTTGAGTCATCCCAGATGGCCGTCACTTTTTTCCTGCCCCCTCTCTCCTTGTCTCTGTTTCTCTTTCACTATCCCTCGCTCTCTCTCCCTCTATTTCTATCTCCCCATTGCTGTCCCATCAGCAAAGGACAGCCACTCCGGTGTGACTTTGAGGAATGGGAACGGACAATTGGGTTAACAGCACAGTGACACGGACTGTATAATAAGAGCGGACAGAGCTTCCGGGGACCGAAAAGTGACGCCAACGCGGAAGTGCCTTCAACCCGCATCCCCACTAATGTCCAACTGGTTGCAAAAAGAAGTCTGAATTTATGTAAGCTTATGAGAAAATTACCCTACCTCTAACTTGACTTATCACCTCACTAAACAGTTTTCTAATGAGTTTAATGTCTCAATAGCTAGTTTTCAAGCCTTCTTCAATACAGCATGGTGTTCATTTTGTAAATTATAAAGCAGATTACCATGGCATGTCCTCTCATCCATTCATTCCACTGCATTTATCTGATATTTGCTTCTTGTTACTTTGCAGACTCTTTGCAGATTCAATACATCTATATGTCAGGAAATCCTTGTGAGGTATAACCAATCAGATAGACACTGTGTGAGACCACAGACAGAGAGCCAAAGTATTGCTTTTTATTTTTAGCAACTGGACACAAAAATCACTGATATCAATAAATATGTTAATCACATCAGCCCTGATAATTGGCCAGGCTGATAATGGGTCCATCCTTCATATGAATCCTGTCAGTTCATTAAATATTTTGTCTCTTAATGTGAATTCTAAATTGTTTTTATTTGAGATAATTATCACAGCAGTGTAATGATGAGCAATTAAGTACATTAAACATTGAAGTACAGCATGCGAGGTGGAGAGCATAACAAGAAATAAAAACAGCATTGGGATATGATGGTATGGTATGATTTTTCCTTTCTTAAAAGAATTCCGTTTTTATTTACAATTCTTTTTTGTTTTTGTTACTGATGCCGCAATGTAACGATACGTAAATTTGTGTTACTGCAGATATCACACTGCATGTGAACTGTTGTGTTGTGTTATATCCAACGGAGAGAAATGATATTCAACAACCTGCACATTTCACATCAGAGGGGACAAAGAATGATGATTAACCTCCTCTAATAAAACTTCCAACATAATTATGCACATGCCAACTGCGAAGAAGCACTCGCCGTCAAAGTTAATACCCCTGACAGCTTCTCACTTCTAGTTGACAAAACATAAAAAAAAAAAAAAAAATAGATACGTAACCCTTTGACTTTCGACAGTTTGGATGTAGGAACCGGCTTGACAGATGCTGTGCTATTCCCCACATCTTCGAGATGGGAAAAAAATATATGAAAATGCATTATTAATTTCACAATGCGGATAGCCAATATTCATAGAGTGCAAAAGGGAAGAACAGGCAGGCAGGCTGGCGGATGTGCCAGCCGAAGAGCAACTCTAACCTTGAGCTTTCACCATCGCTGGTTGACATCTCTGAAAACATGTTCTTTTTTTTTTTTTCCAAGTGTGGGTTGTCAGCGGCACTGTCACTGGCAGGGAGAGGCGACGCTAAGTAAAGAAGGACACATGTGGCTCCGTGAGGAGGGGGGGTCTCTGTAAAGTCACTCACAGAGTTCCTGTCACGGTTAAGTAGACAGGTGCTTACTGTTAACACCCCACTAATATCTTTATGCATATTTATGAATCCCCCTCCCTTATAATACGTTGCTCGTTAATGTCACAGCTGCCAAATATTGACTATGACTTTCTTTTTAAAAACCGCATAAATAAAACAGCTTTTAAAGATTCTGACCTGCTTAAATACATCGCTTTTCCTGTCCCTTTGATCAGAAAGCTTTTCATTATTCAAGCCGCCGCGCTTCTTTATATTCTGCCACCTCATCCGCTGCAAATATGCAATATATCTTTATTTAGAGTAGCTACCTATCCCTTCATCTGCCGTACCCACACTTAATCCCCCCCTCTTTCTCTTATGCCTAAGTGTGGTCAGAGACTTCTAAGTGCTCTCATGATGGGAAAAGTTTGCGAGCAGGGCAAAAACTTGCTGCTGGGTCTCATCAGTGAGAAAGAGGGAAATGGCTTTATAGTCTCTGAGGATTTGTATGCTGATTGCTCCCTAATTCTGACTCCCGCTCTGTAACTGCGCCTTTCTTTTTTCCCATGAAAACTTGGCCAAGAATTGCAGGGCGCTGCACATGAGAGGAAGAGTTTTGAGGAGACATGTATGGAACTGGACAAGTTCCTGCTCCGCTGTAAAATCTCAGTTCTGGTTCGGTCAAGTAGTCCCATCAGACAGATTTGCTGTAAGTCTAGTTTCTATAGTGACTCTTGGGCTCAAACGCAGGCCCTATGAGAGAGTCAACGGAGCATATGTGACCAAATTTGTGTAGTTTGCATTAGATATATTATACTTCAATCTGCATTTTAACTGATTCTCACTGTTGGATGGTTTGTATTCATCTTACAGATGGTGCTGATGCAAACAGGAGAAAAAGGACTTGTGCATGTATATTTATGTTTGTGGGAACAGGCAGAGAAATGAGTAATGACATACATATGTATGTAACAGTAACATGTACAGAATATCCAGATTTAAACCTCGGAGCTTTTGCATTCTGCTGGGATTCCGATCTGTCCCTTCCTGTCTCTGAGCAAACAAATTAGCCCCGTGGAGCCATGGGTGGGGTCAGAGGTCAAGCCTGACACAGGGAGGCATGGTGTGACAGGCTTAGGCCACTTGGACTTCTCGCCCAAGGAACAGATGTTAGCGGCGGCAGTGTGATTATCGCCGCGGTGACCAAGGAACAGGAGCAACGGCCCTTGGATGGATGCTGGTAATTACCCAGGCTCCCCTGGGAAGGAGATGACACGTGCCCGCCACTCTTGGAGATCACAGGGGCGTAATTAAAGCTGCAGTAACAGTTGTTAATAGGGCAGCAAATAAAGGTAGCAGGGGATGAAGGGAAAGAAAAAAGCAGGGTAGGGAAGGAAGTGGGGGGGGGCATAATGGAGGACTGTCTCTCCTTTGTCCTCTTGTGTTGTTTGTTTTGCACACTGTGACCTTCCTGTAAGGCAATGGATTTAAATGGACAGTGTGAGCAAAAAGGGAGTGAGCTTCACAAACAATTTGGGATGAAATCGTAATGCGTAATTTCTAAAATCAACTTCGTTCGTTCGTTCGTTCGTTTTCCTTTCCGCTTTTTCCGTGAGGGTTGCGGGATGTTGCCGCTTTTTATCCCCCTGAGGGGTTGCGGGGCTTACTGGGGCCAAATCCAGTTCTACTCATGGGCGTAGGCCAGGGTTCACCCTGAACGAGTCGCCAGCTCATTGCAGGACTAAAATCAACTTCATAATATATAATTCATCGAGGCCCTGTGCCTTTGTTAATTAAGAACGTGAGCAACAATTTGCGACCAATGACGTTATGTTTAACCAGATTCCTAACCTTCACATTTTTTCTAAAGCGCACCCTCTCATCTCCACCGGCTAATGCCTAGGTGCATTTAAGACTGACACGGATTAGGAAGATCAACACGTCTCACCACATTCCCGCAGATCAAATGTCTGGTGACTTCTTCAAGCGAGACGGAAAACTCGACGAGATGCGTGCAATTCGCAAAATATCCCGCGCCCCTGTGACGCACACGGGCGTCGCGACTCACTCGGAGGCTCACATGAAGCAGGCATTTTGTTAGCTGTAGAGCAAGAATGAGGTGAACATCACTGAAACTTGATATTGAAATACATTTTTCGAACTAAATTTTCCACTATAAAGCTTTATGCAGACTTCTAAATGTAAAGACTCACCAACTTACTCAGCACATTCTTTCTTAAGAGAAACAATAAAAACAAACCTCTCTGTGCGTGAAGGCATGAAAAGCTACGGCTTCACGTCCGGCAGCCGAAAAAAAAAAAAAAAAAAAAGAAAGAAAGCTTTACTGTACAACAAAACTGTCACAGAAGTCACCTCAAGACCTCTGCTGGCATGAAATCAGCTAGGAATCTCTTTAAGTGCAGCTGTAGTGACAGGTATGTTTTTGTCTTGCTCGGCAGCGTGTGATGCCGAAAGTGCCCACGCAGAGCTCTTAAAAGCACCATACAAGACCCCGAGTGTCAGAGCACATTGCCACAGCCTTTTAGAGCCACAAACCCCTCTGACAGCGCCAAAATGGCTTCTCATGCTTTTTTGTTGTGCTCCAGTCGGCTCCTTATAAATGATCACATTCAACCCCTGTATGGCACTTGACAGGCCTATGAATTCTTCTTCCTGAAAGGCCCGTGGCGAAAAAAAAAAGTACACATTGCGCCGGGGTGCAGTGGGAGGGCATTCTGTAAGTGCGCTTAGACTTTGTATGAACAACTTAAATGGCTTTTCAGCCTGATGGTAAGTTCCTCTTTTGGATGTCAAACAGAGTTGAGGGGAAAAAAAAGAAGGTGAAATTGGAATTGGTGGTGGGCAAGTGAGAAGTTGCAGAAAACATTATGGCAATCTGGGTGATTAATCAGACTGATTGATATAAAGGTCCTTGAAGATCAAACGACTGGCCACAGGCAACATTAAGGTTTGCATAATGGTTTCCTTTATTACATTAAAGCTGTATTTGTAGCCTCGCAACACACGAAGTCTTCGTTGTCATGTGTGCCTAACCCGCTGCTTTTCCGGCGCTCTGGATCTCTGGAGATCTCTTAAGGGGGAGCAGAAGAGGAGAGACGGATCAGATGACTGTGGCGATAATGTGTGAGTTTGCCAGTCAGGTCTGTCTTCCGCGGCAGAGGGGAGTCCCGGAGAGAATTAGCCATGCTGAGCTTGACACAGAATACCCACCCAGATAAATGGCGAGGCTCTGGCAGGACATATTTTTGGGATTAACTCGCTGACCCAAAAAAGTGATGTCCGCAAAAATGAGACCACCAGGGACCATGGAACAGAGGCAGCCATTTCTTCAGCTGTTGGGAGCCAATGTCAGCCGGTGAACCTCGATCTTTCAATTACTGTCGTTTAGCTCACAAAGAGAAAAAGGCCCACGAAGGGTTATTTGTCCAATGCGAGGCTGCCAATTTATACACGGGGCCAGCCAAAGCAAAGGTATGGATAAAACATCTCTCTTATGGCAAAACTAGATATACTATTAGCATATAGCGCTCACGAGCCACTTTAAAGGAACAAAGTGGGGTCTATTCACCGTCCGTGATCCTCAAAGCCCAAATGGAAGGCCACATTTTCTCGTGTCCCGCTTCCTACGTACATTTTTCATTTTGGAAAGACCACCGCTGATGTTCTCTTATTCATCGCATCCCCCTCTCTCTCCCCAGCACTCTCGCTTTCCGCGGTAACATTCGCACATCACACATCGCAAATGTCCGCATGCTCTCCATTTCTTTGAGTGGTGTGTTGTCAGTGTTTCATGACTTATTCACTCATTTTAGCCCACTGAGGACATCAATATTTAATGAGGGTGGAAGCATGTTTTCCCATGGCTTAATAAACGATGCGGTGTGCATGCACAGCACACACAACACACACACACACACACGGTATGTGAATCATATGTGGGAGTATTGTCTGCAATGTAACAGCTTGTACTCTCTGCCGTCTCTTACTGCGTTGTAGAACAAACCGTGCCAGTGGAGCCTTCAGAGTCTAAACAGGACAAGGACAAAACAGGTGATGTCGATAATAACTAACGCAGAGATATTAGTCATTTTAATTGATATTAAATGCAGCACTTTTACGGTGAATATTTCCAGATCAACTGAGATTCTGAACCCCTAACCAGATTTAGTTAATTTTAAGTTTCTGTCTTGGACTTCGTGGTTTAGTCTTAAAGGCGCAACATTTAAGAATTAGCTTCTTGTTGAATTCAAACAGGGGGCAGCATTTCACCAGAGTAACCGCTAACTGCTGCTAACTGTAGCTAACTGTAGATAGTGAGCTTCAACAATTTTAGTTAATTTTTAAAATGTATTTAAATAAAATTCCTGCATATTGCACCTTAAAATTGAATGTCGTTGATGTCTTGATTAGTCAGAAAATCTTAAAATTGAGGGATTTATTGGTAAAACAAGCAACATGTATAGTCTGAAACCACAGTCTTGACTGGTTTTAAGTTTAATTATTGTTTTCTTTATTCTTCTTTTGCTTTCATTTGTCAGTGTCCTAAAATCAAGAAATGCATAGAAATTCATTCAAGAATTATTTGCTATTATTCAATTAATTTGTCCAGTTATCTCCAACAGTTTAACATTTATTTTTAAAAAATTAAACTTTCATTCAAAATTTCTTGACAAGAAATCTCCCACACAATTTCACTTGTATGAAGTGATTATGTTGGTTATGAAACAAACTCCGGCGCTGTTCTTCTTTTGGCCATTTAAAATCCAGCTATAACTTATGAACCGCTGTCTGCGTTTGATCCAACGCTGGGTTTAGCGAGGTAAATCGATTGCTATAACCTTATGCATTTAAAGGGCAAGCACGACTGCATTAACATACCATGTTACTTGATTAGCTACCGATCGGTACAGTCCTACAGCTGTATCAATTCCACAGTTAACACTCATCAAATCTAATCCCGGCTGGAAATCCCCATGCAGCTCGCTGTCATATCCCGTTGGCAGGTTGCATCTAAACTGATTTGGCAACCTTTTTGTCTTCTGTAATCTGGTTAAATCAATAGAAATATTCACCCTTGATCCGGCAAAGGGGGCCTGGAATCAATGTGAATATTGATCAATAAGTGGTATTGGATGCGTTGGGAGGTCAGCCAGTCCTAGTAGGGTCGAGGCTAATCAGTTTAAGCTGCCTGCAGGCAGTAAAATGGGGGCTAAGCGAAGTTTAAGAAGTGACCTGGCCTGCAGAGAGAGTCCTTGGCTCTGTCATGAAAGCCCCCACAGAGAAAGAAGGAGGAATGAAAGAAGGAACGTTGTATTCAACATGTCAGATCATTTAATGGACTTGTGCAACAGTCGCTGAGACTTTCACGCTGCAGTTTAATTTTCAGCCTAATCTGTACGAGCATCAGCTTCTTGTTAATTTTTTAAAAACGGCAATATTTTTTCAGCTCTCTCGTGATGCATTTTTCAGGTAATTTAATGGGCTCATAGATTATTTATTGAACTGAGGGTGTCGGAACATTTCCTCAAACCAAGTAACACAATCACCAAGCCTTGGGATGAAGAACTCAAGAACAACACAGAGAAGCTTTTTCTGATCTGATGCCCCTATTGACTATCATGTGTTTGTGCTTTCCAAAACTGTTCAAATCATTGTTGATAAGTCGACACTCCATTTACATTGTTAGCTTAGGGACAGATCATGGTTTGCATATTTTTGACCTCGGGTCCTTTATTTACATTTTTTTTTTGGTGTATGAGTAATTTATTCTCACCGAAAGTTTTGGAATTTTGGAAGTCTAATGGATCACCCAAGTTGGCAGTCGCAACGCGCATAATAAGACCTTTTGGATAATATGTTTTGTAACCTCCAAACTCCTTTCTCTAACTCCGACTCACATTTCTTCCCTCAACAACTTCCCTCTCGCAAGACTTGATTGAGAGCGTTATAAAAATGTATTTTATCATTTCACAAACAGGGTCTATCTCCATAGGAATTGTTTCTGTAATGTGGTCACAACCTAGGACTCTTATTAGAAGTCGTATCTTTGACAGTCGGAGATGCCCCTAAGATGTCCCTTACACTGCAGCCACGTGTTGCAGTTGCCAGCTGATGTAATGTGAAATAATCCATTCATTTTCCCTGGAAGGATGGTCTGTTTAGCAGATTAAATGCACAGCAATTTTGTGTATGGAAGAATGTGACAAAGTCGAGAAAAGAGAGAACACAGTTGCTACTGTTAAATCTGACAGATTACTCGTGGCACTGACGAATGAGACGTGGTCACAGTGTCGACACACACAGAGACACACACATGCAAGCCTTTGGGGGGTAATTAACACAGGGCCAGTTTAGCTAACCCCAAAAACCTGTTCCTCCTCTGACATGTTGTAGCGAATCTGCTGAGTTTATTCATTACTTTCCTGTTCAATCTGTGTCTTCCTCTTTCTCCCCTTCATCTGTCTCCTTTTTGCTCAGTTCCGGATGTGTGTCCTGACGGCTTGACCAAGGTCAAGGATACAGAATCATTAGAAGAGAGGATTCGCATGAGAGGGATGAATGGGTCCTCCAAGGGGTCACATGACATAAATGATAACATACCGTCCTCCGTGCAGTTAAAGCACAAAGACCCTATAAAATAAGAAGAAGAAAGAAGAAAGAGCGAGACAGACGGGACAGACGGGGAGAGGAGGAAAACAAGAATACGGTGACTCGTGGCGGAGTCGGGGCAATGGATGACCTTTTCAGAGAAAGCCCCTTACGCAGTCTTGGGCCAAGGTACACTTTTATTTATAGAAGGTATTTATAGAAGCGATTTTCCCGAGGTTATCCTGAGCAAAATGCCAGTTCTCATTACCAGCCGGGTCCTGCCTGTGCCTCATTTTACGGCTGGATGAGCCCAGGCAGCGGGGGACCCAGCATGCAGCCCAGGGTCACCTATTAAATCCTCATGTCCAAGAGAGCACCGTCATGCACTTCTTGTTCTACACTGGGTGGGGCTATGGAGCAGCAAGAAGGGAGTGAAGGGGTGGCCAGGTGTGTCCACATTTGTGTGTGTGTGTGTGTGTGTGTGTGTGTGTGTGTGTGTGTGTGTGTGTGTGTGTGTGTACGCGCTCACTATTGTGTGAGAGAGTGATTTATTGTGCGAGTATGCTGTTAGAGCTGGAGTTTGCCATTTTACGTCCCTCCCGCTGTTGCTTCGGGGTTTAAAATACAAGTCAGATTAGGGATAGATTTTATTTTTCAAGTGGTCACTAAAGACTTGAACTGTGCAATCAAACATAGATGTTGTCACGTTGTTCCTAATTTAGTATCTTTCTGTTTTTAAATTTGTATGCGACAGTTTTGTGTTTTTTTGTATTTGTGGGTTCTGTTGCTTGTTGTTATATGTGCAGAGTAATTTCACTTATTCTCTATCTTGATGTCTGGCGTCTACAGCATTGTCTTGTGTTACTGCTTGTATGATGTTAATGGTGCAATATCTTAATGAAAATCTGGTTTAAAACATCTACAAATCAAATGAAATTATCAACAGGATGTGAAGAAAAGGACAGATTTGATGTCATGTAAAACACGGTCTGGATCGCTAGCTGCATGGCTAACTGAGCTAACTAGCTAACGGCTAATCGGCCCATTGTTTGTGAGTGACCTTCAACAGGTGGGCAATTCTCAGATACTGCACCTTTAATTTGAGTTTTTCCTGGAGGACCCCAGGAAGAACCACCTTGTGGAAGCATATTGGAATCCCAAGAAAGAAAGGAAGAGAAAGAAGATATCTCTATTAATTTGCAAAAAAGTGCCACTAACTGTAACAAAGTAGTTTAAAATACAGCATAAAACTATTTTACAATTTGTGTATGTGGTGGACAACATGCATCCAGTCTGTAAAAACAACACTTGACAGAGTGGAAACATGTATGTTTGCATATGTGTACATGAGTTTGACGTACCCGTGTGAATTAGTGTTTCCTTGATGCATGAGAGTGCAAGAGAGTGTCTCTCATTGTAGCAGCTGTAAGTCACCCTGGTGAAGCACCTCAGGCCCTTATGGCGGGGCCCTGGAGCCCCAGCATGGGGTCATCACAGCCCAGGGACATACAGACAGCGAGGAATGTCAACTCAAAGACATAACCAGACGTGTACAGGCTCCAGGAAAAGAAAAAAAAAGAGGGAAAAACTCTGTCCTTCACTAATGATGGCAGAGGAAGGCTAAATTAAGACGTATTTTGGCCGCTAACGTTTACATCGCACCTTAAAAAATGACTTCTCATCGCGTATCCGACTAAACAATTCACACATTTCTCAACGTGCTCATTTAAAAAAAAAAAAAAACTAAAAAAAAAAAAGGGATGACGAGGCGGAATAATTCAACACACCTGCACATTCTTCTCCTCATCTGTCTCCGAGCGGCAGCAGAGCAGTGGGGAAGGTACAGACCGGACAGATACAGTATGCTACAAGGACAATGGAAACCCGGGGGAATTGCACCCTTTTCACACAGTGCAGCAATATTCCGGTTTGTCCCTCATCAAAAGAATCTTCTTCTCCTACTTTTTAGTCTTGAGGGAGCGCGAGACTTGTACCCCGCAGAACTGGATGAATAAAGCAAATTGCTCCAGAACTTGGGCAGCAAAATGACCTGCTTACCATAATGGCTATTCCTTAAGACATACTCGCTGCCTAAGCAACGGCCTGTCTCCGCTCTATCACATGGCGATTGCACCGGGCCTACAAGCTACTGAAGACACTTCTCTCTTTAAGCGGCACCACGACCGTGAATCTTATACTTTGTCACTTCGTTGAACAACAATATGGGGTTTATGTATTTCTTCTATTTTTCCTCTAGGTTCTTATTTTTTCCAACAGGGGATGTTGGTATCCTTCCCCACTCCCCCAGCCCCCCGTCTCCTGTTCCTATAGTATGCCGCTTGTTTGGTGCAAGGTTGTGAGGCTGTCAGGTGAGACATCATTAGACCGGGTCTTGACAGGCTGCAGTAACGACAGCCAACGCAGAGGAGAGGGTGAACACTCGCACAGGAGTCGCACACACACACACACACACACACACACACACACACACACACACACACACACACACACACACACACACACACACTCTTGTGCTGCTGCTGTTGCTGCTGCTGCTGCTACAGATGCTTGTCGGACAAGCGTCCAGTTAGTTCCAGGCCTCTCTCTATCCGTAGCTATGTTAACTCTTCTGGTCATTTGACTCGTGTGTGTGTGTGCGTGTGTGTGTGTGTGTGTGTGTGTGTGTGTGTGAGAGAGAGAGAGAAGGAGAGAGAGAGAGAGAGGGAGGGGTTGTGATGGGATGACAGAGAGAGAGAGAGAGAAAGAAAAAAATTGGCCTGCAGCCGACATATATTTCAAAGCTTTATACAGATTACAGTAGAAGATGTCTAATCTGTTGGTTGCCATTTCCTCCCACTGAGGAAGAAATTTGCCTGGATCAAATCTTTTTTTTTTCCTTTTTTTTGAGGGGGGGGGGGGGGGATTTTACCACAGGTTTGACATAATCTTTATCTTACTTTCTTGGCCTCATCATCTCACCAGCAGGACTAGATTGGTGCTTGTCAGAGCTTGGCTGCTTCCCTTTGCACCACCTTGCAACAACCTCCCCCCAAATGTCTGATTGGCTTATGGGCTCTGCCACAGGGCCGTAATTCTTTCCATCCCGCGAGGCTCCGTAACACTTATATAGCATGAACGGCGCGATTTCCAGAGGAAAGATAGTTGATGTGAACTTGGCATTGCCTCACGGGCAGATTTAGCGATCCAACATTTCTGTGGATATACAAGGATAAACTTGAAGAAACTAAAAGAAAGCATCTGACACAAACTGTACTTTGATCCTTCTAGTTCACACGTGTTCGAGTAATATCGCAAGTGTTTACTTGATTAAAAAAAGGTGGCGCATAGTTCTTATGTGGAGTTAAGTTGCCACCGAATATCGAGGACTGTAAGTAGCGGCGGTTGAGGGGATGGCTATTGGGTTTGAGAAAAAAAAAAAAGCTTCACACTGGACTTGGATGTTGCCTATCTGGACCCAGAACTACAACCGATAAACTATTGAGACGGCTCCAGCCGCCAAGGACACTCACGGACCAATCTGATGCGCTGTAAATCATCTCATGTGATTCTGCACAGACTTAATTCACTACTTAATTCTTTACACGCCGAAGTGTTTCTTCAGATTAGAAAAACAAGCTAAAAACAAAGCAGTTCACACACACACATGTGCGGGCACGCACACATCGAAGCCCAGTCCTGAATTATTGACCATGTCTGAATTAGACAGAAATAGCCCGAGATTACTCCACACATGCCAGTCATTACTAACTTTAACTATCCAGTTAATCTATCCATCAAGAATGCCTATGGACGGAGCTTTATTTTCCTTTCTTTACTGCAGTGGTGAAAAAAAAAAGACAAAGGGGACAAGGGGAAAAATAGCTGTATGGTGCAAATCTAATCACAGACACATGGTCTGGGAGTCTGGCTGCCATGCTCCCACAATGCACTGTTTTGGCAAAGCATGACATCTTCATTCCAGTGATCCCTCCCCGTGAGTCTCCCTAAATTAGCTAAAATCTCATCAGCCATCAACCGCACAGGCGCTTTTTCTTTTTTTCGACCATCGGGTGCAGGGCCCTAAAGGTGAGAGCCCCCCCCCCCGCCTTTCCCGCCTGTGCGCCCAGCTACCTTTTCCAAAGCCACATAATTCCCAGCGTTCCGGTGTTTGGGAGCGAGGGAGCAAGGTCTGTCCCCCAGGGCTGTTTGCCTGCCTGTCTGACATCATAGACCGCGGCATCTTCTGATCCGCCGGCACAGAGAGACGATCTGACAGGCTTAATTTACAATGTCAGGCCTTTCAAAACCATTTCCCCCTCATGCTGACAGCAATCCTGCATTTATAAATTAGCAGAAACATTAACCTTTAGACTGATTATAACGTGTACTGAGGGAGGCAAATTAACTTCCATTTGTTAATGTCAGACTTTGGGTTCAAATGGTACCGAAGAAAATGAAGTGAGGAGATTGAGAAGATAATGCGATGTATCGCGTGTCCTAAAATGAAATGTTTTGTCAGGTTTTCGACGATGAATATGATATTGTTTTTGAGGTAACGTGAGGCGCGTCGAGAAGCAGGTGAAGCTCTGTAATTGCAGTCGTGCACTCATCACACGCAGCACAAAGGTCCTATTGTCTTTAGAAAAACATGGTAATACGCACTTCTTTCCATTTCGCAAGACGTGACCTCATAAAACATGCATTCTGAAAAATACAGAAAATTAGAAATACACTGATAATGTTTACAAAAATGCTATTAAAAGAAAACGATCACACTGCGAATGTGATTTATTACATGGGAACAATGCCAAACGAGATGAAAACGAGGTCTCCTGATCGTTATTAAACTGTGGAAATTGCTGTTCGGTTACATCAGTGCAATTGCTAACTTGTGCCTATCAAACCCAGAAAAGTCTTCACACGTTGGCATGTAACAGCTTGTCATGAGGAACTGTTGCAGTAATATTTGTGGCTATTACCCTAATTAGAGGAAAGCACACAGATGGTGTTGTTTCACAAACTCACAGGCTGAGAATCAAAATGTCATCACTGCCAAAATTAGTGATGGTCTGAGAAAATAACCTAAAAAAAAAAGAAAAAAACACGGCATCACCCTTTCTCACAGCCTAGTTTTCATTTTCGAAACTTCTTTCTTCTCTCCGAGTGAAACTGACATTAAATAGACTTTCTTCCTTGATGAAAAAACAGGGTCTTTAGTGGTGAAACAATGGTACTTGGGCACCATATGCTGCATTTAAACGCTGTAAGACAGCTGTGAAGCCTGAGTGTTCCTGGATGTGGGCCAGCTCCCAGAAGAAGCCTTCCACTGGTTGGAAAAAATGTTTCCAGCGAGAGCAGGAAGAAGCCACTTTTCATGGAGCAACTTCCAGATGCAGGACACAGAGGATGAGATGAGTGCATCTGTGTGTCTGACTGTGTATTTTTCCATGTGTGTGTCATTAGTGTGGCGCGTTTCGGAGTCGAACAATCTGTGTCGATATCTCTAATGAAAGGAGTGAAAAGGTGAGGATTTCTACAGGTGGACATCATGATTGATTTACTTTAAAGGGGCAGTGCGTAATTTTGGAGAAGAAATTCAAACTCAGAATTGTAATTATCTACAACATTATTAAATAGATTTAATAATTAAATAGATTTGACTTTTTTACATTTCTTTTACCCTGCAAAACATATATTTTTTAAAATAGTTATCTGTATCTGTATCTCTGTGACTGTGCTCTACTTCCTGGTGCTCATTACCAAAAAAATATCTTTTTACATTTTTATCAAGAAAGGTGCCCTTTTTCTACTTTATAAGCAAAACCGAAAAAGAATATCTCGTATTTTTTGTTCAGCCACACGGCAGGTGAAAGGTGGATATGCAGCTGCACTGTTTCTGACTCTGACTTTATTACTTACCCCCATAGAAACTGTCTGTCAATCAAATCATGCTCCTTCACAGACTAGCCCAAGGGTAGAGCGCGAGTGCACCTCCTCAACAATGTTACATTGTTCACTACATATAGCATATCTACCACAGAGAGGTGGAGGATTCAATAAGGAGACCATAAGGTAAGACGATCCCCTTTGTCGAAAAAAGAATGCCGAGGATTTTATATTGCTGAGGTGAGCTTTTATGTGCTGCTCGAACATGGTTATGACGAGGTGAGAAGTTTCCAATAACTGTGTTTTGCCTTCAGCGGGGATTAAACTGAATCTATGCCCAGTGCTGGAATCTCGGATTACAAATCTGGATCCTGCCAAAGGCAGGTTTAACTCATCTTTGTCATTCAGGGAGTAATCTCCACACATAATACCTGTTTTGCAGTGATTTGATGCCTTAAACATAAATATAAGATTTTGGAGCACGCTGCAGAGACTTGCTCGATGTTTTTGGTGGTTTTGAGAAAAGAGAACCTATCCAGCGTCGATAATTCCACTTATCCTGTTTAGAAGGGACTTGTTTATGTTTGTTAGACAATAAAAGCGAGAGGTGAGGCGCCGCTACCACCTATGAGCAGGGCGGCCTAAGGTCCGGTAGCCTCGCTGCAGGTGGATGGAGAATGAGAGGGGAGACAGAAAGAGAATGAGATATTTTCAAGGGGAAGCAGGTTGGCATCGGACTCACTCCTCAGAGCTTTAATGAAACGTGCTCAGTTAGCCCCCTACTCATTACTATACTATGAGTATTGACTTTGGCCTAGAGTCATGACCAGATAAAATGGTGTAAGGGCTTGTCCTAAGTGATTACCCCGAATTACAAATCTGTCTGCATGTAACCCAATACAAGCGTGTCTGCTGCACACAAAGAACACTTCCTGGACACGCGTAAACACAGGCGGTTTGGAAAAAACACAACGACCGCGGGTGGATACTTTAAAACATGCACGGGCATGAGCGCCTCGCGTACACCTTATGACACTGGAATGAATACATACTGTAAACAAACAAGGAGGCCAAGGAGGAGAGGGGGCCCATTCATCAGCCGATGATTGCATGAACACCCTTAACACACATGCACCCACGTTCACACACACACACACACACACACACACACACACACACACACACACACACACACACACACACACACACACACACACACACACATGCACGCTCCCTCGCTCTCTTTCTGCTACCTCACAGTCACACTCAGTCACCCAGTGTTGGTATAGTGTCTGGTCCTGACAGCTGAGTTTTAATTGGCCAGGGTGGTGCAGCACGGGCCGCTGTCATGCGGCTGGCAGTTTGAGGGGTTGTGGGACAGGCCCCACCGTGGGGGCTGTCAAACGGCCCACGGTCTCCACAGGAACCCTCGCCGTGGGTGTCCCGCCTCATTTAGGAGTGCACAGACAAAGCGCCAATTAAGAAGGGCTTTAAACAATCAAACAGAGTTCCTCGGGGCCCACAGACACTCCACAGGGCACTAAAGAAAGACAGACAGAGACGCACACAAACAGACACCCAATGCCTGACAGTGCACACGCATGAAGACACGCACACATGCCCACAGACAAAGCTGGAAAAGGTAAAAATAGACTGATCATGACTTGATCTGAAGACATAATTAATGCTTGTTCAGAGGACTGCATGAGTGAACTTGTGTGCAGGCATCCCTCTAAATTAAAGTGGAAATTAAATGTGACTGACAACAACACCGCGCTGAATCGATACCAAAACGCTCAGAGTATCAAACAGAACTCCCATATCGCTGTATTATTCTAGTTATCTCTCCTGCTGAAGCTCTTCAGGATTGTTTTCTTTCTTTATAAAAAAAAACAAAAAACAAAATCCCATTTTCGAAGCAAGCAAATCTCCGCAGCCATAACTTATAAAGGGGGAAACTTCCTGCGATCACAGAGGGACAACCTCCTGCATCTGCCCATGTTTGTGTGCCTCCAGTCCCACGGAAGGAAGCGCCACTGACTGATATTCCCCGCTAAACTGATGAACCTTGCATTTTTAAGAGCAAAGCAGTGTCTTTAATGTATATCTCTGTCACTCCCCTCCTTTTGCCCCATCTTCTACTATGAGCTTCCATATGCCACTTCCATATGGCCCTGCACCCTCTCCTGACAAGCCCATGGCTAAGGCCCATCCATCATTCTAGGGAGTGCACTCACTTGTTATCAGCTCAGGCTGGCGCTGGGGAGTAGGGAGAACACAGATGAGGCTGGGAATAACAGAATTCAGGCAGCGACGCCTGGGTCCCCTCCTAAAACTATTTTGTCACAGAACAGAGCATCATTTGGCTGATTTTATTTAGTTTTTTTTTTTTTACACCCCTGAGCGGTTTTAAAAGACAGATTTCAGAATCCGTGCGTGGAGATGGAGATGTGTTCTCCTTCAGCTGCTGCTGCTGCTGCCTTCTCCAGCTCTCGATGCTGAGGGAGAAACAGGACCATAATGCAAGTTGTCCTGGAGGGGGAGATACAGGCATGCAATCGAGCCAGAGCACCGAGAGAAACACTACACCACAGCATGTTAGAGGGAAACAAGCAGAGACATGATCCACACCTCAGCAGAGTCAAGACTGCTCAATAATAATAATAATATTAATAATATTAATAATAATAATAATAATAATAATAATAATAATAATAATAATAATAATAATAATGATCACGGTAATAGAAAAAATAATAATCAAAAAACATGTACAAAAATATAAAGGTATATTTATACCTTGTGCCAAAAATGATTAAATGGAAATGCGACCTCTCTATTGCAAGTGAGGGACCTGGAGGAAATATATCATCTCTCTCATACAGTACAAAAATAAACAGTGTCCTTAAGACCAGATGCTGCCTGAATTCATGATGTTTATCGATGCTAGTATAAACACGGACCACGGACAGTTTACATTTCAATTAGAGAGCATGCTCTGCACTCTCTCAGTATTAGAAGAAAAATATATTTTCAGGTACAAGTGGGTGGAAATGGAAGACGACGCTTGTATTATATTTCAATCGCAAAAAAAAACAAAAACATTTCTATAAAAAGTCACAGCAGGGAGATTTATTTATTTATTTATTTTTTCAGAAAAAGCACAGCACACAATTCTACATCTTTACGTGCCCAAGCGGTCTTTCCTTACACGACTCAAGTAGGGCTATCGCTCTGCTGAATGCATATGCTTGAGCGGAGCGAAATCAATTCAGAGGGATGATAAACAAAATGCACCTCGAAAGAGCGATAGCCTCGGTGGCCACAGGTGTAATGGCATTCAAACACCAGATAGGAATCAGTAAACACTCAGGAGCATAAAAGACGAGAAGCAGCCCCGGATGGATGCGGACAAACACTGGCTGGACCTTATTTGCCATTCGCCTGGTGTAAAGCAACCACCTTGAAACAAGAGCAAAGGTGCGGAGACACATCCACCTTGGAGAAAGGGGAAAAGGTGAGGAAGACGATGCGCCCGGAGATAAGAAACACGACAAGGGCGAAGTGGAAGTGGAGGCTTTGTGGCCATTTTGTGGTATCACTGGTGCCAGACATTCTATCTGGAGGGACATGTAGCCTCCATGCGCCTGTATGCCACAGTGGTCACACTAGTAGTCGGCTGGGGAGAAGAGGATGGGTAATTTTAAACCCCATTAACAATCACCATATTTATTTATGAGGCTGGGGTTGGCTCGGTATGTATTGTTGCCCACACTTCCTTACTTACATTGAGTCCAGAGGACAGACGATCCCCCGTCTGAGGCTTCCTGTGAGGAAGAGAGAAGCCTCACTTCCTTGTAGACACTCTGATGGCATGAATTATTGAGAGGGCGTAAGAAAAAGAAGCAACTTAAATGTAAAAATGTGGCCTTGTTATTGGCTCCCACCTTTTGTAACCTTTCAGCTTTAATTAACGCTGTGGGATGAAGCGGGGGTGGGCGCTGCGGTGGAGGATGGAGGTTGTATGCATATCTGTGGCCATGTAATGATGCAAAAAAGTGTGTGTCGGGTGAGCGTGCACGAGGAGCGAGTGTGTTTTAGTGCTCATGTGAGAATCAGGGCCCCTGTTAAAGAAAAGATTCAACTAACATTGAGCCCTGGCATTTTTTCTCAGAATGCTGACTTTAAATTCAGAAATTCTGACTTGCCAGAAATGTCAGAATTGTGAAAAAAAAAGGTCACAACTCAAAATGTTTCCATAGAAAACAGCTCTCAGTTGGAACGCAGGCGTATTTTCTCCAGCTTCCTGCATTTCGCTGCCACTGCCTTCTGTTGCTCACACAGCCGACAACATCGTGGATTAGCCCACATCTTTATGACAGGCGAGGGATGGTTATAATTCGAAACACTTTCAATTCGAATTTCTCTGCGCCACCCTTGGCGTCCAAATCAAAAAACCACACTGCAGCTGTGCGCTCATCCCTCTCTGCCATTAAAAAAACTCCCCCCCCACCCCCGATCAAACGCTCTGTGTCTGATTCTGCCCATGTGTCTCAGAACAAGTGCTGCCAATATGGCCGCCGCTCTCTCTCCTTTTGCGCTCCCCGGGCGGGATGCGGCATCACCGCTGCGCCCGCAGCGACTTCAAAAGGCAGACGGACAGGCAAGAAGGCCGCCCGATGTAAATAAACACTCGAGCGTTTTGCCATCAAAGGGGCTGAGCCATTGTTGTGGTCAGCGTTGTCTCGCATGTGTCATGTCGGATGATGTGGCGGGGAGCGCGCTGGCTGTTTTGATGTACAGTGGTGCTTTTCATGACCTCTTAAAGGGTTGCGGGGAAGGGGGCGTGTGTTCAACCACAGTGCTGAACCTCCATCGATCAAAGTCAAGTGTCAAAACAGACAATTGCGTGATATGGTATCAGAGGAGTTCTCTCTTTAAGACAATGGAGGAGGAGGGGGGGCTGTGCATCTGAGGGGTTTTAAAAATCTTCTGGCTTTTAGCTCTCAGACACAAAGACACACACTTTTACAAATAGTTTCTACTTATTTACCGAAGATGTTCAGCTTTGGGACGGAGAGGCTTGAACTGCTTTACACTTATAAAGTATTAAAAATAGCAGATAAAAGACGCAAAAAAAAAAGTAAAGATGTATTCAGTTAGATCTCGACTCAAGTGGAGAAACTATTAGACAAACACAAGATCTATTCTTCTGCATTCAGGCTCTTAAAACAAGCTTCATGTTCCACGCTTCAGGTCTCCAGGCTGTCATTCAAAGGGGTTTGTATTGTAAGCAATTTCTCTTTTTGCCCCCTTCTACTTTTCCTTTGGTTGCCACTGGCGACCATCTTATTAAAACACCTTTGTTTATGTTTTCTCTCCTGGAAAAAAAACGCCTCCTCTCCCCTTTTGCCCGGTTGCTTCAAAAGATGTGTCATCTTTTTACATGATAGGTCTGGACCTGCAGGAAAGCCCTCCCCTGTCCAGCTGTTTTGTTCTGAGGGCGAAGTCTGGGGAGAGTGATGGGGGGTCAATACGGGGGAGTGGGGGGGTGGTGAAGGGGAGGAGGGCGGAGCGAAGGGGGAGTCGAGAGCAGCGCTCAGAGGGGTAAAATGAGCAGAGGGCTTCTTCTTCATCCTTGTTCCGACCATGTTAACCATAAAGGCGTGTGTGTATGTATGGGAGAGAGACACACAGAGAGTGAGAAAGAGAAGCAGGGGCCTGAATATTTTCACCCAGTTCCTCACAGCAAAGGCATTTCCATAGCAGGTGGTCTGGCTCAGCCGCCATCTGGAGGCCTCGATGGCCAGATAACCTTCGCTATTTACAAACCCCCAAAACTTTGTTTAGACAAACCCTCTAAAAGCCAAGCGATGGCCAAAAGAAACGTCAGGCGCACTTTTGTTTTTAACCGTCGAGACCTGGGAAAAGGGGAAAGTCACGCTGAATTTCCCCAAAACCACAAAGAGAATACTTCTGCTGGGAATACGTAAATAAATAGTGAATTAGCCGAAGCTTGTGCAGTGACGTCTCGGACGTTTTGCGTACCAGAAATCAAAGTCCATAAAGTGGAAATTCATGGGGCTGCATATGAATTAGCTTCCTATTATATCCGTCCCCCCCAAAAAGTATAAATAATCATTTAATTTACATGCTGGGAATGCATGAGCTGGATCAGTTTTGTGTGGGAAATGATTTGACAGAAGGTCTGAGAGAATTAAACAACACAAGAAGTAGTCGACGTTGTGTCATTCTCCAGATGTTTTTCTTAGGTCTCGTCCACACGTACACAGATATTTTTCCATTCTATTTAAAAGCATGAGAAGGCAAAAATTATGAAATGGTTCCAAGTGCTCAAACAAGTGTGCCGGCCCAGTAGGTGGAAATATAGTCTACATCAATGATACATCAAACGCCAGAGAAGAATAGCTTTTTTTTTCTTTCTTTTTTTTTTTTTTTTAATAAAATGATCCAAAACAAGAAAATCAAGTTAAAGGTGTAAAGTCAGAATTGATTACCTTAAATCCATTCTCAAAACAAAAAGGGGACGACATATCACCAGAATTACCGCCAACTGCTGCTAAGTATAGCTGCCCTTAGCCAGTTAGCTGTGTAGCTAGCGGTTTGGACTTGGAGCTCGGGGGCCAGGGGACTGCTTTTTAATGGTTTATTGTCCCTTTTAATTGTAACACTTTAATTTGACTAAGCAGTACTAACACAGAACTTACACTGGTGCTAGCCATACATACAAACCGTGACCACCTTTGCTGTTTCAGGTGCATGCACATTACACAAAACAATGGGCATGCACAAAGTATGGTGATGATGCAACTGTTTCCCAAATGCTCCATTTTGCATGTCTAAACGTAAACAAAGAAACCACTTTTTCAAAAAGTATTAAAAATATATATGCAGGTTAGAAGGCCTTTAATAAAAAATCCCTGGTTTCGTGACCCAAAGAAGATTTGTTTTTAGCTTTCTTGCATTTTCATTTGTTGTTTTTCCAGGACTATCTTTGCATGAATGCATCTAATTATCTATGTTCACTTTTCAAATTTTTAGTTCAACTCCAGAAACTCCTGATGTAACATCGTTTTAAATAGGCTACAGCACGTGAGGAGCTGGTTCAGGAGTTTTGTTGAAAACTAGGTCATTTACATTGAAGCTACACCTGAGTTCAACACTCTTTGAATGTTGTTTGAACATCCTTTTCCCTATGCAGCTTCTCAGCGTCTCAGTGATTGGAAGTGTAATACAGGCCGACTGCATTAAAGCCATTTCCGCTAAGTGAAATATGTGTCCCGTCAGTGCGGCTCATTCATTATTTATCCGTTTGCTCACATCTGAAACAAACCTGGAAAAAAAAACAAAGCTGTTTATGGCCCTATGGGCTGGAGGAGCACTCGCTGATGTCATCCAGGGGATGTGCCGCACGCTGATTTATTCTGAATGTTATTAACCTTTCCCTCCCCGGAAGGCTCCACTCACCTCTGTGTGAGAGAGAGAAAGGTGAGGGGGGGTGGGCGGTGTATATTTGAAAAGGGAAAAGTGTATCAAGGATTGGGTTTCTTCACGTTTGTTCGGGTCAATCTGGGCAAACCCTGCTCCCCCAAGTTCAAAGCAGATAGCATGTGGTTTTTCACTGTCCTGTGAGTAATTATGAATGGTAAAATAAAGTCACTATGATATTGCCATAACTGAGCGAGCTTGCTGTGGATGATTTCCAGATGTCCCCTTACGCACTAATGCATTTGCTACAGCAATAAAAATACTTTCGATTATATTTTCATTTCAAGAATAGCTGAAGCTATCATTGCAACTGGAACAAAAGGGAAAAGGAACATCAGAGGGAGATAATGAGAGGGCGAGATTCCAGGAAAAAAATGGCATTATTGACAGAATTTTACTGTGGGGTGAGAGAAAGGGGGAAAAGATCAAGAGAGGAGATGGACTACGGCTCTCGGTGCGCAAGTAGCACAGAATTTATTGTCCCGTTGCAGCAGCGAGCAAGGAAATTAAGTGATAAGAAAATCAATCGCATACTCCTGGATCCATATAAATGTTGCTAATGTTTAAAATTCCCAGTAAATGTGCAGAGAATGCAGCATAGGGGGGAAACGCAGGAGGGTGAAGTCAGGGGCTGCGAGAGAGGACGTGGGTGGGGAGGGGGGGTCGAGGGGCGTGGAAGAGAGGGTCATCAATCACGTCTGGGTGACACACAATGAAATCTGACCGCAGCCCAAGATGTTTTAATACGGCATCCATTAGAGCCCTCAAATAAATTGCAATTTGGAAAACAGAACATAATACCAGCCAAGTTTTCCTCATCCATCTTGCAGTGTGTCATGTAATGTAATTGCGTTGTTAATTTATCCAAGAATTTCCTTGGTACACCATTTCATCCGCATTGGTTAATTTCCCTGTAGAGTATATTTTCTCCCTTTCCCTCAGCCAGCCCTCCCCTTCCTCTAGCTGTATAGCTAGCGGGGGCAGAGTAATGTTTCTGCTTAGCATGGCATTAGTCGAAGGGCTAATCAAAGCACTGAAGTCTGTGACACTTTATCAATGCCTGTGCTGTGTTGGCTGTGCGCCGGCCGACCTCGCTGTAGTGCAGATCCAATCAGGCCTCCACTGCCTGTCATTATGTCCCGGTGACAGCGGGATCACTCAAAAATGCCTGTGGATTACATCAATATTATTGACAGAGTTTTGGGGGCATTTAAAGCCGGGCAGCATCGGCGAATGCACAGCTGAGGACAGACGCTTCCTGTGTTCGGATCGAGGCATTGCAGCGAGGGCCGGGAGGAGACGAGAATTGAAGAGGTGTATGGGCACAACCCGGGTAAATGCAAAAAAATCAATACAGCGCCTAATATAAAAGTGAGGAATGAAACAAAGGAGGCGTGGGGTTTACTTTAACATCGAACTAACATTTGATTTTGAATATTTTAGCCACTATTTGAGGAAATATTTCCAATGATGAAGACAAGAACTTGGTGGTTTAGCTGTCAGGGATAATGGGCTAAGGACCTGTAATGCAACAATAACACACTAGAAATATTCCTCATTCCTGAGATAGGGGGATTGGCACGTTTTGACATCCCTCTACAGCTGCATGGTGTGATATCCACAGGTGCTGACCCCAGTGTTGGTTCGAGGAATACCACTGACAGCGCATAGAGGGGGACCAAAAAACAGGAGAAGTCTCTGGCAAAAAAACCAGGAGTGTTTTCTTACCTCCTGTCACCTTACTGGGGATCTTGAAGAGTGGGGGGCTGGGGGGTGAGGGTAAGGAATGGCCCTGCGGGGGGAAAACGGAGGAGGTGAATGGGATACTTTGGTCTCCACTGGCGCAGTCCTGAACACGTCTCCTCTCCCCATCAGGCCCATGAGGGTAGACGGAGAGTGAGAGAAAGCGAGCGAGGAGCCCGACATGATCAAAGGATGACAGGAGAGAGCGAGAGGAGGAGAGTCGACCAAAACAAAGGCTCGTTCTAAAGTTCCCCTGTGCCGGGGTTCCTTACCGGTTGACGGAGAGGGAGAGACGTGGACTCCACCCCTCAGCCAGCACTCATTTCTGCCAGTGGACACATCACAGGCAACAAATGAGCGCCTGTTATTTGATTCATCTGAGCACTTCACATACGGGGAATGTTTAACATCAGGTGCAAAGTATGTTATGGAGCAGATCTATACAGTGGAATAAAATGGAAATACTCGAGTAAGGTAAAACTACCTCGAAGACCTCCAGCCCTCCTGTAAGTGTAATTAGTTACTTAGTTAGTTAGACACTGACTGCATAAATCAGTCACTTATTCTTCATTGGACGCTGAACTGGCGATGCTGTTGATGTCCATTTGGCGTAAAAAAATTAGAGTTCTGTTTCAGAAGTCACCACATGGGACCGAAAAGTGTTGCCATGAGTCCAGCTGTGCTGTCTTCCCCCGTGCTCTGCGAATCTATCATTAAGACTTCAGCGGTTTACAGAGAGGAAGTCTTGCTACTTCCAGATAAATCAGCGAAATAAAGACAAAACCTTTCATGCATGGCCAAAAAGCATGTGGCCCTACCGACCTCACAAACCTCAAAGCCGAGGCTGCAGAAAGACATATTTATTTTCTTGGTTTTCGAGAGGTATAATCTGATGTCATTATGTGGATTTGGCCCGAGCCGAACATCTAAATCTGAGTGGGATGGCTACAGTTTGGAAATCAGCACTGAAAAAAAAAGACACATGCATCACATTCGGGGGCCTGTGTATCTGCGAGCATCTGCGATGTTTAAGTGATAATCATATATTTCGGTTTCTTTTTTTTTTTTTGCGTTGAACAAATTTGTCGCGGGGATTAGATTTCACACATTTCAGGAGATGATATGATACTTCCCAGAAGGATCTGGAGGATTGACAGAAAGCGTTCAACATTCAGAACACCAACTATCATTTACTGATTTGGAGCGTTGTATGAAAATGGTATTGAATGCAGTTTGCTCCTTGCCTGACTAGGACTGAATGTCTTATCCTCCTTTAGATAGAAGGGCATTTTCCTGATCTTAACTCAGAGCCCACCGCTCCTTCCCCACCGACCATCAAATCCACCTCCATCCATTGCACTCTCCCCTTCAGCCTTATAGAAGTAAATGATGCCTCAAGAGGAAGAAGACAAGGAAGAAGTGCGCGCTCCCTCTAATCCCACCGCCTCACGTGAAGTGCAACTCACACCGCGAAGACTTGGGGGGTCCTTGAGATGTGCTCTCCGTCCATTTTCCTCCACGCAGCCTGTCACGGCCAATGCAGCTGAAGACGACAGGAGTGGCTACAAACACTTGTACGTCCGTCACCACGCTGACAGGTGAAATAAAAGGTTGACAGGACTGAAATCTAGCTTGGCCCACCACCCCCCTCCCCACGAATGGCCTCCTCAAGTCTCGGTCGAGACTAGGGGAAAGTAAGAAAATAAATTAGTAATATTGTTTTATCTGTCAACAACACAGGCACTCCTGGAATATCGACCCGCCGGTGCGTTCAGAGAGTGCAACTCGAACGCTTGTAACCACGGTCTAAAAGTTAGCAATGTGATCAAGGAAATGATTCAAAATAATAGAAGTTTGATCCGCATGAATTTGTAGGAGGTTGGCGAATCAACAGAGTCTGCTATGGTCTCATTAGTCACCATCGAGGGTGCCCTGGAGCAAGGCATCAGTGTCAACACTCAGAGTTTTGTTCACTGCAGTGAAGAAGGTTTTGTGGACTATCAAAAGTTTACCCAGCTTTCCATCAGCACGAGGGCGAGTGATAATGACTGAACCTTTTAGGTGAAGTCACCCTTTAAGCAGTCATTTAAGTGTGTGTGTGTGTGTGTGTGTGTGTGTGTGTGTGTTTGTGTGCTGTCATGAAACACTTATGAGAAGTATTCAATAGCCAATATTTTGTCTAGCAGGTATTTGAGGAATAATTAAAAGACTGGCCCAGGCAACTCAAAGCAATAGTTTGCTGCACAGTGGAGCTATTCAAACTGCACACTGCCAGTTAAAAACCAAAGCCTTTTCATTTAGTGCCCTTATCCACGGGAAGATCTCCCAGCTTCAGGTGTATCAGATATCAGCCAGCCTCTGAAATTAGCAGAGGAATTTGCCTAATTGAATTTGCAATCAACTTCGGTTTCAGTCCTCTAAGTCGTCTTCCATTTGTCGCCCCCTTTGTAGGTCTATCAAAATAAATTAATATGCCCACGTTCATCCCAGAATAAAACTTTATAGCCGGACTCTTAATTGGTACAATCGTAAGAGAAGATTTTTTTTCTCCGAACATCTGTTTTCAAGCGGTCAGCACTTTTAAATTCACAGACGGGGCTCTTTGTAAAAGCGGCATTCTTGGTGCATTTCGTTGGCCTTTTTTTCAGCAGGATGCTCCACAAGCTCTATTTTTAACTATCAGACTTTCATGACCCCTTAAATCTTTCTGTGGGATTCTACAGGCTGCTAAAACGGTTATGACCTATTTATCTGTTTTATGGACTCCCCGGCCATTTCGGATGGGCAAAAATCAATGTCATTTTTGACTGAAATCAATCGAATTTACTGGCGGTAATTTGAACGCGTGGCGGAACACGGCTACAAGGGGAATTGTGGGCCGCAAAAACCACCGACGGGGAGATGTCAGCCTTGTCAACAAATGCTATGGTTGAACTCGCATATGTGGAAATTGGCGAGAATATTAAAATAATCAAATCAAACAGCCATTAAGATTTTTTTTATTCCACAGCTTTCACATTCTTCAGCATCATGTGAATACATTTCAATGCGTGCCTTGAAAGAAAAACGGATACAGCATCTTTTATATGACAAGACAAAGACATCATTGATCATTTTGTTGTGAAAGCCACATCTTGGTAATCCCTCTCTTCCTCTCGCTGTCGCTGCACTGTCTAATGATGCACAGATTGACACCGTGGCCCCTCCTCCTTTCCCTTTCCTCTTCTCTGCCCATCTGTGTGAAAGATCCTCGCGTACAATACTGCTTCTGCATGTTCCCTTAGATGTGCCTCCCAGCCTGGGAGAATAAGGGATTAATGAGATAGATTTATCTTTTCTGGTAATACACCCGCCATTGTTTTCTCCATGCATGTCCTAAATGCATCCCAGAGTGCCTTGGGAGAGGGCTGCATCATTGAGTCCCATAGATCAGTGGTGCAGCATTCTATTCTACATTCCCATTTCCCTTTAGTGGAAAAAAAGGCAGGACGCGTGTGCACACACATATTATTCACTCGACATTTCGGCACTGTAACAAGTATGTTATTTTGAGTTTAGAAGTGAAAGTGCGTGCTGCATTTTTAAACGTCGCTGACTCTCATGCATGGTACACAGAATACCGTATGGATAATGTTTCAAAACTTAAAAAGATTGTTTTACAGACATTATTACAATGAATCTCAGATTTAACTCTCAATTAATTTTGTATACTCGGACACATTTCAGTACTGGGCTAATAATAGTATATTTATTTTGCTTTGTTGTTATTTATTTCCACTTTCATGACGGCGAAAGAAAAACGATGTTCCTTATAAAAACAAAACAAAAACAGAACTGTCACTGAGCCCATCGTTACACAATCTTTTAATTGGATCATATAAATTCACGAAACAACCTTAACTATGGCCTTCTTTCACATGAAGTTGGTGAAAACTTGATATGCCATTAGCAGATACTCAACATTTCCATTTCTCACAGAGCAGTGGCAGGAAAATAAATGAATAAGCAAACAAAACAATAACAAAAAGACCCAGATCCACCGTGTAAACTCGCAACACATGCAAACAAACACTTATTATTTCCTGTCACTGAAGCAATCTACGGTTTGTTCCGATGTTGTTGAAGTCTGTAGCACAGTTATACAATTGTGCCCTCCTCCACTATATAAAACCAGGTCAGATAGAGATGTAAATGTAAATCAGTGTAATCACAAGTATTTTTCTTTTTTCTTTTTGGTAGTTTCAAATTTAACGACCAAATTGAAAAGCAAAAAGTTCTTTTCATGAGTTAATTGTAAATGACCACTCACAGCCCACCTGCAGGGGCCCACACTTTGGGCATCACTGGCTCAACTGATTAAAAAAAAACCCATAAACTTACACATGGTGGAGAAACCGGTTGTTAAGCGCTCTCCTGATTACCCCACAATCCATATCAATACAAACCGCGGTCGCACAACCCACTGAAACGACATACATGAACTCATCAAAGAGCAATCTGAAACAACCTGGAGCTACTCATGTACACGGATAGACAATTATGGTGTCCTTAGGAGAGTAGTTAAAAAAGACTAAGAGTCAATAATGACTTGCATGTTCTTATTTGGTTTTGTCAATGCTTTTCGCCCTCGCTGGGAGATTGTTTTGCTGCACTGCCTCAAGGAGGATGTAAATTAGCCAAGATCTTACATTACTGCCACGCAGATGAATACGCTCCATCTTGGAGGACAATTACGCCATTTATGTAGATTGTCAGCGCAGCACCCTGTTTACACTTAGATTAATTGGTTATAGTGAAATTTAAAATGAATTGTTGATTGAAATAAAGATTATCTTTACAAGTATTGTTTCAATGAAACCCAATTAAAATATAACACTCGTCTTTGAGGAAAAATGTATGTATGGCTCAGTTAAATTGCTTGGCGCGTCTGAGGAAACGCACGGATCCCTGTCAGGGCATATCTCCACAGCATCTGTTTGAATAGTCAGCTGCTCAAAAAAAAAAATGAGAGGACACACACTGTAATTATGAGGGCATGAATCACAAACAGTATCCTCCCATTGCCGTGCATTCCTGCCTGGGTGGCAAAAACCAGAGGAAAAACACACAGTGTGACCCCGGAGACTGGTGGGTGTTCTGCTAACAGGTGAAGAAGCGGCTTTCAGCACGCTACAGATCGAGTTTCTCAAGAGACCTGAGAGCGGGAGAGCATTGACGACTGTTAATGTGGCACGTTCAAAGTGTGCGAGCGCGAGTGTTTTTCTCCGATCGCGGCGGCCTAGAGCGACTCGGGCAGACATCTACCCCCGGAGTCCCTGACCTCCCAGCGTGAATGGCAAGTGTTTCGGAAATTTACAGCGGGAGTGATTAGCTCATATTTAAATGCGGCTTAACAGCCAACTTCCTGAAAATTTCACAGGGGTGAAGTAGTCGCTGGTGTTCAGCCATCCCAGTGGTAGCCAGTCGCCCTGAGTGACTGGCTGAAGGGCTTCTGTAGTCATCAATTTAGAAAAACGCTTTCTGGCCTGTGTGAGACTTCAAGGTGAGAAGAATCAGATCCAGAAAAAAACATGTGCCGATTTAGCTTGAAATGTCGTGACACTTTGGCACGACGTCCACCATTCCAGCAGGCCAGATGTGAAGAAGTCTGAGAACCGTGTACTTTTGATTCCTTTCTTCTATTCACACCGTCGGCGCCGAGAGCCGCATTCTTGCCAAACGCCTTTCTCATGTCTGAAGGTGAAGAGAGAAGACGGGGCTGAACCTGCAGCACCAGCAGCTTCCAGAGCACTGGAATGAGTGATCGCCCCGCTGGAAAGACTTTAGCCCCGGTGTCACGCTAATGCGCGTGGCTGTCTTAACTTGAAATGGCGGAGCGACTGAACAGGGTTTCCTCTCCTGTGGATCCCCCCTTCACTCCTCTCCACACATGCACAGCCATCAGCAGGTTAATTAACTGTGAAAGCTGCTCACTTGAAACCTTAAATCACTCATTCAGCGTTCTGTCACGAGCCGCCAGCTTAACCACGCTGACGAGGGTTCCGCCTTGTTTACCCAACACAGGAGACAGCGGCGGTGGAGGTGGGGATTTAGGTGGTGTGGCGAGGAACCGCGCAGGGGGTTGTGGGGGTGGGGGGCATCGAATTTGGACCGCGAGGATGGAAGGAAAATGTCAGCGAGTGATCTAAAACCATATGAAGAAATATACCCCTGGGTGTCACTATAAATGCGCCGCTGCTCTTTCTCCTATCTCTGTGATTGCAGACTGACATTCTTTGTGCCGTGTGAAACGTAATCTGTCGATTCAGACTGTTTGAATAATAACAGGTGGATTGGATACGAGGGTCTTGGGTATTTTGGAGGTGAACCAATCCCACCCACTCCACCGATATCCTCCCCGCGCACATGTACACCCAGACACCTCTCTCTTTGTCTAACATAAATTCTATACCAATATATGTCAAGGCTGGATTCATTCCTGCTTATCTCCCGGGCCATCCTCTCCGCTATGGGGCAAGATGGTGAGGGGATTCCCGGCATTCCGCGGTGGAAGGTAGCACAGACTTTTTTCTTGGGTGACATCTGTCTTGAGCTCCTTCGCACCCTTCAGGGCTCGGTATTATTCCTGCCTCCATAGGTCATCCATAAATGTGTTTTCTTTGGGAGAACTGTGACGTTTGCCTGTTTTCCCTCATTAGTCAAAGAAGGGCTGCGGCGGGATAGGGCCTCTCTTTCAGAGCAGGATCCGACAGAGAGGTTGTGCTCATGTCTGCTCGTTTCTCCCTTTTAACAGGTTGGACATCTCAGAGGCGCGGGGTTCATTTTGTTCTCACTGCAGGGGTATTGACCAGTAATGGCACCCTGGGGAGGGCCGGACTAATAAGTGAGGGCTTTCAACAACGGCAAATATCTGGGACGCAGATTTTGGATCCACTTGTGAAATAATCCAGTCGTTAAAAGAGGATGAGATAAAAGTAGCATGTTGAAATGTGGCGAATGCGACCATAAACAAAAATGACCAGCTGCGTGGAGAGAATGCTTTCCCTCCTCTTTCTTTCACTCTCTCTCTCTCTCTCTCTCTCTCTCTCTTTACAATCCTCCGTCCTCTCCATTGAAACATTACCGGTGAATATCACTCCCGTAAATCACCTCCCATCCAAATAATCTCATAAACTTTTTTTTTTTTTAACAGTGTAATTCACGCTCATCAGCATTCTTTGTTTAACATTTATGTTTATTGATAAATGAAGATAGGTTTAAATAATTCAGAACAAACATTAGCTGTGAGCAAGGAGATTAATAATTGATGGGGTGTGTGAAGGGCTGGGCCACTCTGGGAATAGATAATATTAGCTTAATGCAGGGCTGTGTGAACAGGGGAAGTGTAATGGACCCGCTGCCTTTAACTGATGATGGTTATTGTGGCCTGAAAGTTGTTACAAAAGGAGGAAAAAAAAGGGGTCGGAGTTGCACCGGGGGGGGGGGGGGGGGGGCTTGTAGTGTGGTCATAGATTTGGCTCATAGGAGCTGACAGTGCAAATTGTGGTTTTAATAGCAGGAGGTTTACACATTCTACAGAGGGGCCCTAATGGCCGGGCCTGTGCTTAGCGTAAAGGGAGAAAAATGGCCCTGCGCTATTAAAATGAAACTTGAGAAGGTCCTCGCTCTTGGTTTGGTGTTTTTCCTTTTTTTCCCAGTCGAACTCTGTCTCTCCATCACTCATTTTGATCCCCTCCTGTCCATTTCCTGCTCGGGGTCTCACTTAAGTTTTTTTGCCCACACACCCTCCAACGTAGCGAAGCTCGCAAAGTGATCCTGCGTAATGACCCTGTGTGTGGCGGGCGGGCTCATTTTACACGAGGAAAAAAAAAAAAAACCTGGAGGACACGACCCGGTCGCTGAAGATAGTCCCGGGTAATCTCTGCATTACATTAAATATGAATATGAAGAGGCTGAAACCTGAATTGGAAACATTCCCTGACCATCTTAAGGCCGTGCTGCTATCCCCCCCGGTGGAGCGAACGATACTGTACGCACGACGAAGCCATATTATTGAGGCATCATTATTTCTTGTACACAAAAGCAGAAGGCAGCGATGTTAGATATTACCCATATGCTTATGTTAATGGCTGCTCAGTGCCTGCAGGTCAGCCTGCAACAAAAGGGCCTCATTTACTCTCCAAGGGATACTATTCTTGTTGTGCCAGGCTAGTAAAAAAAAAGATGCAGAGGGATAATGTGTATCAAAGGCAGAGGAGGACCCCTTCATTCTATATTGCTATCACAGCAGCATATTAGCATCTAAACAAAGGAGGCAGAATCCCCCGCAGCGCAGCAGCGTTTCAAGTGGTCACTCACAGCCTTTATTTATTTCTCAATCCGACACATTTTATGCTGAGTTGCAGAATTTGACGCGCTGCAACCCCCCCACCCAAAAAAAAATCCTCTTGTGTCTTCAGCACAAAAGTGTTGAAGTTGCTGCTTCTTCCCTTTTTTTTTGTCTCCCCTGCTCTCACCGCGCTCTCCCTCTCTTTTGTTTGACTTTATCACAGAGCTATGACAGCTGTCATCACTCCTCAGCAGGCCTCAGATCTGCATTTCAAGGTTTGCAGGTTCACCGGTTCACGAGG
Organism: Diplodus puntazzo; assembly: GCA_963678695.2. Classification (NCBI taxonomy): domain Eukaryota; kingdom Metazoa; phylum Chordata; class Actinopteri; order Spariformes; family Sparidae; genus Diplodus; species Diplodus puntazzo. The sequence continues at coordinate 9,970,924 of OZ023175.1, forward strand.
TTCTGCATGGGCAGACAACACAGGCGGCGCGTCTGAACCGCCGTCCTTTGATGAGTTCTCATAAACAAGGGGTCACACATACATGAGCAGTGTCACCTCAGAGTACTGAGCGACGCTGACAAATACACCAACAATATTTTATTTTTAAGCAATAGTTGTGCTTCTTTAGTTATGCTAGATAAAGTTCTTGTGCCACCGAGAGTTATGCTTATATATGTTATTTATGAACATGCAGTACCATTTACTGATGACGTGTTTTCAAACCTAGAACAATCTTTAATGAAATCCATGGATGTTGCTGATGCTTACTTTGGCAGTGATTGCAGCAAAGGAGGAAGTCAGGTGACATAGTATAAAGAGCAAAAAAGTCTACGCAAGGAGGAGTTTGAGATGGATGGATGTGTCAAAGATAGGGCTTTGTTCTAGAAGACTGCTGTTCATGTCCTGTGTGAAACCAAATGTCAGCGTTGACTTATACAAGCTTGTGTACTCCATTACCTTACGTAAAGTACTTCGGTCGGGTATATACTTTGCTGCTATTGTGGGAGATATCAACCACTGTTCCAAAGTCTCAAGAGTCGACTTGACAAGTGAGTGTGAGTGTTTAACAGTTACAAGTGTCGGAGAACAAGCTCACGCTCGCATTTTGCAGGAATGCTCCCTAACTATTTTAATGTGTGCAGGTATTACAACTATTGAAACACCAAACACCACTGAGGACCTCAATGTTTTCGTTGCTTGTATCAATTGTGCCTCTTTTATGTCGTAGCATCTCCTTCCTTTGAGTACTGATTTGGAACAATGTAATGTAGCGCACCACAATGCGATGGAACGCAACGTAACATAACCACTGCAATGTGACACAACGTAACGCAGCACAACGTAACGCAGCGTTACAAAACATAAACAAAGGGAACACAATGTAACGGAACAAAAATAAACAGAACAGCGTAACGGAACGCAGCGTGACGGAACGCAACGGAACACAGCAAAATGCTACGTGATGTACATAACTAATGTCACAGATGTAATGCGGATACATAGCTTACGCCATGTTGTTTTGGGAGTCATTGGTCAACAACCAACTCTGTTGTTTAGGTATGAAGATGTGTTGTCTTTAACAGAGTAAGGTGTGATGGAGGGGGATCGTTGTATACAGTTGCACTGCTGCAATTGATATGTTTAAGCTTTACCTTCCTTGCTATCTTATAAAAAGTGATCAGAATTACTGTGTCATTATCACTGTATAAAGCATTAGTTCAACAGAGGGAAATCTGCCAACAACACAAGAGTGGTATCATTCTTCTCATCCAACTCAAATACACGCCTTTCCAAAAAAATGTCAAACTATCCCTTCAAAACAATTACCAGTGAGGTATGTTAAGCATGTTGTCAAATAAGTTGAAATGCCTCCGCTTATACATCACACCAACCAAACTCCTATCCAAAGTATCAGACGCAGGACTGACACTTACAGTAACGACCGACACCAACAAGTGCAGTCAATCATTTTCACAGAAATCTTTTACAGATTTTTTTTTTTTTTACTTTCTTTTCCAGCATAACATTTCTGTGTTGTTGAAGGAGCAATCAGGGGCAGACAAGATTCCACACTCTTGTTACAGTCCTGACAGACAGACTTGTTTGGTTCTGACCCCGGCTGCTCTCCCCTAATGCTGTCACTGTCAGAATTGAAATGCCTTTTAAGACAGCTGTTTGACTGGTCAGCTGGTGACCTGCCTCGCAGCTCCTGGATGGATGGACAACATGCTAAGACCAACCCCGCAATTTGGCAGTTTTGACTTTGACAGCACGCTGAAAAGGATCAATAATAACCTGTCAGGAGGAGGCAGCCATTCCCTCTCATTTAAGCGATAAAGGTGAGCTGTGTTTGAGGAGCGGCGAGCAGAGAGACGAGAGAGAGGAAAAGCACAAAAACTAGCTGGACAAAGAAGTTGTCGGAGAATTTCCACCACGTAGAAAATAAAGAATACATGAATAAATCAAAAGGCGCCCTCTTTAGTCGTATTTTTGTGTAAATCCTGTTGTCCGAGCAGAAGCGCAGACTGTCTGAGTGGGTGTCACCATTGTCTTTAGGTTGGTTAATACCTCTGGGCATGCTGAGGCCTGTGCATATGTAGCCAGGCTAATTTACACAACGCTCTGAGCGAGCTGTACTCCATAATTCACAGGCCTCGGTTTGTTTGAACCCTCTTTTTCTCCCCATCAGACGGCACTAGGTCTGCGGCCGCGCGCAACTTCAGCTCCCCGACTCATCCGGATGGCTGGAGGCCTAGTCGCAGACAGATAATAGACCAAAGGTACAAAGGCGCACATATCTCAATACATGCATGAGAGGAAAGTGCAGGGATCGTTACGGTCGTCTGGGATAGCCCCAGTCGCATCACTTTCTCTGATGTGTATGTACAAGGGTGACATGTCATTGTCCTCACTCTCGGCCTAAAGCGAAGCTCCTTTGTTATTGTCTCTGAATGCATAAACCCCTCTTGTCTGGACCTCAAAATAGAGGACGGGGCAATTACAGAGCATCTTGAAGTCATTTTCAAAGAATTTTCTGCTCATTTTTTCCCCCGTTCCTCGCCAAAATATTTGTCAGAATTGAGCTGGAATTGCATCGTGCGTGGATAGATGACTTGGTATAAAATTTTACTCAAGTAACTTGTAAAACACATTTATTACAAATTATTCAAGTCAAACAAAGATGCGATTACAAGGTGACAAAATCTTTGTGCGAAACAGCCAGCAAAGCGTTTATCCGCTCCCTCGGCTGCAAATGGGAGAATAATATTGAGCAGATCTTGACACGATAGACTAAAAACTAAAAAGAGGAAAAAAAAAAACCCCTAAAATTTGAGATCATACGCAGCACTTTGGCGAGCCTTTCAAAACAAACCTCAAAATCTCAGAAATGTTACCGCGTTCCTCTGCGAGGGTGTGATGACGAGCACTTCTCCCAAGTTCAGAGCGCTAATGGTGTCTGCGGAGAGGCGTGCGAGCACCGAGTATCAGGCTGGCAGGGACGTGCTTAGAGTGGTACACTTGTCACAGCCCATCACATGAGCGCTCCTCTGAAATACAGCCGTGAATAATTTTCTTCAAGATCCAAAAAGTCTTTCTTTTTTTCTTTTCGTACAGTCTTTGCAGAACCAACTGCCGAGTCCTTGTAACTATTTCAACAGCAGTGGAGAAAGCAAAGAGATGGAATACAGCAGTAGTCTCTGTCTTTGTTTTACCAAAGAAAGTTTGCAAAACTGCGCTCAGAACTCGACATTAAAAGAAAAGGTTATGCGAGCAGTCAGGCAGAAAAAGGGGGAAGGCGGACTCTGAAAGGGATTGTGGGTAGGAGTTGGCTTATCTAATTGTAAACGAGCGCGAGAGTGTGCGGACACTCATCACGCACTTGTCAAAACATGGCTGCCTGTGATTTCGCTCCGCCGCGTGTTCTGCTGTTCGCCCAAAGTTTGTTTACATTCAGACAGGCCTTTTCTCTTTCCCAGTTTGAGAGTACAATTGTGGCAATTACTCCGAGTTAGGTGCCGTACAGCTGGAGAAACAACACAAAGAAAGGACTTATCACATGCATCCCTTACAATTATTGCCTCATTCTTGGGTTTTATGTTCAGTCTTTGTGCATCATCTTTGTGCAAAGATTTGCAGATATGCACGGTTTTCCACCACGGTTTCACATGTGAAGGACGAGATGTTCTTCATTTGTTTGCTTTGCCATGCTTGTGTTAGATTGAGCACTATGGTGAAGACGAAGGAGGTTGTTAAAAGCTAAGTGTCATTCATGTGATAAGACTATGTTTTTCTTTGATGATGAATTTTGATGATGCAATCACAAACGCTTACAATGAAACAACAATTTGCGCCATTAAACGCCTACACTACAGTATATTGTGCATGCTAAGTGCACCGGCTCAAAATCTACTTATGGGAACAGCATGTCAGTTATCAAATTATCTGATTGGAAAAAGGAAGCAATTCCTCTCGAGAAACATGGATTTAGAGGAGTTCTACACCAAATAGAATGTAATTGGCAGGGGAAGGCGATGTCACTTTGAAAGGTAAGGAATCACCAAAGTTAGCACAGTTGAATTTCTGTACCAAAAATCCTTGCAATACATCCACAATTTGTGGAGATATTACACTATATACACACATATACTATATGAAAAATCAAGGGATCACCAACATGATTACAATTCATCCCCTAGGCATCAATATCTACACCAAATTTTCTGTCCAGTAGTTATTACGACCTGCAGGTGGGGCCAGAACCAAAGTTGAAACCACCAAAGTCACCAGAATTCATCCTCTGGGGATCACGAATATCTGTACAAAGTTTCATTGCAACCGATCGAAAAGTTGGTTATTCCGGTGTGGACAAAAGCATGGCTGAAATCTGCTTACAGGTTTGGACAAAGTTATTTTTACATAAAGGAATTCTACTGGTAATGAGGGGGGGAATGTACCCCTTGGAGCTGAGTGAGAGAAGCAGGCAGATGGGCACAAGCACTCGGTTTGAAGTTGATGTTGATTTCACAGTGGTGGTGGTGGTGGTGGAGGGAGAGCGAGAAAAGCCTCCCTGCACAGATGTTCACAAGCTGCTGTCAGAGGGACATCAACATCTCCTCTTAACGAAGACACTCTGTCCAAGCCTGAGAACACCATAATAGCACATCTTGTGGATTTTTTTTTTTTTCAAAATATACAGTCCATTTGAAGGAGGGACATCCTTCTGCATTTGCTGGAACATCCTCGCCTACCAGGTGTCACTGGCTGCACTAGGGGGGCGGTCAAAGTTGAAGGAAGGAAGAGGCAATTTTGTTTTTCAGCATGGGCCCTGAAACTGCTGATGGATGCACTTCCTAAGTCTACGCATCCACACACAGGCTGGAACAATTGGTGTGATTGTATGCTAATGTTCTTGCTTGTGGCCACGCATTATCTGCTCAGCAGAGCAAAAGATTAAAAACAACCTCCAATCACTTGTGTTCCGAAGAGAAAAAATATTTGTTCAACAGCATTTTGCACTTCTCTATGAATGCCACAAGGGTTTACTGTCAAGTAATGAGACTAATCCCTCATTGGTTTCTGTGGCTTTGAGCATTAAAACTTGATGCGTCTCCTCACTCCGCTGTAAATGCCTGTGGACCTCTTAATGTGCAAGCCAAATGCCCTGCTGGGTTGGACTGACCGTAATGGATTTGGTCCAACGACAGATATCCAGCTCTCATAAATTGATTTGATCTCTGAGGACGCAGAATGAGAGATGATTTTTACAATTGAGACATCAATGGAACATAGACCACAACACAGGAGATGGGGGGGGGGGGAGTCAATCCCCGCTAAACTGGCACTGGAAAAATCAAACATGTTACTCGGATGACTGGTTGTGCGTATCTCTGAACCCCTTTTATCGTATTTTTCTGATGTTTTAGATTCGCTTAATAGATTCAATAAATCAAAAAAAATGATTCAATAATTTAAAACCGAGAGGATTTATCTGGAGCATTTGGTGGGTAAAGTTTCCTCTTACTTTAATTAAAAAAAGTTATTGGAATACTTTACCTTTTACTGAAGTACAAATAAATATAATCAGACTTCCTTTTTTTTAATATCAACATATTTTCAGGGGGTTAAAGATCTGCAATCTATCAAACAGTCTATTTTTAAAAACAGTCACTCAGCCAGACAGAGCCCGATCGCTCATAAATTCAGCATCGAATATAGTGATCAGATTACATTTAATGCATTTTTTTGTATCCGCAGGCCTCTGCCATAAATTAAAACCATCTGAAAGCGTCTGGAGTGCATTTCATTTCGCCTTGATTCATGTGCTGTAATATAACCCCTCTCCGATTCCCTGTGTGGCACAGGACAGTGAGGGGAGTGAGCCGAGTGCGTCAGGAGATTAAAACCTAACCACGAGATTGGACTCAGGATGTAGGCATCAGATAAAATAGTAGAGCTATAATGAAAGTGTAAACAAAAACCCAACACAACGGAGAAAACGCCTGCTCATAAAATCTCCAATCGCACTATTGTCTTCTTTAACAAAAGGGATCCACAAGCCTGGCGCCCTTTGGGTTATTAACAGTTGACTGAATCGCATACTTCAGAACTTTGTTGGATGTGTAGACGTCCGTACACGGGCTAAGTAAACAAGGAGAGCACTTTGTGTTGAGGGGATACGATGAATGTGCTGCTGGGAATGCTTCCAAAAATCACAGTGTAATTGCAAAACTGACCTACAAATATAATGAAGACGTCAACGTGTTCTATCAGCGGCCTATCTAAAAAGAAGACAAGCAAATTAAGTCCCTTTAGCACATGCAAGTCTATGAGGACAGATCATGACGTGTAAAGCTCTGTCAGCGTGCTGCTGAGCCCGTCTCCTCCGCAGGCTGGGTTTACACCTTTGTGTCCTTGTGTGCCCGGCTGCCGTAGTGATAGATCGGTCGTCGCTTTCGCGTTGGGAGCAGCTCTGAATGAGACGCCTGCCGGACAGCTGTGCTGGCACAGACTGTGGCCGCTGCTGCCAAGTCACAGAGCCTTTTTACCCCCGCTGCTCCCTGAGCACTGCTCAGTGCTTACCGTCAGCCTCTTCCCTGTCGTGCTTCAATGACAAAACACACGTCAGGCTTTAACAGCTCACTTTGCACCGGCTTGGCGGGCCCAGGCCGGCTTTTGTGATACTGGCAGGGTCACTGTCTGAGCCACTGGAGGTCATTTTAGGTCTCTATTGTCCATGTTAATATATCAGAGAAGCCAGGATCAGTGCGGAAATTCATAGACTGCATAACATGGTCCACACTAATTTCCCTGGCTGGCTGGTGAAGGCCGTAAGCATTTTATTCCAAGTCAGAAACAGCTCACATTAAAGACCCAGCTGGGAGACGCATCTCAGCAGACTTCTGAAATACCGCCGTTGGGTTGCGTAGACCTTGAATTAAGATGTACTTTTAGTTACAGTAATTGAGGAAGTTGACATGAAAAATGTAGAGAGGCATAATATATGATTAGCATTTTGCTGTGGCACCAGACTGCATTAATAAGAGATGATGAAAAATCAATAGCAGTCATTACAGCACCACGCAGGATAAAATATTAACTAGTTCCGAAACTGACCTGAGGAGATTCCTTTTCCTGCAGCGGTGAAGCCTTGATATGGTTATTGGTAATAAACACCAACAGTGGCGCAACGGCCAGCTGGGGAAATATCATATTTACCAAAGAGAGGGAGGATGCACAGTTAACCTTCAGTATAATCAGACCAACCTGTTTTCCTGTATCCAGTGCAGACAGATGAAGGTGTCTGAGGGCGGCGAACGTGTTAAGGTAATACAAACCCTGGGAAATCCAGTTCCTGCATTTGTGAGCTTGTACTGACCCCGAGCCCCAGAATTCAAAACACACATCAAAAGTGTCACAGCTCGGTGCAAACATCTGTCAGTGTCATATCCTATGGTAACGCGTGGTTCGAGCGACTTTGATCAGTACAAGCTACTTCAAGTGTGAATGCAGAATCTGTGTCCACGGCATGTTATGATTGTCCGTATGAAAAGCACAAGTCTGAAACAGGAAGCAGATGATGTCATTAACCAGATTCTCCATACATTGTTCCCAGTTCAGCCAAGTCCTCCTTTCCTACATCTCTTCTGAATGGATTCCCAGCGGAGGGATCGACATGGATTTCACAAACAATTTATCCCAAATTGCAGGAAAATTGGCTGCAGATCTTAGAGAGAGGACAGAGAGAAGGGGGGAAAAAAGTAAAATGAAGTTAAGATGATCCACAGGGCATTTATTCACTAAGGCTCTCATGGTCGTTCCGCAGGCTTCTCCCCTTTCAAAATAACCCACAGCCCCCCTTTCAAACCCCCCCTTCACATACGCCGTTTCAAATGTATTAATGGGCCGGAACCTTCCTGGATGATCTTGGCCCTCTCCCTAATGAAAACGCTCTGCGGCTGGATCCCAGCGCAGTAATCAGGCTCTGGCCTCCAGAGCGCTGGGGCATGCAGCATGCAGAGCAGGAAGAGCCCCAGTGTGACCCCACACTGTGTCCTTCGGTCACCCCATGTTGCCCTGCGCCCTCTCTGGCCCGGGCCTCTTCTCTTCTGAAGCCCCTCGGTGCCAGAGGCCACAGGCCTGGACTTCTATGGAGTGAGGAGGGAAGTCCAGTTGTTTGATGGAGTAGAAACATTGCCCTTTAACAAATTTACTGTTTATGGAAACCCAATGATGCGTAACGCTCCGCAGTATCGCAGTTGTGTCTTGTTGCAGGCAATTAGAGACTGAGGAAACTTAAAGTATTTCGAGTATATTTTAGTTACCCGATGATATGTCAGGCAATGTTTACTCTGACAAGTATTTAGAGGGGCACTATGTATGAATTTTTATATTGACAATCCCAACTCAGAAATATTTATTTTTTCCATAACTCAATAAACAAGCCGTTCTCAGAGGAAAATTAGGTCTCCAGAACTCTGTTTGAAGCTAAAAAAAGATGGCAGGTTCCGCCAAAGTAAAACAATAAGAAAGCGTCCTTTAAGGTCATCAGTTTGTTTATTCAGTTTATTCAGCCATGAAAAGATAGCTTGTTCATTTAGTTTGTTTAGTCATGAAGAAAACAAGATAAATCTTATCATGAAGAAGCAAAGTTGCCGTTACATCTTTCAAAATATGACATCATCTCGAACTGTGAGAGCTGGGTACACTGTGTGCTCTCCTCTCGGTATCTTGGATGCATCCCATCAGCACCCTCGGCTGCCGTAAACAGAAGCTCGCCACATATTGTAAACAGTGAAATAAAAGGCATCCGCCGCCCTGTGAGGTGTCATTTTGAAAGGACGAAACAGAAGGGGAAAGCATGTCTCGGGCCCTCTCTGCGTTTAGCCTTGTCGGTAACCAGCGAGCCTTTGTTTGGTCTTGCTCTGACAGGTCTCCTTTAGTCTCCACCGTCTGTCCCCCCAGGCCCTTCAGCCTTCAGCCTCGAGGAAAGCCCGGCCAGATGTGGCGACCCGGGGTTCGCCGCAGCTGCATGTGTAGCGGGGGCACTAAAGCGATGGGGCAGTCACCGGGACGCGCATCATCTGTTTTAACTTGTCTGTCTTCCCTGACAGACCTGCTGAGTGCTGTTTTCATTCCCCTCGGATAATATCTTTTACAGTTTCGCAAAACTGTCAGCGAACCTAAAGCGCCAAGCCCCACCTGCCTGCACTGTTGCCCATCACCCCTAATAACAACCAGACACCCTCAAAGACAGGGCACTAAGGTGCTAACTACCCCACGGAGCTATATCTAGCGCACATTTGCTAGCTCACATTTTCCAATTGGACAGTAATGGGCAGATTTCTCTCAGATCATTTTTAAGCTGCAGTTTCTCACTCGGGGAAAAAAAAAGTCCACTTTAAGATAAGTGTAACACTGTAAATCCCCCTTTTTTTTCTACAAGTAAACATGCACCACTTTCTGTCTTGGGCTTTGCAAAAAAAAAAAATAAAAAATCCTTCAGACCATTTCTAGAAAACACTGCACATCTCGGGTGTGTAATAATCTAATGGAGGGGCGATGTCACTCAAACTCAACGACATAAGATAAACTCTGAGGACCATTTTCTCAAATCATGAAAAATGCCTCTCTTACTCCGGTTTATGCGGGACACATTTATGTGTGAGCACTTCTTCAGGGCAATTTATTTGAACAAAAGAGGAGCCAGCCTTCACATGTGTTAGTGGAGCGTGTGACAACTACACTATGGTCTGCATTTGTTTTTCTTGGGCACTTCCATTCTCTCTCTCTGACCTTGGGGGAACAAGGACCGGCGGGCAATTATCTAGTGTCTCGAATAGTTAAGTCAGACATTTCGCCGCTCTCCAAAGAACTGCAGCCCCTCTTAACTACTGAAGAAATTATGGAGAAAAAGATAATGAAAGAAAATCTGTCAGATATGAAGAAGTCTCAGCTTTTTAGTGTCAGTGCTCAGCCAGGCATAAAACGCTCCATTTAGACCCCTTTTCCAGAAACAAAGCTTTCTGGCACAGACTCGCAGTGATTGTCCTGAGAATGTGGGGAAAGATTTCCATTTCTTCCCAGCCCCCTCCGTTCCTCTTACACATCCAACCTTTTTTTTTTTTTTCTACCCGGCCCTCCCCTCCTCTACTCCTCGTATGAGACTGTAACGCTGAGGCGAGCTCAGCCTGAGAGTTGAGAAGCGAACTTGGTGAAAAGCAGCAGGAGATGAATCTCTTTAAGTCCCCTTGAACAACATAAAACAGTCTGGGCTTCCATTATTCAGGGGTCTGTGCTGCTTGTTTACAGTGGAGCGAGCCCGCTGCACCTGCACTCCGGATGGCCTGACAGCTTGATGGGCCTTTTAATGGTGATTCACTGGCCAGATCTGTGTGGATAAAAATGGAATTCTGGGAGAGCAATCTAATAAGAAAATAAAGCGCTGAATGGTTGCCGCGGCTGTTGGATGGGCTTGTTGGGGCCTGTTCAGCGGGGCCGTTGCTGGCTGGAGATCAAAATCCAAACTCTGATCTTGGGGCTTTATTACAAGCTATCACCTCTCAGCTATGGGTCCCTTCGAATGGAGTGTCACAGGGTCAAGTAGCTGGTGCTTTAGTTTTGCTGTTTAAAACTTGGGCTTTAACCTTGATGCTCCGTAAACTGTGAAAATTCAATCCCGCCGTTGAAGATTATTTGGCAGTCTCTGGCAGTGGGCCTCTGTGATGAACTGTGTTTTGTATACAGAGCTAGAATATAATATCACAGCCATGGATGCTATGCTGACAATGTCTCTAAACCACAATGTAAATACAATACATAATGCAGGACAAGGCTGCACCGGTTGTATTGTATATAACATTTAAGACATCATTAGCGTTTTGCCAAGTGTCGCAATCCACAAATAACTACATATTTATACATTTTGCATTTTTGGATTATAATAATATTTGTTCATTTTCTCTGGACTGACCAATCAAATAATCATCTGGCATCTACCCACAAAAAGGATAATAACAAACCAATCTTTTATCAATTTTACTTTATAACTGGTTGAATTAGCTGCCGTGACCTCCAAAGGCATCTCTTCTGCGAGGTGTAACATATCCAGAGGCAGACCGGTCCCTATGATGTTCAACAGCATGTACCCATTAAAGGCAGCTCATGGAGCACTCCACACACACACACACACACACACACACACACACACACACACACACACACACACACACACACACATGTACGCACACACGGATACGTGCAGATGCTCTCTCTCTTTCTCACACACACACACACACACACAGATCCAGGGCTCTAACTCGCAGTCTGCATTGATCTCCCCTGTCATATATCATTAATGAGGGTATTAAATCCATGTTTAGGAAGCAGAAGGCTGGCTTTAAGTGGGGTTTGCTGGAGCAGCTCCTAACGCAAAAAGACCCACGCTCAAAATCCCCCCCCCCCACCACCCCCAAAGGAAGGGCCCGCTCTCCGGCTCTCTTTGGCTGAGGAGCACGTTAATGGAGTGATGTCATGGTGGCTCATATCACCACTGCTATCCAGGGACAGTGTGTGTATGTGTGTGGGGGGGGAATTCAAGTCTGTGACCCATAATGTGACCCTATACCAGCTAACGATGATGGACAGAAATCACCGGAATTATAACTAAATATTATATGTAAAAAAAAGAAAGAATTAAACGTTAAATGCCCTTTTAGCTCCCATTTGTTTATTATATTGAGAATCTAAAAATAGGCATTAAGTAGCAAAAGGATGCAAACCTTGTCATACTGTACACCAGCTGTATTGATCAGTCTAAAATTCTCTCCCCATTCTCCCTACGCGCCTCACCCCTGGGTTATCATCGCATCATTACCATCCGGAGTTTGGGGAGACGCTACAGTATGATATGGCAAATGGACTCACTATTGATTTTGTCAGAGAGGTAGAGAGAGAGAGAGAGAGAATGGCAGATGGAGAGGAAGTCAAAGTGGAACATCTGGAAGGGGACAGGGGAGGAGCGGGTTCGTGAAGGGTGTCAGACGATACAGGAGGACAGCGCAAGGAACAAGACACGACCCAGTCGAAATCTGTGTCAGGCAAGTAGAAGTTTTTCTGTGGGACTAATACTTGGAATCTGCGCAGCGGAACGTGTCCTTTCACATCCTTTTTCCCTCGTGTTCGACGTGATCAAAAAAGACACAAACGTCCATTTTCGGCTCGTCTTGAAGGCCGTAGCGCTTTACACCACGTTAGGAAATGACAACTTTGCTCCGACTAATCCCATTATGAGAGGGAGTTTTTTTTCTTTGGAGTGTAGCTGAGGTGTTAATGTGATGAGCAGCGTGAGAGTTGAAAGAAAAAAAAAAATGGGGCAATCCTTCCTTTCGGGAAAGGGATATCCTGAGGCACGGCTATATAGACCTTAAGTGCTGACAAAGAAGATATTGTGTTTTTCCAGTAATCCTTTTAAACACCGCAGGGCAGAGGCATACAGTTCATTTTAGAGAAACGCTGTTAAATTCCATCAAAGAAAAGACTCCTTCTCGCAATCTTATCGTTCATTTATTTAACAATTAATCGGTGAGGTAAAAAAGGTGAGCATTCAGACACTCGCTCGACATGGTGTGCTTTTGGAAAGAAAAACAATCGAGCAAAAAAAAAAAAAAAAGAAAGTTCCTTTAGGATCAGATCATCCACACACACACACACACACACACACACACACACGCACACACACACACACACTAAAAGGCCAATATTTTTCTTCTCCTTTCTTCCCACTGGCTTGGTTTGTTTTGTTCCGCCTGATTAACCAAGAATGCTGGAAACTGTATGTATTGTTTCCGCACCATGAGCAGTGTCTAAAATATTTGCTGTGCATTAAATACTTTTAGCAGACAATCAAAAAAAATCCTTTCAGCGCTCCCCATTACTCTGAATAGGCTTAAGGGGGGAAATAATGTGCTGGGCATGCTGGTTTTCAGGAAAACATGTCAACAATTCATCGTCGGCGGAGTTTCTCGCTGTCAGGTGGAGCTTACTAGGGGCTACGATTAGCACGGATTTGTGTGATGCACCGTAACCTCGACACTGAACTGTGAAACGGCTTCACGCAACATTCCAAAGCACCTGTCAATCAACTCACACCTACAAGGATAAATACCCATCTGCCGGGGCGGCGCTTTTGAGAGACGTCTTACAATGAGTTCTGTGTGGCTGTTTTAGTTACAGCAGGAACATGTTTTGAAGTGTATTAGCGGCTGTAGCTGCTGCTGCTTGCAAAACTGTGGCGTGCTAAAGTCAACATTGCTGACAAATTGACCCCCAGTTGTCTGCGGGGATCGAGTTTGGGGATTGCGGTTGACTTTAGCGGATACCAAGGAGGAATAAAGCATTAAATATCTAATACTCTTCGCCCCTGAGTGCTTAGCTTTCTCAGCGTGGACCTTGAGAAGCTGCAGCCAGCTGCATCGGATGTTGGCAAGGGCCGTCTCCTGGTCACCAGACTCTCTGGCTAGACCGTCTTTTTCAGGTGGAATCCTCGTGCAAGCCAGCTCCACGTCTGCAGCAAGAGCGTCATTAACAGTAGAGGTTATGTGAAATGTGCGGGAGGGAGGAAACACATTTTTCAATACATTAATACTCGGGAAGCATCTTTCACAAATGTCTCCGTTATTAGCTGACCTGCGGGAAGGGGTTGAATGAGTTGCACCCAGCGTTCAAGGTAGGATAGCTGCGTTTAGGAAGGGCGAAGGTCAGAGAGCATTCGTTTTCGTGAAAAAAAAAAAAAAAAACTGGCTTTAATCACTCCTGCGCCACTTACGCTTTGGTTGAACTGCGGTGTCTGTGCGTGCATGAATGAGTGTGTAAGAGCACTAAAAAAACACTACTAAACTTTCTTTCTTCAAAACACTTTGCTCTTCTTTGTTTCCAATGAGATAGGATGCAAAAAGTCAGACGAACAACAGTAGCCAGAGGGAAAACAACAAAAAGAACATAAACCAATTAACAGCTAGACGTCTGTTCTGAATTTATTGCAGCCTTTCCTTGCCAACAACTGCACATACTGTATGCGATATCTCATGGCAGAGAAATACAGGAAGTCTGGCTGCCTTGCCAAGGGAAACCGGAGGTGTCATCGGGGGCACCCCACCGAGAGGAAAGACGAGGGCCGAGGTGTGGTGGAGGAGCCGGAGCACCTCACAGGGGAGCAGAGAGGATTTCACACCAGTTGTGGCCAATTGTTTAGGCTCGTCCCAGAATTCATGCCTCGTTATTAAAACTGCACCTCACCAGTATGAAAAAAAAACTAAAAACTACTTCATGCACTTGTGAATGCGAAGCTTAAACTCAATTTATAATTGCTAAGAATGCTTTTGTGCGTTTCTGTTGTTATGAACCTAGCGCCTCGCAGGATTAATACCTGGCCTCGCCTCCCGCCATTCCTTCTGGATTAAGGCTTTGGCAGGGCGGTGAGGCTGTCAGTCAGCGACATGTCTGGACTCATCATCCACTAATCATCAGAGTTTATAAAAGTCTCTCACCTCTGACAGGTTAGGATGGCAGATACCTCACAGCAGCAGGCCCCACTGCCTCAACATGCACTTTAGATCCCATCAGAGGCCTACCGAAATCAAAACAGGATGAAATGGCCGCTCTCCTATCACTTTTTTGTGTGTGGGAATAATTCCCCCCTGGGCAGATTAAAGGGTGTTTTTTTTCCTGGTTTTAGCCTAGATGGAATTCACCACGTTGAGTTTGACAAAGGCTGGCATTCTCTTTGACGTCTCTTCATTTGGCGCTCCGTGCCATCGGGGCTCCGGAGGGTGGGAGATGAGTGGCGTGGCGAGGTACACATTTGCCTGCCGGTGTGACGTAAGGGCAGTGTTTATGCGACATCATAAATATGCATGTAGCTTCTCGCCATGCAGGGGCGTTTATGACAGTGGAGTGACAGTATTTGCACTTTCAGAGGTCATTTACCTGTCATCCAGTGTGACAGCGGGGACGAACAAGGCGGAGGACAACCGCACATCACATCCATCGGACAGGTTGATTTTAAAGGCTTTTGAGTGGCTTGGGGATCAAATGAAATTAAGTTTTGCTAATTCAATTTTTGAGTTTAACATACGATGAATACTTTGTCAGTAACTTTTTAGGATTTGTTGGATTTTCTTAGGAGAGGAGTGACGGCAATATAAAAGGAAAAGCTACAGTTTATGCAATTATTCATACACGTACGGGACTATTGCTTGACTGTAATGTTATTTTTACAACACCAAACGTCCGCTGTGTGAGTTCCTTCTGGAGAAGAACAGTTGGCTCAAATGCATGTTACAGTTTAAGAATGATTAATGCTGCATTTATGTGTTCCTACTTCGGCGTGTTCGTGTTGTGTCAAGGGTGATTGCAACATCAACGATGTTTTGCATTTTATCGCACAGAGCGTTTAAACACACATTGACGGCCATTTCCGGCGTTTGAGTGACAAAGGAAATGGATCATGTAAGCCATGAAGTATATTTCACAAATATGCATGTAGTTAGCTTTCGTCCTCCATGTTTCAGCTTCATATGATGTTAAAGTTTCTCTCAGACTTCCCAAGTTGTTGAATTGTGGATTTTCCCAGTGGGAAATACATTTTCC
The DNA here is from genome assembly GCA_963678695.2 of Diplodus puntazzo. Lineage (NCBI taxonomy): Eukaryota > Metazoa > Chordata > Actinopteri > Spariformes > Sparidae > Diplodus > Diplodus puntazzo. The sequence goes on from OZ023175.1 coordinate 9,986,611, forward strand.
CAATGTTCTGACGCCACATGAACACACTGTCAGATACATGTGTTGGTTTTTAGGAATGACTAAGATATAGTGGCCAGGGAGAAGGAAGGAAGTGTTACGGAAAACACGAAGTAAGACTCTGATGGAAAAGAGGAAAGAAGGAAAGAGTAGAGTGTGAGCTTAAAAAAAAAACAAGAAATCAGAAGTAAAAAAAGTAGGAATTATTTTTATTATCAGTTAAACTGTCTACTATTTTCAGGACTAACTGATCAATTGTTTAGTCCAGTTTTTAACCCTGGGCCTGGAGGCCCCATGCCCTGCATGTTTTAGATGGTTCACTGCTCCAACACACCTGATTCTAATGATCGGGTCGTTATGAGGCTTCAGCAGAGCTCGATGACGAGCTGATCATTTGATGCAGGTGTGTTGGCACAGTGAAACCTCAAGGACATGCAGAGCAGGGGGGCCAGGATTGAAAAAGCACTGGTTTCAACTATAATATGTCAAAAAGAAAAAGTTGGCAAAAAAAGATCATCACAAACTTCTCCAAATTGCTTCATCTGTCCAACCAACAGTCTAAAAACCATCTGGAACCACCGAATAGTTGCCATTTTTGCTTGGAACATAATTGACTAATAATTGTTGCACCTCTAAACAAAAAAAGTGTGGCGACAAAGAAAGAGAGACTCCCCCATTCTCTCCAGGATACTGTACATAAGCTGATTGGGGTTAATGCACTGGACAATAGCACATCACTGCACTTCTGTTCTACATTATGCTGCTTTTTTAGGACAGTACGGTGCTCTCTTTGGCATACACATGAGGCTTCACCTCAAAAATAATATTTCCCAGACCTAAAGACCAGCTACAGCATGTGGTATCACTCCGATAGAAGAGTAGCAGAGGCTGTTATCATCAAGCCTTGTGACCTGAAGCTCATCCTGTGGACGTATGAAAGATGTCTGGGCTATGACGTTGTGCCTGTTCACCTTCGATGAACTGTAGTGCCAACCAAAAGTAAGCATTATTTATAACTAATTTCTGACTACAGAAGAATGGTCTGAATGGTGCAGAATTACAATGAGAAACTCCCAGAGAGTCTGCTCATTAGAATAAATAAAGTTTTAAATTATTAATCGAGATTCTGCAAGGACAACTTGAATTTTATAGTACTAATTCAACAAAAGAATTACAATTTCAGACAAGATATTGAAAAAGAAAACATCAAACATGGTAGGTGATGTCATCTAAAGTGCAGGCAGAGATGGATGAGTGTTGGTCCGCATGAGGTCAGTTTGAGGAGGCACTGAGTTCTGGACATCAATGTAACCCTGGCTGCGCCCCCCTCTGCTCCCCGTCCCGCCTCAGACAGATCATGTGATGTGCAGAGCTATGACCAAACGGACACAGGTGCACTGATTCGTCCTGCGTGTTCCAGCACAAATCCAGGCATCCAGGGAGCCGTGCTACCCCATCCACAAAGACCATCTGCCCCGGGGAGACACTGATCCTGTGGATCTAATGTCAACACCGAGGGGGTGTTTGGGAGCAACGGTGGAATCTAAAGTATTGAGTCAGAGGTATGGGCGTGTGTGCAAAAAAATCGGGGTAGGGTAGGATAGGGGTGGACCAGCCTGGGACAGCTTTTCACTGAAAAGATATTCCAACCATTTTGACAAGTGCAAAAAAAAAAACCTTTCGCCAACTCCAACATCTGAAAAATAGCCAATTTCCATAACAACTGTCCCTAAAGGTGCATTTAAGTACACTGCTCCCTCTGCTCAGAATCAGTTACAAAATTGTCTGAATCTTCAGAAGCTGGTCTCACTGGATGCGTTTAAAGCGATTCTAAAGGACATCTGGCTTATGTCTCAGCGATCTAACATCCGTCCTCATTCTAATTGTTATATGTTTGTGTTATCCCTGCAACCGCGTGGCTGTGCTGCTGCCTGTTTTGGCCCTGACACTCTTGATAAACGACCTCAACGAGACTTTTTCCTGGTTAAATAAATCAATGAAAACATTTGTTGCACATTTTTGAGTTTAGATGGATCATTACCACATTTTATCAATGGATAAGAATGAGCATATGAAGTTACAATGTAACACAATGATAGAAATAGCGTGATCTAGCCAGACAGACATCAAGTTATGTAGTGGAACAGTTTTACACCTAGAATGTCTTACAACCATTTTAAAACTCCTTGTCGTACGTTTAAATAATGGAGGAGGGTCATACAGGCAAACGGCATAAAGATTTACAGAGACTACCGATCACATGTGTCAGTAAGTCGAGAAAATGATAAAGCTCAACAAAACTGAACCCCGCTGTGCTGAGGCTCACAACAAGCCTCCGTGTTTCCCTCCTTGGATACAAGTCTCAACAATCTCCTCTCGCTGGGTCAAAGTTTTACATGGCACAAGCCCAAACGCAGGCCTACAGTAAATAGAGAGTGCTTGAGAGTGCTCGGAGCCCTGCTGCGGAGGGACAGTGTTTGGATAGGCCCTCCCTGTCTCATCCACATGGACTGAAATGTTGAATTAATGAGCTCATGTGCGGCATGTTAGATTTATCTCACAGCGCTGCTCCGACTCCCCGGCCCGGCGCTCTCCATCATGCCGTGGGTCTCTCTCCCAACAACGTGCAGCCACTCGCTGATAACTTTGAAGTTTATATGCAAAAGCAAACAACCGCTGGGGCACTCGAACCTGACTCTGTGACAGGCGGAAACATTTATATGAGGCTGTCTTTTTTTGTCAGTTTTTTTTCCTTGTTTACTGAGCTGGGAGGTAGAAAGTCGTAGCCCCGGGCTTTTTGCTCGGAGTTAGTCCATTGTTAGTGTGTTATGAGCTAAAAGGATTAGCTGTGTGTGTGCTTGCATTGGGAGTATTTGCGTAACTGTATTTTCAGGGTAAATTGTTTTGGAACAAAATCAAGCGGTGACAATGCCTGCGGGAGATCGAAGTAATACTCATGTATAGTGTGTGTATTTACTGTAAAGAGAAAAATCGGGCAGGGGAGGAGGTGGATGCCGAAATATTCTTTCCCCATTCCTCTCAGCGCCTGGGGCTGGGGCTGATCTGTCCCTGGCATGGGCCCCAGGCACCGAGAGTGGAGATGCACTCCCTAAAAATTATCGGCCTGGAGAATAAATACAAGTCTATCATCGCTCAGCCGAAAGACTCATTAGCGCCAGAAGGACAGAGGGAAGACGGAGGAGTCGGAGGATGGTGCAAGTTTGTTTGCCTATGAGTGTGTGTTTCAGGGAGAGTTGGATAAAGTATGATCAAAAGCGAGGGGGGAGGCAGGAAATGATGCGAGGCTGTAAAAAGACAAACTGCTGCTGATGCTTATTTTCACTGCACTCACCACTAAAAATGGACTGAGGCCCTGAAAGGTTGAGGCTGATGCCTTGGAAGTGACCCGGCACTACAAATAGGCCCCCAACTCGGCCCAAACGTCATTGTTTGAGTTCCGTCTGGAATAAAGATAGTTCCTATGGGTTCAGGATCGCAGGAGATGGATATTTCCCTCATGTCCATATCTACAGAGGAAAGGAAATATTAAACAACTCCACTACACATTGATATTTCTGCCCACCAGCGTTCAGAGTGTTTCCTGACTGAAATCACGCAGACCCAGGAAACACCCCATAGCCTAAAGGTGCTCAGCCGGCTCTACACTCCTCTGTTCAAACAAAATAACAGACAGAAATAGGACCTGATAAGAAAACAGAGGCAAGGCGGCAAAGGGAAAGAGTTAAACAAATAAAGACAGAGATAGCTACACTCTCAAACAGGAAGCTACAAGAGGCGACAAGCAGACATCAAACTGTCAGTGTCAGTGTATATGCGGCGTCTCCATAAACTGCTGGATGCAGACGGGCCCAGCATGAGGCCAGGGCCCCCAGTCTGCAGAGAGCTCCAGTATAGTGAGCCCATGGGAGTGCTGGGCCAGGTAAAGTACTATCCCAGCCACGGCTCTGTCTCTTGCAACTAGAATCACAACCCGCCTAACGGAGGAGACAGAGCACTTCCACCACTGTCTCTCGGAGTCATTAACAACCTTCACTCACGAAGATTTACGACCTCATGATAAATGCGTTTGTGACTAAGTACAGTAAAGACACTTCCAAGGATAACAGTTTATTTCTGTTCCAGGACCTGGCTGGACTGCGCCTTTCGCTCTCCGCAACACCGAACAAAAACCCCACAGTTTTATGATATGTATGAAGAGGCCAAATCATGCGCATCATTTTCCATTCAATACCAATTCCTAATTCAGTGTTTATTTAGGGTTAGCTCACAGAAAACTACAGACTAAGACTCTCATTTTGGATTCATTCATTCCAAGTTTTTGCAACATTTGTCTCTGACATTTCTGTCACAAAACCTCCATCATTTAAACTTTCAGCTGTAGCATATCTTTGCCGACACTTATGCAAGGCCTGATACCACTAGAAATAATACGAGAATATTAAAAGTATATGAAATAAGATACTCCTTCACTAATCCCACAGTTTGTACATTTTAAATATGCATATTTGGTGGTGTTATAAATCACATAGCCAGCGATCGCGGACTGCTCACCTGTATGCGTGACAAACTGTGTGTGATAAAGAAAATAGCCTAGGAAAAAATGGATGGAGAGCGTGTGTGTGATTACAGAAATAGGAATTGCAACTATTTTTGCAATTTCCACCAGTTTCCGCTATTTCATTGCAAAAAAAATACCTAAAAATGTGCAACATGCATCACAATTTGCTATTGAAGCTGCCATGAAATCAGGCATTTTAGGCCATAACAATCTCCAAAAAAAGCTTTCAAAACCCTGAAGGGAATGATTATTGCACATAGCCAACATTGATATTGCATACCTGATTTAACCTGTGCTCGACACTTTTATATAAGATGCACTTCTTGACAAAGATACAGATTTAATGGACATAATTGAAGCATTCGGTTTCAATCTGATAATGATATTCTTCCACATTCTGATATTCTAGCAAACCTGCAGTAAACACACAGCTTGCACGCAGCGCAGGCACACAGCACTATCTGCTGAAGAACACAGCAGGTAATCTGAAGCAGTTCCAGGACTTAGTGCTGCTTAGATGACTCCATGCCTTGAGGGCCCGCTAAACACCGCTCCCTCGGCTAAAGCCCCCCGAGAGGGAGAATGAAGGAGCAATCAGTGGCTGAGCTCATCCACGCCTGCAGCACAGAGCTAATACTAAAGCTAACCCTCACCTGTCCATGAAGATCCCTTTACCTCCATGTGTGCAGTGTGCATGTGTGTGTGTGGATGTTGTGTATGAGGGGATGAGAAGCATGTGTGTGCTGAGAAAAGTCCTTGCCAACAGCACAGCTGCCTTCATTCTGACGCATGGTTCCATTCCATCTGATCTATCTATCCAGAAAATGAACAACCCACTTTTCGTTTTTTTTTCTCCCCCCGTGGTTTCTCTCTCTCTCTCTCTCTCTCTGACACCACCCCTCCTTCACCTCTCTCTCTCTCTCTCTCCCTCTCTTTCAATTCTCTTTATCTCATAATTTCTTCCAGTCCTGCTGTCTGACTCTTCCCTCCAGTCTCAAACTGTGCCGGGGACACAACCTGGAGCTCCAGCCCTCCTCTTGGAATGCCATTAATCCCAACATTCCCATCTCCGTCGAAAGTGAGATCATTAGACCGCTCACCGGCTGTGGAGTTAAGAGACATATTCTGATGAAAACATCCTGCTGGCCTGCTCCTCCCTTTCTCCTCCCTGTGAATGGTGCTGGTGTGAGCCAGAGGTTCAGGATGGACAGAGAGGAGCAGTCTGCCCTGCACTCTTTTATTTTCACCATCTGCAGGGAGAGCAACTCTTACTACAAATGGAAAACCCCCAAAGGGAAAAACTATAGTATGAACATTTCTAATGATTTTTTGTGCATAGCATGCAACACAATAACAAGTTGGCATACGTTGGATAAAAAACGGACAATGAAAGTGCAGCAAAATGATTCTGTTTGCAAAAATATGGACGTCTCAGAATCCCTCTGGGTGTATTAATTACAGTGTTTGGTGCAAAACATTTGATTGACCATAAATGCAGTCAGGGAAATGCATCAACAGAAGCTGCATCTATCATCTACTATAAGGACAGAATGTGAAAGCTGGGCACAGTAGCTGTGTTTTCATCTAATTGTCTAATTGCCTTTCTGCTGACTCGGACAAAGGTGTCATACCCTACGTGCCAAATTGACATTTGTACAAATGTGTCATAGCATGTTCGCATTACATTTTTATGATCTGACCATCATATTGGAATGCGGAGGGGAAAGCGGTGTACTAACAGGCAAGAAAGCTGCCAAGCCACTGACCACTGTTCAGGACTGTGTTACAACATTTCTTAAGCGTGAAACCAGTGGATAGTTCTGACGAGGGACCGTACAGTTTCGACATCTGTAAGCGTCACACCCCTGGATATTTTTAGAGAGTTGGCGGGACAATTGTCAGCCGTACTTCTTTTGACAAAAACAGAGAAGTCGGGAAATCTCCAGCTGCTTTCTGGGTGATCAAAACAGGTATTTTAAGCTAAAACATGATCTTTTCCTAACCCTAACCAAGTGATATCTGTGCATAGATACAACCAGATCAGAAGCATGCTGTTGTCACAACATACACTTTAAAAAAGTGGACTGAAAGAAACATGAAGTTGCAACATAAATGTGATTTTTGTTGAAATGTGCATTACCAACATTTATCATGATGATTTGGGTTGTGAGTTAAATGTTCGCTGTGTCATAACTTGGGCTCAAATCACCTCATTGGCGCATACAAACTCTTTTGAAACACATCTGAAAAAGTCACATAACTGCAGCTGCCACTGGGAGACCACGTACAATACAAGGCAACACAAGTGTCTGAGCGATCTGATCCCTGCTTATTGATCAGAGGGAATGATCAAACAGGGAAGGTGGAGGACTGCAGTGTAATAGCTGGGCACCCACCTGGAGGTCCTTCTCTCCACTGTACAAAATCGACCTTCACATTCGTTGTGCTGTCGTCACTGAGGGTATTGAGTACAGATGAGAGTGACAGCTGTTTGTGCGGGCATATTTTGCACTGTTGAAAGATCAACCCACATTCTATGTTTGCGCTGAGATTGTAAATATCATCCGCACGATTGTTTCTATTCTATTTCTGAGGCTCTTTGTCTCTCCTCCTATCTCTGCCCGTGTAATTAATAACCAGCCTGTCATTTTTACTTCTTTTGTTAATGCACCTAAATTAAATCCTGCTTTCAAAAGACCTCATTAAATGCATTCATTTAAACTAAACAGTTCTACTTTCTGACTGCAGGCTATCGTGCAATCTGATCCGGACCAAATGAACAAATAAAAGCCCTTTTTACAGAGCACTGCGACTCAATTAGGCCTTTTAACCGAACCACAGCAAATAAATCACTTTGTTGATCAATGTCTTCAATAATTAAATGCTGGGCAATAGCTTTTCTGTTTTGCTGCTGTCAATACTGCTGAAATTTATTTCTCTCCGGCCGTACAGGAAGTCAATTTTTACAACCCTTCGATTTTCGACTGCGAAAGCAAATAATTTGAATGCGGCAGCAAGGGGGGAATTAAACAGTCTGCTGTGTAACTGCAGACGGGGATGTCTTTACAGGGGCTTTGCGTTTTTTTGTGTTTTTTTTTCTGCTGCCACGTTAATCAATAGCTGAATTTAGATATACCCTCCAGTCCTAAACCCTGTGCACAACCCTCGAGGAATGCTGGTGCACAATGAGTCTCCGCAACCAGGATATGAATATGATATAACCATCCAGCAGTGGTGCTATTCACAGTGGTAATCTACCATGATGAAATACATCCTCTGAAAGCATTTCAGAAAGTTTTTCTGTGAGGGTCTGATTGTGTCTCATGCCGTAGTCTCCCTCCGGACAGGACTGTATATCATTATTTTCCTCCTAACCTCGGGCTATTTACTACACTTTACACTGACGAAATAACTTACTTTCAATCGGCAACCCTTGCCCTCTTTGTAAGGTAATTTCCCTTGCTGAGAACGGAGCAAGCAGAGGAGGAAGCAAAGGGACAAATTATCCTCAGTGTCTAGACGGGTACACGGGCAACAACAAAGGCTAACCTCTGCAGAGAACAGATCTGAGGAGGAGACAGGCACACAGTCAAATCTCTAGGCTGCAACCCAAGGTTTACACAAAAGTCGACGCAATATACAGTATCTGTAACAACGCTAAAGCAAATAATCACAACAAACAGAAATAAATAATGAAGTTGTCAGGCGATGGAAGGGAGAGTGCGCGGGGGAACATAAATCACGCAAGTATCACAATGCAGCACCTCCTTCAACAACATTCCCCGGGGAAAGGTCTGGGCAGACTCGGATCCTGGACTCACTGCTATGTAAATCATACCTGCCCCTACTAGACCCTCCGCCAGACCCCAACAGCCCCCCTCCAGACACCGCTCACAGCTCCCCTGCTAAACTGTTAATTCAACCCAGAAATCGCTGTAGCCGCGGAGCCGAGGTCTCAGAGGAAGCTCTCTAACCCCAGCCACAAAGCTCTCAACCTCTAACCTCAACCCCAGAGCCCTGAGCCCGAGTCACAGTTGCGAGCGAGGGCCGCGGCGGTGGGGTCTTAGCAGCATCCGACCTCAAAATCCCACATTAATCACAAGCACGAGATCCAGCCCCCTCAGTTTCAGTTCAAAAAAAGTCAAAGCAGAGTGTGATAAAGTGATGCTGTCATACTAACTCTGACTCAAAAGCACAGGAATAAATACACAGATGAAAAAAAAAAAAACACTGGGTGGGTAGGTGGGGAGAGAGAGAGAGAGAGAAAGAAGAGTTAAAAGTTTAGCTTCAGAGGCCATATTTGATCCTTCCAGACACTTCATTGGAAGCCCAGCGGGAGGAGAAAAAAAAGCTGTTGATGGAATGCAGCCATTTGGTTGACCCTGTGGCCGTCTCGGGGAGGAAGGCCGGAGACAGGTAGATATATGGCCAGTTTGTTATTGTGAATTCCAGATCCTGTGATTATCTCCGACTCTCAACCTTCTGGAGCTTTTTAATCTGGGGATTCCTGGGACGGTTCACTCGCGGCGGCTGACGTTGCTTCTCGCTCACCTTTCGCTGACCCTTCCCTTGACTACCCGAACACTGCACATACAAACACGCACACACACACACACACACACACACACACACACACACACACACACACACACACACACACACACACACACACACACACACACACCACACACACACGAGAGCTTCAGGATTCCCTGTTTAGGAAAAAAGAAAAGACGGAGGAAAAAAAAAACCCAGTACCTTACAGATTCCAGGGCCAGGGTCAGGTTTCGTTTTAATGTCCGTTGTGCATGTGGATGTGGGGCGGCTGGGGAAGAACCGGGGTTAGTGTGGAAGGGTGTGGGGTTAGCAGGAGTTCCCCATGGCACTCGTCCACCCGTGCACATACAAACCCCCCTGGTATCACACTCCGCTACTTGCAAGCTGAATGACGAGAAGCAGCTTTTTTCTCAGTTTTTTCTTTTACTGCCAGTGAAGTCGCTCTCCTCACCGCTGATGGGGGGGGGGGGGGGATTTTGAAATACCGTTAGCTGTAAAAGATGGTGATAGACAAGACAAACAGGAGACCCCTGATAGCAGAGACTTCTAGACAAAAGGAATCAAGTTTCTGCACCTTGCTCCAAACGAGAGCCTGCTGATTGAAACCAGATAAGGTTCAAATGGAACTGTTAGGTCCAGTAATGAGATTCCCCAAGCGTATGTTTGGATTAGGTGATTACAGACCTCGCCTTCCTCCTCACAGTCACTCACACATACACGCCGACACACGCACACGTGCGCGTGGACTTGTTACGTGCGTGCCGGCTCACACAACGACGGCGAAGCGTTAGGCTGTCGTAAGGGTAAGAGTTCATGAAAATGGTGAAATACAACTCTGTCTTCCTGTCTCTGTACTTTTATAGGGAGGTGTAGCAGAACAAAAGGAAAATGGGTTATGAAAATAGACACAGCTGGCAGAGCCTAAACAATAGGCCAGCTGGTTCTTTTTGAAAGTAATGATCCTCCCGGCTTCTCGCAGACGTGACAGGGTCTGCAGAGTTGCTAATAAAAGTATAGCTAATATTAAAGGAAGAGTAAAACAGACACCTGCTCTCGTGGAGGCTGATGTCAGGACGAGGGCGCACGCAGGGCAAGCCAGCGTCAAAATTGTCTATTTTTTTTTAAATCAACATCAATATTTTATTGGAATTATTTTTGAGAGTTGAATCTGTTATCACACAGCCTGAATCTTTGCTATAAATCTTTAATTCTACCCATGCGCCGCCGCACCCGGGCACTCTGCAAAGTATATTGACATACGTTGAAAGTTTGTAGGCTTAAGTATTCCGAGGGAAAAAAAAAAATAACATGGCGTGCATAATTAGGTGATGTTTCCATTTTTTAACTGCTGGGACAACACTGTCAGAGGCTTGCAGCAGCTCACTTCAATAACGGTGTGTGTGTGCATTGTTCTTTTGAAAAGTTTGTCACAGTGACAGCGTCACCGGGGTTTTTGACATCGCCTGTCATGCTGAAGATCTCTGCTGCCTCTGTTGCTGTCACTCCTTATCAGCACTCATTTCTTAAGTTCATGCTTGCAAATATTCAAAAACCATATTACCATACCTACCGCTGCCAGGGGGGCAGAAATGAAAGGAGGCAATAATCTCTCTCTCTCTTTATCTGCGAGCTATCCTTCAGCAAAGTATTCAGAGCTAGGAAATTTCCAGCAGGCTTATATGAGTGAGAAGGATATTAATGTTTTGATAGTCATCTTTTTTTTTTTTTTTTTTTCTAAAATGATCCGGCTTGTGTTCTCAGTGGCAAACACTCTAAAGTTATTCTTTTAATACTGCGCTAAATTATTCTATTTTACCTCGGGTTAAATGGCAATGTCACAAAAGAGCGTATATAAAATTATTAAATACGGCGCACAATAGTTTGGGGAGTGTGGGGGCGGCTTACATGCACATTTAATTGCATTACAAGACAAACACTTAGCACCATAATGCAGAATCACAGCGGTACAATTTCACAGTGCTTCCGCACAAAAACATGCTGCCTGGCATGCATTTTGGCATATCCATCACAATACTCCTATCTGCAAGGTGCAGGGTAACCTGATTTAAGGGCAACTTATTGGATTTGTGGGAGGGACTGAGAGGGGTGGAAGGGAGAAAAGAAAAACAAAAGGGAAGGATTAATCACGATGCGGCGGGATGACAGTGCCTACAAAGGCGGCCATGAAACAGTTGCTTGACGAGAGAATGAATGCAGGATCTGCAAGTAACTGGCTGCCACCGGCGATGTTCTTCCTCCAACTCAACTTGTCAGGTGTAATCATTTTGTTAAGCTTAATGTTTTATGCAAATGCACTTGGGGAGAGTTTTGTCAGGGGGCTGGTTGTTGTTTTTTTTGTGTGTTCCTCTGTTGTGTGATGTATGTGTGGGTACACATTGTGGTTCAATGTGTGCACGATGCTCTGTGTGTATGTGTGTGTGTGTGTGTGAGAGAGGGTGATTTGGGTGGTGGGGTGGGGGGGGCTTAGTATTTGGCGGTGTGGCGGTGTGCGTGTGTGTGGTATTGTTTTTTAAGCACTCTGAAAATATTTGCATTCCTCTGAACCCTGCCTGCGTTGCCCTGATTATTTCCTGTATGCATCAGGGTTTTTCTCTCGCAGAGATCACACGGCTCAAGTCACATCACACGCCGCCTGAAGAGGAGAGAGAGCGGTGCTCACTGGAGCCTTGCCTTCTCCAGTCTGCACTCTTTCAGCAGAGAGGAGAGGATAAAAGGATCAATGAGGAGCGGAGGGGAGAGGTCCGATACGTTGCTGTTGTTTCTCTCCGCACACAGCAATGTATTGACACAGAACTCAATGTATCGGCATGGTCTCATTATGATATATTGTATGTTTTGGACTTCCAATGTGGACTTTCAAGGTTACCAAGAAAAACTCAACGGGAGACAGGACAACGTTTGTCCTTTAAACCGTCGTGTCGATATCAGTCGGTTTTCCAATCCTGTCACCACTCATATATAACAGTAGGGTTTTTTTTTCCCACTTGCTATCTACGATGGCGGCGATGACAACGATACTGCATTATCCCAGTTTTTAACAGATAACAGGTCATAGATCTTAAGCAACAGCAGAAGGAAAAAAAAAAAAGAAAAAACTTATTGGATGTGTCAGAGCCAGCAGACGCAAACATCCAGCCACACTCACTCCCCTCGAATCAAAAAATGTTTCAGCCATAAATATCCAAGGTAATCATCTCTAAAAGCCAGCGGAGGGAGAAGGAATGCATTGGCACGGACCAAACCTAACATGGCCCTCAGGTCCTCTTTATGAACTCGCGCCTTTTTGTACTTTTATTGAGCTATATCATTTTTTATGGTTCATCATCATCATCAGAGGATCTCATGTGAGAATCAAAGCCTAATGTCAGTGTTGAGGGAAGAAAGCAGTCAGGCTGAATGCGGTCTTAGCCTCGGGTTTCATTTTCAATCGTCCTCAACCCATCCACACACACACATACACACACACGTGCCTTAATTCGCTGCCAGCTGCGATAAAACGGATGTAGCCTGTGGAAAGCGGGGTGGCTGTCTTATCTACAAGATGATATTCACTGCCTTGCCTTTTTTTATCACCTTTAAAACTCTCCTCATACTTTCAAACAGCCGCCTGAATCATATGGAGCAGGTTCGCTCTTATGCACTCTTCTGTTTCAGTCAAAAGACAGCAGACGGATTGAGATCCATCTGCACTTCAGCGCTTTGAATGAAATTTGACAAATTGCTCATTTTAATTCCCCAAAGAGTACATGCCCCTAAGCTTTCGCTCTGAAAAGTTTAGGTTACATCTTTTTCATCATCGTCTCGGATTGAAAGAGTTTGGGATCGGAAGTCAAATGTTGATGATTCGTGACTTTGAAAATTATTTTTGCGTCCAAAAAGGGAAAAAGCTGTGCAACCTCTGACCTCCGGTTCTGTTCTGCTTCTCCCATGTGCATACAAGTCATGGTGAAAATATTTGTTTAAACTGACATGACCTACAAAGAGGGGAATAATAGTGCAGAGAGGAAGAGGGAGGGAGAAATCTCAAAGCCTGTTTTAGTTTATGTTCGACTATTTTTACCCCTTTTCTTCAGAGACGCAATTTTCTATCAAAATCACTCTTGAACTTAACTGCTACTTGGGACTTGTAAAATCTGAAGCTGTCCCCTTATATTGTTCATCCGAAATGATCCATCTATTATAGAGCCTATTTACTGCCTTTTGCATTTGAGATTCCCTCGCTCAGTGTTTCAGAGATGATGACTGTCTCAAGCCGTTAACCCGCTGGACCGAATGCTACCGTAAAGTCAAAACATGGGTGGTGCCAGAGGTACAGATCACACCGATCTGTTTCTCATCTAAGTGTTGAGATAATGTGAGAGGGTTGTTATTGAGGAAAAGGCCACCTAGCAACCGCAGATGGTCGCCACGTGCCGCGTGTCCGTCCATTTGTCTTGTCAGCGCGGTTCAGTGGGACAGTTACTCAAGAGGCTTTACTGGAGGAAAACATACAGACATACCGAACGCCTACTTCCTCTCTGTACACTTGATATAATCAGTGATCCATAAATATTGTTGCTCAAAGCTGGGGTTGGTCAAATGGAAAATCCAGCAAGTTGAAATTTTGAAAGTATCCAACCAAAGAAATCTGCCAAAGTGGACTACGCCAACCAGTGTTGCTCCTGCTGGCAAGCTCGGAGATGTGTAAGCAGTGAGTTTGCGACCTTTCACAGGCTCTCTTAGCTTTTTTAAGACTCATTGCAAGATAAATAAACATCTCTGTTAAATGCCACACTCATATAAACACAAAATATAAAATAGCCGACATCTACCGCAGTCCTAAAAGTGCGAAATTTGACGAATTGCCTCGAGCGATGCCACTTGAGTCGGCATCAGTTGGGGTGGAAGACTGCACGTTTGAAAATGAAGAAAACTATATGGGGTTGTGGAGTTGAGCTTAACGGACCTCTGTAGACCGCCCCTCATTTCGGCTTGAGGCTACATTAGCAGCCACTAGCATAACACAGCAGGATCTCCCATCGAACTTTGGCTGTCACGTTGCATTTTGGGTAAGGTAGCCACCAAATGTTGACGAGGAAGAAGTATGCATAGAATAAAAAAGCTGATACCTCTTGTCCTGCTTCAACTGTTTTTCATCCATTGTGAGTCCGACGATGTTATGAGAGGGCGCGCTCTTAATTATCATTAATATGACCATATCGAAAAATGTTATGCAGCAAACACAAAATAGAGAAAAATCAATACAGGCATAGGTATCCTAACTGCAATATGAAAAAGTTCCTGTTATTCCAAGGAATAGGCTGAGATTCAGAGGAGAAACCACTTCGGGCATAAAGATTCTCCTTTTTCTTTTTGGACACACACACACGCACCGAGGCAAACTCCGAATAAACACTTGCAGCACGGACAAACACCGCCAGCACACGCACAAATGCACACGATCATTCTTTGTGTCCTTGCTCTGCCACGCCGCTGTGTACTGGAGTTAATATTCATTCCTTTTGCTAGGTGGCTCTGATGTCCCTCCACCCATAAGTAAGCAATGAATAAACTGTAGCTTCCAATAAACACTGGATGGTGTGTGGAGTGGAGTTGAAATATGGTAATGAGAGCGCGTGCGTGCACTGAGCATTCGGCCGAACCACCAAACCCAGGCCAGGGAGGACGAGCAATGTTGCAAATGACAACAAAGGACTTCAATAGCACTGCACGGGCAACAATAAAATGGGATCCGTGGGTGCAATTACAGAATTACTAGAGTGTTGTAGTGGCTCTTTCTCATTAGAATATTACCTCTGGCTCCCAACAGCAAGTTGAACCCCATTAAGATGACCTTCACTGGTGCAGCGCTCATTAAAGAACGCTGAAATGCTCTTTTTCATCTGTGGCCGTAATGAGGGGACCAGTGTACATATCAATATGGGATTTTATCAAGAAAGGCCCGGGCTGCAATTATAGGGACCTTTTTGAAAAGTTCACTTCTATTATGCCCCTCTACCACTGGTAATGACATTGTGGCCGCGCTCGCTCCCCCAGTAAGTTAATATCAAATATGAAACCCGATATCGGCGGCCCCAGAGACTGTGCATGCAGGCCGTGTGTGTGTGTATGTACACGTGTCTGCATGTAAGCACTACCACAGTGTAAGCAGGCTGCGTCCTTCATTGCATTGTGCCTTTAATCTTTTGATATTACAAGCCATTCATCATTCCATCCTGACACCTTCATGAAATAAAACATACAGTAATTAATTTTGCCCGACGCAGAGAGAGGGGGAAAGATCAGGAAAGAGGAGACGGGGAAGGGACTGCTGAGAGATGGTTCGGGGGGTCCTAAATTATGATTAAACTTAATGATATTTCACGTGTCAAATCTCGTCTGAATCCACTTTATTTTCGGATTCCAAGATGTGTCAGAGGAAAAAGCAATGAGGCCAGTGGAGCTTTTACGCGGATGTAATGCACTGATTGCATGCCAGATTCCTAAAACAAATCTGATTTCTCATTCATCAATATGAATACCTTAGATTATTACACTGTGTGACTAACAGATTCAACCACTGATGCTGTAAAATGTCAGAAGTATCCATTTGAATTGCAGCGCATTATTCTCGCTTGCACATGGTTTCGGGTTTTTTAAACAACTGATTTGTATCACTCCAAAGTATTTTATGTCACGTCAGGGCAGATTATCACTCCCCCTCTGAAGTACAACTTGCGAAATATCCTGCAGCGTGTTACCCACGATGGAAAGCAGACTTAAAAGCATGTTGGCTGAATTACGATCATCGACATTTAATGACCACAAATGCAAGAAAAACCGCCATATGGAAAATGAACAGTGAAGGCTGCAAACTGTGTGTACAGTACACTGCTGTTTTTTTGGGTTTTTTTGCGGGATCATTACTCCATCGCAAATCCCTGCTTCTTCCCTGTCAGTCGTGGGCTACACATCAGCCTGTTTCACACCGCTTTGCTCCGAACCCTCTAACGGTGCTGCAGACAGCGGAGATGGATGCTTACACTGTGGAAAGTATGAAATTAAAAGGAAAGAGTCTGATAAATTGACAGCAGGCACCTCAGGATAGAGAAGCAGGAGATGGAATGATCAACCTGACTTGAGGGTGGAGCGCTGGGGCCGCTGAGGAGAGGCTGATGGATGTACAGCAGGGTAGGATGTTTGGCTGCAAAAAAAAAAATAATAATAATGTGCGCTGCATTGTGTGTTCTTTGTTTCATTTGGGGATTTGCATGTTTATACTGTGTGCACACTTTTTCACGGCTAGGTATTATTTAAAATACAATAAATCTGACGTGCCTTTATGCTGTTCGAACCTTTTTTTGTTATAATACAGAAGTGAATTCATTGATCATTCTGTATTGATTGGCGTATTTCCAAAGTGCACAGGCTTTTTTAAACACATTTTTACAAAAACAAGTACCGGTATTTTAAGCTACCGGGATTGCTAAAAGGTTACATGTTTCTAATCAAAAGATCTTAAAGCCAATGCAAGCCAACAAAAAGTCAGACTGCTTATCAAACTAGAGAAAAAAACCTCTGACATTATTCCTCAGTGTTGAGACTGTCTGAAATGCTGCCATGGGCTTATGGAAGCCAGAAGCAATGTAGTTTTTCTGCGTGGCTGTAGTTACTCGCGGAACCTGCTGCTACACGCAGAGACATCCAAAAATAGGTCCTACAATTGTCATAGCGGAGCCAAATCTCGACTCAAGTATTAGGATATGGGGAAAGAATGCCTTTGTTTGAAATTTCTGACATCAGAAAATTTAGGAAGGATAGATAGCATCGGCGCAAAAGCACCGTCGGGAGACGCAGCTGAATATTGAAGTCATATTTCTGAATTTCCAATGTGTTTTCCCCACCATAACAAAAGATATAATTCTGCTTGTATATGCCCAGGTTGAGCCCTGAGCTTAGGGCTCTACACTGCCAGCACATGTGTGTTTAAGGAGGCAACAGTCGAGACATTACTGTAACTAATTTCCTTCGACTGCTCAGCAGCAAATGGCGAGGATGTAGTGGCCTTTCAAACCGGCTTTATGCCTCCCTCTTGCCTTCCCTTCCTCTTCTGACAGTGGTAAACCCCTGCTCCCCCTCCTCAGCGTACTGCCCGGCTGCTCACCCCAGCACAGGTGTTTCCCATTGCCAGTCACAGTCCCTCTCGCCCCAACACCAACATTGTTTTAAGGCAGAGGACTCTGGGCTCCTTCCACAGGCTCCTGACAAGCCATCGGGCCCATGTTTATCTGCGCGCATAAAACTGCATGCATCACAGTGTCCACTCGCTCAGCCTCTGGGGACAACACATGGTTTTAGCATTAGCTCATCCCTCTGAATGGAGTAAAAAGAGGATCTGAGAGGGGAGAGCAGAAGACAACTCTTGGCCAGCATCACTCTGCTGTATTAAAGTGGCTGCTTCACAAATACCACACAGAACAAGTGCCGTCTGATTAGGCCGTTACCATACCTGAGTTAATGGGAGCGGCATGCATGCAGTCATCTTGATAATTTAATTTGAGCGTGCCCCGAGGTGGAGCAATCTTTATTTCATCAGCTCAAAGCAGTTTATTTCATTAAAACGTCTACTTGTCCATCAGTAAGAACCTGTTCCTTTTGAGATAAGCTGGCGGAGTTCATCATAATTGCAAATGTTTGCCCATAATGTAAAGACCTTGTGGGGTCTAGTATTATTTGAGATGAAAAAGGTTGTCATGCATACAAATCAGAACAAGTGACAGTAATTCCCGCCAACATTTTTTCGATTAGTGGCAATTCACAAAGAAGTGTCAGAGTTGCTCAGACCTGCAGGGCATTATAATTTGGCCCCGCAGTTTGTCTTAAATCTGTGCTTTTAAACATATAATTTCCTCTAACAAAATCAAAAGTATTCTTTCAGTTATTTTTTTATTTTTTTCATTTCTTTTATGCGACTAAGCTGTCAAGAATTTTTGCCGGACTTCGCCGGCGGTTAGGTGCGAAAAAATCAGCTTCACTTTTGAGTCTCCCGACTTCCTCTCCCGTCTCGTACACATTTACAGTATTTACATTGATCGCACATGTATGCACGCACACACATACATACTCGCACGCACGTCTACACCCCACTCCCACGCACATCTCATGGCGTGGCGGCTGAGAGGGGACTAACTGACAGAGATTGCCGGGTAATTCGAGCCAACGTGATTGACTTTATGATCACTTTAAAGCCTCCAACTAGTCTTTATGCTTTCAAGATATGCCAAAAGTTTCCAGCGCAAAAGTGGCATGAAGGGAACGCGAGGTAGAAGAAAGTCTACAACCGCTTTCACTTCAGAACCCACCTCCCTCCCGTCCTTTCTCCGCTCACTCTTGCCCTCCCCTTGGCACTTTTAATGGCATAAAATTATGGGCCTGAAAGAGCGACAACAACTGTCTAGGTTTAAAACATAATACGCTGACAGGACTGACATGGCCATTTTCTCCTCCTCCATTAGCGTTGAGACGTGGCCACCTCCTTTTGCTCTTACAGAACCAACCACAGTGGCAGGCCATAGTTGTCAGACGTCATTTCCTCTGTCATTACCCGCTGACACGCTGACTGCCTTCACACTGACACGCAGAAAAAGAAATATCAAGGAGTCTGAAAGTATTTCGACAGAAGTCTCTCCTTATTGTTTCATTAATGTGAAGTAATCAGTAGGTGGATGTAAACATTGGGAATCATCAGTTAGTCTCGGTACAGATGTTAGAGGGTTGTGGTCTTTAAAGGGAGAAGACAATCCCAACACAGGGAATAAGAGAGGTCATTCTTCAAGGCTTCATCATCAAATATTGAATGACTGCATACTGCACACATTTCATCGTTAAGTTTTCCTATTACTTTTCCTGCAAAAATGGCTTCTTCTAAACTATTTGTTAGACACTACACGTTAAGCACTGGATCAGGATCAGTTACTTGACTGAATAGACAATCATAGTAGCCAAACCAAATATTTTTTCAACTGACAAAACATAGTATTTTTAGAAAGAAATTTTCAGACGTCTTTATAGCAGAAAAAAAAAAAAAAAAGCATTTGGGGGAAAACGGAGTGACATTTTCCAGGCATCACTGTAGGCCCAATGTATTTTTATTAAACTTGTAAGATTTGTAAAATACAATATTTTCCTAACCCTAACCAAGTGGCTTTTGTGGCTAACTCTAACCAGGCCTTGAAATTCTAAGTTAAAACGTAAAGAAATGCAAAGACACAACAGCTGCGAAGCTAGAGCCTGCTATCTAAACCCACCGCTTGCTTGCTTCACATTTCAATCGGCAAAACCAGCAATGTTTAGCGGGACGTCTAGACTTTTTCCAGGTGTCTGGTAAACTGGGTATTTTTTCGAAACATCAGGCTCACATCCAGGTGTTTTTGTGGCAACATGACCGGGTAATTCAAACGAGACATCAAGATAAGGTTTGTCAATGTCTGCCAAATTGGAATATCACGATGGCTACGATGTCCACTGTTAAACATTGTGATGGACAATGACATCATTTTTGTTGAGATGGTTACTTTGATTCCGAATTTAAGGTAGTGTGTCTCCTCAGAGTTGCTGTAAGGCAGCAGCTTCACATCAGCACACTGCTGTGAGGAAACAGTTATGCAAAAGTGAAAAAACAATCTATGACTGCGTTTCCAGACAGATGTTAATGTGGACTTTGACAGCAGTTTTATGAAAAGATTATAAACTCCTTCTTGCTTTGCTTCAAAATGCCAGATACATGCTCGGCCAAATCTCGAACTCTGCTATACGGAGTCCCTAAAATGTGACATCATCGCTCCTGATGATACCTCAAATGTTGTGTTGATAGACCTCCTTCCATATTCTGCAGGATCCTAAGCTCGGCCCTTGTGTGTTGACCATTCAGAGCATGAAATCCATCCCACAGTGCACGGGGCCTCAGCTCCTGAAACTGTAGATCTATCTCTTAGCTTAACATGTCGACCACATTCTGTGCTGTTTGCCCCTACCACCTAAGAGAGATAGACACACACACACACACACACACACACACACACACACACACACACGAAAAGAGCTATAATTCAAATAAACAGGAAGAGGATTATCACTCATGAGCTGCATTAGAACATCAGTGGAGAATGTTGATTTTGCTGAGACCATAAATACCCTAAATCTTTACAAACTTTTGGTGTCCGCCTGTCCCGGCTTAATAAGTATGTTATTGTTGCTCTAATGCGTTCCCCCTCACATGCTGCACCGTCCTAGTAGCACACTGTGGCAGAGCCAAGGCCTTTGTTTAGCTAATGTCCTGTGGTGGCTTCTGATTGGTCTAAATGACCTGTGACACCTCATTAGCTCCTCGAGTTGGCCTCTCTGCTTCGTATTATTAATGGCGACATTGAAAACAGAAGCCATATTAACCACCTCACACTTAATGGTGTTGGTTTTGATTAACGTCACCAACGCTAAAATGACAGTGAGGTTAATGGGAACTTTGAACGGGACCCCTAATAAACACGCACGTTCTGGAAGCACACAAACACACACACATTAACATTTTTCCCTATCTTGGCTGATGTCATCTTACCAGGGATTTGGGTGGTTATCATAGTGAGCATGAAAAA
The DNA here is from genome assembly GCA_963678695.2 of Diplodus puntazzo. Taxonomy (NCBI): domain Eukaryota; kingdom Metazoa; phylum Chordata; class Actinopteri; order Spariformes; family Sparidae; genus Diplodus; species Diplodus puntazzo. The sequence continues at coordinate 10,007,395 of OZ023175.1, forward strand.
TAAGACTGAACGGCCCAGGAAGCCTCCGCTGACTTGTCTATATGGAGCCTCATTAGGGACATTGATGGATGGGCTATTGCCACCACCGGGCTCTCCCCAGAAAAGCTCTGGGTATTATTAGTGTTTGTGTGTTTATAAACTGACACTTAATTACAGGTGCAGCATCATACCACATACATTAATGAGTTACAGCCCATTGAGTGTAGTGCAGCCTGGATACTTATGAGAAAAACTGGGATTGCAGCACCGTGACCAAGAATTGGTCAATGCTCGACAATTTAATACTCAAGGAGAGACATAAATTATGCTTTTAATCTTCATTAGGTTTTATCGCAGGGAATATAAATTGGAGGTGGCCAAAATTAGAAGTCGATCCTGTTCGCACAAAATAAATAAAATGAAACCCCTTTGAAAGTTGAAATAACCTTTTTATTTGCAGTTGTGGGAAATGCAGATATTTCTCTTGAATCCTCTTGTAAAACAATTAATGATAAAAACCACAAAATGGTTTACTGTTGGCTTTTTTTAAATAATTTTTATCAGTATCTCCTAAAAAGTATTAAAATAACAGTAAAAGAGCATAAATCACAAATGAAATGCATGGCCACTAGTTTGTTGTCATATTCCCCAAAGTTGCAGCTGTTCAGCTTGAGTCCAGATGCTAACACGTGTACTGCATTCACCAGAAGGAGACATGTTATGCTAATTTTTCAGTTCATATTATTTTTTGGGTTACTGTTGGGTTTACATACGTCAATGCTCAAAATACACATCAGTTTTCTCATTCTGTCCAGTGCTTAAGCTCTGTACCACCCTCTCTGTCTGAAACGCTCTGTTTTAGCTCCTTTCTCTTTAAGGCCCTTCCTGCTCTTCTCTGATTGGTCGGCTCTCACATGCCTGATGAAGCACGGCCAACAAACAACAAGGTAGCTGGGCTAAATCAATTGTTACGTGCCAAACTAGCCGCAAAGGCATAAATTATGTGACATCATGATGCAGCGTGATGTCGCAAAGTCACAGAATTAAACGCGGGACCACTGACGAGGCATCTTAGCATTGTTTTCTGTATGAGAAAAGAACTTCTGTTGGTGTGGACTTTGACCTTTTTTACTCAATTACATGTACAACAATCTATATAAAACACTTAAAGAAAGAAAAAGTTTTAAGAATTTGAGAGTTTTCTTAAGGAAGGACATGCAAATTACTAAAACACATGGTAATACATCTGTAAAAATGCCAGAATTGGCCAACAGGGTATATTTCTCATCAGCAATCCCCAGGCCAAGGTGTTAAAAAAAGCTTCCTAAAATATGACTGTAATAATGTTCACGTTCAGCAGGCTACATCAATGTAAGCATGTCAGAAACAGACCTGAAGCCTTCCCAAAAAATCTTTCCCTCCAAGAAATCTCTATTACTTCTAGTTGTAAGTACATCAACAACACCAATTTCAAACATCTTCATTAGAATTTACTGCGCGAAACAGCTGATATTTATTTTTATGAGTGAGCTCCATGTCATAGAGAACTCACTTCCCTTCCCCTTCACACACACACACTCCTGTAGTTGTGTATCGGATTTACAGCTGATAGTTCACTTTTATACCAGAGGAGGTCATATGATATGATATTTTTCTGTTTCCCAAAATGGCCTCCGCCAAGGGCCCAGACGTATAAAACACACTCCTGACAGCGATACATTTCACGTGATGACACTACTCTGAAACAATCTCGATATTGCCTTTCCCTGTCATAAACAAAACCTGACCACAGTTCTGTTCGCCTGCTTGTGTGCCGCTGTCGACTTGTCCGTCCAGCACTTGTGCGAAGGGGGAGGGCGAGAGGAGGAGGAACGGTGGAGGGACATGGAGACGAAAAAACTCTCTTATTCTCAGTGGTAGTCGACGTAAGTAGATGGGTTCACTCTGGGGAGAGCGGTGGGAACGGTTGTAAAATGCACAACTCCATGGTAACTGAAGGAGATGTGTGGCTCTGCTGAGAAAAACGAAACAAAGCGAGAGAAAGGGCAGGAGACAGGAAGGAGCGAGGAAGGAGAGAGGGAGGAAGGAAGAGTGAAAGAAGAAAGAAAGTGAGAGGAAGGGAGGCGAGCAGACAGACAGAAAGGGATGGAACAGACATGGGGGAACTCTGGCAGGTGCTTCATCATCTGCTAAGGCATTGTCGGGCCGCCCGTAAACAGTCATTGGGCTTCTCGAGGGAGCAACCTTCTCCATAACTAGCACAGGTATAAATCTGCCTCTTAGACACTAAATTAGACACATTCTTGAGAGAGTCTCACTCTGCGAGTGCTGCACAAACCTGGGGGAAAAAGGAAGACAGAAAATTAAGCGAATCCACAGAGAGTAGTAAAGGAGGTGCATGAATAAGGTATAGCCTGTGTGAATTTAACCAGATGGCCGCTTTGATCCCTGTGAAAAATTGTTAATGTTTTTTTTTACGCAAAGCTGTTATGAATAGTTTCTTTGCACCGAGCAAGAATTAATTTCCCCCACCATCTCCACGGGCTGTCATTGCATCATGTGCAAGTGCCTGCTGTGGCTCAAACCCGAGAGCTGAGTCCAAGGTCTGCGCTCTGTCACCTCGTCGCGGTGTTTATCCTTCATTACGACTCTGAAAACAGCGACACGCCCGTGTTTTTTAACCCTCGATGGATTTTTCTAACCCACGAAGTGATGACATTGTGCGACAGCATGACACTTGGATATTGTTTTAACACTTGCAGGGGTTTGGCGAAGGGGAGGAGAGGTTGGGGTAAAATACACGATGAGGAGTGATCTATAGTTCTCACCACATGAAGTTTTTACTGCCCGTGTGTGCGCCTATGAGTAGCCATGTTTGCCTACAGAATAGAATATTTGGACTTCAACAAGAATGTTTTTGTTCTATGAAAAGCAATGTGACTAAAAAGTCTATATGAAAAAACATAATTATATGAAATATTGTGACGAACACACATTTGTTAATTCCACAGATAAAAATACATACAGACTTTTGCACTGCATGGAACTCAATGATAATTTCAAGTAGGGAACACTAAATCAAAAAGTCTCAAGAGAATACAAAAATGTTCCTTGATAAAGCAGGAAGAAGTGTTTACATGGCGTATATTTACATGCCATATCTGCCCCGCCGAATGCTATCTGCTGCTTTGAATAACTTTTTCTGAAGTCGGAGGTCAAATTTGTCATCGCAAAGCCCTGCAAACATGACACTGAAGTGTGCTGCTATGTGTTGTAACAGGATGCTAATCTGCTAAACACTCCATCTGTATTTGCTAAAACATTGCCTCACTCACGGGCCTGTTTGCTTAAATGGCACTTTAGCTCGCTCGCGGTTTCAAAAGGTACTACGCGGGTCAAAAGGAAGGGAAAAAGTGGGTTAATGTGCAGGCATTTCATAGAGTTTTAATGCACTGACAAACGTGTCTTTATTAGGAGGCTGTTGTCAGGGGAAAATGGGAGGTAATGGTACAAATCAAGAAAAACACTATAATTTTATTAATGGTCAAACAACATAATAATGGGATTAACAATCCTCTCACTTGACAAAACAACATTTTAGCATTCAAACTGACTTTTTAGTGGTGTCAGTTTAACAATTACATAAGAGAAAAAAGTTCAAGTTAAAGGTGCACTATGTAGTTTTGGGGAATACATCAGAACATAAAGATCTGTGTTATGCCTAAACAAACTTAGATTTCATGACTGAATAAACTGAATAAACAAACTGTCCATAAAAGACAACATAGTTTGAGTGTTTCACTTTGTTTATATGGCGGAACCTGCCACCTTTCTAGCTTCAAACAGTGTTCTTGGGATCCTGTTTTTTTTTTTCCCAAAGTGCCTAGTACCCCTTTAAGGCCTAGTTTAATTATGTTATGCATGATGTAGTTAGTACTTAAATCTACAGTTGAAGTTTTACATAGGACACAATGGACCGCACTAATCCGTGCTTGCAGTCCCAGCCAAGGCTTTGTCAGCCCTCCAGTTTAGCCCGACTATTTTACTAGTTCCCCTCTCAGAGAGTTTCTCTAAAAAAAAAAAAAAAATAAAAAAATCCCCACAGGACCTTTTAACATTCTAATAAAAAGATTTTACAGAGTGGTGTGAGTGTGAATTTTGGGGGATGATGCTATGGAAAGAAGAAAAAAGGAGGTGAGCACAAGATTGTTAGTGAAGGACAGGAATAATAAAGGCAAGGTGGTGAGCATATTTTACCCATAAATCAGGAAGGCAGCGTATCATGCGATATGTTGGGTTTAAGTTTGTTGAATCATATAAAATGATGGCGTGAATCCAGATCAGTGCACTCTCAGTAAGGCGGTATAAACAGTGTTATTTAAAAATGCGTAATACGTAACACTGTGAAAGTTTTAAACAAACTTTCGCGATGTTTTCTGTAGAGTCAGTTTTAAATTTTGTTGTTATAAGAAAGTCCCATTACATGTTTGTTTTTTTGATTGATCACACACACACAATACTGCGCACTAAATCATCTAAGCCATAATCAACCTTTGATACAATAAGCCTAGTGCTGACAGAAATAATCCACTGGCCACCTTCTTAATGAATAATTGATGCCCATCTTAACAGGCTAATGAATGAATGTGGTTTGGGTTTGAGTGATAGCCCTCTCGTCGGAGGGGAGCTATCCCAGGAGGGACGGGGCACAGGAGACGGAGGTGCCATCTTCTATAACCTGCATAATTGGTCACTTGACATGAGTGACTTGACTGTGTGTGTCCGTGCACCGCCGGTGGAGACTGACCCTTTTACCCTATTGTTTATTAGCACTGTTCCAGGTTATCACACCAATTAGGCCTGGAATAACAGTGATCAAGGAAGGCAAACAAAAAGAAAGTATAAAAATGCATACTATTAGCTGAGGGAACAGGGGATCAGCTCATTGAAAGCAAGAATAAGAGAGTAGTCTTTTGACCTTTCTTACTAAAAATATTCTAAGAGGAATAAATAATCGAGGAGTAATTATAGAATAGGAAAAAAAAGGATCTCTCTTTCATGAAAGTGCATGCTGTGTATCTCTAAAAAAGAAAACGTGTGGAGAGGTGACAAGGCTCCAGAGCTGTTCCCTGTGTGCATTTGCATTAGGCCTGTCCAAACAATCATACTTACATTTTAGCACTATTATGCGCACACCCTTTTTTCCACAGGTCTGATAACATTCTCACTGCAGTTTCGGTGTGGCACTCTGACCAAACAATGCCTTATTGACACGGGCCCTGGCCTCACAATAGCCACAAAACATCAGGGTTCCTGTTTTTGTTGACACTGTTTGAGCCGGCCATTGAAGGCAAAGCCACTGTGGACACAGCAATGCATAATTGGAGCTCTCTGTCATACAATACAACAAATCAACCCTTTAAATGTTTGAGCATGATAAGGCAGAGAGAAGGCACACAGAGGGGGGAAGCGGGACAAAGACAGGGAGGGGGGGGAGTCAGGTGAATGGGAGAGTGGAAAGTTGATGGAAATGGAGAGTTAAGGGAGACCACGGTGCCAGGCGCCACTAGGGGACAGTAGTAAGTCACGAACGGCAGCGGGGAGCGGCGCTGGTGTATGTGTGTTTGTGTGTTTGTGTATGCATGCGAGTGTGTGTGCGGCAGACAGTGAACAAAAGACTTTCTTTGTTGCACTCTCAGATAATAAAAGAATTCAGAAATAGCTACTTGACTGCTTTAGAAAAGATCTTGACAATGCGTTGGCCCGTAATGCACAGGAACAGCTCCAGATTTACATAATCATATGTAATGTAAACCACTACGAGGCTCCACAGCCAACAAACAAACTGAGCGGGGAGAGAGGGTGACAGTGGGAGAGGGATCCACTCCCCCCCCCATGGACTTTATATACTTACTAAAAGTACATTTTGCCTCATCTGCTCACAACAATAGGACGACGTTTGCAAATTCTGCAGGCCGGCGTGCTGACGATTCAAACAGAAAATAAGCTTCTCAGGTATAAATATACTTACAGAATGTTGTGTTTTATTTATTTTTATATTTACTTAAAATGATTTATAGCTTTAATTATTGCAGTTTCCTTAAAGAAAGAAGCACACAATTTAATGCTGATTCCACGCTGACAACTGGTTAAAATAGCAGAAATTGTATCTGGTATTAAAAGGAGGACGCCTGTGTGTTAATGAGACACAAAAAAACAGGGACCTTTTTCTCTGACCGCAAGACCAAGACGAATGGCCGGAGGATTTCACGCTGTAACTCGAGGCATGGCTACTTATATCTGCTCTCTTTGTGCCGAGTGTTTAAAAAAGGGGTCATTTGTTTGGTAACTGGTTAAACCCAGAGAAGTTAACACCTCCACGTACCTCTGACGTTAGACATAACTGTCAGGAGGGAGCTCAGTGTTTCTTTTTTTCTTTTTTTGCTATGGTAACCGAGGACGTATATTCAAAACACGCTGCTGCCTCCTCCTCCTCCTCCTTCTCCTCCTCCTTCAGCAATTAAAAGCAGAACAATAACAATATTCACCAATGACAGCGGCGTCTGTACAGTAGTTATGCCCTTCGTTAGTTTCACAATGTTCCTCATGAATTAGTTAAGTCTGTTAATTGCACATTTATTACACTCAAGGCCTCAGAGAGATGCACTAAATGGCTGTGGAATAAAATAACACTTGAACACATATAGGAATCATGAAAAATAAATTAAGCTTTTACATTACAGCTTAACCTCGTGTGGCAAAAAATAAATCTGAGGAATTTATTTACTTGTTTTGTTTTGTGTTTTAGAGGAAAATGGAAAATTCTCAAACCAATCATTTTGTTTGCAAAAAAGGAAATTAATTCATACATTTTACTTTAGACTAAAAATGTTATCAACAATCTGGAAGCCTGATAAGCAGGACGGGGTGAAAAGATAGATTTTTAATTATTATTGATTATTGATTATTGATATGATTATTATTTTATTTTTTTCAAGAAAAAAAAAACAGCCCTAATTATTGCAATATTTACATTTGTCTCAAGTGCCTCCGAAACAACACGCTAACGATGATGTTTATTCGGAGACAAGAAAATAAGGCAAATATCAGAATGATCCGGCAGCATAATCTCTTTGTGTTTACACTTTATCATCGCCTTTTCTGATCTCCGGCGTGTTTCATTATGGAGTGACGTTTGAGTGACACCGCGCCGGCTGTCACAGCCATGTGCCGAGGTTCCCTCTCATTTCCAGCGCCAACAATAATAATGACTATTCTAGTGCTAGCCCCACTATTTGTGTTATTGTTGTGGGGTGTCAGACACAGGCCCTGACGTTTGCTATGCTATCAGCAGGAGTGTACAAATACAAACACATTTGCCTGAGTTATTGACCTTTATCTCCCCACTTTCTTGACAGCCTTCTCCAGTTATTGACAATACAAACACATGGGACGACGCATAACCTTTCATTTACGGAGCGCTCTCTCTCTCTTTTTGTCTCTCTCCCTCTCCCTTCGCTCGCTCTCTCCCTCAGCCTGTGTCTCCCTGCTCTTGCAATTTGTTTAAATAAAATGGGGCAGACAATGGTTCTGCTCATTTCTGCCATTTTTCTTTCACTCCAAATTTCAGAGGATAATATCATTAGACCGATACAATGGCTGCTATTCAGCCTAAGATACACAGATATTTCAAGTATTCAATATAGTTTTGACATGCTGACATTAGGGGAGAGTGTTGTTTCCCTATTTGTTTGCTTACAATGTCGATTCCGTCATAAATCTTGGATTCCTTCGGCGAGATGTTTGTCTTTATGATGTTCAAATTGCCACAGAAATATATAGACGATCAGCGCAATCAAAACACGAAGATGCACGAATAAAAAAAACCAAAACATTTTTTAAAAACTAAAAACTGCCACGGTTGAAAAATAAATATTTACAGAGTGTATATGGGGCATTTACATTTATGGTTAAACACAGAGAAAAGTACGGAGAGTGGTTTTATTCATGCAGAATGAGGAGCAACATAATTATTCTGGAAATGGGAATGAATCCATAAACCCATAATAAACAGAATAATTTACTGCATCTCAATACAGCATTGAATAACAATGGTCATAAAAACCACTAGTATTCCACTAATGATTCTCCTCAAGGATTTATTGTGTTTTTCAACGTGTGTCCTCTTGCATTTCAGCGTGAAAAATAGCACACATAAAATACGGATGTCCCCACCAGTCAGCCCCTCTGCAGGTACTGCAGAGCCCCAAAATTAAATTTTAAACAATCCAGACCAGTGTTTGGTGACCATGGTTAATCATCAAGAAACAAAGACATCAAACAATATTTGATAATGAGAAAAATGCCTCCAGGATATTAGGGGATGGGGGGAGAGCACAGCGTGAGCCTCAGCAGCAGAGCAAGGTAGAGAGGCCAGACCAGACACAAGCCGCATTCACATGTGCGGTGACGGTGGGTGTCTGTGTGTCTGTGTGTGAGTGTGTGTGTCTGACACGCGCATAAAAAATAAAACCCACACACGCATGCACATGTCAACTTCTACCTCATGCACATACGCACGTGCATGCATGTACACACACACACACCCCTCTTATGGAGTTAAAAAGCCATTAAAACATTGGCTCTTTTTTTTTTTTTTTTTTTTAAGTTCATGACGAGATAATTAGAATTCGGTGTACGAAGCCGGTGGTGAGATTACAGCTTTGCGAAATTGTGCTACATTTTGAACTTCACTGCATCACGCCTCAACCCAATTATCTGCAGTTAAAATGGCTTAGTGAGGCTCCAAACTGTGACTGACGAAAAATATGGACGAACCCCCCCGCCCAAAAAAAGTTTTCTTTATAGATAAAAGCGATTATTTTCCGCAATTTTTTCTGAAAGGCGAAAAAGGCTAGATTTCTATTTGATGTATCGTACAAAACAAATATCACATTTGGATGATGTCTTAAAAAGAGTATTCATATACTGGATAATAATATATATTATATCATAATATTAAAATGTATTTATTAAAATATATCATCAACACATAATTATTTTATAAAAATAACTCTAATTCTTCCTTTCAGTAATAAATGTAACAGGCTGGTTTCATTTTTCATCAGGCCGGTGTAATTAGTGCTAACTAAAATAAGAAGTTGGACAGACAGGGGAGGAGAGGGAGGGGGGAAGGAGTGTTGGGTAATGAGGAGAAAATGTTTTTTTCCCTCTTCCTCTGTCATACTCTCATTGGGTTATCCTTGATTGACGCAGCGTTAACGGTCTGGCCAACTCGAGGCAGATCCAGAAACCTAGTCCGAACGGCAGCATGTGCAGCCACCTCGGACATGCAAATTGCACCCGGGCAACCCGTTGACTATGATTAATGAGCCTGGGCTGCAGCCTTTGTTTCCGCGTGCAGCCGTTTAGAGTGAAATACAATCCCAAAATATTATCAATCCCCTATTAATCCAGTAAATTTGTTCACATCGCACATGTTGTTTTGACCAATTTACAGCCAAGCGTGTTTGTGTGTGTCTGCACGTGCATGCCTGTGTGTGTTACACGGGTGAGCACAATTGCATTTAATTACATGTCCTCTAATTAAATTCATTAAAGGATAATAAAATAAATGGAAGAAACAGCTTTGAAAGCAAGGGTGAAACACATGTGTCTTGTCTGCTGTGATGTAAAATATGGATGTGGGATTTTCAGGGGCAGTCATGCTGTTCAGGGGGGGAACGCACGAATCCGATACCTTGCTAATACTACAGGCATTTCCTGGTTATGGCTTGCCTCATGTTTAAACTGTGAATTTTCAAGCGGAGATCCCAGACTCCCTGAAGATTGGAGAGCAATTCTGTGGTGCAGAGGAGTGAAGTCACTTCACAAATGGAAAAAAAAAAAAGAAACATTATGACAGTAATGCTGACAATCTAGTGTAACAAAATGCTCTGTCTGCATGGTGAGTAATATCAGTGGATAAGGTAAAAAGGGACTAATGTGCAAGACATGTGAGGACCTGCAATTTCCTTAAACTGTGTGATGAGCAAGGGAAATTACACAACCTCACAAATCTTACATTCATCGACTGGAGATACTGTCGATAAAAAAAAAAAAAAAAAAAAACACAGACGCATTTTCTCCCCTGCACAGCTACAAACTTCCCCTCTGCTGCAAGCAAAATGTAAATGTTTTCCAGGCATTAAGGTATATAAGTGCCATTAGTGGCACAGTGCTTAGCACTACAATGGTGTGCCGAGAGCAGTGGAGCAGAGATCAGTGCAGCATCTCGTGGATATCAGAGGGAGACATCCTTTGTAAATTCATCTCCCACTGTGAGCAGGCTTCACAGCTGGTTAACGGCACTGTGTGTACCACTGCCCTGTTTACACGCAGCCTCCAAAGCACTCATCTTTTCCCCCTGCATCCTTCCCCTGTATCCCCTCCATTGCCTTGCTCTCTCTTTCAGCTCTCATCACAGCCCTCTGTGGCTCTCGTAGCCATCAAAGATGCACACAAACTGATTTGTGTGGACTACATACACACACGATCAGACACCTACACACAACAAAATCTGTGATCCCCTCGCTTTTGGGGCCATTACAGTACACCGGCTTCCAACCCCTTCTCTGATTTTTATCTTTTTATACCATCACATTACACTGATCCTTTTATACCTATTACACACGCGGCTCCCCACCAAACCCCCTGATCCTCTGATACCTAGATGAGTAAACTGCTCCTCCTGCCCCTGACCTCAGCCCTTTGTAGCAATCAGACCAGACTTCCTCAGAGGCCCTGATCTTATCTGGCCATACCAATCCCACTACACAGCTCCCTTTTGTAGCCACCACAGAGCACTGAGCCCTTTCAGACCCAGGGACTGTGCCGGTGAACACACAGCCCGAGACCTCAGCTCATCTCAGACATCATACTACACTGCCCAACAACAATGAGCTCTATTTTCTGATGCACCACAGGTCAGATAGAGCCTTTTCTGCTCACCGATGCATTGTTCCCTCACAACGGAGGAAACCAGCAAAAGGGAAGACGACAGAATTATTTGATGTCATCATAATGTCAATTTGAGTTTGTGTTTTTTGCACATTTTAAGGCTAATTATTTGTGGTTCGGATCATCTTTGCTTGATAAATTAAATAAAAGAAAAACAGAGAAAACATGAAACTCGCCATAAAATATCTGACACTTCCACTAATCTGTGCGTAAAGTGAGAGGGTTAAAGAGAAAATCTATTAGGGTAGACGGAGGTTTAGCACTGTTCAGAGACTAATTACACAACAATGCCATTGTAAAATTATATTGATCTCAGGGGATGTATTTGACAAATTAGGTCTTAAAGATTTTAGTTCTATCTCTGTGTTGTCTAAAATCACCACTCCAGAACAAGAAGCAATCACATGGTTCAGAGGAAAATAACAATAAAGAAAAATCAGTAATTCATTATTGATTATTTTTCCTCAAATATCCGTTTGTAACTGTAAGAAAGCGATTTTCTATTCAAATGAAAGCAGTTTGGAGTTAGAAATATTTCGACTATAGGCAGAGCTACAATTCATCATTTAAATTACATATTATTTTTTGGGCATGTTTCGCACATTTCCGAAGTCTTTTTTTGGACCACAGTACATCATTATCCTTGGTATAATTTACATATTTCTGCTGGGGGGCATTTCAGCATTACTTTCTTGGTTCGAGGTGAAAGGTGTTGATGATTCTGGGGGATGGCCCACAGAAATTCCTGCAGGTTGTGTGAAATAATTAAGAAAAAGCCCAGACCAATACTTTCAGATCGTGAAGGGGGGGCAGAGTTCCTGTCTACGGCCCTGAGTGAACCACTGACAAGGTGAAATAATACAGTAGATAAGTACACATTTATAACATGTCACTACAGTGGAATTTGGAAAACTGTATGGCTCCTATAAAGAGACCGTTAGCACTGCACTCAGCACTCCACTCAGCACTCCAAAGGGAAACTTATCAGTTTTATCAGCAGCTTAAGAGGTTTTGGTGCAAAATAATAACATTTAAGTAAGGATTAAAAATGTGTCTTAAATGGGACTTTCTGATAAATTGCAAACACCAAACTCACTTATTACTTCAAATTTGTGCAACTATTGATAGAAATCGTCGTCCAGCTGTTCTGTATTATACATACGCAGTCAGAAATTCGCCCCCTTCTTTCTCCTTCTCTGTCTGTCCCTCTTTAAAATGCACCTCTCGTCGTCCGTACAGTTAATTATCTTATTTTTTTCTTTACTTTCTCCGATTTAAGAGAATTCCTTTCCATTCATGTCTGGTACCTGCCTTCGTATCGCCTGCGTTTGACGACAATCCCGTGATGCTTCGGAGCTGCAGAGAGTGAGCTGCAGCATGTTGTAGCGAGTCACCGCCTTCGTGCTGCAAAGTTACCAATCACCGGCCGGCATACTCAGCTCCGTGGACGGATAGACCAATCAGCGCGTTGCTCACACAAAAGTCAGCTCTTCAACTTCCTAGCGGGAAGCTGCTGCAGGGACCTGTTCAGGCTGCAAGAATCAATGGTAAACAACGCTTTAACGTGGTATTTATCGCTCTCAAGTCGTATTTGACATTGTATTGCATAATGTGTGAATTCAGCAATGCTTAGAAGATGAGGCTAAATGGTTTATTGTGTGATATACGTTTAGTGTGTCGCGTTAGCGGTAACATCAAGCTAAGTTTTCTTAGCTATGCGGGTACAGCTGATTTTGACAGCTGACAGATCAGATTGCGACAGCAGCAGCGTCCCCTTACCCAATTCTCCCTTTCTGTTTGCACAGATAGAAACAACAACTAATCAAAGGAAGATGAGACTGTCCCGAGTCGAATATAAAGAGATAGTGAGATGGACTGAACAGCTGAGACCTACACGGCAGTGTATGAAGATGCTAAAGGAGAGATTCCCAAAGTAAGTAGTCACACACTGGACTTCCCACATGTGCGAATGTATTGTTTACAGATGTAGATGGGTTTGTTTATGCATGTGAACACGCTATACTGCTGTCTCTTAGACAGTTTGTACTTTGTGAAAAAATGATTCATGAAAAACAAAATGTGTTTACATTATAATTTACATACATGAGAGAATTTAAAGTAACTTTATGGGTATATATATATATATATATATATATATATATATATATATATATATATATATATATATATATAAAAACATCATACAATTAGATATTTATAATCCCATTTTATTCACTCTTTATGACCACTAATTAATTCCACACAGGTTTCTGTATAGGCTTCCACCACAGCATTAGCCAATGTTTTGCCATGCAGCTCCTGCACATCCAGAGATCGAAGAGAGAGGTTAATGGTTGTGTTTGCCTTTCTCCTTGACACTGAGGGCCCTCACTTTATTGAACGTAACATGTGTAATCCCCCAAGGCCACCAGGACACCATGGCTGATCCCGTCGAGGTCACTTGCAAAGTCATATGTATTTGGAGCTTCCTACTTCCATCGCGTCCTAATCACCAATCTAGAAGAAGGTATCAGGTCCCCAAAGGGGACACAGCGGAGCTTGAGCTTGCCTTTGTTCTTACCATCAGCATTTTACAGAATATGTCATGCGTATATAATTCATCCAATATCCTGTATGTTTAGGCACCAACACCAGGAGGGCCTTCTCATGTTTATTTTGAGTTTCCTCTCTCCTGTTGGTTTCCTAATCCAAACTGTCTTTAGCAAAATGCCGTTTTTTATTTTTTCAAAAAGTGGTACTGGTGGGTGTAATAATTAAAGGAAAACATTGGACAGTTTTCATTCCAATAATTCTGCACGATCTCCCTCTCCCAGAGGTGCTGGCTTTTTTGTTTAGTCTTGCTGGTTATTGTTATTATTTCGTCCACCATAACCAATCTTGGGGAGGCCCTTGCTCTTTAAAATCCCTGAGTCTCGTCAGTGGGCCTGACAGACAGGCACGGCAGCAGTGTTTTCACAGCCTGCGAAATTATTCTGGTTGTCCAATCAGCTGAGCTGGGCTCTGGAGGGTTAGTGATTGGACTGGCAGGAAATCAGGCTCTTAAGACATAACATATCGACTAGGCCATCCATCATCTCTTAGCATGCGCTCAGGCACGGCAGTCAGCCACCCCCGCCCCGCACCCCTCCTGTCCCCTTGGACTGTGTGGGAGCCCTGCCACTGCGTAAATATTGGCCAGGCTGGGGCTGGCAGGGGAAGGGAGGGGGTGGGAAAGGGGGGGACGTTAGCAGTTTGTTGTGGACAAGTCTGCGCTGGGGGGGTGGGCAAAAGATTGGTTGGGTTATAACAGTGAGAGATATAGAAAAGACAGGTATCTGGATATCGAATTATTTCACATCGTACTGGGCGATTTCCAAATGATGCAAGAAATGTTGAGTGAACTGGAGACTCGTGTGTTGTCTGCTAGTGTCATGGCAGAAGCTGTGGTAGTTTTTTTTCTGTTGCGTGTGCAGTATTTGTTAGATGACACACCTATTATTTTATGGGCTAATTTCATCATGTGAAAAATTTTGTTTATGCTAACTTTTTTAACATCAGTCTAATACTAGTAATTAGTTGCAATGAATTATCTGGTATATAATTGATACAGAATACAGTAATAAAGATATAATATTAGGAGTTATTCAACATTAAATATTCTGTAATACAGAAGAGTATAACAAATGTATGTATTACATCACTGAGTTAAACATCAATTTTAATATTTTCCGTGCAGTTTTCCATATCTTGATATCTATTGATATCAGAAAATATATATACTGATATTGATTTTAACTATATTGCCCAGTCTATTTGATTTAAAGCCCCATATTGCTGCTGCTGGCCTATCAATCATAGATCGATATATGTTATATATGTTATACAATATGAGGCAATATCAAAACATTATTTTTTTTACAGAACGTAAAAAAGTGTGTTTGTGTACATTCTCTTTGTATTTTATACTGTATATAAAAGAATATTTGCCAATATTTATTGATCGTTATCGTTATTGGCCCCAAAAACCCTGTATTTGTTGGCCTCTAATTAGATTTGAGTTGTAATGATATACATGAATGTGAGTAGCCTTTATCCTCAATTCTCTCAGTGCTACATTGAGTTCAAAACCATTTCATAATCATTGCTGTTGATGGGGGACTTAAAGGGAGGAAAATTTAAACTTTGAACAAAATGAGTGCGATAGGCCATTTCAAGGTAATTTCCACGGACAGTCTGTCATTCTCTCTGTTGTACTATGAGTATGGGTGGTGGGAGGAGAGAGGGAGTGTCCCATAGACAGACAGAAAGAGAGAGATTGCGATGTGGAGTCCCTCATCTGTAACGGCTGCATAACACAGATGTTGGGAGTCATCTGTCAGCCTGGCCTCTCTTGCCGGGCCCGAGCTGCTCTGGGGGGAAAAGAATTGGACACGGTGCTGTCACTTTTTACCCCCACTCACAATGGAGGGACATGCAAATATCAACCCCCATTCCTGCCCTCTCTTCCTTGCCCTCCTCTTAGCCAGCCGTGGTGTCCTGCCTAGTATCTGGACCGAGGCTAGGCAGCGAGCGGGGGTGTGAGGGCTCGTCGCAGGCCGGTGCGGGGGGAAATGTGACATCAGTCCCATCACGTCCCTCTCTTGCCTCATATTAGAATTGGAAATGATGGGCTGCTCTCTGAGGCCTTGCCTGGCTTCCCTTGGGTCTAGAGGGGACCCCGGTCCTTCCACCCTTTGTCCCCAGAGAGAGTCTGTGTAAGAAGGGCGAGAAAAAAGAGGGAGGGTGTGTGAGAGTCCTCTGTGTCCTTCTGTGCTATATTATGAATGAATTTGGATGTAATGATTGCCCCCCTCTTTAAAATGCCATTCAGCTCACTCCTCATATGGCTTTCACAGTCATGGAAGTTGGAGGGTGTGCAGAAAGGGGCAGATGCCTCGTTTTTTGGAAAACGCTTAAAAAGTAACGTGTGAAGCATCCCTCCCCTCTAAACATAGTCTCTGCCTCCTCTCTCTTTCTTTTACTCACACACACACACACACACACACACACACACACACACACACACACACACACACACACACACACACACACACACACACACACACACACACACACAGCTCCCTGGTGAGGAGTCCCTGAACGTTTTTCGAATCGGGCCCTAATGTGCCGTTTTCATCAGCACTGAGGCGGGCTGCAATATGGTGCTGGGGCTCGCTCTGGGAATATGAATGTTGATTAAGCATGCGTTCAGCCTTTTGAAATTCTGAAGAAGTGTCAGAATAATGGATGTTGAGCAAATGTCAAGCATTTGTTAATTTCTCTGTTATTTGGGGTTTATCTAGCATGATCTTTGGAGGGGAAGCGTGGGACAGGGTTGTTGTGGCATGTGCCATTGATATGGTGATTTCTTGGCTACAGACACTTTGTTTTTGATGGTAATATCTAGGCTCAGGATGAAGCTTAGGGACTGGCTCATTGATTATTTATTGGGGCTGTAGTGTTTATCTCTTGTTTTTTTTAACATGCTGGTTAAAGCTAAGGGTTTGGTAACAGCCGCGATGCATTAAACTGGAAAACTCTTTGTACATCATGGTTTAATTTTGTTGCTCAAGAACTCAACAAAAGGCTTGACAGATTTTTATTGTTATTGTGAGCTCCTCAGTAGAGTTGCAACAATTAGTTCTTTAATTGATTAGTCGATTGATAGAAAGTTATTCGCCAACTATTTTGATAATCGGTCTTTTTAGTCACTTTTCAAGCAAGAAAAGGTTTTGGACTGTTTGAAGATGCCACTTTTGGGTCTGCGATGATGAGCATTTAAGGCACAAGTTTAATCATGAAAATAATTGCTAAATTAATTGATAATGAAAATGTTCACTACCATAGTTGCGGCCTTACTAAAAGCTGTGTATTGCTGGAAACCTGCTTTTATTTGTTTATGTCATCTCACATTTTACAGTATAGAGCATAGTTTTGGAATCCAAAATTCCAATTCCCAAAATGACTACCGACTACCAAGTTATCTACGACAACTAGCTTTGTTTTTATTTTGGCCCAGTCCATAATCTGAAAATTCACATTTTCATCTCTAGTTCAGAATCCCGTCACAAAGCTCACCCTGATCACGGTTTCTAAAGGAAAACACAGTCACTTCTTTGTAAGGTGATTGGGGATCTAAATAAATACTACTTACTCAAACTGGCCAAGTCTGAAATCTATATAATGTATCAACAGTATTGGTGCTAAATGTCCCAGTTGGAGTGTTTCTAACTGTGATTTCCACTATTGTCTCCGTGGAATCAACTGAGTTACTCTGTTGTAGCTATTGTTGAAAGTACAATTCTCCAGCTATGTTGTAGCCTGGAAGTGGCAATGACATTACCCAGAGACTGATCTGGTGCAGAGCCTGTGGGAGCAGCCCTGACGGCATCCAGCGCACAGCCTCACACTTCTGGCTGCCCATATTGAACTAAACACAAACTGGCAGTCGGGGGCTTAGGGGTGCAACCCTTGGAAGGCTGAGAGGCTGGCAAACTAATTCCGCAGCTTTATGTGGTTAGATGAGCATTGGAAGGGTGAAGGGATGAATGAAGTGTAAGCAGAGAGGAGAGATGTGGAAAGAAGAGAAGCTATGCTGAGTTTACAACTTCATGTCAGGCTAAGGACTTCATGAATAATAGATGCAATCAATTACTTGATTAGGAAGCACAGGAATGACTACTTCCTCCTGATATCTTAGGGACGTTGTCCAGGCACACACTTTACATTGTTAAGGCTTTTCGGCTCATCGGGCTAAAAACACTGAGGTAAGCAGCCTGTTGCTTAAGTATTGTACAGCAATTATAAGGGACACTTTCTTGGATTACTAAACAGAATTAGATGAAGATATTAGTATAGGCAAACTATTGACACAGGAACATGAGCCAGGACTGGGCAATATATCAATATTTTATAGTTATCATGATATGAGATTATATACCTTAGATTTTGGATACTGTAAGTGCTGCCTTTCCTTGATTTTAAAGGCTGCATCAAAGAGACAAGAGATAAAGAGATGTCATTTTCTGAATTCGCCATACTGTTCGACTTTTTCTAATACTTGCCTTTCCCCGTGTAGCCTTTATCCACATTACTGATGATTTTAACCAAAAATCTCATTGTCTAATATTTTACAGCATCAACAGTTATCGCTACAAAAATGTATTGATATCAAGAAAACGTGGTCAAAAATATTGAGATATCTGATTTTGTCACCTAGCCCTTGCATTCAAAAAGTGCTTTTGAAGAGATTTTATAATATCGGGATACATGTTGTGTATAGTGACATAGTCAGAAAATTATACTCCAACCAATACTCGAGTTCTGGAGCTGACTGATGTCAATATCAGGAAGTAAACACTTATAATATCTATGTATCTATCTATTTGCAATGATCCCTCCAATGTAGTCATCAAACCAAGAAATGCTACAGATGCAGGATATCTTCCTGTTTAACAGTAAATATATTGGCTTTAATTACATCAGTGATTAACAAGCATCCTTTTCTGAATTATAATGTCTAGAAAAAGTGTACATATAAACATATACACTGATTTATACACTGATACCAACTTTCAATAAATCTGTGATATGCCAATACTGGCCGATAATTTGGGCCAAAGGTTATATTGTCTGTGCTCTATGAAAAATATTGCAGTATTATTTAAAGGCGATATTGCCCAGCCCTTGTATGAGCCATTGTGAGTATGACATATGTATTTTGCCATGTGCATGGCAGGAGCACCAGTGCTGTCCCTCAACCCCAAAGCCATTCTTCACACAGAGGGAAACCTCCAGCTCGGAGAGTACCACAGTTCAGCTGGGCAGCGTCGGTAGCGTCTTGCCCCAGGTTCTCTTTGCATACTGGGATCAATTGCAAAAGAAGAATGAAACAAATTGCCCAGAATGGTACAAGTTCCCCAGCCACGCTTGGGGGGAGTAGGCAATTGGTCAGCGTAATGTGTTTCTTTGCCAGACCAGTGGACGCTCGCCATTTGACAGATAACACAGACCTCATTTTCAATTTCAGCGAGAGTTTGCAGAAGCAGAAATGACAGTAATTACACTATAACAATGGCGACGCACCATAATAGTTATAACGTGTTTTGTCACCAACAGAGTCATGAAGATCCCCAGCTTTCAGCAGGAATCACAATTAGGGTGGTGATTGTGTGATCTTTCCCGCTCTTTAAGCCACCATTATATAACGGTTCTGACATCTCAGGGCACCTCAGCAGACAGAAATTTTAAAGATTGTAATAAAGCGAAGAGGCCTGAGAAGAGGTCATATTTTTCGTCTATTAGGACAATAGTAGGCAGTGAGATGCCCTGTTGTGCTTCTGCTGAAGCCATTTTCTGTGCACAGTCCCCTGCAGGCTTGTAGTTTTGTATGGCCTTCTGCAGAGAGAGGGGGGTCACAATCAGTAAATGTAGTGGAATATACTCTGAGTCAGGCTTTTGGTTAAGCTTTCTTCAGTTATGGAAAAACATTTTAACAATGATAGAAATAGTCATATTTCTTCAACTACATGAACTCCATGCCTGTTGTTGCATTGACTGTAATAGGAAGAAGGCTTTACAGTTGTTTTGCGAAAACAAAGTAAAAACTAATTTGAACTGTAAACACCATCGTGCAAGTATTTGTTTGAAGCTGCATGACGCACTGAGATGTTGTGTTTGTTTCCATCTCTTGTCAAAATATATCACATTTATACATTAACATTAACATTTATACATTTTTCTGGCACACATTTGTTTTGCTGCTGATGACGGTAGGCTTAGCTGAGAAACAGATGTTAGCATTTTGCCTATCAGCATGTGTAATTAGCAACATTTGCATATCCAGAGTGTTTAACCCACATTCAGCTGCTTATTTATTTTTTTACTTTATAAAATATTGATCTATAGGAGAGTAAATGCTTAATATATTACTGTCAGCACTTTTGCTTGAATTAAATCTTAAGTATATAAATCCTAAAGCATTAGCTAATATTTATGCTAACAAAGGTGTGGGTAACAGCAGAACAGGGTATTAAAATGGAGCAATATTTCCTAAGACTTTGAATCATTTCATTCCCTTTTCAAAATGGCTTTGTCGCCATTAGTAAAAATATGTGCTGCTATGGCTCAATTAGCCAGATCCATGCCCTGAAGAGTCGCACCATGCAACACTCTCTGCATGCAGATCCACCAAATGCTAAGTACTGTCGCAGCATATGATACCAATGCCATTAGCCAGGTGGCTTTCATTACCTAAATTACAGCTATTGTTTATAATTAATTATTTGTAAATAGGAAGATTCTGAATATAATTGATAGCTCGAATTTCCCCCTTCTCCTATTAATTAGGTTGATGGGAATTTCTCAGCGTTTCGCGGCTGCTTTAAGACACTGATACACTCTGAATGCGCGAGGAGATAAGGCGATTCAACACTCAAGCAAGGATTTGTCAGATCCATAAGCAGTGGATAGACTAACTTAATAGAGCCTAAAGCACTGACCAGACAGGCATACCAGCTCAGTGACAAAGTGAAAGTCCCTAATTGTTTTTAATTTAATCTGCTGCTTTACTATTTTGGGTGCCAGTGCATATTAATGCTCTGTCTTATGTTGTAAGGAAGGGTAATTAGGTTGAGAGTGAATGATTCCCAAACCACTCTTCTGTCTCCCAACCTTCTGTTTCCCCATGTTCTAATGATATCCAAGAGGGAGAGATTTTTTTTTTCTCCCTTCTCTCATAAAGGTCAATGTAAGGATGCTCTGTAGTGTCACAGACTCTTTTTGAAATGAATTTTCGAAGATGTTCATTTTGTGCTTTAATTATTTATAACTAAAAAACTAGCTAGTAGATTAATATTATACCTATATTGTTGTTTTTTTCATCGAGAAGTGTTGTCTTTTCCTGGTTTTAATGACTGCATTGCGGTAAACTGTTGTCATTTTCTGAACTCACCAGACTGTTCTATTTGTTTTAGTACTTACACATACATCCACATCAGTGGTGAATATTTATCAAGAATCTTTTACGCTTTTATTATAAAGTTCAGATCGCCGTGACGACCATTGTCGACCATTCCTTGCACAAACCGACTTTGAAGAACTCAGTTGTTATATGAATCTTAAAAAATAACTTTCTCTAGACACAGTTAGAGTTCAATCTCATAGACAGGGGGATGTTTTCAGATTCATTGTGAAAAGAAATATGTATCAAATTATTTCAAATAATTGACATCCAAATGCAAATCTTGTTACCTTGTTGTCTTTTTTCTACTTTTGTCATTTGCACAAATCCAAATAAAAAAAAGCCAAATTGCTTTAAGCCAAAATGATAAAAAGAAATTAATCTGGTTTTAGACATTTTTCTTGCATCAGTTTAATTATTTTCATAACCACTACAGTAGAGTCCCTCAAACGCTATTATTATATGGTATTAAGAGGCTATGATATGGATGTTCCAGTGAAAATGTAGCACTACTGTGCAGCAAGGCAGATCAGATCCCCATTGTGAGACTGCACTTGTCTCCATATTTTAGCATGAAGTGAGCAAACTGTGCCCAGGAGAGCACAGGTTGGATATACATTAATGTAACGTTCGCGGTAATTTATTGTTAATGTCTGTTAAATGGAAAAAGGGCATTATGCAATATGAGCACCGTGTAAAATTTGACAGACTCTATAAAACGCACACAACTCTTGGTATGAATCCAGGTATCTGCCCCCATCGCTTTACATTGCTCTCATTAATTTTGTTTTCAGTGTTTTCAAATGTTTGTTTTTGTACTTATAACATTTTAATTATGATATTTTTTTTTTCAGCAGCTCTGATGTTTTTGTCCAGTTTAAATGTTGGCAAACACTGAGGTAAAACACGAAAAAGGAGAAACAAAAGTCCCCAAAGTTCTTAGTGTTTTTCAAACACATATGTTTTCCCAGATATTTGGAGCAGTTTATGTCCCTTTAAAGTTAACAGGGTATAGATTTAGCAATTAGGCAATAATCATGCTCATTATGGAGAGTAATCCATTTAAAACCTAACAGATGTCTGTTCCAACAGGGGGACTGTGATGGTCCCACACCAACAATAAGGCAGTAATGTTGCTGAAACGTTCAGGTGCAAAGGTTGAAGCGTGGAAGAATTTTTTTTTTCCTCCCTTAAGTGTCCCACATGTTGACAGTTGACCATTTAATGGCCCCACTTAATTGCGGTAGCCCCTTTGTCCCCGAGCATCATTGAAAATTAATGCTGAGGTGGCGGTGTTTTCTCTTCTTCTTGTTTACTCTAAATATTTGTTTCTTTGCTTCTGTGACTATAACTTTGCGGTTGATGAGACTCATCTGCGTGGTGCGTCGAGCCCCCCAAGAGTTTGAATAGTTGAGAATTAGCTGTTCTCCAGCCAGAGCTGTAAAGCTGTTTTAAAAGTGGCATCTGGAGAACCCAAAATGACGTCTTTGGTGGGGTTACTCATTATGAAATATTCCAGCGGTTGAAATGGTTTTATTAAGAGATGGTCACAGACCGAGACTCCAGACAGAAATCAATGTTTGAGATTCCTTTGGCTTTGTTTACACGTCACATGGTTGTTTCATGGTTTATGGTGATTGATGTTGAAGGCCTACGTGGACTCAATATTTCAATGCAGATTGGAAGCTTCGGCTTCTCGTCAGTATTTACATACAACTCTCAGGTGACTTGTAACGAAAAGTCCATTAAATTTAACAATCAAGTGTACTGAGAGCGGTATATGGAGACACAAACCACTGGAGACCATTGCGGAGCAGTTTGTGTATGGCCATGTGTACATGCTTCCACCGCATTTTCTTTTTTTTTCATTAATATGCATGTATCATCCAATTAGAATAATATCTGTCACAGCTTTAAATATCTTCAACTCAAAAGATGCTGTGGGGGTTGGGGAGGAGGTATCGAAGGGGCTGCGAGTCCCTGTTGGAGCTGCCTGTTTTCCAGGTTTGCCTCTCTGCCAGGTGTTTGACATTGACTGGAGCTGGAGATGAATGTAACTTATGGCAACCCATGGAATTGACCGACTCCTGGGAGTCCCAGCTTCCTGCAGTGAAAGTTTCCATTTTCAAAGCCCATCAGTTGCAGTGGGAGGGCTCCAGAGCGGCCCATATGCCAGCACTGACAGTGAAGCAGGAAAAACTTTCTCCTATCCGTGTATCCCACAAAACAAATACACACACTCGCAGTGGTCAGGCGCTTTGCAAAGAGATCTACCAAAACCAAGGAGTTATTGTGAATTCTCCCACTTGGCGATTGGACTTGAAGCCTCTCAGTTATTTGCATGAATGTCATTCAATTTCTCTCCAATTTTGTCATGTTTTGTGCCTTTTGTGTAGTTTTACTGCACTTCAATTAAGAACAATTTAGCTTTCAGCGCTCTCACAGGAATGAAAAGGGAGGGAAGAAAATGGTATGTATGAATGAGTGAAAGAAAAAAAAAACACAGGCTATATTTTTCTCATCTCTCATACCACACACAACCTCCCCCGTTCTCCCCCCCCCCACACGCCATCGTGGCAGGAATCCTTTGTCAGAGGTGTTCATCTGGAACAACTTTGCCACACTTGTTTTCATGTTCTTTTAGATTACAGGGCAGCTGGCCCCAGCTTTGAAGCTCTCCCTCTCCCTTTGTCTCTGTGCAATGCACTCTGGTAATTAACTTTGTCCTTCTTTTATTTGTTCCAGTCACTCGCAGTCCACTCTTCTGAGCATCTTCTCCCTGGAGTACCAGGTTAGAAGTTTTCTTCTTTTGTGAGCCCTGACAGGTGCCTAATTGAATGATGAATGTCCCTTTATTTCTTTGTAATTGAACTGCCAGCTCTCTGATTGGTTTGGAGGATGCGCCCCCACCACCACCACCATACCCCCGTTTATTTCACCCCCCTCCCACCTCCTCCTCCTCACGTTCACGTTGAGGGCCCTTGCCTGCCTGAGCCTCAGTGGATGTCTGCCAAGTCTTCCCATCCATCTGTCTAATAACATCTAGCCCCTGCTTATTTGGTGGACCTGTAATAAATTATGCTAAACCATTATTATTCTGACAATAATAATTTCCCCGTGTAGTGCGGCTGCGTGTGCTAAATGTTTGCTGACTCGCACTGTCACTGCTGCTTTCCACGGCTGACAGCGGATGATGATAAATGGCCGCTGCCGCCAGTGGCAGAAGGCAGCACGGGCAGAAAATGGAGTCATTTATCATCCCCCTGACAGGTGTCAGTCACACCGCCTGTCTCTGTGGAATTACATTTTTTTGTGTGTAGTAGTTTTTAAATAAGTTGTTTTTCAACCAATGCTCTTCCTCTTTTATCCCCTGTCCTCATCCTTCTCGGCAAAAATGGCAATTGAATTGCATGGAAATGTCAAGGTCTGGAATGTGGAATAGGGTCACTGTTTGATCGAAAAGGGGGAAATGAATACAAGGTTTGAGTGAGTGGGGGAAGGAGGGAATAGGCTATTCGAACAAGGTTGCATTGGCACACTTTGACCCCGCAGCAAACTTATTGAAATTAAATTACTCTGACCCAAGATCTCTTGTGCTGGTTGATATACAATAGAGCCTGAAGGAGGAGCTGAGGCTGCAATTCGCTCAGGTGGACTGAAAAATGTAAAGCTTTAGGCTTTGAATGAATTTTATGGAAATAAACCGCCTTTTACTATTATTATTATTATTATTGTTATTATTATTATTATTATTATTATTATTATTATTACTATTATTATTATTATTGTTAATAATAATAATAATAATAATAATAATAATAATAATAATAATATTACTACATCTAGAGGTGGCCATTTTAAAGAAGCTGATTCCATCCATTTAGATCATTAAAACCCAATATTGCATTTAGGGGCGTTGCAACATCGCGATATTCACGACACCCACGATATTAAAAATGAAATATTAAAAATATATAAACATGTCAAATAAATAAACATATGATGATATTGTATGAACAATCAGCAAAGATGTTCATTCTGCATCTTTTGCTTATGAGTTCATTTGTTTTCACTAGTAAACAAAGTTAAAGTTTGATTTCTTTGCTAGCATTTTTTTTATATATATCATGATAATGTTGTAATTTGTCCAATCAGCACAACCATCTAGTCGGCTATATCACGTTTAATTTGGAAACAAAAGATATCATTACGGCTGCTGTAAGTTGTCGTTCCAGCTAACTTCCTGCGCATTTTTCAGTTGACATCCCCTCCTTCCTCTCTACGTCACTGCATGGCAAGCAGCAAACAAGGGGGTCCTTGTTCCTCGAGCAGAAAGGACCGCCTCGTGATGGTGTTCTCTGTCCTGATTGGATAAAGTGGGCAGGGATACCAAAAAATGTATTTTCTCTTTTACTGTTTGAGCGGGGGTAGAGGAGACATAGGTTACTGACTTGTTATTGGTTACTCACTCTGTAGCACTGATTACTGTTGAAAGCTATTTAACACTTATTTTACTAAAAATCTATCACTTACAGCAACTTTAAGTAACAAGGTGTTTTAATTGTCAATGTACAGCACAGGTTTGCATAATTAAGTGAAATTTGGTAGACCCCTAATTACATCTGTGTTCTCTTTGTGACAGAAACGAACCAAAAGAACAATCTCCAGACACCATGCACCAGATGTTATTGAAAGCCACTACCAAAGGTGCTGTATTAGTTTGTTTTGTATCACTTTATTGCTTTTCCCTCTTCTGTCGAGCACTCTGTGTTTATCTTCCTCTCATCTCTATCGCTGCTTTTTCCTTCAGCCTCCCACTCTATGTGTGCACCCTTTGTCTTCCCCGTTCTGAGGAAGGGACTTTGGCAAGTCCCTTCCTCAGGCGGAGAGTAGGTGGGCCACCATGACAGATATAATCTCCTCCAAACAAATCACCACCCTCAGGATTCATTCCAGACCTCCACTTGCACCTGCTAAGTTAAGACTCTGTTCTCCATGTCCGATTGAAAGCAGAAAAAAAATAAATAAATTACCAGCGATTGGACATTTGCCTTACATGGGCTTATGATAGGATGATTATCTGTAATTCAATGAATAAGGATAAATTAGAAAAAAAAAGAAAAAGAAAAACAGGCTGTAGGGGGAAAGCCTCTTTGCATATTGCAATTAGCCTTTATCTAGCTTATTAGGCCATTGTTCTGGGGAAAACTAGGCCGGATAATGCACTTCTAATTCACTTAGAACAACAAACCTCAGAGATGATCTGGGTAAGATCTGAGGGGAGCTGCAGTTTTAGCTGGCGAGGGAAAAAAGGCTTTTTGGGCGGCAGGGGTTAACTAACTATCATATGCTTGTCTGGCTTCAAGGAAATTTGAAGCCCTTCAAGCAGTGCTGTTTTAACCGCACTGAGCCTGCCATATGCCACCTAGGGCAAAGTCATCAGGGACATTAGCATGTCTTGGCTAGCCCGGTCTAGTCCCCTCTACCCCTTCTGTCTGCCTTTGTGGGCCATGTTTTTTGTTCACTGCTGTTGTTCTTCTTTGTTATAATAAAGGTATCTGAGTAAAGCTGAGGCACAGCCCACTGCTCCTGTTCTGCTGGAGTTGGCCAATGAGGTAATGACTCAACCTTTAAGGTTTTTTTTCTCCTGCTCTCTCTCTGTCTCTCTTTTTTTTCTTTTTTATTATCTTTGAAGAAGAAAAACTCCTCCACTGATGCCTACTTTTTAGTCAGGCAGAAATTGGCTGCAGTTTTGTCTGTTAGTCATTATCAAAATTGGTAAAATGGTCCATTATCAATTATTTAATGTAATTAGCTCTCGCCTCCATTAAGCAGATGTGAAAATACTTTTTTGTGTTTGATTGTATAATTTTCCAAATTGCACTTCAAGTGGAGTTGCGGCAAACTGCGGACAGGTGAGGGCAGGGTCATTGGTTGATTCTTCTCTTCATCACTTCGTCTTGTTTACTTTGGTAGGTCAGAGTAGGATTCGTCCTCTGGTTGATGTAGCGAACGGTATTCATATATATAATTGTTAAGATAGGGCTGAATTAAATGCCAAAAATCATATGCAATTATTCAGACAGATACTGTGATATTGTGATTATGAATCATGATTTTGAACACTTTATTTATAGTGGTTTTTCATATTCAATGAGAAGGTGATTGGATAAATAAGAGTAAACCCCCAAACAAAATGAATTTACAATGACAAAACAAACAAGAAACTGCATTTGGCCAACCTTCAGTATTTTACAGATTTCACTGCACGTTGAGAAAGAGGTACAAGGCAGTTGTTTGAAGAGGAGACAGTTCTACTGGTCCTTGATGTGCTGTAACACAGGGTTTCATATTCTGAGACACCTCTGAGGGTTGCCAGATAGTTTGTGTCTCATTCTTTCAATCTGCAAAATGTCCATCAGTTCCTTCAACCAGGTCTCAAACTGTTATGATTTTAATGGAAATGGTAATATTTGCATTTCATTTGAACTGGAAATAATATTAAATGATGATGTGATTTTGTTTTGCTGGGGTTTGTACCAAACAAGCATGTTCCTTTGCCTTTTGAAGATATGATTTGTAGGCTGTAGAGCCACAATGGTTTGTATCTAATGGTTTGTTGTAACACATTTTACTTTCAGCACAACAGTGCAGCTCCATATTGTGATTTTGATTATGTTTCAATTGATTTTCACATGAATGTAAACTTCAATCCAAGTTATTCAGGTGGAGAACGTTTGTGTAATTTCTTGAAATAGCCTTATGCACTAAGCACCTAAATTATTCACATGATCAAGTTTGTGAATTTCACATTAGTGAAAATGAATCTACTCAGTGGCCACTAGTGTTTCTTACATTTTGCACCTATTCCGTAAATTATTGTTTCTGTTAGAGTAGTACCAAAGAATCAACCAACAGTTCCTACTCAGTGAGCAAAATCGAGTAAAGGCAGCTAATGTGACTGAATTGCTATAAAAAACAAAACAAAATGGTACTATATTTTTATTTCTTATTTGTTTATCTTTTGTCATTTGAATACATTCTATTGTTGAAATAGGCTGCATAACCTTTTAAAATATTTAAATGCACATTTAAATTTTTATTGGTGCTTACACCGGGCAATGAGATTTGAGGGTTTCTTAATCTAAAATCAGAGTAGTTCATACGCATCAGTGGCAGCTCAAAGCTAACTGCCATTATTCATTCTCCATTTAATTGACACATGATTTTTTTTTCCTCCAAAGGATTAAATTCAGCTCAGAGATAACTGTCTATGAACCATTTAACTGTCATTTTAATATGCTACTTAACATTTAAACCAAGCACTCATGGTCTCCCAGACCGCTAATTGATGTAGTTTCATCCCTTTATGAGACAATATATCTCCAACAGAGGGAAATGATTAACAATGATGAAAACTATTCATGGATTTCTTTTTTTTTTTGCCCCCAGTATTCTTCTATGAATGAAGGGTCTAAACTCGACATTTGCTGTTTTTTGCATGCTTTATGTGGAGCTTTATGTAAAGGTTACCTAAACAGTCGGGGTTTAGAGCAGGTGCAGTTATGCAGTACTGTTTGTGACACCCATTAGCTTTGGCGGCTGATAAACCAGAGTTTTACTGAACAATAATTGTATTTCTGCGGGATTTCAAGGCTGTGTGACTCTTAGTCACATGTTAAACTCATGAAGTGCTGCGATCTGACTTGAGAACTGAGATGGACTCATGATTAATATGAAAATTAGGGAGATGCAAGTACCTGAACTAATCAGGTGGTCCTTATTCAGGCTGGGCCAGCGTCGGTAATGTTGCCATTTTTCATGTGTCAGCCCTGATGCAGGTTACCAGGAATCTGAAGCGCTCTCGTTATCCGAAGGTGTGAATGGAGGAAAGGATTGAGAACAGAGGAGACAGGGAGAGGAAATGAGGAGGGGTAGGGGGAGAGGAAAGAGAGCCTCCGTAGCTGCAAGCTACAAATGCTAAGAAACAGCTCACAGAAGTCTTAATGAAGATATAAACTCTGCTCTCACCCTTTAATTATTATAGACACATTTGGCCTTTTTTTTTTTTTTTTTTTTACACGCCGCCTTCTTAGTGCAATATTATGGAGATGCTAACAAATACTACTGCGGGTAAAAAGACATTGTTTAGAGAGAAGCCGCTCTGCTCCGAGCATTACTAGGAAGCATCAGAGAGAAGATGAAACCCACCACTCTCACTATAGGCTGAGGGCAAATTCACTTTTTGGTACCCAATTATGCTAACAAGAGAAAAAATTATCCTCAGCTGCGAGAACGTTGTGTTTCATAACGAGCTGGCTAGGAATGGCAGTCTTCAAGCAATGTTTTAATTCCCTCCCTACTGAAGACGCTGTGAAATGTTCTGTTGTAAATGACTTCATGTGTCTTCTTATTTGCGGCGTCTGTATTGTTTAAAAGGCAAACACAAAACTTTTGAAAATACATTCGCTACATTGCTTCAGAACATTTGAGACTTTTTAATTGAGAATAACTGTTGTTGTTTTGCTATTGCATACCATTTGAAAACTTTTTATTGTGATTTTATTTAGAATGAGTGGCGAAGCATTGTGCTGATAACAATATGGTGAGACAGACACCTTCAGTATCAGTCATTAGTGCTCCCTTACCTGTCAGGGCTTCTCCCTGCCCTCAAACCAAAAACATTGCACACTTCTCAAGGTGTCTTTTGTGTTCAAAGAGTGCTGCAGCCATAGGTTCTTTCCTTCCTATTAAGGACTGCATTCCCACAGTCCCTCCGGTGTGTCCTGTTGGTTTGTGCAGTTTTGCCTTGGTGATCATCCTATGATTAAAGCCTTCCATTGTCTCTAGTCCATGCGCTGCTTTCTCATACAAGATGAGAGACTACGGTTGTCCGCTTGACAGAGGCGAAGGCAATTCAGCCGGGTAGCCTGGCTGCGTAATAGGCGATCCCTTGTTCCTGTGGGAAAGGTTACTGCAAAGCAAGGCTTTCAAAGACCAATTTGCACAGGGAGTGTCGAAAGTTAGGTCAAGGTTTGGAAACGCAATAATATCATTGAGAGCCATTACAATCATTATTATCTATGTGACATCAGCCGAAAGGTAGGTTGACCGTGCAATTTCAGTGCTGTAATTCTTCGGTTCTTTGAAATATGTTCGCACTTCCAGCTGGATATGCGAGATTCAGTCTGAAGGTTTGTAAATGGAGTAATTCTCCAGAGACGAATAACAGCTCCACTATACCTAGGTTTTGAAGTAGTATTAACTCGCTGGTGACGCCATAGCCTGTTTTTTTTTTTTTATTAAGGCAAATACTCTCTTGTGTTGTCCAATCTATGTAAAGGTGGATCTGTCTCCTGCACTGATGGCTCGTATCATCCTGGACAGGTACCTCCAGGACCTGGAGGGGGAAATGCGTGAGTAACACTTTTTCCATTCCCAACGCTTTCCTTTCTATCATCCCTCCCATCAGTCTTAATTGTAGCACTTTGTCTTCTGAATCTCCTTCTGTTTGAGTCCCGATTCCAGCTCTCGCCGCTGTATTTTCAGCCTGTCCAAGCCTAATGAGAGACAGACCACATTTAGTAGAAGCCGCATCCCAGCGCACATGACTGGCAATTAAGCACTGGGAGGACCACCCACCTCTCAACTGCAGCGTGGATCAATGCTAGCTCACCTCATCAGTGTTATTTATAACGCCCCTGATTTCTTTCCTCACCCTCCTTCATCCCCCAATGCATCCATCTACCCCCTACCTTTTTTCTTCCTCCCTCATCCCCATTTCTTAATCCCTACTGGGGTCCTGTGTGGAAAAGCTTGGCAGGAAAAAGCAAACCATTCCTAGGTAACGCTGATGGACACGCTGCGGGAGAACCAAATTCCAGACGCAAATATTTTTGTTGAACATGTCAAAGAGATTGTCCAGAAATGGTGTGAATAATTGTCCACGCACATTCTGGTTAGTGTCATTTCTTTTTTCTCCTCTCTGGACCATTCTTATGTCATCCTCTGTAATATCTCTCTGGTCCAAATACTGGCATCGATTGCAGTTCTACCTTTATACATGTGTCATTTGTTAACTCAAACAAAAAAAAACCTTCCTTCTCTCCTTTTTTTCCCCCCTCACTCGGCACCTCCTGATATCGCATGCACACACAGGTCCATATCATTTCAACAGGCCGATCTTGAGGATTGTGTGCGTGTCTGTGCAGTAGTCAGTGCTTGGAGAGTGAATCGCATGATGTCAAAAAGACGTGCTTCCAATTTAATCAAGAAAGAGATTAAAGTGGATGTGTGTTATTTTCAACTTCGCCTCAGCGCAGCCATTTGTCAAAGTCAAAGATGTGATTGCTTTGGACCCACCGTTATCCACTGCCTGTCAAAATACTAGTCTGAGCAGCTTGTAGAACAGAGCATTCATCCAGGAGAAGCACTCCGTCTCAGATAATAGCACGCTGCATCCCTCCATCTCCATACAGTGGAAACATGCTTTATTATTGCTCAGAATAGATCTGAAGCGGATGAAACTTCCTGGATGATCGTTGTTTAATTTCAAAACAGTGATGTAAGCATGCCGTGTTTCAGTGTTCGCAGGCTAGTGACTAATGTCGTGGTTCCTCTTGTAGAGAGTGATTTCACAGAAGCTAGATGGCTTCTACGGGATAATCATAGATCCAAATCAGCCCGACTCAAGGCTTCATGCTGTGACGAGACGCTATGATTTAGATCAGATTAAACACATTTTGTAATTTCCTTCCACTAGGGGTCTCTCAGTCAAAACAAAAGATGTAAGTAGCGCAAGATCATGGAGTTGTTGTCGCCAGTGTTAAACTACCACCATTTCCGATGGAAATCGATCTGTGTGACTAAAGAAGGGATAGCTAACAGCAAAACGGACAGGAATTTAGCTGACATGACTACAACACTTTAGCAGCTTTAAGGCAAAAATGTTTAATATCTCTGTTGAAATGATTTGAATGTGACCTGCGACAGACACAGTCAAATTATGATGTCATCAGGCCTGTCGCAATAATAACGTTACCAACTTATACATATCTAGTCAACATACCGAGGATGGACATGCACCAACGAATAGCTGCAAAAACTGGATTGGCCCTACTTTGCCTATTGATGAAAGACTATAATGTTAAATATTTACTGAAGTCCAATTTGTGTTAACGGTGCCAGAGAATCCATTTAATATTTATTGTTTTAGTTGTGTGGTTTTATATTTTTCTATGTTTTAATTCTATTTTTTTCAATACTATTAAGAATTAGAAAATGTTAATTGCTGTTTGAAAGGGTGTACTTGCGTTATTATGCTATTATCATTATGTCATTGTTATAAAATGGTCTTAAAATGGCAATAATGTTGTTTATCAAGACTATTTGTGGGTCAATATATCATCCAATAAAATAATTTATTGTGACAGGCCTAGATGCCATTATATTGTACCTTTACCAGCTGTAAAGTCACTCGCTTTGAGGGTGACTTCTGTTTTGACAGAGTCCTCCCCGCAGTGTCCTCATGACCCTTGTGGCCTCCACAAATGAATTGCTGCCCACATGGACTGCACGGTCAAATCCTCCAATCTCCCTGTGTGTATATTAGACTCCAGTAATGTGCTGCCATTATGAAACAATGCAAGGATAATTGTCTTTGCTGGCAATTAGCTAACAGGTTGGTTCACTGCTATTGTCAGGCATATCCGTCATGGCCCCCTGCAGCACCAGACTGTGCTCCAGTGTGCATGTGTGTGCGTGTTTGTGTGTTTTTTTGTCGGACTCCAGAGGGAGGGCGGGCGGGCAGGCGTGTGCAAAGATCAATAGACTTCTATATAAGGGACATTACCCCCAACTGGGTGAGTGGCTTGCCTTTGCCTAGCACCATCGTTTTTTTATTCCCTTTCTCCTTCCCTTTGCATTTAAGAGACACAGGAATGGGGCCTTTGGGACTGTGGAATATATGTACAATCACTAGTGCTGGATCAATACAGAGTTTTAAATTGTTTTCTGTCCCTTCCTTGTTTTGTTTTGCTCGCTTGTTGTTGCCCCCCCCCCCCCCCCCCCCAACACTCCCCCACCCACTCCCTCCCTCCCCCCATCCCTCCCTACCCCTCCTTCCTTCCTTCCCACTAGCTGCACACGGTACCTCAACATGACGACACCACCAACAAGCTGCCTTCCCCCCCTTCTCTCCTTGCAGCAAAAGTATTGGAGAGAGCATCAGTCAAGCAGAATGAAAGACTATCTGGTGGCGCTTGTAAATAAATCAATACATTCAAAGCAGTTTTATCACGTATTGAATATGATATCAACATCCATAATGCTCCTTGTCTCATGAAAACGGACCAGGCAGTAGAGGAGGAAAGGTCACATGTGCACTTTTACACTGTTTATATCCACTATTTTAAGGTCACTAGAAGCTGAATTTGATATGATTTGTTTGGAAAAATACATAATTTTGAACCAGTTGAGACAGTTTCAGTGTGTATGAGTTTCAGTGTCTAATGTGGAGTTGTCCTAAATATGGGATATGAATGTGACATATAGGTACTCTTTGTAGATATTGACTTGGATAGCAATAATAAAAAAAAAAAAACTAGGGCTGCAAAACATTTATTTTCATCACAGTTAATTCTGAGTAATGTCATAAAATTGCTTATTTTTATTGGCTTTGGATTTCTTATAAAACATTTAGCACGTTATACATTTTGTCTTTTATTTACTATTACGTTTTGTCAGTACTGTTTAATAATATATAGATATAGTGACAATAAAATAAAATTGAATTTAATAACCAAACTGAATTAAAAAATGTTTTTCTTACAGCCAAAAAACAAAAGTGATTTAATTTAAAGCATATGAAAATAGAAAAAAAAAAAGTTGTAAAACACTCACATTTGAACGGCTTGAGCAAGCAAATGTGTGGTGTTTTACTGATGATCCAAACAACTTACTTTAAATCGATTTTTGAAAAAACTATGTCTGGAATTAAGTTAATGATGTAAATGATGTGCTACCTCTACTGCCACAAAAACTTTTTTTTAAATGTTCTCGCTGGCACTGATTAGTTTTTTAGCTATTAAAGTAGTCAGCAAATTGTTGGAAAATTAGTCTTTTTAATGTTTGTTTTTTGTATACATAAAACATTCTCTGATTCCAGCTTTTTGAAAGTGAATAATTTCTGTTTTCTTTGCTCCTCTATGACAGTAAACTGACAATCTTTAGCTTGTGGGCAAAAGAAGACATTTTAGGATGTCGTCATGGGCTTTTGGAAACGTTCAATAACATTCTTCCCCAAATCCATTCATTTTACACCCCAAACAACAAATCGGTTAATCAAGAATAAAACCAACAGTTTAATCGAAACTGAAAATAATTGTTAATTGCAGTCACCGGGACAAATATCATGAACTGTATTAAACCTGCACATGTGTGTGTGATATGTGTCCCAGGCCACTTTTACGTTCTGTAAATGACACAGCTGCATTGTAAACAGCTGTGTTGTCACTCCAGCTTTATGTCTGTAGGTGCTACCTCTTAGGAGTCCCCAGCAGGCACATTGGGGGAGCTCCAGTTCTTTCTTTCCCCACTCCTGCTATCTCTTCATCTTTCTTCCTATTCCTCCTTTGACAGGGGTTGATGGGCCTCTAGATTTAGACATACTTTTTTGAGGAGGCAATTTTGCTAGCTATTTGACCTTTTCCATTTTCCCAAGGCCCAGCTCCAGATTAGATTGCTGCTCCATGTTTTGTAACTATGTGATTCGACCGCCTTTAAGATTTATTGTCACATTCCTTTACAGAAGCCTTGTACGCGAGGTTATAAACGTCTCGCGTTTGATGTTAACACTGCGAGAATGTTACCCGTCGACTGTGATCCTTTGGTTCCTTGACAGAATTCATAATGGCTTCAGTGTTTTGCAGATCAGACGTGTTGATAACTGAATATCGTTTTATGTTCTATCCGGCAAAATCTCAACTTCCACCGCGATTGTTATGGTTCCTCCTCTCTTGTCTTCAAGTGCTCCTCTTTTCTCTCTCTCTCTCTCTCTCACCTCTCCGCCATGGTGGAGCTGGTGTGTATATGCAGCCTTTTTTTTTCATATAATGAGAGCAAGGGCACTTCATTAGCAAGAAGGAGGGGAGTAAGGAGGCAAAGGCAGGATGAGTGTTTCCCCGTGTGTGTGTGTGTATATGCATGCGAGGGGTGGGTGCAAGGGAGGTAAGCAGCAGCGTGGCACTTCACTTGACAAGTATACTAATTACTCCTTTTCAGCAGAGAAGCTCCAGTCAGCCTCTGCCACAGTCTAATGGCCTGACCTAGGAAGCCTCTCTCCATAGCAAGAGCCTCCCCAGATCTACTATTACTACGGCTACACACACATCCACACACACACACACAGAAATGTAGAGTCTCATCTCACCGCTATCAGGGAGAATCAGGTGGAAGCGGATCAGTTCTGCCCCAGTAACCTCTTCAGGGACTGGGCTCCTCCTGCACAGGAGATACCACCTCATATCATCAACTAGCACCTACACACCACCATAGATAG
The DNA here is from genome assembly GCA_963678695.2 of Diplodus puntazzo. NCBI lineage: Eukaryota > Metazoa > Chordata > Actinopteri > Spariformes > Sparidae > Diplodus > Diplodus puntazzo. The sequence continues at coordinate 10,042,950 of OZ023175.1, forward strand.
CTTACAAAAAAAAACACAGACACATTTTTTTTCCCCTCTCTCTTTCTTTCTCTCACTCTCTATCTCTCTCTCTCTTTCCCATCTTCTGTTTTTTTTTTTTTTTTTTTTTCAATACGGGAGGATAAATTTAAAAGGAGTAAATTGGAAAATCAAATGAGGGCTTTAGGCAGCCGCAGAGATTTGCAGAGCTGTCGGCCAGCGTCGCAGAGCCTCATCCATCATGTCCCACAAGTAGTCAATTCCTCTAGTATCTGTAAATGTTTTCAGATATTAGCCAATTTATATGCTCCGAGATTCATCATGGAAAATCAGCTTTAGCGGCGCACATTATCAGGACCTGTCTCTCCCTTGCTCCATGAAGTTTGATGAACGAGTGCCCCTCCACAGCTCAATGGCTGGTGCACGGGGAGTATTGAGGGAGGGGAGGGAGGGAGGGGGGCGTTGGCATATAGAGGAAATGTGTAAGCAGCCCCCACCATCACCGCCATCCGTGGAAAAAAAAAAAAAGTGGGTTTTTTAATTAATAAACAAACTTGCAGAGGAGCTCATCAGTGTCAGGGGCAATAACAATCGTCATCCGTTATTGTTTATTACGGTCCTCCCTCAACAAATGTTGCGATCTAATGAGGTTTCCAAACATTTTTTCGTGTTTGAGATAATGACTTTTTCACCCTAGTGGAGAAAGGAAGAGTACTTACAAATGACACAAGTAAGCAACGAGAAATCAAGCCAAGGTTATGTTGCTCTTACTCTCGCCTTTTATATAGTTTATTTTGGGTTTTTTTAGCTGCATATGAAAACAGGCTTGTGATTTGTTTACACTGGCTGTTTTCTTTAGCAAATCCCAATGGAGGCGTAGTGTCTCACATCTATTATTCTCCTCTTCTCTGTTCTTTCTGTTCAGATGTTGACGGTGTGATACGGTGCCTTAGTCAGAATTTATACCAACATGGGACAATTACAGTAAATTTGGCGACTGTTTACAAGGTGCAAAGTCGTGCTGCAGGGCTTTGTTCTCTGTGTCTGGTGTTCTTCAGATTATGCTTTTTATTTTCCTGCACATGTTTTATGTGTGCGTCTGCATGCGCCTTGAGTGTGTGTATTTAAAGAGCACCGTGTGTGTGTGTGTGGCAGAGAGAGGAGCTCAGGGTGTCATAGAGGAGTGCTGCCGTGCAAGGCGGGGGCGTCTTTAATAAATGTATGCTGATGTTGGAGGCTGCAACGATGCGAGGGATGCAAGGGCCCTGTTGTTATTTACTGCTGTGTTTGTGCACAGCAGCGGATCCTGGGCCTGCAAATGGCATTACAGCCCGTGATGAATGAGCATTAGGGTAAACTCATTTTAAAAGCATCCTGATTTATTAGAGGCCTGGCCTTCCATTTTCATCAGGTCAATGCTTGGCTGAAATTCCACAATGTCAGCGCCAAGGTCACCTCTTTATGGCTATTTTTAACCCCATCGCTCAAAAAGAGCAGGAGAAAAAGGGATCCTATGCCTTGTAATGGCCAGCTACCAAAAATATCACAGAGGAGAAGGAGAGAGGGAGAGGGAGAAGCCCAAGTCCTGGCAGTGTGTGTTTGTGTGTGTTACGTGAGAGACCAAAATGTGGTGGTGGTCAACCTCCAATTATGAGCGCTAGTAAGACAAGAGCTTTAATGGCTACCGTTTGCCTTCGGGGAGGTTTATTACACACTACTGTTTTGCAGAAGCAGCGTCAAATCTATAAAACGACCATTAGGAAGAGGGAAAAAATCAATCAAAATGCCATTAAAGTGGAATAAGTTGCCAATATTGCTGATGTGGTTGCGGGTCCTTTGATTTTCCTTCAGATTATTAGGCACAGTCGAGTAGTGACTTTGTTAAGGGAAACCAGTGTTGTTGGGGAGTAATATGTCTCCTGGCTTCATAAAGTTTGCTGCCTCATATTTCCCGCTTTATTGATTATCCATTATCATTTGTCATGAGGTGTCCTAACTCAAGGGGAAAATATAACCCTCTTTCTTCACCGCCGCCCGTGCTGCACAGGAGCATGGTATGGATCTGCGTGCGAGGGTACCAATCTCCGAGAAAAATGAGCAAAGAAATAAAGCACGGCCGTGTGCCTCGCAGCTCTAAAGAGGGAGTGCGGGGTTATGGGGTGGGCTGGGAGAGTACCGTGGCTGGGGGAGACTGAAACAGAGAAAGGAGGTAGGGAGTGAAAAAAAAGAGAGAGAGATGGCAGAGAGGGATGGAGACAAAGAAGGAGAAACAGAAAGAGAGGGGGGAGCGTTGAATGGGTTTTATTCTTCTTCACCCTCCCGCCTCTTTCATTTCATCATAAGGTAGATGAGGGATGTTTGTCCTCTGTGATAGTTTTCTCAGGGAGTCGTACATGTGAGAGAAATGCAAAGAGGAAGACAGGACACGGGAAAAAAGGGTTTAAAATGTTCTTCTTTATTAATGAAAGACATTTAACAGATGCTTAATGATCTAGTCAGTGTTTGTAAATGTGCACCCAAGTCACTCTTTTTGTTTTAGCAGTTAGTTTTTTATTTATAAATCCTCAAATAAGCTGTCTCATTTTTAGCAGTTATATTCTTTGCGCATTTTTTTTTTTTTTTGTTTGCCAGATGAGCTTGTGAATATCTGTACAGTGTTGGCGCAGGCACCATCCATGCCTGAAATGTGAATAGAAACATTCCTTGTATTGTCTGTAATGCTTGCAAGTCTGTCAGGACCATGTATCACTAAAATGGCGTGCCTCGACCATTTCGTCACACAATGATACAATCCATTTAATCCAAATCTTTTTAAGAAATGATTTAAGGAATTTTTTGCTGTTGCAGTGCCAGCGCATCAATCCAGCGAGCTTTCCCTCCCCTGATTTATAATGTTAGTAGAGCAAGAACGGCGATGAGAGATGCAGAATAGTCGGCGTTCATAACATAGATAAACTACATGGGGCTCCTGTGCTGTGGACTGAAACATTTATCTATAGAAAATCTGTATAGACACCAGGCAGCCATCTAATGGACTCGTGTGGAAATATTGCACTAACAGAGGCATGGTGAATTACAGCGTGTCAAGCCTGTCTTTTGTCGGTGTGTTGTCACTGTTTGCTCTCAATTCAACGCAGAAATCAGAATATATGTTTTTCACATTTGTAGGTAAGAGAAGCTGTAGTGTTTAATGCAATACGCACACTAATATTGATGTGATTTTTGTATTTGTTTTCTCTGTCTTGTTCTTAGCTTCCAAATCAGTCCTTAACAGCATGCTCAAGGAGCCGTCGCTAATTCCAGACCAAATTTTGGCCAAAAACATCCACCAAGTAAGTAAATTCAAACTGATTTTTATAGGAGATCATGTCAAGTGTTTTTTTTCAATTTTTATAAAATTCCATTTTTATATACTTCTTCTCACCCTACCTTTTTTTGCGTGTAACAAATCTTTAGCTTAGTGAGTTTTTAAGTGATGTTGTACCACCTGGCTGACAGACGGCATCAGCCGCTCATGTTTGCTGATGAGGTCACGTGAGAGCCGGCGGTCATGCCTGCCAATCTGCCAGCATCTCCTGTGTTTTCTCCTTTTCCTCCCCGGCACTGTACCGGCTTCCTCACCTCACCAACCCTTCTCAACCCACCCGCCCCCCCTTTTTTTTTCTCTTTTTTTTTTTTCGCACGCCATAATATTTCTTCCCCCTCTTTTCAGTGCACAATAAATGACTGCTGTTATGGACCGCTGGTAGACTGCATCAAACAGTATCCTATCCCATAAAATTTTAAGCCTGAAATTGACGAGGAGCTATTGAAGGGGATGAGATGTGTCTGGCTTCACCTGACATAAAAGTTCTGCTTCACAGGGGAAGTGTTTCATCCCGCCTGCCACCCCACTATCACCGATACAGGGGCTGAGAGGTGATGGAGGGAAGAGGAGAAGGAGAGAATGGGCTGATCTAAATGCATCTCTATGTGCACACAGTGGATCAGACCCAATGTTCTATGATACAGGAAGACAAATCATTGATAAGCCTCACGGTGGTTAATGTGTTTCTTTTGTTTTGTATTTTATTTAACCCAGATGATGTGTTGTTTTATAGAAAATGCAGTATTTATTCATTTTTGATTAGATTTTCTTTAGTTTGGCATTCAGCACCTTGGAGAGCTCTGGGCACATCAGTCCAACTTGAACTGATAATTTCACTAAATTTTTTTTTTTTAATTCAGTTGTGCTTCTCCTGTTTCTAGTGTTTCCCCTTCCCTTTCTTTCCCAACAGATACCCCCCTCCTCCTCTAGCCGGGGTTTGGCCTTTACTATAGGGGCAGAACTGGAGTCCTGACTATTTAGGGGCAAGCAGCTGGGTAGCAGACCAACTCCTTCCTGGGGGAGGAGACTTATTTGAATGAGTGTACATGTGTACGTTTGTATGTTATTGTGTCCGTCCAAGCTTTCATGTGCGTGGTGGGGCTGGGTCATTCTGTTCATAGCCAGTCAACCCTGTCCCGTCCTGCCCCCTTTCCACATCCCCCCCTTTACCTTTCTTTGGCTGTCCGCTCATCAGTGTCAACTCGGAGTCAGTTACTCCACCACAGAGAGTTCATGATAACCGCCCACTACTAAGAGCTCCATCCTCACATGGGAGGAATAGCTCTTAGTGCATTTGTACCAATCACTATATGTATTAATTAATTAGAATCCATTTTGAGTGATTAGTGTTTGTTGAGGGCAGTATAATGCCTTAAGAACTTTTCTTGGAAAAGCATGTATGACATCCGGCCTTTTGCAAATGCAGGATTCCTTCGAGGAGCTTGCATCCTGATGCAAACTGACATTGATTCTAAAAGCATTTTTCTTCAAGGATTTTAGAGGAATGAGTGGAGGAGCCAGTCCAGGCGCTCTATGCATTTTGCCAAATTGGCATTTGTTTCATCTTCCTCATTTAGGTAATGCACTTTGGAGATTTGTTGTGAAAGCAGATTAAGGTCGACCTGAAAACTCTGATTGTGCTCGCACTATACATCGGCAAAAAGAGAAGTGGCTCTTATTTTACATCGTAAGCCAATAGTGGAGAACTTTTAACTTTTACTGATGTCAATCCTACACATGCTCCGTTAAGCTGAATCACTTAACATCTACGCACTCATGTTGAAACCACAGCAACCTACAATGAGCAACTTCATGTGTTCTCATTATAAATTTCACGTTATTGCCCCCGTTGAGACCCGCACTGTTCAAACATTCATATTTCAGTATACATGTACTGCTGTTGTTATTTGTTGGAATCCTTGACTCTCTATTTCCAGCGCTATTGGCCAAGAGCATGAGGTGCTGCTCTGTGACAAACTGAAGGAGAGGAACCTTTCCTTTCTAGGTAAGCCACTTCTTAACCTTCTCATCACCTTTCTAAAGTCAGTATGGTCATGGCATTGCAGCCTTTTGGTAAGCTTAGTAAAAGAAGGCTTGGACATGACTGATGCAGTGGATGTTTGCTCCTATTGATTTGCCAGCAACAAGGAGCTGTTTCAAATATCCTTGTTTGTTTATGTGCTAGCTGTATGAATATTTAAAGAATAAAAGCTTCAAAGGTGGGTTTTAACGTTTCATTAGTTGTAATGTTTGGTCTCAGGTTATTTATCATGTAAGAGTTTCTATTCACTTGAATATTATGTTGGTTTAACTGTTGTGTGTGGGGGGTAATCTTTAGATAGAAAAAAAGAAACTCTTTAAATTTGGTTGTACCGTTTTTTATATTTTAAAGCAACTAAAGTGGACAAAAGCGGTAGTGTTTCCTGGAATTATGAATGCATTTCTAGTGAGCACCACAGCCTCGCATCTTAGCATACACTTAGCATTATTTTTTAAGTGAATGAAAGACTCTATTTTTTAATACTATTTACCATTATACACAGGAACTTGGCAATGGTGAAACAAAGTCTTTTAGTGATGTTCATACACCTTGGTTACATGTAATACTTAAGCTAACAAATGTAGTCACTCTGTAAGTTTTTTTCATTTTTAAAATTATCAACATTTCCTTTAATGCTATGTCTTTTATTTAAATATATATGTGGCACCTGCAAGATATGGATTGGTAGCAAGGTCAACAAAAAATGTTACATTATAAGCCAGTTGTATGACAGTAATATCCACTGACCTATATCCACCCATGTAAATTCATATATTCATATATTATTTAAAATGACATCTTGTAATGTATTTAATAAATAAAACATTAGTTAACTTACTCGCACAAAATATAACAACAAAAATAAAACCCTCTCCTCCTGCTTCCTTTTAACTGGCTAATATTCAACTCACTGCAAAACTTTGTCTGGGAAAATTTAAACGTAGTCTCTTCTGGTCCATGATTCTTTTCATCTAATTTTGCAGGTATTCGTACCCAGAGACAGGCATTTAAAATAAGTTTATCGAAATAACCAGTCTTCTCAATGATGTACGTGTTTGGTCATGGACAAGCATCTGTATTAAACTGAGACTGTTGCATGACCACTTAAAAACTCCTTGTAGCTGCTCTAACCAGGTATATTTTATACTTCCTTCACACCATTGTCTTTTCCGACAATATTAAATCTAGGCAGAGTGTCCAGGTGTGAAATTATGAAACTGAATTTTTAACCCTCCCTTCCTACCATCACCCACATCCTATCGTCATCCCCTAGGTCAGATGAGTGATGAAGGGTAAAAGTCATTCCCTTTGCCATTAAGACCATATCATTTATTTGGACCTGGAGTGCTGACCTTTCCTCAGAGCTGTGCGGAGGACTGTTCTAAAACTGTCAGAGTTCGAGCGACACAAGGGCCACTGAGGCAGCCTCACCCCATCTGATAAATGGATTGGAAGTAAGCTACCCAACAGCAGGGATGGCCCATTAATTTTAATCAAAGGTGATGCAAAAAGGCGATCAGAGCCACATGACAATGTCAGCAGCCTGCTCCGTATGAATAGAGGCTCCCACCCTATCACGGAGACATCTACACACACATTACCACACCCAGGATGCCCCCTCTGTACCACAGACCTCTGGCAGCCTCACTGACCTCACTCAGCTCTCTTTCTTCCCCCTTGGCTGATACTACCTCCTCTCCACCACTGACACCGCCACCCTCCATCTCTCCTCAATTCCCTTCCATGCCCCATTAGTTGAGCTTGGCTGGAGACAAAGAGGCAGGCCCTTGGAACTGAATGACCTGGTCAGCCTGAGATTTAATGGAGAAATCAGGTGTTGTAGGGATAATGGCCGAAGCGCACCAGAAGTCAAGGACAATGGCTACGGCCTGTGCAGGCAGGGGTCAGGCTTACAGAGTCTATAATGCCAACCTTGTCCCCTCGCTGTATATTTTATAATGCTCTGGCAAACTGGAGAGCGGCTCTTCAACTGGGCTTTACAGGTTTTTGTGCAACGACAGCGAATACGTGGCACATGTAGTTAATGGTTTTACTGTGCTCGCTGCCCTCTACTGTTATTTCTTCTTTGCTAACACTAAGGCGTTTTGTTACCCGCACCTTGGTGGAGGCCCTTAGGTTACCTACCCTTTGATTGATGTACCAGAACTTGTTCAGTAAAGTGTAAAATCATGGCAAATGAACAGTCAAATGTTGAAATTCTGCACTTTATCTCCTGTAGATGAAAACCAACTGAGAACTATGGGCTACGACAAAACGCCTGATATCATCCTGGAGGTTCCCATTGGTTAGTATTTACAATACAGATGTCAGTATTTTCTGCAAATATTATTTTCACTGTAGTTTAAACTGTTGATTATTTTATTAAAGGGTATCTCAACCAATTTTGCATATTTAAATGAGGTAACCGGTCTTTGGGAGTACTACTACATATGTGAAAAAAGTAATATAAAGCCATTTGTGGCTCCAGAGGAAGCTGCATGTAATTTGATTAATAACCTCAAACGATGTCACTTGGTAGCTGATTTGCATTGTGCGTAATGTAGGTGGGGTTAGCCTTTAATTATTTGATTAATTGTTCGACGTTTGTTGTTTGAAAAATGTCAGAAAATTGTGAAAAATGTGGATCATTGTTTCCCAAAGCCCAAGATAACGTCCTCTCATGTCTTGTTTTGTCCACAGCCCAAAGAAATTCAGAAAATCTTGACCTTTGTTTGTTAGGAATTTACTCAAACAAATTAATCGATTATGAAAATATTTGGTGATTGATTTAATAGCTGACGACAACAAAGTGAGTGCAAAGTCTTTGCAGCTTTTGAAATACCTGCCTGTTAACCTTTGCCTTTCAAAGAAGATTATTTACTTGTCAAAACACTCACATTAATGTTGATTTTTGTGAATGACATGGGGGAATGGGGGGGAATTAGGTAAATGTCACCTGTCCCTCCAGGCCCTCACTTGTGTGGTTTTCCTGTTACTGGTCTCCTGAGTGTTGCTGTGTGCTTCTTTTTCTGAAAAAGCTGTGGAGGGACACATTGTGCACTGGATTGAGAGCAAAGCTTCATTTGGAGATGACCACAGCCATCGCACTTATCTAAACGAGCAGTTCTGGAGCTACTGGAACAGGTGAGTCCTTATATAGTCACCGTATTTGTATTGTCTGATCATGTTGTGTTGATTTGCATTTTTTTAATGACTTCTCCTTTTTGACCACAAACTACAATCAGCTTTTCTCAGTATCATAACTCACATTTCTGTCAACCAACACTAACCACTTCCTCCCTGGCACAGGCCACACTAACCCCACACTTCCATACGGTACATCTGTACATCACACTATTTCCACATCCACCCTTTCCATTGGAGCCTTTTACAGCCTGTGAGCTTTATTGTTTTCTAGAGTACCCATATTGTTTTTGAAGGGAAGCTGGGAAATGGGTGATTAATCCATCGCATCTGTTGTCATGAGAACCTTTGGACAGGAACAGGCCCTTGTGGTCTGACCCTGAGGCGACAGAGGTTTATGTATGTGTATGCACGTGAAAATATGTGTGTGTCTCAATGCTAGAAATGAATTAAATGCATAAAATAGCTACTTTGTTCAACGTGTCTTGAAGTGTGCCATTAAATACATTGGTTAGGACAGTCTTTTCCCACTAAATGCCTGCAAAATTGGCCATGTCACACGATGTGTCCTCAACCATTATCCACATCATTTAGCACAATACTGAGTGTTGTACAGGCTTAATTTCCAACTGGGGTAATCAGGTAGAGCGACTTCTGTGTTGAGTCAAACACAGAGAGAAGAGAAGGGGCTAGCTCACACATGGTCTTCGCATCCCTGCCTCCCTTGGCACGAGGTTCCAGTCACCAAGTCTAAACGTCACCCACGCCGCCTCCATTCGCCTTGCTAAGGCCCCGGCCCCTCTCAGCCGTGACGGCCAGCTGACATGTTGTGACATGGTGCTGGAACGCCGGGAGGGTCCAGACCCCATGCAGGCAGAGCCAGACTCTCTCTTTGTTTTTGTTTTCCCAGTGCCACGTACAGTACCAAATCAGGATCAGACTTCTGGATCTATCAAGACCTAAACACGGAAAAAGAAGCAGTTTATCATAAAGGGATTTTTGTGAAGGTTTTCATACACATTGTTCTCAAACCTCAAAAAAACCTTCTATTATCTGACATAGATGACCTTTATAAATCCAACATAGCTTGTTATACTTCTTTCTTACTGTTATTCTCTATTTTAGAATTTATACAAACTAAATTGGCAATGCTCTGTCTTAATGATAACCTCTTCATACTTTTTATTGGATCATAGGAAACAAAAATTGTAAAATGAATCATTCTGTATTTTAAGCAATAACTGCTAAGACAGGTTTGTTAAACATGTAAAGAGTGATTTTCTTTTCTGTTTAAGTACCTTAAATGAAAGGAAAATATTTGTCCCACATCCAGAAAATGTTCCTTCCCCCCGCCCGCCTTTAGATGACTGACTTTACTCTGAAGCTGCCAGCAGAGCCATCATTTGATTTTCATGGAAGATGACTCATCCAATATCATTGAGCAGTTAAAGTGCGGGAGATGAGGTCAAGGTCGTAATCAATGGTGTGTTTTATTTTCTCAGTGTATGATATTTTTTTTATTTGGAAATGGCCTCCTTCCAGAGGAAAAAGCTCAGTCATTCATTTTTTTTACTATTGTTGACGTCAGGAAGTAAAAGTCACCGAGGTGTGGATTTAAAAAGGGCCAATCTTTGATGGTTGCCATCTTTTGTAGGCCTCATTGAATGTTGCCAAGATAGTTGGTGACAGTAAAACGCTTTGCTTAACCCATGTTTGATGAGAAAGTACTTAAATGATTGCCATCCCAGTCAAACTTAAAATGTTGTCAAAAGAGCTGATTTGATTAACACCACAGACAGCGTGACATGTAGATCAGATGTCCCCATAAATATTTCACTGTGTAAGTCAATCCTCTCTCTTCGTTTAGATTGAGGAAAGTGGTGTTAATCTGTCTTTGGTCTCCCCCTTTTGGTATTTGTGGCGTTGAGTTTACAGTAGGTCAGAATGTCAGAATACTAATAGGCTGATTGGACTGTAAGGGTTAGTCTGAGCCTCACATATTTGCCCACGGGTGCCTTTCATTGATATTCACTGGGGCGGCCTTGTCCGAGTGTATTAAGAAACTGACAAAGTAGATCCCGTCATGTCAGCCATCAGCCCGGTCAGATAAACATTGTTGTGTCAAAAAAGAAAAAAAAAAATGTCAGTCCCTTCAGACCCTACCTTTTCCAGCACCCTTGTAATTTTTAATTGACATTTACTGCTGACATTTGAAAATGCGCTTCATCTTTCTCTTATTGTTAGTCCTCATACGCAGTGCACGCACGCACGTACCGCGGATCGTAATGCATGTTTGTGTGTAAAGAGAAGGAAGTGAGTTCGGGGTCAGTACTTTGTGGTCACAAAAACATAAACCAGTAGAGAAATGAGGGACACCAGAGTGAATGGGGTGACATCATTTTCCTTTCACATCTCGTTAGTTTGACTCCGTTTATGAGACGAGCCCTGAAGGGCTGATGTTTAGGATGTTTGTCCATTCCTTCATTCCTCAGACTTCAGTGCTCGACTCCAAACCTTTTGGTTTTCTTTTTGACTGCCCTTGGAATTGCACAGCAGTGGTTGTAATTACTTCATTGCCCCTGATTGACATTTCCAGTGATTTGCTTATTTTTCATGAATTCCCTCTTTGCTTTAACTGAGCTGCTTCACCCACTGCTTGTGTTAATTGTTCTTGGTTTGCCCTCAAGCATTGCAGAGTGAGCTATGGGGACATGTTTTTGCAGACAGAAAGAAAAAAACATAACTAATTTTCCCTCCAAAGCCCTCACCAACTGCATTTATCATCCAAACAATAGTCTTGCCAACACACTAACCCCATAATGAACCCCTCTTCAGTGGAGTGAGGGGTAATGACGCTTCACCTACAATGCTCCCAAGAAAAAAGATAAAAGGGGGTGAAAAAATGGAGAGAAAAACGGTCTTCTGCAGAATCAAACGGCGTGTTCAGGCCCAGTGCCTGGATGAGATGGCGAAGCAGCAGCTATTGGTGTCTTACAGCCATCAATCTTAGCTGGTGGCGTTCCAGAGCCAGCGAGCCCTCTGCTCTGACGGATGTTCAGATAATTGAGTTATCCATCTCGCCCAACTATCAGAGTTGCATAAAAATTATTCACCTGCTGGTGAATATTAAACACATAATGAGCCTCTTGTGTGTTTTAGGAGAAGTGGGTAAGGTTAAACACAGCATGTAATGAAATATGGACCCTTGTGTGGTGCCACCTTAACTGCCCCTCCTTGATTATGGTGTGCTTAAATCAATTATGGTTGGCAAAGTTCCTCCCATAACTCTCAGGGCAGCAACTAAAGTTCTGCCTTTGTGCTTGTCTGATTAGTTTATCTCATCAAATACTTCATTATATTCAGATAGTGACAAATATTTGCAGACCTCATGAATATTTGTGCACTTGTGTGTTTTTTTCACTGCTTATTGCCAAGTTTGACTTAATGTTCCCTTAGAGCTTTAGGTACTTAAATGGACAGTTCACCCCAAAGTCTAATATACACGTTGTTCCTCTCGCCTGTAGTGCTATGTATCCATCCCTATTTTTTTGGGTGTGAGTTGTTGAGTTTTGGAGATACCGGCCGCGGAGATGAACGCCTTTTTATGATATAGAATGGAACAAGATGGCACTTGGCTTGTGACGCTCTAAGCTCCAAAAACATACATTTGAAAAGTTCAACAGCAATTTCTCTTTTCAGAAATTACGACACAGTTGCTAACATCATTTAAGGTCCAAGGTGCATTTATTCTACAAAACAGGGCTGTAAAACAAAATGCAAGTTGTAATCGGTTTATGCTACACAAGAAAAACTTGGATGAGGATGAGTTAAAGCGCCTCACAGCCCGAGGGAAGAAGCTGCTTCGTAGTCTGGTGGTACCGCAGTGGATACTTCTGTATCTTTTGCCAGACAGCAGCAGGGTGGACAGATAATCCACAGACCTTTTTGAAAGCAGTTTCATGTAGGAACTATCTTTTTTTTCTACTGAACTTAACCCACAACTACGTAATTATTTTTTTAGTCTTTCCTTGTTTCATGGTCTCACTGCATGTCTTCTCTGAGGCCACTCATTATTAATTTGGCAGATAATGACGGATCTTTGTGGCCCTAAATTGCCCTCGATGCAGCGAGTCGTGTGCCATGAAAGAATCAATAGAGTAAATCAGAATATACTAGACTATACTAAAATAGCTTTTCAGCATCACAACTACCTTACACTGTAGTGAAGCACATTGAGAGGAAAATTAGAGTTACATAAATGAATTCAAAGGCCAGTTTTTTTCCCTTTGTTGTTTCCTTTTTTTTTCTCCCTCCCCCATTCCACCTAATCCAACACAATGAACAGACTGTGTGGAAATGAGCTTGGACGCCAGCACGCCCCCCTCCCAAAGTAAATCAGCTGTGAGATTCGTAAACTGCAAAATGTGTCAGAGTTGAAAATGTTAGCTCTCTTAATGGAGACTTGAAAAGGTTAGATCTGATAAAAAGCTGTCAGCCGTCCAGAAAAAAATGATTTATAGCAATATAATGGGACAGTATGCCTCATTTCTCCCCCATATGAAATGGGGGTTAAGACTTTTGGGTTTGCCATTATACATCATCTGGTTTGACCACTTGGATATTTGTTGAGACTCGAAAGCACACACAGACATTACGTTTCATCTGGCTCTTTTGTTTCAGTAATTTCGAAAGTCAGGGCCTGTTGTAATGTGGATAATTTGTGTCCTCCCATAATTGCCGGCGGAAAATTCTCATGCTCTGAAAGTACAAATCGATCTCTGTTCAAATCTGTTTTTGCGCACGTGAGATTAGCGCCTGCCCTTTTGTTGTATCAGTTTCCTGATGCACGCAATGGAGGCAAAACTACAATTAATGAGGAAGTGGTAACTCTGAGGACTCTCTGCAGACTGTTCCTACAACATCACTAATCTGCTCGCTGACACGCTGGCTAATGAATAGACAAAAATCTGATTTATGTGATGTTTTATATTAGCTGACACAGCTGCAATTAGACATCTTGAGGTCTTTGTGAACTTTTTCCAATTATATCTGGAACTGTATGCTGTGGATTTATACAGCTGAAATTGCAGGGTAATTCTGTTATATTCTCAGAACCGTCAATCTGTCCACGACACGAAATTAATTTTTTTGATTCAAGATTGCCGTCCTTTTTTAATGGACATGTCCATCATTTTTTGTTGAACTTTCCAAAGCAGTAACGACAGGAATGCTTAATAAGTGGAATGTAATGACAAAATGTGTGTTAGACGATCCTTATTGAATCCAGCTGATAAACCTTAATCTTTAAACGAGGTTTTATTACTTCAACCTTAGATGTGAAGATAGTTTGCTTTTAAAAATATGACCGGTTAAATATGAAGAAAGCAATTTGCTCATAGTTTAAGGTTCCCATGGGTCCTTTAAATCCTTAATTGTGGGAAAAATCAAGGCTTTGAAAATGTTTGAAAAAAGAGCAGTTATTTATGTATTTTGTACTAGCATAGGCATTTTCTTTATTTTGATATTTGTTTTACTTAAAGAGGTTCTGTGGAACTTCTGTGTTGTCCTGCAAGCTGGTCATTCATGGTTAGCGGACTGCATTTCTGAACTAACATTAGCTGCTGTTGCTCAGTTGAATTTGATGTTTTTAGAAGTTGTGGGAACCCTGACATTTAGAAATAGTTGCAGGCGGGCCAATAAGGCCTTAACATAAGATTGCAGTATTTTAAAGCTGTACTGTGATACACGATGTACATGTTGATATTTTGAAATCTCCTCAAATACAATGCTGGTACTGGACGACAAAATCAAACACGATATTTTTAGACGGAATACCTCGATATGGATATTGCCACAATATTGAAGGGCTGACAATTGGTACTTTCACAAAATATGATATAACACAATGACATTTTTGATAAATCATCATCAAGTGGGTAAAGGCAATTATTAGTACATGCTAGTAAGTTCAGGACCAGTAAAAGACAACAATTATGCCATATCACGATGTAAGAATATCCAAATTCAACACAATATACAGCGTCTTATACTGATAATGATAAAATATCAATATTTTGTATAGCCATACATGAGTATAAAAGGTGTATGTATTTGTGCTTCCGAACAGCCAGGTTATGTGGTCCTATTTAAACTAATACTAACATAAGAGTAATATAAGCCTGAGCAGCAGCAGCAGGGCCATCATAGAGCCAGAGCAGATAGGGGATGTCACCTGGGAGAGGGCGCCCACAGGGTCGTGGCTGCTGCTGATCCAATGAGGCTGGACATTACAGGGCCATCCCTGAGGACAGGTACTGGCACTTCTGGGGTGACAATGCGACACCTCCAAGACCTGTGCCCTGCCATACTTTTGTCAGCGATGTGCCTAACAACGAAATCTCCCCTGCAATAGCGGCCCTTCAAAAAGGTATTTACCAGTGATTCAATATGTGAATAGCTGCATTACTGCAGCTACCAGCAGTGTGTTTAGTTTCTAATAAAAGCCTCTCTATTGTGATGGTGATGAGGTGTCTTTGCAGGGTGTTAATGTTGTAGAGTTTTTTGTTTACTTAATATGCATGGAAATTCTAGTTAGAGCTTAATTTCCTCTGTTTTTCCGAGAGCGCAAAATATCTTGTTTTCCCGGTAAAGCGAGAGCCCCTCTGACATTGCCTTCCTCCTATTTATAGTTATGGATACCCCATGCAGTGCAGGAACGTGGCCCCTTTTATTGTTTCCTTTGTTATGACATCCTCTCGTAGAATATTCCACAGCTAGAAAAATAGCTATCCATAATGGTGGTTCCTTTAGGGCTTTGCAAGTGTTTGTTTTAGGGGCACATCAGCACACAAGAAGTGCAATGCCAGCCCCCCCAAAGCACAAGCAACTTGGAATATTAATGGCAAATGACAGGTCGGCTCTGATGCTTCAAGGATTTCATGCTTTTAAGGATGCACATTTGGGCGCATTGTTTAAGGCGTCTGGAGTGTAATCCGCACTCTCAGGTCTGCAGCAGCCTCAGGATTTAGCTCTGGTTAAGCCTCCATGTCTCCTATTTATTTTTGTAGGGTTGTATGTGTGCATTATCCAAATTTGTCATTTGCCATTGAGTGTGAGAGCAGCTTTGACACGGCCGCGCTGTGTGTACAAACGAGGAGCGGGACAGCATGCGGCACCCCGGCGATACATATCCCTCCCTCCTGTCTTTCTGCTCGCCCGTGACACGGCGAGATGGAGAAGAGAGCCCCGAGTGAAATGAGGTGCAAGCATGTCTACTCGGCGAATTCCTGTTTTGCCATGGAACTTTTTAAAAGATTAACGTACATCTTTTGTCAGCCTTCACGATGTATGTCATCAGACTTACAGAGACGCACTTTTTTTTTCCTCCCCCCCTTATTTCCTCTGTCTCTCTGCCTCTTTCCACTTCTGTTTTTTTTTCCCCCTCTAAAGTGACCTTCTGGGTTTCATTCCAGGAAGAAGTCGGCAGCATTTGTCAAACACACAGAAAGTAGTGGGCAAGGATTAGCGTGGCTCCTTTTAAAACTCAATCTAAAAAGGAGAATTTCGATGGCTGCCTGACCCTCAAAAGACATTCCGGTCGACATCGCACCCAGTGTGACGTAAAGCTGTAGCAACATTACTGCAGTAATATTAAAAAAGGCTACTGAGAGAAATATGAATATAATTCTAAAAAAATCCTGTTATCATACAAAGGCTGTGCTCGTATTTTGCTGAACCTATCAACAAGGCTAAAGGTAGTTTAAGAGGATTTTTTTAAAGGCATTCTCTCCACGCATACCTACTCCGTTAAGCTCAGCAGACATAAAGCTATGGCACAAACATTTAATGCTTTCAAGGACCTTTGCTTCATGAGGCCTTTTAAGTATTTCATTTCATGCACCTCCACAGCTGCTTCAAAAGCATCTTAACGCTGCCCAGCTAAAGGGCTTAATTGTGTCTTAACCTCTCTGTAGAAGGACGATGAGGGAAGCCAGGAGTCATCACACGATTCCTCCAGTGTCCTCCCAAGGCCTGCGATGAGCACTGGACCGCGGGTCCTGTGGCCTGTCACAGGAAATAAATGTGACCAAGAAAAATAGCATTTTCTTTACTGGTACAAAATTCCCGATAGAACGGACACAGTTTGGTCTTTAGTTCGTCTATCAACCGTTATCATCCTGGCATTTTGTTTTAAAGCATGGCATTTGGTAGAGAGGAAGGGGGGGTTTGTTCTACCATGGTTCACATACATGGGGGAGGAATGCATATTTTAGTTCTGGACATGCGATTTCATGACATGGCAAGTGTTTAACAGCTTTTTGGGCAGACTACAGTTTCCTTGTTTGTTTGTTTTTCCTAATGTATGTATTCTTCCAGCCAGTATAAGGTTTAAGTGTACCATTCAAACCCGGTTGGGCACAACCTGAGCAACATGAATGACACATCAATATGTAGAGCATCAAATCTAGAAAAAAAAGTAGTAGTCAGTCAGAAGTGGATTTGTTTAGCATGTTTTATCATTAAACTTTGGTGTAGTTTTTCTCATTTACTATCTGCTTTTCTAACTTTTTGTACACTGATATGGTAATACTATTGGTCAAAAATGATGAGAGATTGCATATATTTTTAGATTTTAAAAAACTCCCCAAGTCCCTGGGAAATACATGCACCTAAGTATTCCACAAACCTTCGGAGAACACTGGTGCAGCCTTGCAATTGAGTTTATTATTCTAATACCAAAAGGTACCTGTTTGTTTATATTTGGCGGACATACATTTGGCGGATATGTATACATATGTATACACTTAATGTATGTACTTAATGTATGTACTGTACATAACATAGCATCTCAATATTTCGTGTGACAATACTTATTGTCACACGAAATATTGAGATACTATGTTATGTCAATTCTTCCCCCCACCCCTAGCTCGATGTGTTGTATAGGTCACTCAGTCTTAATAGTTACATACTTCAAGATTTAATTGAACCTTTTAAGAACTACTCAGGGGTTAAATCAGTGGTATTTTACATCCTGCATAATAGTGGTTTATTTTAGCCGGTCCATCTCTGCACATTGTCTTGTGTATTTCTGTGCACAAAAAACGGTAAACACTCTTTGTATTTATAACTGAGAATAAATAGAATATTTATTTTACCAAATGACAGGCGAGGAAACAATGCTTCATATTTCTGCCTTTGTGTTTAAAGAGCAGCTCTGTGTGTACCAGATAATACGCTGGTACTCGTGGTCTGCGGAGGCCCATCAGTCACTGTGTGGAGCTGGTCGCTTGTGATAAGTGGTTCCTTATAGATAATCTAGACAGTAGGCTTCTTTTTATAGGCCCACTGTCCCTCACGTAACCTTGTTTTTTTGTTGTTTTTCTTTTCCTTTTTTTTTTTTTTTTACCACCCATGCTTTTCTTCCCTGTGATTTCACCTTCTTGTTTACCCTCTCTGCCTTACATTTAGATTATTTTTTTATCGTCTTGGTAATGGTAATCTCGGACAAATACATCACCATCAGAAATACAGTCCCTTGTAAAAGATAGACACACACTTGGAGCACGTACACTTTGGCGTTTGCGGTGCTGTAGTTTTCAGTATTGAGTGCTGTCCTGGCTCGGTTTTGACCTCTGTGTGTGTTGACCAAAGAAAGATCCCAATAAAACGCATTTTGGTGATTTATGCCTTTAACAAAAGCCTTTGATATCCTGAACCAAGAGGGCGACGCGGTAACAAAGATGACATTTTAAGAGAGTAACAGAGAGATTTTGAACAAATCTGCATCGGCTTCTGTACCCGTTCCACAATAAATGACGCCAAAAGCTGTTCTGAATTTCCACCCATCATTCTCCATTTAGCTAAGAAGGGACTTCAGTTCTTTTTCCGTTCACCGTCTGACCTCATTCATCTCCCCCGAACAACGCCGATGTATGTTTCGAATTGTTTGTTTCACTATGTAAGACCTATATCTGATTGTACCTTGTGGCAATCACTTTTGATTGATGTGCCATAAATAACCGAATTTAAAACCACCAGATGAGGACGCATTTGTTTTTGTGGGCTTTGCTTTATTTTTCAGCATGAATTCGCTCCGTTGCCTCGTTGCCAGAAACGCTGAAAGAGATACAAGCACATCTGAGTCTTTCCTCACCGGCCTGGCATTTGTTAAAGAGCTTCGTCAGGACCCCTCTCTTCCCCCCCATCTCTGTTCCCAGGCAGCCCCTCTCCGTTCTCCCGTCTCTGGTTTGAGTTTCACGTCTCGCGGCGGTCTGATTGCCTGATAGCTTAAACATCTCTGCCTGCCTATCCCTTAGTGGGAGTGTGTAATCAAAGACACATGAGGAGCCTGTGTCCAAGTGCTGACCTTCTGATTTTGCTCATCAATTCTGGGGGTTAATGTGCAAGATCTATCAGGTCAACAGATTTGTCTCAGCGAGCTCTGTCGGGTCTGTAAATGATTAGTGGAAAAAAACTCAACCCTATTAAAACTTCTCAGAATAAATGTGCACTCAATACAACTGTTAATATGTTTTTTGCACTCTCTTGTGTTAATAATGCTAATATGCTTTTTTTTTTTCACTTCTCTCTATTATGTATTTTAAATGAGCGCCATAAACCAAACCTTTGTGACAAGGGGCCAGAGGAGTTAACGGGGTAACGATATGATCCAAATTCCAACTCTCTCCGCTGTCGATGTAACGTTTCATCATAGGCGGGAAGTTGAAACAGCGATACCCAATACTTTTCCCCTGGACTGATGCAAGATAACAGAGGTATACATTTCTGAACAAGTGAAATATAAACTCTGCGCCGAGTTTGGGGCTTTGAGCCGGCCCCTTTGTACGGCCGCCACGGAGATGTCCGGGAAATCTATTTCTCATTTTGAGTGATATCTCTATCAGCTGGCACGTTCGCACCATGAATTCCCCCCCCCCCACGTTAAAACCCGGAATCTGTCTCTTCAATGACGGCTGTGTGTTTTAAAAATGACCACTCTTGTTGTTTGTAACGGGCGTCTGTGTGTCATGGAGGTTACAAGTGAAAGGGCAGAATAGAGCCGTCTGGCGAAAGGCCTCTGATAGAAAGTGCCACTTCAATTTGAGCGCAGCTGCAGCCGAGCCGAGGCTGGCTCACTGTCCAGCCCGACACGTCACATTCTCTTCTCCCCGCCACCAGGAATGGATGTGGAAAACTATTAACTTTTAGACAGAGTTTTGGCCTGACGAGTTCTGATGCCTTCCCTTTATTCATTGCCGATCTTCAGCTTGCTTTTGTCAGGAATGCACACTGACAAAGACAGACTCTGACACCATTTGCATTTTTGTTTATTTAAGTTTGCAGACTTCTTGAAGCCCTTTTTTAAAAAAAAACTTGGGCTTCATGTCAATTTTAAAACAAAATAATGACCGTAATAAACTCGTATTACACATTTATCATGTCATACACCATTTAACTACATCTCAATTTACTTTTTGTATTACTTTTCCATTGGAGAGGTCATCCGCATGCACACTACACCTCTCCTAATTTGGTGATGAGGGGGTTTAACAGTTTGAGGAACTCTATCCTCGGAGCTGCTGACAGTCCTCATCCCCCCCTGAGCCTCTGCTAAGGATGTAGCTCGCGGTTAGAGAAAAAACCGGGCCCTGTCTTAAATATTAGCCGTGGTTTGGATAAGAAAAGGGATAAATTCTCTGAATAATGATCTCAAAAACTTTTAGCTTCAGCTGTCCGCCTGAAACAAAACACGCTCCAGCGAGACTTTGAACCGCTCTTCCTTTTTTTTCCCCCCCTCAGCCGCTTTGTTTTCAAATTGTAGCGCTGAGTTCATGGGAAACTCGCTCCGAGGTTACCTGCGCCCCTGCAAAGCGATGGAAAAAAAGCATTACGGCCACAGGAATGTTTTTGCAGTTAGTTGAAATATTACTAACCTTGTCAAACGTCATTTTGAATGAGAAAGTAAACATATTTTAATCAGGGTTTTAAAGGCAGAGCTTCTCAAACTGCGACTCTAGGAGAAAGGGGTCAGCTAATTGCGACGTTTGATGTCATGTTTGGTCTCTCCCTCCGTTTTGATGCGACTGCCTGGGAGCATGCTCGCTCTCTCGCTCCAGACTGCGTCTCACACACATACACTTTATCACACACACTCGAGTGAGAAACTACTGAAAGGTCTTAGAGTTCTCGATGCCGTAATCTTCGTAAAGTCTTTGCTCCTACTTCCTGTCAGCCCTTCTTCTCAACTTCAACCTCCAACCTCTCTCTGTATGCATCACTGGAACGTAGACCTGACAAAGGTGAAATGTATTCGTAATTTTGTGTATGAATGTGTAGGGGCACGCCGGTGGTATGGAGATTAGCGTGCGTCAGTCCTCAGTATATGATTCACCTTTCAGTTTCCCTTCTTGGACCAAAGCTCTCCCACCGACCTACAACAGGTTAATCCTCCAAACACAGTCCCAAATCTCTTTGGTTCTCATAATTACTGTTTTAACAGCAGCAGTGGGGGGGGGGGGCAACAGGGATATACATTGTAAATTATGTTTGACAAGGTGGGGTTAGTGGTTTTGTCGTGGCTTGTCTTTAGTTATTACTCACACTTCCTCCTGCCATAGATAAGGTCTGCTGGTGAACATACCAAGGTGAGCGCTGGCGCAGGGCCCTTATCGCCAGCATTGATTTAGGGCAAGAACTCAGTGACAGAGGTCATTGTGCAGTAAAGCTATCCATCATTTAAGTTTGATTTCTGCTCAGACCTGTCTCCAAGTTGTCTACACGTAGGCGAGTCACAAAGAGTAGAGGCCAGAGGAGGGGCGAGATGTGGATGGCGTATAGAGGAGCTCTGGGTAATGCTAACTATGTGTGGAGCTGCAACTTTTGATAATGATTTAGTTGTTAATCATTTTATAACCAAATACTGCAAACACTTTCTGGTTCCAGCACTTAAATTTGAGGCTTTGTTGCTTTTATTTGCCATCTGTGAAAGTACAGTAAATGAAGATTCTTTGTGATTTGGACTATTTATTGGACAAAAGAAGCAGTTTAAAGGCACTTTAGCAGCATTTTATAGACTAAATGATGGGCAGATTCACCTAAAATGAAAGTAATCGTTTGTAACAGCCCTAGTGTTAAGAAATGAGGAGAATTAAACATTTTAAGCCTGTGATTACAGGTTGAAAATTATGTTTAGATGTAATTCAGAGTCATAGTAACAGTGTAAACGTAATGATCCTTTAATTATCGCGTGGAACCCGCAAACTATTTGTTTAAAGTTTAGCGCTTTGACGTGATGAAAAAAATGCAGCCATGATATTTTTTCCACCGGTAGCAGATTGCCCGTCTTTCCACAGTTTATTTTGCAGCTCCCATTAATTCTCCACGCGCCCCAGACGTTTTCTGAGGATGTGTTTGAGACGCTCACATTTTCCCCCCCGATTTAAAATTCAAGGTATTTCTCAGCCTGTGGTAAATAAATTTACAATCATAAACACAGTTTTCCCCCTTTGCAGAGGTATTTTTTCAGATGTCTGAAGATGGGTATTTATTGCCGTTAATGTTGTTCATGGCCTTCGTGGCTAGACTTGTAACTTTTGGCTCAAATCCTCTATTTATCCTGGCGTCGAATTGGGGGAAGCTCATACTTTCAAATATGCTATGAGTCATATTATTGATTTGTCACAAAGATTATTTATTGCACTTTTTCCCCCGCTAACTTCTGCAAAAGTTGGAAGCCGTCAGAGACTCTCCTGGAGTGATTACACGTAAGCGACTGTAAACTGGCTGTGCTGAATCCTGAGGGTGAAGGTACTGCTGTAGTATCTGAAGGTCCTCTTTAGTTTTGCTGGAATAGCTGCTGCGGTGGTGCTGCTGCTTATTCTGACCTAGCCGAGGATAACTTAAGCAGCTAATTACACTTCAGTCTGTAATCAAATCCATGTCAGGTTGTCTGAGAACCTGGATTTGTGTGGTGGATTTCAGTTAAATACAGGGGCAGCTTAAAAACATTTTATGGTTCTCTCCTCAAATTAAAGTTTTTTTTTTTCCACAATCCGCTCTAAAATGTGTCATATCCCATTACACAAATTTGGATATGGTAAATTAGCGAGGAGAGTGCTTACACTGTGAATGCGTTGACTTTTTTTTTTTCATGTGCTGTGTGCAGCAGGGTTCACTTGCTGGGGGTTGGGGGGGGTGTCTTTAACTCTAAAAAGTTGTCTTGAATTTTCTCCCCTCGCTCGATGATGTGTTTTTGCAATTCAAATATTTGCTCATTCTCCTCTCCATTGCAAAGCTCCCTTTGAAGCGGAAGAGTTCTATCAGGACCAATGACAGTGTGAGTGTGCAGCGTGACAGCGCGAGAGGCAGTGCTGGACTATTTCTAACTGCATATTTAAATAGCAAGGAAATCCAAAATCAAAAATGTATGCAAATGATGGCATGTTTTGCATGCTGATGTTTTTATGATTCGGGGCTTGCATATTCAGGTGGTGCTCAGTACGTGCCTAGCTTTAGCAACATTAATCAGAATTACTTCATGTCTCCACCACATCCTTGATCTCCTTCTAAACAAACATTTCCGGGGGTGGAAGGCCTGCAATTTGGCAGATTTACTTTTAGGCTTTGCGTAATGTTTTTTTATGACTGCTTTAAGTGGAAAGCCATACGTAAGGCCTTAGGCTTCCTAGGAATGTGTATAACCCAGAAAACTCTCCATACATGCCTCTTAAGATGATTTTTTTTTTTCTCTTGGGCACATTATGGAATAACTAGCCACCTAATCTCCTTTACATTCATCACAGATACATACATACAGCTTCTTCGTGTTATGCGAGAAAGCCTCTTTGCACTTAAATGAGGATTTTGGCTTCATTATATTGAGCATTTGCACCACGAGGCCGTGCGTGTGTGTGTGTGTGTGTGTGTGTGGGCGCTTTGGTGAATGTACATGTCGCCGTTTATGCAATGAGCAACATATCAAGACAAAGCCTTTCGAAATGGGCTTGAGGCCCGTCTGCGCTCCTTAAGGTATAGAAAATACTGTATAAAATAATTAATTGAATTGTCATTTGTATGAGCAGCCCTTGCTCTCTGCACCCTATAATTCCAACCTCTTTCTCCCCCTTCCCCTCGCCACATTTTTTCCCTTCTTTTTTTTCTAAACAGCAATTAATCTCATTTTTAGTCCAATTTCCAGCCCTCTGCTGGAGTCAGAGCGAGTCCCCTGTTTTGTTCCTCTTTGGCTTGGTTCCTCTGCATAGTCATTAAGGGCCCAATTAATGTCACCCTTTAGCTGAAGAGTGCTCATTTTTATTGGGGAGCTGACAGTCACCGCCATGAGTGCCGCAGTGTAATATGCATTAATTGCCCCGTAACACTGGTAATTACCAGTTCTTCAAGCCTCTCAGTAAACTGTCATGCCCAGACACGACTGCTTTGAAATAGATTACTCATTAGGGGGACCTGCCCTGTTTTCCAATGGGGGCTCGCTGGGTTGGCATAAAGATGAAAAAAATCTGGTGCTTGAACAAATAGTTGCCAAGAGCAATTTCCTATTACAACTTCCCGGTGACGGCTTTTCTCTCCCTTTCTTTTTTTTTTTTTTCTTCCTCTCCTCAGATGGCATTCCAGCCGTCACTTGAGGTAAAGATCAGAAGTAGAGTTAGATGTCCATCACAGATCTTGTTGATAGTAGTCCGTTTGTCTCTCCCGTCCCGGTTGGACTGAATGAAATTGTGCCTTGGGATTTCACCATTCGGCATATAGCCTTGGTTTTAACTGAATTTCGCCTGCGTTTTTTTCTATTTTTGTTTGCATTCTCTTTCTTGCCTTTGTTTAACACGGCCCTGAGTGAAACTAGCGTATAAGCACTGCATTGTCAGCATTTGCCGCTTAATGTGGGGCATTTCAAGGCCTCTGTGCATAAGATCAAGGCCAAGTTCTTGTTCAAATATTGATGCTGACTTCGCTCGGGTCTTGTGTTTGCAAACTGTGGAATCTCTGTTTCAAACATTAGCTTGTGCCTCACGGTTCCCGAAACGTGTCCTGCGTACCTCGAGAGAAAGAAATTGATAGTGAATGCAAATAAATGGATTTAAAGAAACGTTTAGAGGACAAAGGCGAGGGATGTAGAGTGGGTGTCACCGCTGCTTCGGCGATAAGATATTATAAAGGAGAGACCAAATCAAACAATTTCAGCTATCGCACATCCTCTGCACTGAAAAGGTGTTGGCCTGTTTAGTCACGCTAGGAACAATATTTAGATTTCACCACAGCTTTGTAAACGCTGGGCTGATTCCTCTCTGGTCCCTGTTCTTTCTTTCTGGCTTTTTTTTTTTTCTCAAAAGCACTTTTGTGTCATTACCCATTTACCATAGCAAGGAAAAGAACAGAATGTGAAGACCAGGGAAAAGCTTGCATGCGCGTGCACTCACACACACGCAGGCACATACGGAAAACACACACACACAAGCGTGCTCACACGGAGCTCCTCAGAGGTGCTGCTTTTGTTTTATCTCCCTTATAGCACCTGCTTCAGGCAATCTGCTCCCACTCGTCTCAAATGAATTTTGTCACGGCCTTTCAGATTCTCAGCCGGCGATGTGCTAATGAAAGGAGATAGTACAATTTGAACTGACCAGGTAGCAGCCAGCAGTGCACAGCTGAGAGCAAAGGGATGGGGACACACCCCTCCTTGAAACAAAAGACAAGTCAAGCGTCTGCTGATATACCCATTACCCTTCTCATTAATACCCTGCAGACCTCGCCGCGTGAGTGTGTGCTTCCGCGTGTGCTTGTGCGTGCGTTTTATCTGTTTGTGTTGGTCGAGCACTTATCGAATTGTTTATGACAGGCCTAATTGGGCTAATTGAAGACATTAAGATTACCTGTCAGCTGTGTGTATCCAGACTCCCTTTCTGTCTGACAACTCCTGACAAGTGAGGGACCCCGTAGCATCCGTCATGATGGAGCATTCCCAGGCCGTAATAGGGACAATAGGGGCCACTCTAATTTGATGTGGACAGCCTTAGCTACGCGTATCACCCTCCCTCTGAGTTGGTGTGTGTGTGTGTGTGTGTGTGTGTGTGTGTGTGTGTGTGTGTGTGTGTGTGTGTGTGTGTGTGTGTGTGTGTGTGTGTGTGTGTGTGTGTGTGTGTGTGTGTGTTAAGTATAAGTGAGAGTTGGGGGGCTCTGTGCATGGCCGGGCTAATGGAGTCCCCTTTGGCAATGTGACAAAGCGATGAGGCAGTCTGAGGGGAAAAGTGAAAAGGGGTCTTCAAGTGTTTAAGGACATGAGAGGGGAAGGTGCTCGGGGGTGACGGCCTTCACGGATTGAGTGACAAGAGAGGACCGCTGACATCTGTGTGTCCGTGAGGTTGTGGACGGTCCCCAACGCTGGTTTATAAGAGATAAAGACTAAAGAGAAGATGTAGCCAAACTGTAAACACATTTGGTCAACCCTTTTTTGCATATGTGCGGGATCACAATTCACAACAGTCACAACTATTTGATAAGGAATGTCACAAACACCGACAAATGTTTCCTAGTTGTATAATTTTTCTCCCTTCTCAGATTTTCTCAAGGTGCAGATAGCTTCCCAGGTCTTAAGCAGAGCCCGGTTCCTATCTTCTTCAGCTTAAGGAATGTGCCTCTGCATATCTGTATCAAGCCGCCCTCCTCCTCTTTCCTCCCCGACCCTCTCCTCTCCCGTGTTGGCATTGTGTGGGGCTTTGCAGTGTCATCGCTATGACAGATCAACGCTGTCAGCCCAGGAGATCCCTCTGTTTGTTTGTTCTCCTCCAAAAGGGGTTAAACTGTCAAGTTGACAACTCGCAAGACCCTTAGACTCTGCGCTGCTGCCTCTCCCCGTCTCCCTCTCTCTCGCTCTCCCTCCCCCCTGGTCCACCTTCATCCCCAAACGAGTGAAAATCAATACCAGATTGCCTGAGGACCACTGTTTGGTGTGGGCCTGACCCCTAGATGTCCCCCACTCTGCTTCTTTCATTACATGTAGCCCAGTATTTAACTTCCATCCTGATCCCTCGCCTAATTAGTTTCGATAAGCTCTGAGTCTCCCTCCCTCTCTCTCTCTCTCTCTCTCTCTCTCTCTCTCTCTCTCTCTCTCTCTCTCTCTCTCTCTCTCTCTCTCCCTCTCTCTCTCTCTCTCTCTCTCTCTCTCTCTCTCTCTCTCGTGCACAGACACACACAAGCAGCCCAAAAAACACATGGACATTTTGCTTTTCTTTCCCCTTTGAAGGGGACATTCTGGGCTGGAAGTAATAAAAAGACAAATCCCAAAACGCACGCAGAAGCCTTCAGCGATTCTTGAACCAGGATTATTGTTTTGTTTGCATAGCAAATTTTAAGAAACTACAATGAAATTAGATTTGCACCCCAGATGATCAGTGAAAACACTTGGGGATATCCTGTGTTGTCCAAAGCTAATGGGGCTCTGTGGTGGGCCTGTTAGCAAAGCTACACCCTCACTGCTGCGGTTTTTCACGAGGCCTCCTCCTCATTTAATTGTCCAGTCACAGACAAAGTAGCCATTGATGTTATGTAGATGTTAGTTGCCCCTTTTTTAAAATGTGTTATTATTAAAGCTGGTAAATAATTGATTAGCACAAATACAGATACAAGTTTCAGTGATTGGTCTGCTGGAGGTCTATGTCTGTGTGTGTTTTTATGTACCACCCACATTTCCAGGTGCCGCCACTGCGCCGGCTGGCCCGTCGACCACTGACAAGCCCAAAGGACATGTTGGCCCCCCCCTGCTCGGCTCCCCTCCCAAGGGCTAAAATTACCCTCAGGAATGTAAACAGACTGCCGAGTAAGCACACGGCTTTCTGTGGCCCTTCGCCTGCGTCCGTCTCCAAACTCACCCCCCACCCCCAAATCTGGGACAGTTCCATTTTGGACTCAGAGGCCAAGGTTGATGGCGAGGATACCTCAACCTGGCCACGGCTGTTCTCTGTTCAGGACTAATACGGTGTTTCTGTGTCATCGCCATATTTGGGAAAACGGCAAATGGTTCCATGCAACAGCTGTAGAAAAAATCTCTTTATTTTTCCTCTTTCTCCTCATTTCTCCTTTTCATTGTAGCAGACAGATGGGCATTCACACCAATTCATTAGGTGTGTGGGGTAGCTGTAAGCGCTGGAGTCTGGGTAAAGAAGTTCACTGGGCCGGGTGCTGACATGTTGATTTAGTGGTGGTAACACGACTGCACTTCCAAAGGTGCTGACTTGGACGAAAGCCAGGCCTCTTTTTTCTCCCAGGGAGACATTAGAGGCCACACTCTAATTTTGGGGCAGGGTTCTAGTCATGGATGCAGAGGCCAGGAGGCCTTACACAACAAACATTCACACCTGCCTTTCCATGGCTGACTTTTGACTCAGTCCTCACTGAAGTGGCAGCAGATTTTAAGAAGTGAAATGTCCAAGATAATATCTTTAAATGTTGTTTAGTCAGTCCAAAACCCGAAGATATTCAGTTTGATATGATGAAAAAAGGACAGAGAAAAGCAGGACATCTCCATATTTGAGAGGCTGAACACAGTCATTTTGGCAAAAAAAGTTTTGTTTTTTTCATTGTCCAACAACTGCTGAAAATTGAAATATTCAGCAGTTGTTTTCTGTCAATGGATTATCGATTAGGTCACTTATTGTTGCATCTCTGAGCCTTTAACTCCCAAACAGCCTTAAGCTCCCCCACCATTATGGGAGTCTGCAGTCTTTATCTCCCACTGACGAATTATCACTTTCCCTGACCTCAGTCCCCCTCACAGCCTCCTATCACCTCGGCCACCTTCTCACATTAACCTAAATCTTATCACCTCACACACACAATCAGACAGACTCAACTGATTGATAACTTGGCTCACACGTGATTACGTGAATGAGCACACCACTTAATAAGCATCAGCCGTATTGTTATTTTGACAAGCACATAAGCGAGACATTGAGAGCAACTGCCTCGCCGTGCCATTTGGTCCTGGTTAGGATCTGTTTGTAGGATATCATGCTTCCCAAACATCCTCCAGCCAACGGGAGGAGTCTCAATCAGTGTTTGGAACTCGTTAAGTCCCTTAACTGAGCATGTCGCCGACCACATTAGCAACACATATCTGAGGGACGAGTGTGTGTAATGTGTGCTGGTGCCCTCTCAGATCTGCGGCGTTACGGTCCAACGCGCTTGGACACACTCTGGTCTGTTTTGGATGTGGAGCGAAACCAAACAAGGTGTGGTCTGGCTTCGGCTTTGTCTGTTTAGTGTTCAGAAGTTGGTCCAAACAGCATTGAGGACACAGCGATGCAGTGAAACAACTGACTGATGACAGCTCTGTGATGGCACCAGAACAATCAGTATTAAAGTTAGGTTGAGTCATGGAACAAATTATACTTCAGACTAAAACTTTCAGTGCATTGTTCCTCTTTTCACAAACAGCTCTGCTTTTAAATCCAGCCTGTGTAACATAAATGTAATAGTGAGAAAGCTCTGTCTCTGTGTTATCCTCTGGCTGTGTGAGGGTTAACATTCAGACGGTCAGAGCTCACCTGATCTTTTCTCGGATATCGACTCCCCATCCTCTATAATGACCCTCTACATCATGAAAATGGCGTGATCTCTTCAGTTATGACACACTGAGTGGGTATTCATTAACACTTGATGCCGATTTTATTAAATTCTATTATGGCAATGGCTGCGAATGATGTCTCCTGTGCAAGCAGTGTACTGAAACCATGAGTAGGCAATAATCTTGTCTGCGAGTGTGTAAATACCTTGTGAACGCATGCACTGCGCAGGATGGAGATGACCTTCATTATATCTGATGTGGGACTTAAAAATAACAGGAGAAAAAAAAAAACGTCTCAAAGGCTTTTACTGTTTTCAGATGAGGCCTATTAGTCTCCGAAGCCAAACACTGGCCATAGTGCTAATTTGGAGATCTGTCCAGGGAGTCCCTCTGGCCTTTGATGAGTCCCCATGTCTCCAAGTTCTGCTCTGAGACAGGAAGCTCCCCGCGGTGGCGGGCGTGCAGGCTGTGGGCTGTGAGCCTGTGCAGACAGAGAGGACTACAGCGTCAGGGGGATACATGCTCCTTTAACCTGTTATTGTGAACTCCCAGCAGTCCTGGCCGATAATTGCCACCTGTCTCTGGGGGAAACACAGTCAAAGGCAGGCAGAGGGACAGCCATTTTGTGTCTGCCGCGCGAAGCCCTGGTCCAAAGCCCTGCCCTTAACCCTGCCGGCTAATGTGTTTTCAATTTAGGATGATCCCCCACTACAGGCACGGCCTTAATCAACAACAGTTTGTACTGTAACCCTATCTGCCCTTGTGAGGGCAGCGTCAGCCTGACCGGGCGCCTTCAGACCTGCAGAGGAACAGTGCTATGTGTGTGTATGTCGGGATGATATCATGTTTATATGTGAGGTCACAGGATGTGTGCCTGATACTGTTTGTCTTCAACATTTTGTTATGCTATTGAAACAAACACACAGGCGGCAGAGTTTCACACAAGCCAGTTGCACATGATGCCGCAAAAGCAAAAACACACATTTAATGATGAATGTGTACTCAAACGATGAAAGTTGACGCTCTGTTGTTAAACACCCAGTATGAAGTTCCTGCCGCTGTGGTGATTCAATCTAAGAATAAAAAAGATGGTTATTTCATTCCAATTTGCTAACTTACCATCAGACGAGCCGACTACCCATGCTGCTGCTTCATGAGTGTACATGACAAACCACAGTAAACAATAGAGAGCAGTGTCTCCCACACATACGTAGGTGATGCGTCATACGATAAAGCGTGGCACAGTGTTCGTGATGTTGAGTTGACTTATTTTGCAGCAGGTCGGAGAGCCGAAGACTTGCCCTGCCGCGAAGGTTACACTGGTTGCCGTGGTTACCAGATAAAGGCCTGGAATCCTCCAGTCTCTGTTCTGGTATCTCGCATCAGTGGGCGTAAATTAGCTCCTAGTGCAACATACAGCTCACGGCACACTGACTCGACCTGACCTCCCACACCCTCCGTACTCGCACATTACACCTCCGCACCTCTATGTTAAACCTAACACTAACTGCACTACACAAACATGCAGACACATAAAACACCCTCTCTACCTCCAATGGTGACAAACGCGAACCACGTCCGCGTCACGTTCCATTTCCATACCCCGTCGACAGAAAACATAAAAATGTCGGGGAGAATTACACCAGGCGGAAGATGTTTTTATTTTTTATTGCCCTCTGTTCCACCTTAATTACGATGCTTGTGCAGGTTCGGGCTTATTCATTTAACATACGACTGAGCACCTTGTATTTTTGTTCTACATACCTGAGCAGAATTGAACTTTCCCTCTACCGCATAGACAAAGAGGGAGGTTGAGAGAGAAAAAAGGGGAGGTTCTATTCTTAGCTCTAGCCGTGTTAATATTTCGTCTGTGGGAGGTTAACTCTTCCGTTCAGCTCCTGTTATGTCTGGACAGGTGGATGTATAGTTTGTAGCTAAGGGATTATTTACCGCCCTGTCCATGGACGGCCCTCCAGGTAGTGTCAGCCTTTAAATATCCTATTTGTGTGCATGGAAGCTCGTGTTATCAGCACGCCTTCATCATCAGGCGGGCTGACGTGCTACAAACAGCGACTGCGAGGCCATTCAATTACACAAGCTGGATGTACACTGATCAGCTGCTGGGCCGTATCACCTAGCGTGCAGGCTCTGGGTCAGTGCCCCCCCCTCGAAAAACTCACATACAAACACATCATATAACCATCATATGACCCTGTAAATATCTCCTATAGGCAGATGCCTATAGCTCAGACCAGGCATGTGCTGAATTTCATTTCTTTTCATTTGTAGCTTCTGTTCTGTTTTCAAATGACAATTTTATGTTGTGACGTCATCTGGAGAAAGTCAGAACCGCTTGCAAAATATCGATGCTTTGGGTCGGTCCATTCGTCAGAGCCGGTGTTGGTATTTGACGACTAGGGAATGAGACTCAACAATCAGCTATCATGCAAAAAGAAAAGAAAAGCTGCACAGCAGCAGAATTCCAATGTCAACTATTCGGTACAGCCCTCGCATCAATTAGCACATATTTTATCTCTGTCTTTTGCTATATACATAGTTCTTCTGTCTGCAGCACAGAGACTTTTCCCTCTCACTCCAATCACTCTCAATGCGTTCTGTCCTAGGAGACGTTGAGCAGGTTCCATACCTGCATTTCAGAGAGCAGAGAGAAGACTGAGTAATAGCTAATGTTTGGCAGCGCTTTAGCGAGCCTACCTCGTGACCTGATGTATGGATGCTGAAGACAAAGGAGGTCTTTGTGGGGAGACCTCAGAGACAGAGAGTTCAGCCTCAGGTAGAGGCTTACGCTGTCTAAATCACTGCCAGGGCGTTTGTTTTAGAACGGGTCTGCGCGGCGTGTAAAATGACGTGACAGCGCTTTAAAGCGTAAATTCATCTTGATTTTATTGATAATTCATCATGTCGTGTAATGTGTTTTGGCAGAGGTGCTCGGCCCAAGTTTCAGCAAAGGTTTTTCTCACCAAATGTGGCGGATCAAATTAGACCCGATCGGTAGAAATGTTAAAAGACACGTTTTTGTTTAGTTTTTTTCTTATGGGGTGGGGTTCTCAGAAAAATGAGAAGTGCATAAATAAAATCAAGGGAAGCAAGTTTGCACATTCTTTTAAAGGTACAGTTTGTAATTTACTGTACGTAGCTCATGCGGTTCATATTGTTTCGAGTGCTCTGCTCACGTATGGGTTGTGCATTTTCTGGATTTAATTCAGTGCTCAGCTCTGTGTGAGGCTGGGCTCCACTGACTCGCAGTGTTTATGTGCAGTCAGACACTAATAACACTCCCCTCTCCTCCATTCGAGCGTTTTTGTTCCTGAGTGCCTTTGCTCTCATTAAGCTGCCGTAGTAAGCTGCTTGGCACCTGCTTTAAACGCGACCACCACCCGCTCATTAACACTAACGAAAGCGTGGCTGGCAGCCGCGATTCCACGCCCAGGCTCGTCAAGTGGCCCCCTTTTGCTGAAATTAGCTACATTTCACAAACAATTTCCCCCAACTCGTTACACAGTTAGGTGTTTATTGGAAGATGGCTGACTCTCACTCTCTTAGAGGTGGTGTTTGTAATAAGCACACGCCGGGTCAAGACGAGCCAGCCCACATAATAAGCCATAATTTGCGTACAAAGTTGAACTTCCATTCGCTTCATCAGGCGCTGTAACACAAAACTTCAGAGGCACTGTATAGGGGTATATAGGGCATCACATACTGTATATTTTTAATTGCTCTGTCTTATAGTGTCTTGGTGTGCTGCTTGGAACTTTTTCTCAGTACCACTTTCACACTAGATAAAAAAAAACAAAAACAACTTCTCCACTAACATCTGGCTTTTGTCTTTAATGTGAATATGTACAATTTGGGATTGACTTCCGGGTTAAATGGCTCTGCAGTAGGCATGAGTATTGATATTTATCCAGCTCCGATCAGCTGAGGTGAAAACACAACACCTGGATCAACGTCATTTTCGCCCACTGTCAACGTGCGTTGAAGTTATGACCGCTGGTTTGTTAATATTTTAAAAAATTCGTCTCTGTTCAAGCAGCACTTGAACATCGTAGAAGCGGCGTTGAGTTTGAAAGAGAGACTGTAGTCCAATTTTCTTCTTTCTACTATCACCTGTTTATGCAGCCTGTTCGTGATAGCGAACATTAGGTACAAGAAATATACGTAGACATGGGCGAGGAGAGAATCTCCTATTTTTAGCACATTCATCCACATTAAAAAATCTACGTATACATAGTAATTTTGGTGTAAAAGTGGTTTAAGTCTCATACTGTAGCCTTCATGCTCAGTCGCGGCCCCTGACCGCTCCCTTCCCTCCCTGTGTTACTGTTTGTATTCCCAGTCTCAGGTTTTTACCTCAAGGTCCCTGTAGTATTAACTTGTAGTTAATTCTGAGTAGGATTCAAAGTCCATTTATTTTCTTTACAGTATGGAGAGGCCTTGGTGACATGGCTCCCCTGTGTTTATAATTTTGCTTGTTTCAATTTGTGCTCGGCCTCCCCTGACAGACCCCGGGACATGATGTATCGTACGCCGCTGCCTTATCTGTTGATGTACAGGTTTAACCTTTCCAGAAGGTTGCCTTTCTCCACTCCAGACCGCTTTTCTCCCCTTTTCAGCCTCACCTCCCCATCCAGAGCACAGGAAATGCATACGGCACGGCGGCTGAATGAAAAGAAGAGCGTAACCCCTTTTCCAAAGTCATCTAATGTAAATGTTTAGGTTTTGTTTCCATAACATTTCCATATTAAGAGTTGGCGACCATGCAACAGCAGCAGCGGCGGCAGCGGCGGACCATGGAAACGATGAAGAGTTTAGGGGGGAGCTTGAGCTTTGTGCACCGTTGAGAGGCTGAGCTATGTGTGTGACATTGCGGTGAACTTTTGGTGTGCATCTGTGGGCTTTCTCCGGGGCTGTTAGCTTTGGCCTGTTTGCTCATAGATACAGCGCCGTAAATCACACACTGTAAAAATGTAGAATGCAAGGGATGGGGTGCAGAAGCATGTACTGCTGCAAGGGCCTCTCGGAGGGGATGGGCATACAGTCGCATATTATTTTGTGCATGTGTCTGTCCACTTGCAGGTACTGTATGTAGAACATGCACTGCCTCGAGGCCCAGTCAGCACAGTCGGTACACTTGCATAGCCGTGAACGTGCATTTAGAATTTATGTGTTAAAATACCTTGTCGAAGTTGTAAGGTCACTTTTACCCGGCTCATAAATTCTACCCGTACAGAAGACGAAAGATTCCCATAATTATTATTAAAACAACACCATCGGGTGTTTGAGAACGTATTTCAATATGAAGTGATTGATCACAGGTTCAAGGTTTTATGCACTTTACCTTGGAGCTGAACTTCTGTTGCTCTGCGTGGCCCTTTGGCTAGCTTCCTGTCTGGGTCTCCAGAGGCCCCCACAACATTGTTAACTGTCTGAGGATAGAGTGTCTGGGACTGGAGCACTGTCAGCCCCCTGAATCTGGTCTTGCATGTGGGGGCTGACGTGCTCTCCGTTCAGAGTTCAACTGTGACATGTCTTTATGCATGGCAGCTAATGTTCAAAGAATAGGTATGATCTATATGAGGCAGAGAGGGGCCACCGGTGGCTCTTTGGGGCATAATAAAAAGCATGAAAGATGATTTATTGTCTTTGTGAGGAGCGGTAGTAGTGAAATAACGTCGCACGTTTCCAGGGAGAAGAACTCCTCCATTTTAATTGTTTCTGCACCTTTCGGCAGAGCTTCAGGTGTACAGTAGCTGCAGTGTCTATAGAGAGAACAAAAGCTAGAAGTAAGGGTTTAAAAGATAAAAAAAACACCTTGTGTTTAAACTGTCTGAACTTGACTTCTCAGTTGCCTGGCAAGTCTTTATTTATAGTAACAACGGCGCTCGCCAACTAAGGCAAAGTTGCTCTGGCTTCTCAAAGTGAATGAAACAGCTGGACACAGTTGGATTGGCTAACATTAACCGCCAGATGCAGCGTGTTTAAGTCTCAGACTTTGTGTTGAACTCTGCTGTGTGCCAAAGGCTTCCGATGACAGGATGCGGAAGGCCTCGGCGCAGAGCTTTGTTATTGAACAGATTATTGTTATTTCACCGCCATTGTAATGTGATCGAGTGTGTATCACCCTGTCAGAGAGATCTTAATCTTCCCGGTGGCTTTTTTTTTGTGTGTGTTTGATTCAGCGCAAGTTTCCTGGATGGTGATCAATGGAATATACCTAAGCGACCTTATCTCTCGTAGATCAATCTCTCCAACGTCCCTTCTTTCTGTCTCTTCACTTGCTTGTTCCTGCTGTTTTTTGTTATGCCTTCCTAATCCAAAGTCAACGGCCGTAAGCATTTTGCAGATATGGTTTTAAAAGCAGCAGTGTAACTCATTCATGGCTTCTTCAGAACTCTCCGAGGTGACAGCTGTGATGTTCTAACAAAAGGCCGCCTTTGTTTCTTTTGTCTGGCTCCGCAGGTTTGGTCCAGGCCTTGTGATCTACTGGTACGGTTTCATAGGAGAGCTCGACTGCCAGAGAGACAGAGGTATCCTGCTCAAAGACTGCTTCCCGACAGACATTGTCACCCTGTGCCACGCCGCCCAGCAGGACAAACTGCAGCAAGAGCCAGAATAAAGACAAAGAGTGAGAAGAGATGAGGAGCGGAGCAGAAAAAAAAAAAAAACGAAAGATGGAAGGATGAATGGAAGGAAAGAGGAGGCGGGAAAGATAGGAACTCGGGTGGATGCCGAGATCCGGAAGCAATTATGCCTTCCTGCAGTGTGAGACTCTGCCCTGAACTCCACCTGACCCTCCGTCTCTGTCTGTCTTATCCTGTCTTTCCTCCCTCCCTCTCTCTCTTCCACTGCCCCAAAGCTACCACATGTAAACACACACCACCGTTCTGTATATCTGACAGCGCAGGGTCAGATTCATACCTGAGTGCGAAAACACCGTCTTGGAGGCTTTTCCTGGTTGTGTTTAAGCTCCTGGCCCTTGGATGGCCTCTCGGGTTGAGAGCCGGGGCCAAAGCGGGACATATGGCCCTTCCTTATCACACCCAAAGCCCTGGCCTTTGTCACTCCTTCCTCACTCCTTCCTCCTCTGCTCCATCGGCAGATAAGAGAGGTGCGGTCCGGGGGCTGGGTGGACGCCTGACTCTCACCTGCGTCACTCGGTGCCCTCTCCGTCACTCCGCTGGGGGGTAAACAGGATCATTTCTGATTAAAGCTGCTCTCACGCTGACCTTTTTCACATTGCATTGTCAGATCTGTTGAGGATCGAGGTTGAATCCAGGGTCACACCATAAGTAAAATTTCATCACAGGAGGAAATCTGGTTTTACTGTGAAGTGTCTTAATAAATTGTAAGTAATTAAATATAAATCTCAGCACTTTGAGGGCAGCTCCCACTAACCTGTGCCAACAAGTTTGATGACATTACACAACAGGTGTCTCTGTTTTTTCACCTCTGATTGTTAAAGTGTTGAATAAAGGTATGGTTAAATAACGTTCAGCCTCAATGAACTGAGTATTCGGCCATTAATGGTTTATCATGAAATTTACAAAACTTTGGAATGTCACAGAAAATGACACAAACTAAATATCTTTTGGGTTGTGGACAAAGCAAGACATCAGGAGCTCAACTTGGGTGTCTGGAAACATTTTTTTAGGCCAGACAACTAATCCATTAGTCAGGAAAATAATTGACAGTGAAATCAACAATGAAAATAATCATACACGCTGATCATAGTTCACAAAGTTCGTATTGAATGTGTGTTATAAGCTGTGGAAGCTTACTTTCGCTCAACTGGCGAGCCCAGTGGCCTCAAGTCACAGTGTTTATATGTTTATATTTCACCTCAATGTGTGTAAAGAATAAAAAACATTCAGTCCTTGTCATGTTCAGTCCCACCTTTTAAGGAGAATATTGTTTTCATTGTGTGCTTTTTTTGTGTGTTTATCATTAATAAATAAGTTTTGAGAAATATGAATATGTTCCCGAGTCATGAATATTAACAGCACAAACTTAAATTATGCATTATAGACTTCTTTAACTATGTGAGTTGCCTACAGGTACGTATAAACACCTGATTTCCATGTAAAGCTTGTGCGACTGCCCAGCAGTTGTCTGTTGCACATCTTTACAGCCCCGGTACCCTTTTATGAGCAGACACCAATGGAAGAAACACAGCCCAGCTAGGGGAACCAGAAGTGAACATAAAGTTGAGTGATGCCTTTAGAGGCAGATATGCAGTGCCTATAGGGGGTCCTTGTCGTGTCTTCTTTATGGCACAAAAAAAAAAACGATAAGAGGAAAGAAAGTGAAAGGGTGGAGATCCTGCCATCACCTCAGAGAATGCGTCCTATAACATGGGAATCATTTTACACATGTTAGAGAGTTTGTTTCCAAATATCACAGATGTTTGAGTACAGAGGCTTCGTAGCTGACCATCAGCACCAGTGGTTGAAAAGTATTCAGATCCTTTACTTAAGAGTACTAATAAGACATTGTAAAAAAAAACAAAAAAACCCCACAAGTAAAAAAAACCTTTCTGAAGGAAAGGTATGTGAGTAAAAACAAAATGTACTTCAAATATCAAAGGTAAAAGTACTCATTCTGCAGTGAAGTGGTTGTTGCTTGTGTTTTACTATTAAATCTGGTATTTTCTGAATTGATATTACTGCATTAATGTGTATGTTTTATTTTACTGCTTCAAATGTTAAAGGTTGAGCTCATTTTAACTTCTTTATATACACTGTCGGGTAGATTAATCTACAGCAAGGCATTTAAAGTATGTTAGATGTTTGTAGTGTTGCTGTACCATGAGAACCACACACGTTAACCCTTCAGTTTCTCACAAACATTAAAAAATCTAACCAAAGCTACAATATCTGCCTCTGAGATGTAGTGGCGAAGGAGTATGAAGTTGTACAAAAGCAAGAAAAACACAGTAAATGCAAGTAGTTAAGTACAGCATACGACTAAATGTACTTTTGTTATATTCCACATCTTTACAGAGGCCTGTCTACACCACATTATCGCCGATCAAGCTGTTTTGCTCAACAGGTGGACTGAGCACAAGAGCCACAGTTGTACGAGGAGAGGAGGACTCTGTGTTTACAGCATTGATGCTCGGTGCTCACACGCTGTCAAAGCGGGCGCGCTGTTTTTCCAGATGTCAGAACTTTTAATGTGAAGATGCCGACCATGTGATCATCGCGATTTCACTGCTGCTCTTTAGATTTACCCTGATGCAGATTCAAGAGATGCAATGTTGTGCGAAACCAATCAGATGGAGTTGTGGGCGGGACACTGAAGGCACCGCAGAGAGAGAGGGAGCTGCATCAGAGCCGAAGCAGCGCATTTCTGAATTCATTTCTTTTATCAGCAATCCGACAAGAAAATTCACTGAATATCGTTGGTGATCTGCTAAATAATGTGATGCTTTCCTCAATCTTTACTTACCTGCTGACTGGTGGAAGAATTAAACAGTGCAGAGTTCAGGTGAGAGATGCATCTGTGTGAAATGATCTTCACTCATTATTCCGAAACCTGACCCAGTCCAGTTCTGTTGCTGGAGAGAACTCCCCCGTATAGAATAAAAATAAGCGTTTCTATGTTTGTTCTGCACAGCTATGCACTGCTCACACAGTTAGAGAGATATGGTATGTGGGGGTTAAATACCACTAAAGTGTTGCTTGATTTGTTACCCTTAAACCTCTAACCCTCAGCCGGCTCCCATCTAGGCCTTGATCCCTCCATGAGGAGGCCAGTGGGTCACGGCGAGGTCGCCAGGCGGCCATGGCTTCCTCTGTCAGTCCCCCCCCCCCCCCCCGCTCCATGTGGTACAAAACAACTGTCCCCATGTGTCCAGTTAAACTCAGCTCTATTGCCTGGCCATGGAATGCTTAGACATCAGTTTATGGCTCCTGTTGGACACAAAAACAGAGCCATTTTACTCAGGCTGGGGGGAAAAAAAAAATTCTCCGTTGAATAAGAACAGGAAAAAAATGGAAAACAGCAGATTCAGTTCCTCTCAAGTTTCAAGCCTTCCTGCCATTGTTTTCCAAGATGGCTGTCGCACAAAAGAGGAGCCAGGGTCAACTCCTATAAATTAGGTTCTGCACACAATGCAAACTAAATACAGCTTTTTTTAAATCAACTTCAAAGGCGGGGGCTGACACCGGCGTCAGCTGACAGTATTTCCATGATGTGAGTGCAAATATAGAAGGAAAACTTCCATCTTATGATTTTTTTTTTAGGGGCCAGACATCTTTATTTTGTGTTTTCCTTGCCCTTGTCTCTCACCTCTTTTTAGATTCATTGTTCTTGTCACAACAATGGGGCATTCGAGTGCTCTCCAAATAAGGCCAGTTTTGGAGAGGTCGTTTCCCGGGGCCAGGAACACCGGTGTTCTGGAGAAACTTGATCCTCAAGAGGCGTCCGGCGCACACAACAGTCAACATACAGTGTTTTTTCCATCAAAGGACATCTTTTGGCTTGCGATAAAATATACGAGGATTACTGATAATCAATTTTGTATGAAGGAGAAAAAATTGAAAGCATATTATGAATCATGTTTTTTCCCTTCACGAAACTGCCAAGAGACTACATGCTAAACGATTTAGTTACACATTTTTATTCAGCATTGTAATATTGGTTACATTTCTTAAATCTGTGTCTCCCATGTGTCAGATTAGTTTGATGCAGTTCACAGCATCATCCACTCTTTCTGGCCCGGCCCGCAGGCTATTGGAAGTCCACTATCCACTCAGA
This sequence comes from Diplodus puntazzo, assembly GCA_963678695.2. Taxonomy (NCBI): domain Eukaryota; kingdom Metazoa; phylum Chordata; class Actinopteri; order Spariformes; family Sparidae; genus Diplodus; species Diplodus puntazzo. Next base: position 10,082,838 of record OZ023175.1, read on the forward strand.
TGTACATCTTGGCCCAATCTCTTCCACATCCTGCTGTTTTATGCCTCTTCCGCCAAGCTGCTAGATAGACCACTGAGACGCAGAGAATGAGAAAGAAGGACAGAACCAGAGTCAGACTGATGGGTAGGTTCTATCCCTCCAGCAGACCACCAAACGGACTTCCTCTACGCTCCTGTGTTATTTATGTGAAGAGAGCTCTGGCCTGTTTCTGCCCCAGGCAGCCTAGTGCTTTTAGTAGGGATCCTCTCAGCCTCCCTCAGCCAGCAAGACATCACATGGTGGAAATAAATAAAAGTTCTCCTGGAAGAGTCAGAGCAGCCAGTTTGAAATTAAAAAAGGATTTTTTTTTAAAATTTTTTTTTAGAGAGGCTTGAATAGCAGCACTGGGAAAAAAGCAGCCTTGCTGCCCTGAGCTGAAGCAGATACACAAGGAGATTTCATCTTTATTTTTAGGAAGCGCTGCCTGCTAATCAGAGGCTGTTATTTAAAAACAACAATGGATCATGAGAAAAAAATGGTCTGGGGGATTTTGAATGGCAAAGCGATGGATGTTTGATTGACAGGACGGAGGGCAGATGGTATGTTTGAGGGAAACTGAACAACTCTGACACATTAATCCACTCAGATGGGTGAGGGGGGGGGAGATGTGGGGGGCTAGTTTAGTTTAGTGATGTATGAGTCACCGGTGGCGCGGGACAGGCAGAGACACGGCCAAGAGCTTCGAAAAGCAAAAAAACTCAGGGCTCCGAACACCCTGCAAAAATCACTCCTGACACTGATGTGACATGGGATCACATGCACCCAGGGCCTGGCCACTGAAATGCTCTGTTTTTGACAGCTGTAAGTGAGCAACGCAAGTCACTTTCGGTTAAAAGAAACTGCTTGGCAATGGAAACTTAAATGTCCTAGTTGTTAATGAGAAACGTGTTGACTGGGCTTCTTGCTAATTGAGGTATTTCATTAAGAGCCAAGCTCCCATTTGCCTTCAAATAAATCCAGGAAGCCTATTCGGAGTTTCTCCCAGTGAGACCTGACAGAGAGGTCAAGTCATGCTTCTTCTGGTGGACCACCATGACACCTTTCATGGTCTCACTTATCTTTACTGAGACCTATAACTGAAACCTTGTAGATCCAGTCCTGGATATAAGCTAGCTCACAGAACTGACTAACTCTCCTTCACATAACTTTAGCTGTCAAGATGGCCAGATTTATTGGGATTCTACTTTTTGTTCATAGTTAATGTCTGCCGGGGCGATGGCAGCATTGGTGTTGTTGACGTATGTATCATACAAAACTAAATGGTGTCTTTCTATCTTTACAGCAAACTGTAACTTTCTTGATTTTCTGATTTTTTTTAAATTGACAAACATCATCTGTGAAAGTCAAGGCACAATTCGAACGGGATCAAGCTGTTTTGTCTCTCGCCCATTGACTACCATTTTTTTTCTAAAGTAAGGTCCCATGGGACACACCGGAAGGGGTGGGACATTATCAGGCCCGTGTGAGGGTCCTGACTTTAGCAAAGATGTCTTACATCAGCCATATTTTACAGTGTTTATTTAATCGCTTGTCAGCTTTGATTAGTCCCCGTTGTTTAAACATGTATTGTCATGGATAAAAAAGAAGGAGGTGAATACAGCAGAGGGGTTTACAAAAAAAACAAAAAAAAAGGTCTGTCAGTGAATTGTAGGGAGCGTGTGTTTGCGGTTGGAACCACAGGGGTGACAGCCATGCACGGAGGCTGCCTGCCCCGGCATCGGCCACCGGCAAAGGTCAGCCCTCCCTGAGTGGCATTTGGACTGTGACAGAAGTGACCCAGAAACTGTGTCATCTCCTGTTCTCAGCGAGGGGTCCAGAGGAGGCCTAGTAACATCCACGGGTACAGGTACCAGGGCCAGCGTGGGGGGGGGGGGGGTTGGGAGTGAGGAACAGCAGGGTAGAGGAGAGATAGAGGAGGAAGAGACAGCAGCGAGAGATGTATGAGCACTGATGACATTCTAAAATATGACTGTGGAGGTAATCCGGAGGGGAAAAAGGTTAGTTGCAAGAGGCTGGAGACTAAATCTGATTCAGCCAAAGCAAACCCTGGCTCCCCCTCTGCCTTGTCCTCTATTTGTGAGCATGATGGCCTGATGAGAGCTGTCGCAGGCGTGTTATTACGAAGTAAGCGCTCTTGGGAAGGGAGGTGAGGCTACTGTGTAGCGGTGGCCATGGAGATGAGCATGGCTATTATTGGATGCATCGACCGCAGGTTTTGATTGGTTGAATCCGGAGCCACTAATCCAGCTGATAACAGCAGACCACGCTCGTTCAGAAGTCCCCTTGCATTTGTCAAAACAGGCCTTGTGATCATTTATCACACCGCAATGAACCCTGGCATGAGATCCTGCCGCACGACTCCTCCATTATGTACAGACTTAATTTTGGAAATATTTGAAAGGGCACATGTGATTGGTTATTTTATTGAATTGTTGCCACTGGCAACATAATATTTTCATGCCGGGGAACTCGTGGAGGGTTAGGGATGGGAGCAGCCCTTTAGCCGGAGGATTCGAGGGAGGGAAGAAGCAGAGAGGGAGAAGAAAGGATGACTGGACTGAACCTCTTTTCTTTTTTCTTTTTTTTTTGTGATGCTTTACGAGTACTTTGTTGGGGCCTTCACTGTGCTGAGCAATTAACTGTTAGACTGGAAGCACAGTGCCAGCTCCAGTGCTCCTCAGCTAGAGAAATGTGAGCCATTTATCATTTTTACAACTCATTTTCACCCCCAAAACACTCCACTCTCCGGGGCTGGATACAACCTCAGTGCGGCCCATGTCCTTGAGTTGCTGGTGACAGGTAAATATACACTTCCATCCAAACACATGTCCCACATCGTCTATATTTGACTTATGGGAGGTCAGCCTGCGAGGGATCGATGTTGCAGTTCATTTTTAGAGGCTTGATGATGTCATGTTGCAGTGTGCTGTGGGTTATGGGTCCATGAAACCTGTTGCTGCGAGAAAGCAACAGCCGTCAGCCCCGCTGACAGTCGGCGGGACGCGCGCTTCACTGAGTTTTTTTGAGCGAAAACTTGAATGAGCCAAATCTCGCTCGCTGTCTACTGTAACACATCACTCCGCTGACAACGTCCCAGTCCCACAGGGATCATCGCCGGGTCACACTAGAGGGAGGAATGAATGGGGCGATGTGATGTTGTCATTCAAATGCAATGGATCACTTGAACTCCATTGCCCTGTTGTAATGACCCTGTGTAAGGACCTGTAATGTGGTTTTCCCATTGGGTTTGAGGCGAAACCCTACGCCGGGCCATTCAGGTGCGCAATAAAGTGCTTTTCACTTTCTGAGGACTTCCTGTCTCCAGTGGCGTTCTCCATTAACTCCTCACAGACAGACAAGAGTCTTTCTATTGGCCCAGACGCTCTTTATCGCAGCGGTTATTCCCCCCAGGTACGGCGCTACCTGGCCTGCAGATAAGATAGGAAGCCGGCTGCCTGTCATTATTGGCAGATGAAGGCTATCGGAATATTGACAACAGTTTACGCTCCTTGTTGAGAAACAAAGTTGGACTTGTGAGACAGGCAGCACACAGGGCTTTTATTGTGCGGAGGAGATATGAAAACCCAGGTTCCCCGGCGGTCACACACCCAAATAGCCTTATGTCACACCGGCGCCGCCCCTCCTCCTCCTCCTCCTCCTCCTCCTCCTCCTCCCTCCTGCTCCTCTTCAGTTGGCGACTATTTATTTCCCACCAGCTGCAGTGATGTGCTAAAAAAGTTCTTGACACCAGCCATTGCTTTTCATCACCGCAGCTTCCGACTGCTAACAGGGGCCCATGCTAGCTCCCCTCACATGCTGTGTACAGGAGGAAATACTGACATACAGAAGCACACACACATGCTACATTTATCACAGAGATAAAGAAGGAGGGCAGGTTTTAAAAATGTATATATATATATTTCTTCAGGAATTGTGAGTTATTGAGGTTTCCTGCATGAAACAGGTGAAATCAAACCGGAAACACTGCCAAAAAAAGAAGAAGAAGACAATGCAATTTGTTTTATGAGGTAATTGATGTAAATTTAGGTTATGACGCACCTTTTTTTTTTTAGGCATCTTGAACGTTTTCCTCTAAATGTGTTTACAGAAATGACACCACATCAGTCTCTTCCAGAAAACAATAAATGAAACAGAAAACACGGTTGTTATTTACGTTTTGAGAAAATAATAATTTTAGAGGGGTACGTTCTGATTTCCGGTCAAAACATTTAAAAGTGGCGATCACCGGAAGTCGCTGTTAAAATATGTCGAAATATGAACAAATCCGTTTTCACTTTTAGGATGAAAAATGTTGTTTTTTTATTTTAGTTGATTTTAAAATGTTGACAGCCCTTTTCTTTGAGCTTCGATGCCAATTTAACCGCGTTTTTATTTATTTTTCAGACGAAATTTAATGTAATTCGTTTTTTTCCCGTCTCATTTTTAATAACCTATATTTGATCATTCTAATATGAACGGTATAAAAACGTGGATGATAAATTCGAAGTAACAAATAATAACAACAATAACCCGCACATATTATTATTATTATTATTATTATTATTATTATTATTATTATTATTATTATTATTAAAGGCAATAAAAGCCGTTTTTTTTGTTTGTTTTATAGAATTATTATCGCGATTTTGTTGGTGTGTTTGTTAATAAAGCAGTCCAGGACCACCTCTGTGTCTCCTTGATATTTCCTCCAGAGGAAACATTAGTGTGTAACTCCATCCCAGTGACACCGGTCTCCTCCTCCTCCTCCTCCTCCTCCTTTCCTCGTCTTGTGTTTTTTTTTTCTTTCTTTCTTTCTCTTTCTTGCATGGACCTCTATGCCATTACATTGTTTTGAAAAATAAGGAGAGGTTTTAACTGCCATCCGAGACGATAATGGTTACCGATTCTGTACTTTCAGTCATAATCTTCAAGTGGGCCGTGATTAATGATGTCAGTGTTCGCCGGGTCCTTCAGGCCCCTGGCTGGATGACTTCAGCCCTGCTCTCTCCTCTCTCCTCCTCTCTTCTCTTCTCTCTCCGTCAAACACACACACGTCCTCTCTCTCGGCCGTTGCGGTCGCTGTATTATGAATTGCTCATCTCTCTCTCTCTGTCACACACTCAGGAAGGGGAGCCGGGCAACAAGTCCCCAGGTGCGAAGCATAATATTGACCCTACAATCCATCTTTATTGATTTTGCCATCACCGTGGCCGCCTAATACATGCATAAGGGGCTTTATACCTGTGAGTAAATATGAGACGAGAGTGTTTGGAGGTCACGTTTACTGCAGCGGGGTCAGGATCTTAACATCTCAGAGGAGAGGACGCCGGTGGGAGCCGGCTGGAGGCCTGTTGTTTTGTTTCTGCGTCATTTTTAAGGCGAAAAACGAGAAATCTTTGTGAGGCTTGAGGCAGAAAATGTGAATGGAAGCTTCTTGAGAGACGGTCTCCTTCTTCTTCTTCTTCTTCTTCTTCTTCTTCTTCTTCTTCTTCTTCTTCTTCTTCTTCTTCGTCTTCTTCTCCTTGTCTTTTTCTATAAACACATTTACTTTGGCCTCCAGAAGGGGTCGCCATCATGTAATAACAGTGCGCCCAAGGGTGTGGTGGGGAGGGGGTCTCTCTCCCTCTCTCCCCTCTCTCTCTCTTCCTCTTTTTCCCTCTGTCTCTCTCTTTCTCTCTCTCTCCAAAAACAAACGAGCATCTATTATATCGGAGGTAGCCATTAATTGATTCAAAACGTGCACTGCGCCCATAGAACTGTGCGTAATGATCAATAATCCGGAGAAATTTCATATTTTAGAAAATACTCTCTCTCTCTCTCTCTCTCTCTCTCTCTCTCTGCCTCCCCTTCCTTCCCTTCTCTCCCCCTTCTCTCCCCCTTCTCCCCCTCTCTCCCCCTCTCTCCTGTTATTTACAGTTCTTGTGAAATGTCTCACTTTGCTGCCCTCGGCTACCCGCAAGATATTTCTAACCCTTTTAAAAAAAAAAACAAATTTAAAAAAATAACTGAAAGAAATTAAGATAAAAACAAAATAAAACATCAACTCACAGTCACAACAAGCCATAGATTAAACCAAATCGATCATTTCGCCGCTCTCCTGTTAGGATTTCCGCGTCATAATGGAATAATGCCGGATTTATTTGCGAATCTTATGGCTTCCAAAGCCATAAAGCGTGATTATTTCAGTGGAAAAACCGGTCAAATGTTGACAACCTTGGGGCCATCGCTGCACAGCGCTGGGGTAAGGCAACGTAATAAGAGAGAGAGAGGGTGGGGGGAAGAGAGAGAGAGAGAGATGGAGAGAGAGAGACGCTCGGGCCTGAGGCTTGCCTAATTAAATCTTAACTGATTGAAATAAAGGTTTGAGTACCTCAAGGCTTGACTAAACTCCGGCTATTTTCCCTTTTTATTGCGCTTTATTTATTCTGCGCTCACACTCCCTCTCTCCCTCTCTTCTCCCTCCCTCTCTCCCTCTTTCTGCTCCTACACCACCGGCCACTGCGATCTCCACAGCCTCTCTTTCCCCCTATAGCTACATTATCTGACTAATTATGATTCTCACGTCATTAAGATTTATTTTGTCGCGGGGAGGCCGAGTGTGTGCTGAGGAAGGGGAAGAAGAAGAAGAGGAAGAGGAAGGGGAGGAAGAGGGGGGAGTAGTTGTGGGGGTGACTGTCACTCATTTTTTTTTTTTTTTAAGAGGACAAGCAGCGCTGAAGTGTGAAGCAGAAAAATCGCCCTCTCGCTCCAAGCGAGCAAAAAAAAAAAAAAAAAAAAAAAAATCCCCGAATATCACCCATTTGGTAAGATTTGTCTCCAATGCTTTTTCCACTTAAAAGGACAACTCAAATGTCTTCCAGTCAGTTTTGGATGCACATTAAAAACTTTTGCTTTTTTTTTTTTTTTTTTCATGATTTGTCTGTGCATTAGAAAAAAAAGCCCACCTATCATCAGGTGTGATTGCACGCGTAATTACGCACATTTAGATAATATTCCAATACGCAGAGGCTCCATTTTATAAAGATAAAAAAAACACCCTCATTTTAATTTGTTTATCAAAATGCCATCGAATGAATAAGGGAAGCTCGCGCGCTCCGTGGAAAGGGCAGCTGGAGAGAGTGGAGCCTCAGCGGTGCGCGGGGAGGACTTGTCTGGTCCGCGCGCGCGTCTTCTCTCTCCATCCTCCTCCTCCTCCTCCTCCTCCTCCCTCCATTGTCTGAGGGAAATACTATCATAAATGATAAATAGATAATGGAGCTGTCTCCCGCAGACACGTTCATCAGCGGTAAATGGGAGCTGGCGCGCAGGGAAGGCACCGCGGAGAATTAAAGGCGAAAGAGTTTTTGCAACATTCCTGCAGGGGGATAAGTTGTTGACAATTAAGGAAAACACACACACACACACGGAGAGAGAGAGAGAGAGAAAGAGAGGTCAGACACGCGTTTATAGGACGTCTTTTGGGGATATTTAGTTTGTATTTTTGAAAAAAACAGACTTATTTGTGTTTATTTCTACATTTCAAGGCTTTCTCTTCAAGGCCGAGGTGGTGTTTTGGGGGGAAGCACTGCATCAGGTGTTGCAGACAGTTTCTTTTTTTCCCCTTTTTTGGGGGGGGGGCAACAAAATAAATTAGAAAAATAATATTTACGTGTGAAATCGTTCCTTAAACTTGCGCTCCGAGGTGGTTGGGGCAGCCCGGAGGGGGGTTCTTAGTGCGACTTCAGAAAACATTAAACAAGACGTGGATTTATGAGGCTCTAAGTCCGTTTGACTGGGTGTAATTCTATCTGGAGGAGCTGATTTGCTTTAGTTTTTTTGTTTTTTTTTGTTTTTCTAAACTGATGCACAAAAAGCAAACAGCGATTCACTCACTGTAAGAAAGTGAGGAGAGCAGAGAGACAATCGTGAAACATAGAAATAAAAATCACAACGTGAAGTTTTGCTTCTAGGGAGTTTGGATTGTGCTCATTTGAAATGTTTTTAAGAGAGGAAAAAGAAGAAGAAGAGGAAGATGAAGAAGAGGCAGCCCCCCCTCCCCTCCTCCCTCCCTCCCTCTCAAAGAAAAGCCTTTTCGGTGGTGCTATAATAAACCATTTTCCCTGGGCTTTATTGATCAGTCACTCTGAGCTAATGTAATTATCCTCATCAATAGGGGGACTGCGGGGAGAATCATTATGCGGCTGACATTGATAAATGATCAGCCAAATGCGGCCCTTTTTTTTTTCCTCCCAGGGACCCCCGCCTCTGACCCGCTCTCACAGGCCCACATAACGTAGTCATAGAAACACCTTATGGCAGGAGGAGAGAAAAACTGCTGAAATGTTAAAAAAGAGAGAGAGAGAGAGAGAGAGAAGAAAGGGAAAACAAGGAGGGCAACACACACACACACACATAGGCCTACAAAAAAAATCTGTCCCCCCAGAGCAAGCCATTTTGGGGAGAGCCAGCTGCAGAGCGAAGGACACTCAGCTCCTCTTTGCGTGTCCATTTTTATGACCACACTCCAAAAAAATCAGCGATTTGAAAGGACAGCGCAAAAAAAACTTTCTTCTTCTTCTTCTTCTTTCTTTCTTTTTCTTTTTTTTAGGCTAATGTGTTCCTCTCTGGCTTGAGCATCTAAAAATACACCCCCCCCTCCCCTCTCTCCCTCTCTCCCCCTCTCTCTCTTTCTCTTAGATCACACACAGATGCTCTGCAGAGAGAAGCCAATAACGTAAGCATTATTAACATGTTGCCTCCACAAACACACACACACACACACACACACACACACACATATATATATAGTGTTTTCTAGTGTGTGTGTGTGGACTTTTAATATTGTTGCACAGGCGATATGCGAGCGTCTTCCAGAGGAGCCGGGCTCTGCATTGTGCAGCAGTGCAAGAGGGAATATATTCCTTATTTTATTCCTGCAGCAGCAGCCCGGACTGGCTTTGACAGGGAGGAGATGAAGGGGAGGAGTTGTTTAGCTCGGCTGGATCATCCATCATCCCTGTCACACCGAATCGGCAAAAGGAAAGCAGCAGAGGCAATCTACCTTCTGTCTCATCGGGGAGGAGGAGGGAGGGAGGGAGGGAAAGAGGAGGAGGAGGAGGAGGGTGAGGAAAAAAGGGGGGGGGGGAGAAAAAGGAAAAAAAAACTATTAATATTAAAATCCTCTCCATCCACAGTAATCCTCACGTTTTTCCCTCTTTTTCATCTGATAATCTCCGCACAAAACGGAGGGCTTCTTCCTTCCGCTTTATCCACAGAATAATAGAGAGCGAGAAAAACAAAAAAAAAAGAAAGAGGGGCTTTTTAAAAAGGTTTCTGAATAGTTGAGAAGGAGACGCGTTATTAACCAGACTCTGGTAAAACCAGTAAATAACTACATTTAAAAAAAAAATCTGCCTGGTTAAGGCCTAACATGCCTCTTTGTATGGGTGTGTGAGAAAGTGTGTGTGGGGAGAGAAGCTGTTAAAGATGAACTGCAGGTATGATGTCCGGAATTTCTGTTTTTAAAAAAACAACAAGCTGCGTGACATTCAAACCAAACGCTGCAAAAAAATGACCTGAAAGGAAACGATAATGTGGGCAGATAAAAAAAAAAGGAATATTAAACTGCTGGCGGAACTTTAAATGTTCCTTTTTCGAGCAATCGCCGGAAATGTTCAGTGTGTAAAAAAAGTGATTTCAATTACGGAAAAAAGGTGCAGTTTTGTTTCATTATCTACTTTTCTTGTTTGTGTGTTTTCCTCATTTTTTAAAATAAATCAGGACTGTACAAAAAAACAAACAAATAATATTGAATAAACAAATTAATAAAAGGCTTCTAAGATAAACGAATCAGAATTTTCTTTTAGAGTTGACAATAATTCACGACAGTTTGGATTAAAGTGCAAATTAATAATACAATTAAAAATTAAAATGATCAGGTTGTATTTAGGCCAATGGTATACATTTTTTAAAGCAATTACAAAAAAAAGAACGTACGAAAAAAAAATCTTTTTACAGGTGAATAAGACTGCTGAATTTATGAACGAAATATCCAAACAGGCCGGTTTGTTTTAGAGCAATAAATATAAAATATAAATGCACTAAATTAATATTATAAATAAGCCTGCTATTAGTGTGAATTCGGCCACACATACTATTTGTTGATCCAGACATGAGACTGAGTCAGTGAGCAGCAGCAGTGTCCGTAATACAAAAAAAAATTAAACCAAATAAAATATTAAAAACAACATCTTCGGCCTCGAGTCCGTCACAGCAGCAGCAGCAGCAGCAGCGAGCAGATGTTTTAAACTTTCCGTGTGAAGGACAGAGAAAATATTTCAGCCGAAGCAATGTTGTCATTTCTGGTTTGAGGCTATGACTCGGGTGGCCGCGGGCAAACACGAGGCGGAGAGATGGAGGAGAAGAGGAGAGAAGAGAGAGGAGAGGAGAGAAGAGAGGAGAGAGGAGATGGACTATCAGAGCCCATCTGCGTGTCTCTCCTGGACGGCGGTGCCACGTTCGGCCGACAGGCGGCGCTGCAAAACGGCAGAAACGCACCGAGAGGAGGGCCAGCCATGGTGCTCACTGCAGGAGCGATCACACAGGGGACACATCCTATTTCTATTGTTTGAACGCCAGGGAAAGAGTGAAGGGTGAATCCATCTCAACTAAATTAACTTCTGTTTTTGTTTTGTCTGTTTGTTTGTTTTTTCCCCCAAAAAGCATTTTTCACACATGTCTAAAATGTTAGTTAATCTACATTTTATTCATTGGCGTTTATTCACATAAACTGTAAATTGGGATATTTTGAAGAAAATCAAGTATAACATTAATCTCCTGCAGAAAAGTGTAATTTATCTGTCTTTATTCTCTCTTATATGTAAGATCTGGCGGCCACCGTTGATTTTTTTTTCTTCTAATTTTTCATTCATTTAGCAGCACATCACTGCTGACAGTCCATAATCTGGTCCAAAAAACTGAGGTGAATTTGCTGTGAAATTTGACAGTTATTTATCATTTTTGAGGACATGTTTGCGCTCCTAAAATCAAAATGCCAGGGCGATATATTTCGTGGTTTTTAAGAGGACGTTCAATAACCAAGTGGGTAGTATAGAACGAGCTAGTGCCGGAAGAAAAGTGGGAACCCGGCTGCTGACGATTTGCAAAAGTTAAATTTAAAATCAACTCCTTGTAGCTTGTTTTTCTTAATATTAATAATAATAATGATGATAATAATAATGAACCAGTTGATCGCATTGGAATTCAAATGGAAAGGTGGATCGAGACTCTGTTTATAACACAGTTAATCACACAAAAATCTAACAAAAATCAAAAATGAAATATTTATTACAGCATTTGTGACTGAACACCTTTTAAACATTACGTCACAGTCCTCATACAAGTATTTAATGTATTTTTGACAAAGCTTAAGGGAGACGGCATCTTATCATCTAGTGAGGAACACGTGCTGAAAAAGGAAGGAATTCATGGACATACAATATCAATGCCACAGCAGATCTGAAACTAGCAAAAACATTCTTTTTCAATTGAGGTAAACACATAGAATATCTAACATGAAACAATTAATAGACTGAACTCTGTACGAAGTTTGTTACAATATTCTCTCAGCTTTTTTTCTCCCCGCCCCCCCAAAAAAAGCATTGAGTTCATAATTTAAGTTTTTTTTTTCCTTTTTTTTCTCGTTTTTTTGTCTTTTTAGTTATAGGTTTTTTGGTGCATCAACCATCAAATGCTTCTCCAGTGCCACGGAATCAACGTTTGTGTCAGTATTGTCCTTTTTATGGCAAGAGTGTTGATCCGCGGGGTAAAAAGAAGCGCCGTAGGATGTTGCTTTTTCCAACTTTTTAAGCTTCCTTCAATAGGCTCCGACCAATGAGAGTCCAGGGTACAAAAAAATAAAATAATATTAAAATAAAAATGTATAAAACCAACACAATCCAGTGCTTGGGCAATTCAAACAAAGAACTTTTTTTTTCCTTTAAAACCTACAGGGCAACATTCATTCATGAACCAAAGAAAGAAGAGGGGCATGACAAATGTTCAAACTGAATCTTCTGGAGAGATCCGGTGTCATTTAGCAGCCTTTTCCCATCATGCCCTGTTCTTATGGGGGACAGGACCCGATTGCCCTCTGTGGTTTGGAGCCTTTTTGAGATGTTCCATCTTCTTATTGTTTTTTCTTTTTTTTTTTCTTTTATAGTGCTGTGCTGTGAGACAGTTTCTCCTCCAGGAAGGAGCACACACAGTGTGAGAGAGAGAAAAGGTTAACCTTTAATTCTAAAACTAGCTCAGGAAACATAAACCATGTGATCAACGAAAAAAATGCACAAGTTTTAACTTATTTATCTATACTTTTTATACTACAGTAGTTATAACTCTTGGAGTCTTTCTGTTTGTTTTTCTTTTTTTAAATCTTCCAGAGTGATTTTTATTTTGAGAAGCGTTTGAGCGCGTCACATGAAAGTGTACTCAACATGTTTATGATGGCGTGTGTGAGTGAGTGTGCCAAAAAAAAAAGTGTGTGTTTTTTTTTTCTGAGTGCGCGCGCGTCTGTCCGTCCTTCGCACACGTGTACGTCAAAACATCCTCCGTTGATCTTTACCAAAAGCCCAAGACTTTACAAAGTGTTCTTGTCAGCTTGGTCCTCCGTTATTTGGATGAAAGTAACAAAATTGACAAGTCTTTAAAAAAAAAAAAGAGAGAGAAAAAAAAAAAAGAATTATCACAGCTCATCTGGAATTCTGTTTCTTTAGTGTCAAATTCTGGTCAAAAGGGTTCGCGTTTTATTCTTAAAAATAGTCTCAAAATAGGATTTATTGTGGGCTGCTTCTTCTTGTTCTTTTTTTCTTTTTTTTCAAAACTGTTTTCTTGTAGTAGCTGCTGTTGTCGTGGTAGCAAAGTTCCCTTATACTATTGGGCGTGGATGTCCAGGCCTTGTCCTCCAGTACTGGGGTCGATGGGAGTGAGCAAAGGGGGTCTCTGTGCAGACATGGCCATTCCTGGGTGCGACGAGGGTCCTCCATGCATCAGCATGGCGTGGTGCGGGTGGTGATGAGGGTGGTGGTGGTGGTGGTGGGGGTGGTCGGGCAGGTACGCGTGGAGAGGGGGTCCGTGTCGGAGCTGGGTGGGGTGGGAGGTCATCTGATGGGGGTTGGTGTATGTATGCGGGGCCATGCTCATGCCCATAGGACCGCTCTGAGGTACGTACTCCCCTGGCATGCCTGGCAGACCTGAGACGAAAGACAAGACAGAGAGAGGAATGAATTCACGCAGTCGATGAAAGTATTTTCCCCACCACCGTTAACAGGCCCTTAATTCAATTTTTTAAAAAAAGCAACCCCAACAACAAAGAGCTTAGTGGATTTTATGACACTGCGACTGAGGCGCTTTTAGCCCCGACAAATAAAGAGAGACATTATTGCGCCGGGGCTATTTTAGGCTATGGTGAGTGGTTTACAATGCCCAATAGCGTTGTGGTCAGGTTCTCAGGTTGGAAAATGATCCCTCAGTCATCCACAAGACACTGCAGTCCTGGAGGATGTGAGGAAAAAAACCAACCAGCCGTATTGATGTGGAGAAGTGCTAATACTTTTACAAGTGGAGCAGTCAATTCCCCAGCCGGCTTTAGTGACAAACCGAACAGGCGCTGCTCTTCCCGGGGGAGCGCGCCTCTGTGAACATATTTGATTTAGAATCCCTTAAAGAAGTTATTAAATAATTTAGGGCCGGGTTAGTGAGCATTAAAGGCTCGGTTCCGCCTCCGAATGAAAGCATTTTTTTTTTTGACACAAAACAAAGAACTGCTCTTAGATGCATGGAGAGCGGGGTTTATCGAGATAAAAGGAAGTAAAGGGAGATAAAAGAAGAGGAAGAGCAGGTGGGGTGTGTTGACGTCCCCCTTAAGATGGAGTCCGCTTCATATGTGTAGAGACCTCAGCATGCTGGCATCTCTCACACTGTGACAGGACCCGGGACACAGAGCTGGCTCAGCAGTGCCACTGTTTGGCTTTTCACACGGGCTGTTTGTTGTAATCAGGAAGGGGAAAAAAGTAAGATGTGTGTGTGTGAGGGGGGGGGGTTGTTCCTGGAGCCAGGGGCTGGAGTATGGGAACATGGCTGGTCTACAGGGCCCGGACCTTGGGGAGAGACAAGTGAGAGAGCAGGGGGTCCCTAGCTGGAGCCAGGGGGCCTGGGTCTGGGATTGGGTCTGGGCCGACCTGCTTTGTAATGTGAACCCCTGGGGGATTAGAAGCTGTAATAGGAGGGGAGAGGTCGCCGCAAGGTCACGAGGCATGCTCACTCTCTGCATTCCTCCACCTTAGTACACTGCAATTAAGAAATTACACTGGAGGGCCCGGTGAGGGGAAGAGGAGGAGGAGGAGGAGGAGGACAGAAAGGAGAGAGGAGAAAAAAAAAAAAGGACAGCAAAGGCCAAGATTAATGACCATTCTCATTGGTTGAAAGCTGTGCCATTTTCTAATACTCCCACTTCCATGTCAGTTCATTCGAAATGCACGTGTTTGTCAGAGCAGGTCTCTTAAAACCTCACTACCGGGGTCATAAAATAAATAAATCATCCGGGGTGTTGGGGTATGATGGGGTGCCCTCACCTCCATATAACCTGGAGCAGCTCCTGTTTAAAAGGGCCCGGCAGATGTTTTTGACACTGTAAGCTGGTAATCTCCAGCCTTGTAAGCTGCAGTCATTCCGTTAAGTAGATCTGAGACCCCCCTCCTTTATTAACAAGAGTGGTAAAACCATCTGAAGACAATAACCGAGGACGGACAGACCGGGCCTCTCCCTCTCTCTCTCTCTCTCTCTGCATGCTCGCCTCCCTCGCTGCACTTCTGTTATGGCACAGCGGTCCTGCTCAATGGCTGTCCATAATTAAGTACCAAATATACCATATTGTGTGGCTGTGTAATCAAATCAAGAGAGGATAATATTCCTCTGTATTAAGCTATTAATGTAATTGGTCATGAAGCATAAAGTGTGTTACGTAATTAAATAGTCTCAAAATTATATGGGCCCTATATTAAGAATTAGCCAACCTGAGCAAATGTTGTCTCTGTGTGGCTGTTTTAGGGAACATTGCTTCCTGATTTTTCTTCTTTTTTTTTTTCTCCCGCTGCCATTAGCAAAGACAGGAGGGGGACGAGGGAAAACGAGCGAGAGACAGAGAGACACACAGGAAGAGAGAGAGAGAGAGAGAGGGAGCAAAGACTAGAGGGGTGAAATGATGTCTGTCGGAAGAATTGCCGCTGTGACCCTTCGGAAAATCCAGGCTCCATTTACATATAAAGGGTTCTTTTAATCAAGGTAAGTGTTATTATATTGTGCCTCATTGGGCAAAGGGAGTTTAGGTGTTAAAATAAAATCTCTTCTGCCCTGCCGCCTTCGGGATGTGATACGTCTTGATTTTTCAAATGTCAGCACTGTGGCACTAGCGGGAGGCGGAATGGCCGGCTTAATCAGACCACCGCCATTTAGCTGTATAAGGGGTTATGTGTGTGTGTGTGTGTGTGTGTGTGTGTGTGTGTGTGTGTGTGTGTGTTCGAGGCCAGGAGAGAGTGCATCTGCATGTGTGCGAGAGATCCCCCCCCCTCCCTTTTTTAAGATGCAGTCATGCTTGTGTCTACAACCTTATAAATTTATCTCAATGTCTCCCCGCTCTTGTCTGCCAGTCTCAGGTCAGGCTCGTCGCCGGCCCCCGCCCCCCCCTTAAATCGTCTCCCTCCAGTAAAAAATAATCAAAACACACAGCTTCTCTATCCCCCCCACCCCCCACCCCCCCGCACTCATTCCTCCCTTTACACAGCTTCAAACCAAACCCCCAGTGAAGGATCGGCCATGTCACCCGCGGCCCGTATATCTCGCTCTGGGACCGTAATGTACTGCGGTGTTCCCGTCTTTGCATATAAGATAATTTGGGCATCAATCCTTCCCCGGACAGATTTATGTCACTCGGAGGACAGTTTCACTTCTCCTTCTTTATCGCTTCACTGGAGCCTGCTTAATTTCTCCCCGTCAGCCCCCTTCCCCTGGAGATGTTATTTTTTCCCTAAATGTCCAACATTTGCATTGGCTGTCCGGGATGGGGAGAGCGATGGCGCTGTTGTGATAAATAAATTTGTGCGCCGCCATGCCAGGTTGGTTTCTTCCCCCTCCTTCTTCTGTTGTTGTTCCCGTTGTCTGGCGCCACAAGTCGGGTCCTCTCTGTCCCAGGACAGTTCCTCCCCTCCTTTTTTTCCCCCAAGTCTTTAATTCACCCCCCCCCGCTTTAAAACACCCATGCATGCTAGCTCGTAGCTGCCGATGCTCACGAGCTCGCTGCAGAATTATGGCCAGGGCAAGATGCTGGTGAAGAGAGGGGATCGTGGGAGGAAGGGAAAAAAAATTTAAACCCACAGCCCCACAGTGTGAGAAAAACAAGAAAAAGAGCCCAGTACTTACTTCCCCCTTTTTCTTTGCGTTTTGCTTTACAAGATGGAGGTTACATGTAGTGCCATTGCCCATCCATGCCCATATTCATCCCCATTCCACTCATAGGCCCTGGAAAGAGGAGATAAACGCCAGAAGAAGGGTCAGCAGGAGTTTGAATCACAGAGGAGGGTCAGAGGAGACCCATTGGTAGAAAAAAAAAAGGATGAGGTTTGGTTAGCTGAGGATGGAAGTTGATGAGGGAAGGTGGTAGGGGGAGTGACGGATGTAAAGAGGTGTTTTCATTTTGCATTGCATCCAACAAGTCCCGTTTGTTATGATCAGTCGTGAGGGATTTTTGTCCCCAGATGCTTAAGATTAGCGGAAAAGAAACAAGCAAGGCAGGCAACAGACTTTAAAAGATAAAGCGTTATCGTGGTTGAGTAGCACTTGTTAGTATTAGGTTTACTGTCTCTGGGACCTGCGCTGTGCTGAGGTCACTAAATCTCATGCTACAAGACAAGAGGGATCAGTGTCGATCAGGCCCCCAAGATAACCGAAGGGTGAAACCGGTGTCTGGTAAGGCAGGCATTACGTTAGGGTAAGAGGGGGAAGAGAATGGGGGGACGGACGCACTTACCGGCTGGTCGGATCCCCATGTGTTGCTGACCGTCCAGCACGAAGCTGCCCATCGGCTGGCCCTCTGGACTGTACGCCGCTCCTTGGCTCACTGAAGGATCAAGAAGAAAACCTGATTGTAGTCAAAACGTGGACATGAAAAAAGGGAGGGGGGGGAGGGGGGTGGAAGGGGGAGAAGAAGAGAAAACACACCAGACAATCAGCAATTGTCCCAGCTTCAGCCCAAACATACTGTAAGACATTGTGCTCATGTTTGTGGACCGCCTCGGCTGACGCGTGGCATGCAAACACGCATACAGTAGGTCCCCCGTGCATACATGCAAGCACACACACACTCGCAATCTCACGCACACACGCACACAAACGGCCAGTGTCATTCAAAACCACACATACAGGAGATACATTGTTCTCTAAGCGAGAGAAGAAAACATGCAGTTTGACAGGATGAGAAGAATTTAAGCTGTGGCAGGCGAGTCACTCAGCTGTCATATACTCTAGATTCTAAACACGGTTTACCTGTCACGATACAGACAGCGCCATCAATGTCTACCTGGTTTCCATCTATTATTAGCCCTAATGAACTAATGCTCTTCGCAGACTGCACAAAACAAGTGTATTCTAGGACTATGGCGGTATTATCTTGGATAATCTGTAATTCGTAAAGATTAGTGAGGCGCTGTTAGTCACGCCGTTTTCTGTAGAGATTGTCGATCGGCGCACATTTGTTGTGCACTGACAAAGATTCCACACAAGGGCGCAGTAATTGCGGAAAAAAGAGTCACCCACATCTCATTTTTATTCATTTGAACAACCTCCGCCCCGGTGTGTAGGGACCTTTTTTTTAAGACGGTTGAGCTTGCTAATCAACGAAAGAAACAGCTTTTCCCTCCCTGAGACAAATTACTTGGCTTCTTTTTGGTAATGCCACAGTCAATGAAGCTTAGAGAGACTGAATCATTCCACAGGATCACACAGTGGGGTGTGTTTACTACTCAGCTAGTGCTTTTTTTTTTTCTTCTAATCTGATCTCAATAGATCGCAATAAATGCGTTATCAATTAAGAATATGAATCCTTCCATAATCTGTTTTAAAGAAATGGAAATCCCAGATCAGACCTGAAAACACATGAACTGATACTGGTAAACTTCCGGTCTGGATGTTTCAAAATGCACCGAATGACTACTTAAGATCAAAATTCAGAGCCGTGATCCTTGAGGGAATAAAATTTTTAAAAACGCAGCAGGAAAAAAGTGACAGGAACCCCCCGCCCCCTTAATCCTAGGCTGGAAAAAAAAATCAAAACAAAAACAGCATTAAAAAAAGGAGATAACTCATAAAATGCTGCCAGCGTTTCTGGCACTCCTCTTGTGTCCAATTAGTAATTCACAGAGAGAGTGCTAATATACCTCTCTCTCCACTTAGACTGGGAAATCTCCAATTAGAGTCAATCAGCAAACGGCCCGCACCACTCATAGAGAAAATGGGGAAGAGGAAGAGGAGGGAGCAGAAGGGATTTTTTTTTTTTTAGGAGGGCGGGGGGTAGATGTAGGGTGCCCCTTTAAAAAAAAAAAAAATCCGTGCTCCAGGCATGATATGCATGCCAGTGAAGGATTTGTAGAGAGGGTGTCTTCATGCTGGGGAAAGAGAGAGAGAGAGAGAGAGAGAGAGAGAGAGAGAGAGAGAGAGAGAGAGAGAGAAGCAGCACTCAGCTGTACATCAGCTGAGATGCTCTTTTTTTTTTTTTTACCTGCTCGATTTGACTGGTCAATCATGGGCTGTACTATTCTTCTCCTGGCGTTAATGAACCTGGCAGAGAGAAGAGGAGGGAAGAGAAGAGGGGAAAAAAAACAGAGAGAGGAGAAAAACAAACGTTAAATCAACCCTGCATTCACACGCGGAGAGAGATTCATCACAGGGCACCACAAAGACAAAACAGTTTTGCATGACTTAATGGCGACATTAGCCACCGAGTCCTTGAGAGAGGCGCTCACAACAAAACAGCGACAAACAAAAGGGCAATTGTGTGCTGACTTGGGAACCCAGTGAGGGATACTTTTAATGTTCCTTATGATCTATTCCCCCCTCTTTTAATAAAGCTTTTGATTACGTTTGGTTGCTGTGGGCACCGGGGAGACATTCCTCAAGTATTAAGTGCAGCTTGGGCACAGAAGAACCCTCGTCGTGGCACATCTCTCTCTTCCCCTGTCTGTCTCCGTCGCTCCGGCAGCGTACAGTATCCCGTCTGCAGCTCCTTTCCCCCAAAACAACATTACTCCCAGGGTGTTATCACCCACTGGTATTTAAAAGTAAGCTTTAAGTTAGCAAAGTGCAGGATACAAATGGTTCCTTTCATTCCACTGCCCCCGCCTCCCACCTCCAACCCTTCCCCTCTGTGGGACCCCCACTCTGGTTGCATTGTAGGGGGTTCTGTTCCCCTTCCAGCTGTCTAGAAATGAGGACCAGGCATGGGCCACTCCGTGCTTTCACAAGGTATTGTTATGTCAGCGAGCCCATCAATTAGGCTGTCTGAAGTTTTATCACCACCACAGCAGCGAATAAGTGCAGCTCCACAAAGCCTCCCCAGCCGGCCTTGCTCCTGTGGCTTTTGCAGCGTAGAGCCGGAGGTCATCTGGAGGTGAATGCCAGCCATGGGCAACCTTTTTAACTTGGAATGGGACGCCTTGGGCCATGGCGACACAAACTGGCCACTCAGGCCGAGCAAGCTCTGCCTGTATCTCTATTTCTACCGAATTTCTCTCTCCATCCTTCTCTCACTCATTTTCACTTACTAAAAATGTAGCGTGGACTGTAGCACTACAGGTACCACCATGTGGTTGATATTAAGGAGGGGTTTCAAATCACGCTGGAGCTGTCCAGCGTGGAGTTCCAACAAGCAGAAGAGAGAGAGAGAGAGAGAGAGAGAGAGAGAGAGAGAGAGAGAGAGAGAGAGAGAGAGAGAAAGAAAAAAAGGCCCCGCCGCCCTCCTCTAACGTACGGGCCGTGGCACCATCAGCACGGCTGAAGAACTGGTCATTAGAAGGAAGGGAGAGCTGGAACCAATTTGGGCTCCTAATCCCCCATGAAGCCCTGATACCTGCCCTTACCTTCTCCAATGAACTTAAACGCCTGTAATCTGCCCGGCTCAAAGTGACATGGTTAAACGTACAAAATGCACGGTTGGGAAAAGAGAGACGCGGTGCTCATTTGCCAGGGGGCATCCAAAGTGCAGGTACACGCAGGGGTGCCTCGGGCCCCTGAGAGAAAAAAAAGATGAAACGCATCCATATGAGAATGAGAGAGAACGGAGGAGGAGGACGGGAGGTGGAGTGCAAGAGCGAAAGAGCTGGATTGGAAATTACATGATTGTAATGCATGATTTGTGATTTAAGGGGAGGAATGAGGCTTAACTTTTATTGACTGCGAATGTATTTTTTTTTTGATAGAACAAAGGGGACAAAGCATTCTTTGACAACTATGCTGTCAGAAATGCCTGCAGTGCTTATGAGAGGAAGACGCTTCCAGCATCAAAACCAGCTGAGCAAGTAAACAGTGAGACATTCCTGGTATAACGCTCCCTCTTTAAGCTCAACGTGCAAGGCCTGCCAGAATATATGTCCTGCTCTCTCTCTCTCTTACTAGACGCACCAAGGGGCTCAAAATCACAACCATGTGCATTCTTACCTATTCTGGGACATAACCATAAACACATAATATTAGGAATGTTCTTCCCAGGTGCTAAATTTGCCCACTCGGTCTACAGCGACTGCAGAAGAAATACTCTCTGCACCGCTGTATGATCAACGTTTCAGATGCCTTTCATTTTTTCTAAAGGGTTCTACCTCTCGTGTTCTCACAGGAAGTGCGTTACATGAAGAGCGCAGGAATTAATTGATAGTTGTCAACCAGTAAATTAATCACGAACACATTTGAGCAATTCAGTAAGGAAAAAAAAGTCAAAATTCTCTGTTTTCAGCATCTTAAATGTGAAAATTTTTCGGTCGTGGGTGAAACAAAGCATTTGAGGACGTCATCTTGGGCTTTGGGGTTGTCTAAACAATGACAAAAGAAAGCAATCACTAGTTGCAGCCCAACTGTGAACACAAACACATGTATATTCAAACATTTTCCCTGAGAAGGACCTGCTTCTTGTCAACATTCCCTGTTGGCTAACCACAACCATATCACACACTCAGCCACACACACACACAAAGGTTTTTGTTTTTGTACGCTAAACAAGTTGCCACAGTAACCAGGAGGCGATGCGGTGCACTAGAGAGAGTGGGGGGTGACCAATGGGCCCCTCTCGTGGCCTTAGAGCACCTTTTATCAGTCAGAGTAAAGCCAATTGAGATTATCAGACCCTGGCCTGATAACACTGTTTTCCCTCGACCCGTGAGCTGCTAATGGTGTGTGCTTAGAACAACACGACCTGGAATCCTCCGGAGATGAAGGCCAGTCAAACTGGGACGGATGGATAGATGGATGGATCTGAGGGACCCGAAAGGCCCCTGAGAGAGACACAGAGGTTGACCACAGGGACTGAGAATTCCCAACCACTCGCTAAAAACGTACGTGCGCGCTGTAAATCCACACATTGACACCGTGGACACAACCACAACCACCGCCAGTGTGTCTGTAGGCTAACCAGAACACAGGAGGCTCACAGGGGACACTCGCTAAAAAACCTCCAAGCCGAAGCCCGTGTTTTATTATCTACATCTGGTGGTCTAGCTTATTATGGCCTGCCTCTGCTCAATGTTAGAGCGCAGAAACACCAACACACACATGCACACTCGGTACACAGAGTGCCTCTCAGCATGGGAACTCCATGCTGTCTTCAAACAAATAATTAAAGGCAAGGTTAGGGGGTTGTGTGGAGGTCATTCCTTGGGATACAGCTCAGAATGTGTACATTACCCCAGGAGAAAGCGGGGCCGGTGGGGGCAGCGGTCCACTGCTGTTTTAATGTGGGCGACCGGTTTACTCCAGCCAATAAGCCTTGAACACATTTTCAAGTCGCGTATCAAAAACTGCCCTCGCAGTGCTAAGAATGCTTTTGGAGCGAGCGTGTGAATATGTATACGCACTCGTCAGTCAATATGTGTGCATGTGCATGTCAGCGCATTCTTCCCACGCGGCTGCCAATTGGCCTTCAGTAGCACTTCCCGCTGAAAATGAGCCACACGTGTGTACAAACACATGTGTACGGACGATATGCATCTCCACTGGAAGACTTAAGAGCGGTGCTAAGTTTACTAGCGCGCCGTGGCTGGCGCAGGTCGCAGAGGAAAATAGACAGATATGAATGATGGAGCCAGCACAGCGGGAGTCCACTTGACACAGGGTCTCCGCTAGGCTGGATCAACACGGCATCCCTGGTTACTAATATCTGCTCACACACACGGGGAGGGGGGGTGGGGGGTTCAGAGAGTGTCTGCTTAGGTGTTAAATGCCCTGGCTAGCATACAGTGTTATGCTACACCCGGTGTGTGTGCGAGTGCAGGGGGATTGAGTGTAAGGGTTGGTCGGAGACAGAGGAGGTCTAATAGGGAACTTACATAATCCTAAAACATACCATGTGCCTCTAAGAGTCCTTCAACGAGCCAACTGCATCATAAAAGAAAAAAAGGCCTTAGGAGTTGACAGATACTATGGGAGGTGACGGGAAGTTTGAAGACAAACACACAATATTCAAAAACACCAACACAGCAAAACCAGTCCGCCTGAGTCAGTGCTTGTACTTATTCGTTTTTTGTTTTTTTTTCTTCCCCCTCTTGCTTCCTCATCTCAATCTGTCAGAAAGGCCTTGTTTCTGGTTAACTGACTTGCAGCCACACCTGGTAACTCGCTCCTGTTGTCAGCATTCCTTCCCTGAGAAATCGTCATGCCAAACCACCCTACCCTGGAGCACGGCCAAGACAAGAGCGAGGGAGAGAGAGAGAGAGAGAGAGAGAGACAGAGGGAGAGAGTGAGACGAGAGGGAGGAAGAGGAAGAGAGAGAAAGAGACTTGCTGCTTGGCGGGCCAATTGCCGTGGAGATCGGAGGGAACGCAGCCAATCAGGAGTAGGGTCACTTGTTTGACGAGTTTGCGATGAAAGAAAGAAACCGAGCCTGAGTGAGACGGGAGAGGGAAACAGGGAAAGACTAAACATGTCTTCTCCAAGGAATGAGCGCCAGACCGCTCCGAATGTAGCCCTGTAGAGCGCGCTCGCACAAACGTGTGACACAGAAATCGTTGACAGTTTGTTGCCTTCATGGCTGACCTGCACATGCCCGTTTTGCCAGGGACTGGGGGGGGGGCAAGTTTTCCGTTTGTCAGTCAAACCGCTGGGCCCCCGTACGTCTTTGCAGGAAGATTAGATGCAACACAATCTGAATTTCGAACGCGCTGAACTCGATCCGTGATCGCTGCTCGCAAACATGACCGTCCTCTGTTTCCTATTAAAGCTCATTGCTTCCATATTTCTGCTTCAGACAGAAATGAAGATTCCAAACCTCCAGCGATTGAGTCACAACTCACTGGAATCAAAGGAGGAAGGCTTTAGTTTGATCCTCTCTCCCCCCTCCCCAAAAAAAGAAAGAAGTAAAACATTCAGTGTCCTTTGACCAGGAAGTGCATGCAAATTAACCCCATGAGAAGGGTGTGTTTAGTATAAGCAAACACTAATTATGGTCCGGTCAGACAGTGGGGCAGTCTGGGGCTACTGAACCTCCAACACTGATCTACTGTAGTGTCAACAACACTGATTGAATCAGCTCACATGGTCCTAACAGGCCCCCTGTAACAGTTTATACATATCTTGCCACCAGACTGAACCTCCAGTATCTGTGGATTTATCATAAACTATCACAAAGGAGCATTTCACAGGCTCCACTCCTTCAGGATGGAGATAAAGGACAAAGAGAGATATGACGAGAAGGGGTTAGCAACGAGGAAAAACCTTCCTCAAGCTTATCCTATCAGAGGCAGAGTTTCCCTTTTCTCGATCCCTTCTTCCCCTTCTTTAAGTTAAAACAGGAGTCAACAGACATAAGCCGGGCGAACATTACCTCACCCCCATGTTTGATTTAGTGCAGATGTGAAGCGGAGCGAGGCCGGATCGTTTTTAGGAACGTCAGAGAGGGCCCACGTTTAGGGCAGCCACTGTGTTTACATAGTTTTACCTCTGTCTCTCTCTCTCTCTCTCTCCCTCTCTCGTCCACAGTGCCTGCTCCGTACCCCCTCCACACTCTTTTGTCTGCCTCTCAAAGGGGGACTGTTTCACCTCTCCTCCATGGACTTTCACTGACCTGTTTTTCTTTCCCTTTTTATTACTCCACTCATTGCCCTTTTGTGGCATCACCCCCACCACCCCCACCCCACTCCCCCCTCCCTCAGCCCTATATGAGTAACATTTGCACTGCTCCGTCAGTCTAGCTGCAGAAGTCATTCCTCTCCGAAACCCGGGGAGCACGAGTCATTAAGACTCAAGTGGAAAATCAGACAAAGAATTATATATTTGTGTTGCAAACTGACACGATTTAACGAGCAGCTAATTAAAATAAATCAATAGCACTGCGGCATGCTCGCTCTCTGTCTGTCTCTCTTTTTCCCTTGCTCTGATTTTCTGTCAGCACCAAAGAGGTGGAAGACTGCAGTGTTGAGTGCAATGCTGTTCTAGTGGTGGTTTTCTCCCTTAAAATACGGTTCCAAGTGCTGCCTGTGCATTATGATGAACAAGTGGCTGGTGCATGATGAATGAAGCTGCAACAATCGGTCGATGCTATGTTAATCAAAGATTATGAAAATTGATGATTTCCATTCATATTTTAAGCTGAAATGTCAAATGTTTGCTGGCTCCAGTCTCTTAAATGTAAAGATATGCTGCTTTTCTTTGTTGTTTATGACAGTAAATGAAGAGTCGTTGGGTTTTGGTCAGTTGGTTGGACTTAAGAGGCAATTTGAAGACCTCACCTTTTGGGTAAAATTGTGATCAGCATTTTTCACAATTCAGTGACATATCATAGACTGGACGATTGACTGCTCTAATGAAAACAATCACAAGATCCACCCTTAATGATGATCTTACATCTTGTCTTACAGTCCGACAACTTGAATGATAGAAATATATACAGTTACAATCCCCGAAGTCGCTCTCTAAACTGCAACAGTGAGACAAACAACAAAAGAAACAAACATAGACATCTCTTTCTCTCTCTCTATTTACCCTCCCATCTAACACCTTATCCCCTTCTTCCCCCTGTCCAGTGAGGGCATGTCACCCCTGGGCCTTGCAGTCCAGCAGCCTGACCCCTACATGGCGGGCTGTGCGGCGGCCCCAGCTGCTGACTGTCCGTCAAACACCTCCAGAGCAGCGTTAGGCCAGGAAGACCACGCTTGTTGCCCCTTTGATCCGGCGAGCAGCAGCTGCTGCTCCACACAGCAGCACTTTGTTCCTCTGTCTCCTCACCACACTCTGTCCTACGGCACATAAACACTGAATCCCGTGCAGAAGTGGAGGGAGATGGGGGGAAAAAAAGAGAAAAATGGTTAAGGAGGGGTGGGGGTTAAAAAAAACTTGCCCGTTTTTTCCTCCACTAAAACATCAACAAGCTCTGACAACGGCAGCGGGGGTTTTTCTTGGCCCCGACACAGCTCTCAGGCATCTCCTTCTTGACGCTTCACCCTCCCTTCTCTTTTAAGAGATATGATAGTTATTGTTCAAATCAGCCAGGGTGAATGGAATGGACCGAGGCCAAGCCTGCCCCAGGCGTCAACACACCTGTATGAAAGAGGCCTTATTGTAGCAACCCAGCGTGGCTAACCTGGCCTAGCTCTACCTGTTTTCTGATGTGAGGAGGGAGGGCGGAATCGTTTCTATTTTCTCTGTCTTTCTTTCTCTTTCTGCCTGCCAGACAGTCCCTTAATATTTCCCCTTATTAACCTCCCTCTTCTCAGAGGCTGGCACCTCTGCCCTGGAATGTTTATACTAACGCTGCTTTTTTTTTTTTTTTTTTTTTTAATATCACCACCAGACAGGGAGATTAAGGAAAGAGTTGATCTCCCTTGTTAGCGAGGCCCCTTTTTTGCGCTCCCTCCCTTAAGACAACACCTTATTAACGCGCATAGGTGCACAACAAGGTAGTGTCTACGTGCCTAGAAGCCGAGGGGACCAACAACTGTGTTTTGCTGTCTGAAGTGCATCCGAAAAACATCCAACGTATGTCAATATTAGCCCCCCGTCAAAGGTTCCGGCACATAGCGCGTGACAGGGGTCGTCAGCGCTGGAAGGTAAGCGCTCATTCCTCATAAGCCGGCGTCTCACCTTTTTGGGTGGGTGAGGGCTTCCTGCTTTCATGCAGGGCCAGCAAGAAATAGAACAGAGACATGCTGGCAGGCTGGCACACACACACAAAGAGGAGACGGGTGGGGGGGTGAACAGCAAGAAAGAATAAATCCAGAGCTATCATTACCCCGGCCTACCCATCAGCCCTCCTGAGATGAGTGGGTGTGCTTACAAGATCGCCCCATTTTCTCAGTTGTGAAGACTGCCACCACTATTACCCAGATTTCTCTTCTTTTTCCCACAATGCCAGGACTGTTGGGCTCCTTTTGTATGTCTCTGTGGGGAGAGCAGGTATAATATCCGTTTCCATCCACTTCTTCCCTGCTATCAAACAAATGTGTGACTTTTTTTTAGCCCCTCCGTCTCCCTCCTGCACTATCTTTCCATCTCGATTTCTTTCACCCTCCCTTTGTCTCTCGCTCTATCGTCTTCTGCTCCCCTTTCATTCGCAGCCCTTTTTTCCCCTCT
Organism: Diplodus puntazzo; assembly: GCA_963678695.2. NCBI lineage: Eukaryota > Metazoa > Chordata > Actinopteri > Spariformes > Sparidae > Diplodus > Diplodus puntazzo. The sequence goes on from OZ023175.1 coordinate 10,109,730, forward strand.
CTGCCTGGTAATCGAGTGAGAGATTCCGCGACTCTGTGACTCCCCCCTTATTGTCAGATATCAAACAGGGCGGCTTTGTGGATTACCAGGGGAAGCTGATAATGACATGATAGAGGCGTGATATTTCAAACAAAATTGAGTGTCAATTGCCTGGATCGTCTAGGCAACACAAGTGTCGGCGTTGCAGCAGCCAGGAAGGAAATAAGGCCAATCTATTTCCTTTGCTTCATATCAAACGACTCCTCTTCTCCCTCCTTTATACGACTATAATGGGTTGGGCTCAAAGGGAAGAAGAGGGGGCCTGCCAAGAGGGGCTTCAACAGTTAACGTCCTTACATGCTTGGGCACACTTGTAAGCATGCATGTGCTGCACATGTGCATGCACACACTTGCAGACATGAACTCTTGAATCTCAAATGTATTAGTGAGAAAAGCAGAGCCAATGGGAGGCTGTGCAGGGGAAGGTGCCCCCATTTTACCACCCCACCCCCAAACATGTATAACCACGCACATGCACTCTTTTTTTTTTTTCTCCTCACACTGCTGCACTATGAACCACGAATTTAGGGCAAAGCAGTTTGAGCAATTAAAAAGCGACACCTAAACCTCGTGGATATGCGGTCGGGATTCTCTAAGGCTGGGGTTTAGGTGCCGTTGCACTTGAAGATCCAGACTACTGGGGAGTACAGGACTCAGTGTGTGTGTCTGGAAAGGGATTCTCCCTCCCACTGGGATGTCATCATCTTCTCATCATTGTGTCTCTGGCGCGCGATCGAGTGTTTCCACCAAGCACGTTTCCATGATGTGTCTCAGTAAGTGTGTTTGCGTCTAGCACGTATTAGTGACCGCGAGAGTCATCGGTCAAATGTTGTCAGCTTGCCTCTGACTTCCCTATTGAATAATTAATCTGAGTTTCAATTGCACATAATCGCTTTGACATACATAAGCGAGAACACACAAACACACATGTGCAGGCGCGGTTCAGAAGTGGAGTTTAGGGCTAAAAAGCCCAGCAGCAGGCTGGTGATATAAATAGCTGTTGTTTGTGGAAGGGGGACTGCTGGCAGAAGCAGCACTGACACTGTGGAGGGGACCACAGGGACTCTGATGTGCCTGGTGGCCTGAAGCAAAGCCCTCTGCCTCTCAGATCAGCTCGACCACTGACTGTGCGCTGCTTTGACTGGCCTCCTTCACATGCGACAGCCCGGAACAAGTATAACAATCTCTGGGTTGCACGAAAACACATTCGATTGAGCCTAAACAGAGGAATATTGTCCTTGAATCCGAGTCTGTGAGCTGTCATGAGCGATTATTCCTATAAAGGGTCTAATAATGACCCCATTATTTGCCATACATGCTATGTGTTCTGTTGGTTTTATTTTTCTGTTTTTGTGTTGTTTGTCTCTGATGATTATAAACACATATTATTTGATATTAAATAGAACATTATTTGGATTGTTTGCACGTTTACATCAGACACTGCTTATGCAACTGTTAATCTTTTTCTGTGCTTGTCCTTTAAAAATTCACTAATAATGATCAAAAAGTAATGCTCAAAATGTTTGATTCTGTGGGATAAAACATCCCTAACCAGATATATCTGCAGTCATTTCAGAAAAAAGTGTAACTTCTTATCAAATGGCAAGGAATACCATTTTGAAGACTTGCTATTTCTTCACCTTGTACTTGTGAGAAACCTGAACGAAGTCTCTGATACTGTATAACAAGAAGGTGATAAAGCAGATAAGTCTTGGGGGGGGGGGGCTAGGTACAGGCCGCCCGCCACCCCCCACTAGGGAAAACACATTGTCGCCGCCCTCCCCTCCTTGTCGCACATGCTCACAGAGTCTCCCAATTGAAACATCATCGTCGGTAATGGGAGGAATAAATATTCATAAGGCTGGGAAGACAGAAACCCTAGATTAGGGTAATATACTCCTCATTGTTCTCCCCCTTCCCCTTCTCATTCTCCTTCTGTATCTCTGCATCTTGTTATGCATGTAATAGCGTTAGCTAATAGTGGCTAATTCCTTCAGCTACCTCTGATAACTTCATCAAAAGTGCACGCACACGTGTAGCTGTGGCTGCGAGCGGCGCCGTTTATTTTTTCACCTCTCCCAAATTGCAAATCACTGGGTTCGATAAGTTTTTGGGACACGTTCCAATTAAGATTGGATTGTTTTTGTGGAGAGGCCCTCCCTCCCTCCCTCCTTTCTCTCCCTCCCTTCTTTCTCTCCCTCCCTCCCTTCTCTTTCCTGCTTGGCACTGACTCCACTGATATCTCATCCATAACAGGCCTGAACTGGGGCAGAGCGTGGCTTAAACAAACAAAAGCCTATATTGATTTATAGGGTCTTCCATGATGGGCTTATTGGCCTGCACCTCAAAGCCACAGAGGGCACCTGGCCATGAATCACAGCTCCACAAAAAGTTCACACACACACACACACGCACAACAAGTAACAATAATACTTTGGAGTGCTGTTAAGGATGTGATTACAGCCACCTGTCTTCTTCATATCAAAAGCACTTTGATTGTGTCTCAAAGGAAGGGGGGGGGGGGTCAGCAGAGGTGGCACAGCGCACTTATTTACATGAAGTTACCGCATAAGCCAACACAGGGGATAGAGGGAATGCAAAGTGTGAACGAGGGAGGTGAAGAGAAACAGAGAGAAGGAGTGAGAGAACGAGCATGCCTGGACAGAGAGAAAATACCTTGTGGAAGTTCACGGAGTTTAAAGAGCTCAGCCAAAGAAGGAGCTCCTGTCCTCTCTAGCTCCAACACACACACACACACACACACACACCCTCAAGGCCATTCTGTTACACCTGGTCACCTTTATCCTTTTTAGTCCCCCCCCCCCCATGCCCTCACCCCTCATTCCATACACCATCCACCTAAACACAACATTCACCCGCCCCGAAACACACATCAGCACCGAGATACGCTCAGCAGCAGCACCCCAAGGCTAACACGCAGCCTCCTCCTGGCTATCTCCCTCAGCAGATAAAACTAATTATTCCAAATCTACTCTGTCAGGTTGTCTGATCCTCTGGGGCCTCGGTTTAAATCTCCCTCTGTGTGTCTCGCTGCCGCTCCCTCTCTCTGGTCATAAGCCACAACAAGACCAAGAACAGCCTGCCAGCTGACCTCCGGAGTAAGAAACACAAACAGAGCGACTGGCCATAAAGACACATATAGCCCCCATAGCAGCTGAAGAAAAAAACTGACTGAGCCGGAGTATGATTTTTCTCTAAATGCACGACAGCGATGCCAATCAAACCTACTAGACATAAAGCAGCGATCAAGCCCTGGCACTCCGAACAACTTTGAAAAATCACAAAAAATGCATGACATCATCGAGCATACAATCCAAAGGACTTATGCACCTATTCAGACGCCTAGTCCCTCTGTTGGCACTTGCCGTTGGCACCCATGTTAGGCTTTGGAGCTAAATAACAGGCCAACATCCCGGGCTTTCCAGCTGCACGCCCTGAAAGCCCATGGAGAAAACCATTCGTCCCAATGAGCTCTAAAGGCAAATGGAAGCTCATAAACAGAGACTTGACTGTATAGACTTTGCATTTTATCTTTCAGCAGTTTCCCCTTTTATGAGCCGGGAGACCCTTATAACAGGGGGAGGAAGGGAGGGATGAGCGCGACGGGAGGATGGCGGGGAGAGGATGGCGGCGAGGACGTTAAAGGAGGAAGATGATGGCGGAAAAGAGCGGAAGAATAAGAATGAGGTACAGGTTTTTCGCCGAGGATGAGACGGAGAGAGGAGAAGAAACCGGGGTCACAAATCTTGCTGCTATTCTAGTACGTGACATCTCCGCTCGTTTGCGGCTGCTCATTAACAAACAATACTGCTGTGAAATTGGTTTAATGACAAAGTAATAAAATTGCTATTCTGCTCACAGATGGCCTCAGGCACAGGGAGATTCTGGCAGGCTTACTGTGGCTGCCCGTGTGCATTAAGCTGCTTGTTCATGAAAAACAGCATCCTACACTTTCGTTTCTCACTATCACCAACCTCCTTTTTTGTCTTTTTAAGTTCTTTCTCTTCCCCGCAAATGAAATAAATTAACCTACTTTCCTCCCTTGTATTCTCCTTGAATTCTCCCTCTCCCACACTCTCACCCTCCTGCTCTCCCCTCTCTCTCTCTCTTTCGTGCATTGTCTATCTCTCTCCGCTTCTCACCCCTAGTACAGAAATTACCATCTTAAAATAAAGAAATAAAAAAAGAAAAAAAGGAGGAGGCTCGCCCACGCAAAGGCAGCTCGACTTCATTTCAAACGCGGAGCCCTTGTTATTAAACGACCCACCAATAAAACCAAGCCGTTGAGGAATAAAAGAGCCAAAAGGAGCAGAGAAGTACAAAGACCTCCCTCCTCCCATCTCTCTCCATCTCTGTCTAATGCCTTCCCTGTAATGCCTCTTTCAGCTCTTTGCCTCTCTATCTTTGCCTCGTCTGGCTTCGTTTTCTCCTTCGCATGCCGTCTTTGCTGGGAGAATTCCACCAGCCTTGGAGAGTCTCGAGCTTGTAATGGGGGAAAACAAGTAAAACAAAAAAAAAAAAAAAAAAAAAAGCTTCGTTCATTTTTGTGCATGATTGCCCGACACTGCCAATCTTATTAAAGCACCACCTGTTTTTCATAACTCCAGACTCACACAGAGGTGGGCACTGGGCTGCTCCACGGCCACGGTGGGTGTCCAAGCCACGCTATGACCCAATGTGCCCCCAGTGCCTGATAAACCAGGAGTGGGCCCTGTTAATCACACCGAGCGCTTTGACAGCGGCATGTGCTCATGTAGTCACACATAAACACGGTGGCGTACATTAGCATCAGCTATTCGAGACTCCCATGCCTTACCCTGTGAGTACAGTGTGTGTCTAGATTGCGCCGCGGAAAAAGATATTTTGGAGCGGGAACAACCGCGGCCGAAATGAAAAAACAAAATGAAACCTGCTTACAACAGGGAGTCTGTTCTGTTTTACTCTGCCAATAATGAAAATATGTTTTTTTTTTCCAAAATGTGTTTCTCCCTCCAAAGCAGATAAAATGGGATTATTATTACGGCATCAAGAAAGCAGCCAGATCAAATGAACTTAGCGGGTAGGGGGTGTTGGTAGGGGGGCTGGCACTTGGGATCTGACAACAGAGTCAATTCTGCTAATTAACTGCCAATTAGCGGTCCCTAAATGAGAGGGATCATGATGCCTGTGTTGGCAGCGCCTCTCTCAGTCAGACTCGCATAAACACTCATACCAGTACGAGAGGGACACGCACACACACACAAACAGACACGCGGCCGCAACCCTCTCCGCACTCCAGCTGTATATTTAGAAAGCCAGGGGCATAAGATGGCCACTGCCGGGAGTCCCTGGTTGCAGCCAAAAAAAGGCCTGACATTTCCATCTGGGTCAAAGTTAGATAGATAACCGGCAACTTCAGTCAACTAGCCCACCAGTGTGGCAGGAATAAGGAGACAGAAAGCCAAAGAGTGGGCTGTGATATACGGAGAAGAGCGGAGAGAGGGGAAAAAGGACCTCAAAAGCCTCTGTGCGAGACTTAAATACTTATAAAGATTGTGGAAAAAAACAGGCGGCTGGGCTAGTTTCATAGCTTTATGTTACATTTGGAAAATATTAGTTATTATTTTGCATTTCATAATGGGCTCTCCCGCCAAACCAGAGGATCATAAAAATCATAAAAAAAATCATAAAAGCCAGTGTTCCTAAGTGTCTCATCGGACTGGGGAAGGGGAAGGGGGGGGTTGGAAAATGCTCCGCTAAGTGGAGGAACAAATTTGGCTTCGGCTCTTCTCTTTTTCTTGTTCTCAGATACTACAAATGAATGTGCCTGACCGGTAATAACAGTTTGCATGTGAACCTGCTGCACAGCTTGTATGTGGTAGACTCTGAGAAGTCTGGAGGGGAACCATGGCGGGTTTGGGGGGAGGGGAGGGGGAAGGAGGCTGAGAAGGAGAGAGGAAAATGAAGATCTGAGTGGAAATGAGGGACATGCTGTGAAGGGAGCTACAGAGGAGCCAGGTTAGAGGTACCTAAACTAAGTTCATCTGCATGCTGTGCTAGCGCAAGATGCAATCTGGGATTCTACGTAGGTAGGCAAAAAGTTGCGGAGGCTTTTGAAAAGTACCGTAGTATCCTTTCAACCTCTCCTTTTTTTTATTTATTCCACCTGCACACCTGTCTTACTCATCCATTTACTCAACAGCGTTTTGGTAGTCTAGTCCTACAAGCTTATCAAAACAGTGCAATTACATATCTAAATCTCAATGTAAACATGCCAAGTGATATTCTGTAGTGGAGTTTGTCCTCCCGTGATTCTCGAGAAAGGAAAAACAATCACAGAGATTGAGCCTATTTCATCTCCTCAGCGGGCACAGGCTGCTTGGCGCCGTCGTCTGGTGGATATCCTTCCCTTATCATGTGACCTGTGCTCCGACAGGGGGCAAAGGTTGGCTGCGATCCGCCCCTGTGTCTTAATAACTCACTCATTGTATTCCTTTCTGCCGCTAATTAGAGCCTCTCCCCTGTGTGTGTGTGTGTGTGTGTGTGTGTGTGTGTGTGTGTGTGTGTGTGTGTGCCTATGCATGTATTCCCCCCTGGGCTGTAGAGAGGAGGCAGAGATGTAAAAATAGAGTGTGGCTCGGTGCCCTCTTTATTGTTATTAGTGCTCCAGTGGCACAGCAGTCAGTCATCATAGATGCCAAGAACTGACATATTCGCTCTCTGACTGGCTCTGCCTCTCTCCTCTCTCTCCCTCTGCCATGGAAATGACCAACCGGCTGCCTGTGAGATGAGGGAATAATGAGGGGACGATTTCCTTCCTTTTTTTAGATGCCGTTTCTCTCAGTCATCTGTCATCGGCGTCATCTCTCGGGCCCATGCAATAATCCCACGCGCAGTGTGTGTCGCGTGTGTGTGTGCGTGCGTTGCCGTAGTGGTAAATGACGGCAGGATAAACACACACATACACCGAGTATGTGTGTGTTTATGGCAGTGAGTGAGAGCACATCGTGCTGGGTCTGACGCTGAGACATGAAAGGATTCGGTCAGGCCCCATTTAGCCCAGACTGATAGCAGGACACCAGGAGCTGCTGAGGCAGGCAAATACGCCGCTAGATACTGTAAACTGTAAACGCTTCTGCAGCGCGTAGACACCTGAGTCTGCCATTTCACCTACTTCATTATCCCAGAATGCTGCGTGTGACACGGCCCTCACCTTTTTCCCCCGCAATCTTAAACAAATGCAATTACATGTCAGACCACTCCCCGATTCCGCTAGCATGACGCCAGTTGTCTCAAACACAAGCAGAGCAAACACGCTACCTAATGGTCAACTAATGGTGTCCTGACACTGTACACACTGAGAGAGGGTAGTTGACCATTAGTAATAATGTGCATACCGTGCGCGCACACACACTTTGTGCACAGAGGATACTATTAGCTGGATAATCAAGTCCTCCTCCTCATCTGCGCGGAGAGATTGTGGACTTTAACCTTTCCCTTTGTTCCTTATTAACATCACACGGCTAATGGGGTGTGGGCTACAAACAGGTGAGGCTGCCGGCTAATGATACAGACCTCGATACAGAACCAGCTGGAGTGTCTCCCGAGGTGCAGACACAAAAAGGTTTACGGTTGGAAGTGGGTCCACTATGGGTTTACAGGTGAGCCGCAGGTAAAGGGAGGTGTCGGTTGGAGGGTATGCTTTGGGGAGATTCGGAGGGGCAAGTTGGGAGAGAGCAAGATGCACTGTCTATTGACTATCACACAGAGCACCCTTGTGCCCTCGCTGGGCTGCGATTGTGCCGGCGGACAAAGCCCTGATTCAGCACATCCTTTCCCCGAGGGAGAGCTCTGGAAACCGAAGACGGAGGCCATCCCCTCCCTTTCCTCCCCCCTCCTCTCTCATCCTCTGCTCCTGTCTCTCCCTCCCTCTGTCTCTATCTCCCTCTCCCTCTCTTTGGCCAGTAACATGGCAGCGGCCACGCATCAAAGGGAGCTGCAGAACAATGCAAGGGGCCAGCCAGGAATTTGAAGAGCTTTTTTTTTTTAAACAGGAATTTCATATGGTGGAGTTCTGTCATATCCTGGGTGGACCATGTCAGCAGAAACTAGACAAGAAAAATCAACTATAATTTACTTTCCTGCCTGGTTAAGCACCAAGAGGGCAAGGAAAACTTCTGCGTCCCCTCTCTTTTTCTTCCCTCCCCTCCAATAACGCGTCAACATCCACCGGGCAAGTTTCACAACACCCAGAATGTACCAGAGATAGAACCAGTCTAAGCCTCTCTAATGACTTTATTTGTGAAAATTGATTCCTGGTGTGTTTTTGTTAACACACGGCGGCTGTAACGTTAATACACAGCTCCATGACCACCTATGTGTATGTGTGCGTGCAGAGAAAATAAGGTTCGTGAGGATGTTACCCAGCACGAGATTCTTTCAGCCCTCTTTATAAATGGATCTGAGGCATTTCAGCGCCAGGCTTGGATTTCATGGCCTCCGAGAAGGCAGCAGCTCTTCCTATATCTATCTCTGTCTCCGTCTATTTCTCTCGCTCTCCCTCCTCGCAGGTTTGCAGACTATTTCTGCATTAATCACCATGACACAGGCAAGGCAACTCAATTTTCTGCTCCTGTAGGTAAGGTGCGTGGCGTCCCGAAACGGTGGCACGAGGCATGAAACAGGCAAGCGGGGGCTAATCTTTGGTTACTGGTGTAATTGAAATGCTATCCACACTGTAGGGTGCATTAAAGTCTGATAACAGCGGTTCCTGTGGCCAATTTAAGTAGCTTGACTTCCTTTGGCTGGAAGGGAATAAAGAAAAGGGTGAGAGAGAGTGAGAGAGACAGAAAGAGAGAGAGAGAGAGAGAGAGAGAGTATGTCAGGACGGAGGGGGGAGGGCGAGGGCGAGGGCGAGGGAGGGGGCTGATAGATAAGGCCGACAAACCAGGCTAATTCTCCAGGCATGTTTCTCATTGTGATCCAGAAAAAATGAGGAAAAAAATGTATCACAGAACCAAAAAATCAATTGACCCTCGGGTGGCTTGTCGGGCTGCGAGCCTGATAAACCTAAAAGCTTCGTTAATGTCGGCCTGCCTGTACCCAACAGATAGAGCACTTTGTAAATGAACCCGCTTTGATAAATATATTAAGAAAAGCTGTGAATAAAAGGCACAGACTTGTCATTTGTAAATAGAACCCCCGCTACATGGAATTAGAATGATAAAATGGGGTTCCATATAATTAAGTTTGTGTAAGACCTGAAATCCGTGCAAATACCTTGCCGGAAATTTGAAAGGAAGCTGTCAGTTCAATTAATCTGAACATCACCCTGAGAATGTACTGAACAAAATTAAGCTGCAGATAAAACCTGGGCTAGTATTTTGATAAGTAATTCCTGTATCATTTCTTTGCTTCTGTGATCATTTTATTTAATCCACCACCCCCAGTTATGTGCTAAGCCATCTACAAAGGCCCTGCTGGCCAGGCCACCAAAACCTTAATCCACCATATAGCTTGTGCAAAAAAAAAAAAAAAAACGGGGAGGGGGTGGAAGGCAGTTTTGCCTTTTGTGGGGGCACCAGTGCCGGTGCTAGGTATGGTTTTTTGGATGAAGGGGTGGGGTGGGTACGGGGGGTAGCTTATGATCTCTGCCTTTCACCCTTAAATATATCCAACTGAATACACATCAAACCACAAAGACCACTGACTTAGCCGCAGAACACTTTGCACCGATAACACCGGAACATCCCGGTAGCTTACATGTAATAATGTTACAAAGGTTGTCAGCGTGTGTGTGTGTTTGTGTGTCTGCGCACGCGCTTCCCCTGCGTGCCTATGTGCGACGCGGAAGGGGCTGCACATAAACGGTTTTCACACTTCGCCGGGGAGAGGGGAGGCGAAGGCTTTTGAGAATGAAAAGCAGAGCGATGCTGGTGGTGGAGATAGGGCGCGCGGAAATCTTGACTCACCAGTTGTTTACTTGTAAGATGGTGAGGCCTGTGTCTTGGGCTAGCTGCTTCTTCTGCTCTTCAGACGGGTATGGGTGCTGCGGGAGAGAGAGAAAACACACACACATGAGCTCTTTTGACATACAGATTAACATAAATATTCACACGTGTACAGTGAGGACGCCGGCGGAGGATAAACAACATGCTCAGAGCCAGGTCGCCTCTGACTGTATATATTCAATATGTTCCCTTGTTTGTTGTATTGTGTAACCCAAGACTGCACCTTGTCGTGACCTCCAACCAACCCTACCCCTCCCCACCCCGTTGCACAGTATAGACATTCAGAGCATACACGTGTCCACCCACACATCAACGCACACACACACACACACACACACACACACACACACACACACACACAGGCACAGATACAGTCCTAAACCTGTCAGAGCTGGCCGAACAAGTTTGTCAAAACTGTCAACCGTGATAACCCCCTTCTCTATCCACACCACGCCCACACACCAACTACATATAGTATAAGCACCAGAATATGCATCACATACAGGAAAAAAAAAAACACACTTAGGAGCACACACACACACGGGCACACACTGAGGCCCAGCGCAGATACTGCGGCGTCTGAGAATCCCTTCATAATAGCAGGCAACAGAATGAGTGGGTGCAGATTTGCACTGAATACATTTATCTTTCCTTGAATGTCTGACATGTATCCTGGTGGTGGCTCTTTTCAGAGAGAGCGGCTGAATGTGGACTAACGCTGAAAGAACAAAAACTGCTGTGAAATCTCCCTCCACAGCCTTCGCCAAGATTTTTTACCTGAAAATGTAATTCTGCGACCAGGGCTGCAATGATACTATTTGTGTCAGGTCCAATCTAGAGAACATGGGCTGATATAAATGGCAGACCTTGGGCTGCTGTGCTCCCCCTGGGCCTGCTATGAAGCATGACAAAACAACAGTGATCGCTGGTGACAGATGTCTTTAAGGGCCAGATTAGGAGTCGGAGCGCACGCAAACGAAACAAATGAGACACTATGTGTTTCATTCAGCCAATGCAGTTGGAGAGCACGCGCGGACAAGCATGTGCAAAAAGAAAACGCACGCAGACACAAGCAAATATCCAGAGACATGACACCTGCAAATGACAAGGAGTGACACTTAAATCCTCCTCTATTTTCGGGCAGGTTTTAAGCTCCATTAACGCACTTCTTTCCCCCCCTCCAGGAAAATCACCTTTAGCCTCATGACTTTTTTTTTTTCCGGCTCGTTCCCTCCGCCGCACTCATCGGGAAAGGCAAATTTCATAATATCTGCCAGCCCGTGTTAATTGAATTCAGTTTTAACATGAAATGATAACAGTTGCGCGAGAACTATTTTCTCATTTACTGCCGAAATAATTGATGTAAGTGAGGTCTCATATCAGCAGAGAGGAGGATTTCTCCATTCTGCTAGTACTGCCTTGTCTAAATGTGGTCTGTTTTAATTAAAGGAGGGATGGAAAAAAATGGTTCAAGGAATGTGCTCAATTAATAACAAACAAGGCTGAGATTGGACAAATAATGAGTCCCGGCTGCGGAGAGGGATTAATCTGATTTGTACTTGTGTACGTAGTTCCTTTTAATATGCTAAAATCATTAACAAAGGAAAGATGATAATGCTTGCATAGAAATACATTTTTTGATTGCCAGGTGCTGACATTTTCTTGGCTGGGGAAGACGGAGCAATTCCACTTGGTTACTGTGTGTGTGTGCTAGTGTGTATGTGTGTGTGTGTGCTTGCCACACAGTATGTATGCATGCACAACGTCCAAAGAGCAGATATACATATCTATATCTGTGTGTGTGTGTGTGTTCTTTCTGTACAACAACATGTAATAAGAGCACAGCCTCTCTTTCCCTCCCCCTTACACTTCTGGGCTTTCTCTGCGTTTTCACATTAGCGATGACCTCGGTCACCATCAAAACACGCCCGCAAATACAACACAACACACACTCCCCTCCCACTCTTCTGTATGCACGCATTCTACACAAACATACACACTCTCCATGCGCGGACGCATACAGAAATTGAGACGGCGCTAAAGATGATGTGGTACGGAGGTGTCGGGAGAAGAGCAGCCTAAATTGGAAATGGGAGTGGGTCATCTACATTGTATTAAGGCTTCCTCAGCCTCTCAGGCCCAGACCCGGTCATCAATCGCCTACTGTCAGCCAGAGCGCGCTTTAGCTCGGTGATAAATACGCCGGCCAGCGGCGTAGCTCGTCCAGCAGCCACCGCGTAATGAATGGTTTGAACAAACAAGAAAGATGTCTCATCAAGGAGAGTGGGGACGTTAAAGCCCCCCTCGCACACAAAAACCCCTGAGTAAGGAGATTTACTCTGACCACATAGACACGACACTAAAAAAAAATCCTATTTCGTCCGTGCTCATTCCCCCACTCCTTGACTGGATCACCTCCCCCTGCAACCCCAAGACACTTGCTTGTGCAAGTGCACAAGCACACACAGAAGAAAATTTCCAAATACACACACAATATGCCCGTACGACCTTTCCTCATCCTCCCTTCATCTGTCCTCAACTCTCCCTCTCTCCGCCTTTCTTGCTGCCCCCACTTCCCCGACACACACACGTACTTTTTATGGCCGCGACTGCAGGCCACCCACACTTTACGCTGTGGCAGCTTTGCTTAAAGCATGGTGCTCTGAAATCTCAGCTACAGAAAATGGTGTGCGGTGGCAATGGTGACACACACACACACACACGGACATGAGAAGCAAGCCGCCACGGCGGGCCTGGTGGTTACAAGGCTGCAGCAGCCGTGAAATTGGAGAACGGCTGTTTAGACCTCTGAGTAACCTCTTAATGTTAATTGCCTTTGTAAAAAAATATGTTAGTAAATCACCCAGTGAGGGCGAAAAAACAAAATCTGATATTAAAAAGAGTAAACGTGAGGAGAATCTGCAATTGATTAACCAAACAGAGTGCTGAATCTGGTCTAATGTGTTTCTTCCTGGAGATGTCCTTCTCTTGCCTCAGGAGACCACATGACATGGTTATTTAATGGATGAAACACAAACACACAGCGAGATCAAAGATGGTATTGATAATCTCCCCACTAGCTTTGGATTCGCTCAATATGTTCAATTACAAACACCAAGGCCAATATCCTTAAAAGAGGATTGACCGCAAACTGTAAAACAGCCTCTTCTATAAATAAGCCCAAAAATGAGCAGCTTCAATTTGTTTGTCAGGGCAGTGCCGGTCGGCGATCGAAACGGCTCCGTTAATTACGCTAAAGCTTGTTAATGTGCACTATCCTGACGCTGTCCAAAATGTGAAATGCGAAAGCATCAACGTAAACATATGAACACAAACGTAGGCGCAGGTGGATCAAATTCTGCCAGTCATTGAGAATCAAGCTGTGTGCTTGTGTGTGTGTCTGTGCATGTGTGTGTGAGATCGACTGTTGGCTAAATTAGAGGGTGTGATGTGCTCTGTGCTCTCTGATAGTGCTGTATGTAATGGCCCCTGTGGTTGCTGAACATTACAAGCCGAGGTAGCTCCATCATCCGCTGTGTTCGGTCCTCAAACCCCCCCCTGAGCCCAGCTTGGCGTTTCCACTGTATACAATAACCACATCTACCGCTGGACCACCACACCTTTCAGCCCACGCCGCCTCCTATCTACTCCTTCAACATCCCGCTCGCCCCTCGCTATATATCACATTCATACTCTCCTGACACCCATTTGCTGCCGTTGTCAAATCCCACAGCCAGATCATTATCCCCGGTCGCTCCGTTCAACCCCCACCCCGCTTTTTTTTCCCCGTTCTGCTCCTTCCCCTTCCTCCACCCCCCCTCAGAACCTGCAGCCCCTTCGCCTGAGAAAGCTGGTGGACCCCATTGATGAATGACATCATCAGCGTGTGACATGAGTTATAGAGTGAGGTCACGAGGTTGCAGTGGCTTGCAAACCTATTCCATGCTAATGATTCCCAGGAAATCACAGGCCATTGGCTGTTTACCCCAGTGCCATGGCAACACAAAGGAGTTGCTGATGATGATTGGTGTGCTTGAGCCCCCAGCTACTTTGATAGGCTTATTAGATAATCCCCATATATATTTTTTAATTCTGTAAAATTGGAGTAAATAAAAAACTGCTGAATGCTAAAAACAGACATAAATCTATATAATAACTTTTTCATGATAATGCTTTTGTGTGTCTTTGTGTCACTTTATAGTGAGTTTGTGTCTTAGTTTTACAGTGATATTGTATCCCGCTGCTTCCTTTCATATATGCCTTCTTTGCATTGATTGGAATCTTATTTGTTTTTAATCAAAGTGACTGGAGGATGATAATAATATTCACTGTCAGAAATAAGCGCAATCAAATATAGGGATGACATTTTAATATGGATTCATGCATTGAGTTCGGGCGAGATTGGCACATTTTAAATATCAAGTTGCCTTCGCTAATAACGTTCGCAATCGGCTCCTTTTGACAAATGACAATGAGATTGAATGCATATCGGCATTACTGGGAGATCAAACAGATATGACAAATAAATCCAGTTGGAGTTTTTGAATCTGTCACGAGTGTTTACTCCGCACAGAGCAATATCTGGCATTTTTTTTTTTAGCGGCAGTTTTCTGACAGACTTTGTGGCTCAAATTGAAGGATATAGTTAATTGCTTCTGTCTGTAAACATCAAATAGATTGACAATTAGAAAAAAAAACAAAAAAAACAGAACACCGTCATATTTCTGTGACAGCGAAAAGAAATCGATCGGTAAAAACTACAAAGAATTATTTGTGGCAAATTAAAATAATGATGAGTTTGAAAGATCAATTTGATTTATATCACCAATCATGAATTATTGTCTGGCTTATTCTCAAAGCCCAAACTAAGGTTTGCAAATGGAGTGAAACTGCCTGAGCTAAAGTTTCTTTTGAACAGTTTGCGTAAACCAAAGTTGCATTAAAACCATGTCCAGTTTTTTATCTCTGTGCTCAACTTCTCTATCTCCACTACTCACTCTTTCCCTCCCTCCCGCTCACTCCCTCTCTTTGTGTGTTTAGGGGCGGTTGGATGTGGGAGGGAGTTTTGGGTGTTTGTTTTATTTTACTGGGAACTACACTGCTTCCTGACAACAGTCTGAAAACAGGCAAGAATGCCACATGACTCAATGATCCAACCCTGTTGCTCTTCCTTTCTCTCTCTCTCTCTCTCTCTCTCTGCACACACACACACACACACACACACACACACACACACACACATGGTTACAGCCCACTTATAAACAGAACTCACATGATGCCAACCTACAAACCGCACGCACTGCATGCCAACCTCTGATAACAGCAAATGAAAGTACATCCATATCTACACCTCACACGATCTGCATTCAGAACATACCACTACACTTCTGTCTCTCACCAGGCTCCGGAGCTTCCACAATAAGTATAAGGGCTCTCAGCGGACTGCCCTCTGACAGTAAAACGGTGATGATTGCAAATACAAGGCGCACTGGCGAGGCCCGCGGCATCTATTATAGAGCAAAAGGGCCCCCAGTCTGTCTGTCTGCCTCTCTGACTGGCTGGCTGGCTGGTTGGTTGGCAGTGCATCAGTACTACTACTGCTGTTGCTGCCATGGCCCGCCACAACAATCGCTGGCTGGGCTCCTGAAGCCAGCTCCTGGCCCTCAGCCAGCAGCCTGTTTGCTCTACACCATTAATTTATGTTCACTGGAGATGGTGCAAGGTTGTAGAGAAGCTCTACGGCATAACTGCGCCGCTCGCCTGCCAAGCTACAGTAACAGCGAGAGCGGGTGAGAGGGGAGTCGGGAAAAAGGAGCGAGGAATGAATGGAGGAGAGAGGGTGAGGAAGGAGCCCTGGAGGACATGCAAGATATAGGCATCTGATTGTACCAAAGCTCCATGAGGCTAAATAGCAATCACTCCCACACAATCCCAATGCACCTCCAGACTTAACGGATCGAGCGGAGAAAAGAGAGAGCTGTTTTTCTAAACGCTATCATGCATAATGATAATAAGGTATCACTTTTATCCAATAAGGAAAATAAAAACTGGGGGGGGGGGGAATAAAAACGTATTTATTCTCCGCGCAGAAATCCGCAAAATACTCCCGAACAGGGATCAACTGAGCTCATCCCATAGATCTATTGGAGTTTGCCAACAGTTATATACACAAACTGTGTGTGTGCTGTGGACCTGATCTCGTTTGCGGCCTGCAGCTATAGAGATGTGCCTATTTAATCGTCAGATCGAGTTCATGGCTTCTTTTTCCACAACACGGCTGCCCCTCCGCTTTCAAGGGAAGGAATACGATCCCTCCATCTTTACAGTGGGGGCCTGGTCTCCTCTAGGTCTCTCCCTCTCTCTCTCTCTCTCTCTCTCACTGTCGATTGCTCCTTCTCCTGCCGTACTCCATAGGCCCCAGCAGCTATCCCTTCCCTTGCTACATGCTAACCCGCCTGGCCTCGTCTTGTATCCTCCTCACTCCACCTCTCCTCCTCTCCTCTCCTCTCATCTCATCTCGTCTCGTCCCCCCTCTTTCAAAGTTTCCGCTCGAGCTTTAAGCCAGGTCCTAGAGGGCAGGAATTTGGCCTGGTTTTTCAGACCAGTCTGTTGGCTTTGTTGTGGTAACTGCCTGCTCAGGGGCACCCGGGCTCTGTTCTGCTCCGCTCTCCAGCTCGCCTGATGTCAACACACAGCCACGCTCGCTACTCGCTCTCAAGAATCTTTAAAACATCTTGTTGCAGCGGCTGCAGCTGAGCCAAAGCGTCATCCTCTTACATTGCTCGAATGGATTTATTATTTTTTTTTTTTTTAGAATTCTCTAAAAAGTGAATCTCCCTGTCTCTTCTGTACGATTTTGCTTGTTGGGACTGTGGGGTAATTGGTCTCCTTTCCTTTGCGAGGGAGTTTTAGGGCCTATAAGCAGATCATTAGAGGCCTGGTGCGCCTGTCAAAGCAGAAGACCCACCCACTCTCCCTGCGTTGGACAGCCTCACATCCACACCACTTGTCACCGTTACCAGTCATAAAGTCATCGGGAGCACACGCTACGGCTAAAGTGTACTGAATGGGGCTAAGCCTCTGAATAAACATCTGCACTGGTTTAATGACGTATGTACACATTGTAAAAAAGCAATGATTTTCTAAACTGACTTACTGAGAGACTTGTCCTAAGGAAACCTCAAGCATTGCTTTTTATCTTTTGTTTGCTAATTATTTTACCCCCCGAAAACCTTGTTCAGACTCCTACCATTTCCAATGTTGGCCAAAAGAAAAAATTACAATAAATGCCTCTTGACAAATGTTTTTCCTCAGGCTAATAATTAGGCATTTTTCTGCGTTAAATAGGTCCGGGGTTGTTAGACACTATTCAGGCTTGCCGCAGCTTACAGGCCACTTTAAAAAGAAATGTTGGGAAAGCACAGGGGCCGGTGACAAGCACTTACAACCCAGAGCCTGTTGATAGAGTCTGTAGGGAAAAGGACTTAATATTAACATACAGGGTCTCTTTAAGTTTATCCTCTTTTCTCTGCTGTGTTCTTTAGGACTTTGTTTAACTTCCTAAGTCAAAGTAAAGTGGGGGCGATCTTCAATTGAAATAGAAACAGATTAATTTGCGGAGAGATGGACAGACCAAGGGAGGGAGAAATGCGGGCGTGTTCACTCTTCAAATAGAAGCTTCTGAGAGTTTCCACTTGACGGTTCTCCCTTTCATTGTGCATTAACTTAATGAGCATAAGTATTCAAATACACAACCAGGACCTCTTTTAGCTCGCTCCCTCTCTCTTTCTTGTCTCTCCCTCTGTCTCTTTAAGACTCCACATTCTCGAGAGAAAAAGGCCAGTACATTCTAATAGCGAGCCTCGGGACACGACAACAAGAGCACAACCACTTTCAGAGGACAAACAAGAAACCCCCGGGGCCGGCGCTGGAATGTCAAGCCAATTTGGAAGATTTCATAGGACATTTGTAATGTCAATTTTTGTTTTCAGGTCAAAAATCAAAGGCAAACATGGTGGGTAACATTTGTCCATTACAGTGCAGGCAGGAACACCCCCCTCCCCCGCCGAAAAACAGCTGCAGGGGACACTTCCTGTTTGCTAATGATGCTAAATGTGTTCAAGTCAGCCATGTCAAATTTTCTCTCCCACTGAATGGACAGCTGGGGTGGAAAAAAAAGAGGTTTTTTCTCTTCTTTCCTCCACTGTCTCCCTTTTCCTCTGGCCAGTGAGAGAAGCTCTTAGGCCTATGACAGACAGACCCTTCAGATCATGTCCCTGTCAGTGAGACAGAGGAGCATGGCTGATGGTAACCATAGGTGCATTCATCTGAGATCACAAGTACTTCCATGGAACAAAGCCAGGCAAGCCCTGATCAGTCACCACCCCGTCCCTACCTGTTGTGTCTCCTCTCTTTTACTGAATACCGTTTTTTTTTTGGCCTTTCAGAAATGCACGTCGTCTGAGCTCTCCTTTCATCTGGGGGTGTATGAGTCAAGGAGATATCTCCTGTCGTTGCTCAACACCCAGAGGCGGCTGGCTGCACGGCGCTGTGTGGACTGACGAATGCCCTCAGGACCTTCCACTTTCTTAATGTTCCTCAAAGCACAGTCGACATGTGATGGGAGTTAAAATGCCTTTTTGTGAAGTGCCATCGACAGAGAAGAGAAGAGAAGAGAAGAGAAGAGAAGAGAAGAGAAGAGAAGAGAAGAGAAGAGAAGAGAAGAGAAGAGAAGGAGTGGTGAGGCAGGGATATAGCTTTTAGGCTTGGTTAATAGCAGCCGATCTTTAAGTGCATTCTTCCATCCTCTCCCTCTCTCTCCTTGTAGTGCTCTTAGGCTCAATCCTGCCCGGGGGCCGAGGTGACCTTTGACCTGGCTGGCCTGCCTAGCTACAGCCCTCTCGTTTGTTAGGGGCTTTATCCACTGACAAAGCAGGCAGGAAGTTGGCAGCCACCCAGCAGCCCCATGGGAGGATGACCATCAGCTAGCTCAGCTTACCGCTTATTACAGGATGGTGGGGAGCATGTGTGTGTCTGCGTGTGTGTCTGTCTGACTGTGCGCTGCTGTGCGTGTGTGTGCGGCCTTGCGCTTGCATATACTGTATGCGTGCGCGCATGCCTGTTTGCATATGTGCGCGTGCGGCCGCGAGGCATGTTGGAGTGTAGCCGCATACTTGTGTTTGTGTGTAGAGGAGCGACAGAATCAGAAGTGCGGCTGACCTTTTTTTTTCGTGCCGGCAATTTCTTTTTTTTTTGTTTTACTATGCTGGCTAATGACACGCAAAGAATAAGCCTGGAAGCTACAAACGTCCCTGTCTCCAAGCTAACCCGATCAGCTACGCATGTTAGCAACAATCAGGCAACCTTCCAGCCACTGGACTCAGGGGACCCCAGCACACTTCGGTCTCTCTCTCTCTCTCCCTCTCTTCTCTCTCTTCTCCCTCTCTCCTCCTCCTCCTCCTCCTCTCCGCAGCCTGTTCATCGGAGCGCTCAGAGCAGCTCACTAAAACATTATATCATAAGACACTCCAGTTTCACTCTCGCCACTCCATAAAAGTCAGGTAATTCATACTTCATTTATATACCTTCCCATTAATAAAGCTGATGAACTTTTACTCCTTAAATCTAATGGGCCATTTTGCCATGACTGCCAGCGCTTGCCGTTTCCGCCGTCTCCCTCTCTCCCCCCCCCCTTCCGTCTCTCTTCCCTCCGCTCCTGCTTCGGAGCGAGCTAATCCACAGTCACTCAGTCACCGCTCACGTACAGTGTTTTATGGGTGAGGAGAGAAAGAGAAGGATTTAGAGATTTTTTGAGGCTTTTGACTGACCTCTGCCACAGGCAAGCAGTGACACGTACCGTACTGTGATTTGTTGTTCTCTCTCTCCATTTCCCCTCTACCTCTCTCTATCTTGGGTGCAACAGAGGGTCATTGACCTCCGGGCCTAAAGCAAGGCACGATGGCTCCCCGGCTCGGAGGCTGTTGACAAGCGTCTGTGTTCTTTTCAACAACTCGTTGAACCACCACCACCCCCCCCTCCACCCCTTCCCTTCTCAGGAATGTAACACAACCGCTCGCTGAGGTAACCCAAGCCCCTCCCCTCTCCCATCCTTCATTTACAGAAAGAGAAAGAGAGAGAAAAGAGAGTGAAAGCAAGACCAACTGGGGGTGCTGTCCCCCATCTACCCATCTAACTCTTGCTCCCTCTCTATTTCTCTTCCTCTCTTTAGATTTGCTTCTAGTCCACTGCCTGCGGAATAATTAATGATGCAATTGAGCCGAGCAGAAGACTCTGACCAGCAGGGGCCGTTTCTGAATGCCCCGCGTAGCCGTTTTATGGAAGGCCGGAAAAATAGGAGGAGAGAAAGACACCGGGAGACGGATAGGCAGAGGAAGAGAGAGACATAAAACAGTCAGACAGTGAGAAAAAGAGATTGTTAATGGTCGGTTCCCCAACAAGCCTTAACTCAGTCTTCCTACTCTGTTTTCGGCCCCTCTAGTCTAATCCTCTTGCCCCATCCCCCTTCTCCTCTCCTCCATCCTGATGGCGGGATCGGGGGGCCTGACCTGTCTGGTGATTGATGGTAATGTCTCAGGAAGTCATTTTCCCCGACAGCACCCCGCCGCCTTTCACCAGGCCTGGTGCAGAGGTGAGCCCATCACACGGATGCTTTTAACTCTTTGCTCACTCTCCGCCCAAGTCTCTCCGGCGCACCAACTTCTCCTTCCCCATGCCAACCACCACCCTTCGAGCCCCCTACTTCGGCCACCATGGCGGTAGGATGCAACAGAACAGTTCTGTCAGAAAACAAAGCATGTTTTGCACAACAGAGAACATAAGGGTGTCTTGACCAAAAAACACGGCCCATCTTGAAGTGGATCTGCCAAGTGGCCCCTAATTCAGGTTGCTGGGGATGGATTCCCGCGACTCCATTACTGTCAGCGCTTACCACCTCCATTATGGCAATTAGGACGTGGTTCCAACACTAGGAATGCTTTGCTATGCTCCGGAATTGCTAACATCTGCCGCGTCTCCGCTCCATGTGTCAGAGCAGAGTTGTCTTTTCTTAAACACACATCTTTTTACAGTCACACTCTCTCCTCGCTCTCCTCCTTTTTTCCGCCCGCTTCTTCAACACCGCTCTCCACATTTATTTTCTTAATTCGACTCAAACTGTGCCTTAAAGAGATCCCTCTCTGTTTGAGTCCAAATAACCTAAAATGATCCGTGAAGAGCCTCGCGGTTCCCGTTTTCAATAGGCTTCATTAGTTTTTAATATCTAGCCAAGGAAAGGAGGGGAAAATAGCATGGAGATAATCAATGGAAAGGGGCTGGTAGCCTATTAATCTCCCCCAAAGGATTGTGGGTTAATACACGCTCTTGCATAGGCAAACATGGCTGTGTGGTGAACACATCTGTCTGCCTGGATGGGCTACTTAATGAAACAGCCAGCGTTTGGCTGCTGAGATGGATGTCGTTCCCCCAGTGAAAAATGAGTTCGCTCTCTCCCACTATGCTGAGCCACACATGATAGGGCTCCATTCAATTCACTGGAGACCTGACTGTGTCCCCCGCGTGAGAGCGGCTTAAACAATGAGGGTGCGGGGCAGGACAGGCAACGCATGGCCACTGGAGCAAGGCCTTCATGGAGATCATATCAGGGAATCCTAATGTGAACAAGAGTCTGACTGATCTGGGAATGAGAGAGGACAGAGAAAGACTAGAAGAGTAGTAGTACAGTAGGCAGATAAAGAAGAACAAGGGGAGGACAGAGATGAAGGCTGAGCCACCTGGGACAGATAAGCAGGCTCAATGTGTGCGAGTGACAGTGTTTGTGTGTGAAAAACATTGCTCAGCGTGTGTACGCATGTGCAACTTATCTGTCGGGACGTGTGTGCACGTTTCTGCATGTGCATGTGTGTGTGTGTGTGTGTATGTGTTCCAACAGTGTCGGAGGTGACCCCTGGTCAGGGAGTCCTGTAACAGGAGCTCACCTCCGGTTCTGCGAGCTCTCCTCTCAGTTGTGCTAAACAGCCACCTGAAGACAGGATTAGCCATTGTGACCCGGCCCCAGAGGTAACCGAGATACACCTCCGGGGACAGACATGAAACACACACTGTCACGTGTTGCAGAGACGCAGCCAGGTGGGAGGACACAAGATGGACACAGAGAGGAAGATAGAGGTTTAAAAAAAAAAAAAGGGCTGTAAAATGGAGACAGGACGGGGACAGATGGCGGCGGGGATTGTAGGAGCAAACAGGACACCTATAAGAGGATGAATGCAAGTAGGATACAGTATAATGACAAGCAAGCTGAGGTGAAGGTGTCAGCGGTGTTTGCCGTTGTCTGGTGAAAACAAAGCACCAGAGCAAAAGAGGATTGGGCGACCTAACCCGGTGCCTTGGGGTAGCCGAGATTTGTGCCTGTTTGGAAATTGATGCCTGTCAGCCCGTCTATGACTCAACTCTGACAGCATGCATGCATGTGTGTTTCCCGTGTGCACATACAAGTGCGCGTGCTGTGCTGTGCTGTGCTGTGACAAATGAGCTGTGCTTAATTTGCGACTGATTATGCGGGCTGCTGGTGCCCTAAAACCCCTTTGAACTTGTAATTGCCCCTGGTTTCAGTAATGAACATTAAGGAGGATTCAGAAATGTGTGGCTAATTACACATTTGCCCCCCTTTTTTTTTAATTTCTCCATCTTCATGCTGGATGAGAAAGAGGAAAAAGGAGGAGCAGAAGCCGGTGGTAGGAGGATGAGAGCCAAGGAGGAGGTTCTGGGGTTGGGAGGCATACACTGCTGTTGTCGCCCTCTTTATCTAAATAATTGTACAAGCTGGTTTATGGGCTTTAGAGAGGTGCTTTGTGTGTCATTCGCTGCAGCCCCGGGGATACGGGGGGGACTAGCTTTCCCCATGATCAATATTCAGAGAGATTCACATCTGGAGCCAAGGCCTGCTCTGCCTGGATTTGGATTTATATATATTTATTTCTTCTTTTTATTTGATTTTTTTTCCTTTTGTTCTCTTCTTCCTCTATCCATCTGCTTTTTCTTATCAGGGTGTGCTGCAGCTATTTTTTGATACAGGGGTTTGCTATCTATCACACATGCTCATTTGAGTTGCCTTACATGATCTTAGGGGAGAGGAGGGGGGTGGTGGCTGCAGAGAAATCTAGAGAAGGGAACGAGGTCTGCGCTGCGTGAAGAGCAGACGCCAACAACACATGGCTCAGTGTATATGCTGAGGCAGAGCTGCTGGAGCATGAGAGCATTCTGGGTAAATGGCTGCGGTGCAGGGAGGGTCCACTGAGGCTGGTGGAGGGGGGAAGAGTCGGGGAAAGGAGCAACAAATTGACCCGCTCAGCCTCGGTCTTTGATGTGGACTGGGCTGGCTCTTTAAAAAAAAAAAAAAAAAAAAACGGTCCATATGTTCAGAAGGGGAAAGCGAGAGGATATCAGTGGGGAGAAAAATGAAAAGGTGAGGAAGTGGGGGGAAGAGGTGAGAACAAGAGGCATCGCTCCCAGTTATAAGGACCCCACTGTGCTGGAATCCCACTGCCTGCCCCTGGACTGAGCGCCGGGCAAAACAAAAGCATGCATTTGAGAGGAGCAGTAGAGGGAGGGGAGAAAAATCACACAAAATGGCAGGAGTGGGATTTGGTGCAGCCAGGGTCCCATGACAAACCAAACAGTGCAACACAAGGTCTGTTTTTGATTTCAACTCCGTGCCTCCATCCCTCAACCTCTTCCTCTTTCCTCGCCTCCCTCCCTTCTTTTAGCCTGGTTTGCCGTTTCCGCGCTTGTGCTGCTCCTTTTTTCCCCTTTTGCATTTTTTCTTCTCTTGGTGTGAGATGAATATCAAAGCACTGCTGGGGCAGCTTGGAGGCCTGCAGCAGAATCTCATTGGCCTCCATGGTCCCCCAGCATGCAGCAGCCACCGTTTTCTCGCAGCTCTTGCCACAACCCCGCAATCAACCGTGGGGGGATGAGGCTGCAGCCTGCAGGGCTGTACCCCTGGAAGGGTAAGGGGTAATTTAAGGAAACTCACTCTAAGATGTGAAACCAAAATCCTCTTATATATTTTGTTATGAGTAAGATAACCCCAGAAGTGTAGAAAAGGGAAAGCGGCAGAAAATCAGCTACCACCATCTTAATAACCCTGCTTTTTCCACCAGGGGCATGTACGCTATCACAGACTTCCTTACGGGGTCCCATATTACACATGACGTCATTCAGCCCTGCTTCTTACAGAGAGCTCAGCCAGGTCCCAGCCAACAGATCAGTGTTATGACTACAGCGGCAGTGGTTTGCACTGCCGTGCTGAAGGCAGGGAAACGTTGCCGGCTCGGAGTTTATTCTCAGAGGAGCACAGGGCCTTGAAGAAGTCTCCTCAGCTTTGTGCATTTGCAGAAGTCTCTCGCCGCTCAGAGCTGTGAGTTTATAAATCTGACTGCCCTCCACAGGCCTGTCCCTGTTTGCATTCTGCTGCGGTCAGGGCATGTGCAGTCACCTCTGCAGGGGCCGGTCAAGCTCATGCTGTGCTCCTCGTCCTCAATGAGGATGCCCCTCTTGTAAAAACCTCATCTAAAGAAATACATCAAAATCAACCGTTGTCTGGCTGGAGGATAAGTTGCAGGATGCTCTTATCTTTTCTTTTTTTTTTTTTCCTTTGGTAAAACACTGTTGGGTTTCACACAGCTTAATCACCTCCGTGAACGTGTCGTAAACAGTCCCTCAGCGAAGGCACTCATTTTCTGCTACTTCATTAAACAACCTGCATTAAGATGCAAACAGCAGGAGTGAAAATTAACAGGGAGGGAGGGAAAAGGGAGGAGGAAGCATTGGAATTACACAGGAATTGCTGCACTTCCACATGCACCAGGATGCGATGTTGTGGACATGCAACCCCATTTGAATGAAAAGTAAAGAAAAAAAACAGCAAATGCATCTGCTCTTTCTCTTCACACAGCGCATAGTGTATGCAAGGTTAATATGCCATGCTTTATACGTCAGTGGATTCCACGTGGCGTTAGTTGGCTTTGAAGTGGAACTACGGCAGATCTGGATTAGGGGGCAAAGTGTAAAGGTCTGATGTCGGAGCATGAAACGAATTAGGGCTTATTACATTCTAATGCAGCACTAAACCTCTGGAACGGCTAGCAGCTATGCCAAAGCACACTGTAAACAGAGCTGTGACACACTAACACTGGGAAATTACCGCAAAGCCGCTGTGCAGTGAAATGGCAAAGTTGATGCGGCCCGTCATATAATTATACAGCCTGTGAAAAGGGGAAGTCACCGGATCCCTCCTTCTAAACTTTCACTCTGGTTTTTCTTTCTGCTCCCTTTTACAAATAAAACAACATCTTCGCGACACTAATTTGTTGATGAAGGTGAGAATTAAAGAATTTCCTTAGTATCTTTTCATTACAGCGTCGGAGTGTCTGTGTTTTTTCCTGTGAGGTCTGTCTGTGGCGTGGCGGCCCGGCTGTGGAGGAACAGATGGCAGACTGAGGCGGCTTGGGTCTCTGTTTTTCCAGGGTCGCTGAGCAGCCGACATAGGAACACAGCGACTAGACAATAGCTAGGCACTGAGCCCCCACCGCCCCCGACCCTAAAGAGCTCCTCCACAGTCATTATCAATGACTTTCAATGACTCCCGTGCTAAACACCGCCAAACTATGCTGTCATATTGTCACTAACGGCTGTTTTGTAAACACTAAAAGCAATGGGTTTTGTCACAGTAGTAATGTGATGACTCTTTTTTCCTGCTGATAGTCACACATCTGAGCAGCGGCAGTGAACCAAACTGTCGCCTGGGCTTCTACGGGTGACTGGAGAGCTGACTTTTGGGCTCCGAGGCAAACGAGCACATGACAGATTAGTGTGTGGGCCTCCTCCAGGCCTCCACCTCTGTGACCCTTAGGAGCCCCCTCTTTACCCCCACTCCTCACCCTTTGCTCTTACTCCTAAAACTCCTTTTTTTTTCCTCCATTGTGTCCACCCTCTCTTCATCCAAACAACCTAAAGAGGTGAAAAGCAAACAGATTTGTCGACGTCTGACAAATAAGTTGCTTCTTTATAATATTTCTGTCAGGAAAAGTAATTAAGTTAATTTATATCGTATAAGAGGGCTACAAAGCAAAAAGAAATATATTCAAAATTCAAACAAATCACTTTAATTGCAAAGATAAGTACAAAAAAAACGTGTCGTGCCATGTGCACTGGAAAGACAAAGTGAGCACCGGCAAATATGGAATAAACAGCTTTCAGCAGTTTAATGTAAAAGGAGAAAGGGCTTGGGTATTTCAAACTGTTTGCAGATGTGTGGCTCCACCATTTAAATGCTGCTTGTACTGGAACAACACACAAGGATTAGAAGGACTAGAGGAGCTTAAATAAAACTGGGGACACTACAGAGCGGACTTGTTTAGTCTACTCAAACAACATGCCCTCTCTTTTTGAGGGATGGACTCGTACACTTGTTTATCGTATGGGACAAACATCCGTTGCCAGGGTTCGGCCTTGCCTGCGCCCATGTCTTGTGAATGACCCTAGCTGGCTCTTTTATGTGCATCTATAAAGGCCGGTCGAGAGAGCAGCTAGGAGGGCTCGACCTGGCGATGACACCCTGTTGTCATGGAGACTAATGCTATGCTGGGCTTGGATTGGGCGGGGGTGGCCACTGTCACTAGTGTCTAATGATGTTTGCGGCACAATGCACTCATCTCCTCACAAAGTGTGATCTGTCCTCACTCTGATTAACGCCTGTGTATTAACAGGGCATCTTTTGAGCTCTGCTGTGAGTTCTTCCTGGTTACAAGAAGAGCAGACAAGAAGAATTAGTTCAGTTAAAAAAATAAAAAGAATCTCATATACCACTGTACTCTGTATGCTGCTGGTAAATGGCCATCACTCGATGTCCGCCTACCTTGGCATGTTTGGCTTATATATATATAAATCTCACCTTGGGCTGATTCCTTCTTATCTGTGGACATACATGTGTTAAAACCAAAATCAATATGGCCTGCACTCTTACAATAGTCTTCTGATACTGGTCCCCGGAGAACTAGGCAAAAAAAAAGCTTTTAAATAGGTTGCCTCTTCTTCTTGGAAAAATGTACATTAGGACCTGACATTGTCAGAGCTGAATACTAAAGGGGAATTTACGGGATCAAGAAAACAGCACTGTTGGTCAATGTAAGGAATGCCGGTGCAAATGAAATGCAACATCCAGTAGTGAAATCTAGCAACTCATTTGTCCGATCGGGGTAGGGGTGGTAAGCAAAAAAAAAAGAAAGAAATACATAATATTTCCAGTAGCTGATGATGGAAGCAGCTAGGGGGTGAGCCACCTCGCTGACTTCTCATCTCTGTTGAAGGTTGCACGTGTGCACAAACGATCGAGCACTCGCAGAAACAAAAACAAACTGGCAGGAGATAAAGACATTTATGAACCGAAACGCAAGCGGAATGTGGGGAAAACTATATATTGCGGTGTTTGGAACAAGTTTGAGTGCAAGGAAGTAAAGATTAAATGTGACAATTGACTTTAATCCATGTTGTTATTTGATATAGGCTAATACATTAAAGAAATCTGTGCAGGGGCAAGTGAAATTGACCAGGGCCAAGTAGATTGCTGTTCCAGTTGCCGAAATTTCAACATTGGCATTGGCATGTGATTACTCCTTAAGTTTCACATAAATTTTTGTCTGTTTGTATTTGTTGTCAATCTGTCTTGGCCAGCTCGCTCTTGAAAAATAGATTTTTAATGTCAGTAAGACTTAAATAAAGGATACATATTTAAAAAAACAAATGATGTGCAAATACTCATATTGATGTTACATATAAGGAGGATAAAAAGTTAATTATGTATTGTGAGTTTTTGGTGCATATTTATATAAATACAATCTAATCATACAAAAACACATCTCATCTGAACACACAGTTCCAGTGCTCACAGTCCAAGGACCAGGGGATATATCACTTCCCTTTCAAGGAGCCCAGGGGACCAATACACCTGGCTTAGCAGCTTAACAGAATTTCCCCCAAACACCCAGGCCAAAGGGTGGCCCCGGCACAAAACCTGAGATGCTTGATGCTTGAGAGGGCTACCTACTTACTCATCTGACTGACCACTCTCCCCTCTCCCTCCCCCCCTCCCCCCTTCTAACTAACACACACACACGTGTGCCAAACTCTCATGTGGCCCGGTTTGCTCCTGAGGTCCCTTATTTATTTTCATAGGTGTTTGAGGGTTTACACTAGTCAAAAGACAAGGCCAGAGTCCCAGAGTGGTATCTTTGGATTTGAGTGCTTCCTGTTTTCATTGCGAGGCCGACCCTTGTCTTTACAGGGGTGAGTAAAGGCTAGCAGGGGCTAGCGGGGGGTGAGAGGGAAGGAAGGCCAGGGGCGCCGAGGGGCTAATTGTAGTTTTTAGAGTTTGCTTTTGCCAAACAAAAGGGCATCACCCTGCGCAACAATAAGAAAAAACTCCCATCACTGCCTCCTTTATGTCTTCCACCTTCTCTCTCCACTTCCCCTTCCCTCTATCCAGCCATCGTTCCACCTCGCTCCGGCTTCCTCTAGTGGATTTGGCAGTCCATGCTTTTGAAGTGCAGTAGAACATTTTACCCCTAACAGTGAAGTTTACCTTTCTGATAACATAATCTCCCTGTAGTATTGAAAAGCTTATACCAACAGTCTGGGATTTTCCTTCCCCCTAATGTGGCTGGAAGACATCCAGAAACTCATGGTGAGGGGAGGGGAGGGGAGGGGGGGTATTAGAGAGTGGGAGGGAGGATAGAAGGAGGGAGCAGAGAGAGACGGTCTGACCCTCTTCTGCCAGCTAACACCAGCTGATCTGTCCAGCCATTTGCCAATTACATATGGGGCATTTAAGGTTGCCAGCTCACGTGCTCTCCGGTACATGTGTGTTTGGGCTCGACACAAAAGAGAGGTCAGGGTTATCACAGCTACTCCATTGAGGAACTGTGGAATCTTTGCATATTTTGCCGGACCTTTATGGCACCGAAAAACCGCTGTCGATAATGAGGTAACTTTCTATACGCGACTGTCATCAAGAGAGCGATCTTCCTCCCGAGAGAGAGTGAGGTCAGAGAGAAGCGAGGGAGGGTGGGAGGGAAGAGGGGCGAGGGGGCAATTTTGTTATACTGAATCCAAAAGCCAACAGTTGTTACTATTGGCCTATGTTGTTTTTCTGTGTGTGGAGGGGGGTCCCTGTCCTTTTGAGCTTTTCAGAAGACATTACAATGGCTGGATGTTGAGAACATATGTAGAGAGACCCCTGCGGCTCACGGACGAGGAGCTCCATGCTGGCCCCGCGGTTTGAGAAAATACAAGGCCGCTCCTTTCACTCCTCACCCCTCAGTTAATGAATGCATGAATGGCAGAATGCCGCTATAGGCCATTCAGGGGCCAAAGTCCCCAAGAATTCAAGCCGGCACAAACGCATCCAGCAATAGCAAATACATTTGCTTAACAAATTTAAAGAAAGGAGAATGGCTAATGGGTGTGAGTGTGTGTGTGTGAGAGAGAGAGAGGGAGAGGGAGAGAGAGAGGGAGAGTTTATGGGTGGGAGAATTAGATGGTGAGAAGAGAAGGGGGATAATTCAATTAGTCCTCTTCCTCAGTAGAGAAATGAAGGCAGGTTAAAAGGGAGGGATTATTATTTGTACAAGACTGGCCAGGGCCTTGCACAAAAGAAACAAATAAAGATTGGAGAGAACATCTACAAGCAGGGGATGTGATAAAGGGAGAGAGGTACAGAGAAAAAGAGTGCCTTGAAAGCTCTGCTCCGTCTGAATTAACCAGCACGCTGAAAAAATGCGCCTGTGCCCGCCACCGGGCCCTTTCCACCCCTCCTTTCCCTTTCCACTCTTTCAATTCGATTTTAAAACAATTCTAAAGAAAATTGCCGGCGACTCCAAAAAAAGCGCTGTACGCCTCGTTCTGCCATCTCTCTCTGCGTCCTTTTGCAGAAGCCACATGAGGACGGATGCCAAACGGTGAAGACATTTTAAGTCTAAACTCACATCAGTGAGTCTAACTTTCAATTCAACAATTTGCCCTTTTTTGTTTGTTCCCCTTCGTTTACAGACGAGTGACGTTACTCTAAGCTCAGGGAGCCGAAACACGCTCTAATAATTAAAAAAAAAAGTTCAGCCTCCCTCCCGCCCTCTGCCTCTGAATGGAGCTCGGCCTGTATGGTTGTTTTTTTGGTGAGAGGTCTCCAGTCAGGGAGCGATGGAGCTGTGAACAGCTGTGAAGTCATTTTGATAATGATGAGAATAATAAGCATGCAGACTGGCGTGGTGGAGCCGCTAAGGCCTGCAAGGCTCAGGGCTTTGCTGTTGCAGCTTCA
This sequence comes from Diplodus puntazzo, assembly GCA_963678695.2. Lineage (NCBI taxonomy): Eukaryota > Metazoa > Chordata > Actinopteri > Spariformes > Sparidae > Diplodus > Diplodus puntazzo. The sequence continues at coordinate 10,140,165 of OZ023175.1, forward strand.
CTGCTCCTGAATAGATAAAAGTGATTAAAGCACTCCTGATTATCCCTGACCAATATGTAATGGATTTACAGCCCTTTCAATTAGGCCGTATTTGCTGGCCACACATTACTTGGGCTTTTGGTTAGGTAATCAGGGTACAGGGGCTTTAGGCAGGGCGAGGGCACTGGTAAAGGCGGGGTTGTTGGGTACAGGGGTGCATGGGGGAGGGGGCACCCGACCCTCCTACATAAATGTATAGATGAGCTCCAAACTAAGTCTCTTGTACTTTCCCCTTTGCATTGTCCCTCCATCTCAGGGACAGCTAGCCATGTGCTCAGAGAGCAGCTTATGTGTCCTGGCGTGGCCACCTCCTCCTGAAATCTGATCTGCGTTGCAAAATCAATACAGCCTGATGTTCTGATAATGTCCTGACATTAGCGAGGGGTAGGGGGGGACATGTGGTGCGTCCCCTAATACTTCACACAACCGACGGACGGACAGAAAAGCAGGCTGACGGACAGAGAGAACGGCCAAGCAAAGACAGTATTTCATCATTTTATCGAGTACATTTGAACTATTGTGGCATTTGAATATTTAATCCAAGCCATGTATCATCACTGTGCTCACTGAATGAGTTGTCTGGCAAACAAATATATTCCTTAAACAAGGGAATAAGAAGAAAATAAAGCGAAAAGTGACACTGATCAAGATGTGTGCTCATCCCAATTAAAAACTGCATGACATAGCCGGAAAGTTACATATCTGAAGCCCATAAAACATCTACACACCTACAAAAATGACAGATTTTGACACTGTACTCAACTGAAATCGTCGCACTTACACTCCAGTAACACTACACGCCAGTAACTACCACTCCCCCTCTTAATAAAAAAAACAAAAAAACACTCTTCTTCAGGCCAAACAAACAGTGCACCTCTCATTGGGAGTAAATGACATGGATTGTCGCTCTTACTCACATAGTGCTGAGCTGGGTAAACAGTCCAAACTGATTAGATTGACCTGGTCACCGTGTCCGTCTGACAGGTGGCTGACAGGTGAGCATCACAGCACTGCCGTCACTCACTCCCCCGTTCAGTAATGACAGTGTGACAGGTGTGTGTGTGTGTGTGTGTGTGTGTGTGTGTGTGTGTGTGTGCATGATTTTTTTTGACTGTGTGTGCGTGTTTCTACCTCTCAAAAAAGTAAGGGCTTTTCGCTTACCGTAAGATGCTGGAAGAGCCACGCCCTCATGATGTTCGTGGCCACCTTGGGGAAAATGCCACGCTTTTTCTGCCTCTTCTTATCCTTGTCTGGATCATCGTCATCCCCTGTGCCAGGCGATGCAACGCTGTTGTCTAAGCCATCTCCTGGATGGAAACCAAACCCAGGGTTAAATAACATCCCGGAGCACAACACTGACTCAGAATACAAGGAAAAAAAATATCCTGATCTAAAAATGTCTCAAAGCTGAAACAAAAATACATTCAAAGCTGAGTTTAAGGGTTATGAAATACGGAGATAAATGGACAAATACCACGGATACCTACGAAGGAATTTGTAAGCGCCGCGCTGAGGCCAAGAGAATCGCTGCAGCAAAGCCAGTGTTGTGTACCGGAGATATGAAAGTTGGGGGGGATTTAGATGGCCTTAGATGAAGGCCTGTGCAGAGAGTGAAGGGTTTTACACAGAGGCCTAGCTGAGTTGTTGTAAACCCCAGAGCACGGGAGAGGGGAATAGGGGTTAATGACTCTAATGTTATGGTTGGACGCCGAAACACTAGGTTCCTCATTCCGGTTCTACAGTAGGAGGCTGAGGAAAGGGGAAAAAACTGGAGCGAAATGATAAAAAAAAAAAAAAGAGGACAAGGAGCCTTCACGTACAGTAGAGACTCGGACTCATGTCATTAATTCAATTAAATTTGCATGCTTGACATAATGTAGAGCATTTTTTTTCATTCTTTAAAAAAGGGAGCCAAAGGGGACAGGAAGGAGTTATGCAGACATATACAGTCATACGCAGACATTCGTCCATTCAGCATGCAAACAAAACTCAAAGGCGTTGATAATTCACAGCATCCAGTTGAGGCGCATGAGTATTAAAGTAGGGATGTGATTTGGGGTGGTTCATTGTTGCACTTCGATGCACATAATGGACTCGTCTGCCTCCCCCCACCCCAAACACCCGACTCTCCCCACTCCCTTCCCCTCGCAGCAACCCCTCCCCATTCCGCCACAAGATTAGCATGACAGGCCAGCGGCGGCTTTGCCTGCATTAATGTCCGTCAGTGTTTGATTTCCAGAGGAAAACATGCGCATACCCGGACACGATTTCTCCTTCAAATCGAAGTTTCCATCTTTGTCCCTTGCCTTTTTTCTTGTTCCTCTTCCCCCGGCATTAATTGTGCATTAGCAAAAATGATTTACTTTTAACAGTCATAGTTATTTTTTCTTGCCCCCGGGCACAAATGCCTTGAAAGCCTTCCTTGAGGGCATCTAAATTATGTATCTGAAAAACTCCTCCACTAAGGCAGAGAAGGACCCTGACGTTCTCAAAATTCAGACTCGCTTGTCCTCCTGTTTTTGGGGAGGCATCAATCACAACCACCTATACAAGCCTAAATCTTGCATAAATATTTGAACTAATAACATTAAAAAGGGGGGGGATCCGACTGGTGGCGTAATCAAATGCAAAATAAATGAAGAATACAAGGACAGCAGGGGCCCTCACTTCTAACTACTTTCCCCACTTTCTTTTTCTCTTTCCACCCCCTTGTTTTTCCCTCTCTTTTTTTGTTCTCTCCCTGTCTTTCTTTTCTTTTCGGTGCACAGTGTTTTCCTTCCACATCATTAGCGCAGAGCCACACGAGAGAGGAAAACAGAGAAGTGCCGACTTTGCGCTCCCTGTGTGAAGTTTGAGAAGCAACAGCCCCCGTGAAGGACATATGGGAGCGGGGACACAGACTAGGGGGTGTTGTAATTGTAGAATGGGCATTCATTAGCGGCAAATGCCGTAAATCCCAGGCTAAGTACGAATCCTTGTTCAGGAAAGCCTAAAACAATAAACTTTGGTCTGGCCGTAGCCCTACCCTGACTGTGAGGGGTTTCCTGAGAAATGCAACCCAGACGGAAGTCAAGTCTAACTCCCCCAGTTTGCTTCCAGAACTTCAATAACAACACGACAAGTGAGCTGTGAATTTTAACTACCCTCCTCTTGTTTCTCCGCTTTTGAGCTCCACTGAATAATGTTGATACACAGTTTGGTTGTTTGTTTGTGTGCCGCCAGGTTTTGTGTTGATTTTCGAGCAAGTCTCCAAATCCCTCTCCTGCTGTGAGCAGTCAGGCTCATCCAATGGAACCACACAGTGGCCAAAAGGCTGGCAGATTAATTTTATTGACGTTTCCATTTTCACTGCAATGCGATAGCCTCCCCCCCGGCCAGGGCCAGAGCGACCCGTGCGTATTTACAGACTGACCTGTCACTTCATTACCCAGCATGCTTGCTGCCTCCTGCCCTCGCCCGCAAGGGTGAAACAAGACTCCAAGGCCTTTCAGCTCCTCTCTCCCTCTGTCTTTCTCTCACATGCACATGGACACTGTCATGTGTACACAGATCAGACGTGTGGCATCCGAGCCATGAATTCTGTGTGAGGTTTTGATCGTTGTTTTTGATTTAATGCATACATGTGGACATAAGTGTGCTCAGACAGAACGAAGCGAAAACCAAGTTTGGACAGAAGGTGAAAGGAACGGAAACAAAGGAAGAAAGAGGAGGAACAAGAAGAGGCAGAAGGAAGAAAAGAAGGAGTAGAAAAAGAATAAAGAAGAACCAACTTGCACAACCTCATTACATCTAAGGGAGAGCTGGTGCTTTGCATCCACCCCCACTCCTTTCTTATGAGCGAGAGAAGGAACGCTGCAGGGCAAATTGTCCCAAACGCTAATGGCTTCTGACTGTTCCCTGGCAACTCTGCCATTCTAACCTGTGTGGATGTGCACTCTGAAAAAAATGGGGAAAGGAAAAAAAAAAAAAAAAAGTGCAGGGCAGAGCAGGGGGAAGCGTCCCATCATCTGGCCATGTGACACAGATGGGGGTTGGCTATTAGGAGGCAGCCGAAAGGCCTAGGGGAGCCGAGGTGCTGGAGTGTAGCCCCAGGCACTTTTGGAAAAGCAGCGCCCTTGGAGACGGAAAAAAGACAGCCCCCCCCCTCCCCTCGACTCTCCCCGCTCTCTTTCTGTCTTCCTTCTCTCTTTGCTCCTCTCTCCTCCTTCTCCCTCAACCGCCCTATCAATATCTTGACTTAAAGTGCTCGCAATGAAAGTTTGTGCATATTTTCATATGCACAGGAGGCGAGACAGTGTAATCAGGCAAGATGGAAGACAATGACCAGACGCAATGAGGGCGAGCGAGTGAGTGAAAACGCGAGCAAACAAACAAGCACGAGTCCAAGAGCACATTACGCTCACATACATTCCCCTCTCTCATCACCAGTGGGTGGTTATTAAAAATGCATTCAGATATATCTCCCTGTGAGTAAATTGGTCTCAGGGCTGAGCTCATTAACGGGTTGGGAAAGGACTGTAAACACACTCTGCTTATCTAATGTTGGCACATTCAGGGTCGCTTCAGGATTTTGTGCACAAAGAACTGGTTGAGCACAAAGTGTCCTGCAGTCTCTGCTGAGAGTTAAGCCGAAATTCAGAGGAGTCCTAATGACGCTGGAGATCATGCCTCATGTCTAGGGAGGCACCCTGCCCCTCAGGGAGCCACTAAGGTCTAGCCAGCCCTGGAAGCATTATGGATATGGCCGTGAGTAGCACATATTACGACTCTATCAGAGCACCAAGAGCGCCCTCCCCTCCCTACCATTCCGATATACCCATGCATGAATGAATAATGGCTTGTCAATAGTTGGAAAACATTCAGACCCAGTCATGGTTAGTTATCAAATAACACTCCAGACTTATTGGTCCCTATACTATTATTACACCTACTGAAAAGCCTCCAGACAAGCTTTAGATGTTGTGTGTGTGTGTGTGTGTGTATTACTCTAAAGGCAGTGCAGTGATTTTGCACTGGGAGGCCCCGGCGTTTGTTTCAGGGTAATGAAGCAAGAGTGTAGAGGCAGTGGCTTATGGAAGCTGTGGTTAAAGTGACTAATTACAACAGACCCCCCGAGCCCCCTGTCAGCCCAAACTAGTCAGGCATGTTCACCCGAGCTCACCCAAATGAGGAGAAAAAAACTCATGAGGAAAAAGTTAGACGGAGAACAGAAGCTAAGAGGGTTTGTTGTGCCAGGAGCTCCTTTGGCCCTTCTTTACCTTTAGCACACCATAGTGACCGGGCCCTCCAACCATCCCTCCTATTACACCACCTCTAGCCATGCAGGCTTGGCCGCGGAGAATGAAGAGAAAAGGAGAGGGGGATTTAGAGCCTCCCTTTTCCCTCTTTTTCTCCACAACTTTTCAGCCAACATAAGCGGCGTTTAGCACATTCAGTCCCCCCAAATGGCAGCGATTGAGAGAAGCAGTGGGGGCTCTTCTTTTGTCCGTCTGGTTACCCCTTTTATTTACTCTGGATTTACGAAGGGGTCTTTGCCGGCTCTGGGACCACATGCTCTTGACACACACACACACACACACACACACACACACACACACACACACACACACAATCTCTCTCCCACACACACATACATACACAAACACGTACCGGCTCTATTCACACTAGTGGAATGGCTGGCCCCCTGTTCCTCTGTGCTGACTGGGGGATTACAGGTCTTCTGGCTAGAACCGCATGCTAGCAATATGCTACGCGCTCACATAACACAGAACGCAGACGAGTGCTAACGAGAAGAGCATAATCCCTTTAATGATAAAACACACACTTGAGAGTCCAATTTCTAACAGCAAGTAGCCCATCAGTGTGTTATTGTGTCTTGTGTGACCGCACCATATGGTTTACTGCGCTCATTCAGATCCATACAGTAGATGAAGGGCTCTAAACAGAGCCGTTTTAGTGTGGCTGCACCACTGCAGCCAGTGTTTTACGCTGATTATTTCCTGATCTGTGCTTAAACAAGCAGCAGCCCCTTGCACTGGACCATAAAACAACAGCTTAGTAAACAGCAAGCATGCTGACAAATTGGTAGTGCTCAGGCCGGAGTCATTAACAGCCCTAAAACCTGTCAGAGCAATTACAACAAACTCTCTCCTTCAGCAAGTCTCCCTGCCAAACTCAGATGTCACTACCCGGCTCCCTTCTCCCCCCACCCCCACTGTTACCACCAGGACACTGGCGAAAGGTGAAGGAGAGAAGGCGACCGTGTTTTCCTCTCTCTCTCTCCTCTCCAATGGCCATGACACCCGAGAGAAACGAGGACAAACCTCCATCTCAAACACAGCTGTATCTGCATCCTGAGTGCTACGACTGAGTGGTTCCTTTTGCATGAGAAGTAATGTGTAGTTGTCTCCCCCCAAAAACACATCATTAAGTGTTCCCTTAAATGAAGTGGAATAAGAGCTTCTAATTAGATGGGGTTTTTTTCTACGTGTGGGGAAGCGAGGCAGTCAGGCAGTAAGAAAGGCAGGGAGGGAAGGAAAGAGGGAGGTGGTGGTGTTGGTGGGGGGGAAGGGTAGTTGCTCAACAACTCCTGTACCTCCTCTCCTCCCTCCCTTCTCCGCCCCTTCTCTAAGCCCCCTAACCCTGCCATCGGGCAGATATCTCTCTGTCATCCCTGGAATGCTGGAGATAACTATCGCCTCTCCGCCGATACAAGGCCTCTCTCCTCTCACAGTCACAGCGTTGACCCCACCGTGCACATCCCTACCATAGAGGGCGAAGTTGAAGTGGAGAGAGCACAGAGAAAGACAGGGGAGGGGTAAGGGTGGAGGGTTGGAGGTAAAACTTGTTTTTTAACAGCCAGTTAGGCTATTTTACCTTTTAACCCAAAATAAAGGGCTGGAGCAAAGCCACCCTCCCCTTTCAGCTTCTCCCCTGGAGCCGAAGAAGAGTGGTTCGTCCAGAAGGTAGAGGGAAGAAGGGGGGGGTGAGGGGGGGCAAGCTGTCTGGTTATTGCCTTTCCTCCAGAGTCACTGCCTAGAACTCTCTTGATCTTTTCATAAGATTATCATCTGCCAAGAACCTAAAATTTAGTACTGGTTGGACAAAGTGTGCACATTAGCCAAGGCTTTAGAGTGAGCACACTTTTGGTGCAATTAACCTTCTACCTGCAACAACTATTTTCTTATGACATCATAAAATTGGGGCTTTAAGGGTTGCAAAAAGCCTCTTTATGCCTCCTGAGATCTTACTTTTCCCCTCGCTCCATATGTATATGTGTATACAATATGAAAACACAGATGTGGAGTATGTGTAAAAAGGATGCATGTCCGCTGAGACTCTGGTATCTAATGGGGGGGGGGGGGGGGCTTTATTTAGGAGGAGAAAAAAAGACCCAGAGAAAAGAGATGGAATAAAGATGTATGAAAGAATGGAGGCAGGCTGTTGCAGATGTCAGGACCCAATTTGCATGAATGGCAAAGGGCTAAATTGCAGGGGATGGGGGAGCTACCCTCCGCCACCCCCCTCACCCCACTCTTTTTTTGGGGGGGAACTAAAAGGGAGCTGTGATGCCCATGACTGCTCCTCACTCAGCAGACAGGGATCAGTGGCTAATGAAGGGCTTTGGGTCTCCACCAGACATTTCACACTCCCTGCCTCCCTGACAACTCCACCCTGCTCCCCCTGCACTCCAACACCGCCGCCGCCGCTCTTCCTTTAGATTCCAAATCGAACGGGGCTAATTGGTCTCGCAGGTAATCTCTGGTGCACCCCTTGTTTCTTAATAAACAAATGTACAAACCTGCCAATGCACCTGTCCAATCCGTGCTTCGGTCTGCCCAGACTTTGTCCTCCTTTATCGCCTCGCCAAGTGCGGTACAACGGAGCTACTCTCATTCTTAGCCGTTCAAATTGCACATATTGACGCAACTCCCTCTATAATTTATAATTATTAGGATAGAAAAACAGAGCTGGGGCGCCCACAGAGAATCATACCTAAATCCTAAGGTTTGATGCTGCATTAAATATTAAAGAATAGGTATTTCCCAAAAGCAAGTGGGGCTATGTTGAATTGAAACAAGGGTGATCATTAGTAAAACAAGCTGCTTCCACACTTTTTGCTCTCGAAAAAAAAATGACTAAGTTGCTCTACTTTGAAAAGATAAGAGGCGAAAGCAGGGAATAAAGAGACGAGGCAGAGCAAAAGAAAAACAAAGCGGTGGAAAGCACGCAAACGCATCACAAGGATCCATCTGCAAATGGCTTTACAATCCCCGCCAGGAACTATTGTATATCAAAGTCTTCGACCTAAACTGCCAGGAAAAGCAGCTGTGTGCTGTTCGCCAGCTTGAACGGAGTGTGGTTTGGTGATTCAGAACAGCTTACACTGTTCGCGGCGATGTCTGATAAGCAGTGATTCTCTACCCTCAATTACAATCTAAAACTAAGCAAACAAACACACAGAGAGGATGACTCGGATTTACTGCAGACCTCTTTGCCACACCTGATGGGCAGTGGCATCAAAGTAGAGTTTAACAGAGACGGGGGGGTTTTCTCCATAGAGCTGGGGGGGAGTTTGGTAGAGTAAATGGATTAAAAGGTTTATAAATCAACAAGTCAACCATCAGATTGTAGCCTCTGCTCAGCAGCCCTCTCATCAGCCAAATACCATGAAGTTTTTTTTTTTTCCTCCCCGCTTCTCTTTTTCTTTTTTTTTTTCACACAAATGTCCTGGAGGCAGGGAACAAAGCGAGCAGAACTGATTACTGCGCTGCTGCCCCGCTCCGCCAGTCTAAACTCTGTTTGGCTTCCTAATGAGCTCACTAAAAACCCAATTCATCACCCATAACCCCTTCTCAACCTGCCTTGAAATCCCCCATTATGGGCAGTCAAGGACAGTCCGTTTACAGGCTTTGGGCTGGGGTCAAGGGCTGCGAGGGGTGGATGGCAGTGGTTGCGGCCAAGGTTATTTTGACACAAGGGATACTTTCCTGTGTGCCTCGTCTGTCCTCCAGTGTCTAAATGTGCTCACCATGCGCCGTGCACTGCCTGCCAACCAATCTTTTCCTTTGATTGTCACACTCCGTTGATTATATACACAAAAAATATATTTATTTTTTACAATTCGAGCCCGGTCGATTGTTTTTGTTACACCAACCTCCCCGATCCCTATAGCCCCCACCTCTTTCGCAACACCAGCGGTGTCCCAGCCAGAGCGGAGGAATGTCCGGCTTGATGGCTGCAGCAGCGGGAACGTCCCGTTCCAGTCAGCATTCGCACCAGAGATTTCAAGTTTAATACCCCTTCGTCCCATCCCCGCAAAGACAGGAATTTGGTGGGAAGGGAATGTAGTGGGATTGGGGGGTGGGGTGGGGGAGTGGGATACAGTTGGTCTATTAAGGATGGGGCAAGGGAGGAGGGAAAATGTAAAAAAAAAAGGGAGAATATTGTAGGTAGATGACAAACAGCTGAGAAGGTGGAAAAGGAAAATGAAGGGAAGGAGAATATCTTAGCAAGGTAGCATAGGAGAGGAACTGGGTGTTGGTTGGAAGGGTGGGGGTCAGAGAGGAGGAGGACGGCAGAGGGTTGGGGGTAAACTCCCACAGTTCCTCATTACATGGAGTTGAAATGATCCTCCTGACACCTGAGCTGTAACCAAGAGATTACAGAATTGATGAATCCTTGGTTTAAAATGCAGCTGTTTTATTCTGCTTTAGTAATTAATTCTTTTTCCGATAGTGTATTGATTAAGCGTAGCCCCTGATAAAGTTCAAACTGAGAGAGATCCCTCCGGGGCTTTGGCTTGGCCTGCTCTGGAGAGTCAATGAAAACTTCCTCCCTCCACCTGCATCTCTCCCTCTCTCTCTCTGTCAGCGCAGTTTACCCTCATAAATTAGTCAGATCAGTGAGAAGCCAGGCTTACGCTTAGTTGATACTTGCTTTGTCTGCCCTCTTGCTGATGCAATTCTGCTATTTTTATACCGTCACACCTCCTCAGGTGCAGATATCGAGGAGTCCGTGTTACACAACTCGCAAAAACGTTAAAGTTTTTTTTATATATATACTGTAATGTAGTCTAGGATGCAGCTCTTTCACCCAGCAGCTGATCCCTTTCGCTTCCCTCCTCCCTCGCGTTCCTCATTCTCACCTTAACCGCAGAATCATGGCGCACAGAAAACGGGAGCGTCTTCTTTCACAAAACTACCCTTTCATTCTTTTTATCGCCGCGTTTTTCTTATACAGCTGTGAGTGAGAGTCTGATCAACAGAGGGGTAGAGCGGGTCTCTCCAGGGAGCCAACTAGCAGAGAAATCAGATACAGCTTTACAAGAGAGTCAGCCGCTCATGTCTTGTCAAGACCCCTCACCTACCAGCTCCTTTACAAGTCAATAACCAGGGTCTGGTGTCCTCCACTGGGCCCTGGCACACATTCACCTCTTTCTATAGGAAGCAGAGGCGAGGAGGGGGAGGCCACAGGAATCCCTGTTATCATGTGTGAAATTATAGAAATAATCTTGTGTTTCTGCGATGAATGTGTTCCGAACAGACGCAGCTGTGGTGGGACACTACATTTAATCCCTATATACAACACATGGACTCCTCTGACTCTCCTGTAATGTATAGTGACAAATAATTGGTGACCCCACAAGACCAGAAGAGCCAGTTAAAAGCCTTTTCCAATATTAAGAACTAATGAAAGAGTGAATGAATTATGAAGGGAGAGGGGAAAAAATATAATTAGAAGGTGGAAGTAGTGCTTAATACATTTACTTGAGACTATTTCCTTTCGTTAATGGGACCGCGGCATGCAGAGGGAGGGGGTTTTGACGTGGCTAGTATTGACTGTCCGCCCCTGCTCCTTAAGGTAAATCCAGCAGGTCATTTCATTACGGCCCAATTCCGTGGCACTAATTTTGATTTTAGGGGCTTGACAGCTGTTGGCAGTGGAAATTGCAATGGCAGGGAACAGTGAGAGAGGGAGCCTATTACCGCAGTGAAAAATACAAATTGCAAAGCCTTGGTTCAAATTACTGCCACTCTGCCTCGACGGCTCACCAAAATTCATGTTCTGTCACTTTAGCCTCTTGATTAGCAGCATGAAAAAGGGGAAGTGAGAATATGCAGCGATGCATGTTTTGGAATAAGTGTACAGTCTGACAAATGCAGAGAAACAAATGAATGTGGATATAAAATAAAGCAATTGTACACTAAAGAAACAAGTTTTCTGAAAACTAGTTCATTTACTTTTGGTTTAAGTCCCTTCTATGGTGCATGGAAACTGTACATTGTGCTGGTGCATAACATTTAGAGTAGTTTCTAATATCTAAATCATCTGGTTTTACATATAGAAAAACTAAATATTAGCTTGAAAATGACCACAGACATGAATCAACACCTCTCTAACACAGTGATTTAGGTTTGATCATACAGCGGATTCTTTTTTTCCTGGCCACACAAACCTTTTTTCTGTTTGTTTTCATTTTTCTAAAAGAGACATTAACAGTTCTGCCTCATATAACATGGCTACTGTGTGTTGGTCTGGCAGTGAAGATGGACCTGACTCACAATGTGAGCTCTTAATTGCCTCGCCTTGCAAGTTAATATGCAGCATTAAAGTTCCAGAAGGGAGAAAAAAAGAGGTCTTCCTCTGATGCTATTAATTAGCAGTGCTCCATTGCTCTCAGCTTTTTGAAGCTCTCCAACTCCTTTTGTTTCACCCTCTCTTTTTTTTGCACGGCCTTCGTTATTGACTTTTCAATTTTCCCCTCACATACACCCCCCTGCACTAGCGGTAGCACCGGTGGTGCCCAGCCCCGACAATACCCCCAAGCCCACTCTCCGAGACGCTGGCTGGGGAGCCCTGAGAGCTGGGCCAGCCCTACAGCTCCCACCAGCCCACCACTCACTCCCCATGAGACCAAAATCAAAGAGAGAGGCCCTTAAAATATAACCATGGGTATAATGAGGGTGCTCCAAAGAACAATAAGCATATACACCAAAGGAGAAAGGAGAGTAGGAGTACAAAAGGAGGAGAGAGAAAACTATAGGAATGTTGGTCTGAAAGTGTTCTTGAGACGTGAACAACAGAAACCAGAATGATACTGTGCTTTGGGAGAGAGGGCAAAGGGCCACAGCCAGTGGTGATGGTAGCCGGGGCCACGCATCTATCCAACCACATATCTGAACCCAAAACAACAAGGGGGTCTGCCGCATGCCTCTGGAGCCAAAGGGAGCACGACTAATTTCTGCACAACAATAGGCCTGGATGGGCGCCCACACAATGGCAGGTGCTTTTGAATAGCAGCAGGGCCCTTGCAGCGGGGATCTTCTCCTCTCTCCACTGCGAGGGCTTGGGCTCTGGCTTGCGTAACCTTTCATTTTCAACCGGGCTTCCTTTTGACTCATAAAGGATGAAAATGATCTCATGGGGGGGGTGCCAAAAGGAGACAGCCAGGTCTGTGAGGCACAATTCAGATCAAGTCCGTCTGCGTATTCTGTGCTTGTTTTCCGCCTTTCTATTTTTCCTCTATCTCTGTTGCGGTTTTTCTCCACACTTTTTCCACATTTTTTTCACCCTCGTTCTTGTGGGGTTTTTTTCCATCGACTGTTGGCCTGTTGTTATTTTTCTGTAGAGGTTGCGTTTGTTGTGCGGCTCCTGGGCTATCCTGTAGGCCATGGTGCAGTGGTAAAGGCAGTTTTCCCCCCACCTTAAGAGCATTCTTTCCGGGGTCACAAGGTCAGGCTTCACAGATGTCTCCTGCAGACACTCAGTTGTCTAAGGACTGCATCCCTGGGAGTCAGCATTCGTACTAAACAATGTAGCTTTTCCCCCTCACTTTGGAAAATGTTAAATGTTTTGTTTGTTTTTTTCTTCTCTTGTCTCGCTTGTTTCTACCTCTCTCTTTTCATTGTTTTATTTTTGAATGAAGCTATAGAGCGAGTGCAATTTTTTCCAAGGTGGAGGTTTTTTTTCTCATGTTTAGATAATGAAAGAAAGCACTGGTTATCACAAGATAGTGTTGTTTTCTGGCCGCTTTCATTCTTTTAAACACTCCCCGTCTCCCTAAGTTTCCTCCAATTGTTCTAATGGGGCCTTAGTCATCCTTGCCTGGTGGCGGAGGGAAAGATGCTTTTAAAAGGTCTTTTTTCTTTTGCTCGGCGTGTGTTGCCAGGGGAGAAAAAATGAAAACATGTAGTAACTGTCCTGAAATCCACACTGAGAGACAGAGACAAGAAACCCTTGAGTAAGCAAGGGCAGGAGGCAGACAAAGAGCGACCTCCGAAATGAAGAGAGACAATATTTGAGCTCGAAAAAAGGTTTCTGTGCAGCCTCAATCTCAACAAAAATTGTGTAGACGCGAATTCCTGGGCCAAATGGCTTTCATTAAAGGGAAATCAGCTTCTGCTTTTTTTAGGGGGCGGAGCGTGACAGCGGTAAAATGGGAAGAGATTGCAGCATTTAACATGCAAGTTCTGCCTCAGTACATGGAAAAGTGTGTAATTGGAACAACATTTAAAAAAAAAAAAAAGAATCCAGGCACTGAGCTATCCTTGAATATCTTACTGCTTTTCATCTCGCCTTCCCTTGTTCCCTTTTCTCTCTTCCTGCGTTTGATATGGTGCTTCTTGCTTCCCCCTCCAAACATCTCCTCTGTATTCTGCAAATTGATAACCCTCTAAATGAATTATGGTAAATGCATAATGAAGGTTTTCTCAGCTTCAGCCCTGCAGCCAGCCAGGATGGAGCATCTCGTTTGGCATGTTTGATTCGTTTTGTTGCGCATTTAGCCCCAGTGTTCCTTCGGAGTGCTCACTGCTTGGGGCATGTAAATAAGAAATTATCCTTGCTGACTAACATGGCTAATACCTCCTCTGGGGTAATCAAAAATTATTAGACGCTTGCTTCCAATAAACATTAGGGCTCATGGCACTAACCGCTGTCAAATCGCTCACCTCCGCCTGCTCCCCAATAGCCATAAAATGGGTGAACAAAAGTGATCAGGTGTGGAAAAAGCACTCTGGCGACGTGGAAACTGAGAGACCGCGGGACTGCTATTATGCCTAAAAAAGCAGCCCTCGGCTTTAAGAGTCATTAAAGCATGTACTAGAGTAGGAATCAGACTAGAAAATGAGCTTATCTTGCATAATGCCCTCAAAAGCTTTGCATAAACGTGAAAGATGTGCGCGTGAAAATCAGCGGCAGAGAGGAAGAACTCGGATTGTAACACACTTCCTTTATCATCCTCCCACTCTCTTGGACGGTGGCAGCATGGTTAAAGCGCTACCTGTAGGGTATAGCTGCTCCACTCGCTTCCAAATATGCTTCAGTGTGTAAACCCTGGTTTACACAAGAGGAAAAAAAGAACCACACAGCAAGTGAACAAGCTACGGCTGGCCTTGCTAAGCCACTCTGCTCAACCGCTCGCTGCCTTTTGGGAGGGACCTTTCGCTGTGATGTGGGGTTCGGATATTAGGGGGAGGAGAATTGGGAGGGTGGGGGTGGTGGAAGAGATTAAAGAGCCAAGGGAGGCAGAAGAAAGGAAAGAAAGTAAAAGAGCACAAGGCCCATTGGTCAAACACAAAGGGGGAGAGAGGGAAAGGACATTTGATGTCAGGGTTAAACTCCAAATAAGCACACCTTAAACGGGCCTGTGTAAGCTGGCAGTCAGGGTTTTTGGAGTTCCCCTGCAGGTGTGCCTTTGACAGACTTGGCCTCCGTAACCTCTCTCTGATCTAGAATGGGGCTCGGGGTCGGACACAGAAGGAACCGGTGGCATCTCGCCGCCTCTGTCTCCCATTCTCTGTCTATTACGCTCACACACGCATGCATACACTCTCTGTAAACACACACACACACACACACAAACACACTGCCAGACGAGGGGGGGGGAAACAAATCTGGTGAGGACTAGAGCAATTGGATTATCACCTCTTAAGGGTGACTTCTTGGCTGACCCCCTTCAGGCTAGCCTGCTGAAACAAGACGGAAAATTTCCTGGGAAAACACTCTCCCTTTAAAGAATCGAAGCACTGTCATCCCTGCGAAAATACAGCGGCGGCAGCATTAATGGACATGGAAATGCCCTTTGGGGCACGCGCTCAAATCCCTTTTAGCCATATTACATCAGACCCCTGTGCACTCCTCATCATCACCACATGCGCTGGAGTAATCAGCAATGGAACATGGGTGTGTAAACCCACTGTATAATGAACCGATACAACAATGCTGCACTCTGTCTTTGTTTTTGGCCGGAGAGAGAGAAAGTCACTCCCCTCCTTTAGCTGTAGTTCAATCATGATTACTTCCCCGCAACACCTTTTCCTTTCTGCTTCTTAATTATGCTCAGCTCAGTCCAAGATAAGCTGACTTTCGTCTGATTCTCAGACAAGGACAGAAAGAGAAGAGAAGAAAAGAAGAGAAAGAAGGAAAGAAAGAAAGGAAGGAAAGAAAAAACGTCTCCCCCAAGCTTTCCCCTTAATGGCGCAACACAGACATTCTCCTCAGCTGCTGTCAGAATAATCTGGGTAATTTTTTCCCTATGTTCTCCAAACATTAGTTTGCACATTAGGCTGACCCAGTTAATGTGCCTTTCCTGCTGTGTAGGACCCAGTTCTTGGCCGAGCCGAGACCAGGCTGGGCTGGGCCAGGTCGCGCC
This sequence comes from Diplodus puntazzo, assembly GCA_963678695.2. Classification (NCBI taxonomy): domain Eukaryota; kingdom Metazoa; phylum Chordata; class Actinopteri; order Spariformes; family Sparidae; genus Diplodus; species Diplodus puntazzo. Next base: position 10,155,859 of record OZ023175.1, read on the forward strand.
GGGGGCCTGTTCATGATTATGGACCAGAGGGACCAGGCCCAAAAGAGGGGAGAAAGAGAAAAGTGGAGGGGAAGGTAAGAGGAAGAGCGGGAAAGGGGAGAAGGCTCGGGCTGCAGCGTGGACGCAGAGTGGTGGTGGTGTTGTGGGTACGGCGACTTTGTTACTGGAAGTGGAGCTGACTCTACTGGCAGTCCTCGTCTCTTTACAGTTCCCTTGATTTTGCTGTTTTCGCATGTTTTTTTTTTTCTCTCTCTCTCATGATCTATAGACTCCGAGAACATAACACAGGGTCAGAAGAAAGACAGAGAGACATTTAAAAAAAAAAAAAGGAAAGAGAGAGAGAGAGAGAGAGCGGAAGGGAGGAAGGAAGGAGGGAGCTGAGGGAGCTGATCATTCTCTTTAATCACATTTTGGACGAGGGCCAGGTAGTCTGCGGTACCGAGAGCGAGACAGAGAGGGGTGAGTGAGGAGAGGAGTGTGAGGGAGACAGTAAAAGGGGGAGGAGGGAGGGGTGGTGGGAGAAAGAGAGGTAGAGGAATAAATGGAGAGGGGGGGAGAGAGAGAGAGGATGAGAAAGGGACTTATAGAGAGAGGGTAGAGGAGGGGATGAGCCTGAGAGCAGAGCCCCTTGAAACGGCTTCGAGTGCAAGCGGCGCTTAGGCGAGAGTGCACGTATGCTCGCACATGTTGCGTGTGTGTGTGCACGGGTGTGCCGGGGGGGGGGGGGAGAAGAGTGACAGCCCGTTCCCGTAAATGCCCGCGAATGCTGAATCCAGCAAGAATCTGGTGTTAGAGCGAGAGGCAGGGAGGGATCCATTTTGAAACTATGTGCATTAACTATACTTTTCCCCATAGATTAAGCACTCCACATGAATAATTTAGCCTCTCTTATGCTAATGGGATCATGAAAGTATCCCCTCCGTGCCGTGTTTTCTCCCCCTCCGCAGCAACTCCTTCTCGGCTTTCAACAATGTGGCCCTGCCCCTTCCCAACAAACCATCAGACAGAGACACTGCGCTGTTTTCACAACAGACACCTGACTAACACGCGGCTGACATGTAGTGACAAGGCTAGAATTGCACACAGAAGGCTCATTGGGAAACGCTGGCGGTGTCGTCCCCCGTTGAGCGTCTCGGGCTTGTTTTCTCATTTAAGTGCAGTTCAGATATCAAGAAGTTATAGGTTGAGCGCACACCATGGCCGTACTTTGTTTATGTTTATGTTTAATGCGAGTGCCGGCGAGCTGGTTTTTGTAAGTGGCGAGACCGCTCCTCTCACATTTTGTGATTGCTTCACTGTGAGAAGGGAAGTGGACATATCCTGTGTATTTATGTGTCTTTGGCTTTTTTTTTTTTTTGTCCAGCTTCTGCCATCACACACTAAAATATACCCAAGCAACACATTTACAACACACACACACACACACACACCCTTGTTGCCTCAGCATTGTGTTGCGGTGAGGTGGGGGCACTGTGTAAAAAAATTATCAGTGCTCCAACAGCTGGGAGTGAGAGCCATGAAACAGCAGGGCTTGGGTCTGCTTTATTGTTTATCTGTTGTTTATGGGCCAGTGTTCAGCTTTAATTACTACACTAAATTAAACTCTAACAGGCACTTAGAGGGAACCAGCTAACACACACACACGTACACGCAGACACTGTATATTCTATATACACAGGCACACCTCGCTGATCACTCCAGAGCTGGAGTATAGGCCACTAAAAAACGCAACAAGGCTTCCATCTTGCGTTTAGCACGGATTCTGCTGTTCTCTCCGTCGTGGTTTTGTTTTCGTTCTTTCTTTAAGTGTTCTTTTTTTAAAAAAGAAGTAAGGCCAGAGGTCCAGAAAATGCCACATTCAACAGGCCTTGTTCACGCTGGGACTGTCTGGGCGGACACAGGGAGTCGTGTCCCCAACCAGGAATGACCCCCCTCTGGTGAGCTCAACCACAAAGACCTCGCTGAGTGGGGCCCCCGGCTAGGGCCAAGGGAGCTCACCACACTCCCCATGCATACACACTCACACACAAATGTACCACAATACCATCAAGCGCAGCATGCTCCCTTGGAGCTGAACACTCAAGCTCTCCCTCTCTTCCTCCCTTTCTCTCCATCTCAGCCTCTCTCGGTCTCTCTGGGGAGTCTGTCTATCCGCTGAGCGTGGGGATTGTTCAATTGCTGAGAAAATGTACAAAATGCTTTCTCCTCTCTTTGGTTGAGCCTTTTTCCATCTAGCGTAGAATCGGGGAATTGTACAGAAAGCCCCTTTGCTCGCCACTCAAGATGTCAACGTGGATTTTGGTCTTCATGCATAGCTAATAATTACAAGTGCGGACTGGAGCTGAGGCATGCGCACACACTCACACACGGAGTGAGACGCCCCACGTTTACAGACCAAGAGGGGTAAAAAACGTTACCTACCGTGCTGAATCAGTGTTGGGGATTTACAGTTCATGACCGAGTGCGTTCGACTCTACAGTGTTTGGTGTGGGCAAATGTGCAGGGTATTTCATCACGCTGCTCCATCACACCTTGGGTGTTTCACATATTACGGACAACGGCTTGGAAACTAGCGCTATCTTACGGCACGCTCATTCATCAAGTTTAACTCCCTGCATCTGATGTCTCTGATGTTTCTAGATAAGCTTGGAGGACTTCCACAGGACTGTTAATCAAAATGATGTGCGAGCGGAGCCAATGAAGTTATTGTGTGTTACCTCCTGAACCGTCTCCCGTTAACTGCTCATATTTGTTTATCCAGCCAGAACATAGGGAGTCACTCGCTAAGAGTCAGTAAGTGAGAGTGCAGAATTTGCCCTGAGGGTGATAATTCATATTTTTCTGTTTTTTTGGAGGGAAATTCTGAGAAAGCGTCTGTTAGGAACAGGGGGTTGAGGGGAGGTTGCAGATCTGAGTGTTGTTCCGAAACCTTTTTTCGTATGTGTCAGAACCTTAACTGGCAATCTTCACTGACAGCTATGAGCATGCTTCACCTTGGTTTACTGCTCGACAATAAATTATTCCACAAGAGGGGCAATACATATTTGCGCACTTGTTAAATTGTTTTCTGGCACGGGTTCAGAGCAATGCTCGACGCCGAGATGTAACCCGGAGATTGAGGAAGTGAATTTTGCTCACAGCGACCATCTTGAGTCGTGTACGTACTGTACAAACAGTACTTTTAAAAGAAAACGAATATGTGAGCGATCCTGGATCTGTATTCTACGACACGTCCCGTAATATCATCCGAAGGGGGACAACTTTTTACCCTTCAAAACCAGAAACGATGTCATGAATTCAACTCAGGGACGCTTTTGGAATCGGCTGTCCAGGCATGGTTTTTCAAGCCACAAGGACACACACAACACACCTTTCAGGACGGACAAAAGTTGGTGTTTTTCTTGGCATCTGAATCCAAAAAGCACTATGGCGTCTCACTCCTCTCTCTCACGCTCGCTCCCATCCATTCTGTCTTCCTCATCTGATCCACGCCGTCACCCCTTTTAACAGGGGCCAAGCTGTTAAAGACCCCATTACTGAAGTGAAGCACACATTTCACGTTTCCTCTGTGGACTTGAAAGTGTGGACTACAAATTTTTTATGTGGAAATGTATTGAGATAGGAGGCGAGTTCATGCGTGGCGTGGAAGCAGAGCAGAGTGGAGGAGGGAAGAAAAGGTGGAAGGGAGAGGTTGGTGGAGGGAAGGCTCTGTCAGAATGGAAGGGCCATAGTCAGCGAGCGCTTCAAGCGTTAACGTAATTGCAAGAATGTGAAAAATGAGGCGGCGGGGCTCCCGAGCGGAGCGAAAGGTCAGAGCATGCCTCACACAAAACAACTGGCTGGAGGACGGCCTCATTAGACCATTAAATCAGCTGCCCTCTCTCTCTCTTTTCTCGGTTTTTTCTTTTCTCACTCTGCCTACTTTTTCACCTTCTCTCTGTGACTTTCTTTTTTAAATCTCTGCCTCTGTTCTGCGCTGCTGAACTTTGCTTCTACCACAAAAAAAGGGTTTTTGAGCTCGCGGATCTGGCATTTGGCACTCTTCAACGCGGGTCAGGCTCTGATCTAGTCCAGGTCCGTCTTGGCCCAACGCAATGGTGCTGTACCGTAACTGTCTTTGGCCTGTATTGATCCGCTGTTACTGGATACGGTGGGGAGAGGAGTCGATAAGTGCTCTGTGGATTACAGGTCACTTGTACTTATGTGTGTAAGATAATCAATAGGCAGTGCATTTCTTTCTCCCCCCCCTCCTCCCTCTGTTGTTGCTGCTGTCTCCATCTCCCATGCTACTTGCAATTGCAGAGATGAGTGCCAGAACTCATCTGCTCTGACCTGCGATCACCCAGCGTTTTCGACACTCACGCCATAAAATCCAACACCCCAGTTATTGTGATTTCGCTCCATATTTTTGTGAATAAATTAGATTCTTATTCACTCTCAAAGCCCGTCCTTTAAAAGCAAATGTCATGTACACGGATTAAATGTGCCACGCTGGAGGAGAGTTACCCCTATCAGGTTCAAGTGTCATATTATTGTACCTCATTATGTTTGTACTGCCAAACAGACATATCCTGTTGCCTAGCCAAGGCCTAGCTATCATCAACTAGCCTGACAACAGCCCGTGATCCAACTAGCCCTGACACAGCCGACCACAGAGGTCTGCTGCGGCCCTCGGTCTGTGGTCGGTAATGGTTCAGACGGTAACAACTGCTGCTTCTGTCTGACGAGGGGGAAGATGATTTAAACAGCCCCACCACAGACACACACTTCATCGATACCTTTGATCGCTTATCGGCGAAACAATAGCCTTGAAAAGGACACGGCAAGCGGCTTCACTCTGTTACAAAGTGTGTGTCTAAAAGGGCTCGTGTGTGTGTGTGTAGACGGTGTGATGAAATTTCATGCAAAACCATGGAGCCAGAGGGCACACACAGATTCACAAAAACACACACATACACACACACGGTGCCGCCAGTGAAAGGGGATCTTGGTACATTCTAAACAAGGAGAAGACAAGAAAGGAGAGGCCAAGAGCTCATCATGCGTTCTCTCCGCACAGGCATCAGTTGAATTCAATAAACAGTTTCAACCAAAGCCGTGTAGTGACGCTCGTCCTCACCTCTAAATTCAACCAACAGCACACGATTTTTGTTGGGGGGGGGAGAATTTACATGTCAAATTTGATGCGGACCGTGACAAAAATACAAGGCAGATAGCTGTGATTTGCAGACGCTGTCTGTACGAAATTCAAATACGTTTGTTTTGAAATGCATTATTGCCGTTTGGCAGGTCACGTAGCAGATAACACAAGGCTCACTGAGACATAATTAGGGGCTGTTGTGCGCGCAAAGTTAATATGGTTTAAATGCAAACAAGAACTGGCAGAAATATACTATTAATCACCGGCTTTTGTTTGGCGCTCTAAATAGCAACGTTTTGGAAAGCCCCTCGCCGGGGTTGGTGCATTACAGTGGCTGTTTGCTTGCGTTTTGCAGCGCGAGTGCAACAGTGGATAAGCGTGTTCATTTTTAGGTGTGACTATGTGTTTACATGGACGCCAGTCAAAAAGTGGGATAATCCAGTGTGCAGGAGCAAGGACTGGGATGGATGTGTGCAGAGAGATGTTGCCATCTATTCACTGTAGATCTCACATTAAACAGGGTTAAAGAAGGTGTTGGCAACTCTACCCATGCATGATGATTAATATGTCCTGCCTGTATCTATGTATGTTTATGTGTTAGTGCTTGAGTGCACAAGTGTATGTATATGTGTGTGTGTGTGTGTGTGTGTGTGTGTGTGTGATGCGTATGCATGCCCATTTCGGCGCTGGCTCACCTTGTTCGCTGCTGTTGTCACCGCTCTGTGAAGCGTGTCCCCCGCTGGAGGGCCCCGGTGTGCCGGCTGAGTGTGTGGAGGTGGCGTCATCATGGTCTCTCCAGGAAGCTGGGTTCTGAGGTTTGAAAAGGAGAGAAAGCGAGCGTGGGATCCATCCATCCATCCGTGCATCCATCCACATTCCCCCGTCCAAACCGCAAACCAGGAGCGGGGAGAGCAGGAAGGGGGGAGAGAGAGAGAGGAGGGGAAGGTAGAGAGGGAGAGACACAGAGAGAGAGAGACCGTATGAGTTCGTTGGAAAAGTGAGAGTGACATCTGTAAGAGTGCACAGGCGCTGTGAGGGTCCTTCGCCTGCTTACATTCTCCTGGCAGGGCCAAGAGCCCGCTGCCTATTTCCCAGCTAGCAGACAATCAACGACGCCGCTAAAAATCACAGATGAAGAGAAAGAAACGAATGCACTAAAGCAGCTGGCAATAAGTCAAAACACTGTAATCAAAGTGTTTCATTAATGCATGAGAGCAAAACGCAGCCCCGTTAATGTGGCATTTGATTTTGAACATCGCAAGTGGAGCACTTGTGAGTAATTGTCTAAACACATATGGCGGAGCCCAGCGGAGTTCGTTTATACCATAACCAATTGAGACTTCCGTGTCAAGTGAGAAATATAGAGGTAAAAAGTCCAAACACACCACAGCCGCCATTAATCATCTCCACTGTCAGAAATGAAAATAAGATATGACAGTGATTCTCCTGCTAATCTGCCAAAAATGTGCACACGCCCACGCCGACACACACACACACACACACACACACACGCCCACAGAGGCCTCGCAGAAATACACTTACGCACACATGCTAATGACATAATAGAGCAAGAAGTATAAACACACATGCGCACACACTCACTTTTATATATACAAACACACGCTGGAAAAAAAAGTGTTAAATCTTTGCTGGACAACTTCAAAGAAATGTCCATAAACAAATTCATAGCTTTTAAGGAGTCTTTCTTTTTTTTTCCTTCCCTGCCCACCTCCCCCCCAAGCTCATTTTCGCTCCTTCTCCTCCTCCTCTCCTTCCTGGTCATTCCCGCTGCCCCTGCTGCTGCAGACGGGGAAACAGGATTTTTCTACTGTACAGGAAAGGCTTTATCAGTGCCACATGAAGGCAGGCTAGAGGTGGAATTTCCTCTGCCATTCAGGCGATAGAGGGACAGCCTGATCACGTCATTTACTACACACAGGCCGAATCGAATGCGCACTTCAAACATCCTCGACGCAAAAGACCCAGAGCTAGTCCTTTCCCCGATTTAACCTGCCACCTGAGCACGATGACAAAATGCTGGCGAACGTGAGCCCTACGTTGTCTGGGGGGGGGGCCCCCCGAGAGAAGCAGCCCCCTTGAGCGGAGCCCAAGCCAAACAAACACAGGCCTGCACCAAGGCTTCCCACAAACCTCAACCCACTTCTCAGTTCCCGCTATGGGGTTTCTTTTTTTCTCCCTCAAACACACATAAACACATATACATACATACGAAAGCAGTGGGAAAATGTACACGCCACAGAATATTCCAAGAAAGAGATCTTTTTTTTTTTTTTTTTACCATTTTGTCTAACTTCAGTTGAAGTTCCTGATGAACTTCTTTCCCCTCAGCTCCCGCCAGAGAGGAGCCTGCCTGCCTGCTCCGGTGCCCCAGTCAGAGTGAGCTGTACTGGTGGAGGACAGACAGGATAGAGCCTGGAGAACTAGTGGAGGTTCGCAGGGAAACGGAGGCTATAAGACAAGCGGCTGCTGAACTCCCCCGGGTGCTCAGTCCTGATGTGCTGCTGCTTGTTCTGCTGCGGAGGCGAAGGCTGCTGCTATGCCTGTGAGCAAGGCCCTTTTATCTGCTAAGTTTTTTGGGGAAGGAGGGCTGTTTTCTCAAACAGCTCCGAGCTGAAAACAGCAGACAGAAACACACAAGGCCCTTCAGACCCTCCGCTCCACTCAAGGCCCTCTCAGCGTCAGCTGTTCACCGGATGGCAATCAGATAAAGAGCTTGGAGAATTACCCAGAAGAGGGGCAAGAAGACAGGGTGAACAATAGCCCATGCGTGGGTTGTAGCCCTCCACAGTCAGCCGAGGGAGAATGTCCCTGCTCTGAGAGGGATGCATGATTGTGATGTGTTCCCCTCGCTGAGCCGCTGATCAACACATGGTGTGCTTCTTATATTGGGTACAATCATTTTCTGTTACTCTCAACACAGCTGAGTAAAATCACTAATGTGGCAACCCTCTGAAAACAGTCTAATTCCGTCGTGCGGCGTGAGGAGGAAAGGGAGAAAGAGAGGTGAAAATCCCAGACTCCCAGAGTGCATAATGTATTTAGGCTTGAGCTGGGGCTCGCTGCTCTCCGAACGGGCTTGTTGTTGTTCCCAGAGAAGAAAATGACTGGGTTCCACTTCCTCACAATGAGACACCCACTGCCGGCAAGATGCGAGACAGACCTGAAAAACTATGCTCGCTGCTCTCGCACGGCCTCGTTCTCTTGCTCTGTCTCTCTCTCTCTCTCTCTCTCTCTATCACTTGCCAGCTATGGCCACAGCATGGTTTTAATGCAACAGCCGAATCGATAGGACTTAATTTAGCCATCATTGCAGAGTAATGTGTCATTTTTAATGGCGCTGGCACTAAATTAAATTCAAAGACACCTCAGCTAATGGTGTTAAAGGGAATGATATTTTGCTGTGATTTGCTACCCTGTGGGTTTAATGGGCCCGTATGCAGGGGATACGGATGGAGCTTTGTTCGTTTATTTCTTACAAGGCAAAAAGGCAGAACGCAGCACTTTATATGACCTAGTAATAATAACAACACAGTGGATACTAAGCCCAGGCAGCTATCTTTGATGAAGCACACACTCTCTCCCCTTTTAATACCTGCGAGTCACTTCTCATTCATAACCTCCAATCCCCCCCCCCCCGTCTGCAAAACAAGACAACAAATACCACAACAAAAGCGTTTACTTTCCAAGCTCAACAAGGCGACAAAAGCAACAGCCTTTCCGCCTCCATGAATTATTTAGTGCGCCTCTCTGAGCTACGGAGGGCGCATCATCAACAGACACACCGCGCCGCGCAAGAAAAACACAAACACACACAACCATTTTGTCACAAACCCTCGTGGGTCTGATGAAGTTCAAACAAGTTGAGAGGGAAAAAAATCATGTCAGCCAAACAGTCTTCTTCTTCATCCTACACGAGAAATAAGAGGAAGAAGCGAAAAGAGGAAGAAAAAAAAAAAAAACGCCCTCTAGCCCATGTGACTATTCCCTAAAGCTGGGCATAATTAGGAGTCAAACATGGTTCACTCCATGCTCTTCACTAATTGTGTTAAAGAGCAGTGTTACCAGGAGGAGGAGGAGGAGGAGGAGGAGAACGGCAGCGAGCAAACACACATACATGTGCGGGCGGGAACGCATGCACACACACACACACACACACACACACACACACACACACACACACACAAACACAATAGGACTAGATAGAGAATAAGATACAAAAGAAGCATGGTCTCTGGGGGAAGCCTTTTCTGTTTGCTGGGGTTAGCAACTGGCAGCTGATAATACAAGTTGTAATTAATATAAAAGCAGGAGACAATATGGGGAGGAAGGCTTGTAGTGAGAGCCAGGCCACAGGAGAGCGGGAGTATGCTGCTGCCGCCGCCTCCTCAGCTCCTGTCCCCTGTTTCTCATTTACAAACACCTGCCTGGCACAATCTCACTTCCCTCCCTTGCACTCTGCCTACATCCCTAGGAATTTCAAATAAAATTGATTTAGCGGCATCATTGAATTTCCCTCAAATTCCCCTGGAAGCTGAAGGAAAAGGGGAAGAAATCTGTTGGCGTAGTAGGAGTGTGAGAGCGACTTGCCGTGTGTGTGTGTGTGTGTGTGTGTGCAGCTTCAGGGATCCTGTGCCGAACATGTACAGAATCGCTGACACGCCAGAAAACATACAGGACTGTAAATCATAAGGCGAGCTGACATTTCGAGACACATCTCGCCACATGGTGTAAACAGAGAAACACTCCTCGCACGTTTCTCGTTGGGCTGAGCAGGTAATTATATACGGCCTCTTTTAGAAAAGTGTAGGTGCACCTCCATTGAACAACCGAGCATTTACAACACCCTCAATTATCCAGAATATAAAGACTCCTTAATTTAGCCGCTAATAATTCACCTGAGCGTGTTTAAACAGACACGAGGGGGGATTGACTGGTCGTATTTATGCTTTCGAAACTTTCTCCAGGCCTAAACAACTTTTTATTTCGTTGTGGTAAATGACAGATTACATGTACAAATATGTCTACAGAAAGAGGAGATTAAATAAAAGAAAACAATGTGACTCCTGTTGTGATTCGGGGGGTTTGGCGCGGGTGAAAATGAGGCATACATTTTAAAAACACACAAGTCATTACAGAGAATTCTACTCTCGATTATTCCTTGAAACAAAAAAAGCCCCGAAATGTTGGGCTCAGTGGCCACTTTACTGTACACCTGCCCAAGCTAATGCAACCCGATTCGAGCAATGCAATAAAGTGTATAATTATAATGCCTTTAAAGGTGCACTGTGTAGTTTTAGGGAAGACATTTTATTCAGAAGCGTAAGATCTTCGTTGACTGATTTTGTTATGCCTCACCAACTAAATAAACAGACTCTTTGTTTTCATGTCTTACTAAACTGAATAAACTAACCGACCTTAAAAGGACAACACAATTTCATACCGCTTTACTTTGTTTATATCTGGCGGACCCTGCCACCTTTCTAGCCTCAGACAGTGTTCTGGGGAGCTTATTTTCCCTCTGAGAACAGCTTGTTTATTCAGTTTTGGAAAAGATAAATATATAAAAATTCTGAATTTATTCTCCAAAACTACACACTGCCTCTTTAATGTACAGTTGTATTCACACTGTCATAGATGTGCTTATTAAATTATATGTTGGGGTCGTAGTTAAAAGTGTTGTTCTGTATTATATCAAGCGGTTATTCTTATATTCTGTCACATGTATGTAAAGGGGAAGGACAATAAAAAAAGTAACACCCTCACTGTAATTTACTGTAGTCCAACAGCAACTTTAACTATGAACTTTCTGACAATATCAACGAAAATGGAGCATTAAAAATGGTTGCAATGAATTTGCACTAGGTTGTAGAGTTTAACTATTAAAGAGGCAGCTGAGAATAAGTCTGTACAAACTTTAAATGTATGTGGTATCAACATACAATTCAACATGCATGTGCAAGTCATGATCCCAAAATGACCGAGCAGCAGCTGCTTTTCCTGCAGTCATTTAGAGCTCACATGCAGTTAAAGGAGAGGGGACTGTGGGACATGCAACAAGTTAGCCTAGCCTCGCTCCAGCCTTCGGTAGCGCTGATTAGATATGCCTGCCAACAGGGCCCTGCCTCTGAACACTAATCAAATAGGAAACATTAGGCCAGACATCCCACCATCACAAAACAATTGTGTGGAACAGACAGAGCGGTCGACGATGCACTTTTTCACGAGGAGGGGAGGGGAGGGGAGGGGAGGGTGAGATCCAAACGTACTGTAGTCGGTCCCAGAGGAGGACAAAGCTAGTTGAATTAGAACACCTCCAAAACTGAGAGAATTCCGCGGTTCAGCAGGCCGGCTCGGCCCGAGGGCTCGCCGTCCACAGGTGGAGAGTGGAGTGTGCATGCGCCGCAGCGTGCATAGTGACATGCAGAAAACAGCTCGCCTCCGCTGATACACACAGTAAATCACTGCACGGCCACGAGATGAACTATTACATTACTCAGCTGGACCTGTGACATCACCATGTCTGACCAATGGCCTACAGCGCTCAAAGCCTGTACCAGAGGATCAAAATGTAAACAGAGAAAGCTTTCCCCCCCTTTTTTTTCTCCCCCCTTTCCAGCCTTGCACAGTGGAGATAAGCTACGCCGTAACCTCTATGGGAACTACTATCACTCCCTGAGGAAAGCTCTCCAAAACAAAAGCGCCGGGACCTGCAAATCCTACACACTTTTTTTTCCCCTGTCGAACAAAATCTGAAACTATGCGAGAAAATTCAAAGGCAGTTCTCAAAAGCGTAATGCATATGCATGGAGGAAATGAAAAGCCTTCTGCTAATATGTAAGCTTGACTGGAGAAGCGGCACAATAGCACGAGAAGACACAAAGGCTAATTCATTAGAACAGATAATATTCAGACACTGTTAATTCTATTTGCCTCCCTAATTGGATGTAGCACAGAAGAGACAGAAATTTTATTCATTAATTAAAAGACAAGAGAGCAAGCCATTGACAAGCGCACACGCACACACGCTATATGAACCGTTCGACAAATCTACACAGCTCTGTGGGTTTTTTTTTTCTTCTCCCCCTCTCTCTCCATCACCCTTCACGTGTAATACAACATCTTTTTTTTTCTTCCTTTCTTTTAATTGGGATGGGGTTGATCTGAGGAGGGGTGATGAGTTGGGAATGCCTTGGGTGGGCTACATGGTGGAGGTAGTCACCGCGAGCGAATGAAAAATAAAAGGAAATCAACAGTGTCAGCGAGGACTCATCCCGCTCTCACTATACCATAATCCAATCATCTCTAAGACAATGCTGCATTCAAGTGTAAATAAAAACTGCCCTTATTATGCCCGGCTGTCAGGTATGAGGAGGGGGAGAGGAGGGGAAACAGAAAGAGGTAAAGAAAAAAAAAAGGAAGGAAGGAAACACACACACACACACACACACACACACACACACTGTATGCACACACATATACATAAAAACAAGCTCAACGGGCTGCCTCCTCCACGGTGAACAGCCTCATCATCTCCAGAAAAACCAACTTTCACCAAATGAGATGTAGCCCAGGGCTATATATTAAAAATGCATATCAAAGCAAAGAAAAATGGACGTGAGAGATTCTAACTAAATAAATTAGCATATCTAACTATCAGGCCGCCTTTCCTCTCCTCAATGGGAAAGCGAGGACAGAGATGAATAATAAAACAGAGCCAAATACAAATGAATAAATAAAAATAAATAAAATCAAGACAAGTAGGACAGAAATTGCTTTCCATCCAGCGGCACGGATTTGCAGCCAAATGCTTTCTTTTTATGTGTTGTGTGTGTGTGTGTGCATTGTTTCCAATATTCAAAGCACATTTTTAAAGGCATGAAAAGCTCGAGTCCCTTCAATTAGACACGGAAATTACTAATAAAGAAGTTAACTGTTTACTACAGCGCTTTGAGATCACGGCTGCACTGTCTCACCGCAATAGTTGCACTCCAAGCGTCACGAGCAAAACAAATGCATTTTATTTTTTATGATCCAAAAATTAAAGGGGCACTGTGTAGCTTTTAGACAAGAAATTCAAACAGAGAGGCAATATTCACAATATTAATGAGGTGATAAGACAAACTCAGAAATATTTGTTTTTTTTTCCTTAACTGAATAAACAAGCTGCTCTCAGAGGGGAAAATAAGTTCCCCAGGACACGGTAAGAAGCTGGAAAGGTGGCAGGGTCCGCCACATCTAAACAAAGTACAACAATTGTGTTGTCCTTTAACGTCAGTTTGTTTATTTACCTTGTCTAGACATAAAAATCGCTCAATGAAGGATTCAGATTTCCTCCCAAAGACTAGTGTTCTTTTGACTATAAGTCTAACTATGAGTCTCTATATATTTCCACAACATGCAGCACTCAGCTCAGACAAAAAGAAAAAAAAAAAAAACACTTTAGTCAAATTCAGCCCAGCAGTTAGCAGCAATAAAAAGTTCACTAGTGCCACAACAGTGATATAAATCCCTCAAACTTTAAATACCTAATGAGGTGACTGGCCCAAATGACTCAGAGATGAATGGCTTGTCACAGCAGCTCTTGTTTACTGCTGCCCCTGATTTGCTTTATTGGCATATCTATTTTATTTTTTTTTCCAACTAATTATCAAAATATTTCTCACCAGTGGGACTCGTGACAGAGCCGGTGTGTCTGCGTCACTGGAGGCACACCATTGGAAATTGGCTTGAGTATCAACCATCTGCCATGAAACTAAACAGGCTAGTTTATCTAATCTCTACAATATAAACAACAGCATGCCTCATTTCTACACTTGTGCTGGAGGACCACAATATTGTCGGGTGTTTTTTTTTTCTTTTTTTTGACCGTTTTTCGACATCTTCGGCTCTCTAGTTGTGTTTTTAATTCACCTTGTGCGGTGCGGTGCGAGGGGCTGCGTGGAACCTGGGAAAAAGCGACGGGGCTTCTCGCAGGGAAATCCACCGCTATTAGGCCTATAGCCAGCGCCAACAGATGCAGCGCGGTGACTTTGCATAACACTTAAATCTGCTTTAATTCCTAATAGGCTTGGCCTTGGTGCTGCGCAGATATTAACTAGTCACTTTGTTGCAATAGCCCGCTCATTTTTTTCCCTCCCTCTCTCTCTCTCTCTCTCTCTCCAGCAAAACATTAGCTTTATCACAGGGCATGCAAGACGCAATAATTCACATGTATCAACTCAATAATACACTGTCAGCTCGATCCATATTGCAGGGGGGAGGGGAGGAGGATGTAGGTTGGTAGGTAGGTGGGGGTGGGGGGGTGTTTATGACGCCGAAAATGCACGATTTAAAACTCAGTGAATCGATCTTCAAATTTAAACCTACTGTACTTCAGGTGCATATAATTGAATTCAGCATTATGGAGCCTCCAGCCATGAAAAAAAAAAAATGGGGGGCGGGGGGGGGGGGGGAGAACAGAGCCACTGCTGCAGAGCAAAGACCGCACGGCAATCAATACGAAACAATTAAACACATTAACATCAACAGTCATGGAAGGCCTCCAGACGAACCATCATATGCCTTGTGAACTTGACATTGATGGTAAGCCTTTAGCTTCTGAGATCTATTTCAATAGGCTACCACTTTCTCCACCTCTGCAGCGAGCAAGGAAGCAAGAAAAAAAAAAGAGAAAGAATCCACAGCTTTACGCGCAGGCCATATCCAGCTCCCACAGCCCCCAAATGTAAAGCCCTTTTCTTTTTAAATATTGGCCTAAAGCTACAGCTTACCGCTGATACCCTGCTTTAACGTTAAAACCTGCGTAACAGATAATTGCCTCACGTTTTTTTTTCTCTCCCTCTCTCTCTCCTCCAACTCTCCATTACGCACGGCGGCGATTCACGCACGCGAAAGCCTCTAATGCGCGCACACACATCACCAGCACGCACACACACGCAGCAAAAAAAAAAAAAAATGGCACGGACGCATTATGCACACATGACTGCCCCTAATCAAAAGACTAAAACAATAACTCAGTCCATTGTATCACATCTAGCTTTTGACCTTAGAACATCGATCGGCAGATTTTTTTTTTCCTCCTTGCAGAACAGAGCATGCTCTATTTACTGATGGCACAGCGGGGTCACACACACACACACACACGAGCAGAGGCTAAGCAGCACAAGAGTTGGCATTATGAGGAAAACATCAGACACATGGGATTGTTTCAAAAACAGCCGATTATTCATTTGCACAGTTCAACAAAAAAAAAAAAAATCAGAAAGGCTCGAGTGTTTCCTGTCGTGCACACACACACACACACACACACACACACACACACACACACACACACACACACACACACTATCACAACTATAAGAAGAAAAGGTCTGCATTACTTACGTGATCTGCGAGGTTAGTCGACGATCCCGAGAGTTCTTCGTGATCTGATTTCGAGCTGCCATCCCGCTCGTCAATAACTAGATCTATTGGCATTTTTCCTTTCAAACAACTGATGTACCGGTGGCAAAAATTGTCGCAGAGCTCGTGCACCTAGAGTAAAGAAAAGAAAAAAAAATAGGGGGGTCAGAGAGGAAAACACCTTTTTTTTCCCAGGATGGGATTGGTCCAAGAATAACTCCAATTAAGGGGGGCATTATCGGCGGCGAAGGAAACAATAGTGAAATTGTTGCGGTGCTTATTATTCTCCTGAGACTGCAGCAACAAGTCGAACGACAAAAAAATAAACAGCATGCCGTGAGCCTGTAGCGGGGGGGGGGGGGGGGGGGGCGGTTGGGTGGAGGTGGGGGGGATAATGAGCAGTTGAAACTATATCTGCGGATCGATAACAATGTGAGCAAAAGAGGCTGCAGCACATTGTATCAATAGTCACATGGTAAATGCGAGAGCAGATTTTTTTTTTTTTATGAAAATGAAACTTTTCTCCAAAACGGTTGTATTTTTTTAAAAACATCTGCAGCACTGCACCTTTAATAATATCACCCGTCCACAATATATAAGAATTAGTGTAATTACCTTTTCTAATTCCAAGAGGTGAAACCGTAATACTTGTATGGCTTGTATCATCTGGAGGGAAAAAAGGAGCAAATAAACACAATCACAACACAATTTAAAGGTGAGATATACATATATTTTTTTATGCTTGTGTGATAACACTCTTGGGTGCACTGGCAGGGAACAACTACTCAATATTTCCTTTTTTTAAAATCTGCATTTCACAATCTGATTGGTCATCACGCACGCTGGTCAGCTGGGTCAGCTCAATGAGGGTAGACCCCGAACAATGACAGCGGCCAGTGTGGTCACACATCAAAAAACCTGATCTGACATGTGCGGAAGTTTAAATCATAGGCTCGAATATATTTAACTGTGTGTGATGTTTGAGTGTAAAAAAAAAAAAAAAACAAGGCACAGTGCAACCGCAGCCAAGCGGGCAATTATTTGAGAGACAAGAGAGGTCAGAGTGTGCGCTTACCAAATTGTCCAACTCTGGATTTGATGAAAATAAAGGTTTTTCTGCTCGGACCTAAAATAACACACCAAAATGTCAGAGTTAGTTTGGCATGAAACGTGCGGAATGCGCGTCTATTTTCATCCTGAAAACGTTAAGCCTGATAACACTGCACAGAACACACACACTGTCAAGAGAAAAAAAGTTTTGTGTGTGTGTGTGTTTTTTTTTTTTTTACTGCAATAAAGGCAGACAACTATGCAAGCCACAGCAATCCCAAATCAATTATTTTAAATATATAAAACATTTTTGGAAATTGACCTGTTTGGCAAACACTGCAATGTCCTCATTGAAGGAGTCTGAGGAGCAGACATCGCCGCCTGCTACGCCGGGCTCCCTCGGAGTACACGTCGCCAACTCGCACTTCTCAAAAACCAGTGCGAGCAGTGGGAATAAAGGGTGACTGCAAGAGGGGGGAAACACAGCCTGAGTAACAAGCAGCACACCGGCTCCACAAAGCCCACTGCAAAAAATGTCCCGTCAACCTGCGTGTATCTGTCGGCTCCCTGCCACCCCCCAGAAAACCCTTCACTTTTCTCACAACAGCTGGAAAATAAAACACAGTGATGAGTCTAATTTTACTTTCTCCCTCGCTGACTAGTTTCCACACTTTTTGCTTCAAATCAAATGGTTGCTTGTTTTGAAAAATAAATAAGGCATGCAACTATACAACCAGATCTGGAGTCAGGGTCGCTGTGTTTTGGAAGCCGTTTTGAGTTTGCTGCATGCGTAAAAGCGCATCTGGGATATTTTACTCCTGTAGTTTTTGTGGCGTCTGAGGATTTTTTTTTTTTCAAACTCAATGTGATGTTAACCGACCTGCTGGGGCTGACATTTCTTGCAGTGCGAAGCAGAAAAACGGGTTGAGAAGTCAACAAAAAAGTGCAACAAAAACAAGGCAGACACACACCAGAGTGGTCGGGGGGGATTTAAGGGGAATTATGGAGTCTGCAGAAAAAAAGTTAGAAGATATTTTTCTGCAGATTCACGGCGCGGACGTGCTGAGGCACAGACGACTTTGTTATTTCTCCTTTATTATGTCTAAAGCGTTGAAACAGAGGACGAGTGGATAGAAATGAGTAAAGTCTAACTTCCACTGACTCACGAGACAAACAGTCACAGATCATTTTTAAGAGCCGAATTGCAATTTCAGAATAAGAGTCCTTTTTAACTTCACAAAAACTGCCACCAGCTTCGTCTTTCACGTCGTTTAGATGTTTTTCAGTATGAAAACCTACAGCTGAACTCTGCTCCGCGTATGAAAAACGTGAGTAAAGGAGCCGGGGAGGATTTACTCTACGCCTACATCCCAGATTATAATGATACACCGTGGATTATGGCACTTTCTGTGAGCGTGTGTGAGCGAGCAATTTCTGAAAACATTTCTTTTTTTTTTAAGTTTTGCACTGAACGGTGAGTCTGAATGCGTTTTTCTTGCTTTAATCCAGAATAACCCTGACCAAAGAAGAATTACAGAAGACACACAGGTGCGTTGAGACGGCGCTCTTTGTGTCTGCGTTGCTTACAAACAATATTTGGAAAGCGTCAGAGAAGTTTTTATGAAGTCTCGGAGAGAGGGGAGAGTCTGTTTTAAACGCCGAGAAATAATATGGGAAGTCATCTCAAAGCGACCTCTGTAACGTGGAGCAATTGTTATGACGCTGAAATTTGTTTTCATTGCGTTCTAACGCACTGTGTGTGTGTGTGTGTGTGACTCCGCGCACAAGGCTCGCCTTCCATATTATTTTATAGCTTGTATTTCAAGCTCAAGGCTCCCTCTCGCTCACTGCAAGGCTTGACGATGCCTCTTCTACAATGCGTCTAAAATTACACATCAACAAAACTCCCCTGACCAACAATGGAGCTCCCAAAACTGCGGTCAATCCTGCACAAAAAAACCGCTTATTTAAATTTAGCGGTGGGGAGAGAGAAAAGCTCCCAGTAGACAAACTAACTTAGGGAAAAAGCTGAAAAGTCGGTCGAAAAAAAAAAAATTATACTAAAAAAAATATATTAAAAAATACGCGTTTTTCATGCAAACCTTACCCATATATTTGATCTTTATCCCTCTTTAAAACGTCGTTGACAGCAGAGCCCATGCTGGTGGGCATAACGTTCGGATGGGGAGCGTGGGTTCCGTAGTGCTGGCTGGCGTGCAGCGGCGGTCCGTGGTTCAGATGGTGGACCTGGGGAAGCGGCCGGGGAGCATGCGGGTCCCCGTACATCGACGCCGTGACTCCGTCCATCCCACCGTAATGGGCCAGCTCATCGTACTGGGAATGAAATCAGAGCAAAAAAAAAAGTCAGCCCGGTTTACTTTTCCTAAACAAAGTGCTTTTAAAAGAAAAAAAAAAACAAGGCATGCCCGTCTCACTGTGAATAACACGCAGAGAAACAAGAGAAACTGAAATAAGCTGTTGCTGTGAAAAATGCGCTGCAAAAGTGCCAATACATGTGAAATCTGCTAAAGGGTTGGTCATTACCAAAAACATTTTTTAGCTCGGTGCTCCGCGAAGGAGAGTTTGGTGGATGAAAAAGAGCGAATTAGTTTGGAGTCTCCTGCGAAAACTGGCTCCACGACTGTCGTGGAGGCTGTCGGTAAGAGAGAAAAAAAAAGGCAGAGGCTGTCACTTCGCTTGAGGAGAAGGGGCGCTGCAAAAATGTCAAATCTAGCCGCTTTGATATGAATACTTTGTGAAAAATTTGCCAACCACCCCGACAAGAGGTTATCGATACGAGGGGCCACCCTACAGTGGATTTGAAACAGGTAAGTGTAGGAGATTTAAAACCTACCCTTTGCGCCATCAGGCTGCGCTCCAATAAACTCCTGAATCTGTCGTATATTTAATATCCCAGTCCCGGTTAGAAAGTGATTTAGTGGCAAGATTCCTTGTTTGAACCAACTTTGCGACTTCTCCTATTCGCCAGTGTGGTTCAGTTGAAACCGTAGCATCGGGGAGTTTGGGAATTTTTCTTGTTTTCCCTCTTTCCACGGAAAAAAAAAGAAAAGAAAATGCGCCAAAGTGAAGGTTACAATCGGCCCATCAACAACCTGCATGTAACTAAACTGTCGTGTCTCATGGCTTTTTGCCACTCCAGCTGTCAATCAAAGCCAGAGGTTGTCAAGGTAATGAATGAATGACGGTCGGTGATGATGTTCAAGAGAAGGACGAATCTTTTTAGTCCGTTTTCATCCCGCGAGTCCGCGTCTCCTTTAATGCCTCCAGATCGCTATCTTGTTTTATTATCACTGTAAGAAAAAAAGAAGAAAAAAAACAGCGGAAAAAAGCAGTAGAAATTAAGAGATTGCGATTCGGATCTTTCCTTTCTTTCCCCCCGTAGGTATTTCGTCTATCTGGCGAAACTGAGATGAGTGAGTGTCAGCGAGTGTTGGCAGGTTGGCTGCTAGCTTGCTTATAGAAACAGAGTCAGTTCGCAGCGCTGAGCGGTGGGCGAATGAAATGACGGATCCCGGAAGTAGTGGTGGCCATAGCCAGTCCTACAGCAGCTCCAGAAAAGAGAGAGGAGAGACCAAATCTTGTGTTATGCAGAGTGTATGCGAGGCGCAGGGACGGCTTCAACTCCACACTGGGGGTACAAGGCAAACCAACACAGCTCCAACTCCCACCCAATTCCTTCTTTTTTTTTCCACGCAGAGAAGAGACCTGGAGAAGAGGAAGAAGAAGAAAAAAGGTTGAATGAGGAAGGTTTTCGCAGCGCGGACACTTCGGCTGCAAAAACTCCTCTGAGTTAAATAAAAACACACACCACTGACTCAATTCAACCACACAAATCGTGATTTAGAGGAGAGAAGTTCATTTTTAATGCAGAATTACGCACGACGTGCCCAAACTTTTTTACGCACGGACACAACAAACACGTGAACGGTTGTGCATCCTGATAGGAGTTAAACAAAGGATTATAAAGCCAAAAATGTATCAGGAAATCTTATGAATGCTGACTTTAATATATGAGCATGACGCTTACTTGTTATCTGTTTTGTGGTTATAAGCCGGTGTGCCTAATATCTCAGTAATGCGTCCTAATCTTACAGCTAATTATCGCTCTGCTCGTTTTTTTTTTTTTGTTTTTTTTTTAGCAAATTAAACGACACACAGCACCCCTCTAAGCCCAGAATGAACTTTTCCAAGAGGGGGAGAAAGAAAAAAAAATAAAGATTTTGTGGAGAAAGTAATTTTGTATGTTTCTTTCGTCCAATCCCCTCTCTTGATAGAAATCCGTGCCTTACCCCAGAGTAGTCAATTATCAAAGCTCCCCAAGATCATCAATCATGTGAGGAGATTGAAGTTTAGAGGAGGAGCAACGCTCCGGCCATCGATTGCAGTGAAGCCCTTTTTGGAGTCCGGAGCACTTTCTTTTTTTCTTTTTCTTTTTTTTTTTACGCACCAAAAACAGAAGCAGGCCATCTATCCCCTTCAATATTTAGCTCCATCAATGCTAATATGGCATCATTTGGCTGTATTGACAAGGGCTCTCGCATAAAGGCTCCATTTATGGCTCCGTGACATTTTTTTTGATGGTGGAAATTAATTATTCACAGGTTTAGGATTAAGGTAGACACACGCGCTCTCAGGGAGATGGGGCTGTGGCTACCGTTGGAGGGGTCAATAAACTCTCCCAACAAACAAAATATACCAGGCAGAGTTGCTCAGGGGTCGATTACAGTAAATGGCAGGGGTTTGTGGGGGGGTTTTGTGTTTTTTTTTTTTTTTTAAAGAAAGAGATTTAATAAATGAAAGCGTGACAACAGTTATGTTTGTTGGCATAAAGGGGGGGTGGGAAGTGTAGGACTGCAGGGTTTGACAAACGGCTGTGTGGACATTTCAACGTGCAATACCCCGGGAAGGAGCTGCAGAGCGGTGCGCAGAGAGCCAAGGCAGCCACCGTCTCCAAGTCTCTCTCTTTCTCTCGCTCTCTCTCTCTCTTTGCACTCTGTAAACACAACCAGCCCGGCAGACTCTGCTATCGAAGACTGATATTTTCATAAGCTAAATACTATCGTTCACATTGATTTGTGCTCTAACGCTTGACTTTTTTTGGTTTTGTTTTTTTATCTCCTCCATCCTCTTCCTCCTCCTCCTCCTCCTTTGGACAACTACGGTAAGTAGCATTAAACCTTATACTGTATCTACCGCTTTGTTGGGAACGCGCGTCCGTCCGCGGCGCAGCTGAAGGGCAAAGTTTTAAAGCTGGACTTTTAGAAAAATGCAGAATACGTTTCATGCAGATGTTTAACCGAGGCGTTAAAACGCGCGACGTGTCTGAAGAATCCGAGCGCACCGAGCTCATTTTTTTCTTTCTTTTAAACACAACACTCCTAAATCCCGCAACTTTTTTTTACCGCATCTTTTTTTTTTTTTTTTTTTTTTTGCGCATTTCATTGTGGAAATATGTGATTTGCCCCCGAGGAGAGTGATGCAAACACCCGAAGAGCGTGTGAAAAATAGCGGGGGCTAATTATGCGTGTCCAACGCACGGCTCCGCACAAAAACACATCCTTCCCTAGAAAACTTCACAGCGACGACTTTCCCCAGCGACGCCAACAAAAAATTCAAACTCCTGTCTCTTTTTACGCGGAACTATTTATTTGACTAATTAATGGAAGGGGGGGCAATAAACACGGAGACATCAGCGCGAACAAATATTTTAGGCTGCGGAATAGGTTAATTTCGCTTAATAACAGCGTGTGACGCGACATTACACAAGTCGGTGCTTCGTTTTCTAATTTTATTTTAATCATCGCTCACTCAATAGGTAATTAAAATTAATTTTCCCCATAAACAAGACCTGTGCCAACTCAAACTCCCCTGCGCCTAACCCCGAGCGCGTTTTACAAGCCAGATGATTCCAGGAGGACACCTCTCGCAGACAATTACAGTTAAATATAGTTTTTTGTTTTTTCTTTAGATTTCTTACAAGTGGCTTTTTCACGTCGCGACCACTTTTTTTTCTTCCAGGTGCGCAGTGTGAAAAAGAGGAGAAATCAGTGGTTGGCATTAACAGGCGGTAAAATTTCATCTGGTGGTGTCAAATTGAGGTCAGTTTAGGGTTAAAGCTCTCGGTGTCCGTGTGGGACATGGCCAGCTGCGTTTGGATTCATTAGGGGGGCAGAGGATCCATTTCAAGGAAAACACTACTGGGACAATCACCAAGGGGGTAGAGAGAGATCCGCCGCATGTCACATCCGAAAAGGTGCACCCAGGAAAACCCAGCCTGCAAATGCAACGCAACGCGACCGAGGGGCTGAGCACTGAACTTCCCACTCCTCTGTTTACTCTTGTGCAGGACTTACAATCCCCTCGCTTCTCCCCCTCTCCCTCTCTCCTTCTCCCTCCAGGGCTCGGTTGCTCTCTCTCTCTCACACACACACTCGAGCCTGTTGCTAAATATGGAGAGAAAATGCATTGTTGATTTTAATTCCCTCAAAAAGATCAGTGATATGAAACGGTGGGTGGGGTGGTGGTGGTGGTGGTGGTGGTGGTGGTGCTGGTGGTGTGGGGCTTCAAATCCTCTTAGTGACCTTAAACACTCCTGGAGAAACAATCGGTGCTCAACCGCAGGAACAAATAAAATCGCCCCTAATCTTGTTTGTAACTTTGTTCTTCTCTGGCCCTCTTCTTCAGCGTTTGAGATTATGTAAATCAGGCCTCGGCTAATGTATAGAGGCGCCGAGATAAGACTTGGATCATAGACTGACTAGTGGAGAGGCTTGGGAGGTAAAAAAGAAAAAAAAAGGGAAAAAAGAAAAGAAAAACTGTTCGAAAAAATATAAAAAATAAAATAAAAGCAGCGTTCGGGTCAGAATTGAAATTAAAAGTTGATTTTACGCACTGACAAGCGTAATGGAGTTCCTCACCGTCCCCATTCTGAGCAAATTATTCCTATAAATAATTTCCACAATCTTAATTTTTCACTTATTTGTTTGAATACAACAAAAAACATGTTTTATTATTATTAATGATTCCTTATTTTTTTATAATATCTCCACTCTCTCCCCTCCCCTTGTTTTCTCACCCCCTTTCCCTCACCTCGCTCATCTCTCCGGCCTGAACTCTCCCTGACCTCCCGCAGTGAAATGTGACTATAGGGTTTCAGAAAAAAAGTGGAGTGAGCAACTCAAATACTTGTAAAAGTTTCGCGACTAACTGTAAATTCTTCAGCTCCAAAGCCTCATTTTCCCCTCCACCGATTCTCAGAGTCTGGTGTCAAAAGGGTTAGTAAAAGGAGGAGGGAGAGGGAGAGAGGGGGGAGGTGGTGGTGGTGGTGGTGGAGGGAGAGAGATGAGGCCAGCAGCAAATGTAACTGTGGCTTCTTTTTTCTCTCTCTCTCCCCCTCTTCATGGAATCAGGAGAGGATATGCGGCCGTGGAGCGACACCTGGCGGCCGCAGAGCTGCCGAAGAGCGCTGCAACAAATGAGAGAAGGCCCCTGAAAAAAATAAAAATTAATAAATTAAAAAAATGATTCAGTAATTCGGTAAATTTACACGAAATCGACGCGAGAAAATTGTGCTTTTAAATTAAAATTTAAAGGCACCGCGATCAAATTATTATTTCCTGACGACGGACGTCATTTTGAAAATATCAAAATGTTGATTTTCTTGTGTTTTCTCCACGAGTTTGTCGAGTCGTTTCTTGTGGTATTGGATTTGTTCGCAGGCAGAGCTCTGACCTTTAATTCGGCTTAACTTGTGTCACGGTTTGAACTTTCTGTCACGCAAATTAGCAAAATTAAAAATAGAAGAAAATGTGGCCTTCACCGCCTTTGGTTTGTCTTTTAATTACGTGTGCAAGAATTACTTCTAAATTTGCGAATTCAGGTGATTTTCTTCAAATTAATTTTGAATCAAATTCGGCCTTCGATCCAAATCAGATCGATTAAAAAAATTTAAAAAAAAGTATGTAACACGCAGTTTTTAATATCCAATCACTGATATTCGTATTATCATTTTAGTATCTGCGCAACCCGGGTGATTCTTTTTATCATCTGCTACTAAACGCGTTATTGCATGTTTGAAATCACGATACTAAATAAAAATAAAAGAGCTGAACAGAAGCTCAGGAGAAACATGAAAAAAGGAATAAATAAAACATCTATTTTGTTCTCTAAAAACTGCGCGTAAAAGTCCTAAACATTGCCAAAAGAGAGTGTTAATATTGGAAAATAACTTTCACAGAAATTAATTCATTTCACGCGTTTTCCCTCCCCTGTCCTTTCCCTGTCCTTTCCCTCCACCCTGTGAAGGCGCACAGCTCTCCTCTGGAGCTGTCTGCAGCCTCGCCTCTGCTCGGCTGTGACACACTTTGAGCGGGTCACCGCCGAGATTAGAGCCCGTCGTTAACGCCTGTGCGGACACACCAAATGCTGATTTAATGAGCTTGCATCGGGTGTTTGTCCCAGAATACCTGGTGCGCAATGTGTCCAGCGCCGCGCACTGTAATCCCCGTGTTTCCCCACCTCCACCTCCACCCTGCTAAACACGTGGCTTTGGGGACAGTTCTCATTAGGACCTTGCGGGTTTCACATGCGGGAGATCTGCGTACGATTCTCTCCCCACTTTTTTCCTCCTCCTTTTAAACTCCGAGTTTTTTAGATTGAAACAGGTCGAAGCCCTATAAGGCCCGTATCCAGCCACATTACCGCATGTAATTGAGAGAAGTTTAAGTGGAGGCCGGGAAAAAAAACCGAGGAGTTAATAGCGGTGACCCTCTCGCTGTGCCTCTGTCGCTCATCATTTATCAGGCTTAAGGGGGCTTAAACAGGCAGCACGGACCCACCTTTTATTACATATCAAACCCTCTCTCTTACCCTTATCTACATTATGGGGAACGCATGCATCGTTGCCTGTTATGCGGATTTGGAAATAGAAACATGTCCAATAAAGTCGCCCTCCTCCGCTGATCAGAGGAAATATGGCTTTAGGCGCTGCGCAGACAACCCCACCGCTTTAAGCCTTTATTAAATTGTCTTAATTCCCCTCTCCGCTTTGAAATGAATACAAATCCCCCCCCTCCTCATCCTCTTGTGTTGTTTGTCCGGTGCGGGAAACGATGGGGGGGGTGGAAGTGCGGATGCGTTCACGGTTTCAATATGATTAGACAGAAGAAGGAGGAATGGCACAGAGTTTGAAGCACGCTGCCTGCAAACTTACCCAGATCCGGGGGGGAAAAAATGGAGCGTTTGAAAAACCTCGGAATTATCAGACACGTTTTTAACAATGTAGATTTTTTTTTTTTTTTTTTTTGCATATATTATCATACACTCATGCTAAGGTATCTAAACCCCGATGCTTTATAATTAATTCGAAAAGGTGAGGGAAAAACAAAGGGAAGAAGAAGAGGAAACGTCTCTGTGAAAAGCTGGGATATGTTTAGCCTTGTCCGTCATTCACACCTTATTTATAGCCTTAATGAATTACACCTCCTTTACAGTGAGACCATTAAATGAAAAAAGAAAAAAAAGGCTGTGTGCACACTCAACCCCAGTTTAAATTAAAGTGTTTTGTTTTTTTTTATTCCATATTTCCTATTTCGGTAACAGGAGTGCTTTTTCTTTTTATTTCTTTTTAGTATTTCCTTTTTGTTGCTGGCACAGTGTTTCAGTTAAACTTCGGGGCCGGGGCCTAAGTTGTCTTGCTGGTTTCCTCCAAGGAGAGCTCAGTCAGTCAGCCTGAACGCAGCTGCGCTCACATGGAGTGACGGGTTTTGATATTCTAGTCACACAACAGAGTAAACACTGCTCTCCTGTTCAATAAACATCATCGACAAGGTTGCACATCCAGCTATTTGGCAAAAGTACCGAGCTTAACCCCACTGAGTATCATTATTTTTTAAAAATTGTAAATGAATGTTTGCAGTTATTTTTTATTTTTTTCCTCCTCTCCTCATATTTTATGCATATACTGTAAAACTGTTTGCTTTCCTCCTCTGTAAATGTCCTGATGCTTTTTAATGCAACACCATTAAAATATTTTCCAAAAAATGTCTTTGGGTTTATTCTCTTTTATATATTTTTTCAGAATGTGTTGTTTTTTTTTTTTGTTCTCACATGTGAAACACACTCGAGTTGACAAGCAACACACACACCTCAGAGACTTCCAGCTGATCAGAACGACTGAACCCGAGAGACAAAAACTATTCATTTGAGTTATAATAAACTTCTCACCCGGCGTCTGACCCCACTCTTTGCAGCATGGGACAGGCCGTCTCACACACACACACACACACACACACACACACACACACACACACACACACACACACACACAACTTGCTCGGTCATGACTCCACACGTTCGAGGACATTCTGCGCCAAACAATGCGGCTAAACAAATGCAGATGGTTTGTTTGTGTTTGTGCGTTTTGTTGTTGTCCCCCCCTCACTCCCCCCCACCTTCCCCGTTTTGTTTATGTGCTCCCATTTCCATCTCCTCTCAGATACCCAGCTCTCCCTCCTTCGCTCCCCCCCCCTCTTTTTTTCCCCCTCCCTCCCTCAACTCTGGTTCTGCAGGAGTTCACATGATCAAGCATGGTACCCAGGTAATTACCTGGCATTGTCAAATAAAGCGGCCACTGATTCAAATGAGGAGTGAAATATCAAAGAGCAGCGTTGCCTTTGCAGCCACTACTTATCCACACAGGAGACAGAGAGGAGATCTGAGAGCTCAGGGACCTGCAGGGAGGCAACAACAACACTCAGCCTTTCCCTTTTTCCCTACATAAATATCACCAATGGAAGCAACAGAGCCCAACATGCCCAGGTTCACTGGTAACACAGCGTATGTATTTGTACTACACATCCTACTTGTCCGTTTAATAGCTCGTGGTCGTCCTCTACGGTGGCCGGCAGTGCAACTTCAACAAGAGGGATTCTTCGCTGTACTCCCAAGATCTCCCCCACGACGTGCCTCCCCGCTGAGTCTCTCTCGGAAAAAAGGTCAAAAGGTTGAAACATTTTCACGATTGTGCTCTGAAGCAGTCGCAATCGGAGCGATTCCTCCGTTGAGCAGCATTTATTCAGCTTTTTTTTTTTGATCCGACACAAACAGAAGGCTAAAAAGGGAAGCTAGTCGGCGAGATTGGAACTGAGCGGCGCATTAACGTCCAAAAGTCCAAAGTCCTCGGCTCCAATTAGCTCGTATAACCGCAGCAATCATTTATAATTTTGCGGGAGTTTGTGTTTCCCCCCCCCTCTTGGTGAAAGTTGCACAAGGCTCGGACGAACTTTTCCTCGATTCTGCCTTTATAGCACATAATCTAATATTGCTGTGTAATTCCTCCTGCCCGTGCGATGACGCCTTGATTCGGGGGAAGGGCTGACAACAAGACCTTTGACACTTTGACACAGTAAGTGGAAGGTGATCCCAATGAACAGTGTCACTGCTCTGGAAACAACCACCATGCGAACAAAAAACCTCATTCCGGGTCCCCTCGCGCTTCGAAACTAGACAAGCGTCGTCCTGGGATTTCAGTCAAGCACGGGAGAGAGTACCTGTAATTTGACTTGCCACTTCTAAATGGAAGTTGAATAGGTTACATTGTGCAACAACAAATAAAATGCTCGCAATGCTTTAGTGGCTGTTTTTTCATGGTTGGAGGCGAAATGGGGTTCGGTGACGATGTTTGAGTGTTTAACGCTATAAACACACAGACTTCCCTCCCTCTGGCATATGGAAGGCTCCCAGGGACGCTTTGCATGTAAATATTCATAGGGTGATGGGATGGGCTATTAATTATTAAGCACAGTAAAGAAGTGCAATACTTCGACATTTAACGCATGAATCTTATTTTTTTATTTTTTTTTTATGTTCTGCACCGGAGGACGAACATTTCGAGGTGAGACGAGACATTTTTCACGAAATGGTTTCTTGTCGCGGGGCTGAAAATAAAAAAATAAAAAAGCTGGATGTAATGACGACTTTTTGAGGAGCGATAATTCTGAAGCGGAACATGAGAATATCCATGAATAACATCTGGGCTACGAGGCAAAGTTAAACTGATCACAGCGGGGCACGGATGCATTCATCAAGTATATGCTTTATTTTCTAGAGCCGCAACTGTTAACTGTTGAATAGATTAGTTGATCTAAAGTACTAAAAAGTAGTCATCTTAATGTCAAACATCTGCCGCTTCCAGTCTTTCAAAAGTAAGTATTTGTAGCTTTTCTTGGTCATAAATGAAAGTAAATGAAGATTACCTGGGGTTTGGACTGTTGGTTAGATAAAAAATGATGTAGATTTTACAGATGTATCAGTAATCATTCCTTGCAGCCCTAATGTTTTTGCAAACCTTCCTCTATTTGTAAAAAAGTGGAGCAAATTGTCACTTTTCTTTGATTTTTCACATGTAAAGTGGAACTTCGGGCACTTCCGGTGTGACTTTCCAGGCGAACTGTATCCGCACTCATACATACCCGCGGCTCTCTCCTTCTGCCCAGCTTGACAGACTGTCACAGTGTGATGGAGCTGGAGTGGGGCCACCAGCGAGAGGTGGTTAGAGGTCCATACCTGAGCTTCACACTCCAGACGTTTGACAACCGAGGACAGAATAAGACCGTTAAGTTAGATAAGGCGAATAGTGTAACTCTATACTTAGGATACAGTTTGGTGACTGACAGTGCCGAATCTGTATCATGTTTAAAGACGTTTAAAGGAAAAACACGTTGCGTATGTTGCAGCACCCATTCTCTGAGTTGCATATATGAGACAGAACGGGCTTTTTTCAATCACGAGCAGAGGAAAGGGGAAAAAATGACCTAGATACGATCGGATCTTTGCCAAGCTCACGCCCTATTGTGCCTCTGACAGAAATGAGCCAGTGATCTCCGTCATCTATGTTGACACGAGTCAAAATCAAAAAGGACACTGCCATTCTGTAAGATCCCTCCAATCCAAATCCAATTCATTTGTGGCCCCCGAAACACTCGGCATCATCTGAGTGGAATTGAATTATCAATTTCCCCAGCTGATTTGGTCTTTTTAAAAACCCTCATTACACAGAAGCATTGTATATATTATCGAATCCCTCGGAGGAATATGGAACGAGGAGTCTATGTTCATCCTCTCATCACCAAGTTGTAATATTATAATCAATTAGCACGGATGAACTAATTGTCCAATCTCTCACTTGCTAATTAACCCCCGGAAATATAAATGGGACAAACTAATGCACGATTTTTTAAAAAGGAGGGGATGCACAAATTGAGCTCGCGCCTTGGTTAGCGTGGTTGAGTTTCCTTCAGCGGGGTCGTCAATATGTATGAGCCACATCAAAGCGCAGAGATAGAAAACGAGGCCTGCACCAAAAAAAAAAGCAAGAACACATTTCAGATCCAGAATATGCAAATGTGTTGGTTTCTGTTGAACTCTGGTGTTTGCATAACTTGGGTTGACACAGTCTATGAGAGCTTTTCTGTGCCACTTGTGTACAGACTACAAAACACACTGTCCTCTGGGATATTTCATTTTAAAAAGGCACACTCGCTGAGCTGCATAAATAGACAGAGATTCTTCGCATTTGGCGACACAGTTCCTGTTTTCCAAATTGCCGCAGCCCAAATGTGTCTGAAATTACATAATTTGATGTAGAGCGAATTTTTTTTTTGATCAGTATCGCTCTCGTCATACGCGAATGCGATATGCAGTGTTTCACTGTTGGCCGAAGCGGCGCGGCAAAAGTTCACTCTAGACGACAATCAAACACTTGAATGGAAAAAAAAATCAGTGAGATGTTTGCTTGTGTAACTGCACACTTCAGTTTCCAGGGAGGTGCCCTTCACTGACTTTCAGTACGATCCACCAACAATGGCTCTACTGTAAAAGACGCCGGTGATCAGATGACATTTGATTTAGAGTTTAAACAAACAACAAGGATCTAACCGGCTTCTTAAAAATCCAGTCACATTGAGTCATTTTCATTGCAAAGAGACCGTCGGGTGTTAATGTCACACTTATACAACATCGCTTTGTGTTTATTGCACGAGCCCGAGATGAGAAACTGGCCCCAAAATGGCAGCCAACTTTTTTTTTGTTGTTGTCGCTCTTCGGTCCTTTGTTCTTTGTTGTTGTCAAATTTGAAATGTAATACTATTTTTCACCTGGCTCCATCTTTAGGAGAGATATCCTGCATTCTCCTTTAATATTCACGGGTTGTTAATTATTAAAGGTATGTATTTGAATTATAAATATACTAGTTATACAGAAGTAGGCAAAGCAGGCATATAGCCCGAGGCTAAATTCTTCCATTACCCATTATTTTCCAGCCTGCCGTCTCCATATGCCTGCCTCCTATTCCTATGTCATCTCAAAAAACACTGAGGCATTCCTTTGTACTTACCAACCCCTCCCCACTTTGGCCACCCGAAAAAAAAAAAAAAAATCCCTCCCTCCGTACATGTGTGCTGCTTCCTTGAAGTAGGATGTCACACTTGTCTTAAATATAATGAATCACTATCTTCAAGGCATCCCTGGATCCCAAACACTCCCCACAGAAACCTGCCTAGTCCTCCCCCGTTTCCAGCCTTCCTACATGTCACAAATCATCCGTTGTGGAGGGCTCTCCACTAAATCATTAACATTGTCAGAAATGACTGGGGCCAAGAACGGGAAGAGCCCTGAGATGCAGCCGAGGCGTACGTACGTATGATGGGAATATAGGATGGTAAACAAAGAGACGCAGCCTTATACCCGATCCTCCCTTTTTCCTCAGCGTTCCCCTTTGCCTCCCCTTTGGTTTTCTAGTTGTGTTTTTTTTTTTACTTCTCTCCTCTTCCATGGGATTTGTGAACAACAAGAAAAGAAGTACAGTGCAAGGAAAAGTAAAGAAACTGTCAAAGAAGTTTAACAACTCTCGCAAAATTCTTTACCTCCATTCTCTTAACTGCCGCGGAGTTTCTCCTTTTTCCTCTGAGTTTTTTCCTAAAAGCTCTTTGTTGCAAACACACTGGAAAAGAACTGTTCAGTGCGACATATGAAATTATGTCTGTGGACCATTTTGATAAAGATATCTACGCGAGCCCACCGTTCAGAGGATAATCAAAAATGGGATTTATTTTCTTCGCTCGGCCCATCTCAAACTTTGGTGGCTTTGTTTGTATCAGGATGATAATTCTCCTGTCATGCAGCATTATAGTTTGTTCCATACATGTGCCATGTCTTCAAATGCAAGCTCCTCACGTGACGCTACTTATCAGGCAATTTCCATTTAATGCTATGGCCGCACTTATATCTTACGCATACACTCCTACCTATGCTATCATCCATCAAAGGGATTACTAATTTTCCTTCAATTTCCGTTGCTCTCCCAAGAATCTAAAGGATGATTGATAATGGATGAAGGAAAAGCACAGTGGTACTGTTTTTAACCTTGCTCAAGTCATTAATCCGCTTTATACCCATGAAGGTAGTAAAGGAGACAATGAATTAGTCATTAAAGCACAGGTCAGTTTATTAGAATTCCTGATTGAACTGTAAAACGACTTCTCCCAGGCTGCACCGGGGCGGACGGAGGAATCTGCAAAACCAGGGAGAAAAAAAAAAAAGGAGCTGAGGGAAGCAGACGGAGGGATTCCTGCACGAGTGCATTTTCTCTTGAAGAAAATGACAGAGGGGTGTATCGGTAGCCATCGTTCACCTGACAAGATAACGGCTAATTAGCGCACCGCTGTGTATCTGCACATAGTCAGAGAAGAATCACATGCCAAGGATCATTTGAAAATGATCAAAGTACAGGAGTGACGCTGGCATGACAGAAGAGGAGAGCGGGCGCACACACACACACACACACACACACACACACACACACACACACACACACACACAACGTGCACTTAAAACACACAAAACCCGGAGTGACCATTTACTTGCTTGAGCTCGCTCCATGTCTTTGTTGCCATGTAATGTTGCTGATGTGAGTGCTGGCTTATGTTTGTCACCATTTATTAAGGCGTGTGGTTGTTGGCTCCACTCCACAGGGAAAGTTCAGACGGCCTCGGATGTTTGCTGCTCCCTAAAACAGAGTAATGATCTAATGACTGGTGGTGGTGGTGGTGGTGGTGGTGGTGGTGGGGGGGGGGGGTCACACAGGGACTGGGAGGATGTAATGGATAGGATCAAACCAAAACATGCCGCAAAGTTGGCACTGTTAAACAATGGATTCAGTCTGCTGCAGAGCAACGTCAGCTCCTAAAGTTCTGCAACCCCTCGATGTCACGTTGGAAAGCACGAGAATGAATTGAAATTTAATATAAAATAATGATCAACAAACTTTACCCTATTACTATTCAGAGGATAATCACAAGAGCACCTTTCACATTAATATTCTGAAGTGACTCGGCGTACACAAGTGTTTTAACAGTTTATGAACCCCACCGTGCACTCCCGAACAGCCCGCACATATCACACTTATGAGAAACCGGAGTGTGACAGCTGAGATATGCCATTATTAGGCAGCATTCTCAGGCATGTAAACATCTCACTCCATTAAATGGTGATTCTTGTGGCCTGTGTAAACTGTTTCCATGGCAGCAAACACAATATTGTTTATTTATGTAAACAAGGCTATTTGTGAATGGGATGGGAGGATCAATATAAACAGCCGAGCCTAAACGCGACCTACAACGGGGACGCGCCGTTATCACCATGCATCACTCGAAGCATTGTGAGATGGGTTTGAATATTGTTTTTTCTTAGTAAGTATTTATTTTATGCGGTGCTTGAAGTGTAAGCGGCGCGGTTGTTTTGAAACCAATCACAGCCTGAGGGGCTTTCAAGAGCTGATTGCAGCGTGTCGTCCTAACCAGGAAGGCCACTTATCACGGTGGTGGACTTCAGAGGAGCTGGCAGGGGCAGCGGGGCTCTGTGTTTTGTCTATGCCACAAGAATTGAACTGAGTCACTTTAAGGGAATGCTTGAAAACAGCCACGCCAGGTGCTTTGTGCATGTGTGTACGCAGCCTCGACATACACCGCGGCAGTTTTTTTTTCTTGTTTACAGTCGTGTCTGTAGACTGTCATCCCGGTCTGTCTTACTCCCTAACTAAATGGAACTTTCATTTCCTGGTTTGTAAATGAGTCTCTCCCTCTGCTTTTGTTTGATATTTATTTATTCAGTTTATGTGACAGGAACAATGCACATTAATCAACATCTCAGCTTTCACATCACTGTAAATGTGTCAGGCCCTCTCTCTCTCTCTCTCTCTCTCTCTCTCTCTCTCCCCCTTCTCCTCCCTCCTTCCCTCCCCCGTCTCCTCTCCTCGCCTCTCCTCTCCTTCCCTCACAGCGCAGTAGCCTCAGCGCAACTCCAATCAGCAAATCAGCACCGTAACCCTAATGAGTGAAATTGCTTATGAGGGGAATCTGTTTCCGATGGTGGGCTCTATGATTAATGCGTACTGACAACATGTCTTTCCTCGAGGAGCTTTGCCGGGCCATGGCAGCTGTGTGACGCCACCTCCTCAAAGATGCCCCCTCTCCCTCAGAGAGGCTGGCATCCCACAGGGAGACGGGATAAAGTGGAGTTGCCGCAGAGGATCTGCTGAGGACATTAAATAGGCTACTGTACCTCAACTCATCACCGAAAACCATCATAATGGTCAAATTTTATCCTTACCTTCAATTTCTGAAAATTGAGATATGTGGGTATGAACCGCGGAGCAGCCTGAACCCTAAAAAAATCTAATTTGCCAGTTAAAGGTTATAACTGGGAGTCATTTAACATACCTTAAGTTTAATAAAATGTAATTTATTTGAAGTTCATTTGAAGTTCCATTAGGAAAACCCCTGTGAGTGGCTTAGATGGCTCTGATAGTCTCCTGGTTGAAATATCGGTACAAAAGATTTTTTTTAAAAAGAAATCGGCTTCTTTGTTAAGTATTTGAAGGTATAACAGTGCGTTAACTCAACTACAACTGTGGCTGAGATTTTACGATAGACTTGTTGAGAGACCTGAATTTACAATCTGCATCTCACTTGTGAACTCTGGGTCAGCTTTGGATGAATTCACGGTTCCATTTTATTCAGAAAGCCAACATCGGGTGTGTTTTAACTCTGATTTCACTGCCACTCTGATCCGCACCTCTGACTGGCTTATTTTCATGCTTGCCGTATTGCAGTTTTCAAAGCCGTTCACCATGACAAACTTGATAAAAACATGAAAACATGATTTCTCAGAAACAAAATTAGATTAATGAAAAATGGTGGCATCATCTGGGTGTAGTAACATTTGAGGGTGTCAATAAAAAAGAAATCAAAATGGGAAACAGAGCAGGGAAGAAATACATCTGGAAGCACTAGTTCCTCTCTATGTAGCAAGTGCAGAACGGGATGTGAAAGTGTGAAATGCTGTGGCATGCAACATCTCCAACTCCACTGCCTGAATGAATGTTGGCAAAGAACCTGAGATATGTCAAGAGTTTATATTTCTTCATGTTTCAACTTCACATTTCTGAATGTTCAATTTTCAGTTTTATGTTGTGACCGAAGCTGATGGTCCACTTGACCACTTGGTTAGGCTTAGGAAAAGATCATGTTTTGGCTTACCTGTCGCCACAAACACGGCTGGAAATTGTACAACAAAAATATAGATACATGTAACCTGAACATGGTATGACATGTATTGTGGGACTGTTGATATGATATGTGTGAAACAAACAAATTGGAACATATCCACAATTTGCAGAAATGCATTTTATTTTGGCGGCTGGGGGTGAACATTACTAGTTATCTAAATGTAGAGGTGTGCAATATCATATGTCCCATCTGAAGATATAAATCTGGCTGTTAAAATTAGCCCTGCCCATTCAAGATTGGGATAGCATTATATAAAGTATGAGTCGCATCTGGGGACCAGTGCAAACGTGTACATGCAGTACCGCCTGGTCTCAGCTGTTCAGCTGTTTCCATTTCATCACGATTGTACATTTCATCAGGCTCCTGTTAACGCTGAGAGATGTCCCACAACTAATGGACGTTTATGAATGTCTTGCTACTGCTACATGAAATTAGCTGTTGTTTGGACAATTGTTTGAAACAAGTCAAATGTTAGCACCTTTAAAAGTCACGTCTTTCAACTGAGGGGGCTGGGCGTGCAGTTTCAAAAAATATATTTAGCTATATCCGCAATAAAAGCGCCTTGGATATGTATGAATCCGTTCGCGTTGTAACCAGTGTGTCTTGCCTGTGTGGCATGTGATGGGTCCGGATTAATAAGGAACGATTCAGATCCATACTTCACACCTCAAGAGAATTTCTTATCTACTACAACCATTCCGTAAATTACATTACACAGACTCTGAAACACTTATCCTTGGTTTGTAAGGCTCTAATGTAACATGCACCATTATCAAAAGACTTTCTACCTAACGACCCAACTAACCCGAACACTCCTCTCCTCATTCCAAGCAGATGAGATGAGACCCCACTGAGCCAATGAGCTTCAACAAAACTGGCTTGATTGCCAGGGCTTTAGCGTCAATGATCCTGGAATAACAAGGAGCATATTGGACCATCAGCACAGAGCTGCACAGCCAGGTCTGTTCCAGGTTAACAGGCTCTCAGATGCTTGCGCTCAATGATGGGAGGTAATGACATTCTCATGATCCAGCAATACAGGTGAATCTGTAACCATATGGACAGAATTGGCAGGCCAAG
Source organism: Diplodus puntazzo (assembly GCA_963678695.2). Taxonomy (NCBI): domain Eukaryota; kingdom Metazoa; phylum Chordata; class Actinopteri; order Spariformes; family Sparidae; genus Diplodus; species Diplodus puntazzo. The sequence continues at coordinate 10,192,195 of OZ023175.1, forward strand.
GAGCGGGAGAAAACCGTGGAGCAGAGCGACTGGACATCTTACACATTTAAATAATGTGTAAAATCACCTTGTGATTAGAAATAATGGGGGTGATATAATCCTAAATCACAGTAAATCATCCGCCGTTTAATCTTTTTTAAAAGTTCACCGGGTCAATGCACAGAAAAAACGACAAAGTTTAACAAAAAGAGATGATATTTATAACACGAGTGACAGATGCTGAAAGATTAGCAACCATAAATGTGCTCTGGCATCGTGTCGATGAGGCACATGTACAGTATCAGCTCCCAAGCGAGTCATTATCACAGTGAGACCACTGACGCATCCCTGTCAATATTTTGAGTGGAGCTGCAGTACTTTGCACAACTCTATATGAAGCAGATTGACACTCTCTTCAAGCATAAAAAAAAAAAAAAGATCCCCATTTCTTGTCATTTCCGCTGCAGAGACACCTCGTCAGCCTGTCCCCTGCCAGATGCCACAGTGGGGGCGAACAAGTGAAGAAAAAAAAAATAATAACAATAATTTGATGATTATTGAGATATGACTGACACCAAAACAAAGAGCAGTCGCGGTCGCATTGTGCGTTTGTTTTTAATTTTCCGCAAGTTTTTAATCACAACATGTGACATCTGTTGCTGCGAGGCCTCTGCTGGGAATGAGATGGAAAAAAAAGCACATGTGGCTCTATTTGTGATGTTTGCATAACATTCTGTCTGTATATGGCTTCGTGAGTGCGTGCATACATGAGTGCTCGCACATGTATACTGTTTGTACGCTTGTAGGGAACTTTATATTGCTTTTGTTGTGTCTACGGTAAATATAGAAACATATTAAAGGTGTCGCAATATCGCGATATTCACGATAATAGATTAATAATGCACATATGATATTATAGTTCGATTCAGCACCGATGTTTGGTCTTTTTGGACTTTTATTAACGATTAATAGTAATTCTTATTTTTGTACACTTTTCTTTTAAAGTGATGGTTACAGAATTTCTATAGATATTGTGATATCATTGTCTGGAATTTGCTTGGCCATGATAGTCGTGACAGCCCTAGAACATACATACATAGACTTAGTTGTCTATCAGGTACATCTGGTTAAATGTAAAGCAGTCTGATACAACAGCGCATTAGTAAATATTGCCTATATGAAGGTTTTAATATTCAGTATTGGTTGATGCTGTTTCAGAGATGTGTTATTCAACTGTGGTCATTTTGAAAGCTGCCGTTTGTGGTGCGGTTAGACCTGTACTGTATTATACTGACAGGTGTTTCTATTATTTTGCCCACCCCATGTATACCAGTGAGGGTAGCTCCACTCTTTACCCATACAATTGAATCGACACCTCTATGAAACAGTTTCAAGTATGAAGGTAGGATCTGTTGCAGGACCGTGTATGACCGCACTGGTTTTAGCAAGGTGTACCTAATAAACTGGCAACGGAGCGTCCATGTACCTGAGCTGACAGTGATTGCGATAGTGGAAAAGAAAGGTAGCATTATCATTGCTTTACATATCCGCCTGTCTGCTACCACCACTCGTACGCTTCGTCCCTGTCGCTAACCGCCCTGGGAGTTCAGATAATGTTCCTTGGCTGGCAGAAGACAGGTTGATGGCTGTCAGGGACGGAAACAGAATAAATGACAGGGTTTCATTGGGGCGCCTCTAAGGCGCATTAGGGACCTCAGGATCCCAATCCCCAAACACGGGATGAAGAATCATTTTGTCACAAAGGCACGGGGTCGCCCATCACTGTCTAATGCATGCCTTGATTAATCGTAGGGATGGATCAACATTATGTCCCATTCAGGGTGATGCTTAATTGCCTCCGCCATCCAGCTCATCCATTGCCCTAATGATTGTGCGTCTGCTCCCTTGGACACATGGTTAGTCTGGTGGACTGTGGCTTAGCAGGACAGGGCTCCCTTAAACATCATCACCAGCTGAGAGCTTACCCTTTCCAGACACCTTTACCTCCCCCTAACCGTGAATATGTGAATAAATGGTGCTGGCTTCATCGCCCATGGCCCTGTGTTTATATTCTCAGCAGAATGTCTGCGAGTGTTAATGTATGTAGATTTCATTTCTGATGAGTGATTATTTGACTGCTCATTTTGCCTGAGATTTATGGCACTCTCTCTATCTCCTGACTGCAGTGCCACTCTTATCTTTAATAAAAGAGATGAGGACATTAATCAGGTTTTGTTGGCGGCCCTTACTAAGACATTAAATGTATTGTATGGGGTAAGTAAACACGCTTCACATCCCTCTCTCTCTCGCAGCGGAGAGGGAGAGAGTGTGGGAAGGCGGGTGAGGGACAGAGAGAGGCAAAGCAAAGGAGGGGAAAAAAAAAAACCCTCATTATATTTATCATAATTTCACATCTGCTGTTTTTGAAGCAATGTACCATGAGCCCATAAAGTGTATTACAACTGTGCATAAATTCAACTGATTTGTGGCTGGAGTAGCTAATTCCTTGAGTACATTTTAGAAAAACAAGCACTGAGCCCTGAAATTGCAATTCCATAAAGGCTTTAAATTACTGAGTACAGAATCAAGAACTTGCCTGATGTGCCGCGCATGGCGACCGTGTTATAGGGAAAACGCGGCGCTCCCCGAGATAGAGACAATAAAACCTGAGATGAGTGAGCCATATACTCAAACAAAATAAAGGAAAGGAAGATGGGCTGTCTACACAATGAGGAGGAGTGACTGTCCCTACATCTCATTTTTACCCTTTTAACCACGAGGATGCATTTGAGAGGACACACTTGGGTTTTTTTTTCACCCCCTCACCCCCACCCCCCCGCCATAATATCCATCTCCCTCTGCTTCCTATCTGTGGACAAGTTAGTGGATGGGTGCCAGCGCTGCATGCAAAGCCTCATTCGGAAGCAGTTAAAATGAAATGAATCTCATCGTTAGCGGCAAGGGGAGGATGTGTACTGTGGGACACTCCTTGACAAGAATGCACACACAAAAAACAGTGGAGAAAACACACGTTCACAACTACAATACACTCTTGGCCGCGTGCACAGTTGGTCAGTGGTCAGTCACAGCCAACATGCAGTCATTCATTTCCCAGAATCACTGCCGCTGTCTTCAAACTGGAGTCGAGTTCGCTGCGTTTATAATATAGTCCGTATGAATGTCCCCTCCATTTGGGGGATTCACACCCTCAACCTCAGACGAAGTTTCAGAAAGCTCAAGTTTTTGACGTGTTTTGCTGATAATTTGGGAAATGCTGGAGGTCATAGAAGTTCATTTTTCAGTGCGTGGTGCAGAGCTTTACTTTGTAATTTCATGTCTCAGGAAAATGTTGATATCCCCAACGACCTTTGCATTTCCTGAATTATGTTAACCACTCACTAGCTTGCTAAATTGAAAGCATTGGTGGCTTCCGAACGCTACTTAGGAGTAGTGTTTGCATGGCTCCACCAACTGAGCGCCAAGCATATCATCCACACAACCTCCCACGTCGTAACCACAAGCTCTCGACTTCTACATCTCACAATGGTTTCTCCATAAATCATTAAAAATCCTGGATCCACATTTGAGCCAAATCCTTATTTTGTTATCATACAAACTTTAGGTGTCAACTTGGCTCAGATTACATTAATATTTCATGTCGTTCTTTTCAGCCGCCCTCTCTCCCTTTCCCTCGTTCACTTCCAACACATCACCTACCTTGGCTGTCTTTTCGCCTCCCCGCATTCTTTCTCTTCTATCTCGAGTCATTTGGGATCGGCGCGAACAAGATTTTTCATATCAGGTAAATGAATATCTTTATCACAGAGGCAGGAGCCGGGATGCTCAGGGAGCTGGAGAGAATAATCACACAGAGCAAACAGTCTTGGGGAAACAGAGAGGCACTCAGTAATAACAACCTCTCTCAGTCTCCCACATTGCTCTCTGTGTACATCTAAATAGCCTGCTTACTGCAGTGAATGCTGTGGGATCAATGGGCTTGCTGTGGCTTAGTGCTGACCTTTGCCCTTTGATGAGCCCATAGGAACAAAATGAAAGGGTATAGTGGAGCTACGAGTTCTGAGACCATTTTTGATCAACAAATAGAGCATAAGTGCAAATGTTTTTGTTGGAATTTAGACATGGCTGATCCAGACTGAAATAACTCATTAACTATTACATGGATTGCCTTGATTTTCTCTTAAACACACACACACACACACACACACACACTTACTGGTGTTCTCAAGGAAAAAAACAAGACTTTGGTGATCCTTGACTTTTTCTTTGCACCACTAAGGTTGACATTTTTTTGGCTTTAGTGAAATAAATCGCCAACTGGATTGCTATTGATATCTGTGGTGCCAGGAGAAGCGGCACCAGCAGGTCAAAGTTTTCACCCATTCCACAAAATATCTCAACATCTACTGGATGGATGGGTACGAAAGTTTGCACATTCATATGTTCCCAGAGGATGAAGCTAAATGACTATCTAAGGATAACCTGACCTTTTTGTCTAACACCTCCTTGAGTCTGACTTTGGTAGTTCAGAGTGAAGTTTCTCAACAACTAATGAACGGATTGCCGGGAAATTCATGTATTGTCATACCTTTGGAAATTACCTGACATTTCGTCCAGGCCTCGTAAAACCAATGATAAGCATTATAACTGCTTAACATCAGCATGTTAACGTGGTCATTGAGTGCACACGTTAGCATGATGATGTTCAAAGCAACGCTGTACCCATAGTGCAGCCTCGTAGAGCTGCTAGCATGACTGTAAACAATAGTCTAGTTTCCCTTTTTTCTCGCACATTTCCCCCACACATGACCTTATTTATAACACCGATGTGTGCGAGAGTTAAGCCGCCCCAGTAGTTATTCAACACTCGAAGACTGAAATATTTAATTTCCATGGAGTGTAATGTTAGTAAGCATCATGGAGGTTTACTAAATATTCTAAATCAATGAATTTATATCTGACCGGCTAGTTGACGTTCGTTTACCTGCGAGGACAAAATTGGACCCAACAAATTCTTTTTCAGTGCGGCGTGCAGAACAAAAAGCTGCCTCTTTATTATAATGCCCAATGATAGTTGATTTAATGGCCATAAAATGTGGTCATTAGAAGGTTATAGTTAAGAAATATTGAAAGTATACCTAAAAGTGTCACTTTTATAGTGAATGAACAGGATAATATAGTCTAAAAAGGCTGTGATTATATTCACGTCTTGTCCTCCAGCATTATCTTGGAGCTCATAAAGAGATGAAATTTAATATGATGCTTTCAGTCAGTTTAATTGAATTTTAATTGCCACTTTGGACAGAGGGTTTAGATCTAATCAATAAAATATTAAACTTTTGGGTCTCTTGATGTGGAATGGTCTCCCTGTTGCCCCCGTTGCAATGCATCCTGGGACCAGCGGGTATAAAATTCCTGTTTATGAGCTGCGGTAGCTAAGCCAACACCTTGCTGTTTTCCATAGTGTTTCAACAGAATGCAGCGGATAAATAACGCACGGCGAACAAGCCGAGATTCCATTAATTACACTGGTGTGGAAGAGCGGTCGGTCACCTTCAAAGGAAGGCCTTTAATGTGCCAGAGCTATAAATATTTTGAAATGTCACACCTTGGGAAGACAGCATCAGGCCAGAGCCGGGGTGATAAATCAGAGCCTGAGAAGAACCAGGAAAGAAAAGATGGCTCTTTGGTATTTTAAAAATAATTACTGATACAAAAGGGGTAATGAATGAAGCTATAAATTATGTTAAAACAGACCATTAGGAGAGGATTAGTTTATAAAACTCGTTGCTGCTCCCTAAAATTACCCTCTCAGAATATCGCCCTATTTTACTCCATCCATAATTCATGGAGATAAAAAACATGTATGCATAATATCACATTCGCTTGATTAATGTCAAATTAATTGATTTTTGTCCTGCTGCTTTTAACTGAGAGTATTGTTCATCTAAAGATGCCAGATATGACATCATCATAACAGTTCTTTCTTACTCATACAGTATAATGCCAAGGTAATAATGTCCATGGTCAACTTTTACAGCCACTACTAAAAATCAGCAATGAATCAGTGCGTCCTTTAGTTTTTTATCAAACTTTTAGCAAGTGTACAGCAGGTTTTCCCCAAGTTCGAGCAGGTATGACCCGTGTGCTATGTCCTGTATGTGGGGCCCACTCATCGCGTCTACCACAGGCATCACCACTATCACATACAGTTATAAATCTGAGGGAGCCTCGGTTAGGCTGCTGCACGGATGGAAGGAATTTATCCTCAATCCCTATAGAGAGAGCCCGGGAGAGAAAAATGACATGGCCCATCCTCTAAGGCTCATAAAAGTCTAAATTAAATATCAAATGGAACCACTGATGGATAGCGTCCCTTCCATGGATCCCCGGCGCCGCCTCTGCCTCCACTCTCTGACACGACAGGTGCTGCTCACATGACTGGAGAGCCAGACAACTTTGTTAGCGGGATTGTTCTCGGTTCAGCGTAAAGCTGCGGTGTACAAAATGAGGGAGTTGACTAAGTGAACGCAGCAAGGCGCCATTATTCCTCGCTGGTTTCCTGCCAAAGCTGGAACCTCCCTTCCTTTCAGAGGCTTCTTAAATATTGTGCATGTATGACTGAATGAGGATGTGTCTTCAGAGGACTTAAAAAGTGCAATTTGTCACATATCTGAATTACAGAGTGTATGATTCTCTGTATCCATATTTATAAACTTGTGATTCTCCCGTCCTCAGCAGAAGAACACTCCGAAAAAGATTGCTGTCAGGCGGGAACACCTCGTTGGGAGACACTGTAATACTAATGCCAATGCCGCGACAATAGCTGGCGGTATCGCCGGGCTAAAACTGTACATTATGAATCATCAATTGTCGCCCTGCTTTGTATTATCCCCAGAGAAAATCCCAATCTGGGCTTGAGCCCACGGCTGATGGACACCCCATTATTCACTCGCGCTTCTACAGCTCTGAGACAGGAGTGGGGATAGGCAGTAAAACGACGGCCTTAAGATTAATCCTCCGCTATTTTCCTGCTTCCCGAATCAGAATGAAATAGAACATTCCCTTCCCTTAATCAAAAAGTTTTTATCATCTCCCCCCCTCTCCAACTCAGGAAGTGGGGATAATGCTCGTTCCATTGCTCGTCCAGTGAATTGACATTGGGGAGGGCGGATGAGAGGGATCTGCTCTCGCTGCCTTTTGTACTGTAACAAGGGAGCACAATTTAGATGAGCCGGTGGTCGTCGATCAATACGTGTATTATCTCCCATACGATGCACCACACAGGCCTTAATGATGGGGTTAGCAATCCCAACAAGCCTTCGCAGCACCCGCATCACTGAATGGCCTTCACAATTAAGATAATAACATGGTGAAAGTCAGACAGAGCAGAAGTTCATGGTGCTGCCGTGAAACGAGAGGGAATGACGGAGGAGGAAAATAAAGCCTCCTGCAGCAACTTTACTTCTAATATTACATAAGAAGTGAGCTCAAAAAGCCAATTACATCGACTAAATAGGAACTTAACACTTCTCCCTCTTTTTGCTCATAAGGCGGAGGATGTGTGGCGCGAAGTGAGATGTGATTTGGTTCTCGGTGAGGTCACAAGCATCAGGTGAGCCGCGAAGTCGTGGCTGCAGTCACCTGAGTCTCGCCTCACACAGCCAGCCTCGCTAAAAAAGCCTCGATGCCATCACCCCTCAGCCCGCATCACTTAGCAGAGGGGTGTGAATTTGTTTTCACCCAGGCGTTAATGAACTGTGGGCTTTGTGGGCTTAATGAGAGCGTGCTTCTATTGAGCAAAGGTACCTGGGAGGATAGTAAGAGTTTTTCCCGCGATTCAGAAACGTCTGCTTCTCCACAGTTTTGGAAGTGTTTAAGCGGAAGAAAAAAAAAAGGGGGGGGGGGGGGGGGGGGAGGCGTTGACGGCTGCTCGTGCAGTTCATCTCTGACCTGCCAAATCAGCTGCACGAGGAAACAAGACTCCGGGAGTATTCGTCATCCATCAAGAACACGCAGTTTTGTGCCACAGTTCCTGGCTTCCAGCCAAGTCTAAAGCGACTCATTGTACAGCAGCCAAAAGACAAAGGCAGCTCCCCCTCCGCTCGGCGAGAGCAGTGCGTGGAGGTGTGGGTGGTTATGCAGATCACTAATTGTACAGGCCACCGGGGGAAGAGAGAAGGGAATGGCAGCCTCTCTGCAAGACATGCCGAGGGAGGGGAGGGACGGACTGGTGTGAGCCTCCCTCCCTTCTCTCTCTCTCTCTCTCCCTCTCTTTCTCCTTCTTTTTCACTCTCTCTACCCTAAATTGGCAGCTGGCAGGCAAATGAATGCGGTGTGAAGTGAGCCCACTGAAGTGCAGGGTCCTGCTGTTCAGGCAACAAAGGAGCTCCATGCGAGACATCTGCTGTTCAGTTATCAGAATACATTTAGTCACGTGCCTCCCTTCCCTCGCTCTTTCTCCATTCCTCTTCCACCGCGGCCCCGCAACATCCATTCTGTCAACCGAGAGCCGAGCCTTTTCTTTTTCTTTTCTCCCCACTCCTCTCCAACGGCATTCTTCTTCAGATCACTCCTCCGCCGACACTCCCCCCCACCCCCCCATCCCTTTCTCATTCTCTCATTTGCCACCGTAATCCCTCTCTCCACCTCTTCTTTTGCTGCCTTTATTTAAACAGTTTAGGTCTGGCAGATAACCCCGGAGTGCTTCCTATCTGGTCCAAAATGCGTTAACCCTGTGTGAATGATCACAAGACGGCCCGAGGAAACGGCAGGCTGAATCTTAATGAGCCACGCTCGCACAGGCAAAAGTAAATTGAGCTTACCACCATGATAAATTAACCTAATGAATGCAATTGTTTTGTGGCACGCTAGCTTGGGCTGGAGCCAGATGGTCAATACTTAGCGTTGAGTTTTGTGGCTCCTGTCTCTCTTCTTTTCCTCCCCTCTTTCTTTCTTTTGCGCTCAGGAAGGCAAAAAGAAATACAGAGCGTAAAAAACAAACTCATATTCCGATTGTGATTCAGCATTTTTACCTACTTTTCAATAATTCCTCAAACTCTTTATTTTCTCAACTCTGAATTGTTTCGCTACGGATACAGCACTCATCAGTTAGCATCCATCCGCCACCTCGGACCAGGGCCGTGCAGTTGAGTAAAACAAGCAACTGTGGTGACATGATAGGCCCCCGCCGGGTGTGTATTTCTCCCCGTTTCCTGTCCTAACTCACGATATCCGTGTTTACTTTAACACTTAATCCCTGTTAAAGTGTGTCATTCGGTTTTGCACGCTCTTCACTCTCCACTTCCACGTCCTCCATCCTCTCCCGGTGGTGCAGGCTAGCATGAAGGTTGCACATCCAGGAAAGGGACAAACCCCCCTCCTGTACTGCGTGTAAGCTAGATGACTTCCTCTAGGCAGGTGGCACATATCCAGATGTTCTCTCGATTTCCTGTTTGTGTGTGTGCGCGCGACCTATGCGTATGCGTGCATGTATTGCTTGACACACCCACGAGCTGGTGACCTCTCGGCTCTCCCCCGCAACATCACCACTGGAGCAGTTTACACCATAATGACTTGTATCGCCCGAGGCCCCGCCGCATCTGTGGCTCCCTTCCTCCATCTCAGTCTTTCCCTTCTTTCTGTCTCTTTTTTCTGTCTCTTTGTCTTTCTGCATCCCTCACACACACACACACACACACACACACACACAAACGCACACACACACACACACACACACCCAACCTGTCCATATTTCTTCCTGGTTATCCATTATTTTTTACCCCACTTTGTTTAGTCAGTCATAGACTTTCCCTGTCGCTCCGTCCTCAAGCAAGTGCCTCCCTGCTTTGGTCCAGAGAACTATTGCCAGAGTAAAAAAAAAAAAAAAAAAAAAAAAATAAATAAATGCATAGCTCACTTTGCAAGGACTTAATGCATGTCTAACATGACACCTATCAGCCGTAATAAACAAACACATCATTCAATGTCAGCAAGCTTGAGAAGGGAAGTTGCAGCCGCTCACTGGAAGGGCCCAGTGTCCGAGATAAAGCGCAGGGTAAAGCTCTGGCAGCACTGAGTGAGTCTAATGTCACAAGGAGTGACGTGTGCTCCGACAACAACAACTCAGCTCATTACCCACTCAGGAGGGGAGGGGAAAAATGATGCGTCCAAAATGTGACCATGTGCTGACCAGGCGTTCTGTCCCGTCTCCCCCCCCTCCCTCCGGCTGTATATGGAGAGCAATGACCTCTCACTCGGAGAGCACAGCGTTCGATCGATCACATGTGACATTTGTGACATTGCATGCATCCTAGATATGCATCTCCATGGTGTCAACTTATCAGTCAAACCATCTCGCAGGCAGGACACACATATCACATTACATGTTTAGGGGGCTCTGGTGTTCCAGCGGTGTGCGGTTTGCCTCGGACTCTTGCACTTTCACACAAGGTAAACTGTGCCTGTGTGAATGTGGCGCGGTGCCGACGCCTGCTTCCCCCCCCCCCCCCTTTTTTTTTTTACAGCTGACGTGCTCAAATGAAATCCTAAAAGCATGGACGAATAATTGACTTCATCATCGCAACACGGAGTGACTACTTCCCACCAGAGATGTACTGTATTTCTTTTTATAAATATACCACAACCGGCTCTAAGGTGCTGTACAGTACCCATCTGGATTCACGCACACACACACACACACACACACACACACACACACACACACACACTCCTCCTCTCACCGCACACAGTGTCTTGTTTTCAGGTTCATTAAGCCCCAGTGTTACCCAGAGTGGCTGACAGGATGAGGAACAGTGCAGAAATCTCCCCCTGCAGGTATCCATTCACATTATCATTGGGAAAAAGCCTCTCTCGTCAGTGCCCTTGTTACGGCTCGAGGGGGGACCACTAATTAGAGAGACAGGAACTGCTTGAGAATAAGTCCATTACACCCATGTGGACCCAAAAGCTTAAAATACCTGGAATATCAGCAAACTCCCCGCATCCCCTCCGATCGCTCCCCTTCTGCCGAGGGCATCTTTTAAAGCAGTGGGGGAAAATATGGTGAAAGAGTTGTAGAGACAGACAGAAACGGAGGACAGAAGCTGTCAGCTATTTGAAAGGCTTTATGAAAATTATCGTCCAATTAGAAGTGATGATCAAATCAGCCATGAACCCCACTGTTGAGTTCTTGATTCTCTCTCTCTCTCTCAATTTCTCTCTCTTTTCCCCCCTCTTTCTCTCTCTCTGTCAGTGTGTGTGTGTGTGTGTGTGTGTGTGTGTGTGTGTGTGTGTGTGCAGATGAACTCATGAAAGGAAATCTAGTTCGTTTTCTCATCACTGGTAATTATACTAATACATCCGAAATGCCTCCTTCAAAGTGCACGAGCCATGTGGGGCACATTATTACAGTAATATCGTTTGGGCTGAAACACACATAGGAACTGATATTTGCCCATCACTGTGTATTCTCAAACCCAGAGCCACATAAACCAACAGCAGGAAATACACAAAATAGAACGTGCAGATTTGTAACCATTTCTTGCAGTATGTTCGAGGCTTAGTTCTAGTAACCACGAGTGACCTTTGCAAAAGACAATCACATTTATACATATAAGTTACAAGTTGAAGTTAAAATGTCTTGAGTGGAAATTTCCATTAATGTGTGTAAAATCACTTCAAAGAAAAATGCTTAATTGACATGTGACATTATTTCTTTTCACATGTCAAAAAGTTGGTTCCAATGTTCCAATGAGAGGCTCACTCAGCTTCCAGTGAAGGAAAGTAACTAAGTGAATTTACCCAAGTGTTGTTCTTTTACGTGAGCATTTCCATTTTGTGCCACTGTATGTAAAACTTCAACTGCTCTACAGTTAAATATGAGATAATGGGTATTTCACTTTTGCTACATTTAACTGATCGCTATGATAGCAAAACTACATTTCAAATGGAGACTTTTACTTGTGATGGAGTATTTGTATAATGTTGTATGTTGCTATTGCTGATACCATTTACTACTCCTACATAACATAATTGCAATTCACCATATTATCAAGATAATCTACAAAATTTGTAAGAGCTATGCAGCATCTTAATAAAAACACTACATGTGAATCTGTGCGCAGGTTTAGAAAAGCGGCGCACAAAGTTGTCAATTTCTACTTAACTCCGATCTTTTGCCTTCTTGAATTCATTACGATCCAGCAAATGACCCATTAGTTTGGATGCAAGCTTTAAGCAGTAAGCAGGCAGGTGAATTCAGCCCGCAGCAGACAGTATTTATGCAAGTTGATTTAACTGCCGGATAGGGTCCTCTTGTGAAACATGAGTCAGTTCCAGCATTTAACCTCACCATACTAATTTATGCACCATGGCATAGGGTACTTTATCATCTGCTCTTTGGGGAGAGACAGTCATCTCATTAGGCAGGATTTAATGAAATGCAAGGATAGACTTCTTAATTCCATAGATGGCTGAAACAGAAATCCAGCGTAAATCCTGCACTCCTCTGTGGCTGTATAAATTGTAGCCACCAGAGGAGGAAGTGTTAGGGAGGGAGGGTGCCAGTGGAGATTTAAAAAAAAAAAAAAAAAAAAAGATGGAGGTTGACATGTGCTTAGGTGTATCTGAGCCTGTAAGTCTATAAATGTGACATCACTGGCTTGAAATTGAACTAAACGATGCCCCGGAAACCTGTTAAATTAAGATAAATTGCCTTATATTATAATGCATAACATGTAATATGTGTTGATCAAGGAGCACGAGTTCCCAAATGTAGAATTATCTGTGCTGACAGCAATAGCCCTGTTCATCCCAACCATCCTCTCCACTGTTCTTACAAAGTCCCACTACTGTTCTAGCCTCAAGCCAACTAAGATATGTTAAATCCTCTTTGAATGCACGGACAGGGAAGAGAAAAAATACATCAGGGCAGACTGTCGACTGTTCCTTGGCAAATGTACATGTCCATATCCAGCCAGTGACTACCGGGCCCGGAGAACGAGAGCCACCAGAGGAGGAACACACCAGCACATCATCAACAGCACGACGCAGAACATTTTAACACCATCATTTACATAAAATTACTTACATACTGGTGTAGTAATTTAATTTGTTTGACCGGTGCGGTGCAACTGAGAGGAATAGATTCGCACGGGCACCACGAGGGAGCTCTGCTTACTCTTCCACATGGCTTATTCTTTCAAACAATATTATGGAAAAAAATGGAGACACTATAGAAACCTTGATTTCATTTACAAGTCCTGTTTCCCCCTCGACCGAGACACATTAAGATGAGGATACACGCGCACACACTGCATGTGCACATGCATGCAAATGTAATCATACGTAAGCACGTGCCAACGCAAAGATAACGTTCACCGTGTTTGTCGTATGCTAATAAGACAATGTACATATTAAGCTACTTCAGCACATAATGGAGAATTACAATGTTTCAGGTTCTCGTTTTTTCCCTTTGTTTGGCTTTCATAGTTTAGAAATCCTTCACAGGAGCTCCGAAGTAGCGTCATCATAATACGAACGCTCGTGTGCTTCATGTGCAGGCCCGGCACATTAAAACGCCTTGATCAGGATCAGGAGTGTGAACACTTACAGAGCCGGTGCTGTTAAAAGCAAACAAAATCATTCCAGACAATTAAACGTCACGCTCGGAGGGATCTGACAATTTCTTTTTTTTCATGATCGATCTTCAAGGCATCCACGATCTACTTTTCAGGCGAACTGCAGAGATTGCTGTATTTAATGTCCTCTTGTAACTTGGCAACCGAGAGAGAGAGAGAGACGCGAAAAGGTCTCATTTTTTACGTCACGTTACAATCCTCTTACATATGGTCGAAAAAGTGATAATACACATGGATTGCTATAAATTGTTACACAGAGCTGCAAATGGAGAAAATGATGGGCTCTTTGTTAAGCCATAGTCTACGGGGCATTGTTAAAATGGAGAAAATTGATTTTTGCGGTTTAGATGGCGGAGCGCGATTGTGATTAAATAGATCGTGATATTATTTTTTTGGCTAGTTTGCCCACCCCTACTGTGAGCCTCAATGCCAAAAAAATCAGCTTCACAGGTGTCCCATATTAAGTTAAATGTCAGCTATTGATGTGTCATCTCCAGAGGACGTCTGCCAGTCATCACTCTGATATACAAGTTTTCAAAGCAACGCGAGGGTGAACACAGACGAGGCCTAAAATTGCTGATCTGTCAGTTTGCAGAGCTGAAAAATGAGTCGACTGTGACGGGAGCGCTGCTTGAGAAACCACGGCACTACATGCTAAGCAGAAATAAAATGTGAGGCCTGAAACCATCTGCATCTAAACTGTTATCCAGTATGTCACATGCATTGACGGATAAACACCTGGAGCAATGGTAGAAGTAGCATGGCTCGATCATGAGTCGTCTTTTTTGCCTAAATTCAAATGCGTTCAGGCTTCAGCACACAATGTCTGTTGTCGTCTGTTAAACAAGGTGTAGGACTGGAACGGTACAGTCGGCCAACTTTTCAGAGTTAATTGGTCCAACGATCACTCTGCAGGGTGCCATAAAAAGGAATTTGAAGCCAGTTTACAGGACCGGAGGGACCGCCGGGTGCCAACACCGTTCTCTCATTGACACGGCCCCTCACACACATGGCTGGCAAAAGATTCACCAGCGCTTTCATTGACACCAGGATGAAAAAGACCTTTCAACATTAATGGAATTTCTAGTGCCAAGAATGACGATATTTAGCCTTTATCCTTGAAAACACATTTCTGGAAGAGTAGATGAAGTTGAAGATAAAATGTGGCAGCTTCACCTCTTGATTACTACAACTTGGCTCTTATTTTGGTAGTTTTGGTGATCATTCCCAATTCAAGTCAAGCAACCCTGTGTCCCTGTGTTAAGGTTCCAGGAATGTCTTGGTGCATAGAAATAATAAATATTACAGACTACAGAAGACAAAGCGATGACAGAAGCCAAAGTGGCGTCCAACTGCAACTTCAATCAAACTCTGAAAGTAGCCCCACTTTTCTTGCAAGAGAAAACCAAGGTGATTGGTAAAATGATCCCACAAACTCTGGCTCTGTTGTAAACGCCCTGTAAACAACTTCCCGGCTCAACTTTGCTGTGATTACTGTTGCCGTGTGCTCACTTTCACTACACCCAAAGAGTCTTTTAGAAAATCTGGCTTGTCTGATCGTCTGAGCACTTGTTCCTTCACCCGTCAGACTCGTTGTCACGTTACCAGGTCTCTAATTTATTGTGAAGGGTCCAGTGTTATTGTAATTGATAGAAATGATGGTCAAAACTATATAAAAGAAAAACAAAGACCAAATACACCACAATCATTCTTGATGATGTTCCCAAAACTATTCCTACATATATTCTTCTTTTGTTTATTCATAAAATCTGTTGAGCAATGTTCGTTTTTACAACTCAACATCTAATCAGATACATCTCTCAGCTCCTCTTCTCTCGCCCTCTTTCCTCATATAACAAGGAAAAAGTACAAGACAACAACAGATCCACAGCCTGTTTTCTGAATGGAAATTTTTGGACTTGAGAATTACAGCAGCTCTTGTTCGGCATCGGCCACGGCTGACCTGACAGGAGAGCTGTCACCATCCCGTCTGCCCGGCTGCTGTTAGCTTGAACGCGGGGACCCGTCAGCCTGACAGGAAAAAAACATACCCACCACCTCTACCAGAGAAAAGAACTTAATGTCCTATTCACCCTTCCGCCCCGGCACCATTTCGAAAATTGCTCAATCTTTTCTTTTTCCCCTGTCCCCGTGACATATTATTATACATTGTTTCTGAGGAAAAGCATTTTCTATTATTGCCATTAGAAATATGAAAGTTTAGAAAGAAAAAAAAGAAAAGGAGCGGAGCATGTAGGATGTGGAAGAACATTTGGGGGAGAGAGGTGAGGGTAAAAAGCGATTGAAAGGCTGTAATTATTTGAAATAGTCTGCTAATGTGTATTATCATGTCATTAAATGTAAATGAGATGGAGCTAAAAGACCCAACGCAGAGGACTTTTGGCTTTCTGCAGAAGAAGAAAGAGATGGGGAGGGTGGGAGGAAATCTGGGGTATATAAAAAAAAAACAAAAAAAAAACTGAAATGTCAAGTCTACAGAGGCTATGTTCATTTGCGGGAACGTAAACATTTAATAAGTTGACCAACCTATGACAATTATCTAGAGGCATTGGCAAGTGTGATACATTTACAAGCAGCTACGGCAACCTACCGAATGTGTTGAGGCTGCTACTGACACACAGATAAATAGAGGGCGGACGGAGGGAGCGATTTAGTGGGAAGATCCTGATGCTGTCTGAAGTCCCAAACACAATTGTCTTGACTGTGAGTGGGTGTGCATACATGTGTGTGTGTGTGAGTGCGTGCGTGCGTGCATATGTGTTTACTCTTGCATTTGATCCCTGACGTGAGCGAGCATCATTCCACTTCAGCTGCTTAATAAGGCTGTCTGGGCCAGCAGCTCCTCGCGGCCCCCAGCCCTGTTATCAGAAACATTAAGCTGAATATTAATGGCCAGGCCCAAGACGCATGCCATTAAGCTTGGTCGGCCATTTCTCTCCCCCCCCACCACCACCACTGTACAGGAATTAATGAATCGTGGGTAAAAACAGGGGAACACAAAAGAACAAGAGCGATAGAGAAAGTGAGAGAGAAATGGGGGGCTCGGTCGGCGGCTATTTCTCAAAAAGCGGGAGATAAATACGGGCAGAAACGTAGCATGTCGCGTGTGGACAAAGGAGGAAAGAGGAGAAAAAGAGTTAGGTGGCAACATATCTAAAAATAAACTCCTGGTTGTATTTCTCTTCCTCTCGCCACATTAATAAACCAATGACAGAGCTTTGTGTCTTGCTCAAAGAAAGAAACAAGGAAAAATTATTTGGTAATGATTTGTTCGTCTCTGTTTCCTCTGGCTGAGCGGGCGCAGAGGTTTACATTTGAAATGGAACGGAGAGAGGGGAAAGCACTTATTACTCCCTAAGTGCTGCACTGGTGCAGCCTAAGCAAAGTGAGCTGTTAACGGATATAATTTGTGTAGAATAGCCAGAGGAGAGCTTTTGATATGCAGAGGAGCTGACCTCTGGACTGCCACTTTAATTGGGTTTTTAATTTTCCAGGCCATCTGACAGTATCAAACATGATCCCTGAGCTTTGCCCCGCTGATTGGAACCACCGTGACAAGAGGAGCCTGACGTTCTCTACGCTTTTCACAGGAGGGAGGACAGCAGAATGGAAAAGCGAATCAAAAAAAAGCGAGCGAGAAATAAAAGCATGCGGGCCAAAGGAGATTGGAGGGGCTTAGGATGGAAATTTGCCTTAATAGTGAGGACCTGAGTGTAGCATTGTACGTGTCTGAGGCTGAGGCTGCGCCGTTGATGGGATACCACCCTCAGAGACAGGGAGGAAAAGTGCAGGCTGCTGAAATAAAGGCTGTCACATCTGACTAGCGACAGTACACATAGGACCAAACCAGACTTCACCACTCGGAGAGGTGCAGCAGTTGTATACAGTACACTGAAGAGAGCGGGCCACATAATAGGGGCAGAATGAGGCCCTGTGAGAACTCAAAAGAGTTTAGCTAGCAACGACGTGGCCAATTAGTCGACTAGTCGGTTAAATGTTGCTACCATCGCTAGTTGGCACCTGAAATACTTCTGTAGTTGGTTAAAACTTTTATTATTTTATTAATATGTCCACTTAATATGGAAATAAGTTGCTATTGTTTTGCAAATGTTCCTATGTGAAAGTGTTGTTTATTAAAAAACGAGCATTTGTTACTAATGCTGAAAGTTGTTTTCATTTAATAAACTTTTTTTTTTTAAGTAGTTGTCGTGTTTTGTAGGAAGAGGTGCAATGTTAGGCAGAAAGTGCCACACATTTAAAAAATATATATAATCATTTGGTTACTGGAAACTGTTATTAATGGTTTCAAATCCAAAGACTCTTCGAATAAACACAATATTTTGTGACATTGTTCAACTTATCGATTACATTTTGACTGTTTTCTGGGTGTTTTTCTTTCTTTTAGACTAGTCAACAAGTCTAAACTTCTGTTTAAATGTCAGGTTTATTCGTCAATGGGAACATCCACATCAGCTACACAGTAATCGCTTCCGTGCTGCTGAAAAACCATTAGGTGTAACGTGTGGTTATTCATGAGCTGAGCCGTCCAAACACTCTCCTCCGCTCTGCAGGAAAAACTTTCGTATCTGGAAAACGCAACAGCACGGAGCGGCATGGCTTTCAAATGAGGCTACGTCGTCAAATCCTAACATGGCCCATCAACGCGCCAACCACCACAATTATCACCTGCAGCAGTCCATCTGGCTCGCTATCGCCGCACAGACAAGAGTCTGTCTTGTGGTTTTTGGACAGGGGTTCCTACTGGTGCCTGTTTGTTCAATCTGCAAGACCACACAAAGAGTTTCATCCCTCTAATCTCCTAACCAAACAAGACAGCAATTACACAGGCAGATAACTAGGGGACATTTTCATCCGCAGTGACAGTACTGGCACAGAAGTGTGTCTGTTGTAGACAGAAGAAGCGAGGGAGAAAGACAGAGGGAGAGGGAGAGAGAAGGAGACTGTTGTCCTGTTTGAAGAAAAGAGAGGCTCACCTGCCAGTCAGAATACACAGAGGCAACTGTGACACACACTGTAGTCATTACAAATGGGCAGGGTTATCTCAAAGACCACTGGAGGAGGGTGAGCAGGTCCGGGCCTGCCAACAGCATGCGACAGTTATTGACTAACTGCCATATTTAGCCACGTTATTAATGCAGAGGAATTTATTTGTTGCCGACTCGAATTGGATTCCCCCCCGGCCGAGCCTAAACATCTGTGTTAAACTCTATAAAATTCTAACTACCAAAGTTGAAAGAGAATGACTCATGTCCTTGGGAAACGTGAGAATGTGAACGAAATCGTTGGACAGGATCATCATTCAGACTTAAGTCAGTTCCATGACATGCATTAGACAAATGTAGCTATTTTTCACAAGTAGTGGAATACATTACAGTTGGGATTGAGAGTAATGTACCTTTCTTGGCACCACAGAGATTCTTCAACCTTTAGTCATTAAGAAGTGGGAACTTTTCCACCTTTTCCTTAAAGTTCACGTTCTCGTTGAAGCTAAATTACTCTGTCCAAAGGTACTCGTAAAAAACCAGACGATGACAAAATCCTTTTAACGTGTCAGGAAATGCAGGGCTGTTATATATTTGTAAGTGTGAGGTGCATGCCTGCTAACCCACACTGTACAGTCAAATCTGCATGCATAAGCAGTCTCCCGCGCGCACGTGGGCTCCCGTGCACACACTCGAGTGGGGAGCCCGCCGTAAAGTCACGCTCACGTACACACACATACGTACGCCGAAATCTCATTAGAGCCTTTGTTAATTGCAGCAGACAAATGCTAATGGTTCAGGCAACAAAGCAGCTGTGTGTATGAAAAATGAGAATCCACAAAGTAATTATTACATCCAATATTAATTTAATTATACCGTTTTGTGTGATACAGTAATTTAGGAGGGTTTTTCTAATCACACACACTCTTGAAATAAATTAGGAGTTACGGAGGCACAGGGGAGCTGAGGATTTCTCCAAAGGCTCACTAGGGGGGAAATAGCATCATTCTCTTTCAGAGAGCCGGGATTTTCACGTTCAAATTAAAACGCCACTGTTGCACTCTCATCAAATGTGAGAGCAGAAGAAAGGGAGCGGGGACCTCTATGTGTTGGGATTCTGTGCCAGAGAAACACAGCCAGTTTGTTTGTTTTGTTTTTTCCTTCCTCCGGGTGGCCATGCTTTGCATTCGGCTGATGAGGGATCCGGCGAGACAGCGGTGTGGCTGTCAGTACGTTGGCTGCGAGTGAATAAAAAATTAAATTATTAATCATCTCTCCTGGGCCCGGTTTTGCCTCTTCGCCTCTCTCTCTCGCGAGCCTCAGAAATGTAATTGCAGTTGTTTTTCTACAGTATATAATCAGTCGCCGGAGAGTTGGTGCTATTACAGACACCCGACAAGGGAGCTTTTGTTTTAATCTTTTGATTCCAAAGTCAGGTTTCTTTTTTATCTGCTGTGGTGTACACAAAAGCAAGTTTGATTGGCAGGGAGTTTGCATCTTTCTTTTTTTTTTCCTCCCCTCTCTCTCTCTCTGTCATGTAAATTGTTATTGTCTTTTACCTCAAATTGCCTGAGAAGTTTGTCAGATGAATGGATCCGCAGCGGCACCCTTTCTTCCACGGACTTGTACACCACACAACACGCAGGATGGCCGGCTATAATTCAAACAAACACACCTTGGCCCCTGGCTCGTGCGAGGCTGCGTCTCCCCGCGTACAAATTGGACAGATGTATGTGAACGGTCTCTGCCATTGTACCTTCTTTTTTTTGTGCGTGCGTGTCTCACTCTTTCCCTCCCTCCCTCCATTTTTTTTTTATATTCACACTTTTTAATAAAGCTGAACATCTCGCCTCTGGACGTCACATGGACGGACAGCTGTGCCGGTGGTCGAGGTGAAAATCAACCCCAGGACATGTCAAAGAGTGAGATTTCCAGTCCTAAAATTAGATGAGAAACCTGGGTGTCTGTGAAGGGTGGGAAGGAGAAGGAGAGAGAGGAGGGAAGGAGCGCAGAGGGGTGAAATAAAGTGTTAGAGAAGCACGTCCACCCCTGGCTAGTTACTGTAAATCAGGTCCCTGAATGACTAAGGGTTACACCTCAGGAAGTAGCTTCCTGGAGTCAAAAGTGCAATGGTATTTATATAATAACACTGTTTCATTCCAACATCCCCCAGTAACAGAGTAATGGGGCCTCTGCCAGCAGCGCCTTAAATGCTCTAATGGCAGAATTAAAAACAGGGGATGGCAATGAACGGATGTAAATTAACAATCACCTCGCTATTACAAAACTTGTACGCGCACCCACGCTTACACATCCACACACACAGGAAGTCGGCACGCCAACTAGCTCCCTCCGTCGAGCCATGGGGAATTAGAGGAGCATCTGACAAAAGTGGGGTCATTGTTTTCTTAGCTGCCTGGTAGACCTTTTAAGTTAGCGCTAACATAGAAGGAGCTAATTGTTTAACCGGACGGCGAGTGATGAAAGGTATTCTTGGGTATTCGGTTTTAGATTAATTATTTTGCAGCAAAATGCTCAAATCATGAAATTTTTACACCCACGTTTGCTAACTTGCGGTCTTCTCCTTCCGTGCCTATTTTAGCACGTCGCTATGCCTCCTCGCCTCCAATTGTCGAACAGTGGCGGCGTGTTAAACATGCACAGGAATGCGTATCACATGCACATGCTTTATACAAAAAAATCCACTTGCAAAAACATCGCCCCACAGCGCTACTTGTGGTCAAAAAACTCAGTGGGGCACCTTTATAAAGAAGCATATAATACTAGGTAGGTAAAAATACATTTTTATGCAGATGAATGACCCCTGTTCTTTAGTATTACATTATGTCATGTTAATCTGTTACTGTTCTATTCACTATTATTACATTTTAATGCTGTAACAGGTTGAAGTGAGGCTAATTTTAATAACTGTATACATAGTTTGGTTGTTTCACCTGCTAAAAAAGTAAAGTAGCTAGTTATGTATTAAAACTATAGAATAAATGTAGTGAAGTAAAAAGCACAAATGGAATTTACAGATGGAATGTAGTGGATTTTAAGTATAATATATCTAATAATATAATTACCTCATATTGTAGAGTAAAAGCAAAGGTGAATTTCACAGTGATTACTTTCTTTTTTGGTATATATATTAATGTTTGTTGTAGTTGTGTTGCAATTTATTTAATTTACTTTTCTGTCTTGTTGCTTATCCTCAAATAGTTTGCGACACAGAAGGTCAGGCAACCTCTGCTGTTAAAATACTTTGTACATAATTAACGCACAATGTTATTGTAATTAAAGGAAATCCACACATGGGGATTTTACCCTCCTTTCACCACAAAGCCTTATGTTCTCTTTTGGGACAGGAAACGTTCGAGGGATCAAACTTAGTTCACATGTTACAGGTGGTTAAGATATAGCTACAATTCAAGCGATATTCCTCCGGGGGAACCTCTAGCCCTTGAGTATTTACAGTAACAATAGGGTCTGGCATGCTGCCCATGTTGCTGCCACATGGCCGTGTGTGAGTGTTTAGTAGGAGGGCGAAAATAGCGGACAAGTGGGGAGAAGAAGCGGCTGGCAGACCATATTTAGGATTTTTTTTTTTTTTTTTTTTTTTTTTGCAAAAGGTTTAAAGGGAAAATCCAGATCCCCACTGAAACAAATGATGTCAATTTTTCATGAACTTATCTGTACTCCCCAATGCTCCTTCCAGGACTGATATTGCGCCATTATTCACCCACCTAAGTAGAAATAAATTGATGGATTATCATTTGAGTTTATTCAATGGCTCAAACCTTATGGAAGGAGAAAAGAACAGTCCTTGCCATTTAGGTTAATGGTTAAAAATGTGTATGAGTGTTTAATGTGCCTGCAGTGTTTGCTCTGTAGGGGTCTCACGGGGGAGAGGAAGATGGCTGTTCTGGGTCACTGGGGTGGGGACGGCAAGAGCTTAGTCGATTAGCCCAAACTCTTATTTAACCACATCAGGCCCGGCTGGCAGGCAAGGCAGGCAGGCAGGCAGGTTCGGGCACACTCAGGCTTTTTGTTGTCCTATTATTCCGCTCGATGATTGAGATAATAAGCAAGGCTTTTCTCTCTTACCCTTTAAACCCCCCTCCCCCCCATCCACCCACTCACCCACCCTGACTCTTTCTGTCTCGTTTCTCCTTTAAATGTCCTGTTGTTCCACTCTGTCATTTCCCGTTGCTATTTGCATTTTTCCTTCTCTTCTTTCTCAGACAAGGTCATTTATGGATTTGGCGCTGGCTGTTTTAAGTTTTTTTTCCCCGCACCGATCCTTATCAGTCCACTTTTATTCTTTTCGCTGTGAATCAAAACCAAGCCTGTGAGTTTTTAATCTTGATTTTCTATTTCATAAATTCATCACCTTTAAACACATAATATCCTATGTCTTTGCAGTGAAGCGGTGGTCTTTTGGCTATTATTACTTGGGATATTTAAGAACGTGAGCAGGGGGGTAAGTCCCTAGATGACCTCAGACGGTTTTTCCTCTACAGTCGAACATGCCACGCGCTTGCCTCCATAAGCTCATCAGAGAGGGTTTTTTTGATATTGTTGTGACAGATGCACAGTGAAATCTATGCTGTAATTAAAATGTGTTCCCGTTTAGTGTTTGTCCTGTTTTCCTCTAAGCCCATCCATCTTCTAATGCCTTGGTAAACGCTTCTGACCCCAGATGGCTCAGATGGATCTGCGAAGCATATATACTGCAGCACCCAGGCACAGCGGGGCACACAAACCTCTTTACTGTTACAGTCAACATGGTAATGCTGAGATAATAACATTACAACAGAGCTAGTTAAGTACATTTAAACTAACTCTGACACAGATCTTAGGGCCAGACTACATATGTTGAGGGATTTGAATACAAGGTACTTTAAGGTTAAGTGGCGGGGGGGTTTACCCCTCCCCCTCTGCAGTACCCCCCGCAATGCCTGATTCTTCGTTTGCTTTTGTATAAACCCAAAATAAGGAGATTTGAAGAGATAAAAGTAAAGGGCACTTAAATCTGCTAACACACTTATAGTATTGTGCAGTCTAGTATAGTCCAGCGTGACAAGGGCTTCAAATCAGTCAAATGTCGCTGCTTTGAAAGATTAACGAGAGGAACATGACTTAGTTCAAGAGAAGCTGTTGCCTGGTCCCACAGACATCACCTATTCTAGGCTATGATAATGTAACAATTCAAAGGGGCACTCCAGCAATTTAGTATCACGCTTTCATTTAGTAAAGGGAAACAAAGGAGACATATTTCTAAAAAAAAACGCTGAAACGCAGCAGAGGCTGATGCATCCTGACTTTTAGTCCCCAGTGAGGCTAGCATGGGTAATCCTGATGTGGATCCCCAGAGAGCTACAGATGACATTTAGCATTTTCACAGTACTCTGACACACAAACTGAACTTCATGCGTGGAATCAGTGGATTTCTCCCGTCATACCATTTTCAGGGACAGGACCGGAATAACCAATGCTACGAACTAAACTAAACCCCCCAAAAAATGTTAAAGATTGCAAAGATTTATAGTATTTATAGATTTATAGATTTATAGTAACACATTTTATCTGATTTACATTAAACATGTGGCTAAAAAAAATTACAAAATGCTTCTCATGAGAGAGGATGTTAATACTGTATATGGATTCTGAGTTTACACTTAATCTTAAAAATGTACATATGGGCATCATCTAAAAAACTATTCTATCCACATTCTGTTTTTAACAATAACTGATCATATAGATTGATCCAAGTGTATGGAAGGGGTCAGTTAGGGTCCAAAGGTCAGCCGGGGACAGGTGTTGTAGAAGGAGTAAACCCAGGCCTACTAGATACAGATATCATCATGGTTGGAGAGGACCTTCACGTGACCCCAACCTGCCATTAGGGACTACACAGATAGATGTCCTTATCTTTCCCTGCAGCTCCCCCGCAGCTAGCTGACAGAACTGGGAACTGTCAATCACCGCTGACATGTGACGTCTTACTCAACCAGGAGATGGGACAGCACCAGACGAATCACTTCTAAATGACAAATCACTGTCGTGGGGGTGGTTTATCACCGTTTTGTCTCGGCGCTGAGATATGTCTATCGCTGATTGAGGATAAATATGTGTTTGGTTAGAAGTGATATTCGTGTGATAGTCGGGTCGAAAAATGTCTCCACAAAAGGGAACTTTAAAGCACGAGTTAGCACGCGGAAAAAACAAAACAAAGGGAAACCCACAAGCCACTGTACGAGGTTCAAACACCTGATTTCACAAACAGGTGGCGTGAATAAGAAGCGGGATTCACTTCAGTTAAGTGGTGATAATTGAGTGCTGATCTTTGGTCCTCCTCTCCCTCTGAAGCTGACAGCCTTGGTGACCTCCTCTTTTTTCGTTCCCTCTTACATCCCAGCCGCTTCCTTATATGGCGAGCTATAATGATACACGTTGTAAAGTCTGTGTAAGCACTACCTTCAGACACTAAAAGTGACCCTCAAGAGTGTAATGGGGCTATATTCCTCCTGGCATTGTGAGAAAGGTGAAAAAAAAAACAATTTATAACTCTTTGTACTGCCACTTAAGGACTCCCATCACCGGTTTATTTGCGGCGAATGAGGAAGCTTGTAATTTTCACTGTTTCTCGAGGAAAATAGGTATGTTTAAGAGGGTGAATAGCAGGTTAAGCTGCGGGTTCAGGGTTGGTGTTTTGCTGCACATGTTTTTGTGTTTGTGTAGAGACGGGATAAAGATGGGCACAGTGAAAACATGCAACAACATTATGACTACGCGTGACCTGCAGTGGTCAGCGAAGCAGAATTGTTAACCGCAGATGTTACATGATATTCTCTATATTGATATTTCAATAAAAAATACTCATTGTCGAATTCATTGGCAAAAAACTGTTCAGTTAGCCACAGTGTTTTCATATTTACAGTATAACCAGTGACAACCAGTGGGTTCCCCGGGGTCAGGGTCACACACTGGGCCCAGTTTGTATGTAAATAAAGACGACAGAGTATTAAATATTAGTGAAATGTACAAAATATTAAGGAGCAAATCCAAAAAACAGTTCCTAATATAATAACAATAGAAGTAGGAGCGTTGGTGCAAGAGGAAACTAAAAACACAAGATGACAAATTGCAGCAGTAGCAGGCTGCTGCCCGGGATGGTTTACAGTGTATTTGTAACCAATTTTTAAATATTTACATTATACAATATTTTCTTCAGTAGGAACCAGTGGACTTGAGTCTGCGAGCTACATCAGGGTAGGAAAGCTGGAAAGTCGTATGTTCATGAGAGTAACACCTATTTAGAATATTACCAGCTAGGCCTACGTGATGTCATGATATATATTGTGCAACAAGAGAAAAGCATCTGTTGTTTAACAATAATCAGTGTTGTTCATTCGTTGTGTCACAAATCACACTAGCACAATTGGTGTCCATCTGTAGGGCGCGGATGCAGGCAGGAAACTGCATGAAGGCGACGCAGATATTGGAGGAGACTATGAATGTGGACACAGGACGGGAAAAAACACAACAGGACTCTGACCGACCAAGACCAAACAAGAGCTTGTATGAAAAAGGAAGGGCTAGTTCTGATACAACGTCACAAACCAGAAGACATTACTTACCATAAATACATTAATATTACAAATGATTAATTATTAGCCACTTGTTTAATTCAAATTGATAATAAGAAAAAGGGATTTCCATGTGGTTATATAGTAAAATATTGTGTTATGTATCGTTATTTGTATAGGAAATGTGTTATATCATGAGATTGTAGTCATATTGCAGAGCCTTATCCTTTAACAAAATGCTTTCTTGCATATGCTTTTGCTATAACTCAGGAATAGCGAAATATAAATGGTTAAAATCTGTGAGAAATATGTTTAGAACAGTCCCAACAGGATAATCTGGACCAAAGAAGAAATTGGAAGGGAAAGAGATAACTGGATTCAGCTTAATCAGGCTGTTACTTCTGTTCGACACTGGCTTGAGTCAACCCCAATAAGCTTCTCGTTTGCCTATTAACTTTTAAAACTGCAAGTTATAGTAGTGTTTTTTCCTCTACACGTGGCCATTTTTTTTTTATACCCAAAGGCTTCTTCATCTCCAAAAGCAGGTTTAATTCTTAGGAGGGGAAAAAAAGCATATTTCACTCCTGTGCTCGTAAAGATTACACAGGGAGTAAGAAACCCAGGAGCTGTTGGTATTAGCAAGGCCGGGAAATTACATCTTCTTTGTTCAATAAGTGCTTGGACTGTTAATCGGCCCAAGTATGAGACTATGGACCACAAGTGGAGTGAAAGCCTCTGAAAGCCCTAGTCCACATGTTCATCTGCGAGAGGGAGAGGGGAAGGAGAGGACGAGA
Organism: Diplodus puntazzo; assembly: GCA_963678695.2. Lineage (NCBI taxonomy): Eukaryota > Metazoa > Chordata > Actinopteri > Spariformes > Sparidae > Diplodus > Diplodus puntazzo. The sequence continues at coordinate 10,219,242 of OZ023175.1, forward strand.
GACGAGAATGCGAGGAAGTTGGAACGAGAAAAGCTCCTCGCTATCTGAGCCGAGGTTTCCCCGTGTATTTATACGAAAGATATTTATTCAATTTCTGAACTCTGGGGACAGCGGATGATAATCCGTTAAATGTCTGCACACACCTTCCCTGCTACTGGCACCTTATTAAAATATGTAGATTAATTTGCGACCGGTTCTGCATGCGATTAGAGCGGCTGGATCGGGTGCTCGAGATTCAGCTCATATTTGTAATCTTCTAAATTTAACGGCGGAGTGAGAGCTTGTCAATTAAATGGGGCCAAGATGATGGGGAAGAGTGAGATTCATCTTCATCTCCTTGTTTTACGCTCGAGTGGCCGCAGAGTTATCATTTACGGGCGCTTCAGATAATTGGCAGCAGTTTTGTTGAGCACCTCCGGTTCAGGATGAATTTGTATTCTTCAGCCAGATAGCAGCTCAATGCGCTTTTGGCAAAGTGCAGCCAGGCTTTGTCAATTACAGCGCGTGTCACCGGGAAAAAAAATATCATGTCACTCCAGATGAGAGAAAGGCATTAAGAGCGGAATGAGGCAAAATAAGATCTTATGGTATTTATGTCATTTTCGGTTGAAGGTGATTGATTTGCACTTTTCATTCTTTACGTGTTGGGATTTTTTTCCTATTAATTTGACTTTGACAGAAACTTGATTTCAAATACAGGACGCTTCCGTGACAAGCCAGCAAAGACCAGTTAAAACTGCATTAATGCTGTGTATAATGTCCAACTCCTTAGTACAGCATCATTAGTAGGAGTGAAGTCAAGTGAAGTGATCTGAAGCAATCCAGTCTTTGCTTATCCTCCGTCTCACATGCTGATGTGACGGCATCTTCCATCCACCTTAAAAATTCATGCCTTATTTGCCTTTTTTCATAAATTATACCTCTAACATACAACCGAGCAGCTCTTCATCTTTTCGTGTATGGTTAATGCTCTGTGCAGGTATCCAGCGCCCGCCCTCCATTAACAATAATGTAAGGCCTTTGTTTCCCTCTATAGTCCATATTGGCAGCTGGTCCTTCATTGTCAACCTTTGACTGAGCTGAATGAGACAACGGAACAATGATCTGACAATGAGGTTCCCGCATAAAAACCTCTTTGTCATCAAACACAATAACGCGATTTGGGTTAATTAAATCTAAGCTAATAGGCAGTGATTGAGCCCCACATTTGACTCAAATCAAATTAGCTGTGCCTCCAGACAATGTCGCTGCTCCATGGCTGCGGTGCGGGCGAGGTCGCGCGGGTCTCCAGAACAGGTTTGGATTGATCTGTCCGGAGGAAATTATCTCCCGCTCGAGCCACAATCAATACGGCGAAAGGTAAATCACAACGGCAACATAGCCTACATGCCGTTCGGCCGGGGGTATTCCTATTGAATCAAATTCATGGTGAGCCCTAAGTTGTTTCGCATTGCATTCGTAATTTTGTCCAGGTAACAACCAACTATCAAACTCAGTCTCACTGTGAAAACTTTTTCAGGGGGAGTAAAGTCGACCTGTTGTGCTCCTTGACAGATATAGCCAGGGGGCTCTCCTTCTCTTTGACCAGACTGCAGTAAAGACCCCAGGGCTCAAGAAAGACAGAGGTGAAAACATGCGTGCACACACACACACACACAGAGCTGTCATGACAGTGTCTAGTTTCACCTCCCCTCAGCATTTCTCCATCCCTCCGGCAGGATTTTGCAATTCCGCTTTTCACCCACTTTGACGGTGAAAAGTTTTAGCTCGAATCTAAAAAAAAAAAATCTTCAGCTGCATCATTTTGGCGCCGTGATTAAAAAAAAACTAAATCTCAGTTGGACAAATTAAGCATTCAGGTGGAGTAAGTAAGGGGGTTCTCTCTAAGCAGTAGAGCCCGCAGTGGAGTCGGGCCAACCTCAGAATGTAGCTACATTGGTCTGGACAGGAAAGGTACTCTGGTGCTGAGTGGCCAACCAGACAGCAAGACAGGATTAGAGGCCGCTCCTGACATTTGGCACAACACCCAACTGGGGGCAGAGTTAATTTCACAGTGAGGGGTCAGGGGTCACAGGCCTGACCCGAGTGCTGCTGGCAGGCTGCGAGATAGAAGACATGCTCGAGCGCCACCGTTCTGTTGGAAAAATAAAGTACACTAAAGACGCAGTTCTGCAAATACAAGAACGCGCGTATCACGAATACACCACGGATGAAAACATGCAGCATTCGGACACACGGCAGATAAGTGAAGTTGATGTTCTTCGTATGTCTGCGGACGCGGGTGAAACTCTTGCGTATGGCTACCACGGCGAGCGTGTGTGTTTGCACATGCATTTCTGTGCATAAGTGTGTCTCACAGTTGGGTGTGTGATGGGTTCAGAGCAGGAGCGGCAGGGCCTCCGTGGTCGTTCAGTCCTTCAGTCAGTCACTTCCTTTTGCTTGACTGCTCTGCTCAGCCAGGCTGAAAGCTGCTCCGTTGTCAGGTTGGAGTGTGCTAATTAGGCTCCAGTTTAATTTTCCAGGATGCTCTACTGCCCTTTAAATGGCCATTTCAAATTCAAAGTGATGGTAATTGTACCGTGGCATGCTGATCTTGTAATCACCCTGGGATTTTCTTTTTTTTTTTTTGTCTTGGTATTCTTTCTTTTTTCTCAACCACGTTTTACCTTATTTATTTAATCGTGTTTTTTTATTTATTTAGTTTTAAATCTGGATCTTTACTGCTTTCTGCAGAGATCTTAAGTGGGAGGCTACAAACGGTGCTCCTCTGCTTGAAACGCTCACCGGGTTCTGCAGATAGGGGGTCAAAACTACTGTGGGTCTTAACCAAACGTTAATTAAACATCTCAGGAAGAAAAAAAGAAGGGACTTTGGTTAAAAGTAGGCCGTCACAAGCAGGAAGCTAAGAAAAAAAGGCATAATAATCAGAGACACTTCTTTCGCTCTGTGTTATTAGTCACAGTAAAATGTAACTCCCAGGGGTCACTGGGTCACATACTCCACTAATCTGCTTCAAAGACAGCAATGGCCAACTTTTAATGACACATTCAGCGGGGCGGGAGCACGCACAAACTAAGAGAAAAGGCAGAAAATTGACAAATTACACTACTCTGAGAATGGATTCGGGGTGATTAACCTCATGTTACATTTTTTCATTTGGCTTACATCCCAGTCCAACTCGCCCAGATTAAACTGGTTGATGAGGAGAGCAGCTGGAGTTATGAGAACACTGGAAAAAAGAAAGAGTAATTTTGATAGCCTCCTGGAAGAGTAATTGGGGTTAATGAGTGGTACTGCACAAGAGGAAATTATTACATTTGTTCAAACTATGAAAGATTTCAGTGGCAGACATTACACACAAAAAAAAGAATCCAAGGCGATAGTTCCCTAATGATACAAGATTTGAGAAATGTACATTCATGCATTAGCCCCTATGGCAATTGCTTTATTTTTGTTTCAATGAGGCCACGTTTGCCTTTGAAATCACCTCAACTTTTCAATGAGAGCGTCTCCCTTCCCCGTCTGTTTGGACCCGGGCAGAATTCCTTTTGTCTATTGTCATTTGTTTAAAAAATAAAAATAAGAAGAAAAAAATAGGCCACATGCCACTTAATCAAAATTCCTTAAGCAAAACAAAACTTTCTAAAGAACATAATCAATTTCGCTTCCTGAATCTTAATTGATTCCAGCGGGTGCATTTCCTTTTGTTAAAAGTGGAAATACCCTTGCTGTTTGATGCTATTTACTCTTGTCCTGGGCTAGCTTTGCTTTGTCAGGTGAGGTTTTATTTCTTCTTGAAAGGGATTCCTTGAAGTGACTCGGGTGTCAGGTTTGTGACGCTTCCTCTTTTCAATTGTCTTTGCACTCCGAGGAGATGTGAGGATGGGCGGCTCCTCAGCCGTCACAATATTGATACTGTACGATGGCTGTCGAGGCACAAGCCCCTGCTTCTAATCTGCCCTGACAGACCATGCAGCACATGAATGATAGCAGGTGTGACATCACAAATAAGAGAGAAATCAACTGAAGTGAGAGGGGAAAAAAAAGAAAACAGAATAAAAATGAGAAAAAGTTTTGAGGGATTTTTTTTTTATTTATTTATTTAATTCTTTAATAAAAAAAAAAGATGGTTGGATGGAAAAGAGATGGAGATCTATTGTAAGACTCTCTGCACACTCTTTTTTTATTTCTCTTTTCTCTCATCCAACATCCATTATCCTTCTCTCCTTCTGTTCTGAGCTGGAAGAGATGGCTGATGGGACAGTGGCCCGGGCCATTCATTGTGGCAGTGTCAGCAGTGGATTTATTTTCGCTTTAGTGTGCAGGGGGAGAAGCAGGACAGGATGCTTAAGACTGTAGAACAAAGGCATACAATAGACTCCTTCAAAGACACCTTGAAGACACTGATTCATCAGTCAGACAAGGAGCCTGTGGGCAGGTGTCTGGCCACAATGGGTCACTCACAGATACACACAGGCACACACACACACACACACACGCACACAAACAAAAGGCACAGAGAGAAAACACACATGCCAGCTAAATCAACTACCAGCTTTCATTGGGATCCTGTAAGATAGATGGGTCCTGGATGGCACCTTTGTCCCACGACGCAATGGGCTCGGCAGCACGAAGCTCTTTGTTAAGCACAGCCAATACCTTCACTGTAAGCATCGTGAACACCAGGTGAAAGTTGAGGGATATCCTCACTTTTTTTAATTCAGCATTTAGTCATTAAACATGATGTTATCTTGAATATGTTTTATCTTATATAGTAAATATGAATGGTTAAGGCAATAAAGTGACAGAAAATAGCCCAAGTTCAGATCAAATTCCGTGTTCTGTCCAACCAGGAGATCAAAACCAAAAAGGTATACCAAAGAGTTGCAGCAATTATTCAATTCATTATTAATATGGTACACTTTTCTAGCCAAAAAGCCAAATATTCTCTGATTCTCTGATTTGTAATTGTTGGTTGGACAGTACAAAACATTTTACAATGTCACACTCGGTTCTGTGAAAGTGTGATAAGCCTTTTCCCTCACATTTTTTTTTGACATTTCATGAACCAAGTAACTAACTGAGAAAGATAAATATCAGATCATTTGATCAGAAAAAAATAATGATTAGAAACTGAAAAAAATGAGAAAAGTTTCTATTCTGCAGTAAAAAAAAACCTAGAACATCTAGAACTTTGTTTCATATTTTGTTGAACTGTGTACTGACATAACCTAGAGTTCTGTAATTCTAATCGAGGTAACAGCGTGTCTCATTCGGTCACCTGTTGCTATAATTTCAAGAAAAAAATTATCATGGTATACATGAGAGAATGAGGAAGACAGTCAGCAAATGTGAGTAACCATAATGATTTAAAATTCTCATAAAGTTCCTCGTCCATGAACATTTCTGCCTGAGTCACATCAGAGCTTCACTGGGAACACAGATAAAGACTCCCAGGATCCCACGCTGCACTTCTCTTTTGTTTTCATTGTTTTGACTAAGAGAAATTACATAAAATGTGCTTAACTGGCTTTTTAGTTTGAGCTCCAGTAAGATTCAGCTTCCTGAACAGAAAAGGAAAAAGTCTACATATCAGTAATACATAACAGATTTCTCCCCCTGCTGCCATTTTTGTTGATTGTAATAGCGAAGGCTCAAAATGATATGTGTTTGTACGTTGGAGCAGGTGGGTAAATACAGAGCGGCTCCGTATCCCGGCGCTGTCAGAGTTTGATATGACAATAAGAGGTTTGCTTGGTCATATTGTGTGCGTCCGGGGCTATTGTGGGGCTTTGAAGAACCGGGGCGTGAGTGACGAGGTGAGAACGGGGAGCAAACGTCTGAATCGGGCACCGTTTCAATTACAGCCCACTATGAACAGGATGCCGGCTCTATTTCTAAAAGGCGTCTTCACCGGACAGCTACAGGTCGCGTGTATTTTCTCAGAGTAATTTCCTATGAATCTAGAAAATTCAGCTAAAACGTATCTGTATTCATAGTCATGAAACATGAAAATGCAGGAATATGTTTTGATTTCTTTTGCATACTTATTTTTAATTGCATACCGATCATCTGTATAAAGCTACTATGCAGCTATGTAGCTTCAGTGATAGAAGCCAAACCCTCTCCTGAGAAAATTATGTTGTTTTTCTCTTACTTTTTTGTCTCGTTGCCAATCTAAATCCCCCCCACACCCCCCCTCTGTCCCACAGGAAAGACTCTTGAAATTGTTCATTTACCGAGAGGAAGAAGTTGAAGGCCGGGACATTCTTTTTTTCTGTCAGATTTGTAAAGATTATTCCCATCATGATCCTATTAGCCACAGGGAGAATGTGACTACTTAAGATGGATTTATGGAAAAATAGCTATCCCCAAAAAAACATTGGTGGGTGGACGAATCCAAGCCCCCCCCCACCCCCCCACCCCCCACCCCCACCCCCACCTCCTCCACAGAACTTATTCCCTCTGCAAATTCGATTCAAGAGGCTACATTTGTGTTCTCAAGGCCAACAAGTCTGAAAGTCATAATCCCAGACCACAAGTACCACTTCACGTTCCCAGCAGGCTCCTTTCCTGGAACTTTGAGATTGCTGAGGCGGAGCTGATTTGGCAAGGGATTAATCTGCCCGAGCACCTGCAGTTTCTGTAACCAGCCATTGCCCGACCCACAGACAGCGGGTTACCAGAGGTAAAACTACTGAAATCTCTTTTTTTTCAAATTACCATCTAATCCCCTTTCAAATTGTTTCATAACATTGCATATCTTTTCATATTTTTTAGTTTCAAGTAGATATAGGCCTGCAGTATTTACTTTTTATGTCAAAGACAAATCTACAATTCGCTGAACTCAAAGCTCGTTCTTGGTTTGTTAATGAAAGAATTCATTCTCGTGCACTCATCCCTAATGAGTGAGGTTTACCTTCCCCTGCCCTCGCACAGTTTATTTTCCTCAGGTCAGAATCCCCAGCTCAAGGCCCCCATGGCTGGCGCCATATGTGAGCAAAGCAGGGGGTGGTGCAGTGGAAGCCTGCTGGTCATGCCACTGAGCTCAGGTAGGTTCCCCGAGCCGGATCCCCCCCACCCGGGCACCCAGGGGAGAGGAGGTGTTAAAACCTGAAGGGCCTTTGCCTGGTCCCCCTGAGCATGCAGCCATCTGCTCCCCGCCCACGCCCAGCTGGCCACCTTTGATCCCACCAAATTTGAGCTAAAACGAGGATGATGACTGAGGTCTTCCAGTTTGCTCTGGAGAAGCGGGGAGAGGAGGAGGGAGGAGAGAGGAAGAGCAGAGGTTCACGGACTCGAGATGGAGAGAGAACTTGGTGATGACACGGCGGCAAGTCCCAATTTAGAAAGTGTGCATTCTCTCTCACAAATGTGTTTCCACCTAAAAAAAAAAACAAAAATGACACATTGTTCTGAGAATGCATGCAGCCTGCGAGACAACATGCAATTTGTCCTCAAACTTATCTGTCAAGGAGCATAAAGATTGTGGAGCCATACTGTGTTAACGTCCGAGGGAAATGTGTCATTAACAATGCATTGTATGCAGTACAAAGAGAAAATTACAGGTAGATTGTCCATTAATACATGAAAATATATGAAATCCTACCATTTATCTTCCCTAATGGCTCGAACGCAGCGCGCCCATGGCAATGTAATTGCAACATCTCATATCTCTAATTAAAACGTGTCTCTCAAACAGATGTAAAATGTGACTCGGGGTCAATTAAAATTGATATCAAAATGATCAGAATTACTCTCTTACACAGAAACATATGGATCTGAGCCAAATGGCTTATATTCCCCCGTGATTAAAAGGGGATTTTGAACCGAATGACCAATTCAGTGATGAATCAGTGAGGGAGCACACAATCAGCATTTTGCTCCTGCGACCCAGGACCAAATTGATTCCGCAGAAAATATCATGTGAATAATTAAGCGCATTGATTAAACAGTGAGATAATATTTAATTAAGGTGGCTCATTAGAATTTCTTGTGCGCCACCATTAATGGGTCATTAACACAATTAATTAATTAAGCACCCTCTAACTACCAAAAGGAATTCAATCTATAATGAGTACATGTTTTTGAAGAAGTTAATTAGCTAATCCCTGCTCCCACAAAGTCTTGTGTACAGGATCTAATGTGAACTACAATTACTGCTAAAACTTGCTGAAGTTCTTGTGAAGGATGGAGCCTGAACAGTTCTCAACATGGGAGAAGAATCTGTGTATGGTACATGTTAAGTTTGAAGTCTATGTAATGAGACAAAATGATAAGAAAGAATAATTAAGTTTGACTTTGTTCATTCTTTAAATTATACTTCAAATGAAAATCTTCTCACTTTTGTTTAAGGAGCAGCAACAAAAATACAAAAAAAATAAAAAATAAAAAACAAGTGGAGGTCTGTGACATTGCACATTCTTATTTGTAAACCCTTGCCATGAAATATTTTGGGAATGCTTGATCTATATTCTACAGAGGGAACAAGGTAAGGTGGAAAAGTGACAGCTAAAGCAGCCCTGTGTGTGATCAGGGGTGGGCTCCCCCGGTGCGATCCCTCACCCCTGTAGCGTGAACAATCCTCAGACGTGATCTGCCAGGCTAACCGGCTTGCATAAATAAAATCGGTTATCTCCCCATCCCTTTGCCTCCCTGTCCACACCGGGGCTGTATTTAATCACGCGGGGGCCGACAGGATGGGGTCGTTTTTCTGCCGGAATAATCAGAGGGCCTCCATGTGTCCTGGTCATACGTATTAATCCTGCCTTCCTATGGCTGGCCTTATCAGCTCCCAAAGCCAACCTCTCATGGGATCTGGGCTGCTGTCTCAGCGCCCTCTAATCTGCCCTGAGAAATTGTTAACAGGATGTAAATGCGTCCAGGGATGATATATGGCTTCTTGTATAACATACATGTTATTGTTAAGCGTTTTGCATGCGGGCTCCGAGATTATGCACACAGAGAATGGGAGAGATGGTATTGATTGATGGAATAACAAATGTCGAATATCGTTTTAGATGCAAATGATCACACAGGGTTATGGGACAAATCTCCTTTTTGCCGCTTATGGATATGGACAAAGATGAAATAGTGGAGGGATTGGAGGACTTATCTCAGGCAGCTATTTTGGTTTAATGGAATGTACATGGTGGTGAGGCGGATAGGTGGATTGTGCTATCTTATGTGAAAGTGTATATCGGTGTGGCCTGTTTAAAATTTGGATTTCATGAACTGACTGCAAAACCTCACTGGAATGATATGAGTCATGTTTTCTTCTTCTTTTTTTTAAACATTTTAAGGTGTCATTTGCAATTAGGGCTTGAGACACTGAGCGAGTACAAGACGTGTGCTCTTTCTTTATGTCACCAATCAGAGAATGTAGTCACTGCTTGTAGTGTTTGAGCATTTTGACAAGAAATCCTCTCCTGCCAATTTTGTGCAGAACCTGGTTCAACTTCAGCTCATGTTCTGATGTGTTTTCTATTTTCATGTATACCGTTTCATCCTGTTTCTGTCAGCAGGAAGGGGCGTATCACTGATACACATTGAAAACGTCCACACCAAGCTGTCAAAAAATTGCATTTTTGAAACATCAATAAAGTATATGGTATACAGTGCGCTGTCAACTATGAGCGGTATATTGTATCTTATTATCAGTATATGTATCTGTATGTCCAAAGAAAAGCTCAAATGAGAACTGCTGGGCCTCTACTCTGAAACAGAAAAAGGATCATTAATCTACATCGTCCAATCAGAATTGTCTTCAGTTTTGTTGTCTTTTACTTTTCTTTGTTTTTGCGATGTTTCGGAACAGAGATGGTCTTTGTTGTCACTTCCTGTCAAGGTTGGTTAGGACTCAGCATCAGCTCCGAAGGACAGGAAGCTGTGTGATTTTTTTCCTGCAGTACAGTAATTAGACCCCCCCTTTCTCTTCTCGGCAAATGCGATGCAAAGCATCTCAAAGTACTGTCTCCCATGATTAAAGACAGCTCATTATCTGTGGCTAGTCTCTGTCTGATTCAAGCCCCCACAGAGCAATGTGTGCAACCCAAAGAGAAGACGCAATTGTCACCCAAAAGAGGATCTGCCGTTTTCATGTTTCAGGTCCCACCCACTCCAGAAATGGAATGTAGAATTTTTTAGCTCGTTTTAGTTTAAAGATCGTCTTTTCTGAGCTTAAATCAAAAAATTGCATCATGAATTTTTCACAGTGAGCGGTTTTGTTTCTAATGAAGGACCAAAACAAACACATTTTTTCGAATAATTAGGGCAGCAAACTATTAATAATACCCTCTCATTTGAGAAGTTAGAGAATGTGTTTTCTCTATTTTGCTTAGAAAATGGCTGAAACGATAAACTATAAACTCAAAAATCAAAACAGTTGGTGATTCCTTTCCTGATGATCGACTAATACATAAGCTGTCAGCTCTACTGTGAATATATTCATAGTAAAATAAAACACTAAAATAAATGACAGCACCCACCGGGAGACCCTGACAGCGTCCTAGGACGGCGTACCTGAGGGAACTGTGTGAAACTGGCAGGATGGAGGAATCCTAAAAAGATGCCGCACCTCGAGGGCTTCCACAGAAAAACACACCGAAAAGGCAATTGACTTGAAAAGACTGAATGATAAATTTGTCCAGAAAACTATAATTATCAAAAATCAGACGTCGGGTCTGTCTGCGTGGTGGCGACATTTAATGGAAATGTTACAAATGAGGCCCTCAAATAATGAATAATTTCTGACCACTCTCAGCACGAGGGTGCCAAAATGTGGACATCTTTCAAGCTGGGGACTGATTAGGCCGAGGATGGGACTCGGCTGGAGGACGGACATCGCAGCGCTTCCCCAGAGAATAAATTTGCACCTGGCCCATCCGGAAACAATGGCCCTGCTGCCTTTCGCACTGTGCGCTGGGCTTAATTAGAAAACATGGCTAATTTGCACACTCCACTTTGCTTCAAAATTGGAATGTACTTCGCCACTGAGTTTGTTAATTTACACAGGAAACTACCGACCGAGAGGGGATGAGGCTGTGATGGCTTTGACAAGGGGACTGGACAAAGAGCGGACACGGTGAAAACATCCACGCAGCGTGGGGCCGGGCGCCTCGCTCGCCTCTCACTATCTCTGTTACACGCGGTGTTCAGGGAGGGGAAAACCTAACTTTGATTCAACATACCAGAGGAATAATCCTAACTGCCTTGTAGTGCGGGATAAGCTCCATAAAGTGAAATCACATAGGGGCGGACGGTGGAATGGGAATCCTGACACGTCTTTTCTGACAGGTGACCGGATTGATGATTCCAAGAGAAAATGTATATTGCGGAGGAAAAAAAAAAGCGGATGAATTATGACAGTTTTCATATTAAGCAGACTTATCTGTGGCAAAGAGCATTAAGGACGCCAAGTACATCGACCGATTACTATCACAAATTGACCTGCCAATCACCTCGCCCCGGCTTCAAAGGTGCAGATAAGGTATTTAAGGTCATTGAAAGCAGATTCCACTGTCTGTCGGCCTTCCTCTTTAGTATTATCAGAGCCATGTTTCGCTTCAAATGAGAAAAAGCGACTCGGTCTCTCTTCCAACATAGGAGAGATCTTGGATAATTCAGCCAAGGCTCAAAAAAAAAAAACATGGAGGCTATTCCATAGCTAAGATTTTACACGGTAACTGAAATAGCCCTTTAATACTTCCTGCATGTCTGAAAAGACTTGGTAGTCGTTGGGTCGTGAGGCACGGGGGGGACTTCCCAGGGCTTATGAGGTAATCTCATTGATATTTATTCGTCTAATGATGACTAAGAATGTAAACTGATGGCTGCATTCATTCCGAGATGACCCCAATGAGTCTTTCATATTAAAGTAATGAATTGTACATAAAAGGAGCTCTAAATCTTCAAGTCAGACGCAGAATAAGCTCCAGTGCAGAGCGATCCAGGCAGAGGTATTAAAGTTAGCAAATGGTAGATAATACCACAAGATTCAGAGAAGTATGTCCAACAATGATCGTGTAAGGGTGAATTAAAGCCGCTGACAAAAATGGATGTAACTAAGACTTAAGTAAAGGCTTCGATATTGTAGACGGAAAATTTATACCACCGCCAGCCACCCCCCACCCGTCAGTTCATTATTTGAAAACTCTCACGTGGAATTTGGATAGCCTAAAAACAAATTCCATCTTCAAATAGCGCAGTGTACATGTGATAATTACATATTTTCACAGCTCAACTACGATTTAGAGAGAGGAGAAGACATCAGACATGAGGGCCTGAGTTGTTCCGGAGAGATAGAGGAGGAACGGATCGGGGAGAAGAGATAGGGCACTGGAGACGGAAAGTCGAGGACAGGGAGAGTGTTACTTTTTTTTCTTTTTCGGGTGGGGGGATCACTCCTCACGTTGAGCTGGAGCTGTCGTACCTGTCGCTGCGGCGCTGACAGGCGGTTTGTTTGGACGGGGGGGTCAAGCAAGGAGCAGGGGGAAGTGAAAGAATGCTAAGGACACTCAAAGTTAGTGATAGCGAGAGGGGATTGGGCAGCAGAGGTGACATTGTGATTTATTGACTCCTCGGGGGGTCATCTTGACCTGAGTTTGAGGTCACTGTAAGAGCCACGGCTAATGGGAATTGTCGTGCCCTTATCTTCACATTAGTACAAACAGTACAGCGTGCCTTATGCAAATATAGCTCATGCCCTATAAATATATATAATATACTTATACCTACTACATCTTATGATCTTAGTTTTTAAACAAACGTGGGTAAACAATGGATTAAACTGATAATCATGTGTTTAAAAAAGGTGACAAAGCAGCGGCCTCTCTCACTTCAGCGCAGGTCCGCTCCCCTTCAGCTGTTGTTTTTGCCTTGTTTACTCAACATTCACCGGCGTCCGCGTTGTCATCACCTGTGAAATGACTAAGCTCTGAGCATAAAGCTCTAATGAGAAAACACACAAAGGCGCTCATTTGGCGTCGCAGCGTTACACAGGAATACTGTACGAACCAAATCCCCCCAGCTATCCAAACACGTAGCCTTTCATATGGCCTGTTGTTGCCGGCCGTTTGGCTTGCGTGGCCATGGGGGCAGCTGTTGACACTGTTACCATTGCATTTCCTGTTAAGCCTACCAGCTGCTTCTCCTCTATTCTCCACGGCCCCCTGGAAGGGTGGGTGAAACAAGTGTTACCAGCCGTCGCGACGACAGACAGCTCCTTTCTGCCTCTGGCTGTTACTGTATCACCGGGCTTTCACGGCACAAAGAAAACCAGCGAGCGTGGAGACCACAATGGCCTCAGAACGCACCTCACCAAGCCCTCTCTTATTAACACACACCCTTCGTGCCGCAGGTTCAACCTACAAGTGGAGAGGGGCGTACGGAGGGTGGCCTGTATGGCACGTGCACAAGGATAACACGGGCTGCAGATGAGTGTATGCCAGCATTAAAGCTGACCACAATTGAGATGCAGCTGAACACACAGAGGCTCATTTAGAAGGAGATGTTAACCAAAAAGGAGCGATCTGGCTGTTAATCAATCTATGGTATATTTGCATGAGCATCAGTCGCCATGTTTGACTGCAAACACAACGTACAGGGCCAGACTTCTGAAAATGGCGGAAGAAAAAACAAGAATTACAGAATCAAACAATACAGACACTCTTGTTCACAAAATCTCCTCCAGCTCCTTGAGTTAGCGGTGGCACTGCGGAGTATGCTTGTATGCGAAGTATAGCTTAAATGTGTACAGTGTGCTTGTGCGAGGGCCGCTCCATCCCCCTCCAACTTCAAATATTGACTGTCAGAAAGCGTGAAGAGTATTCGGGTAATTAGTTTATATGCATAAGAAAGACGGTGGAGGACTTGGGATGTAAATGCATTATCGCCGTGTTAGGGATGTATGTATAGCTTCTCAAAGTGAAGCAAAAACACGCGCGAGAGAGCTTCTTTTTCATAGCAAGCAACGGATAATGAAATCTGACCATTCTGATGGGACAGGGGCTTTAAAGATCGGACTTTGAAAAAGTTCTCGTCGTTATTGATGCCGGCAGTTTTCTCTCTCGGATGCAGAAGGGAGGAGGGGGGAGGGGGGAGGGGGAGGGACGGGCTGAGAAGGTGCCACATGATTAAAGCGACGATTGGAGATAGCAGGATCGGTAGGGTATGGGAAGAGATAAGAGGAGAGTAACCATGTTTAAAGTGTGCTGTGATCAGCCATTGCATGAGGGAAAGCAATGACAGGTGTACTGTAGATAGGCTGCACTGAGAGGAAAAAACAAGAATGGGTGACTCCTCCGAAGCTCTGCCGCTAAAATTAGAATATTTTTAGAAGATGTGAACAACGGACCGTTAGATCAGGGGATTAAGGATTAAAAAAAAAAAGTATTTTTATTCCATCTGATAATGACCCTCCCGCTCGCGCATACTGTTAATTCAACAACAGCAGGAAAAAAAATCTAGCTTTACTGAGATGAAGGATCTGTTTCGTCGTGTTTAGGAGTGACAAAAGTAAGGCCAGGCAAAACTGGAGGACAAGGCCAGCCCCCGAGGTGGAGTAGGAGAGGTGTTTATTTCGTACTTTACGGGCCTGCCTTGTCAGCACATCATGCTCCGAGCCAGTGTCTCAAACATGGAGCCGGAGCGAGAGAGAGCCGCGCCAAACGACTGCAACATTCGATAAATATAATAAACATCCCTGTGAAACAAATTGTTCATAAGCTACCTGTTTAATTTTTCAGATCTCCTTGAACCATATATTTCCTTATTAGTTTGGAGACATTCGCTTGGCTTGAGTGGATGGATGATGCTGTCAGGGGGCCTGGGCATTATGGCGGCTCTGTGTGAGTGATTTCTACCAAGGAAAGCCTATTAGGCCTGACAGGGGGATGATGATATTAGGCCATCATCATTCAGGAGACACCGCCCCCACCAACCCCACTACACCCTCATCCATCAGCCAGCCCAAAACACCCAGCCACGCTCCCTCCTTTTCCTTTGCTCCCCCTGACTCCCCTTACCCACTTTCCTTTTCCCCCTGTCTTCACTCCATCCCTTCTTTCTTGTCCTCCCTCCCATTCCCTCCCTTCCCAAACCCGCTCTCGCAGTATTACCCTCGAAATTCTCTCTCATCCCATCGTTCCTTATTTTCATTGTTTTATATACGTCTATCATGTCCCCCTCTTTTCGCTTTTCCCCTCCTCACTCGCTCTCTCTCCCCCGCTCTCTGATGGCAAACACAAAGACAAATTCTGCCCTTTTCTTAGCCCATGAAACATTTAACATTTCATTCCAGATCTTGGCAGACGCAAGTAAAAAATGACCTAATGAATCTTACTTATTGTCTACCCTGAGTGCAATCACGAGCTAAATATGAGATCCCTGTCCCCTGGCCTGTATCCATTGTCTTCTTGGCCTTCCCTGTCCTTACTCATCCACTGCAGATTGAGATCTTTTCCCTTTAAGCAACAAAAAAAAAAAAATGTGCATGCCAGAAGAATCCGTAAATTCAAAAGCTGTCGGGTAAGCATTTAGTACTGTTGCTATGAGGGGAAACACGTTCAAACGCATAGTATGTTGTCTGCATCCAGAAATATGGCCTACAAAATCAGAGGTCAAACTTGTGTGCTAAGAGGTTAGCTATGGTAGTTACAGAAATATGATGTGGAGAGCAAACACAGCAAAATCTGCTGCTTGTGTTTTTCTGATCACGTTTCTGATGATGAGGGAGCCGAAAAGAGTAGACAATAAACACGGCAACAACACTGCTGTAGTGTCTCATATCTGGTTAAAAAGGCTAAAACACAGTGAAACTAACTCAGATGTAGCTCCAGTTCTATAAGCAGTTGCGTAAATGAAGGAGTGTAAACATAGTCTGGGGACTAAAATTAAAGCACAAAAAGTACAAGACACAGATTGATCAAGTGCCTGTTCAGTGTTGGTGTTGGAGGCGCTATCAATAGTCGAAGACCGACTCTGAACTAAAATAAACTGCTGTTAACCCCTTGTTTTAAGTATCTTGCCTCCTCCAAACAGTTTGACAGGAGTGATTCCCATATAAATCACTCCCAACTCGCTTTCACTGCATACTTACTTGTTTCTTTTCTCTATAGAGGGCAATACTGACCATTTTCTCTTCCCAGAGGATAAGACGACAAACAACAAATGGACGCCGCTCTCTTTAGTAATCCCTCTCACCCATAAGTCCAACTCTCTGCGTCCCCACCCTTTTGTTGGATTTTAAACCTGAGTCAGCCCTCCTGACCTTAGCTTTGGACCAGGGTGTCTGTAGCCGCGACCTCTGAGACCCCAGGTCCTGCAGAGACCAGTGGAGTTCCATTGATGAAAAAGCTTGGCAGAACCTTCAGTCTAAGCTTGTTTCACATGGTGATTGGCTCAGCCAATGGCTGCCTGTTGGCCTTGACAATGGACGGTTTATGTGCCAACAGTCAAATGGTGTCAACAAGCCATCGCTGTCACAGTGTCCATTGTCAGCCTTTTCTGTTTTAGTTTCCTTTAAAGCCTTGATCAAACATGCCATTGTCTTGTGTTTGATTGATCACTTCTAAATTCAGACAATACTGGCATGTCTTCCAGCTGAAGTCTGATATGACCGACAGACACTTTAGCATATAAACGCATGCACACGTTTATAAATACACTCCGTGCTAGATAGACGTTCCAAAACTCTTAACCCATCCTCCCACGTCATAACAAGAGAAGCTGAGATTTCTATATTAAGTGAAAAAAAAGAACAATTTAATTGGCGCTCATTATGCACCACACACGCATGCATTTGAAAAGCTGATGATTCCAAAACATTCAGGCCCACCGGTCCCTCCGAATGATGTTGGCAAAGAAAGGTCCACCACTAAGACAGCCTTCTCCCAGGAGAGCAGTACACATCTTCAAACAGCATTCGTGGTTTACTGCTTTCCATCATGTCCTCTTTGAATGTTGTCAAAACTTTCATTATGCTATGACAGGGTTTGCTATGCAGATGCAGGTCAAGATGCTTTTTCAGACGCTCCGCCCATAGATTCTTTGTTTTTGTCAGTCATCCTCGGAAAATGGTTGCCGGATAAAGACACTACTCCGAGCATTAGTCAGTAGGAGTCTTCATGTATTCTAAATGTCCCTCAGGCCATCATGAGGGGCCTACAGATGACAATTTGACAGATTTTTCAAAAACATACGAATTTTGTTTCGGTATACGGCCCCGGTGAAACAACAATCCTGACTGTGCCACAAAAACTAGCTGCAATATATTGACTTGATGAATCATATTTGAAAACGTGCTTGCATTTATTTGCATATTAGTTGTGCATTTTGACCTGATTGATGTCAAAAGGTGCTTGATTATGAATCAAGCGTGAACTTGACTGACACACTGGCAAACATTTACATATCTGCAACATTTCCATTTTCTAAACTGAGAAACACGTGACATATATTGCTTACTAGTTGTTTACATCGCTCTAAACAGGGAATTATTGTATGATTTGAATCGAGCTACCCGGTCCAACAAAAGGGGTATTTCTCACGAAACATGATGTGATTGTAAGAGTGGTTTTATTTAGTCGCAAGCACTAGCCTTCCCAAAAGAAGTCTGATTATCTTCAGTCCAAGCCCCAAAATAGATTGGGGATTACCTCGGATGTGAATATGTCAATGTGATCAAAATGAGAGGGGCGGACCACACTGGGTAGCAGTGACTTTAAAGGTTTTATGCAAAACATGATATCTCTTCCCAGCCTTTCCATTAACTGGCTGTATTGAATTACTTAATATGGTATAGACATTTTTGCCATGGAGCAATTAAAGGATTACTCGAACATAAATCGCGGTGGCTGTTTTCTGTTGTGTGCCCCCCCATTCTGGTTCAGAGCTCCCACTGAGTGTCAACTGAACATGAGACATGCAAGAAGAGAAAAAAAAACACACTCATTCTGATGACGGTTAGTTACTGTAACAAAGAAAAGTGGTGCCGTCTATCAGCAAATGAACGCGAAAGCATTTCCAGACGAAGTGACAACAGAATTTGGCCACTGCAAACAACTTAATTTGATCAGCTTTATGTTAAGCAGTCATTTGAGGGGGTAGAGCCGGTGGGAAGATTAATTGCTAATGTTTACAGTGGAATTTGGACTGTGTGCTCAACACGATAATCCAGCCAGGAACCAAACAGAGGAGAAATAACAAATTAATAACAATGGAAGCCTTTTGCTTATCACAGACTGCTGTCTGTTTAGTGTGTGAGGCATCCAGACGTCTGCTGGTCCTAAACACTCGCACATTCAGTGTAACATGTTTATTTAACATCTAACCATGGTGACTAGCGCCATCCACGGAGATGTTGGTTTCTTTCCAAGCATTTATAAAAAAAAAAAGTAGCCTCCGTCATGAGTTATTGACTGCAGATATTTTTTTCTTATTTCTACCTCAGTTTATCTCATAGGCATCATTAATTTGCCAGGAGTGTGCTGACGAGGTATACCTGCAGCACGAGGCACAATTATTGATGGCTAAAGTCAGACAAAGGCCTTCGCATGTTCTCTGCCATCAAATCATGCAAATGACAGGTGAGGAAGTATAAGTCTTGCTGTCATGTGGTAATCAGCTCTTGCTTTCGGTCTGAGGATATAATTAACCGATGTTGTACGGTAAGTAAGCACAGCTCACTGAGCATTAGACCAACAAACAATTACCGTTACCAACCTCTGCCCTGACCTTCTTATCCACGTCCCATCAGCACAGAGATAGGAAAGTAGTGAGCTCTGGAGCCGTTACTCGAGCCACTCAGACTATCATCTTTTCTAAGTGCAGTGTTTCTCGTTTTTTCCTTTTCTTTTTTCCTTCTCCTCTTCCCGGTGGTCACACCGAATTGTGGTGATGTCTCGTATGAGTAACCAGTAGCTAAAATAGCTTTGCGTCTTTAGTCTTGCAGCCCTTTTCAGCCACAGAAACAAAGAGTGAAAAGGGTTTTTTTTGCACATTACATGCATATGCACGCACGCGCAAGCACACACACACACCCACCGCAAGAGTATTCAAATTATTGTACCTTGACCCTTTATTGAATATCGGTGTGTGTGTGTGTGGGTTTGCTTGCTCGTGTCACAGGCTGAAGATGGTGTCAGTCTTAAGCCAACCCCCACCTCTTTAGCTACTCCTAATGCCCCTTTTACCTCCCCATTTTCTCCAGCCTATTCAAACGCTGTCACTCACCACTATGAATTCCATTAAACCTAAAGGGCGCAGTGCATTCACATGAAAGAAAGGAAAAATATACACCATATATTTGACGAGCATTTGTGATACACTATAAATTTAAAATGTGTAGCTTTTGTTGGTTTTTTCTTAACTATAAGCAAAGATCTTCCCTCAGTTTACGTTGTCAGAGTACTGCAAATCCAAAAACGGCGCTATTGTCAGCCATCTCACTTTTTTCTCCCCCTGAACGGTGAAACTAAAATCCCAGCATAAGGTCACATATTAAACAGGAGCAGAAATGAGGAGTCAGCAGAGCTGGCTGGGAGAGAAATGTGTGTCTGGGTCTGAATGTGCTGAATGAATGAATGCAGGTCATGATTTATCGGGCCCAGAGAGCCACTCTCCGCCTGTCCTGCTGAGTCCTGATGGCTGCAGCCTTTATGTAAAACAAACCCAGCCTTTTCATTCGGCTGCTCCCATTGCACCACTTTGCAGCGGCTAGAAAGTCAGACTCTGCATTCCCCGAAGTAGCCCAACAGCCACAAAATGACCGTGGGTTTCTGTTTTATTGAGGTATGAGCCAAAAGTCGGCTCCACATGAGAGACAGTTATTACACGGTGAAGAACAGTCCGGACGATGAGGAAGGCGAGGAGTCAAGATTAAAAACAAAGGGATGGTTCATTCTGAGCTCTGTCTAACTGGAGGGGGGTCCAGGATTTAGCTGACTGTGCTAATATTCAGCAGGTATCTGTCATTGATCATGATTCTGGCAACATATTAATACTTTCCCTACAGCTTAACATTCGTAAAGTTGAGTTTATGTGAGGTATAATTGGTAGCTACTGAAATCTTAATGGTTTGATCACCATTTAGCGCCATTCATCAAAAAGTTCTAATCCAAAGAGACGAGCCGTCTTCTCTAGTGAGGATTATATATTGTTTTAAATTTACATTTCTGCGGTGATCAGTCTCTCCCCTTTCAGAAACTTGAGCAAGTCTGCAGACTGATGAGGCCGTGTGTGCAGAGGCCAGCGCCTTCCAATCTACCATTTAAAAACCTGAAGGCCTTTGGAGTTTGCACTGAAAATGACCCCTCTCAGTTTAATTACTGAGAATCTCATTGACCCGAAATGTCCCTTTTTTTTTGTCCAGCAAGGGGGGAGGGAGGGGCATCCACAAAACAGCCAACAGTTTGACGGACGCCGGTTGGTGGAGGTGTCCCTTGTAAGCCCCACAGCACCAGTGAGTGTCCCTGCACTGGCTGGCGGCGTTGAAGGGATTGACAAGTGACCGGGACAAAAGCACTCAGTCAACAAACTGTTTAATATCCATTATTATGTAGTGAACATTGTGCCCCTAGACAGGTAAACACATCTCCATTGATCCATTGATGGCAAGATAGAAATATTTTCTCTCGCCGCTCACCTCCATAAAGTGCCCCCCTTTCACAAAGGCAGGGGAGCAAACAATACAGAGAGAAAAGCAAAGAGGTATATAGGAGGGCTGACATTCTGCTCCATTGGTAAATAATAGCATCGGCAAGCTGGCCTATCTATAACCTCTGAAACTGCTGTCTGCCAAGATAAAATGTTGGGCCTGCTTCTCCAGAGCCCCTTCGAAAAGAGATCAACGCGGCTGATGTGGTTTTATTTGTCTTTAATGTCACACTCAGTCTGGGCTCTCCAAAAAACAGTCCCGAGTAAACACTAATGACAAGAATGCTCTTAGACACTTCAAATTGGACGTAAAGCACGGCGCTGAAAAGCCATTGCACCCCAGCGGATCGCTAATCTGTTGAACCTCTGAAGTGGATAAGACCTTGATGAAAAAACCTCAGGAGCTCTTCACAATACAGATTGATGATGCGTAGGGGCAACCTTGTGCCGGCTCACACAGAGTCAAAAGAGAACCAAATTCTTTTTTTTTCCTCCTTTCTTTCTTTTTTTTTTTTTTTACAATCTGTGTGTTTAAATCCAGCAGTATGCGGCATCTTTCAGTTGGAAGAAACATCAATTTGCATGTTTTACCATCGTAATTGTGCATTTTTATGTACTGTTGACACCTTTCCTCCTCTGCCATCTTTTTAACCGCGCGCTATTATGACTTCTCCCTTGTAAGCCGTGAATTAGATGGCTGCTTTTAAGTTTAAATGGAGGCGTATCCTTTTCCGCGGGCTCTTCATATAAGCCCCTCCGTCAAAGAGAGAGGGGGACCGACACTTGGTATGCTGTTATTTTGTGAACTACTCCGCTTAGTGTGAAAGCAGAGGGCATCTCTTCCCAGCAGGAAGTGGACAGCTCTCCCCCCTGTAATGATGCATAACTGGTACACTTCCATTCACTCCCGCGAGCCTCAATGAGGATGGCCCCTCAAACCTAACTATTATAGTCCCCGCTAATGTCAGAGAGTCAGCGGCATTCAATATTATATTTTGGTCTTTTTTGCAGTTTGATTACTCTCCCTTACAAACATTCAACCCCCACCAACCACGCCCACAATCTCATCCATTTCCCCTCCGTCCGTCTGTCTGGCCGTCTGTCGGTCCGTCTCTGCCAGACCTCTCTCGCTCTCTGTCTCTCCACCATCTTTAATTTTCAAAAACGGGCTCGCTGCTGATTTTTCAGTCCCATTCAGGTGGCACAAACAGGCGCAGTGGGTAAATCGCACTATATTAAAAAACAGTTGGCGCAACTCGGAACTCTAATCAGAAGAGGCCTGCATAAGCAAATTATTCGCCGCTTAAAATTAAAATCCTAAGCACGGGCTGGATGGTAATAATATTGTAGATCTCAGGAGCAACAATCACAACCCAGGTGCTTAACTTTATTTAATTTTTACTAGGCAGGCTCATCAGACGGTTTTAGGAGCTCCACCGGCATCATCAGAGTGTCTTTATTACAGCACACGCATTACAGGTAATGCAGAGTGGGATCTGTCGAACCGTACGGATGAGCACAAATGTGAAGCGGCAGAAAACGACATGACGACAAACAACCTTGTGATTTTCCCGGGATTATTACGCGTTATAAGATTTGTACAGCCCGAGTCGCTTCTATCTTTGTTTTCTAGAGAATCCACTGCTCCGTGGTGCAACATTAAAACTCCATCACCAAGGAGTCTCGTTTTAGTGCTGATAGGATTCATATTTCAAAAACACTTCTTTGTTCCCCTCAACTGTTGATTGTTATTCATGCAGCGCAAAATACCAATCTCCGTATTCCTCGCCAGCCCGACGTCGATGCGTATCACAAACTCTTGTCTGCCTCCCACCTTTCACATTGCGGCTTAATGTGATAGCGTCGGGATTATTTCTTGTTTAAACTATCACGAACGTGCAGAAACAGGACATTTGCATAAGCATCAAGAAACTCCATTTAAGCATCATCTCACGGGTTCACAGGATTTACATCACATACAATGTTCTGTTACTAATATTGTACTTTATCCTGTCGTAAACTATAAAAACATTAGAATTCTGGCTTTTGGTAAATCTCTTGTGAATGCATATTTCTGGGCGCTCAGGCGATGATGGGGGTTTTCAGGGCGTTTAGTTCTGGTCACAGTGGGCAAGGGTGGAGGATTTTTTTTTTTTTAATGGGACAACAGTCACATTTTTGATTTACCACAAGAACATGCTACCGTTGTACCTCTCTTTCAGCCGCGGCCCTCCTGAATTCAAGCCGATTATGGATAACAACCACATTACAGCGCGATACATCAAAGACCTAGCTTACCGCTCAGTGGGGAGACACTCTGGCACATTTCAAAAATCTATCCATTCAAGGGCTCTCACTGGAAGCATGTTATGCATTAAATGTGTCACACAGGAGAGTGTCTTCTGATCCATTTGATTTCCAAACCGCACCGCTGCCGCTCACTGTACTGTTTTCATTAAAAAAGATGAGCAAAAGAACAAACAGTGAACAAAGACAGGAAAATGGCAGCATCGTGACTAAGAGCATTAAATATTATTAAATGTTGCTTATAACATAATTAGCAGTTCATTTGGTGAGGACAATTACAAATTTAGGCATTTTTCTGTATCATATTTAGATGACTGTAATTAAAACACATTACCCGTCATCACCAAAGCTGAAACTAATACAAATGTTCAATAAATGCTTTAGTTAACATTACACCAAGTGTAAAATAAGGAGGAACATTGAGTGGAAAAGTTCCAAACAATGAAATTAAGATTACTGCAAGGCTGCTGTGTGTTTACAACATTTATCATGCAGCTTTTCCTTAAACCTCGTCAATTTATCATCTTTATTTTTCCTCCCCTATCACATCCATCCACGCACACATGCATCTGGACATTTACACATCCATTCAGGTCCGGTTTAATTGAATCAGATTTTTCTAAACTAATTGCAGGGTTGTTGTGTTAATAAGCAGCCGTTTTTCACGTGCAGGTGTGAGGACGGTGGGCTACCGGGGTGTGTTTGTGTATTTGCATAGCTTCACACCTGTTAATGAAAGTGCTTGTTTTTCCAAAGAATCTCCATGCTCCTCTAATAAGACTCAGTTTCCTCCCACGGCTACCCTAATGACTGTTATCACACCACCTTCGCAGAAAAACCAGCGCAGGAATTATAATAACCTGCGTACTGTAGCACCGCTGTGTGTGTGTGTGTGTGTGTGTGTGTGTGTGTGTGTGTGTGTGTGTGTGTGTGTGTGTGTGTGTGTGTGTGTGTGTGTGCGTGCGTGATTACACAGTGGCACAGGTGATACATGATCCATGGCAAGGGGTGAGGGGGAAGCCAGTAGGATCCGTGTGTTTCACCGGCAGAGGAGCTATGAAAATTTTAATGGACATCAGACTCAAATTAACTCGTTTTTATGCGCGGATAAAAATATCCAGACAATAAAAAGACACATAGGGAGGCTTATCTTGCTTATTTTTCTTGTACATACACACTGTACTATACACTATGTTATACATTCTTGACTTCATTTTTTTCCTCTTCTTTCCTTAGACACTTCGATCCGCTCTATAAAAATCCGGCACCCAGCTCGACACTGACACATTCCGCTGGTGAGAACAGGTGAGGGCCTGCCAAACCTTTGCCTAAACCCATCAGCAGTCCTGAGAGCTGAAAACATGCCAAGGCTGCCTGCCGATAACAAGCAGGAGATGTGCGGATCCTCCTCTGGGCAGTAACAGAAAGTCTCTGAATAGTTTAAGGATTTTCATTTTACCCCCCGAAAAAAAAAGCCCCTCCAGCCTCTTGCCTGTGACTTACCACGCCTGAAACCGTAGATATTTTTCTACAAGCAGACTTCTCCATTACCAGGGGAAGCTAAATTAACAGCATTTAAGTATCTATTAAAACACCAATGCTTTGCTGCTTCTGGCTGACCTCGACTTGCCCTCATTCCATCCGCTGCTGCTCATTAAAATGGCATAATTGCAGGTAAGCATCCTGCACTATCAACACGCTTAATTACCAAAGTGAGAGAGGTTCATGGTGCCACATTGGCCCGAATAAACCTGGGTAGCAGTGGAATAAATAACAGTTATCATTAGCAGACCAAGCCTGTTTCATTACGGAGGGCAGGGCCTCTGTTGATGTGTCCTTATTAAGAAAAGAGAAATGTTTTTTCTCCTTCGTTATCGATGAATTTGCCATCATGAAGTAATAGTATTTCTGACAGCACCGATAACATTCTGTCCCTGATATTTGTTTTTAATTTAACAATTAATTAATCACACGTGCGTAACAATGAAGAAATAATGTATTTTTTCAATCATGTATTTTTCAATCATGCCATGGCGTGGTGACGGATCCTTAAAAAAAAGGCAATTAAAAGGTTAGCGAGCCTGGTTTGCTACAGTGCACTTATTCAGGACAGGGCCGGCCTGTAAATCCTGCTTATTTGGGTTTACTTTGTTTGTTCCACTTATTACACTGGATTCTCCTTCACATTTTCACACGTCCCTCCTTACAGCGCTGCAAGCTGTTTTACGGTTTAGTTAAGGATCTAAGTCACACTTAGGCAATCGCTCACAAAGCTTTTTCTTCTTCCATCGCCTAGTTAAAAGTGCCGAGATAGTTGCATTTTCTTAACTTTTATCTTGACCCCGCTCATGAAAAGGCCTCCGTCTCACCCTTTAAAGACGGAGAAGTATGGAACTGTATTTAGCCTCTGCTCACGTGAAGGTTTAACCGCGGCGCTAATCGGCTCTCAGATTCCACTTTTGTCATCTGCTGTCCCCTAATATGCACTAACTGGATATATATTGTATGGGAATGCTCCGACTTTTTTAACCTGCCTCTGAACCGTCAAATTTCTGCTCGCTCTTGATCCGGCCATTTTATACATT
The DNA here is from genome assembly GCA_963678695.2 of Diplodus puntazzo. Lineage (NCBI taxonomy): Eukaryota > Metazoa > Chordata > Actinopteri > Spariformes > Sparidae > Diplodus > Diplodus puntazzo. Next base: position 10,244,786 of record OZ023175.1, read on the forward strand.
TTAGGTCCCTTTAAACCCCCTCAAAGCTTCTTAGTAACAGTCGGCCGATCAAAGCCACCACAGCCTTTCCATCCTCTCCTGAACTGAAGCACAAGTTTAAGATTGTCTGAAAGAGGACTCGGGGGGGCAAAATAAAATGGCATTGTTTGCCACCGGCCTGAGTCAGTAAACCAAAATGTGTGCCGTTTCTTAAGCTGAAGCACATCAAGCTGGAACTTAAAAAGTGCTGGTTTCATTCATTATACTAAAAGGTCCGAGTGTTCAAGTGTTGGACCTCATCCAAAACTCTGCTGTGTAATTGTGTTGTACTGGAAAGTCAGAGAGCGCACTGCAGTGAACCGAGCACAGGCGTTACTGGGCCACGCACAATCAGAAAAGCTCATTTTTATTTGGTTCCGCGTTGAAAATATTTTGGATTTCTACCAGAATTACACCCAGACATACAAAGTTATAAGTTGAGCCATGAGTGCAATTATATATAATGTATTAATGTGTTGAACCTGACTGCCTGTCTGCATTTTTCAAAAGGATACTGCAGGTCGTTGCTCTTCTGCCTGCGTGTAAGTGTGTGTGTGTGTGCACAAGCTTGATAATGTGCCATCATTGTGAAAACACGTGCAGTGTGTATCTTTGTGTGTACGTGAGAGACAAAATGTGTGTGTGCGTGTGTGTGTAGGTAGGTATTATTCGGCGGACTGGGTCAGAGGAGGGGCAAGGTATCAAAGATCACAAAAAGTGTATGACAGCTGACAATTTCAGGCTTTTGATTAAGATTTGTTGATATGACCAGTCCCTGGGTCTCTCCCAAACGCACTCCAGGGATTCTGGGCTGCCTGGCTGTGCCGCAGACAGAACAACCCGTCAGTTGACAGAATCAGGCGGTACAGGCGCCTTCTCCTCATCACCTTGCCTTACCTCCCCTGCTGAAACCCCAGTAATTAGAGTCTGGGCAACATGCAGAAAAAAGAAAGAAAAAAAACACCTACAGAGAGCAGAGTGTCATGGACATCGCCAATTATGCAGCCATTTTGCTCATGGATGCAACCGGCTCCTGTTGTAATGACACACACACACACACACACACACACACACACACACACACACACACACACACAGATACTCACATACACATGATGCACATATGGATGCAATGTGATCATTACAGGACTAAATCAGGTTTAATCCTGACATATGCTTATTATTTACCAGAAGTGTCATGTCAGCAGTAACACCCAGAAGATATGATGTCGCTTATTATTGCTGTTTTGACCACTACTCCCCATCAAGGTCTTCCCCTATACACCTTGAGTACACCTGAAAAGGATTCTCACCATTCACATAGTCATTAATACTAACTCTTAGCATAATGCGGTTGTTTTAAAATGGCTTTCTGTGTAAAAGAAAAGTAATGGCGCGTGTGAAATAAAAACAAAAAGTCTTCTTCTTGATAGAAACTTGTTGAAAGTTGCATATGCATTTCGATTGAATGTCTAATGACTATCTTCCTCCGGATTTTTTTGATCATCCTTGAATAATACAGCATTAAAGGACTATTATCTTCAACTGTAATATTAAGTACTGCAGAAAAACGGAGGGAAGGAAAAAAAAAAAAAGCTTAGATTTAGCACTAGCCAGAAGATGCTGTTAACTGTAGGCTGATGTCTTTAAAACACCTTCTCCCCCCCCCCCCCTAGAAAAAGAGGAGGAAAAGTTAATTGCAGCATTTGCTCATTGGGGAGACAGAGGGCCACTCAAAACGTCCCCTCATTTGTGAATTAGAGACACGCATTTAGCCACAGGAAATGTAAAGTGGGATTGCTCACCATGAAGAGGAGGTTAAGTGCACTAATGGAAAGCAGTTAAGTGTTTGTTATTGTTGCTCCGTTATTTCTTTTCTCTTCTGTATTTATAGTTTGTATTCGTGGATGTAAATTATTTTTTCTTGGGGGGGGGGGTTGCCTTAATGGCAATTCTTTAATTCATCCGTCCAATAATAAACGGCGTGTTGGAGTTAAGTGCACGTCATTGTCTCATCGGCTACCTTGTCCTTGGCAGTGCTTCGGTTTTGTGTGATGATACAGCGGACAAAACGTTTAAGTGGTGTTGAGATGGCAAAGTCAAACTATTCAAGTTTACACAGGAAGAAAAGTTAACAGTAGTATAGTGTATCATCTATGTAGGCAAAATATCTGAAACTATAATGTTAATATATTTTTAGGCTAACTGGCTTATAGACTAGACTTTCTAAAATGCATGTCATTGTCCTTTATTTAATGCATGGCACCTTCATATTGCGTACATTGCAACACAGAGCCCCCATCATAATGGCACAGTAATGAATCCCCTCCCCTTCTGCATGTTTGGCCTTTGAGGAATTTGAGAAACAGAGTTCCTGTAATTATTTGTGTGGTTTCCTGCGGTCTGACTTGACACGTATTGTGAATGTAATCCTTCCAATGACGGGAGGTGGAATTAGTATTTCAGTATTTTATTGAACATGGTTAATAGTCTTTCCCCGTGCGAGAGATTTTCCGAGAGGAGGGAGTTAATGGGTGCATTGTGGCTACCATTGTTAGCCGCAGCAGAGCACACGGACACAGTAAAGCGCTTGAAATTGTATTTGTCATGTTTAAACGAAGTCGGCGGCATGTAAAAAAGTAGGTGTCAGGGGAGAGAAAATCCTCAGTATTGCCTCTGAGCCGTCTGACACAGATCTTCAGCGTAACATGCTGCCAACCTCCAGAATAAAACAACCCGAGCAAAGCCAGCTGACTTACGGAGCCATCCTTTTTCTAATGAGAATTTGGTGTAATTGATGTCACGCTATGGCATGATTGGGATCATTTCTCAGTTTTTCTTCTCTTTATTTGCTGCCATTTCAGAAAATACGCCCTCTGAACTTTAGCAGTCATTTATTCTTTCATTCCCCCTCTCTAAACAAAAGCGCGGCCCTCTTTATGCTCATCACTGTGCCAGTGTGAGAGAAACACCATCTTGTCACGCAACGTAACAAAACCATTAAACGTGCAGCATTAAAGGGAGACGAAATGCAATTAGCCAAGAAATTACTCTGATCTTGGTGACATTTGGGAGAAATTGTAACACAATATACGCGGCCGACGCTTGATTGACAGCCTAATCCAAGTTTGATGGGCGCGGGTCCACGTTCACCGAGCAGAGCGGGTCGTCGGCGAGATAACGAGTACAGCTGCACAACTCTGATAGCTGTGTCCGCCGCGATTCGTCACCGGGCAAATTCCTCTGGTTTAAACGATGATGAAAGTATCGACCATTAATGACAGGATCATCTCCCTGCCTGAAATAAACGCTCTAATCCCTTTTGCCAGGTCCATGAATTCCTAATATGAGTTATATAAACTGGAGCAATAAATCAGTGTTAGCTCAGTTGTGTTTGGAAAATTGTACCAAGGCTCTTTGCCCCCTGCTTAAAATGCAAGATGGGCAACTGAGGACATCTTCGCTTAAGCTGTAACATCCAATGAGTTATTGCAGGGGATAGATTAACTTTCCCGCCGCAATAAGAATTGCAAATGGGCGAAAGAATAAGGTGGAATTTCCCCTTTGCTATTGTGAGCCCGAGACGCGTGTTTGACTGCAGTCGCTGGATGGTGATGAATATCACAACCTTTCATTGGCTGGGTCCCGGACTGCTTGAACATGACTGATGGGAATATCATACTCATTGTATTATAATGACATTAATCACAGTCGTAGGTAAGTGAGCCGCAGAAATAGAAAGAAAAAGAGACAGAGGTTAACAGCAAAATCTGAAATTAGTTTGTGTTAGTGGGTCGTATTAAAACCTGATTAAAAGGCACAAAAGAGTCAAAGCAGATATTTCAGCTGGCTTCCTGCGTGTGCAACTCTTTTATGTAATACTTCCTTTTCTAAGTCTGTACTAAGCCTAGCATGAGGAGCATACATTGCATGCTCGCACATACAGTGTCTTCCATCCACAAATGCGCACTTACTCAAATGCTGCACAATTTTGAGGTACTTAATTTAACGCTATTTCACTACTTCTTGGAAGCAAATGTTTTTATACATTAATTGTTTTATACTTGATACATTTTACATTTATCTGACAGCTTTAGTTACTTTATTTAGATTATTGTTGGCACGTTATTGTGTATTACTGCAGCTATGTTATTAGCTAACCAGCAGTACACAAAGTAATTACACTTGGCTACAGCTTGACCAGCAGCAACATCTTAGTCATATACACGTTAATGTATCAACATCTGACTCCGAAATGTGCCACTGTGTACACTGTGAGTACATTTACTTTTGGTACATTTACTAAACACTTTTGTACTTTAACTTGATTAAATTGCTACTTTCAATCAAGTAAAGCATCAGAACACTTCTCCTAACCACTGCAAATAAGTGCCACAGCTTACTGAAACATTTTTGGAGCTGCAACGTGCATTCATTCTAAACGATCTATTGATTTGTACCCAAACACGAGTTATATTTACATAGAAGTACTGTATTTTGAGTCAGTTAAACATATAACACGGCTGGTTGGTCCCTGAAAACACAAGGCAACATCGCAGGAGGGAGGGGAAGACCTTTGACTGACACTTTTATACCAGAAAGAAAATGTCCAGCCGCCGCACGCTCGGCGTAAAAGCAAGAACGCATTCCCTAATTCACCTCCCCTCAGCAAGATGATTGTAGCCTTTTCTTTTAAGAGGAGAGGTGACACAATGCTGCCTAAACGCAATGATTAGGGTGAGTGGAAAGCAAAAGTGAATGGCTGATGAATATTTCATAAATGTTAGCAGCACTTACTGGACACAAGGCCTGATTGATGGCAGAGAGGCTGTAAAGGCTTGGGACGCTGAAGGGCCTCAGCCTCCTTTCACACCAGTGCTTTCTTCAAGGACCGCCGTTAATCGCAGAATAAAGATGTATTTAGCTGAAGAGCTCTTCATTAAAAGGCCCGCTTTAAACAAAAGTAGCTTCATGGGATTTATGTCGAAAGTGAAATGCAAAAGACTGCAGTCAAAAATAGAGAGCACGGTGAGAACATAAAGGACAATCATATGGTTTTAGTTTGAAGTTCCAAATATTTGGGCTGTAACAAAAACCTTCGGCGTCTGTATCCTGTGTATGTGCATAAGCAGCTCATGCACATGGATGAGAAACAAACAAAATGTGGCATTCGTATAAAAACATTGCTTCATGGGGGCAACCATAAAACAAAAAATATGCATGGGAATTTAAAGCATTTAAAGCAAACATTTACTGAACATCAAAACACTTAACATTACACAAAAGCTAGACCAGACTATGTACACACCCAACCAAGTCTGGGCTATTCTACAACACCCAAGTTCTTATTAATGTATGAAAAGGTGAACAAAATTAATAAAGCCACACAACCAGCACAATTACAGTATAAAGCAATCACATGAGACTGTCAGAGGCAACAGAAACACACATTGGCACATCTTATAGGTCATTCTGTTCTACATATTCCGTATCTTTCCGTCTTCGCGATCACTGAACTTTAGCGTGATACATAGCATGTGCTTACCGCCACATGCCTGGGGAACCCTCTGATACATGACCCTGCCTATGCAGATGTGCGGAGAACACCCAAATCCACTGTGGATCCACTTGTCCACCCCTCTTTAATTAAAGCGTGCGCATTTTTCTGTTACCGACAAGTCCATTTGCAGATAACCATCCATCAGACATCTGCCCCCACTCTGCCGGCATGTAATGAATTGAGCAAAAGTGATTTGTGGTGGTAATCCTTTAGAGAAGCTGAATGAAGTGTAAGCATTGCATGTATTTTTTACCCATCTCCCTTTATTTCTCGGCGGATGAATGGTGCCCCATAGGCATTGGTATCGTATAGATGGCAGCGAACATTATGTTGACTAAGGCTTTGGCGCCATTATCATGTATTTCTAATAAAACTAAGCCTTAAGAATGACTCGCCGTCTCATTTTTCATTAGCTTTAGTGCCCTTTACCTGGAGTCCTCTGCCAATTCCTCAGCTTTGCTATGAGCCTTGCTAATAACTTAAATCTCATTCAGAACATTATGGGAATAGAGGATTTGAGCAGTTATAAATGAGGTATTAGTGCAGAGAGGGTGGATGGATATTGCTACTTGCCATAAAAACTGTCACAGAGGATGTTATTAACAATATATGACTGTGTTTTTTTCTGATATATCACTGCGTATTTGAGCTTATTTGTTTACCTGTCTTTCTGAACTTTATCCCAGTAACAACCCTAAAGACCTGAGATATTCTATTTTTTTCTATTATTGTCAACAAATCTTATGAAAAGACAAACGGCAAGACCAAGTCCGTCTGTCTCTTCAGTAGCTCTGAATCCCCAGCCCATTAATTACTATTTAATATGTAAAGCTTTGAGTAATTACTTTCATTACTTAAAAGGCTTTTCAAAAACCATTGGTCACTGGAGACTTAAGCAACTCAAACAGGAGCAACTAGTGTATTTGTAAGTATATTTAGTCAATGATTTGATGAGCTTGTGATTATTTATGGCAGCAGAACGTTGTAATGTTGCAATGGGACATGGGCACTGTAGTCTTTGTAGGTTTGCAACTGTGTGCCTGACTGATGTGTTATTAGCACTTTCTGGAAAACAATGGATGTCAATGAGAGAGAGTAACACTTACATTTTCAATTGGCTGCGACTGTGAAATGATATTGGAAAGCATTGTTCCTCTGTACATAATAGTGATGCTAACTAATCATAAACTCATCCTAAAATGTGTTTGCTCAGGAGAGTTGGGGGTCATGAATGCATCCCTTGGTGGGCGAGCTCAAGACATGCCCAGCCCTGCTGTGTCCCAGAGGCCCTCCTGACAGCAATGTGCCTCCACCACTGTCACTGAGTGTATATGTGTGCTGTAGTGTCTGTGTGTGTATGTGTGTGTGCGCACGTGTGTCCTGCCGCAGAACAAGACCCAATTTGATTTGCTCCACTGGCCTGTGAAGCTTGGCTGTGAGGCAGCACCTCTCTTTATTCCCCTAATGGCTTCCCTTCCCCACTGCTCCTTACTCTTCCCCAGACACCAGTTATGTGCACTCTTGTAAATATACATATAAAGGATAGCAAGAGAGGAGGAAGAGGGGGAAGAAAAAAAAAACTGTGATGCATGGATCGAAAGACTGAATCAGAAGAGGGAGAAAACGAGTGAAAGGGAGTGGAATAAAAGTGAGACAAAGGGTGCGGCGCTCGAGGAGAGGCGGCCATTCCCTCAAACGCTGACCTTGGGGCTGGGGTCTCTTTAATCTGAGGATATTAAGAGCCTTTAGATGGTCCAGGCGGATGCTAGAGTGATCGGACCTGCCCATCAAAAAATGGGAGGAGAAGCACCGGCAGTAGTCCATTTCCACGGCTGCGGCACGAAGCGGGTCTGTCATGGTGTCATTTGTGTTTCACCGAGGATGGAGTTCAGGGGCAGCGGAGGTTAAGCTTTTTCTGCTGCCGTTGCCACCCACTCCATACCACCACAGTACATATATATGGTATTACACCGGCGGATGTACCTCGCTTCCTCTCCCCTCCCCCATAAAGTGATCTAAATAGTAGCTCTTGTGAGTTGAACCATATAAGTGATTGTGATGGAGAGACATGTAAATTGCATTGCATAGGACAACGCAATTGGCACAGTCTATAGCTTACTAACAGCATGGTTCTGCTCAAATGGGCTCTCAGAGCATCCACGTGTGACTCCGAGTTTAAATGGGTCATACCATGCAGGTACAATTCAATCACATATGAAATGAGTTTGCTGCAAGTAAACTTTAGAAATGAATTTCTTTGTCGAGTCTAATATTTTGAGTTCAGTGGGGGGTGTGTGTGTGGGTTGTGGGTCTTGGAAAATTGCAAGGGCTGTGTGAGAGGGGGGGGGGCGCTAATTTAAGAGGCTTAATAATGACCCCCTACCATTCTCCGCAGGAACTGCCTTCATTCGCCCATCACATCACATGCATGGCATGACATGGAAACAGGAGATGCATGTCATTTTTTGACACAGCCTGGCACTTACTGGCTGCAGGGGAAACTTCTACATGAAGCTCGCACTGCAGTACCTGCCTGTTTCTAGGCGGAAGAAAGGAACATGTTGAGAGCCACAGATTTTTTTTTTTTTTTTCCCTCTCCAAAGATTGGAAGAAACAATGTAGCCTTACAGTCTGCCTCTTTATATATATAAGAAAAACAGTGCTGAATATTCAAAGCAGTCACAGTGTACAATGCAACTTTTTTTGTTGCTGATTTGAACAACAGGATGAATTTTGAAACGCTCGCCTTGTTAAATGAGCTTCTTTGAAAGATTAAAAAAAAAAAAAAAAGGTACATCACATTTTTTTGTGAGAGGAAACATTCATTGTATTGCCGAGTACAAAACATCTACTGCGAGACTGAAGGTAAATGCTACACATTTCCTCCAGGAGATTTATTTTTAATTGACAGGCTTTTGTCTATAGCACTCGCGGCGCTAACTGACAGGGACTATAAATAGACAAAATAGGCTTGATGGCCACATGGGTGTGTGCACGGACAATTTAAATCCTCCATGCTGTTCAGACTCAATAGATTAATTGATCTTATCTATGGTTGACAAATCAGCATGAGAGCAGTTAGAGAAAATGAAAGGTGAGCCGAGAGGACAAGGCGCACGCCAATGCTTGAGGTAAATATCTAGGGATTTCCAGAGCACGGAAATCCAATTGCATGACCTTTTTTTTTTTTCCCCCCCTTCTTCTTCTGGCTAACAAGAAGGCATCGTCGCTATTAAAAGGCTGCTTTGAGCTTTCAGGGGAGCGTGAAGTATGTATTTCACCAGATTGATAGAGTAAGGCATGTCAAACACCATGAATGAACTGCACATGGAGATATAATGACATTGACAGGCAGTAAAATGGTGAGGAGCATGACATAAACATGAGCCCCAGGCATTAGTCAGATACTTTGCACAGCAACAAACTTCGACGCTGGTGCTCAGCCTAATAGTGCATTTTCACATTTTTAACATTGGGTCGCAAGCTGTTCTGATTAAGTAATTTAGCTGTATTCTATGTAAATACACCAGATATGCAAGTTATTATTTCTTGGTAAATCTGATATCTGATTCCATAACATGAGTTAGCAGCTCACTCTTCTATCTGGATGGTTTTTTATTTTACAGAGAAGACCAAAGACCCTGGGGTGCACTGCGAAAAAAAAAAGGGGGCCCCTTTGCGTTGCCCCTTGATGCAACAGTCACCGTAATGCAAGTGGCACCGTGTGTCCGCTGTTAAACGATTCGCATGAGAATCCCTCCTTCCCTCCTCCCTCCGTTTATCTTCGTTCTATAGTCTTCCTGTCTTTGACCCATGTAGAATCTAGCTTCCCATTTGGGCCTCCATGCGTCCAGTCATTTACATTTCAGCACATTCAAACCCTTGCAAATAGGATCTGAAAGCGTGTCATCACACTGACTGTCGGGAGAGGCAGAGGGCCCATAATTTCATTTAAGTTTTCATGTTTTTTTTCGGGGCGTTTCAGTTCGGCAGGGGGGGCTTCTCTCTCCGAGGTGACTGTTTTGAATGATTGCGGGCTCAAAGTGTAAATGTGAATCATGGCTGTCTGATAACAGCTCGCACTCCGAACAAAAACCCAGAGGAATATTCTGCACAGTTTTAGTTAGGCTCTCTTAAAATCACTTCCTTCATCATAAATTTATAACTGCTGAATTGTAACCAATAGCTTTCATAGTCGGCCACCGTAAAAGGACCCAGCGCGACAATTCCAGGTGAATTTTTGATATTTCATTATGAAACGAGCCAACTGTCTCATTTATATCTCCGAATATTCGCTCTGCCAAAATCATTGCAGCCCTCCGGTGGAAAAAGTGAGGCTCTTCTGATCCGTTTGGACCTGGCCCCGGCCTGTCTGGTTATCGTCTGATATTTTCCGTCTTTTCTGATGCGTACCACGCGCTAAACCTCCGCTGATGAATCGCAACTCTGACAGTTTTGACAACATTATTAAAGATTTGTGTGGGATCTCGGGAGCGAACAGATGAGGGAGAACTCGAAACGGCGCTTTTTGTTCAGACGCACAAACAGAAACACCAAAAAGGTGATGGAGAAACTTCAACTGATCAACTTTATCTTACAGCATGTGGAATGACTACATAAAACAGGTGATCAGTTCAGTCAAGATGCCTTCCAACTCCACACGCAGTTCGAGTGATGAACAATGCATCTGAATTTCATTTTTTTTCCCCGAAATAATGGACAGTCAACATGTATGTCATGGTGTGGCAACCTTGTTGTCGAGTTAAAACTTTCCCAAATCCAATGTGCATCTCAAAGAAGTATGAAAAAACAGTCTGCATCAGTAAAGACGTGTTGTCCAGTTATTTTTACTTTGCTAATTTAAGGCTGCGTGAGACTACTCCTGAATTAAATTCTTTAAACTGCTGCCAGAACTTTACAATTAACAGGTCACACACACACATACACACACACACACACAGAGAGAGACCAAGCTCCGCTACCCTTTGATGATATTCTGAAATTAGTCCTCTTTAATCAAATGCGGCATGGTGTTCAGGTGTTGAAAACTCTCTCCTTTATTCTCCCATCTTCCGGAGGTTGTTGTTGTTGGAAAAAGAATTCCGTGGATTACACTGGCAAGCCACCCCTGAACCTTTCTAACTCTGTAATCCGAGAAAGGGGAAGCATGGCTCATTTTTTTATCAGGAAGCCCAATAGATAAACAATAATAATACATTCTCAGCTAATGAAACAGACCACGATGTATGGAGAAGCTTACCCATGCCGAGCGCCTCAGCCTCGTCGCCCATTTGTTCGGGGCTGTTTGTTTTTAACTGCCTGCTATTGTTACTGTTTTTTAAATCCCGGAGAAATAAATTCGTTTGAATGCTCCACGGATTAAAGAAAACTGCGATTCTCCACTTCAAACACATGCGAGCGTGTCAGGTGATAAAACGGCTGCGGCTCAGAACCAGAGTTTCATTGTCCTTTTTTTTTTTCCTGCTGCTCCAAATAATGTTTATTTTAAACTGTGCCCTTTCTTTTTTTGGGTTTCCAAAGTGTCTGGGTGTCTCTGTATAGATGTCTTTCTTTATTTGGAGGCACTGTTTACTGCCTTAGTCAAAAGCTGGTTTGAATAATGCCAGAGCCCACCTGCTCTGCTCAAACTTCTCCAAAAAAAAAAAGGACGCCAGGTAGGTGTTCGTGTGTGTGTGCAAGTAAGTATTTGTCCTTTTGTCAATTACCTAACAGAGTAATGCACAGCAATTCCTTCCCCGGCTCTTATTGCAGCACAATAAAACAATGGGCCCTTAGGAGGCTCTCCAGCCACTGGATGTGCAGTCTTTATTTACATTGCATTGATTCCTTATCTCCACACTGCCAGTCTTCCATCTAGCCGTAATTCCAATTAGCACTCTCTCTTTCTTTGTGGTTTTCAGGAAGTGTGGTCAGATGGCCGCAGATGGTAAAGGCCAACTTTGCTCCATGGGGGGAAGCAAGGGCGATGGAAAGGAGGAAGTGTGTGTGCGTGTGTGTGTGTGAGAAAAGAAATAGAGAGTTAGTAGAGACAGATTTAGATAACGCACGTGTGAAATAGACGTGGAGACATGAGAAAGTTTTGAGGTTCAGTCAGACGGATAAAAAAGATGGCAGGGACGAGCCGATCGCCAAAAGGTGCTTGATACTTTAGCAGCGTGAATCAGAGGAGGCTTGTGATGAATATTTATGAGGTGTGAAAGATAGATCACATACAACCGAAAGGAAAGAATTGGTTATGTTGATTAATTACTGAACAAAAACAAAACAATACCATTAATAAGATCCTTACATGATACCTTACAAGGGCTGAATAGGTATTCAGTGACTCATTTATGATAATTAAACTTGACGACGTTAAACTGACCAAAGTAGGGATGAAAAGACATCCATCTGAGGCCAAACTTGGATGGAAATTTACCAACAGTACTCTCTTGAAACTGCTATTTTTGTGCTAATGATAATCTCAATGGGCAGCGCTAGCCAATTAGAAAACTTTATTTTTTGTTCTAATGCAGTGCATGTGTATTTGAAATCGCACAATACTGCAACATTCTGACAGTCAAGTCCGTCCCCCTCCATTCCCACCAACGCCGCTGCCACCCTCCAGGGCTGGGGGCATTTTAATTGGCCCACTTCCGAACTGTAATTTTTTTAATTGCTTGGAGACACTCTGCTCTCTTTAAAAAAAATCAATGCAGATGTAATAATATCTGTAATTGTCTGCCACGCTCCAGGGACACCACAAAACCCTCGGATCAATGGAGGAAAGCAGGGAAGCTGGTAGGGGTTAATTTTTCCCTTTCTGTAGGTAATGACAGGGAGGCAACGCTTGGCTCCTGGCATCGAGGCACAACTTGTGCTTTTCCTATTGTCTCTTCGGCGCCTAATTGGGCCAAATGCAGTTAGTTCCCCCTGGCAGAGGCTGTCGAGGTGGTGATTAATGAAGCCTCCAGTCACGTAACCTGATAAAAAGAAAAGAAAGGGATGGGAGAGGGAAAAAATATCAACCTGCTTTGTGTTCTTCATCCTTTTTCCCTTTCTTGTGCTTTTTCACTGCCTTTGTCAATTCCTTGGAACTTCTTTCTCTAAGTAAATAGGTGAAGTAGTTTAAGTTTGCCAAGGTTTATTTTCTCTTCAGGGGAAGGGAAGGGGGCAGGCCCATTACTGCATAGTGGGAGTAATTAAACCAAAAAAAAAGAAGAGAAATTGGGGGTTGCACAGCTTGAATCCCAAGTCTCCTTTCTTTAAGTGTGATATCACACTATCACACACACAAAAAAAAAAAATTGGCTGGAGTGTCTGGCCGAGGGCGACGGTGTTTGGATTTTGCAGCAGTTTTTCCTGTACAGTCTCCAGAGACGTGTGTCAGGAATCCGGGATCAAGAGGTCACAGGTATTAGCCTCCCAGGATCGTCATGGCCTTTGACTAATTACCTCATTAAGCTGCACTCCAATACTTTCCGTGGACTCCGGGGCTCGGCCTTGTTGCTTGGTGTAAAGGGGACGGAGTGGACACAGAACTCATCTGCAGTGACCCGGGTGAACTGACCGCAGCTTGTTGCTGCCTGGTGGGCGGGTCGTGGGAGGGAAATCAATCCTCTGTAAATATATTAGATGCAATTACATCCTGCTGGACTTTGCCTAACACGTTTATGGAAGCATTAGGCAAAGTCTTCCTTTATCTCACCCCCCCCCCCCCACCCCCACCCCCGGGCCATTAGGACAATGACATGTAATTTTCACGTGTAGGTACTGTTGGAAAGGTATTGGAAAAATAGCACAGGGGAGGAGTTATATATCTTAGTTCTGACTGCATTCAGGGCAAAGAGTTTTTTATTGGTTTTATTAGGTTGATGTCACTCTGTGGTTCATTAGCATTTGTTTATAATAAGGCCAAATGCAACACGGCAACCAAGCTTATGAAGAAAATCCCTAAACGAACTGTTACTTTAACACCTGGAGTAAAAGATGTAATAATTCAGTTTCACGCATCATATTTCAAATGTACAAAACATTCAGATGATGCTGTATAAACATTGCTATTCCTTTAATCGCCAATTCATTTTTAACTACATCTTCATATGAATAACTATCATTCACGTAAATGAATTATTAGAAGGGCATTTCGGTTGCTCTCAGACTGATATCCTCATTCGTAGCGTTTCATTTCGGCACCTTGTTGCGCGATTATAAGCAGCTGGAATGTTGTCGCGTCATTTCAGGGATTTGATTAATGTTTGTTCTTTGCGTGTGTTCATTTTGTCTTGAATTACGTAGGAACCTTAATTCCTCGCTGGGAAAAAAAAAAAGAAAGGGAAAAAAGAAAAGCCCAATTACCATAAAACGTATGAATGATAATTGTGGAACAATGTAATGTCAATAGCCTTCTGATTAATCCCTCTGAACACAGCCAAATGGCTGGCACAGTAACTCTATAAGTGATAAGCAATTCCATTTGTTCCTAATTACTAAGAGGCCCATTTTGCCACTGTCATGATGAGATTTCTAAACCTCCTTAACCAGCCAAGGCTTCTACATTTATAAAAGCATCTTTTCTTTTTTTTCTTTTTTTTTTAACCCTCTCTCCCTCTCTACTTTTGAAAGGTATTCAAGTCTAATTACTCACAAGAGGGCATGTGTGCTTACAGTAGCACAAGAGGTGCTTGACAACAAAGTTTATCCAGAACAGCCGGGACTCTAAGTGCATTCAGGTACTTTTTGAGAGGGAACAGCAATTGTCCTAATATATGTGTGCGTGTGTGTGTGTGTGTGTGTGTGTGTGTGTGTGTGTGTGTGTGTGTGTGTGTGTGTGTGCGTGTGCGTGTGCGTGTGGTTTCTCCTCTGGTTTCTACGTCTCCACACATCGTATGTGTGTTATTCTGCATATAATAAGTATATTTTTTATGGGATTTTGGAGCCAGTAGAGCAGGTTTGTTATGGCCATCCATGTAATAGTCTTGGGCCTACATGCCATAGGTTCTTCAAACAGCCTGACTTTTTTTTTTCTCCTTTCTTTAAAGTGAAACTCTCGCCAAAAAGCAACCGAGGCTTTATTTGCGATTGAATATGAGTCAAACCTTTATGTAAAAGCACAATTACGACGAAAGAGGCACTTTTAAGATTTACCGTAGTTTTGTTTTTGGGCAAGCTAATTTTCAATGGGGTGCAGGGGCACTTTTACGCTAGCATCAAAATCACTATTTTTAAAACACTAAGAAGGTTCGACACAACATGAAACTTTGCTCGTAGTTGAGCATTGAGAACATTGTTCTCTGTGTACACAGAGTTTACTAAAAAGAAGGTTTTTAGACAACTCACGTTAGCAGTAGCACCTCTGGCGCGCCGCCGTCATGACAGACAAAAGGTGTCGATCCCCGAGTGCGACCTAACAGGCAGGAGAGTAATGGTGGACCTCCTGCCTGTTAGGTTGCACTCAGGGATCGACACGTTTGGCTGCCATGACGGCGGCGTGCTGGAGATGCAGCTATTAACGTGAGTTGTCCAAAAACCTTCTTTTTAGTGAACTCTGTGTACACAAACAATATTCTCAATGCTCGTGGTTATGTGTAGAGACCCTGGTGATACAACGAGCAAAGTTTCATGTTGTGTCGAGCCTTCTTAGTGTTTTAAAAATAGTGATTTTGATGCTAGCGTAAAAGTGCCCTTGCACCCCATTGAAAATTAGCTTGCCCAAAAACAAAACTACGGTAAATCTTAAAAGTGCCTCTTTCATCATAATTATGCTTTTACACGAAGGTTTGACTCATATTCAATCGCAAATAAAGCCTTGGTTGCTTTTTGGCGAGAGTTTCACTTTAAGCGATGGTTTGGGGTGGAAGTCTGATTACATAGGCTCAAACACAGCATCACACAGTTTTTTACCTCGGGGCTTCCTCGCTGTCACCCAACAGCACCCTCAAGACCACTATTCTCCCTCTTATCCCAGACCTGAATTCTTCATTTGGTCACACTGCCTGCTCCTGAATAGTCACCTCTGAGGAGATTAACCCTTTCATTAAAAATGCCTGACCAGGGTCAATCTACTGCCTGGCTCTGCAGTCCCTGCTCCTCGCTTTGATCTATCAGCTATGGAGAAATTATTAGCAAACTCTAAGCCAGGCCATGTGATTTGTTTTTGTAAATTTGTAGAAATTATTCATAATCCTATTATGTGGCCAAAGGGGCAAACCTGCATAAAATATATGAGGCCTTTGTTATCATGGGGAAGGCAGAAGGAAGAAATGTTGAATGCGGGTGCGCTGGAGTTATGGGAAAGCAGACGGGTTTGAGATCTGCCCTAATCTTCTGGACAAGCCCCGTGCCTTTGATAACCAACTGCCTCTGTAACCACTGATTCCACCTGCCTCAAACTAGCATCCATATTCACCCATTTCCTAACTCTTCCCCCATCCTAAGTACACTTCTTCTGTTGCAGACAAGGAATAATTGTGACGTTATAAACCACAGCCGCAGCAGCATGCATTATCTAATGTATTGCACATAACCAGAGGAAGAGGAGAAATCACGATTTTTACACCTCCCATCTCCCTTTCAGGGGCCAATAGTTTGCAGAACAAAAGTCAATGTCTCAGCCCAAATCTCGTCTGACAACGCGTAGCAGCCCGTGCTATTTTGGGCTCTTTGTGGTGCCAATCTCCTATCTCTCCCGTGACATTTTTTCAAAGAAAGAGTAGATTTCCTAGAGACTCTGCCCTTTGCAACTTCCACAGAGTATTCTTGCACATAGAGTGAGGACCCTCCTCCTCACTCTAATGCCGTCGCTCTCCGCAGTGACCTGAGAAAGGGAAAATTAAGACAGCGTATCAGGCTAAGAGCCCTATCTTTAGCTGGTGGAGTGAAAAGACATTATACAGATGCTTAATTCCCAGTTACACATTTGGAATGAAAGGTGCAGAACCTGGGAAAATATGGTCCAGGAACTATGCTGTGGACAAAAGCTAGAAACATACAAACCATTGTATAGCATCCGATAAGAATCTTTTTGCTAAATTGCTCCAAATAAAGCATCTTACATCACCATTTCCAGCTCGTCACGTGTTCAATTTGTAATTGTCTCTTAAGTTATTCCCGAAACTCCAATCTTTAATCATCCTGTGTTCTTTTTTCGCAATAATTTAGAGCTTATACAAAAACTTGTCTTCATGCTTTTAATGCCCCTGTTTTAGATGGACTGGCTCGCTGGCAGGCCACCAGCTTCACATTAATTTGCTGCAGTGTCTGAGTGTACAGGTCTTATCTGGGCCCCGCTTTTATTCGGGGTGAAAAGCTGAGTCGTTCTAAATAACGCAGGTCTAATTGGCTATGTTTTGCAGTTAATTTTCATAAAGAGCCTCGGAGACTGTCACCTCAGTTTTGGGAGGACAAGGTGCCGGAGCTGGAGCCGTGCACCTCAGCCAGCCCATTAATCAGGAAACACACTTTCGCCTGCTTGCGCAAAAAGGGCAGAGGTCAAGGAGGAGGGGCCGACACCATATCTGCACCGGAGCGCTGTAAGTGAAGGAGTGTAAATTGCTGTTGAAAAGTGCCCCGTCTCTGAAGTGCAGCAAAAATGCACGATGAGGCTCGGTCCAAAGGGTATAACTAAGGCCCGAGTGTCTCTTTGTGTGTGCAGGAAAGTAAGACTTGATAAACTTATTTGGCCTGATACAGATTTAAACCAAGTAAATGTAACACAATATTCCATTCCTTCCTTTTACTTTGCACATGTACATAATTGACACTCCGTCCAATAATAGCAAATCCATACATTTTAATCATATTGAGGCATTTAAGTGCAAAAATCTTTGAAAAATTGCACTCCACATGAGAATCACAAACTCATGCACTGCGTATCCTTAGTTTTAACCATCTCGCCCGTTGTATTCTATTTGAGCCGTACTGTACCCTAGTTTGGGACCGGACTCTCTCCCTCTCCTAATGCGCCATGCTTGATCCCACAGCTGTGATTTTCCGGCTGCCACTTAGCATCCAGTGGCTCCGGGGGCCATGAATAGAGGTGGTCTCAGCAGAGTCAGGCCCCCTCATTTTATGGCTGCCTGCCTGCGGTCAACAGTCCTCTAGATCACAAGGCACCACAAAAGGAGAGTGAAAGTCTGCACTCCACAGCCGCAACTTATATATTTATGGAGATATTTAACCATTTGGTGTGATACAAGAACTTCCTGTGGTCTGTGCTGCTTCATTAACCTGTCCATCGCGGGAAGAGCATTTTCAAGAGTGGCTGCCAATGAATTAAAGATGCAACACCTAATCTGCTTTAACCACGGAGGTCAAAAACTGACCTTCCAGATGTAATCAATATCTATCCACTTTTATAACGCATTGAGGCAGGTAAATACTGCATTAAAAACGTCCTGGAGGTGCACTTCACAACTTTATAGCAACACTTGCATGAAAACCCACAAAATTTGAGAGCCGGTTGCTCGATGCCGCCCCCCCGCCCCCACCAAAAAAAGGGGGGAACACACAGCCCAACTTAACTGGCTTATTTATTCAGTTTAAAGCGACCATATTGGGTCCATGGAACACACTAACCCCCAGTGGTATACTTAAGTGGCTCACAAAGAGATTCAGAGGAGGGTGCTGCCAAGTGCGGCTTTATGGGGGACAATTTAACATAATGGTCAAATAAATACTGCTGTAAAAAAAACACCTGTGAACGGTGGTGGCAGGTTGAGGCCCATTACTGTATTTTTTGTGTGACAGTTGAGCGGCGTGCAACAGATTTCATTCCGTTTTGCTAAAGCAGATGGGTCGCGTTCGGGATTTTATTTGCCGGACCGGAAAGGGCGACGCAAGTGCAGCTCAGTGAGCCTTGCGGAGTGGCAGGGACGCAAAGATCTGGGGGAAAAAAATGAGAATGTCCACTCTTTCCTCTTTATACTTGCTAATCATTCTCATGCACATCACTCTCAAGAGGAGGATCTATTAACACCTGATGATTTCCCAGCAAAGTCTCAATTTTTAAAATTAACTAAGGAAGACTGACACCAAGATAATTATGGGGTTTTTTTGTGTGTGTGAAACGTTAACTTAACAGGAAAACGTGAAGAGGAAACATTGCTACATCACGCCACTGCTGCCTCGCTCTCTGTTGGTTCAAAAGTTCGAGCCAAGCCCTGTTGAGTGACATTGCGGTAAACACAAAAATGCCCCGGTGTAAATTACAAGGTGAACGGTATGTACTAGTGTGAGGACGGTAATTATGGTAACCGTCTCACATAAATTGTGCCTGGTGATTTTACGACTTTACAGTTGTACGTGTGTATGAATTCAAATTAAAAGTTTTATAAGGAATACAAAGAGTTATGACTTGTGACATTTCAAAAGGTGAATCCATGAAGTTTTTCTAACTCGCAAAGAGATGTCAAAGAGGTAAAGCTACACTCAGGATTGGTGAGCTCTGGTTAGCACACACAAACGACGGTCAGTGGCACAGGCTCTGATTACTTTGTTTCTGTCAGGTCTTTGGCACTCAGCTCCGTCTCTGGAGGGTCACAGTGATGACTGGTATCTACGAGCTGTCAAAGTAGACCAGAATTATCAACTAAAAGCTGAAATCAATACCACAAAATCAAAATGGCAATAATGGCTGTCACTAAAAATTAGATTTAACATTAGTACTATATATTTTTTCTTTCCAATTAGCAGTTTAACAGTTGGGGTGCAGGCGACCTTGTACAGATGTCGCAGCTGGCTTTTAAAAACAATTGTATTTATCTTAATGGTAACTTCCAAAAAGTCAAGCCGACACATCATTAAAAGAGTTTCATCAATCATCGATATTTAATCTATGAATGCTTCGTAGATCTGTTATAAGGAATTAATAATTGCATTTTAGTCGATATGTATTGCATATTTTTTCCAGAAGGTGAGTGTCCAGGGGAGGCGTCTATGAATTGGAACAATTTTAGTGACCAATTAATCATTTAAGTCTTTCTTTTTTTTTTCTCATCACAAACACCATTAATCCTCTAGTTCCAGTTTCTGAAATGTGAATATGTGCTGACTTTTTAGTGTCCTATAGTGGGGAATTTTCTCATATCTTCTTGTTTTGGACCATTAATCAGACAGAACAAGACATTTAAAGAAGGGCTCTGGAGACTTGCAGTGGAAATGTTTTTGTACTGACATTCTATAGACTTGATGAGTAATTCATTAATTGGGAGGATGACTGGCAGATGGAATAATAATTAAAATAAGTTATTTTTTCCTGAAAAGTTAGAGAGTAAAATAGAAAATAAATGATAAAACAATGATGTTTGCGTCAACGGAACCGACTGTTCACGTCCACGCAGGGCTGTCCCTAACACTGTCATATTACTCATTTAAAAGCATTATTGGACCAACCACTCAGAAGGCCATTAGTTCCACCTTACTTAAACTAAAATTGAAATTTATACACCCTCTATCTCTCAGGTGAACACTGTTCCAACATGTGACAAAGCATGTGCTGTAATTCTGTTCTATGAAATAATAAAACCTTACATAAACGCGACCTTTGACAAGAAACCTCACATGTCAGAAGTCGGCAGTGTTAAGACGCCATTTGACCGAGCTCTGATTTTTCCTCCTCCTCGTCTCTCTCTCCCACTCCTTCTGCTTGTCATACTTCTCCCACTATGCATCAGAGAGGTGACCCCGGCTTCACCTCTGGCACAGGGTGTGAGCTGGGTGTCCCGGTCAGACCTGTCCTGCTGAATGCCTTATGACAGGTTGTTTGTGAAACTCTTGTGTTCTGTTTGTTCCCTCTCCCCTCCCCTGTCCTTGCTGACAGTCTCCCCATTGTGAATCTGAAGGGCCCTGCTTTGTTTTGCCCGCCTCATTGGAGCCAGTGTTGGTCCAAAGAGAGCCTGCACACACCTCTGCTCATTCTGTGGAAGCATCTGTTAACTTACCTGCCCAGTGCTTAACTTCTACCGCCTATCAATTAACTTTTATAGGCTGATCTGTGGTGTAAAATGTGCAGTTCATAATTGTTTTAATATCTCCAAAACACCTACTATCATTCATTTTAGAAGTGGAATGATCATGCAAGTATAAAATATGTTTGTCCCACTGATAACAGAAAATCTTAGAGCACTACCATTTAATATCTGTGCAAACACACTAGGTATTTGATAGTATTTGGCCATCTTTTTTGTAGTTTGAGGGTTTGTGGAATATTTCATCCTATAATACACTTTATATATAGATAAATATATAGTATGGGTCAGGATTTCTGGAATAAAGCACAAGGCATCCACATGCACAATTACCGAAATTTGTAATTGCAGCATGTTCCTTATGGTCCTTTTTTTATACATCCATATAAAATCAAGGATTTGAGTAACAAAAAGACTGAATTAAAATGCAATACAGTCGAATACAGCCTTGTGTCTACATCCAGTCATCTGCCTAATTCCCCCCTTTTCTCTCCTTCCTCCCCTCATCTCCTGTTCTTAACATCAGCGGGGAGCGTGGCTAATTTACGAGCGTGGGCAATGCCAACATACTCTCTGAGGAGGGCCCGTTTTAACACCTCCAAATGCTGTAATGCATCCCAGCTGACCTTAATTATAAAAGCATGTGCCTCCCCTGTGATTCCCCCAACCCGGTCCACCCACCCCCCCCACCACCCCCATACCCATATATACAATCCACAAGGCCGGGGGT
Source organism: Diplodus puntazzo (assembly GCA_963678695.2). Taxonomy (NCBI): domain Eukaryota; kingdom Metazoa; phylum Chordata; class Actinopteri; order Spariformes; family Sparidae; genus Diplodus; species Diplodus puntazzo. The sequence continues at coordinate 10,266,060 of OZ023175.1, forward strand.
GTGAGCCAGTGTTCTTACCTGCGGAGAACAACACAGCAGCAAGCACCATAGCAGCTCAATGTTAATAGTTGCATCCTGAGAGGAAATCAATAAAGCTATAAAGGGTGATATCACAGTGTGTCTGGGCCCCCACGCACACATTCTCCCTCTCTCTCCCTCTCCCTCGGCGGGACCTGTTTATGAAGGGGTCTGGTGCTCGGTGAGAGCGGCTGAGAGGGTCAGCAGTGTGAGTTTTTGATCCAACAATGAGACGCACCTCCCTGGGAGTGTGGGGTAAACGGTGGAGAGGGACCCCCTGACTCATCTGTGGGGAAGAGGTGGATCTTTTAGAGGGGCTTAGAGCTGCCGTGTGTTGTCAAGGTAGCGAAGCATTAGTGCCTGGAAAGGCCCATCGACGCAGCCCGGTTACGATCGGAGGAGAATCCCAGGAGGTAGAACGGGGCCTTGCTAAACTGCTGATGAACCGAGGGAGATATTTAAAGACCGGCTCTCTCCCTCTTCTTCTGTCTATATTGCAGATTTTTGCCCATAATATTGATATACGCACAGCACGGGGCTCTAGCATCATTGGGCTGATAAACTGCTCACACAATAGATAATCTTTTATGTACCTCCCGTGCACAGCACAAATATTATGACTATTAGTACATTAATTAACTCACTGGCCTGGGGGTCCTCTGCCCAGCCAAGGTTAAGAGCTTCTTTAATTAAAGATCAATACGGTTTTGCAGTATATTTCTACAGCACCAAAGGAGACATGGAGCTCTTTACCGTCCACATGTCAGAATGATATAGAAGTTCACAAGATATGTATAGACAGAGACTCAAAGTGCAAAATGAGACCATTTGCAAGTATAGAACAGTAAGCTGATATATGTCAAACGGCTGAAGTGATGGTGCGAAAGACATTTATACCGTCTTTGTAGATTGAGTTATGCTTGTAGAGATAATGTGCAATCCCCCTCCTGCAGGTCTGAGCTCCACCCCAAACACACAAACCCATTAAGAGGTAATGGGTGCAGCAACAACGTCCAGCCGATCTTCCAGTCTGTGCTGACATTAGCCTGTCCAACATCACTCACTGATACACCTGCACACTGTGCGAAAGGAGACGTACAGCCGCGCTGATGGTCGAGATCAAAGCCAAAGACCATTCTCTCCACTGCCATCCAGGTGTGTGCACCCTCAGATTTAGTCCCCGTTTGGACAAGTAATGATGGCAGGGCCCAGAGAGCACACCTTCACGCTCAAGGCTCCAAAGTTCCCCTCAGATCACCGTAATCCGCCTGGATTATGTCTGACAGGACTGGGATCCTCCTGCTGGTCTGCACCCCTCTCTGTTCCGGAGCGCAGCCCCCCAAAGGGTTTTGCTACAGCCAAAACCTTCACCCCCTTACCCAAACCGTGCACCAACCTTTCTCTGTCCATAAGAGGCTTGAGAACAGGGATCTGATAACTGGCTAAGAACCAACATGACTCTGCTGCACTTATCTACGGTGTATCCCGATGTGTTTAAAAATTGCACTGTCAAGTAGTTTTGAGGCAAAGAGCGTATGGATTTTAGTGTTTTTCGCATCTTCAAACACTTACCATCTCATTAAATAGCCCGAGCTTAACATTTTACATCTAATTTTATATAACATGTATGCACACTACATCAACAACCAACAACAAAAATGAAACACTATATGTGTGAGACTTTCATATTAAGAGTGCGTTTTGTTTATGTTAAGTTTTAAGTATAAATATTAAGGTCAAACTGAAGGTCGACCAGAGATCGAGTTTCTGTAAATATGTCTCGGGCACTGTAATTGATAACTCGCTGGCCCATTTGCAAAACACACTGTAGCTACTTATTCTCACGTGTTGTGTGTGATAGGCAAGGCATGAGGGTTTTAACCGAAGAACGACCAACATGATTCTGATTTATTAGTCTGAGGTACCCAGGGGAAGCCACTCACAAACACTCACAGCCTATTATGCATGCTCAGCCTCACACACACACAGTTTAGTACTCTAACAACTCCAGAATAGATGTGATGGATAAGGAACCCTCCCCTTATCAATGCTGGCCTGGCTCTGGCTTAGCCCACCTGGGTCTCTCTGGGCCTGTTGACCAGTCTCTCTTCGAAAAAAAAAAACCCTGTTCCCTCTCCCCTCCCACCACCACCACCCACACCCCTTTTGCCACACAAGACTAAGACAGGTTAAACAGTTAAACACCAGCAAATCCAGCACTGCCCTGTGGGAAATTTGCTTCTAATCCCTAACTTATAGGCACAGAATCAAAGCCAAAAAGCCGGAGCAACAAATCTGATCCTCCCCCTAACAATCTCAGGCCTCTTGGGAGGGCAGGGAGAAGCTCCACAGACAAGGCTGAGATGGATAAATACCTAAATGATGAGACAGTCTGGGGACAGGGGAGTAGTGTCTGGCTATGGCCGTTCACCTCCAATTTGGCATCCGCGCAATGAAAGGCAATTGGGCGTCAGCCCCCACACAGCAGCCAGTCCTTATTATTATATGTTGAAGTGTGGCTTGGGCAATGATTAATGACAGTGTCAGCGCGAAAACAAAGCACAGCGCAAGTTATCTCCAATCCACCTGCTCCTGTGGCCCGATTGGAAGAGAATGGAAAAAGAGTGCGGGCAGCACAGGGCTTGATAATGGGAAAGAGAAGAGGGGAGAGAATGGAAAGGAGAAAGAAGAGAGGAGGAGGAGGAGGAGGAGAGGGGATGGAGGGTATTGTGAAGGGGACTTACTGACCATAGCAAGGTGACAGTAACTTCCGAGAGGCAAACCACAGGCACATGCATGCATGCACATAAAGGAATTAAAATTAAAAAAAAAACAATGCTAAGGTCTGTGCACTGTATGCTACAAATTCCATCTTACATTAAAAGATCAAAAATATTCCCAACAACCCCAGGGGGATTTATTCTTTGCATCTTTTACACTAACCAAATCCCAACTTGCAGGTAGCTTCCAATGCGAGGTGTGAACATGCAGCTTGTGGCTTGCCTCGGTGATTGATTTGACAGAGTGGACTTTCATAGCGTCTGTGTTTGTTACATCCAGGCCCACTGTCCCCTGCTGTATTGGTGTTGACATTTATGAGACATGTCGGAGGGGGCCTGCTAGACCTCACTAATGAGAGAGCTGACGCCGACGGCGGGTAGCACAGCCTGACACTGCCATCCAGAGGCCACTTCTGGTAATGCGGACTTGGAGAGGTGGCCAATTACTATGTTTATACTTGTTCCACCTCTGTGGTTCTTTGACGGTGTATTAAATTGTGATGCTTACAGATTATGAGAGAACTTGCACTTAAACCAAGCTTGAAGAAAAAAAACACACACAATGAGCAAACAATTAACTTGTGATGTCCTCAGTACAAAAGGCTAGTGACACACCAGTTGTTGTGCGTACGGGCTCTCAGGTGTGTACGTGTTTACAAGTGTGATTTGCCTTAATTGTGGCAGTTAGACAGTGTGCCAGCCTGACTGTCCAAAGCACTGCGCCAAGTCCGGCCACCATAGGAAGTGTACAGGAACGTTGGCTGTAGAGCAGAGCTGGCCGAGATAATGTCACAGTACAGTACAGTATTTTAGTGATGCACGCAACTGAGCCCAGACAGTCCTTGCTTGCCCATGTATTCACACAGAAGGGAAAAACTGCAATTAGTAACCTGCTCACATACAGAGAGCCCGTGGTATGACCAAAGGGATTAGGGCACCGTCTGATATCCGTCCCTTTCAACAAAGAATGAACGGAAGACACAGTCATCCTTTCCACACATTATAAGCCCCAGTCGAGCGACAGTGTCTGATCCCCTCTGACAGTGAAAAATGACAAAAACAAAACATTCTCTGAAACTACCAATTAAACCTCTAAAACCCACACAATAATATACAACCACAGCGAAAAAAAGCAACTCCGAATAAGAAGGAAGATGTGGGGGAAAAAAACACAGATCTCAGCACCCTCTCTGTTTGCGATGTCCTGAAAAAGCTGCAGAAAAAAGAAAAAAACAACAACATTAAGTCTCATTTTGGCCCATGTGAGGACCGAGAGACTCTCTCCATTAAAACCAGGAAATGAAAGTGTACCACCCCTGGCTTCACTAATAAAATGTCTCTGCACTTTTCAAAGAACCCCCTTGCTGGATATATTATACACACCCTGGCCATCCTGGGTCTGAACCCCCCCCCCCATACCAAAAACTGTGACTGAAAGAGCTTGTGTACGTGCATAATCATTTACATTCTCGCTCTTTTTTTGCTGCTCGAATATCTACGTCGTTAAATTCTTCCCTGGGTTAGATTGATGTGACAAAACTTGCAGAAAAAAAATGAAACTGCAGCTTCAAGACTAGACTGATCTAAAGCTGAGTTATAGGCCTTAAAAGGACAAGTACGGTGTACCCAATGGGGCACAGAGCCTGCTGATTTTAAGGTCAGAGGTCACCCAAAGTTGCTGTGACCTTAACTGAATAGATGCCAAATACATGTGTAGGAAATGCCTTTTGTCAAATTTAGTCATACATCAGCGGCACCTGAAAGGGGCGCCAGAATTACAATGGGCTCCCACACATTACTCCCTCACTACACATTTTTTTGTCATGCAGCCTTGACATACCAGCTATTACCTACTGTATACAAGACTGTGGACTTTTCTGGCCTTAGTTTCAACCATCACAAGGTCTTGACCAGGCGTGAGCCACCGCAGCAACGCAGGGTGTAAGACACGCCCACACGAAAAGGCTCGACATTTCTAAACATCGAGAAAACTGAGGGTTTTCTCTGTAAACAACCTGTCAATCATTTCCATTAAAAATGTTTTGTCATTTTTTGTGAACACTTGTTTTGAGACTTCTCCAACTGTATGCTTTATTTGACAGTTCCAATCATGTAACAATGCGTCTTTTTCGGCTTGCGGATGTGGCAAGGGTGTCTCTCCCTGTGTAGTTTTTCCCGTAGCAGTGTAATCTGTGGAGGAAACGGTGGTGTTTTTTAATGAGAAGCCGTGCTCTCCTCTTCTTCATAACAGCTCCTGTCTGTCTGTAGCACGGTGCAGCACAGCACAGCATGCTCCGCTGAAATGTGGTCTGTCTATGTGGGATTGCCGGGGCCCCTTTGAAGTACTGAGCTGCGGCTGTTTCCTTTGTGTGTAACAACGCAAAAAATCAAACCTAAAACCAAAACACCCATAAGAATACCTGAAAGGGGTACAATATAAAGTGCCATATGTATATGATGCTTTACACATCTCGTCTTTGTTTCATCCCCTCCCCTCTGCCGTGATTATGCATGTCTTCTGTGAAGAGCTGCACTGCGTCTGGAGAGCCCCCTTGAATGGAAACCGCGAGGTACAGAGAGGCACATTAAAATCCTCTAAAGCTCTCAAACGAACAACCTAGGGACAAAACACGAATTCCATGCGGTTTCTCCCCTTGTAGTGGCGCAGCTCAGACAAGCTCACATTTAGCACTGGCTGCCATCTCAGACAGTTGGTCCAGTGGGATGTGTAGCTATGTGTTTATCAGAGGGTGAACTTCCTCTAATAATGTGGCACGTTTTTTCCTCTTGTTCTCCTACCCCCCCCACACCCTCCTCCTCCCCCCTCCCTCACTCCGTCTCCTCTTAGACTATAGTTGAAGGTGAGGCACCCGAGTTCAGAGAGCAGAGAGGAGCAGCCGTCGCCAGAGTTACACAAAGCTCTGCTCTTTGGGAGCTCAGGGGGTTTTGTCCCCGTGTAGACGCCGTGGCACACTTACTGCAGCGAGAATGCATGAATATATGGTTTATATGATTGTGGCCTACATACCGTGTTTAGCAACTCGACTACAGAATACCATATTGATAACCTGGAAATCACCTTGATTAATTTTTTTACCATATAAATTAAATAACTGGTGCTTAAACAACAATCTTATATATTTAACCTTTGCTCCAGCCCCATTGTTACCCCATAAGTCTCTTTTCAGATTGATAGACTCCCCCCCTCCTCCCACCCTGCATGACATTATATATATATATATCTCATATATATTTTATAAAACGCCATTATCTAAATCTGAAGGGTTTTCATCCATTCGATTAGCATTTCCTCCCACATAATAGAACTTAGTTTAAGTAATATAACATTATGAAATAACAGGTGCTGCGAGTGTTGTACACTTCTATAAAACCTCATCTCTAATTCACAGCTCATTCACGCTCGCAGTGCAGCATACATTATTGCTCCTCCATCACTATATCAAGTAAAATATATCAGCTCTGCATTAACAAACAAAATGTTGTAAACACTGAACAAACTATAAAAATGAAGCTGTGTTACCCAAACTGTGATCTTCAGTCCACAACAGTGCAATTCAATCCGCTAAGATTGGCGCTCTCTAGTGGACACTTTGCATCACTACCACGATAGTGCTATGTTAAAAAGCAGTTTTCCTTTTTTTGTTATCCAACTGAATTTCAAGAGCTAACTGTGGTTACTGTGGTCTTTATGAACTAATGAAGCCAGATGATGGCAAACATCTTCAAGAAAACAGCAAGTGCAGGTTCTTTGACCTTCTACTTGGGCCAAAAACATTTCCTCTTGGCTACAGCATCACCTGATGTCAGGCTCACCCTGATCAAGCATCCGTGGGATGCAGTCAGATCTGTAGGCCCCAACTCACAACGCAATGCATTTTCATTACTTTTATATATCATTTTTATGTGCAGAAGACATGTGATGTCCCACGCTCATGGTTTAAACAAGGATGGAAATATTGCAAAACTATTGCCAGCTTTAACTTTGGAATATTTAAAATTAAACAAAAATAAGTGCTCAGTGCAAAAAGTTGTAGATCTATCAAAGGTGTGTCAGCTTGGAGTCTTGATGCCCCAGGGGTAAACAAAGTAAGTTTTTGGCCTCACAAGGATTTGAATCTCTGTCTCGGTAAACAAATACTTGCCCATACAGAGAAGCCATCTTAACAATGAAGCCAAGCTTCTGCCACCAAAGTTACACATTTGCATATTTTTTTGGCAACCAAACTGTCTATCAGGATTTCAGCGAAATCACAACCACTCCTGCTGCCGAAGCTGAGAGACGTTTGACTTAATCCCTCCTACTTGTGATTATATTTTTATTATTGTGTATAAACTGACAATATGTTTGCTTTGTGTCCTGTCAGGCAAAAGCATTGCTGAATGCAGCTGTTTTTTTTGTTTTTTTTAAATAAAGTGAGGCTCCATAGTCCACTGATGATTCCAGCCACTGCAACAATATTTGCACTTCTCAACATCTGACAATAGGTCAGACAAGGCAACATGTTTTTCAGTTGTTCCTCAGTTTGGAGGGCCTGCAGCTGCACAAAGGTGTTTTCAATTCTGGGCTGATTAGACCACTGCTCAGGGCAAGGTTGGGCGTAACTGCGAAATGAGTTGCATGATCTCACAAGAGCTGCATGTGTTAAGTTGATCGAAATAATAAATAATGGAAAACAATTCTGATTTTGTATTAATCTTTAATATTTTGTCTTGAAATGTTTCGTCATTCTTTCTTGCAGTGTCTCGAATGTGAGCATTTCAAACAACTAATCAATCTGCAGATTAATTAGTAGAATAAATGATTGTTAGTTGCAGCCACAATAGAGTTGTCCACCCACAAGGAAGTACCACACAATAAGTAAAATAAGTCAAAACTACCATTTGGTTGCACTATGGCTCTAGAGGGGCTTTAATAGTCTCTTCCATGGGCTGCTTTTTACATAATCAATATCTAAAAGTGGTAACTGTGATTAAAAAAAACTTACTCTTCAATTATACTGCAGAAATTCCAAAGGTATGATTTTCAGTACCATCAAAAACACAGACGCTCCTCTTTCTATGAAACTGATGCTGAGGAGATGTATTGTAGTGCACACCACAAGCCAACAGAGGTCAGTCTCTACAATCGGAACAGAAGGCTGAGCTGAGAAAGATGGCTGCTGTGAGGAGGTGGGGATAATATTACAGGACTAGTAAAAAAAAAATAAAAAATCTGCCCCCGTTTGGTCCAGCAATGATTTACAGAAGAAGAGAGCTTATTTTCTATATATGTATTATTCTATAGGCCATAAAAACTGAGCAAGACTAAGTCATCTAATTAGGCTTCTTGACACATTGTAGGCTAGACAGGAACTGCAGGTGAACTTCAAATATATAAGTAAGGGGGTGATATCACACTAATGCACAGGAATACAAAGAAAGACGAAGTTTATCAGACATTAGACATTAAACTCCATTAGTTCAGGTTTTCTGGTGGGATGAGCTCATGAGCTTGCTCAGGTCTCTCTTACATTTTCTCCAAAAATGTACCAGGTTACAGGGCCTTACTCAAGCAAGTCTTAAAATAGAGTGCTACGCAAGTGGACAGAGCTTTTGAGCAAATAACATCTGGTCAAAGTGCATTTAAGCTCCCTCTGATAAGCAATTACGAAACTGTAGACTGGTATCCAGGACTCTTATTGTGAAAGGTAAAAATGGAAGCAGTCTGTCAAATGGCCCTGTTTTACTTTCCTGAAGAAAATTGGTGCATCAAACCCATTTAACACCCATTTTCTTAGACCTAACTCATCAAAATACTTTATTTCACATAAAATGTGAGGTGCACACAGTCAGAGATATCTGATACTGATGGGCTGGTCACTGGACGAAGCCGGCATGCATAAAGCCAGACAATTCCAGTCTTTGGCCACTTCATAGCTTCAGTTTATGTCTAGTTATACAACTAAAAAACTCAGGTGCATCATGCCACAGACACAGACACAAACATCAGACTGACTTAAAGACAACGGGCATCATTTAAAAGTTGTTTCTGGACCTCCTCTATAAATACTTCACCTGGTTTCATTTTCTCTACATCTTTACTGAATATGGTGATAAGCGATTGCTCAGCACCAGCACCCCTCACCCTCCTTAGGTTAACGAGTTCAAAATAACTTTCTCCAAGACTCGCTCATCAAGCTGACAAAGTAAACTCTTAACAAACAATCATGACACCACGGGGGAAGTTGGGATGTCTTAACCAAGTACTTGTTTGGCATCATTTCGATGCCAGATGTTGATGCGAAGGACACATGTTCTGCCAAGTTACCACAAACTGACAGAGTTGATGGCGGAATTGCAGTTCCTGTATGCGTTTATGTATGTGTGGCTGCATATATGATTATCTGGGGTACACGCTGCTGTGCTTCATTCCAAGGGGGTGTGTTAAATGACAGTGACACTCATCCCTTCATGGTGACAGTATGAACACATCACAGTGATCAAAGTGCTGGTGACACGCCTTGAGGAGACAGATGTGTGCTTTACGTGTTGGGGTGGGAGGGTTTGGTATCCAGATAACAATTTAAAGTTTTCTCACATCAGTAAACATGTGTTTGTCTCAGATAAGATGAGAAATATAATCTGGTAGATTTGTTGTTGTTTTTTTCTCTAATGCATTAACTAGGTTATGAACCCCAAAAACACTAAGATACAATATGAAATCTTATTTATTTTTCTTCAGAGATTATAGTGCAGGAAAAGATGCTCAGGGTAATTCATAAGTATTAGTAAATTAAATTTAGGAAGGCCAAAGAGAAAATGTAAAAACACAAAGCGTCAGTACAAGCAACTAAAAGTGAAAGGAATAAAAGCGATAAAATGGGCAGAACCACAGAAAAAGACAGAGAGAGAAAGATAATAATACAGAAAAAGAAATACATTTTAAAAAATTGAAATCAATGAAGAAATTACAAAGGAAACAAGAACAGATAAAAAAAAAAAAAGATTATGCGCAGTAAAAAGAATGAGGGACAGTAAATGGATCAAAGATGACAAATAAAGGCAGTAAAGGAAAACAAAGACGTCACACGAGAGGAGATTAAAAACAAACAAACATGGGAATAAAAGATTGAAAGATGAAACTTCAGGTTAAAAAGGATGAACACAAAAGCAGGACTTGCTGTGGTGAATGCGACTTCAACCAGTCTATCAAACTCACATACAGCCAAGGACATGTGTGCACAAGTCAACACAACAGCAGGCGCAGTCCATGGCAGCTTACCGCGTTAGTATATTCTTCCTCCATGGCTTCCTGACGACCGCTGAAGGACTGTCCTTTTGGTTGAGAAACTCCGGTACGTGCCTTTGCATTACCTGCTCTGAAATCTACCTTGATACTAACAGATTCTCTGTATTTCAACAAATATCTTTTTTCCCCATCCTTTTCAGACATATTCCCTCAGCTCATTATTCAAAAATCCTAAACTTATTGTAGATAAACTTTTGTGACCTACTCTGATAATGAACGGTTGTCCAAAATGTGTGCGCCACTTGCTATACCAAATGATGTATGCGTGCACAAGTGCTATGTGGGCACACGTCAATCCACCTGTGTGCCAAATCAGGATTGGAAGGTGCTGGATGAGGTGAGAAGGTGACATGGCAGCAGTTTTGCCAGCCCATTAATTGCTTAAATTCTTCCAAAATTAAAAACAAAACAAAAACTCATAAAATATTATCTAAATAGAAAGATTGGATATATCTGACTTATCGAGACATCTGTTACATCTGTGCGAGATGGCCACAAGAGAGATTCACACTGCCGGCTGGTGAGAAACGGACACACAGGTGTAACTAATAACAATTAATGGGTACATTCCAATAAAGAGTGCTGGTGCCAGAGCCCTGCCAAAAGTGCTCGCCGGCTCATTACCGTGGCTTAGAGGAACATCTAAATGGAACAGAGCTATCATTAACGTTATTAGTCACACATGTGGTTTTATGGCTGTAGGTCAGATGGTCTCCCCTATCTACCGCAGCAAGATTGCATAAACAAATTGGTTAAAAGGAGCTATGGTAAAGGCTGATGGCATTTTGTGTCAAATATACATAAGTCAAAAGGAACGTCTCGACACAGGGTAATTAAATTAAAAAGTTTGTTCCGGAGAAAACCGAGAAAGAAACCCAAGTGAGATAAGTTTGTTTATGTCATAATGTTGGCTTCTAGTGTTTGTCTTTGTCTGCAGGATTGTAGTATTTGTTCCATTTTTCCATTCAAGTACAACTTGTACTTCATGTCATGTATTTCATGAGCCGCTTGCAGGAGAATTCTGGCTGTACTGAGATATGCAACACTTAAGTTTTTGTTGTTTGGCAGTAGAGACTTCCACAGATTTTGGATTCCACTGGCTCTGACTTTCCTCAAGTCCTTTCCTAAATGTGTACTTTATTTCATTACCTTGAACCAAGAAAAAGGGGTCAGGAAAACAAAAGTTCACAAAAACTATTAAGTCGTGTTATGCTGCCATACACCAGAGCAGATTGATGAAGCAGCATCTCTTTGGCTTCAGGCAGATGCCACTTTCTTGAACAATACATCATCAGCCACGAGGGGGCGCTGACCACACTTGTTTCACCAAGCTATCAGCTGTGAGGTGTTTTTTTTTGTTTTGTTTTTTTGAGGACAGATGAGAGCCTTTCATTAAACTAGGATTTGTTGCTTCTGGCTCTTGTCCTGTGCTTGGGACACATTTAAAATGTATCTTGAGCTCGGATTAGCGTGGTTGTTTTTGTGTCAAATTAAGCACTTCGGCCCCATACCAATGCAAATTAATCTGACAAGTAGAAATCACAGTTACATTACGGTTTCATTGCAAGACCTGAGTCTTGACCTAACCTCTCTTGGGTCTTGGAAGATGACTTGAATTTCTACTTAGCTTGACTAAAACAATCTGGTCAGTGTTACATTTTGATGAACAGCGCTCACAGTGCTGTCTTCGCCCACTTGATGGCAATATAGACTAAAAAAACCAGCGCTGACAATGAAGCTGTTCAAATTTAACCTAGCAACAGGGCTGCTGCTGCTTGTTCATTCACACACCTACATGGTTACACGTGATGCCCTTCCACTTTCACATGTACAAACAATCCATCACAAGTACATATAAGCACACCAGCTCGGGTAGAATTGCGCATATATACAGGCTGGAGGTATAAAGACGTGAAACTTTATTGATCTGCATCCAAAACCATGAATATGCAGATAAACAGTGGGCCCCTGCATACGGTAAACAATAAAAAATGGGGTTGAAACCAGTGAAAATCATTATTGACAAATAGAGCAGGCAGCAATGTGAAGAGAAGCTGTGACACCGGGGCTCCGTCACAGAGCCGAGTGCCACTGTCAGCCCACATAAAGCCACTTTCAGTGTGAATGGAAACACTTTGATTTGGCTTTCAGGCCACGGTCAGAGTCAATGCAACAGGCTCTAATAGTAGAATTACTCCCACCACTTTTCCCCCCCTCCGTCCCCCGCTTCCCTCCATTCACCCTCGCCCGCGACCCTCCCCACCCGCGCATTCACCAATTCTCCTGTCCCTCTCCCCGTTCCAAATAAGCACACAGTGCCCTGTTTATTTGTCCCATTTGAGAAAACAGTTCCAGAGATCCTGGCGCAGTGTAAGAGATAAAAAAAAAAAGCAATGCAAAAATCAATTGGCTCTGCAAGTCTCAAGACTGCCATGCAGTAAATTGGCTCTGAATGACGGCACTATGTGGACCGTCTTTTTTTTTCTAATAGTTCCTCTTTTTTCTAAACATAAGAGCAAACTTTGGTGAATTTAGAGCACACCACTGTTGTCTTCCTCTCTCTTTAAAAATCATGTCAAGGGACTTTTGACTGAAAGCATGTGATTGATTTTTTGTGGTGGTGTCATTCCCAAGTGGCCAAACTTACAGAAACATGTGATTGGTTTTTGTGGTGGTGTCATTCCCAAGTGGCCAAACTTACAGAAACAACAGAAGCGTCTTGTGGTTTTTGACACCGCTTACGGGAATGAATAATAGCCGCGTTGAACTGACTCCATTTCGCGGACACATCCGTCTAAATATCTTTTCGTACATCTGAGAGCAGAACTTCATCACGATAGTCAGAATTTGTCAGGACCCTGAAAGGCCGTCCTCGCTGCAGGAAACAGACTAATTACCCCCGATCAATTAAGAGACCTAGTTTTCCGGTCTGCATGTGTGCTGGCGGGTGACAGACATATAAACCATAGAGGCCAACTTCCCCCATACTTCCTAGGCTCTTTAATTAACTCTTTGATCTGAGTGCTTCGTAGTGAGCTCAGGCCAGAGGCGGCTCCGAGGGCCAAGAGGAGAATGGATAGCATTTCATATACGGCACACCGCAGCAGGGAGAGAGGAAAGTGCTGACAGACTCCTGTTTGGATCGAAGCGAAAGTTTGTATTCCTTTCCACTTCTGTCCAGGAGATTCGGGAGGTTTACATGAATAAGCCAGTTAAAGGTGGACTACGTAATTTTGGGGGAAGACATATTAAGCAGAACAGAAAGATCTTCATCTATACATGACTGATAACCTGAATAAAACAAACTGAGCTTAAAGGACAACACAATTGCATATTGTTTTACTTTGTTTCTATTTGGCGGACCCTGCCACCTTCCTGGCCTCAAACAGTGTTCTAGGGGCCTTATTTTCCTCTTAAAACAGCTTGTTTGTATTTCTGAGTTTGTGTTATTACCTCATTAATTTTGCAAATATTAATATTTTCACTTTGAATTCCGTCTCCAAAACTTCAGTGTGCCCCTTTAAAGTCAGCCGTTGCTACAAGACATAATGCAACTGTTTGTTTCTACAGCAAAATCTACATTTCTGCGTCAAGACAGCGACAGGGTTACTTCAGACGCTGTGTGTTGAGGCCTTGACCGTCAGTGGAGTGTATTGGGGTTTGAGGGGGGATGAAGTGAAGGGGCAGCCGACCTGGCAAGTTTTAAAAGGAGCAGTAAGTTCACTTTGTTGGTTGGAATTTGCAGCGCCATGGAACGACTTAATAACAATGCGTGAAGCAATGAAAATTACACAGCTCCTGCTCGAAAGGAAAAATTAATTGCTCTCAGGTTGCACTTGAGAGAAGTTTGTTCATTCATGCACGTGCACGAACACACACACACACACACACACAAACATACACACACACACACTCTTCGGCAAGGCAGGAAAGCACTTTTTACACCCCCAACCAATGCACACACACATGTGCACGTGGAGCGTTGGCTGCAAGCGGAACCAGGCCTTAGGACTGGATGTGCAACCATGTGTGTGTTAGTGTGTGTGTGTGTGTGTGTGTGTGTGTGTGTGTGTGTGTGTGTGTGTGTGTGTGTGTGTGAACCTGCAGGTCTCCTGTGCTGTGCAGTGGAGAGAAGAATAGGGCCTGGGCCACATTCCAGCCCTGCCTCCCTGGGCGAGAGACAGTATTCAGCATTCCTCTGCCTGCCTATCAGGCCAGGTGCATTCCAGAACACACACACACATTTATACAAAAAAAAAACATACAGTTGGTGAACACACATTTATGTCCAATCACAAATACAACCTGCGCAGACATGTATATTCCTACCCATGTGTGAATGAAGGCACTTACGGATGATCATACAGCTCAGCTGTGTGTATATGTTGACATTTTTCTAAAGACGGCAGCGTGACAGTCAAATATGAAATAGCCTATGACCTCATTAACATCATGCTAAACACACACCCAACCTACATAAATCTGTGTAAGACACACACACAGGACATTCTGTACATATTCTCTGTACATACACACGCACTACCTCACTCGCATGAGCACACGTAGGCTTCAACCAAGACAAACTGGCATTGTCTGTGCGGGCGATGCAGCTGTGCAGTGGAAAGATGTTCCCTGCCTCTTTAATTCTCGTATGATTCAGTCATTTTTAATGCATGGATTTTTTTTTTTTTCTGTTTGGAGGAGGCCGAGCTATTTAAAGAGCAGGAGGTTGAAAACACTGTGAATGTACAGCCAGCCTCTTTTTGAAGTTCATACGCTGCTGCGATGCGCTGTGAGTCACACATGACAGTGCAGACGGGGGTGGAGTATGTGCGTGTGTGTGGCAAATGTGTGTGTGTTTGTGTGTGTGTTTGTGTGTGTGTGTGTGTGTGTGTGTGTGTGTCCATCCGGGTCTTTTCTTTCAACTATCAGGAGATTTGCTTAGGTTCTTTCTCACTCAAGACAAGAGTAAGAGAATCGGAGGTAGTCTTTATGTGAATGAATGCGGCGCTGATAAGAATGTGAATAAGCAAACCTTGTCAAGGGTGAGGGTAAGTTGGGGTGATAAAAGGGGAGACAGCCGCAGGGAAATGGGGTTAGAGAGATGGATTGACAGGGTACAGTCGGTTTCGTCTGTAGGCTTTGGTCGAACGTAAAGGCACAACAACCCCCGGAACAAAAGCTCCATTCAGTGTTAACGCGCTGCTTCCCTTCCACACTATTCCACCATCAGACAGAGACAAAGGTTGTTGGTTACATGCTATTTGACAGGCACGGGACTCCATGCTTGACAAGCTCTGAATCAGAACATTACTCTCTGGCATTCCTCCCTCACCGTTACGCTTCCTTCCCCTATTCTTGCATTCCCCATCGCTATCCTTATCCTTTTCTCTCCTTCCTCGTCTCTCATCCCTCACCTCCCTCCCTTTCTTCCCCCCTTTTTGCATCCCTGTTCATGTCTGGTGGTAGCGTGAGCCAATTCCCGCCCTTCTCCCACTCACCCGCCCGCCTCTCAGCCCACTTCTCATCCATTTCCATGTGGCGACTTTTCATCAGTGAAGTGCCTTCCTGGCCCGACTACCCCCCCGCCCACCTACTCCCTCTGACACTCACTGAATGGATGCAGCATTAAAGAGAGGAGGGAGGGGAGAAGGGCTGAAACCGTCTTTCCTTCCTCCCTGCAAGCGCCCACCCCTTTGGCTGTCGCAGAAGTGGTATGTTCCACAGCGAGGACTGCAGAAGTTGAGAGAGCACATTGTTTGTAATCTGGCATTGCAGGGGTCACTTCCTGACTCGTGTGTCCGCTCCCTGAGCCCCGCGCCGATCCCTTCTTTTCCCCCCTCCCCACCCCTCCTCCCTGTGTGTCCATCTATTGGCCAAGTAGCCTAGGGCTTTTGGACAAACCCTGTTCTTCCCCTTTTGTGTAGGAAAGCTTCAACATCTGAAAACAATCAAATAATCTGGGCACAATGCGTCTCTTCATGGAGGGGTGCTGGTGGTTCCCAGATGAGCGGGAGGATTAAGTGGAGGAGGCCATAGGGGAGAAGAAAGAGAGGGATGGGGATGGGGGCTACACAGCTGACGAGGGTGTGTGTATGTGGGACTTATTGTTATTAGATTTTCATAGGAAAATGTGCGCATGTGTGTGTAGGTAGTTTTGAGCGATGGGATGTTTTGGGAACAGGGAAAGACATCTGAACAGTGTTCTCAACGTAACGCGAGGAGTCATGTCTGACTCAGAGGTTTAACAGTCATTGATTCCTTTCTTGTTTGATGCAGAACGGAAAAAGTGAAAACAACACAGTGAAAATTATTTGCCGTCTTTTTTCTACTTTCATCAAACATTAAACCTCCATTTTAAAGGTGCAATACATAAGAATTGGCCACCTGTCAAGTCAAGTTCACGCTCATAAACAAAGAGGGGGCAGCGTATCACAAGAGCTGCTAATTGCTGCTAACTGTAAGCTGCCCTCAGCTAGTTAGCTTAGTTAGCCGTGCAGCTAAGCTTCAGACTCAGCGCTTGGGGACTAGGGGAGTGCAGATGTTTACAAAGTTAGCATATGAGCTTTGGACAAGGATGAAGCTAGCTGGCCAGCATGGTATCTTTAGTAGATACTGTAGCTCTGCGACACAATACATAGACATCATAATGTCAAAACAACTATTTATTCACATTCTGTTGATCATTTTTTATTTTTTCTGCTAAAATTCTTACATTTTGCCACTTCTAATGTTAACATGTGCAATGTTGCGCAATTAAAGCATGAACACGGTAGATTTAGCGTCCAGCATGGTGCAATGACTCCAAAAAACTCTATGACCTGCTTAAAAAGGGTGTGTTACTGAAGGGAATAGCTGTAGTAGCAGATAAAAGGGTTGTTAGCCTACCATTCTCATGCCTCTACAGTAAGGAGCCAGCAGCTAGTTAGCTTAGAACTGGAAACTGCATGAAACATTAGCCTGACCCTGTCTAAAGTTAAGACAAACTGCCTACCAGCTCCTTTAAGAGCCACCACCAGCGTCTAGGCCATTGGTGAGCATCCGTGGCCCTGGCCCATGATAATGCCGCTCTATCATACACCACCTTTATTGAATGACGTATACGGAATACTGCCACTTGGTGGTATGGAAAGCTATTTTCTCTCATGCAGCTGCAAGATGTACGAGCTAGTTGGCCACAGTGTCTGCGATGTGTTCAAGTGCCGCTTTTCAAGCGAAACCACAGGCAATTTGAGGAAACGCAACGGGCCTTCATTGGTACTCGTTTTTGATGTTGGTTACGGCTAAGACACATTCTCTCACAGTTTTTAAATCAGTATAAAAATATCAACTGTGGTCGCCTAATGCACTGCACTGTTTTGTGACTGCTAGCAGTTTCCATCCATTCCAGTTTCTGTGCTAAGCTAGGCTAACAGTCTGCTGACATTAAAACGGTATCAATCTTCCTAACTTTGGGCATTGAAGCGAATGAGGGTGTCTCTCAAAATAGCAACTATGCCTTTAAGATCACTGTGATTAAAAAAATCTAATAGAAAAAAATCTGTCTCACTAGCTCTCTTTTCCTACACTTCTGTACTATATAGGCCTGCATAAATGCACACACACAACCGTACTAACATGCATGTGCCCACACACACACACACACACACACACACACACACACACACACACACACACACACACACACACACACAGACAAACTTCTCCTGCGTCTCTCATGCTGTTCCCTCTCAAAATGGTAAATAGTCATCTGTAACTTCCCCTCCAACATATTCATTAATCCCTTCTATCCTGTGGGGCTGGATGATGATTACAGGGAATCCAACTGAAGCCGCCCAAATAAACACCCCTCAGGCAGCAACAAAGGCCTGTCCACCTCACCCTAAACACAGCTTCCCCGGCTAGATCAGGTTTCAATCAAGCCCACGCACAACATGCAAACAATAGGAAGTAACAGAGTCTCGAGCTAACTGCGGCTGAAACCAATTTAGTTTCCCATTTTTGTAGCCGAGGCGTTCTCTCAACTGGTACAGATTCACTGCAAAGTTAAATGTGATCAAGACAAGTTTCAAACCTAACAGGGAAGTGGATTGACACATAATAGAAAGCTGTATAATACAGTATAAAACCATGTTTACTTTAAAGTGCTGCACGTATGGTTCCTGTTCATTCTAAGCATAAGCACACAACTTATTTCCCCCCTCTAAATCAAACTCTGGTGCATTTTTTGACTGCTCACATAGTTCAAATTCTAGCCATCTTCATCATTTAAACAATCCCAGAAATGTGTTTCCATCAAGGGCTCTGCAGCCATAATGACCTTCCGTCTGAACCGACATCCTTGTGCACGGTCACAAGACCGGCTCTTTAAGCTTGACACACTTCACTCATCAAGTTATCCACATCCGTCCCTCTTCTAAGACATTCTTGACACAAAAATCTTGAACAGGAAAATCCACTCATGCTGCTTAAATGACATCAAAGGCCTTTCTCAAAAATTACTCTGAGGCTGATTAAGCAATGTAATAAAAGTTTGCATCTTTAGTTCCACGCTGGTCATATGCATATACACAGATAGATAGATAGATAGATAGATAGATAGAGAGAGAGAGAGAGAGAGAGAGAGAGAGAGAGAGAGAGAGAGAGAGAGAGAGAGAGAGAGAGAGAGAGCTGGAACACACCACAAAGTCAAACATGCCTGAAGGCCC
Source organism: Diplodus puntazzo (assembly GCA_963678695.2). NCBI lineage: Eukaryota > Metazoa > Chordata > Actinopteri > Spariformes > Sparidae > Diplodus > Diplodus puntazzo. The sequence continues at coordinate 10,284,875 of OZ023175.1, forward strand.
TCACACTTCCTTCCCCTCTAGCCACTACACCTTTTCTACTCACCACCCTACAATTAGCGTGCCTAAAAGTTGCAGGCTTCCGAGGCCAGGCCCACACTAATCATAGGTATGCATTGTTGCGTTCAGCTGCCAGGCCTTTAAAATCAGCACCTCTTGTTTAAGCCACACCTCTTGGCCCAGATTGCTGCGAGTCCACTGCTCTTGTATGAGGGGTCCCGGGGAAGAAAAGAGAGAGAGAGAAAAAAAAAACTGTACAGGTCTGGTTTTTTTTTTTTTTTTTTAAGAATGGAGAGCAGGACAATTTTACCACTTGAGAAAATGGAAGACCACACATCAACACAAGTTGTGTTTAAAAGTGACTAAGTGTAAAAAAGGAGGGAGGTAAATACAAGGCAGAGGATCCTGAGATTAGGTTGTTTACCAAGAGCTGTCATCAGCCATCTCCGGTCTTTCTCACTAGAAGCCCCGAGGTCTCTGCAGACTGTATGGCGGCAACTACACAGACGCTAAATTTCCTTTCCATAGCTGCTGTACAAAGAGAGGCCTTCACTTCACCTCTCTTGTGACCAGGGGCTGCCTGAGCTGCTGATCACATCACCTGTGTTTTGAGGTCGTCATCTGATTCTAGTAATTATGGTCATTTATTTTTTTGCTTCAGTTTGTCTTATATCACGATCCATGTTGACTCTTCCATTCTGCAAGAAAATATCTCGCTCAGTCAAGTTCATTTGTGATTTCTTTTTTTTTATTTGTCGGTTTCAATTTAATTTAGATTCTGTCTATTATTTGCCAACAGCCACTCTAAATGAGCATTACGGTCCACTCCAAACCTACACACATACGGGCCTACACAGACAGACTAGGATTCATGTAAACACTGAGGGATCTTTCATTCATGCGTTTCATGCCACATCTCAAATCAGAAATAACAAGTTAAATCCAAGATAGATTGCTGACAAATGAAGAAACGACTGATCTGCAAATCATTCCAGCTGTCGTCTTGAAAGTCGAGTAAGTTTCTATTTGCATTGGACTGCACTGCATGAGGTTTTCGCGTCGAGCTCAACACATCCTTTATTCTGCAGCTGCTCGTCGGCAAAATGTAGGAATGTTTAGCTTGTTTACCGACTGAAAGAGAATTGTGATGATCCTGATTGCACTTAGTGAGGGAAGTCAGGGGATGCCTCTGTTAGCTAAACATCCTGTTGCCTTGTTTAAGCACACTACAGTGTGTTGTGTTCAGCGTGTGAAGAACACAGGAAATGCACTCGGGCCATCCAAATTTGTGAGATGAGAAAGAGGGCTGACTTCCTGAACTCTGAATACTCTAAAGAATACAGGCATGCTAGTGGGAAAATCCATGGTCATTGCCTTTTTCTGCTCCGTTTGAAACAAGGGGACACTTTATTTGGGCACTTAAGCTTGATCACGAACAGTGGTAACCCAATTCGAAAAAGAAAGAAGTGAAAACAAGATGCAACATTAAGTAAAACGCAGGCAGAAACGGTCTTCTGTAGCTCGATTACCCAATGTTAGACCTTGTTTGTGTAAATAAGCGCACATTACGTTCATACCAGGGCCGACATCTGTGTCTTTGGAGAGAAAACTATCCCAGGAGACGAATCACCCTCGCTCCACTCATGGCAGCACACACGTCAGACAGAAAATCGAATCATACACCGAAGGAAGTGTACAATTTGTGTCAGGGCTGCACATGTGAGGTCCTGCATGCACGACACAGTGATACAGAGGGATGTTTTATATGCTCTGCAACATAAGGCTGTGGCACAAGCTGTATGAAAGCCAGAGAAATACAAAGAAACTTCTCACACAACATGCTGTCACTATGACAACCAGGCAGAATCATTTAGCCTGATCTCTTGCCATTCCACACAGCACAGAAATCCAATAGCATTTAAGTCTTACGCAACCAGGCCACCGATTCACTCTGCAAGGCTTTTAATACATTTGCAAAAAAAAAAAGAAAAGATTCATAGGTGCACACGAGGATTTTTCTGGTAACTTCTAGGGCTGTTTCATTTTGAAAGGGTTCTCCAGCTGCCTGGAGAGATTTTGGGGTGCAAGGTTGGGCAGCTTTAAAGGATAAAACCACTAATTTTACAAATTGGAGTGTGTTTGCAGGTCTTGGGGAGTACTGCTGCACGAAAAAATTAGTTTATAAAGCCTTTTGTGGCTCCAGAGGAAGCTGCACATTCTCTGATGAATTACCCCCAGTGATGTCACTCAGTGACTGCGTTGCATTGTGGGTAATGTAGGCACCTGGTTTTGAAGTCATTTTGTGTTATGGATGGTGAAAATGCAACATTTCCTGTAATGCTGCTTAATAATAAAAGCTTTCAGATGACTAAATAACAGGGGGCTCTTATCGTGAAGAAGTTATAAGAAATAAAACGTGTTTGTAACTGAACTAGCGGAGCCATTTTGTAGGCGGTTGTTCTTCGATAGCAATGCGTAGGTCGAGATGAGCGCATCATTGACACACCGGGGAAGAAGGCAGCCCAGTCCTGGTGAAAATGCAAATCCTGCCGCGGGTAGAGCAAGGCCAGCAGATGTAATGGAAAAACAGCATTAGCCATTGAGTGACATAAATGGAGGCAATTAATTAGATTACATGCAGCTTCCTCTGGAGCCACAAAAAAGCTTTATTTAACAACTTTTTTTTCAACACATGCAGAAGTACTCCCCAAGACCTGTGAGCTCACTTTAATATGCAAAATTGGTGGTGTTACCCTTTAACCATGATTAGATCTGCAGGTAAGTATTCATATACTCCTACTCAGCCAACTTTGCAAAGGTGCAAGCTAAAACATCTTGCATCTATCTTATGTAGTAGTGATAATCATTTTTTTTTATTTACCACACAACCACATTCTGACACGTCAAACTAGCCCAAATAACAAATATCAGTTGTGTTTCTCATTTTCTGAATTGTCTATTCTCAGACTTTCACTTTGCCTCTGGTTTCAGGCTATGCAGGTCTCATTACGACTGATTGATATATAATAATAACTTCTGTGAGATAGTAATACAAGCTTGGCCTCAGCCACATAAACCATGAAGGGGATCTTAATGTAATTCCACGTGCTGCAGCGGTGCTTGCTGCGCGCATTTAAAGCATTTCCCCACGATTTTACATCCAGGCTGGCCCCGGGGGGCGGTGAAGCAGCTTTAATGAAAGAAAACAACAGAAATTGTTAATGGCCGAGATTGTGTGTGTGTGTGTGTGTGTGTGTGTGTGTGTGTGTGTGTGCGTGCGTGTATCAGCCCAAACCCTTCCTCCAGATTATTTTCTATTTTGCGTGCTATCACACGGACGCTCCCCTCTTGTATCAATGCGTGATTGAAGGGAAACTTCTTTTGGGAAGTGCGGGGACTACTTTAGGTCAAATTTGGAGAGAAACCCCTCCTAACTTACCATATGCGGCTGCGAGAGGACGCCGTTTGGCGTGATAGACGTTATTCTTGAACGAGGCACGGCGAACCGTGTGCGGGTTGAGCGCATTTCACCGCAAGAGCGTTGTGTTTTTACTACGTCGCGGAAGGATCTAATTTTCTCAAGCGAGGGTCGACACATCCGCCCAGTTTTCCGATGTTTCATTCCCCCCGAGTTGAAAATGGAGTTCGATTAAAGCAGATGTCCAGCAAACTTCTCAAGGAGATTTTCAAGTGTATCACGCTTTTTTTTCACTTCACGCGTCGGCGTTCGTAACTGAAAACAAGCTGAAGCCCTTTTTTGTCGGCTTTGGATGCCTTTACTGCAAATTACTCGGACACGTTGACTGAGCAGCGCTCCACAGCGCTTTTTCAAGTGTTGTCCTGGACCCTGAAGTTGGCGAATGGATGCTCGACAGCCAGCCATAAATAACCTGCCAAACCTTCCAGCCTGCAACGATTCCTACACGTTTTGAGGATCTATTCACGTTTTTTTTTTTATTTTTATTTCGCGAAGCGGTGGATCTGTGTTTTTTCCCGTTGAAGAGGATGATGCCGATGGCCCATTTGTTGTGGTCGGATTTTACTTCCAGGGAGGATAAAATGAATCAACGGTTGTCATTCCTCCTCGCGATTTAACGTTAGTTCCAGCCAGCGAGGCTAACGTTCGAGCTAGCTTCCAACTCTGGTTCTCGCAGGGACGCTTTAGCCCAGGCATGCCCCCATTGTACGCCGCTCACCCACCATCCGAAACACGGGGTTGAATTCTATATGTGAAAAGGGGGAAAAATGGTGATATTTGAGGCATTTTATCCCGCCGTCACTGCGTCGTCGATGCTATTGCTAGGATTTGGATCCCCGTGAGGAAAAAAATGAGTGAAGATTCAACAAATCCAAACAACGAGTGAGTGCTACCTCTCTCTCTGTCTCTGTCTCTCTCTGTGTGTCTCTTACATTTCATTTTCTTCATTATCACGTTTTTTTCTTCTTGCATGTCTTCTGGTATTAACACACACGAGTTGTGCACTTAGCAGCGCTCAATGACATTTTATCGCCGATCGACGCTGGTATTTCATCATCCCACCTTCGTGATATAAACACAGGCTTATAGCCTTTTATTTTGGAGAGCTTCGCAGGCTAACAGGAGGGTATTTTGTTGGATTACATGGCGAGTTTATGAAGGGGGGGAAGAGTGTCTGACAAGCGATGACACGGGCCTGTAGTAGGAACGATCATCTCGTTATTCATAATTTTTGCCCTTACGATTCGGCTAAACATATGTGCTGTGAGGACTCAGTGTATGAAGGTATATTAATGGTGGCGTGCGTATAATTTACGTAACAGCATAATTACATGCCCGGGATGTTTTATTATTGCTTTATAGATGGACAGTTTGTGAGCGATCAGTCGTTGTAAATACACACACAGCAATAATCAAGTCTGATTTTTTTTCTCTCTTTTAAATACATGCCTAGTTCAACACATCACGAACAGAGAAAGCTTCGCATTGACAACCCCCAGATCTCCATGTTAACTGCCGTCCGCCATTATTTCGGGACATAATCATCGATTAAAAAAAAAATCATCGTGCACATCATGTTCGCCTTTTTCTCACGTTTTAAAAAAGAACACACACACAAAACAAAAGCCACATCGTGCCGATTGCGGCAATGTCGACGTCGCGAAAGCCGAAGATGCCATTTTTTTTCTCAATCACACTCATTTACATATCACAATCCCCATTCATAAAAAAAAAAAACGCTTAAAAAAAGGCGTCACGAAACCCCCCCTCCCCCTCCCCCCGCGCAACCCACGGGTGTCGGTCGTCACAATCCGTGCGCGGGGTGCTCCGGTGCACGTCGCGCCCATTTTTCGGGGTCGCGTTCTGGTCTTGTTTTAATGGGCTGATCCCTTGTGTGCGCTTGTTGACAGTCAGTGAGAAATATCTGCTTCGGGAGGTGCTGCGGTCACATGATCCCTTCCATTCATAAAGTACCTGCCTGCCCATTCACAGCACTGTACACTGTTTCGCATTGCACCGACGATCGCACAAAACGATCGCATTTCCTGCGCTTTTCTGCACCGTGTGTCGCCGGGTTTGTCGTTTTATCACGCACATAAGGCGCCGCACAGGTTTGATTTAAGCAGACGTTTTTTCTCTCTCTCTCTCTCTCTCTCTCTCTCTCTCTTCCACCATCTCCGAGGATTTGTTTCTTTGATAATGTGTTTTGTCACAGGGGAAGTCATATGCCCCTGTCAGCCATTTACAGTGTCATGGTCTAATGTTTGAAACACACCCATGTTTTTCCCCATTCCATCCATCTCGCCCTTTTATGAGCTTGATTGATTTAATGCATGGGGACTTTGTCCTTGAACTACACTTCTGTTTTTTTTTTTGTTTTTTTTCTTTATGTAACATGTACCATGGAGGTCAATTTTCTTCAAATCAAGTCACAGCAAATACATTTTCAGTTAAACCACTCGTCCTTTGTTGATCACATACTGTTTTAGGGAATTTATGACATTCACAATTTATTTATTTATTTTTTTGCAATTTGTGACCATTTAGCCTCAACTGTGTGATAATCTTGCATGTCTGGTGCCACTGATTGATTCTGAATACGTTGTCCCCATCATGTTAACCTCCACTGACAGAAAGAACAGTGAAATTAAAGCATTTCCTGAATTTAGCCGAGACTCCCCGCAGTAACCTCAGGGACTCCTCGAGGCCCCCAGGTCCCAGTTTGGGAGCTACTGCCATCAGTCCCACGGATCATCAGTGGTGTGCAAGCCACAGTACGTGCTGGGTTTGTTCCACACTGCGTGATGGCAGCAGCTAAGATGGCGAAGTGATCCAAACATTGTTGCTATGATTCCACCACCTTTTCTGGCTGTTGTATGATTCATAGTTATGGAGTGAACAGAAGAGCGAGCGTTGCCTGTGCCATTTATTTTTTGCTCAAGTGAGTCTCCTCCATAAGCTCTTTTCTAGTGACATAACTGTTCACAAAAAATAATTTAGTTTAATTTTTAACACCGTGACATTGCGCTTTCTTCCACTGACAAGATAAATTCAGACCTTTTGATGAATCATTTGCTAAATCCTCAAAATAAAAATCATCCATCTCTTTAGAAAGTGGAAATTGTCAGTATGAATTTGGCTTATCTCTTTAACTGTATGCGTACGAGCGTGATTAGGTTTGTTTGGTCTGCTGTAGCCAGCGTTGTAAACATCGATTTGAAAATCTCTCCAAAAAAAAAAAAAACCGTGTGAAGAGATAATCTTGAAGTGGTTTTGTCTGAATGACGGCTGGTAAGCCGGGCTGGTGTGCACACACAGCACACCCTTTTTTCTGAGAACATGTTAGTTGGCCTTGGCGCAACTATGTTCACAAGGTTGAAAAGACAAGAGGGCACATAAAGCCTTGTCAGATTTTTATTTTTTATTTTTTGCTCTGCATCTGCGCCGGGATGCATGCAGAGAGTCGTGTGACACGAGGCTAATTTTGCTGAAAAGGGGACTATGGCGCAAGCTGCCTCCCTGCTCAATGTCACGTTTATCTGAAATATTTATCTCAGCCATGGCAGTCATCTGTTGAGGTGCTGGTACCTTTTTTTTTTATCCATGAACCAAAGATACTCTTTGTTTTTTCAAAGTCATTGTATTCATTTGAATAGCTTGTTTTAAAAAGCATTTTAACCCCTGAGAAGTAAAGCTCAGCGATACATTGATTATTATAATGCTAATGTGATGTGAGACATTACATTGTCTTAGATTTTGGATGTTGTTATATCGTGAGATGGCGTAAGGGTTGACTTTTCCTGGTTTTAAAGGCTGCAGTACAGTAAAGCGATGTCATTTTCCACACTAGACAGACTGGTCTTCGTATTCTAATATGTGCCTTTATCCAATTAGTCATTAAATACACATTACTCATGTTTATCAAAATCTCATGGTGTAAATTTTTTGTAAAAGTGCCATATCAATATTGATGCATATGGTCAAAAGTAACTAGATTTTGTTGCCAAGCACTAACATTTGTAAAGTGCTTTTAAGGAGATTTAAAAGTATAAAGATATATTGTGTATCACCGTAGAGCCTGAAAACATTGCAATGCTATGTTAAGCCATATTGGCGTACTGCGAAGCAAAAAAACTTAGATATCCGGTTTCTAAACTAGTTTTCTTTTCAGAAACGTCGCACGGCTCTGTCCTTCCTTAACTGTGACTACGAGGAAATTAAAAATCAAACGGCTGATCACGTGGATGTCAGGTTTTTTTGCTGTTGAAATGAATCACTCGTGAGTTTTTATCAGTGAAGGTCAGTTGCCCCTATAGACCAGTGAACATGCACGCGTGACAGCCTCATTGTTTTAGATTCCTGCAGTTCTGTTGGTATTGTCTGTTGCTAGTCAGGTGATCCCTCGGCCCGATTCCTTTCTCTGTGTGCTCTTCCTATCTGTGTGATTGATTTGACAGCTCGGCGTTTTATCTGCCAATGTGGGTGTCGCGATCTTATCACCTGAGGGCTGTTTTTGCACTCCCATTCCTGTTGCGGAGCTTTCCAAACACATTCCTCCTAAACAACCCCCATCATGTCCTGAAACGACAAAGGGAGACAGCTACTTCAGCTGTTAGGGCTAGTGCTTTATGGCCTGGGTAATTGCCTATATCCTGTGGCCCTTATGTTAAGCTAAATAATTTCCTGGACCTTTTTTTATAGTATTATTTGGGGTTATTGCCAGTTGTTGGGTGTGACCTCCATGAAGCCCTAGCTTTACAAGCTGCACTGGTGTAAGCTACGACCATGTCTTACCTTTGACAAAGTCTGCTGAGCTGAACACATCTTTAGTTTTGCTTCTGTATTCTTTTGAGGAAGTGTTGCTTGTGACCACAGTGGTTTACAGAGACTAATGCAATGTGTTAATGTACATAGGCGCCCTTGTACCAGTGTTTTAGACATGTTCTCACAGTTTATTATGTTTAGATGTGTGTCTTAAATTAAGCGTCCTTACATTACATTTCTCCCCAGGTCGACCTTATGTACTTTGGGTGAAAGGTTGCATAATCCTAAAAGTTTGCATACATAATAATTATGGTCTGCTGTATGCCTGTTCTATATGAAGTTGTCGTATTGTTTGTGTGATTAACGACAATGATCCTCTGTATAACCAGAGGGCTAGGACCGTCTGTAACCAAGACCAGCCAACAGACTGAACAGGCCTTGTATAGTGGTGGACTGTTCCATTCCCATGGCCAGATTTAGGCCTGGATTCTGTGTATTTTAAACCCAAGCCACTTCCCTCTTATAATTTTCATTTCCTCTTCAAGTATTTTAGGAGCGCGCATAAACTGGCGTAAATGTCAGCAGTGTATTTAGAGCGTATTTCAAACAAATGGTCTTGTTTGTAAAGACAAAGACCTGGTGTGGACCTATTCTGTGCATGTAGGCCGTGAAGCCTACACTAAAAAACATCCATCACAACAACAAGATAGCGGGGCCTGTCTTTATTTCTCTGTCAAGACAGGCCTCTGATGTTTGCAGGCCATATCTCAGTGCCTCTAAGAAGTGCTTTAACGCCAAGTGTCTGAATTGTGGATATTGTTTTCAGTTGTGCTGCATGCAGAAGCATGAAGGCCGGGCCTTGTTCTGAGGCTCTTCGCTGCAGCTGGGCCGAGATGGTTCTTTCCTGCGAGGCCACAGACATAAAAGGGCACAGATGTAAATCCTAAACCTTGTGTCTTTGATTGAGTTTCCAAACACTTTGAAAACAGGAAGGGGTTTCTGTGTGTGTGTGTGTGTGTGTGTGTGTGTGTGTGTGTGTGTCTGTGTCTGTGTCTGTGTGTGTAAGAGATGCGCAACCACAGACACACACTAACACACACACACACACACTCTGGGAACATTTGGCGTATGTTTCTGGGAGAGATAGGCCTCCGGATCCTAGATGAGCGAATTTAAGCTTTTATGTTATCAAATAAATGAACTCATGAGTCACTTCCAACAAGATTAAAACTTGAGACTTGTAGGAACATATATTTTTATCTCCTCAGTAACTTTTGATCAGATTTTATCCTGTCTGGTGGCTATATTTAGAATTTGGAACAGACTTTTATTGGTCGGTTAAAGTGTCTCTTGATCCCTTCAGCTCCACGAGGCATTCGGTGGAAATGCGTTTTTGAACGTGAATCTAATTGATTTTCAAGATGTACTAATATGTTGGTTTTCTGAAGATGATGATGTTGCGTTATTCCCGACAACAGGGCACGCTGTGATGGTTTACAACTTGTCATAGCAGTTTCTCTTTACATCCATGGGCCATCATCATGGTTTGGTGGTTTGTCCTTCCCCAGTGGCTCCTGAGCCTTATTGATGGTTTCTCCCACAGTTAAGACGGCCGCCTTGTTCCCTCAGCTTCCCGTCTCCCCCCTTGGTCTCGGAGTAACTGACGAGCAGGCGCTCTGGTCCCTGGGGACTACTCTGACATCAAAGAAGACCAGAGACGCCGCAGCAGTTGAAATTTGTGGTTCTTCTTTTCTTTTTTTTCTTTTTTTTGTAATGGCAAGCGCAAGGTTTTAATTTTCCAAATGCTTGTGGTTCAAATTAAGATCATCTCAATATGTGGACTTGATTGATGTTTTAGAATAGTTTTTTGGCATTTGATACACATATGGGATCCTTTTGATTTACAGCACCACGGCGCGGCGGCACCTCGAACATTGTTGTTGGGGTTTCGAGTCCAATCCAGTAATGGAGGGGTTGGTTAGAAAATCAATGTTAGAAACGCTGTCTGTGTGAGCAGTTTTGACATTCATTTGCTGGTTTTCGGTCTATCTTTTGATTCGGGTTACAGGCTGATTTGACCCGCAGAGTGCTGCCTGTGATGGATGCTACCAGAAGCTACTAAGACCGGTTAATTTGTCGTCATGTTCGGAGATCTTTCTGTGAAAGGATGGTGCTAAGCTCGAAGTGCGGTTTTGCCGTGTGTTGCAGCAGCAGAGTAGGCTTGTGTTTTTTTCCTTTTTTTTTTTTTTTCCTGAGTCAGTTGGTAGCTAAGCTGAATGTTCTTGTGAGGGAGATGACTCACCAGCAGCCTGAGGTGTTGAGAGGAGATAGGGCAAATTTCTCTTTCACTTCTCTTTCTATAGCGAGCGTATTAGTTTTCACTGCGGCTAATGTAGCAGGCGTGTGATGCCAGCTGCCTGATGGTGTTCCTGTAGGCATTGTCCCATTATTAGGCCAGTTTTTATTAATGGCTAACAGACAGCCCCTTCAAAAGTGCCTTGTTCTGGGCCTTATGTCATAATTTGCACTGCATCCGTGTTGGGTCATGTTGGTGTTTGTTTTGGGTATGTCTGTACCCTTGAGTTTGCCACTGGTTATTTAGGGGATTTGAACCGTGGCTAATTGGCCAGCTAGCTCGCACCGTTCAGATTAGATGCACTGCTGGAATCGACGGTCGAGTCCCAGATTGCATGTTATTCATTTCTTCAATGAGGCGTGATCACTGCGAAGGAACTGCACCACTTACAACTTAAGCTCCAAGTTGCCATTTGTTACTCTGGATTTTTGTCATGGAGGAAAATATTATTGTGGATTACATTTTAATTTTAATTTCTGTAGATCATTTGACAAGTTGATCAACATTGAATCCAAGGTTGCATCTTAGTTAGGGTTACAGCTGTTGAAGTTATTTAAAAGAGGCATATTTTAGCTATCAAACTACATTTTTGAAGAAAGTCTAGAGAATGAGTCACACACACAGGAGCATTTCACGCCATCCACTGTTCCCCCCTCTGCTCTCCTAGTGATTGCTTTCCTTTTGGAGGATAATCTATAGAATCGGATTGGGATAAGAAGCTTGTGTTTATTTTCCCAATGATATTTTAATGATTTTTCCTCCCCCTTAAAAGTCCAACAAACCAAAGTGGCCTAGTGGAGCTTGACCGAGCTTGACAGCCTTCCTCCGGTTTTGATACAGGGGAGAGATGGGGAGGAAGAGGGGTGATGGAAAAAAAAAAAAGAGGTGGTGGGTGGGTGGAGGGGGTACTTTTCTCCCCTTTTCTGATGCTAATGAAAGGAGGAATGGTTTTCCAGCTTTTAGCTTGCAGAGTGTGTCTCCCCTGCAGCATGCTCCGCTGCCTGGACATTGTGGGAGGACAAAACTCCAGGCCCGGGATCCAATAACGTGAAATTTCAGCAGAGAAGCAGCCATTGTGTAGAGAGAGGCAGCCGGGGAGGGGTTGGGTAGAAGGGGGAGACGGAGCGGAGGAAAGGGAGGGTGACTTGGCGAGCCCCCAGGGCTCAGGCCACATCCTTTCTCTCTCTCCTCTCCTCCTGCACTCCTCCTCTTCCTTCTCCTCCTTCCCTTCTTCTCCCCCTCCTGTCTTTCTTACAATGCCCCACCATAGCCCTGTCCTCGCCTCCCCTCCACCACTCCCCTCTGGGGTGGGAAGCCCAAGGCTGAGACAGGAGCAAAGCATGATGGCATGTTGGAGCCCAGTGAGCCATGGGCCAGAGCAGCAGACAAACGGCCACTTTGTCAACTTAGGAAATGGTTGTCCCAGGATCCCCCTTCTCCACCATACACTGGAGCAGCCGGCCTGGAGGCTCAGGCCTGCCTGGTCTGCACGTGCTCCCCCATCACGCCTTCTCTTCTCTTCTTTTCTCTTCTCTTCTCTTCTCTTCTCTTCTCTTCTCTTCTCTTCTCTTCTCTTCTCTTCTCAGTAAGATACTGTTAATTCTTTCACTACTGTTTTTACTCCGTGTTGTAATGAAGCCATAAAGGCCTGTATACATCCTTTTTTATGAATTGAAAAGGCCACATTCAAATGCGGGTGGGAGCTGTTGACTGTCACCTTGGTCTCCACCCTGTTCCCATCCACAGCCACCGCCTCCTCCTCCTCCTCCTCCTCCTCCTCCTCCTCCCTCTCCCCCACAGTCCTCCGTTCCACTCTCACCCCTCCCTCTGTTTTTCTCTCCTGCTTTTGGTCGGAAATGAAGTCAGTCATCCAGCAGAATAACTTGGAATAATTTGGAATGGGGGGCTCCTTTTCTCTCTATCTGTCTCTCTCTCCCTCCCTCCCCCTTACCCTCCTCCCTCTCTCCCCCCTGCTTGCAGGGCCCAGGCCAGCTGATCTGCTTCCGCTCTCAATTGTGTGTCCAGTCGACTGTGTGCTCCCAGCAAGGGGCGTGGAGGCCAGCCTTTGTCTCCACTATCCCTCTCTGAACTGTGTGTGTGTGTGTGTGTGTGTGTGTGTGTGTGTGTGTGTGTGTGTGTGTGTGTGTGTGTGTGTGTGTGTGTGTGTGTGTGTGTGTTGCAGCAGGTTGCACTCAAATATCTTTTTGGACCACTGACTGTTTTTACCATAAGAAAGGAAAGATTTTTGTATCAGGGAGTCAAAGAAGAGAAGCGGATGGACCCTTTTATTCCCTCTTTTAAAAAGATTTCTTTAAACAGATCTCGTACCTTTTTGTTTGATGTTGGTTCAATTGAGTTCAGGTGTTTGCCTGCAGCTTCCAGAAGTGTACCTCAGAGTTTTGGTTTGACCTGTATTGACCAAATACAGAAGTGGTCAGTTTTGTTGTAGGCGTTCCCCTTGCTCTTAAAACATGGGTGTTTTAAGTCGGATGCCAAAATGCATGTATACAACGTCCACTCAACTTCCTCTCTGGGCCCGGCCCCCCTCCCTGTGAGTGTCACGGTTGCTGGCATGTGTGTGATGGTAGGTCTGAAGGGTCAGGGCCTGGTCATTGTGCCCTGGTCATGGCTGAGTGACACCACCGCCTGCCTTCTGTTCACCCCAGGGACCCCTGCCTGATTGACAGCCCCTCCTGCACCCATCACCCGCATCCTTTATTGGGGGCCATAGAGGGGTGTAACAGCAGCAGTATTTCCCCTCTTTTACTGCCTGTTATACTGCTCAAAAATGTGTTTCTCTACAGTGGCAGGGGCTATCATGTGAGGTTAAGCACTACTTCTGTGTCACTGTTATAAGGTGTAACCAGAAAGGGTGTTGCTGGAGGTTTCAAGGGGGAAGTTGGCTTGTGTCTTTCTGTCAGTCTCCCACGACCAAGCTCAGTGGCAGCACACGAGAAGTAGAGAGAGCTGACAAGAGTCATATGAACACATTTGGGTCGATTCAGTTCAATCAGATTCAGTATTTCTGTATCTGTGTCTGTTATCCAACCCTTCATTCATTCACACTCGCTCATATTTATTTGATTAGCGGAACAGTTGCTTATTTTTGGATCTGTTCCCTCATCAAGTGGCAGAAAAAAAACCACAGCTTAATATTTTAAAATGTCCTTGGAATGATGATGATTATTAAAACAACAACTAAAATACTTCCAGTGTTGTCCACCTTTGTTTGCACCATGACTAACAAGGCCTGCCGAGCATACAGATAGATTGGCAAGGCATCAACTTTGAACAAGCAGTAGTGTAAACAGCTCTACCAAAATTAATATCACTGAGGGATTTGATAGCCATTCAGTCTAAAGGGAAGATTGCTTGGGTGTATAGATTTTTGAGGAAAGATAATCAAGGATATCAGGAATATTTAACAGATAACATGATATGTTGTTGCCTGCTTTCGATTAGGCAGATAAGCAATTTTAAAAAAGTATATAATCCCGATGACAAAAGCGTAACAAAGCATGTTGCTTTAATTTGAAGCAATAGTAGCAGCAAAAGTAACTCAGCAGCATTATGTGGAGCACCTTTGGATACATCAGGGCCGCAGAAACAAGCTGTTTACACAACATTGACATATCATCACCTTTTAATTAAGGCAAACAGATGCTTATTTATACATCCAGCGGTTATTGGGCAACATTGACAGTTCATTTGGCCAACTGGTCGATGTAAGTCCAAGCTTCGGTCTCTTTTCGCTCTGTTTTTGGTCCCCACCACCTCCGGAGGGAAAATATCTGCCTTCTTTAAGTGATACAATGCTCCACTGTGTTCACCAACGTGTCCCTAGCAGTATTTGTCTGCAGTTTGGTGCTGAGAAGATAGCTTACAGGCTGTTTTTAGGGCTTTCTCTTGAAACGGCACGATGAGAGCGGTGAGAATGAACCATAACAGTAAAGTCGTGGCCCAGGCAGCTAAACAAAGAGCGAATACTTGCTGTAAAGCTGAGTTAAAGCTGCAGGGTTGAGTGATAATACAATAAATCCCTCTTCATATTCTCATATTGTGTTTACATTTGATCAATATTAAACTATCAGTGTTATATGTTTTATAGAAGAAGCAGGAGCAGCAATGTTTTGTGAGACAGGATAGTAGGATGGTGCATTTGTCTTGACTCTGGAAAAGTGTCTGATCAGGCCAGACCTGGGCAGAATTAAGTTTGTGACGTTAAAAAATACAATCCGTCTTGTTGGTCGGTTTATTTTTCAAGTTGGGAATCACAGACGATAACAATAGTATAACGATGATTCGGCGATGATTGAAACATTGCGAGACAATCATCTAACAATACAAAATCTGTCTCACTGAAGAATATAAAACATCCCAAAAAAGGCTAAGGGCAGGCATTATATATTTATTTTTCCGTATTCTGGTGTCAGTTTCACAAAATTTGACATTAAGTGAGATGAAACAATGTATTAAAAGTGCATAGAGTCTTTCGTTAGCGCGTCTTTATTGCACACACGGAGTACAACTTGTCGATTTTCACGTGTGCCATCAACAGTATTAAAAAAAACACTAAACTGGCAAAAGGCTGGACTGTCAGAAAGCAGAACAGTTCTGGAATTTAAACGTTTGAGGGGAGGACACAACTATGCAAGACTTAAGTATTTTCAATATGTGTAATGCAGTTTAGAGGAAGTTTAAAACACAAGCTGTCAGAAAGTAGTGACTCAAATTGTCAGGGTGGGAATCTTTGTTATAGGGCCTCCACTTTTTAATAAAAATATTGTATCACGAGAAAAAGCAATACGATCTATTGTCGCGTTGATATTTTGGTAGAAACTTTGGTAGATTATTAACAGGTGCTTTTACATAAAGAAAAGCAGGGCTTCAGATTTAATGCTCACTGGCCCTTCGATTAATTACTAACCAATAACCTGGGCACTGAGGTTTGCCAAGGGTGTTGGAGGCAGGGGGCCAAAGGTTAGCTTTATTGAGTAGGGCCAAGATTTAGAGAGGGGAGGACGCAGCCATTCTTCTCTGAGAGCAGGGGCTACTAGTTAACCCTGTGATATATTACGCGTCGACGTTTCTACGACTGTTTCATATTTAGTAGCTATCAGGGAAGAAATTCTTTACAAAACACTTGGGACCACGTGATGTCATCCTCATTGGTCGACGGGCACGTCAGCCAGAGAGCAATGTGTCACAAGAAGACATCCGGCATTCTTTACATTCTTTACCGTCTTTGCCGGCTTTAGTCGGGTCTCAGTTTTTCCTCAGTCTTTAATATGTTACCAGGAGATTCTGCAAAATGCTGCCCTCAGCACACCCTGACCTTTGTCATTTCCGGTGGCCCAGTTCAGTCTGTGTTATCTAATCAGGGAAACATCTGACCCTAAGTGAAGGGACAGAGAGACAAAGGACATGGGGAGGGAGATTATGATGTGTAAGATGTACATTTGTGTATGATTAATAGTCAGTATCAAAGTACAAGTGTGATACAGTCTGCCCATATACTGAAACCAATTTAGTGATGGTTTCCTTTCTTTCCTACTGACTTTTAGATCTTTGTTATCACACTGTATGGCAGTACAGCCTTTTTCCAGTTTGTGGCTGCTTGACTTTGAATGATGACGCATGCGTTTAAGTTGCTGTATGTCCAAACAGTCTGTAGCTTTGTGCATTTTTTGTGCACGCCCCCTCATGGCAGCTGTTTATAAAACAGGGAGTAATCTTTTCCCTCAGCTACATTGATAGTTGTTTTGTATCACTGATACAGATAGCTCTTTCAATGTAGGTGTAGGTGAGTGAGACGAGCCATAGCAGTATCATTTAAAGGAAGTCGATGTGAGCTGGAGCGCCCGTCATGTGTCGGGCAGCCTGAAACCACCTGCTTTTGACTAAGATATTGAAAATCTGCAGCGGCCAGAGGCTGAACTTGGCCACATGGTCAGTCACCCTCCAGCCGGGGTTAAACATACACCGAAAGCTTCACGCTTCAGTCTGCGAGTTCATTCCCTAAAACAGAACCATACATTTAATCTGCGGTTGAGTTATTGACTTTGCTCCTTCATGTTCTATTTTTAGTCGTTGTTGCGGCTTGTAGGTTAGCTTGCTGCTAGTTAATAGCTCCTGCCACCACCCAGATTTCCCCACAGTTTCATTTGTTTTATTTAATCTGGGCATCGGAGGAGTTCTGGTGTGATGTGGCCTGTGGTGAACTGTGTTTAAACACTCAGATGTGATGTAGACGGCTGAGACCCGTCTCTTTTACATCTGTATGACTGTGTAGTGTGTTTCTCATCACACATTCACCAACCATTCTGTTTAGGCTATGTACGTGTGCTGTCCTAAGGCTTGTTTATGCTGTGCTTCAACTGTATTATGTGGGCTGATATTTCATGGAGGCTGTCTACTTTTGATTATGTTTTTTGTAATCCATTTGATATTAAAGGTCACCAGAATAGACCCTCCTGAAAAAAGACCTTGATAGAAAATGTTTAAATGCTGGTCACTCCTGATTATGTTTACTAAAAGCATTGTTTTCCTCTGCTCTCTCCCCTCTCTCCTCATTCCTTCCACCTTCCTCATCTTCCTCTCCTGCCTTCCTCCTCCACAGTGACAGTTATGCGCGTGTGAGAGCAGTGGTCATGACTCGGGATGACTCCAGCGGTGGGTGGCTTCCCCTGGGGGGCGGAGGTCTTAGCTGTGTCACCGTCTATAAGGTCAGCAGGGCGGAGGACAGCAGCAGCACCCACAGTGGAGGCAGCGGAGGCAGCAGCAGCAACCTCAGTCCGTGTAGCCCCAGCCCTAGTCCCAGCCCCAGCCCTAGTCCCAGCCCCACCGCTGTGGAGTTCCACATCAAGGGCGAGAGGCTCAAAGACAAATTGGTAAGGAACCTCCAGCTCATTTCAATATATAAGGTTATGCTACGCTGCATAAATTCATGTTACACAAGATGATAGGTTGACTCTCTCTGTTATTTAGTCATTCCTTCTCTTTCACGCACATTCAGGTGCACCATCCAGAGATGGTGCATTCTCTCGGATGAGATCACCCTGAAGCCCCCCTTTCCCAGACTCCCCCCCCCTCTCTCCCTCTATGTCTCACTCACAAGCACACTCACACACACAGGAAGTGGTTGTTTGGCTTTCCTCCATGGCGCAGGTATCTGAAAATAGGAGCGAACTGCGTGATGCTGTGATGCATGATGATATCATCAGGGAGAAGGGCAGATTACTCAGGAGCGAAGAATGTGGGATGAGGGATGTGGGAAACGCACAAAGAGGCTGGAAAGGGACCGAAATGATGGAATACGGGCTGGAAATTCACACTCACTCTGGTTTTCCATGAGTACACAAGGATTTGCCCACCTTTTTATGAGCATTTCCTCTGTCTTGATGCGTGATGTAAAGACTGTGTGTGTCGGTAATTAAGCCAGGAAAATATGTTCCTTGTTAGCGGTAATAAAAAAAAATAAAAAATCCCAAATGACCACATGTACAAAGCGCTATATTTTTACATGGTCAAATGGTGAGAATATAGGTGTTTAGACATGCTAATATTTCCCTCTGTAATCTTTTTAGTTGCCATGTGACCTGACACAGGTCCTATGGCTGTAGTGGGGCTGCAGAATTGATTGAAATATTATCGAAATTTGGCAAAGGTCAATATTCAAAATACAGAGGCTGCACTTTCCTTCGGTAAAGGTAAAATGGATTATAACAAGATACTTGACTACAAATCTTGTTCTCCAAATGTAAAGAACATTGTGGTTTGGTAGGGACTCCAATAATCATTTTAATAGTTTGTTAATTCCCACTAATTGTGAGTAATACACGATTGCAATATCGGTCAGAATAATCGCAATATGATTTTTGTACTATATCGTGCAGCCAAAAATATAATTGTTTAAAGCTATCACCGATCAGCTGAATGAGTTTATCGGTTTGAATTCAACCAAATAATACAAACTGTTATTGTACCCTCATCTGCATTTACGGAATCAAACAAATAATTAAACTTCACATGCACAATTTGTCAGTATGTTGCAGTGGGACCAGAAAGTACTAGGATCATTCACAGCAAAGAAGAAACCTCACCTGCATAACTCAACTTTGACTTTAGCTGTAAACTACAGTTTTGTAGACACGTCATGCAGTGGAGCATGTGCAGCTCGTGCATTACTAACACATTATTATGAATTTATATAACAATGTGTCTAGCTACTAAGATATTAAATATTGTAGTTTTTATACATATACATTTTGGTACCATGTACAATACGTACACGGTCAAACACTGCAAGGGGCAGTTCTCTTTCCTCCTTTTCCGCAGTTTTAATCCGTATGGTGTTTGCTTCAGCTGCTGTAAAGCTCATGACCTTCTTCTCACGGACTCATTCAGTGTTGTAGATGTAAAACTGAGTCAGTAGATTCACTGGGATAATCCTGGTCTGTGGTAATGAGAGCATAAATCTGTGTGTTAAAGAGAGAGACAGAACTGTCTGTCAGATGTATGGAAACCAAGGAGGCCACCATGATGCACACAGCCAGTTGGCTCCTGACAATCCGACATTAGAGGCTTGTTACAGCGGGGCGTCTAAATCACCTTTTTATTTTTTTTTTAATCTTCTTTGACTGAGCACATTTTATGTGTGTTTTGTGTTTACGCCGTGTTCGTGTTTTGTGCGTTGCTATCCAAGCGTGTGTGTGGCACAGGAAAGGGTGCGACGGGAATGCTGTTGTTCAGACAGGGTACAGACATGGCTCAGAGAACTCTTTTGGGATGTGGTAAAACACCCCTATCACCGCCAGAGTCTACCCCCAGCCACCACAACAAACACCCGGCCATATGTAGGTCTGTCAGGGATGCCACCCAGTTGCCATAGTGTCGGCGCCAACCACAGCGCTACTGACAATCTGAGGGCATCAAGAGGAGGACAGGCAGGGTGATGAGACCATGAAAACAACAGCAACAAAAACCACATAAGAGTATGTTAGCTAGTGTCAGACGAAACGCAGGAGGAGTTGGTAAGGAGTTGTTACCACGGCGTTGTCTGAAACAGTAACGCCAGTGTTTTGATTTCAAAGGTAAATGAAAGGCCATAATTATGTTGTATGAGTGATGTTGAAAACAGGAGAAAAAAGAAGCCTAGGGAAGAGCTTCTGAATGTTGTAGAGGGTGTTTGGTTTGATTTGTTATGTCTAAAACGACAAAAGGAAAATGCAGTTCCGTGTTGTAGATGTAATTCTCTGTCGTCTACAGAGATACCATTTTTATGCCTGAAATGGACAGAATGAAAAAGCACAAAGGCGCCGCCCCGTCATCTAGGAACCTGATCTAGATGGGAGAGAAATCAGATCAGAACAGATGCAGTGATTATGAAATCACAAAGGTCTGTTTTTTTCTTCTTTTTTTGGCTGGTAGAAACGAGGTGATTGGGGTGCATGAGATATGAATCAGGCGAAGAGACGCGTGTTGTCAAAGAGCAGGAAACAGAGGTGGAGCCAGATGGATGGGAGACGGAAGAGGTGGAGGGGGATCTGTCTATAAGCGCAGTGATGCGGCACAGAGTGTACTGGTGATGACTCAGCTGACTCTCCATACAGCTACCAATCACTCTCCTCCTTGCCTCCCCCCCTCCTCTCTCTCTCTCTCTCTCTCTCTCTCTCTCCTTCACTCCGATTCTCTGACTCTCTTAAAAACTATGGCTCTAATTGGTCGATGATTACTTACCATTCTGGGTCTCGGATTATGACAAATCTATGGCTTAGCTTTCACCTCGGTTGCTGTCGTCTGTAGTGCGCGACTCCCTCTGATTGATGCAGCTGTGAATGTGGTGCAGATCAGGCTTACTTTTAAAAAGCTCTGCCTCGGGGCAACGGCCCTCTCGATACACTTGTTTGTCTCCAGCGTTAACCTTGTCATGTGATTGTTTTGGATTGTCTCTGCCAGCGAAATCTGTTTGATTAGCTGCAGTTCTTGGGCAAGCAGTGCCTTCAAAAACTCAATTACATTGAACTATTTTATTCCAATTATGTTATATCATTTAATTTCGGGATTGTTTATTGAAATCTGTAAATGATTATCAGATGATGATGGCTGCCTTTATAGAACAAACCCTAATTTCTTGCATGTATGTTACCTTGGTCCTTCTCCATTTCACCCCCATTTCCACTCTCACACTATCTCTTCCCTACTCTCTGCACGTCTCAGCTCCAACCGTATCTGCGTCCGTGCCTCTCCTCCCCTTACATCTCCAGCCTCTATGCCGTTTCTGTCCCCCCTCTCTCTCCTTTTTTTTTCCCCAGTCAGGGTGGCTCCTCCTCTCTTTTCTCCTTGCGCGTTGTGGAATGCGGTGTTAAGTATCGTACTTCCATGCAACTGTGATACTTCCTCCTCCGTCGGCCTCGCTGCGCGCTCACCTTACCTGCTCCGGCTCCATTCAGTCTCGCCTCCACAATCAGCCCCAGAGGCGCAGCAAACGCCCCCCGCCCCCCACACCCCCAGCCCACCTCTCCCTCACCCCCAGCCCACCTCACCCTCACCTACCCCCACCTACCCCACCCCTTCCTCACCAGCCCATCCTCCTCACACGCATCCCTCTCATCCTCACTGGCTTAACCTTTGCCCCCCCTTGTCTTGGAAAGGCATGTATGCGATATTGACACGAGGACAGAAATTAAGCGAAACATCTTCCAGCACGCCGAAAACCAGCTCTCGCTCAGATGAAACGTATACCTGTGTGCGCCCTCTCTGACACACATATCGCATATCATCAACCTCTCACACAGCAGCCAAGTCTCAACCTCTTAAGCTGTGCGTGTTGACTGTTTTTACGGATCGACGGCTAACGGTACAGTCTGCTTTCAGTTGTCGAGTATCAGTTTGTGGCCGTCTTCCCGAGGCGAAGATGCACAGCGTAGCACTTGGGTCATTGAGCTTTTCACCACACCCGGCCGCTCACAATTTCTCTCGCGCGGACCGCCATGCGTACGCTCACACATTCACACCCCATTAAGCCACCTCTCGTGCACGTTGGTTAAAAAAAACAAAAAAAAAACCTCAAAGACTGTAATGGCCGTCTCTCATTTCATTTAATCTGCCTAGAGGAAGGCCGGGAGGCGGCCCAGTAGCCCTGATTAATAATAGGCTTTGGAAACACAGTCTCTCTCTGCCACACACTTGGGCTGCCTGGCTCCAAAACATACATAACCTCCCCTTCTTCTGCCACCACCGCTGCTCTCTGACTTTATCATCATATGTAATGAAAACCCCACCATTTAGAATGTGTTTTACAAATTATCCAAAGAGGTATGTGAAATTATTGGGTTTAGGATTATTTCTTTTTTTTCTTTTTTTTTTGTTTTCTATTTTAGAAACTCTGGAGTTATGTAGTTCCAGATACAGGACTCTGCTCTCAACCTCTTACTCTCTGTTCTCGCGTTGCTATGGAATGATCGAATGTGACACGTTTAAAACAGCTTAGGGTGAGGGGAAAATTAAGGATTTACATGCATGTTCTCCAGTTAGCTTCATCATTATACCTTAATAAATGAGGCAGTTTGTAGCCTGCATGCCAACAACTTTAACTTGACCAAATGCTGTGTCTTATTTCACTCTCAACTCAATTCTGTGTGTGTGTGTTTTGTTGTCAGGTGGTCCTGGAGTGTGTGCTGCAGAAAGATGTAGTATACAACAAGGTCAACCCCATCTTCCACCACTGGAGGATCAACAACAAGAAGTTCGGACTGACTTTCCAGAGCCCTGCCGACGCCCGTGCCTTTGATCGGGGCATACGTCGGGCCATCGAGGACATCCACCAAGGTGTGTGTGTTGCCGGGTAGTGAATGGTGCCTGCATGTGTGTTTTTTTTAAACACCGGGTTTGTTTGGAATCCCCTCTAAGAGGTTGCACTATACTGTATGTGTTGGCAGACGTCCAATACGTGTAAAGTAATACGAGTGTATGTGTATGAACATGGCGTGCATTCTGTTCGCGGGTGTCTACAGCCTGCATTCCTGCCTGTTTGTCATTGGCTTTGTAATGGCTGACCTCGCATCTGTTCTAGGAGAGATGCATAGCGTTGATTAGTGTTGATGACTTCCCCCCACTGCTACCTGCTCACTCACCCAAGCATTACCCCTTGCGCGTTATCTTATCAGCGCCAGCTGCCCAGATAAACTCTCTGCTTCCTGTAGAGACTGGCAGGGCAACGCTGCGCCCAGACAGCGACTGATATAGGACGGGGGAGGGAGGGTTGTTAAGAAAGACTGGGGGCAAGAGTCAGGACAAATAGGTGTGGCAACCTGAGATAGGGAAGAAGAAACTTGACCATTGTGTGCTTTTGTGCTGCACAGACTTGGTAGGTCTAGTCTAAAAAAAAAAAAAAAGGCAGGGTTCATTCTGTCTGTGCTCACTGTGGCATTCGTACAATTTTTCTTTAAGCTAAAGTAGATATCACACTCTGTTGGAGCTGAGTCTTTGAGTTTAGTTAGCAGCTTTGGTTTCTGATAAGCATTATTTTTCAGTACAGTGCCAGAGGTTGCAAAGTCATCCAATTAGCAGAAGAGTTGCCAGCTCAGCAATCTGCCACCCAGCCCCATGTTACACAAGAGGCTGGCTGGCTGGCTGGCGAGCTATAATCTCCTTTACTCTCTAGACCTGGGAACCCCGGGGAGCATAGAGGAGGTACAGCAGAACATATCGTAAAAGGCTTATCACCACGAGGCATCAGTCGCTTCTTGCCCACAAGCGTTTATCTGAGATTTGCACTTCCTGGGCACAAGTCCACACACAGTCTAGGTAAAAGGTAATCATGGACAACAGCTGTAGGGCTGGCTTTGCAAGTTGCTCTGCCTGTCATCTTCTTTCCAGTCCAAGCAGGAGAACAAAGACTCTTTGAATGCTATGAACAAAACTATATATAATGAAAGGATTTGACAGTGTCATATCAGAGGTAAGGGCTGCTTGGTAGGTGTAGAAGTTGGTTGACTTTGGCTGTGTTACCGGATTTTACATGAGGAGATTGACAGAAAATTCATCAGCAATCCTTAACTGAATCCTTTTAAGTGAAAATGCCCAAAATGTACTGCTGCTAGCCCCTCAAGTATAGATAATTGCCAGTATTCTTAATCCTTTATGATAGCAACCTGAGTACTTTTGTATTTTGAAGTGTTTGAAGAACTGTTTTCACTTTTTTAGGAGATTTTATCAACCAAACAATTATTGGAGAAAATTATCCTGAAGATTTAATCAGCATGAAAGTAATAGTTAGTCGCAGCCCTAATTCACATCACAGGATGCTTCGGGAAGAAGGCTGAACGTCTCTGAATCCTGGTCAGTGTTTATTAAACACATCGCCCTCACCCAGAGGCTGTACAGTTTCTGTCCGCTAGTAAACGCTTCATCTCTTTCCTGTGAATGTCAGCTACAGCAGGTGATGGTGAGTTTTTGTCTCCCCAGTGCCTCTCTTGTCTCTCTGTCCGTTCTCTTTCTCTCTCTCTCTCTCTCTCTCTCTCTCTCTCTCTCTCTCTCTCTCTCTCTCTCTCTCTCTCTCTCTCTCTCTCTCTCTCTCTCTCTCTCCCTCTCCCCCTGCTGTCCTCTCCTGCCTCTGCTCTCCTTTCTCTCCTGGCATCTTCTGTATTCTGCCGGTGTTGTGTAATGCCTCTCTTTAGCTCAGGCAGGCAGGTTCTTCTGTATTCCTGTTGCATCGTTCTGCTGCTGGACTGCTGCGTGAATGTGTGTGGGGAGAGAAGAGGCAGCAAAAGAGAGAGAGTGAGAGAGAGAGAGAGAATATGTTTTGCCCGTGTGTGTGTGTGTGTGTGTGTGTGTGTGTGTGGTGTGTGTGTGTGTGTGTGTCAGTCTTGCAGTCCTCTGTTGCCATGGCAACGCCGGGCACATGGCTCAGGCAGCTTCGTCGCCCAGCACTGCCAGAGTCGTGCTGCAGGAAGCCTCTCTCTCTCTCTCTCTCTCTCTCTCTCTCTCTCTCTCTCTCTCTCTCTCTCTCTCTCTCTCTCTCTCTCTCTTTCGCTTTCTCTCTCTCTCTCTCTCTCTCTCTCTCTCTCTCTCTGTCTGTCTGTGTGTGTGTGGGTGTACACACACACACACCTTTCTCCATGTGATTCAGTCAGATGGACAGACTGATGGACCGACCGGGTCTAACACTAGTCCGGTGAATTTTTCTGGCCTCTCTGTAGCAGAGAAGGAACTGCCGTGAATGAATGCAAACAGACTGGCTGATGCCTCAGTGCTTCTAACAAGGCCTCAGTGATCGTAATTAAGTGAACCTAAGTTTTTAAAAGATCCTCTCAACACCGTAGGTACAAACAGTTTCCCCTTCATCCCAGTGGAAATGGTTTAATCCCTGTTTTCTGCAACATTGCCAAGACAGTAACCCCAATCATTTCCCCTTCTATTAAGTTTCTTTAACAGTATTTCCTTTTATATATATTCTGGCTTCTGCTGCCTGAAAATCAAGTCCCAGGTTTCATGAGACATGCACACCAC
The DNA here is from genome assembly GCA_963678695.2 of Diplodus puntazzo. NCBI lineage: Eukaryota > Metazoa > Chordata > Actinopteri > Spariformes > Sparidae > Diplodus > Diplodus puntazzo. Next base: position 10,309,981 of record OZ023175.1, read on the forward strand.
TGTGTTTAAAAGTTACAATACTAGTCTGAATATCAGAGCTTACAGTACAGTTGTACAAAAGTATACATTACTTTTTTTTTTTTAGCTTTAATCGTGCGGCTTGATGTGCACAGGTATAACACATCATACAAGGCTCCTGGTATGAAAGCCATCTAAAAAACCCCACACCAGTTTCACAGTATCACGGTATATGCTGCTGCACATTTATTAGGATTTTTAATATCAGTTAAAATGACCTTTTTTAATACGATGAAAACATTAAAATGTTAAAAACATGTAGAATTTGATATCTTAGATAAGCAAATTCTCAGTCAACTTTCATATCACGGTACTCTTTAAATTATATGTTGCATAAATCAGAAGACCAAAAAATGCAGGATTTGAAGAAATTACAGCAAGTCCTAAGTCACTCACAAAGGTGTGTATTTATACATGGCATAATTTTGATTAAGGGGATACATTTTAAAGCACAGACAATTGGTACCAACACTAGTTTTACACATCTAATACAACCCTCAAGACTTTATTGGATTACAAAACCTCATGCTTTGCAGACAGAAGGGCGTCACTGAAGTCCCTCAATAAAGTGTGATGATTTAATTGTTGACACATATGAACACAATTAAAATAAACTGTAAAATCTGATGCAGTATTTAAGTATAACTTCTGGGTAGTTTAAAAAAAAACCAAAAAAAACAAAAGACAATGATAATACAAGATTAGCTATTAAACAATGGTGCTCTCCATGGGACTAATGTCACCCTGCTTAAGTAGAAAAAGGGTTTAACAAAACAGCACTTTGTGTTTAAGTATCAGTGAGACTAGTGTCCTTCCTCGGGTTACACCCTCCACAGTTTGATTCTCTGTGGTAATGAAAAGCTGTAACACAGTCGGCCTGCTACCTGAAACATAAGCCCGACTCCAGCATCAGCAGACGAGCCATTTTGGATGCGGGAAATGGCACATGGCGTTTTAGCCCTGGGTCGGGGTTACATTATTCTAGACATGCATATTTCATTAACTTGTGTGTGCCCCACTGACACAGAGCAGCTTTTTTTCTTCCCCCATTAGGCTACAGTCAGGAAGAAAGCAGAAGTCTTGTCCTGTTACGGCCTCACAAGCATCTGCAATGTAAATCTGTTGGTTAGAGCATGCTCATGTCATCCATTGAGGCTGAAAAGTGTTTTTGATAAATACCATTTGCATATAGATATTTTTAGAAATGCAGATATGGTTTGAAAACAGTTCACGGAAGTCAATGAGTGTATGATTTCACTGGTGTTCTGTGAGGTTGTCCCCCCCCCATGGGAAAGTTCCTAAAACCAGGCCTTCCTTGTATTTGTTTATCAAATGTAGCTGTCTAAGGTACTAATAGAAGAAAATAGTGCTCCATGTATGTGCTGTCAATACAGGTGTTGTATTGTAAAGAAACTTAATGCTACATGTCGGTAATATAAGGAGGTGCCAACAGCACATGAAACATGTACTGTTGGCACTTAAGTTTTGTAAACTTTTAGTCTGCAACAATTCATGTATTGGAGTCAGGCCTCTAATCTTTTTCCCGTCTTGGTTCTCTCTCTCTCTTGCAGGTTGTCGGTCATTTGGGGAAGGGGACACTCCTGAGGATGGACTACCGGTGAGTAAGATTTAAGCTTGAGGTTCTGGCAGAGAGAAAATACAATATAGAGTAAAACTGATTCACAAAAAGAAAAAAGAAAACACGTAGATTTTTTTATATCTGCGTGTCATGGAGTGGAAAATGGATGATTACAATGTTGAAGTGCACCTGGTGTAGGTTTTTATGGAGTTTGATTCATCACTCAGCTCTCCCTCGCTGTTAAATAGGAGGCAGGTCATAGCTAGAACCTGAGCCATATGTCTGAGCCCTGATGTGTCCCACCCAGGCGCTGACACCTGCCTTTGTTTCCTAACAGTTGTTCTTGGAGATTTACAGGTGTTTAACCAGTGCCAGCCAGACCCCGAGGTGAAGCTGGGTGTTGGCCAGCGAATGTGCTGGAGCAGGCTTAGCTGTCTCTATCAATCTAACCTGGTTGCCGTCACTCTTGTTACAACTGATGCCGATATAATAACTATTGCCTCAGGAGCTGCTTGTTCAAAGGCAGCTTGGTGGAAACTCTCTGCTATTTCAACGGTCTCCACGCTGAATGCGTTTCTTCATGAGCCTGGGCCTCTTTTTGTTGACAGGTTGAGAACCATTAAGGTGCGTTATGTGAAGAATTGTATGCGTTTCTGGCATGTGGCGCTCTATTGACTGCTGACATGTGTGGTTGAGAATGCAGTGTTCTCAGAGAGGGAAAGGTATATAGTTCATGTCCACACACCCATGTTGATTTGTTCAAGATATCAGGCCTGTTACAGAAACGTCAGTCACCTCTGATTGCGAAGTAGGTGAAAAGACACCTCCGAGGGAGGAAGGGCAGTTCTTGTAGTGTACAGGTACACGGACAAGAAGTGTAGAAACCATCCATACATGAATCTGTTAAATATAGACCCTGTTATATCTTATGAATGAACCGTGTACCTACCAGCTGTGTGGTGGAGATCAGATTGGAGTATTAACCACTCATGAAAAAGATGGGTGAGTTTGCTAAGATGGTGGTCTTAGCAAATGGATGTGATCGATGTGTCTGGATCACACAGGTGGCGTGTGTTCTTAGCAGAATCTTTCCTCGTGTCAGCTGACATATTTAAGTTTTTGTAGTAAAAGATCTGTATTGTATATCAACTTCATGAAGTAGCCATTCCTCATCCATGTCATGCGAGCAACAGGAATGAAACTAGAAAGTGTCGCGCCGCGCCGCTCTCGGCCAGTTAGGACGCTCCAACAGGAAACGGTACAATCAAGCTGATAATGTCGCCTGATGTTCACCCACGTTGAATGCAGTTCTGACATGCTGTTGTAATTAATTACAGTTGACACAGTGTTGGAGAGGTGTTTATTTAGCTCTGGTATTTTTTTTTTACACTGTACCATTGTGGTGTGTACAAAGGTACAGCTTCAAAACATTCTAAGGTATTTAGCCTACAGCAATCAAATACCTAAAAGAGACACCTCGTAAAGTATTCATTGCACAGCCGCTGTATTGCATTACTTGGTGTTTTTTTAGTTTTTGCTGACTGGTTAGTGAAAATGCCCCACCAGATCTTATGTCTGACATCATTCCGTACCTGCTTTGACTTATTTTCAGCTGCAAGTTCATTGCACTTGTCAGAGGCCAGTCATCACCTTTGAACAACCCTAGTGTCTTACATCCTGTACGTCGTAGGACTAGAGGAGCAGCAAAGGAGGGAGAGCTGCGTTCCTGTTCCTGTGGCGAAGTTCCTCTTTAAGGAATCAGCCTGAACATACAGGAAATCCAATGGCACCACTGTTGCTAGGCAGCAGGGGAGGGGGGCCGTGGGGGGCGCTGTGCAGCGGGAGGGGGGTAGAAGGGGGTGTTCACAAGGTTCAGCGAGTGAGCCACCGAGGGTGTCACCATGGTGATTTGGCATCCGAATGTTGCGGTCGGAGACCTGGGCTACAGAGAAAGAGAAGTGAACCAGTGACGAGTGCTGCAGCCAGAGAAACTAGCAAATACCAGCACACAACAAGATGTGATATGAGCTGTGTTTGCTTTAAGCCACGGCAGTGCTCGCACAGATAACCAAAAATGTGTTCTGACCTTTTAGTCTGTGTTATTGACAGGCCCACCTTTTAGAAGATGGGTCCTGGGTAACCTCGACCTTGTGGAGAAAGCAGACTCTAGTGTTTCATCATCATGGGAGGTCACCAACGAGCTTTGTCTAGTTCCCTGATTAGATTCAGACATCTTCAAAAGCATCCCTAGGTCTTTACAGGAATTCAGGATAGCCTTGCATTGCATCAAGCGTTTGACTTGTGATTGTGTGTGTGAGCCGGTGTGCGCGTACATTTCTGTGTGTGTGTTAATGTACATGCGTTCAAGACGGTCTTCTCCACCCACATCCTGCCCACTGAGGCTCAGCACCCACTTGTATGCCCTTCACAAGCTTACCGCATTCTTCCTCTCGCTCGGGAAAACACACACACACAACACACACAACACACAGTAAACGCACATGCAACATATTTTAGCTATAAAAAAAAAAAAGAAGTGGTTGCACAACTCTCCACTCAGCTGTGATGACCCACTGCCAGGAATTATGCCGTACCACCACAGTCCTTCCGCTAGCACAAAGTAAAATGTGTTCTTTTTTCGAATGCCACAGGAAAACATCCGCTTCTAATTTAGCTTGGGCAGGAAGTTTTCTCTTATCAGTTTAGTACACAGAGGTTTTGTTGGCCAGTTGACTTTTACAGCCTCACTCATAGACCAGAGACTTTGAGACGGGGGTTGGTGTGTCTCAACAGTGCTCCATAAAGCACCTTTGAGCCAGGAGGAAGAGCGGTTTAAAGGAAGAATTAGTTAGCTAAGCATGAAGACCAGGAACTGCGTGAAACAGACAGTCTAGCTCGGTACAAAGATTAAAAAATCCGGCCTTCCCCCTCCTGTAAAGCGGACTGATTTACACATTGTGATAAGATGGAAGACAGAATGACATCATTTTGTTTAATTAGTACAAGCAACCACAACTTGGAGCAATAGAGCCTACATTAAAAATGGTTTCTGTTACTCTTATTTTCATCAAGTGCAAGTTCAACGAGTTATGACTCGAGAACAGCACACATAGTCCTTGGTTGAAGCCTCTTGGAAATAATGAATCTTAAACTTGCTGCACATTGTGTAAGAAAACGCTAGTGTTAGGGTCTTGTGGTATTAAGGAATTAAAGCGCTTTGAAAAGCAACCATTCAATGTCTGCCATTACCCAGTGTTGTTCTGTATTCACATCGGGAGCATCACCAAAGTATTAACTAATTTAATTTGCAATTAATTCTGGGATTCTGAGTTTACCTCGTATCCTTTATGGTTTTTTTGCCAGTATGGGCGTGAAATAGGTCTTAAATTGCAATTTATAATGGTCTAAAAAGGTCGTAAAAACTCTTAAATTTAACTTGTAGAATCCTGAAGAGACCCCTAACTCATGTTAATAAGCGTATTTGCCACAATCGCGAATAGTTTATTTACACGACTCATGGAGAGTAGCCTGGAACTTGGCTGTACTTCTTTGTTTTTTGAGTTAACAAGACACATGGATGAGCTCTACTCACGATTTGCCTCATTTAAGCCAAGCCATATTTCTAGAGTGTGAGAAACAAATGTAAACAGACATAAATCGTTCAGCTTTTGTGACATTGTCATCTCGTCCTCTCTGTTCCTCCTCTCTGTCTGACGCAGAGATCCAGCGTGCTCTGTAGGTCTTTCAGTTTGTGGGCCGACCCCAGCCTTCCCTGTCCTGAGCCCCTGTGCCTTTGAGGGCGGAAGTGCATGGATCCCCAATGTTGGTGCGGGGCCAGGTTGCCCCTGGCTCCGCACCACCTCCATCCCTCCTCACCCTCCTCTGTTCTCCTCCCTCACCCAGCCACATCTCCAGGGTCAGCTCAGCTCCAGATTGGCCCCCACGCATGCCTTTGAATGGTGGGGCTTAAGCAAGCGCTTTAAAAGGAAGCCCAAGTCTGTTTCCCATTTCACCCCCCACCACCGCCCCTCCACCCCAGCCCCTCGCTCCTTTCTTTCTTTCTCTCACATACACACACAGCTGTCATCTGGCTTTTTAAGTTCTGTGCTGCATTTCTCCAGCTGGAGCTGGTTTATGACATTCCCTCGGCAGACTCTTTGGCCTCTCACTCTCTTTCTCCCTCTCTCCCTCTCCCTCTCCCTCTCCCTCTCTCTCTCTCTCTCTCTATCTCTCTCTCTCCCTCTCTCGCTCTCTCTCTCTCTCTCTCTCTCTCTCTCTCTCTCTCTCTCTCTCTTACACACACACGCAGGCACACACACGAATGCAACACAAAGTCATTTTTTCCTGTTCTGTTCTTTCTCTCCTCTCCCTCCACTGTCTCCTATTCCTCACATTCCCCTGCAGACGCTCTGGATGTGTGTTACACCACTTGGTATGTTTGGAGGCAAAGAGGGAGCAAAGTCTCACACACACACACACACACACGCCATGTGTTAGCAGTCTAGATGTGGGGTGGGGGGGCTGACGAGAGAGGGGAAAAAAAGAAGAGAAAGAGAGGGGAAAAAAAAAAAGAAGTCAAAGGAAGCATCTCTTAGCAACCACAGGACAGTAATTACTGTAGCAGCAGCTGGGAGCAAACCAGATTTCCGCTGTGCGTTAAAGCACTGGCGTGGGCTACTTTACACACGGCACTGACTAACCAGAGCCAGCAGCCTCCTCCACACGCAGAGCAGAGAGAGGGAGAGGGTGGGAGAAGGAGAGGAGAGGAGGACTAACCCTGCCTTGATGAGGTCGGGGTGTGTGTGGGAAAAGAGGGACAGCTCGCCAGTGTGTACGAGGCTCGAATATGGTTGGATCGAACTTGTACGTGTGAAGACGGCTCGGCGCGCGTCCATGTTTGTGTATGTCTAAGCGGAGACAGATATAACCTTGAGGACCATTTATTTTGCAGTCTTATTTGAATGATTTTTCAGACCATTTGAATATAAAACCCGCATCGACAAAGACGGCAGAATGTTTGATGTCTCACTCTGAACTTAGTCAACCACAGCTCTGCTTATTCTCGTGTAAACTGAATTTGCAATTAGATGTTTGGTGCGGGGAGCGAGCCGGAAGTTATGCCGGCGGTTGTGCTGAAACAATGCTGGACATGAAATATCCTCACACAGCTCTTGATGTAATAACTGACTATCCTCCCCCATCTCTCATCACCTCTGCACGCATGAATCATGAATAGCCATCACTTCTGATTTTGTTGCCATGAGTACTGAAGTATCGGACTACTTCTGTTTATTTCAATTCTGTCAATGTTGCCGTATTTATCATTATTTTAAACGTCTTTGCTGCTGACCGGCATTCGCAAAGGTGTTATTTATAGACGTCTCATTCTAACTGGTATCAACAGCGAGCTTCCCTGTTGTAGTTATGAGATTCTTCGGCGTGAGATGTGAGGAAAGCTCACGCCGTCTCCAACGTGTCAGGCGCCTCTTTTTTTAGGCCCCGTGCTTGTAGATTTTGCATCAGTTAAAATGTTTGTGGGAACACATGCAAGGTTGATAGGAACTCTGAGTTCTTAACAGAAGGGGCCTTGAGTCATCACCACACAAGCACAGTCATTTGGCCGAGCGTGGGCGCCGGATGCCCCCTGGTGGTCACAAGTGGAACACACGCAGCCTACACACCCTGAGTCAAAACAGTTGTGGTTATGAAAAATGAATTGATCGGCCGTTAGTGCTTTTGATGGTGTAATGGTAACATAGGATGTGAGAATGGCGGATGCTGAGGGTTTCAGCTAATGCCTATTTTTATGTGCAGTACATAAAAGAATATTGATCGACTATTGCAGTTTATCATAGCATGAATTGATGCCTTGGAGTGAAAATATTCTTAAACATCTAAACAATGTCAGTTAATTTGGCCAAATGTTGATTAATGTTGTCCGACAAATAGTTTGTGTTTCTTAAATGTGAGTCTGTCTGAGGGGAAACACGTGATCTGTCACACTTAACTGACTTACTTGCCATCTTGTTCTCTAGGTGTGTGATGAGCCTCCTTCCATCTGTACCCCAATGAAAGAGCCCTTCTCTCCGCTGAACAACGTCGTCTCCACCGAGCCATTCAGGGGCTGCTACGTCCGCGCCCAACCCTTTGACGAGTTCCCCTCGAGCAACCGCCGCTACCTGCCTCCACAGGTCTGCCTCTCCTTCATTCAGCCAATCATATCGTCAAAATTCTGCTGAGTCTCGAATCGAGTATCTCTTTTATAGTTACTTGAGTAACCCGACTAATTCTCAATTTCTCCTCTTTCGAAGGTCTCCTTTAAGTCGACTCGTCATGTCAGCTTTCACATGGACGATGAGGAGATCGTTCGCATCAACCCACGCAAAGATGTTCTCATCCGCGGCTACGAGGACTACCGCCACCCTGTCATGTGGAAGCAGGAGGCCGACCGCGAGGACTTGGACTTCCCCACCGCCTTCCACAAACTGGACAGTAAGAAGTGCGAGTACCTCTTCCCCGACGGCCCTGGTGGGGACTCCCACTCTGGCCCTGGTATGGGGATTGGGACAGGTATGGGGCTCGGGCTGGGCAAGGACACGGCCATCAAGACTCAGCCCTCGACCCTGCTGAAGAATGGCCGGCGGCGGCGAGAGGACGGCGAGCGTTCGCGCTGCATCTACTGTCAGGAGATGTTTAACCACGAAGACAACTGGCGGGGGCAGTGCCAAGACGCCCCCGACCCGATCAAGCAGTGCATCTACAAAGTCAGCTGCATGCTGTGCGCAGAGAGCATGCTGTACCACTGCATGTCCGACTCCGAGGGCGACTTCTCAGACCCCTGCTCATGTGACACATCTGACGAGCAGTTCTGTCTGCGCTGGCTCGCCCTGGTGGCGCTCTCCTTCATTGCGCCCTGCATGTGCTGCTACCTGCCCCTGCGCGCCTGCCACCACTGTGGCGAGGCCTGCCGCTGCTGCGGGGGCAAACACAAGGCCGCGGGGTGACCTGACGGACGGACTCTGGGACACCCTCAAAGCTAGCTAACACAGGAAGTGGATAAAAGCGGAAAATTAAAAGCCGGCATCCTTTTTTCATTCCCTCTCAGACGGGGTGATATGTTGTTGATCCCCAGCTCTGAGGGCTTTTGGAGATTTCAGTTTGTGTTTGTCGCCGACAAGCAGCAGTGGAGGACAAACCATATGCTTTGTGGGAGCTCTGAGCATCAAGCTAAGTTCAGGAGCTTAATCCGAGGAGAACAGGAGGAGGCGTCAAGATTAATAGACTTGGAGATGTTACTAAACACACCTGTACACACACACACACACACACACACACACACACACAGAGACATACACACACACACCTCTCTCTCACATTCTCACTCATGCATTGACAAAGCCAGGCCACAAATGTCAGAACTCTACTACAAGTAATGTGTAACTTTATGAAGGAAAATTGTCTTTTGTACAGAGAGTGACAACTTGATGACAAAAAAGAAAAACAAAACTATTCTGCGTTCAGAAAAAAATACTTGCTGTTTGAGTATGCTAAAAGGGATATGTTCTTGCTTTTTTGTGAATTTGCAGTTGGGTAACAGTGGCCTTTCCTTCATGGCTTAAGCATTTTGCTGACAATGTAATTACTAGACAGAGAAAAGTGCACTAGAAATGGTATTTCCCCCCAGAGTAAAGGTAACCCCTCTCAAATTCTTGTGGTACATTAACCACCATTTAGTGTAATTTTAACATTTGAGAGATGTTGCTGTGGTGGATGTACGGCCAATTCCTTTTTTTTTTTTTTTCCCCCGTTCCATCAAATTTAGAAGAGAATCTAAAAGTCACAGCTTGCTTTTGAAGGTACAGCTTTGGTATAGCTTTTTGAAATTCAGTTAGAAGAATATGATTTCTTTCCCAAGGTGATTTAGACCATTTGATTGCATTCCAAAATAAAGGGATCGATTCCATGATTACAAGGGAAAAAAAATGGTAACGACTTTACCATGCCGAGTTCCCCTAAATAGTTTTTCCACATCATGAGAATAGAATTAGAACCTTCTTGAACCATCTGAATTGAAACCAATACGATGACAATTTCATTCACTTCAGTGGATTTCAGTTTTTAATCCAGTTATTTACTGCTGTAGTGAAATTGTTTGGTGTTTTTGTTTCATCATTGTTATTTTTCCTGCTCATTTTATAAGTTTTTTTTTTTGTTTTTTTTTTTTTTAAACAAAGGCTGAAATGTTGCTCAACCAGCAAGTTTTGTTTTGGTGAGTAAAGGGGTTACAGTGTTCCTTGGGTAAAATGATGAGGCACTTAAAATTAGCTTTTTATTGAGAATTCCTCCGATTTTAAACTTAATTTAGACTTAATTTAGCATCCAATTTTGGCGTTGGGGGGGAAGAAAACCCTCCTGAAAGCACTGCTCTCCAAGCTTTGGTTGCAGCACCCTCTCCAAATTTCCATGTTTGTCCCTCGAATTAGTGGGTTTCTCTTTGTTTTCATTCCCCTCATATTCTGTGAAAGTCTAGTAGTTCATTGTTCCTCAAAAGTTAAAGTCCACTCCTTCCGTATGTGTTCATTTAAGGCCCTGAATGAATGAATGCATTGTTCCAGGAATGCTGAGTATCTTAGCTATTTAAAAAAAAAAAACATACAGATGTTTTGTATGTGTATGTTTGTGTGTGTGAGTGTGCATAGGTCTTCATATGCACTGTTGATCTGATGTGATGTAACGTCACCACTGACTATGTGATTAAGGCTTATGGCTCGTAACAGTGCAAACCAGCGTCCTGTTTCCCAAAGCAAAGACATGATCAGGAGTACTTCAACATTACGGAAATGTGCTTATTTGTGTTCTTTCCGAGGATTTGATAATGGGATCGATAACACTGTAACATCTGCCTGTTCCATACAAAGCTGGAGCAAGCAGCTGCTTAGCTTAGCTTAGCATAAAAATGGAGTCCTTGAGCTGCTTTTATAGTTCACTAATTAACATGCTGTATCCCATTTGTTTACTTTGTGGATATTTAAAATGCTGATTTGTGGTTTTACTAGGGTTTATTTTAATGTGGGACTATATCCTGGAAGGGTGCAGAAACTTCCTGGAGTCCTGTTGGCACCATGAGGTTACCTTGCAGAACTGTAAAGTTGGTGTGCACTAGTCCATCACATAACCCCCGATAAAACCACAAGTTTGAATTTTTTACATATTTGATGTTTGTACAAATGAATACAGATGTTAATTAGGGAGCTTAGTGGTGTTGGTAGGTGGATTTTGTTACCTTAGGAACAGTCTTGTGCAGCCAGCCAACTCCAATTATCATTCTGGTGTAGGGGTTAAATACTAAAATATTCTGCCATGTTTGTATTTATTTAAACCAATTTTAAGCCCAGGATGCAGCGATGCAGTGATGCTGCTTCTGCAAAATGGTGAAATGTGTTGGCATTAAAGTTGCAATATGTAAGAACTGTCCACCTGTAGAATTTGGTATCGGCTAACTGTAGCTGGCGTTAGCTAGTTAGCTCAGTTAGATGTTTGAGTGGCATCAATCTTCTCATCTGATTCAAATAAACAAATAGGCTATTTGCCGAAATGTCGAACTACTCCGTCATGATCCTTTGAGAAACAGGGACCAGGCAGTCTGTTCAGAGTCGAGCCGCGTTTGAACCCCACCCAAAAGAACAACACTTAGATTAGAGCAGACTTCCGGCAGTAATACCAGTTCAGTTTGGTCGCTGGCTGCAATAAATCAAAATTATCCCTAACTCTGTGGCATTGGCCTGATTGCAATTAGTGCTAATTGTGATTCCCCCTCAATATTTAACAGCCGATTTGACACAACAGCTGCGCGCCATCGCTAACACACGCGCATCTCTTTCTCAGCTCCTGTCACTCCTGCTCGAAGTAAAACAACGAGAAAACATTTTATTTTTCCTAATTCCACCCCGACAGACGCTCCCTTTTCTTTCTATGCAAACTTTCTAACGTGGGAAACACATTGACCTCTCTGCAGACTGAGTCAGTGACGGGACAGGACACTTTAACGCTATGATAGGTAGACGTCGACCAAGCCCTGGTACCAAACTCCAAACACCTGTAAATATTTAACACTATATTTAAGTTCTTGATAATAATCCCAGCTTTTTTTTTTTTTTTTTGTCTTTGAAATTTTAAAGATAGAGCTGTATTTATCGTTGCTGTCAGCATATACTGTAGCTTCAATTGACAGCATTATGTACATAGGTCACCTTTTAGTATTATTTCACATTGAAAAGTAGAGGGCGTTTTGTGATGGAAATGACTATTGAGCTTCTAATAGAGTTTCTCTCTAGTTTTGTACTGTAGAACGAAGGATAGTGCTAACACGGTACAGTAGTGGCAGTCCACTTGTTTTCAAAAGTTTGATATATAAATATATATATACATACGTACATATAAAGCTGCTAGATACAATCACTAATTTTATTGTGTTGACAGAGAAAAAAAAATCAGCTATGAACGACTGTTAAACCCTAATTCTCCAACAGCATATAACCATGACGGTGAGTTTATACGTGTGGTGAAAGTGAGTGGACACTCGTGCGTGTGTGTGGGTTGTGCGAGTGTTACCGTGTGTGTGTGTGTGTGTGTGTGCGTGCGTGCTGTATGTGTGTAAGTTTCCGGTGTGCGTGCGTGCGGGGTTGGTGTGTAACCAAATGTTTGGTTGGTTGTCATATTCTCCCATTTGTAATTGGATTGCCCTGCATTATTGCAAGCTGAACCAAGGTTTGATGAACCTGATTAAAACTTGCTGGCTGAGAAGCAAAAATGTAGGACGTGCATTTATACAAAGTGTAGAGAATGCTGAAAATAACACTTCTCATTCTGCATTAACCAGCACAGTGCAACTTCCTGTCATGTACTGTATTATATATGCAACATGTGTCTGTCTGCTTTAATATATATATTTTTTTGACCTGCATTATATAAAGACTTCAGTTTTAACCACTTTGCTGCTAGTCTTTTATCCTCTTTCGATCTTGGAAAAATTGTGCATATCTTTGGGGAATGCATACAAGTGTACATTCTTGACATTGTGTAGATTAAAAAAAGAAAAAAGCTATATAAACTTGTTTCTCTTCAGTGTATTGTTTTAAAACGGTTACTTTTCACAGCAGTTGAGTGGTTATGTTTCAATTCTCCGATGCTTTGGTGCACTGATGATACTCTATGTAAGCTTTTTTTCATCTTACAGCGCTTGATGTAACATTTATGTGATTAGTTCTAAATAGTGGAAGACATTTGTGTTTTGAAACTTGCAGTATAAATGGTACTACTCTTAACTATTCTGTAAACACTGCCTGTTTTCTTTCTTTTTCTTTCTTTCTTTCTTCCTTTCACTCTCTCTTTGTGCATATTTCTTCCCTGTGCATCCTTTTGTTTTGTTTTTTTTTTCTCTTAAAGTTTCTTAGTGCCATCGGCTTTCACATCCTGACAACCTCAAAAAAGTGCCTCACGTCCATCCTAGTTTCCATTTTTATAATTTAACATCTCTCGTTCTGGTTCTATTGGTTTCTACACGTCTAGGTATTTCTTATCATGGTTCGAGAATACCAAGTATATGATGTAAAATTTATAGTCCCAATAACTCATGTCATAGTTGTATTTTCTTTATACAGATGTAGCTCGTTACTTTTCATAAATATATAATGTAAATATGCATACATATGTTTGTAACTGTTTTTATGTTACATCATACACTTGTAATTTGACATATCAAATAACATTATCATAATAAAATGGTGAGTTTTAATCTTTTGCTGTGCAGGATTCATTGTGTTTGTTTTTTTTGTTTTTTTATCAGTCCGTATGTAAAAAGGAGCTCGAAGGAGCGAAGCCTCAAGACACGAACGAGCGTCGAAAGGTGAAGACAAACTAAGTGCATTCGCTCAAGTCAACTGTGTAGACTTAAATAACTGTCTTCCTTGTCTTTTCATATTTTAATTTTTAAAAGGTAAGGACATATTAAGTGATAATGAAAATGATGGCTGTAAGAAATATTTAGATAATTTTACTTTAGTTAAGGTACTAATACTACATTGTGAAAAGAATCCACTACAGGTTGATTCAAAACAATAACTGCGAGTATTATCAGCAGAACTTAGAGTGAAATGTTAAACTATGGGAAGTAAAAGAAGTAATTGTTCAGAAATATCGTCCCCGTCAGTATCTTATTTTTGTATCTGCTGTTTTTGGATTAAAATTACTGCTGCATTAATTTGCATGTTAGATTTTACTGCAGCAGATATTTAAGGGTGAGCTCATTTGAACTACTTTGTATTCTGTTGCCTACAACAATTCATCATATTCCATAGGATCATACATTCGTGGTGCCTCTAAAAAAAGTCACATTTTCTTGAGCTCCATACAGGAACACTTCCATCTTTCATTTTATCACATTCAGCACATTTTGAGAAACAAGGTGATGAAAAATTGTGCTCAACAAAGTAACTTAATCTGTCAGACCAATGTCAAACCAGTAAGATGTTGGCATGGCAGGAAGTAGAAGCATAAAGTTGCATGAAATGGAAATCTTCAAGTAAAGTACAGGTGCATGTGTTTGCACAGTAAATACGAGTAGATGTATGGATTTGTATAGGGAGACAATGATTAGCCTATGCTAGCAGTAAAACTAAACCCAATCAATGACAATTTGTATCCTTTAACAACAATCCGTAAATATTGTACTTGAGTTTCTTGAATTTTGACTTTATGGCCAAAACCAAGTCAAAAGATGTATATGTTACTCTGACGTTGACCTTTCACCAAACTAATTCCTTCATAGGTTGGTTCTTTAATATTATTGCGTCTTCATCCCGATGCCTTACTCTATCACAGGTACACATGTGGTTCCATTTCACTGCAGCAATGTGGAGAAATCTCACCTTCTGTTTATTCATTTTTGAGTTGAATTTGAGGTGAGATTTTTCCACATTGCTGCAGTGAAATGTAACCAAATGTGTACCTGTGATAGAGTAAGGCATCGGGATGAAGACTCAATGATATTAAAGAACCAAGCTATGAAGGAAATAGTTTGGTAAAGTTCACGGGGCAGAGCTGCCACATCCAATATGGCCCCCGGACCACAGAGGATGCCGTGTCCACTGCCCTCCGCTCAGTCAAAGGTTCAACTTCTGTGAAAGAGATAAGATAGGATGCTTCTTTCGATTTGCAGGTCACGCAGCAGTACAGAGGGAAATGGTAGCAGCACAAAAGTAAGTCTAAAAAAAGGGACAATAATAAAGAGATATCTGACGAATAAAATAACTATTCGAATCGAAAATATAACAAAGTATTAGATACAAGATGAGATACACACATCAGTTCCTATTACAAGCATGGACACCTTTCTTTACTGATGCATCAATAATGTAACACTCCAAGAAGAGCCCTTCTTCACAGTGAATGATTGTTCTTGATTCAAATGGTCTATATACAGCGAATTACTGGAGCATGCAACAATAAGGATGCCGACTGCCATTGAAGAAGAAGAAGAAGAAGAAGAAGAAGAAGAAGAAGAAGAAGAAGAAGAAGAAGAAGAAGAAGAAGAAGAAGAAGAAGAAGAAGAAGAAGAAGAAGAAGAAGAAGAAGAAGAAGAAGAAGAAGAAGAAGAAGAAGAAGAAGAATTATTATTACTGGAGCGGAACCATTGCGTCGGAACCATATATTGAACTTGGAACGTTTCACTCCGGCTCGCGTACGTCACCGGAACAGCAGGGAGGCATGAAAGCGCCGCACAAATGAATGGGTGCAGAAACTGGTTGTTTTTCCCACTTTGTCGTAGCTGTAACGTCGTCATGTTTTAAGTAGACAAACACGCGTACAAAGCGGACGGATTCAGTCATGGAGTGCGACATTTTGGACTCGTTGGAGCAGCTCGGGTAAGCTAATTTACTGTTAGCATGACAGGTTTAGCGTCATAGCTTCTCGTCCACCATACGTTTACATCTGCGTGTTTGTGAATTGCTGGGTGGCAGTAGTAGTTAGTTGTGAAGCAGCTGGTTGAGACAATATATATTTCTAACGTCGCTGTATTTGAATATAATTAATTCGCCTCCTCTCTCGTGGTTTTAACGACCCTTAGCTATGACGGCCCTCTGCTGGAGGAGAAGGCGCTGCTCACGGCCGGAGACGGAGGCCTGTCCTCCCCTGAGTTTGTGGACCTGTGCAGGTGGCTGGCGTCCAGGTTGAAGTCGATGTGCGATCTGGAGGAGAGCATCACGTCCGGTCCAGGTGAGCCACATCCACTCACACGCGATCCAAATAGCTCAAAACTATCAGCTGTGATTTTTGTGTGTTTTTTTTTTTCTTGCTCTCGCATTCAACCTGTCCTCACTCCAGACGACATAGACAGCCTTCAGGTGGAGATGAGTGGGTTGCTGAAGGAGTTGCACTGTCCTCATGAAGAAGTCGTTTCTGGGATCCTCAAAGGCAGCGTGCCAAACACAAAAGATCATCTCAAATGCGTCTGTATGTAGACAGTCTTATACCGATCAGTATGCTGCAAGCTCCCTGTGTGCTCACTAAGTCACTCAAAATATGATTTCTGTGTCTTTCTTTTTTATTTTTATATCAAGTGTTTTTAAGCTCAGAGCTCCAAGCGGCCCAGATTGTGAGCAGCAGAGGAGTTTCTAATAAAGGAGCCGAAGAGAGTCCGGTGTGTCAGGAGCTGCAGGCAATCTGTGAAACACTGAACCTGCCGGGGCCCAGAGGACAAGATGCAGCAGGAGTTCTATCTCAAGTCCAAGACAAGGTGGGACGATGTGCAAGTACAATTAAGTCAGGGCCACCAAAACTAGAATCTTTGTTGTGATGATAAAGGATAAAAACATGCACCTGTGTCGAGAACCTGGCCGGATTTCTGGGACTGATCAGAACTGATATTGGGGAGGAAAAACTTCCTATATCAACACATACGTGGACCACATTCATACATACACATTTTTTGCAAGGATACCTCATTTGTAGGTATCAAAAGAAAAGCACATAATAGAAGCAGGATATTTTAGAGTGTAGAATAGCTTCACTGGGAATTTAGGAGTCATGAATTACCCCCCTGATCTTTTTCTGCATTATGTTCTGCCAAAAAAATGTAAAAGCTCTCATATTGGGATACGATATATCTGTGATAGGTGAATATTGGTCAATAACATCAGCCCACTGATAGATCAGTCAGGCTATCTGGGTCCTTACTGCAGCGATCCCTACCTATGAATTTTTTGGGGGGAAGAATCTGTTGCACTTTGATTAAAAAAAAAAAAAAAGAACTATGGGCACAGACACATGAATGACATACACTTGAAGGCACACATGAAATTGCACGTGTCCACATGTTGTATCTTGCTAATTTAGATACAAACACCTCATTGTTTTGTGCAGTTAACCCTCGATTTGACAATTATGTTTGTGAAGTAAAAGAACAAATGAAGAGATATTATTGCTATTTTGCAGAGTGTATGTATATTTTTTTACTCCCTTTGCATTGCGCTAATGCATTAAACCCTGTGTCACTGTAGGTTGATGAAATGCTTAAAGATCTCCCAAGTGGCTCCGTTGGAGAGCCAGTGCTGAAGAAATCTCTTTCGAGTGAACAATGGGTGAGTAGGTTTGACAAAAACATAAACATGACTGTGTCTGTACGTTAGTTGCTGGGTGTAATTGGTCTCATTTAAAGTTCATTTAAATGTCACTTCTTTTTTTTTTCTTCTTTGTGTTAATCTCTGCAGGAGAAGTTGCACAACATGAACACAGCTCTGTCATCCGAGTACGAGTGTCGGCGCAGGATGCTGATCAAACGGCTGGACGTCACCGTTCAGTCATTCGGGTGGTCCGACCGAGCCAAGGCACGCTCGTATTATAAGACAATCAAAATGTTATTAGTGGAGAATCTAAACCAGTGGAAATTATGGGGGAGATGTTGATTTTGTGAAAGCTGCTAATTGCAAAACCATGATTCCCAACGTGTGCTGTTTGTTTTGTTAGGTAAGGATGGACAGCATGGCGAGTGCCTACCAGCCTAAGAGACACTCCCTGAAGCCTCAGTCCACCGTGGACATGGCCAAGCTGCTGGCCGCCAGAGAGGACATCTGCAACGTGGTGAAGACGAGCAGCGGCGCCAGCAGGGAGAAGACATCCTGTGCTGTCAACAAGGTACAGAACAATTCTCCCTATCTCTAATAGACACCTTCAGTGTTATGTGTTCTTCTGACACAACCACGTATCTTGCCTCCTCTGTTATCACACAGATCCTGATGGGGAGAGTCCCGGACAGAGGAGGACGTCCCTCCGAAATACAAGCCCCAACACCTGAGATGCCGCCCTGGCAGAAAAGACAAGATGGCGGTGGCTGGGGAGGCCGTGGTGGTGGAAGAGGAGGAAGAGGAGGAGGAGGAGGAGGAGGTGGTGGTTGGGGAGGAGGAGGTGGTTGGGGAGGAGGAGGTGGCGGAGGTTGGAGAGGAGGTGGACGGAACCAAGGAGGATACGGTGGACATGGAGGCTATGGTGGACACGGAGGAAAGAGAGGACGGTACTAGTATTGATTTCTTGTGCGTTGCGAGTTATGCAGTGTTTCATATGAACTCAATTCTGTTTGTTTTGGAGGTTGTTTTTTTTTTTTTTTTATGAAGGGACAAAACACTTTTAGATGTCAGTGAAAATCTTCATTTCAGATGATCATGCTCCTTTTTTTACTTTTAAAGTGTTATTTTTTAAATATTCTTATCCGTGTTTTTAGAAGTGAAAACGCCAGTATTACTATACCATTATTACTAGTGCTTTTTTGTACCAAAACAAATTTAAATCTGAACTGGGCCATAAGGCTGTAATTGTATCTCATCCATACTACATGCTAATTCTACGAGTATGCATGTTCACACTGTACTGTATAGGTGACAAAACTAAAGGGACAGTTCACTCCAAACCAAGAAAGCATATTTTTCCTCTCACGTGTCATGCTGTTTTTTCATCTAGATCATTTTTTTCTAGTTGTTGAGACATTTTAAGGAACTATTTTCTGGTATTACTGCAAAGAAGGGAGCGTGCACATACTTATGGATGAGAGGCTAGCTGATGTTATAGCTCAGCCGAGCAGGACACCATTAAAGGTGCAATATGGAAGAATTGGCCACCTTGATTTCATACTACCAACACATTGGTATTTTACACATTCACGAGTGTAGCCACTGTTAGCTCAGTTAGCCAGGGAGAGTGTTGGCTAGCACACTGCTAGCACAGGAACTTCTGATCGCTTGGAGAAGGAGCATTTCAGGCCTAGGGCTAAGCTTCAGTAGATATCTCTTCAATGCAATACATCATTTCTGGAACATTGATCTTGAGTTGAGGGCGACATCTCTACTGGTGATAACTCAACAGTTCATACCCAAACAGTTCAGATGGATAAATGACATGACAGGGAAGAGAAAAATATGTATTTTTGAGCTTAACTGTCCCTTTTTAAAACAGTCCTTAAAACAGTCAGCATGGATACTAAAAACACTGACTGTGCTGTTGACAAACCCGTTTCTCCGACACTGGAAAACATCAAATCTAACAGTGGATGGTAGTTGAATAACCCTGGGAACCAGAGTTTTTTACTTTTAAATTTTGGCGAAAAAAATAACAATTTACTAGTTTAAGTAAATTTCCTTTATACTAACTGCAATAACAATGCTCTATTGCATTGCACTGGGATATAACTTGCATTTTTGACAAGTTCAGGTGCCAGAAGGTAAATAATGCTGAATAGAGGGACAAAGACACTACATACGTAATTTACCCTAAACATTTTACCATCTGAAGCTCCTGTAATTGAACTGTCGATTGAATTGAACTGCGATGGACGTTTGGCTGCAAAACTTAAAAGGCACATGACAGAGATCTTCCCCTGGCCAAAGGTGTCAGCGTGCACCCTAAGGACTGAAACCACTGCTACCTGTTAGACAAGATGCGGAGGACACTGTAAGAACATTGGACTTTCCTAAAACAGGAAACTCTCTTCCGCCTCCCTCTCAAGGACTTTGACTCTTGCCTTATTCCTTGTGAAGATTCTGTACCAGCTGAGACAACTGTGATTCACCTCTGAATTTATTTAATAAAGAGCTCTCCTAATAATGTCACCCCCTCCCCCCCCAATTATGTTGATGTAATTATCAGCTACAGAAATAGTGCAACCAGAGATGGAGAGCCACTGGCTGACTCCTGCCACAAGGTGGCATAATAAACTGATGCAAAGAAGAAAAAGGTTTACTTCCAAATATTTATTCTTGGCTGAAAAGTTTTTCTACATGTTTTTTTTTTTCTCAATGGCATACCATTTGTTGTTCAATAGATACAGTTTATACATAATCTTTACAATAACCAATATTCATAAAAGCAGAATTTTACATTGTGTACATTATGAACAACATACCTGTACAAACAGCCGCACCTTGGCCACAAAAATCACTCTTTTCAGTCTCCACACTAAGACTCAATCAGTATGGTAAAACCAAAAACACATCGCAAATTCGTACGGGCCTTCAAATGGATCCAGTCAAAATACATCAATGTATTTTTCTCCAGTTAAGATCAGAACCCATGTGTCTGACACTAATAAGAAAAAATGGTAAGACAAATATTCTCTTCAATTTGGCCACATTATAACTTAAGTTGGCGCCTACGCAAAATATTTCAAAGATACTTCACTTCATGTAAACTTTGTTTCTGTACAGGTGGACTTCATAATCGAGCTGTCAATACTATTCATAGCTGCAGCAGTAAACAGACGCGTACTGGTCAGATGGTGCTCATCAGCTGTCAAGAGGCCATTTGTAACAGCAGGAAGTGTCTCTGACTGGACTGAAGATGAGCAGAATGCTGTAACTAGAGATGACTTTCTGCTTCACACTAATACTGAGCTGCACAGCGATATTAGCTACACCTGAATACTGTCACAATTTAGGGGATCTAAGCCAAATTCCAGAACTACTATGATCACTGCTTTTTCTTTTCTCAGCAACGACTGCCATTAATAAAAAAGCATGTCACTGCAGTCAAACAAGCAATAAACGACACTGAGAAAACATCTCCTTCATATAATCCAAAAATAACACAGCTCTTTAAACTTTACAATGCAAATATCTAGGCACTTCGTCTTGAAGGTATATTGATCTTCTCAAATACAGCACTCAGAGTTCTTATGATAAAAAAAAATGGATGAAAAATGAGTATAAAATATTTTTTCCAGTTTTTCCACTCATTGTTTTTCTTCTCTCATTATATACTTTCTGCAACTTGTACAAGGCATTTCTACTCTCCGTCAATCCAGTGTTCAATCCATCATTGTCAACCTTTCTGTGTAAGGGCAATCTTGCTTGTGCACTGAGAGAATATGTACATTTGTTTTAAGCGCGTGCTTTGTTGTTTTGAACAATCCTACGTAATCACAGGGTATACATTAGCATCATTCTGCTCAATGTTGATCTATATATTCTCATTAAGTTAAATACAGGAACAAACCCAAAGGACACAATTACACAAAGTAAAAAAAAAAAAAATCCTTTTGTAATCAAACCTTCATATGAGATATCAGATTTTTTCACTCTGTCTCCATTACTACAGAAAAGTCCTTAATTATCAGAACCAATAGTCACCTAACAGCAATCCGAAACATATTTCACACCTTTGCCAGCTGTTTTTGATACAAACCTATGATAAAGATTGTTTTCTACTGCAGCTTAACATTGGCTCAATATGTACAGCAAAGTACTGTAAAAGTGCTGGGCTTTATTAAGCGATAAAATGTGAAAAATAATATATATAATACTGTTTGGAGGCAGGTAACAAGTCCTTATGCTCCTTCATGTCGATTCACATCTTTCTTCTACATCCACTCATTCCTTCAGCTTCACCTGATTTTAGACCACCGAATACTGACCGCTACATTGAACAGGCTTATACAGCTACATCATCTCAGTGCAGTTTGGCATAAACCTGAAGCAAACTCCATCCTACAATCACCTGTGATGACCGAGTATGTTGGACCAGGCAGACACTCGAGCTCATATGAGCCTGGAGTTGCGGAGGTACTGGATGAGAACCTTGTAGATGAAAGTGTACTGAGCCAAGGTCTGAACCATCAACATTCTCTGAGCGCGCAGCTTCAACAGGTTCTTTGGGACATCCAGCGCCTGAAACAGACAAACTTTTAGTATGAGAGAGACGGCAACCCAAAGAATATAGACCAGATGTATAAAACTTTATGTAGGCTGACAGCTAAAAGTATGCATATGCATTCTTTTTGTCAGTTTTGTAAAGCTGTGTGTGGGCTTGATTTTCTTTTATAAATCACAAACATTGTGGAAGCCGATACACATGCCGAAGTTTCATTTCCACTCCCCTAAAACATCTATTTGTTAAACTGATTGAATACTTTTAATGAAATGTAATTAAGAATAATAAGTTTGGTCTTTCCTGTAATATTCTTGTTTAGGCCCGATACATAGTCAAATTAATGTTCATTGCACGTACTATCATCCATGATTAGGTCTGAGCTAATCTGAAACCATGAGGAACAGCAGTCAACAGGTTTCATTTTATTTTTTTTCACCCAATGTGAGGAACTTACCTCATTGTGCTCTAGACAGGCTATCATGATCTCAGACAGGATGACGACTCCAGTCCGTCCCACTCCGGCACTACAGTGGACGAGCACAGGTAGGTTGGTGTTCTTTGGGTCACTGTTGCTGTTTGTGTGTCTCCTCACGGACTGGATCTCCTCCAGGTAGGCTGGAAAATGACAACACGATCAATGAATAAAAAAGCAGTTTTGACACGTGAAAGTTTTATCTCCTAGACATGTGATCTAATGTCATGTAGAGTTTAGATCGGGCCCAAAATATCAAGCCCGACCCGACACGAGCCCGTGCACGTTGTGTCCGAGCCCGGCCCGGCCCGGCACATCAACTGTAATTATGAGCCCGAACCCGATTTAAACCCGACATTTTTTTCATACGTGGGTTGTTATAACTGACGTTCTCAAACTCCATGTTGCACTAAAACTACACAATCAGTGACGCCGGTAACGCGTTCCTCTAATCTGACCACTCTTTTCAGTAATGAGTAATTTAACGCGGTAATATTTCCAAACCAGAAATCAGATTAAAGTATTCAAGTCACTTTGCGTTACTATTATTTTCGTCATTTTCCTTGTAAAAATATATATTTTGCTTTCTTCTTGCGTCTCGAGGAGTGACGTGACGTGCGGGAGAAGTCACATTTTCAGCACGAGGACAACTCACATGTAACACCACGCAGCGACACGAGCAACATGGAGGGAGGAGAGAGATGCGCGTTTTCTAGCTGGAAACACAGTCATTGTTTAGAGTTATTAAAAAACACACACACACACACACACACACACACACACACACACACACACACACACACACACACACACACACACACACACACACACACACACACACACACACACACACACACACACACACACACACACACACACACACACACACACACACACCACACACACACACACACACACACACACACACACACACACACACACACACACACACACACACACACACACACACACACACACACACACCACACACACACACACACACACACACACACACACACACACACACACACACACACACACACACACACACACACCACACACACACACACACACACACACACACACACACACACACACACACACACACACACACACACACACACACACACACACACACACACACACACACACACACACACACACACACACACACACACACACACACACACACACACACACACACACACACACACACACGCTTGATCAAGGGCCCGGCCCGGCCCGGCCCGAGGAAAGTGACGGGAAATATCGGGCTCGGGCAGAGAATCTAAACTCTAATGTCATGGCACCAAGTAAAATCTACTTCCCGGTAAATATCTGATCATGGAGGCACGATGACCATGACATGATAACCTCATCCAACTCACTGAGGAAGCCTTTGAAGTCCTCGGGACACCCGTGGTCGGGCCAGTCTGTGTACTGCAGGTGCCAGACGGTCCTCTCTTGGCCTGTCAGGAGGTGTTTGATCTTCAGCCCTGTAGTGGCGAAGCAGCCAGACTCCGTGCGGAACCGCGTCGTGATCTTGAAGCGACCGTACGTCACTGTGTTGTGTCGAGAGCCAAGTCGGGGCCAATACCGGAAGCTCTTCTCTCGCCCGCTCTCCTGGAGGAAGCCGATGACGTGCACAAAGGTTAGTCCAGATAGGGATGAGGACAAAAAAACATTTGGAGCGGTAAATATGGAAGTGACTCACCTCTTCAGCAGTGACCATGGCGATGATGGAGACACCCTGCTCCCACACCATCTGCCAGAAGTCCTGACAGGTGTTCGTCAGGGGACCCTGCGTGGCAATGTAGCTCCACTCCTGTCCACTTACTGTTATCTAACAAGACAGGACACAAGTCATCAGTCACAGGATCTCATCCGTTAAAGCGAAGAGCTCAATCAGCAGAAAATGGAAATTATTCTGAGTCAGAATAGAGTGATTCTATTGTGTCAGAGAAGGAGGAGTGAATGTGACTAAGCTTCCCACAAACCACCTAACACCTCTGAATGAGCAGCATGCCTGCTACTCAGAAACAGCTGAAATACACAGTCATATAGTAATGTCTCATTGGGACAATAGGATGAATACAGTTTAGACTCAAATAAAAAAAAAAAAAAACAGCCGACACATTTTTCTACCTCTAGGAGATAAGTATAGCTGCCTTTCATGCACCAGTGATCTGCAAAGAAATACATGTCATGATACATCTCTTCAGGACTTACTCTGATATGTGATGCATTGATGTATCCCGTGTTGTTCTCTTTAGTGGGTACCAGCTCCACTCGGGTGCTATCATAAGGCAGGACGTCTTGGAAGCGGTTTTTGTCTCCGCTCTCTGGCAGCTGGGCGATGGTACACTCACCTGATGGATGGCGCTTTGGGATGCTCTCGAACTCTTTTAACAACTCTCCCCGCTCCATATGCTGCTCCAGCAGTTTACACTAACACACGGAAAGAAGGAAACAACAGATACATTATTGTCATGAAAAGAATTTCCTCATTTAATTTATAAATACATGAATGACGTGGTGAGATGCAGATTATCTTTCCCTGATGTTTTGAGAAAAAGTTTAACTAACTTCTATAACAAGAGGAACGTATAGAGTCTTATAGATCCTTACTTTTGACATTAACAAACACATGAAAATCAGATGTAATAAAAACATTGATTAAACTGGATTATAAGATACACTTGCAGCACTTTTACCAACCAAGAAGGACTCTGATGCACAATCAGTATCTCATATGAGCTTATTACTTTCTATTTTACTTTCTATTAATGTAGTTTTACTTTCTGTTACAGGGGAAATATTCTGAGTTGTGCTCGTCATAAGAGGACATCATTTACTGTAAACTATGCTGAATGGTATGCAGCAGGATACATCACTTCTGCGTTATTATATTTGAAACTGCCAAAACACCACAGTGAGATGCAATATTATCCAAAATGTTGTCAGTGTTTGACAAGGCGATTATCAGCAGTGGAATGTTGTGCAGGTGGAGTAAACCAATAAGGAGAAGGATTTGAACATAAGTAAAGAAGCATGCTAACAACTGGTACATGCAATAAGGAACATTCAATTAACTACAAGAATTCTTTGGTGGAAAATTGTTGTGAGTGACACATCCAGGAATCCAACATATGCTCACAGGTGACATGTTATTATTAGTGACTTGATTAACAAGAGATGCAATTCATCTTCGCACTGTCTGGAATTAACCACGACAGTCAGACAGGTTAACAAGGCTGACCAGTTCAGTTGTGTGTTCACGGCTGGTCACAGAGACAGTAAGACTTTATCCTTCATGTACATAACAGGGCCTAACCTACCACCAGGATACGAATACCAAACACAGACAGCAGCTGCTGGTAATGAGCTTTTCCCTGGCAAGGTTTCTAAATGACAAGTCATTTACAATGCACACAAAGACATAACAAATCTCACATCCATTGCGTAAACTAAACCTTAGATCTGCTTTACAAAAATGTTTCAAGAAGCAAAATAAAAACTTAAGTGCCCTACCCTCTCGTCATTAGAGGCTCTCTCAGGCTCATCCTTGATCTCGTCGTGCATCGGCTGCCTGGACACCGACAGGCCGTTGAGATGGGCTACCTTCAGAGGGCCCATCTTTTTCACTTCTGACCTAGCTCCTTTTTTCATGCCCTGGTATGACAACAGAGTAGAGACAGAGACAAAGTGACAGTGAGCTGTGAGAACATGAGAGAGGGACTAGGTGTACAAGAGAGGAGGCACTTGCTGGGTGCTCTCTGGGAAAATGTCACCTTTCCGGTTTTTCCAATGTTGTCAAACTGCATTCTTTCATATATGTCAAAGTGAGACTGCTTACGTCATTTAAAGCTGGCCAATGAAACTACCTCTAATGCTTTGTGCCTGCACATTCATGATCTTGAGTTGAGACACAGATCTGTTGTTGTTTTTGTCTTTCAGGGTTCTGTGAAATCTTATAATGCAGCAATATCAAGCTGTGAGTGACCGAGTGTGATCTAATGTTGTGATATGTTGGCTATAAAGTAAAAAAGACATTAATAGGATGGCTCTAGGCTTAATAGGGGACAAGGAACAAGACTCACCGGAGGGGGTAAGCCTTCTACGGTTTTCTTCCCAGGGGGCACATCAGACACAGGCCTCTTCTTGAAGTCTTTCTTTATCTTCTGCTTGGCCTGCCCACTTAGGTCTCCCTCAGAGACTGACGGCATAATCCTGGGCTGTCGTAAATCTGACAGCAGGAAAAGAGGCTCACCCTCCTGGATAAGGGGGTGAACCTTGTAGGTCATGGAGCTGGTTATAGATGGGTCGAGAGAGGAGCCTATGGGGTATGCAGGAGGTGGTTCAATGGGAGTCTGTTGCTGAGGTGTAAGAGAGGACAACGATGTCAAGCTGTGATGCTTCTGTGATGGCTGCTCAGGAACAATCGCTGCTGCTATTGCATCCTGAGAAAGAGGAGTGTGACGCCCGCTGTCATCCTCAAACTCCTCTTCTTCGCCGCTGCTGTGAACCAGCATGGTGGCATCTGAGAGGGACTTTTTGTGTCCATAGTGAACGTCCTCCTTAATGTCACCCCTGTCCTCTGTTTTTGTGCGCTCCAAAAACACGTTGAGCTGAGAGCCCTGAGAGCGGCCGCCACGCAGCACAGGAGGTGGCGTGGCAGTTTCAGCTGCTGAGGAAGACACGGTCCGTTCTTTGACCCTCATCCCCTCGAGACTGTGCGCCAATCCGGCAATCTCAATGGAGTTACGCTTCTGAGCATGATATGGATGTCTGTGTGGGGGCCCGCTGAAGAGAGGCTCCGACACCTCTTGTAAAGAATGGGCAACAGGCAGGCTGTCCTCCTGGAAAGTCTGGACTGAGTGGTGTACACGCCTCGTGATGATCAGATCTGGGTTGCTACTGCTGACATACAGGTGACGCGACAGGTCAGGTGTACTGTTTGCAGGCCGAGGGTGGGCATATGGGTAGGGGGGAGGCGGTCGGTACACGTGCGTTCTCATGATGTTAGGGGCTGGATACTCCTGGGCCTGCTGTAACTGGACATTAGTGAGCTCTGGGACACTGACTGCCCCAACTACAGGCCTCCTCTCTGTGGGATATGGGTATGGAGAGGGGCTATGGAAGCTGGAGCCCAAATGGAAGGGATAGTGGTACTGCTGGGCCGCTCCGCCATGTTCCCCTCTGATCTCTGGCTGGCTGTACACTAGAGGGTCTGGTCTGCTGTAAGCATACGAGTTTCCAATGTTAAGGTTCCTCATGGAGTGGCTCTGCCGGTGTTCTTGAGACAGAACCATACCTCCTCCTGCTCCTCGGGTTTTCTGGCGCATCACTGTCTCGTAATCAGGAGTGGCACGGTAGGACGGTGGGATGAGGGCGCTGTGGCGATGGGAGGGGACATAGTCAGGCCTGGTGATATCGCTAGTGATGGAGGGGTTGGAGGACATGGGAGAGGGCTGCAGGTAGTGCTGAGGGTTGGTTAGAGAGCTGGTGCTGTGGGCGCTGTACACGCTACCGTTACGTAATCGCCCTCCACTGCCGTATTCCAGAGGGGGGCAGTCCAGGCTGGTCTGGGAGTGGTAGTAATAACCGTTCTGACTGTTCATGTACAGGTTGTCTGTGAGAGAGCCAAACAATGCTGCATTAAAATTCACTAAGGTGCAGACACAGTGCAAAAAAAGCATCAGCATCATGAAAGAACTTTTACATGCCACTCTGTATACAGTAGTTACCTTGTGATGAAGTGTAAGGCTCTGTGAAGTGGCCATTGTAGTGCATTTGTGGAGGGGGCATCATGTAGGCCTGAGGCTTTGGCTGCAAATAAACAAGAGGGAGACTCAATTATGGGTCTGTCTAAGCTCTAACCACAACAAATAAAACATAATTATGTGGCTTTATAGTGAGCATGGACATTACCAGAGATATTCTAGTAGACGATCTCCGTCTGACTGGGTTGACGACTGTGGGCTGGGTTTGGCTGGTGGGAAAAAAAATATAAGTCAAAATAGATGATGTGACCCATAAGCACTAAGGCTATAGTCTGTTGAAAACCTTGCTTTGTTCCTTTGTTATTTAACTTTAAAGGTGTACACACACAGCAAGGTGCATACTAGGGTTAAGTCCATCAAACACAAAGACACATTGTTTTGATTGACTTAAAGAAGAACTTAGTCTAAATAAAATACAGTCTTAAATTGGAAAAGTTGTGATTTAGATCTGGAAATATTTGCTCAAAGAAAAAGCGCTGAAATTGTTTGTACTGTGTCCCAATAAAATTGTGAAATTTAAAGATTTGAAAAATCTCAGGTCCAATGAAACACCAGAATAATATATAAATAATAAACCAATTATAAAAATCCCTTTACTTGAGAAATGAAAACATGCTTAACAAGCCAAAATCCATTTCAGATTTAGAGAGCCTGTTTGCTGTGGCATTGTTGGCATTGTTGGGCTGAGCTACCGGGAAGGGATGGGTGTAGACACCTGTTTGATAGGTATATTGTAGGTGGTGGCTGACAGTGTTGCTCACCCCTTATTAGAAGGCAGAGAGGGACGAGAGAGCATTGGAAAGCGAGGAAAGGATAGAGTGAGAAGGGACTTCTGGGAGCCCTCAGAAGGCAGGGGATCACACTCCTCTCTGAAGAGAGAGGAGGAGAGGAGGGTAGAAGTAAGGAGGAGATACATGCACGAGAGGACAAAGAACAAAGAGACAGGAACTGGGCTAGACGTGTTAAAAACACTCACAGGCTACTCTTGTTAATCTTATAAAACTTGAGTCTGGCCAGACACATCCGGCACACATATTTTGAGGTTTCCATGTCTTCCTGCACAAACAAAAAAGAGAAGAAAAAAAATCACTAAATGGTATAACAATTAGTACAGAGGTGTTGTTTGCTCAGTTATCTCAAAACATTCCTGTGTATGCACATACTTCTACCTTGAGTTTCAGCTAATGGTATGTGACTTAATGACAAACACATACATAACATACCCAAACAGACCCAGTTACAGCCCCACCCACACACACAAACATAGGTGCACTGTTAAGACTAGCTGATGGTAAGCTCAACGGTGAATTCCCAATTTTGCTAAATCGAATAAGGAACTGAAATGACCCAGGAGGTTGGGAGAGAGGAGACAGCGCAATGGCAGCGGAGACTTACAGTCTGGAACTGGACACTCTCTTCTCTGTTGGTTAGCTCCAGGGCAAAGAAGGACCTGTTGTGACTCATGTTGTTAATTTCATTCCACCTACACAGCCAATTTAAGCAGAGTGGCAAAGAGAAAGGGGTGGAAATAAAACACATGATGTCATTGTGGTCACAAAACCCTGCAGCATTTTTAAAAGAGACTGTGGCACTGCTTTAAAAATACATAATAAAAACCATGCATGTAGGAGTCAATCAAAAAGCAATCTACTACACATCATGGTATGTAGATAAATACAGCTCAGCCAAGGTTAAGAATGTCTATTTGCTCACTTGACTGACAGATAATGCTCCCACAATCCTTATTAGCAACTGCAGTCTACCTGACTCATTTCCTCTAGGGCCACATTCAGGTCTAGATAGCATTAAGGGACATCGCACGAGACAAACTCACCTAATAATAGCTGTGAGCTGAGCTGCGTCACAAAACTCAGTCTATACTGACAGAATCATCTCATTCAATATAATTACTGTTCAGTTTGTTTTAAAGGTATTTGTGTAATAATTGACCAAACATTCTCTCAATATGTTTCAGGGACTTACCTAAATAAAAGAAGCGGCCTGCCATTTTTATGCCTGACAAAGATGCCATCAAGGCAAGAACCCAGGGCAACATCTGTTCCTGTACTGTCCTATTTAGATGCGGGAGAGGAGAACAAACAGTATTTTAGGTAAAAGAATCCAAACCATTTCTTACCCAATACTGTTTTGATCAAGCTGTGCAACAGTAGCGATAATACGCAGCTTATGAGTTCAGATTCTTGTAAGCCACCCTCATACTTCTTTTGGACCTCCTAAACTTACCTTTGCTTGATAGCTTTCCTGGCCATAACCTTCCATTTTCTCCACCTCCTGCATGTACAACATCTCTGCGTCTGGAGCTGATAAGCCCCTGAAAGAGCCAGAAACAGGAACAAATACATTAAGAAAGAGTATATTTGTAAATATACACTATGATTTCAATGCCTGCAACAAAAATAACCAGGCAAAACAATGCAGAGACTTGCAGTATAGTCATTTAAAGAAATGACTGCAATCCATGAATGCAATCCAATTTGTTCTAGTGGTAGCAAAGAAGGTAGTTCAGAAAAATGAGATAGATGGATGATGAGAGGCAGCTATCTTTGTAGTGGGTAAAAAAGGTCTAGTTCCAGGCCACAAACACACACAACAGGGAGGCTGATTTTGTAAACAACTGCTCACCTGAAAGACTGATACAGAAGAGCCACCTTCTGAGTGGCCTCTTCCAGCACTCGTTCATCCTGGATCCAGTCCTGCAAAGACAGGATTGATACCATGCTGGTGTCAAACACAAATCAGCACAGAACAGTTGCAACATCTTTCATTTCACATGCAGACCATAAAAAAAATGATGCACTCACAATAGGGAACAGCACAAATTTCTGGAGGAACTCCTGGGAATCATATCGATTGAAGTCTCCAAAATCAGCTGTGGACAAAAAAGCAGACACACTTAATGAGTAAATACAGCCATGCATACTCTGCATGTCACTGCTCTTTGAATAAACGACATGTCCATGTCTGCATTTAGTACAAGGCAAAGCAGGCATTTAAGAATTGCAGTATGGTGTAATGCCTTTTGGAAGGCCGCAGAGTATGATGACAAGGAAGACTAATTTTAGGAGAGGAGGGGCCCGTTTGTTATGAAAAGGAATTGCTTCAGCGTCTGACAACGTAGGGGTCCAAAGCTGGTACCAGCTTCAGCCTGCATGCTGGCAACACTCACAACAATGTTGGGTATTCTAGACATCGGCACTGCTCAAAAGCTGAAACTGCCCTTCACTCCAAAATCTCGCAGCCAGGGGCACAAAATAGGAACTAAACCACTTTATTTACAGCACAACAAATGCCAAGTTTGCATGACAACTAAAGCAATGACTTGAGCTTGCAACAGGCTTTTTAGGGCGTTTCTCCAGGGCACATATTACAAGTTGGCCAGTCATTTGAACATGGCTACAGTAAGTGATCTCAGCCGCTCTGCTATGCTAACACCCAGGCCTGTTAGTTGCAGTGCCTGATATAACTTTGCCAACAGTGTTTGAGATTCTTCTGGCTGTGCAAGAGTTGGAGGACGTGTCAGGGCTAACCCCTAATTTCCACTGGATACGTGTCCGCTGCGTTGCAGCTCCGATCCGGTTTTGCTCCGCCGTCCGCCAATCCCCACCGGTTGCGGTTCGAGTACGCCACAGCGCAGTACAGCAGAAGAGCTTGTGTTTGTCTCTTTTTTGAGATTTGTGTGCTGATGTAAACACGGAGTGTTTTATTTTGAAAGGTAACC
Source organism: Diplodus puntazzo (assembly GCA_963678695.2). Taxonomy (NCBI): domain Eukaryota; kingdom Metazoa; phylum Chordata; class Actinopteri; order Spariformes; family Sparidae; genus Diplodus; species Diplodus puntazzo. The sequence goes on from OZ023175.1 coordinate 10,341,762, forward strand.
GAATACTGTTTGTTATTTTGGCGCTTGACTTCCTGTCTGCTCCCTGCTAAATTCAGCTGAATTGTTGCGTCGTGCTCCGGCATCCGCCAGAAATAGAAGTCCTGCGTATTTGTGCCGGAGGGCTCCGGACTGCCGGAGCTGGGACGGAGCTGATACGCAGCGCAGCGGACCTGGTGGGGATTGACTCATAGACTAAAGTGAAACGTATCTGCTCCGCTGGCGTGGCGGAGACGCAACGCAGCGGAGACGTATCCAGTGGAAATTGAGGGTAAAGCTCATGCAAGGGGAGTTCACACACACACACACACACACACACACACACACACACACACACACACACACACACACACACACACACACACACACACACACACACACACACACACACGTCCAATTTAATAGGCTGGTTTAGGTTTAATGATGCTTGTTAAGTGCTTTATATTGCAAGAATCATGAAAATGTTCTTATAAACCGCTGGCTGAGTGGCTGCACAGAGGTCCCAGACAGACTTCTGTGAGCAGCAGACACTTCCACCTCAAGTCCTATTTTTCTAGCTGTGCTCTGAGAGGAAGCAAATATATATATATATATATATATATATTATATATATATATATATATATCCTGCTCTGATTAAACGCTAACTGTTACAGAAGCAACAGGTGTTTCGCAGTTCACTAACACTCTAACAAACCTGCAGAGTTTGGCCAACAACTTAATGAACTGGCACTTGCTTCCTTCCCAGAAATTACTGAAAGTTTCTAGAACAATTGCTACAGATGTGATGAGAAGTGGAGTGTATAGACAAATATTGCCTGATGCCATGATTTATGGACAACTGCTGTGTAATTGCAGTCCTCACTTTGTCAAGGACTTAAAGCTGCTGTACACACAGCACAAATAAAGATAGGCTTGTTAAGTTGAAGTTTCTGCTACTTGGCTAGTATTAAACATTCACATTACCTTGCACTGCCAAGCTAGCTAAACGAATAGCTTGTTCTAGTGAGCATGATATCCTGCCATCGAGAACATCCTTCTTCAGCTGGAGATAATACTGATATCTGTGGAGAGAGAGAGGCTTAATTAAAGCAGAGAATAGACGAGAAACGAACATCCGAATAGGACAACGTTCTCTGCAGAAACAGTGAAACTTGAGACATATTCAAGCAATTAAGACTTGATCCGACTGTATTTAAGTAAATGAGATGTTTATTTATAGAGACAAAAAGCACTTGATGTGGTTGCACTAAACCTAGCTTGGGACTCATTTCATAACTAAACTTAACATTCTGACTGCTATTCTTGAAGATAAATTGTCACTAAGCTAATAAGGCGCTTACACAAGACACCTCGGGTCACTGATGGAACATCACCTTGTGATCTCCTGTTGCAGTTGGGTGACGCTGGGTATGTAAAACACGACTCCAAAGTAAACGGTGGGCTCCAGCCCATACTTGTCGAGCTGCTTTTTCAGTGGCTTCTCCAAGTCAATCCATCTCTGCTGGTTCTGCTTGTTGAAGTACCACAGGCTGAAGTATGTGATCTAAACGCGCAAAGAAAGCGAACACAAACATTACACCTGAACAACGCTGGGATCAAAGAAATTCTTGTACAACTTGTACATCTGACACACTGATTCATGTTTAACTATCCGTGGCAAACTAGATGGAATGCATGAATTAATAAAATAATATTATATATTAAACTTTAGAACAATGGTAATTAACTACATAGAATTAATGTCACATGTCTCTTGTCTATCTCTCTTATCTAGAGGTCTTCTTAACATCTACAGAATGTGCAAAACCCCAGAATTTAACCACTGCAAATGTGATTTACAGTCTACTGGCACTCCCTATTTAGCCGTGTGACTGTCTGAACATATCAAGATGAATTCTAACTTCTGCAGACTCACTGTTTGCAGAGGACAATTGAGCTGAAAGAGAGCTATTGTGATAAGCAGCCATTCTCAAACCACAACCTGAAAATAACTTGCCAATGTAACTGTTTTACACCAGAGGACATCAGTTTGAAACTATGATTAAACTTTTGTTAGTACCACTGAAGCCACCTTGAGCAGATAATATATGTTTGGCACTTAATTTGTTGGAAGAAAGATTGTTAACAAACTATCAGTCCTTTTCTGTTTCCTAAATCCATTGCAGTCAAAGAACCTGCAACCTTTCTATAGAAGACTGAGAGAACCACGACTGCACAAACAACCCTGTCGACATCAACAACAAACAATACATACACCATTACTCACTGCATGCTAGAAAAGCCCTAAATGAGGGTGGATATCTGTCACTAGCACTCCTAAGAACCATCAACAAATGAAACTGCTACATTATGCAGCAAAATAACAAACACTGTCACGTAATGCAAGTTCCCATGCCACACTGCCTGCACATTCAGCAGTCTCTACTGCTGATTTGAAGTGCAACTGTGTCTGACAGCATTCAGGCATACACGTCTTTCAGTTCATGATTAACAGGTGGTGTCATTGTGTGACCATAGTGACCAATGACAGACATGAAGCTCAGTACATTGTTCAGTCCTGACTCAGAGCTACTTTTCTCGGACAGTATTGTCAATGCTGTGTGGGAGTTGGAACTTCTGTTTAACTTAAAGGATAAGCTCACCCAAAAGTGAAAAATTCAGTCATTATATTCTCACGCCCATGTCAATGGAAAGTCAGATGACGTTTCGTTGTCCAAAAAACATTTCAGGAGCGTCACAAAAAACAGCAGTTCAGCATTCTCCTAAACCACTGAAGTAGATGGGGATTTGTTTTTAAATGGAAAAAAACAACCAATAAAAAAACATGATAAGAATTTTGTCCAGCGTGATCCAAGTCTGTAGAAGCCCAAAGGTCCCAAACTGGTTTTGAAAAGAAGTTATTTGCACCCTTTTTAAAGCAAAAATAAGGCCAAAACTTCAGAACGCACACTGTTGTTCATGTGTGAACAAGCTCAACTGTACATCAAGGGTGTAAATAATGTCTTCTCAAATCAGTTTGGGATCTCAGGGATCTTCCAGACACTAGGGTTACACTGGACAATCCTTTCAGAGTCATTTCATGTTTGTTTTTCTAGGTGTTTTTTTATATTTAAAAACAAGTCCCAGTCTCCTTCACGTGTTTAGGAGAATGCTACAATGCTGTGAAGCTCCAGAAATGTTTTGTGGACTTCGAAACTTTACCCACTTTTTCATCGACATGGGGTTGAGTAGACGCTGCCTGAATCTTCATTTTTGGGCAAACTTATCCTTTAAAAGTTTGAAAACAGATGCAATATGATTGTGTGTTGATAGCGTGTAGAGTTGGTTACATGTCATTATGTATAAATATAGAGTATGTAATTGACTAATTCCTTCGTGATGTCATGTATGAGTAAACAGTGACGAACTGGTTATCTCAGTTTCTGTGGTCCTGCTTACTAGTTGTTCCAGGGAACAATGTGGATAGCCTTAACAAAAACACTTTCCTGCTGAGATGGTCAGTCTAAAAAAAAGTCAAAATGGGCAAACAACCAGCACTTGTATTGCATGAAAACACATACATACCTCTCTTAACTCAAGACGCTGAGCTACTGCCTCCAAACATTCCTGCCCAGTGCTCTCCACCGAAAGTGTAAACTCAACAAACTCTCCATTGAGCAGCTGAATCCGAGTGACAAGACAGCTCTTGCTTGAAACAGTATACCTTCGAGTCCTTTTGAGTTTTAAGCCAAATGGCAAGGGCATGTTTCACACTTCTTCAAGAGGGAGGTCTTCACTTAGTCCAGAGAAATTAATTCCCCTTGCTGTCCCCTGGAAAACTGTGCCAATGTCCAAAGTGGTGAGGTTCATCATCGGCAGAGATCTGAAAATCAAGACAAGATATAGTTCAGAACAACTCCAAAATACTACAACACACAAACAAACTCTTGTTAAAGAGCAGTTTGAAGTGTGGATATAGGACTGACTATAAGGGAATAGATGATGGGAAACCGGTTGAATCACAGTTTAAGGGGTAACCTCAATGAGGAATATGTTACGACACTTTGACAATACTTCACATAGTCTGCCATCACGAAACAGATGCCAGACTAGACAAACACAAGACTTAAAGAAAGCAATCCTCTTAAATGAGGCGTTTTGGTTTTAATTACCCAACTTGGCTATCTCTCGGATTTGCTAGTTTACCTACCAAAGGGACTCGATCATAGTTAGCAGTCATTTAACGGTTTTAAAAACTCTGGAAACACAATTTCAAGTAAACATATGAACCTACGGTAATCTGTAGTAACGTAAAGATACATGGCCAGTGAATTTAACATTGTGCATAATATGGTTTTCCAGACATTTTTCCCAAGTTTGTAGTTAGGTTAATCCCCTTCCGGTGAATAGTCTGATCCACACACTGACAAGAGCGACCTGATTCGATACGCAGCAAGCTGCAACAACATAGCAAAATCCCTGCATCCATTTTATTACAAATGAGCTACTTTACAGTTTCATTTCCTTTACTACTTCTATCGGGGAAGTTTGCCCCAACTGTTTCACATTTCCCGACCTAACTAGCAACTTTTTAATGGGTAGTTTTTCGTGCCTCCTTAACTTTAAGAACGATAAAACTACTTAATTAGCTTCACAGCTAGCTTGCTAACTTATGCTCCAGCAAGTAGACGACACCCATGGGGAGCTGACGTCGCCGGTAAATATATTAGGCAAAAGCGTGAATGTTACCGTTAGCCACCAGATGAAATGCAGTAGTCCAACAAGGATTAGGTCCTGAGGGATTCCGCCATCGAGGCCAACGGGTTTCTACTTGTTAGCTTCTTGTCGGAATAAGAGACAGCTCATGTGTTCTTAGTTTGTTTATGGAGCACAGTAGCGTTGCACTCCATGCCTCCTGGTCCGACAGTTCACTCAAGTTCCAAGCGTGTTTCGCTTCCTGGGATTGGAAGAGCAACAAGCGTATTGCGTCTACATCCGCGGCACTATACACTCCAACACCCGTGGCTTTAGCGCTCGATAAGTCGTCGAATTGCGCACGAAAACACTCGGAGTTTTGAAGAACTTTACACGAAATACACGGTTTATAATTGTTCCTTGTGCGGACGCTTTAAAATGCATTGTAGTGCCTCTGTGGCGGAGGAATACACGGAGGTTTTCAGAGCCATGACATCAGACAGCTGGAATGCCGAACGCTGAAAATGCCAGAAATGGGACAGCTGCCTGGATCTGCGGGCCGCTGACCTGTCTGTTTACCTTTTACATCGACTGACAGCTGTGATCGCAGGCACACTATATTGTGCAATGCTCAGAGACTTTGCTTCTGTAATGGTTTGCAAAAATGTGGCAATGTAGTTTGTAAAGAATGAGATGCAAGCATGTAATAAGCAGAACAATAGGAATTTTATTGCAATTGTAAAGACACTTTCTGGTGACAGCCAACTCCTTCCGGCTATATGTCAGAGGCGTATGTCAAGTCAAACACATTGAACAATTTTATTAAGTTTATTTATGACAGACCTGTCCTAGAAATCGAGAAAAAGGAAACGTTAGCTACAACATGCTATAAACTGTCTGGGCACACTCCTCAATACACTCAAACTAAAGGATGCCACTATTTCCACACATCTGACATCACAGATCCTTTGCAAATTTGCTAGTCATACTAATTAACATGGGGCACTTTTTCAGAAAAATGTTTATGCCATTATTCTGGAGGTCAATAGGAGATTAACCACCACTTTACAATATCCCAAATGAGACATAAGAGTCCTTGGTGTACTCGCAAAACCTTGTTGCTCATGTGAAATGTTGATTGTGCTTCTGTAAAACGCTATAAAAGCAAAATCAAGCTACAGTTCCACATTCGTGGGGCTTGTAAAAACATTAAAACACAACCCAGCGTTGAATCACAGTTATAAAACTATACTTTCAGAAAGTTCAAATATCACATTTCACTCAGGACAAACACTCAATTGGTAACAAAAAAAACCTCAAAAGACATTCATTCCCTGAATACAGTAAAACTCAGAACTCATCATCACTGCCAGAAGCAGCTGTATTCGTATGTTGCTCAGTGTTTTCCACATTGTGTGTAGTGCTGGACACGTGAAGCAACTCTGACAAACTTCTCCCCAGATCCTCAACCTCTTTACAATGTCCTTCATAACTGACCTCAGCTTGGTCAGGATGAAATCCTTCATCACTGGTGATAGTGGCACATTCACAGTTTTCATCTGCGACTTCATTTGTCGCAGGTGTGCCTGCTTGATTTTGATGGATTTCCTCTTCACTGATCCCCATGTTATTCGAAACATGCTCACTGAGACATGAAGAGTTAATGCCTTTTTCCAGATTGTCAGCTTCTCCATCCTTTTCAGTTGTTTTAGATGGTGAAACAGTCCTTTCAGGAGAGCATACAGGCGTGGATACATATAGGGGATCGCCATAACCTGAGGAATCGCCGTATTTGATAAGTGATGCATAAGGGAGCAGATCACGGTTTTCTTTGGTCTTCAAATGTTTCCCCTCTGATTCCAGATGTGGTAGGAATGCACCGAGGAGACCATTCTCGTGTTTTTCAAGCTCTGTGCTGCAGGTGGGTATGTTGGTTGGCTCCTCAAAATCTTTGCGCAGCACTCCCAGCAGGTGGCGCATTTTACCCTTAAAACAAACAACGCAGATTGGTGCATGAGAAGAAGTGTAAATGCTCTTTGTAAAAAATTTTAATTTGTTACAGGAAGCTAAAGACTCACCTCATCAAGCTGATGACGATTCATGTCAAGGTGGCGCTTTATCACCCGGTCTAGGACCCTTACAGAGGACACAGACACTTAAACTACTGTCATGACTCATCTCAAGAAGTTCATAGAAATCGGTCGCAGATGAAAATGACAAACCTGTCAGAGATGTGCCCCCTTGACAAGATGTCCTCTGTTACAGCAGAAATGAATTCGAGGTACATTAGTTCTTCTTCCCTGTAGATAAACAGATATTCATTATTTTGGATGGTTCTTAAAATCCACGTTAGCATCATCACGTAAATGGCAATATTCAAAAGCTCAGTAAGAATCAGACATCATCAAAGAGAACTTACTCTGTAGATACATTCTTCATCATGGGGGATTTTCTGCTTTCTGGTGAGAGTCTGAAAGACGAGACGAGATCTTTTAGAATTTTACACAGAAAAAGCGAGTTTAACTTCATGCTTAAAATTCAACACAATATTTCAACTTCATGATTTTACCTATAAGAGGAGTCAAAGAAATCCCGGTCCCTGCTCTTGTTTGCTCGACTCTGTTGTCTAGATGCTGAGAGATGTGTGGCACTGAACTCATCCTCAGACCACTCGTGCTCTGTAGTAAATCCCTTTAAAACAAAAAAGGACTGTAAAATGAGAAGGTGTATTCAATAGTGTCAAGGCTAACTTATAATCAAATGCTTAATGTGGCTGTTAACACTTCAGTTACAGAGCTGTTTATAGGGACAATAAACCACGCAAAGACCTTGAGCAACAAATGCTTACACCCAGCTATTTATCATTGCCTTTATTTGAATAGTGTACTCAGAATGAAAAATGAAAAGCCAGAATGTCACCCCAGTAAGGCATGGATAATTCCTTTAGCCTGTTATGAACCAGGTTTTATACCCCTTCTACAGTGGACAAAAAACATATTACCACCCACTAACATCTGATTTCCGTCATCAGTGTACAATCAATAAGTACTCTCTGGTCAAATGACTTTGCAGTAGTCACCAGTTTTTATTGGCTCCAGCTTTCATGCGGCACTGATGGACTCCCTACTTTTAAAATTGGATTAGTAAACACAAAGTAGAAAGTTGCCGACTGCAGCTTCACAAACAATAAACTCTATCTGATATTCAGCATTTTTTATCAGTTTCAGTGTCAAAGACATCATTTTGATAATATGTGATGGACTGTTCAAAAAAGTAAGACGCATAAGAAAATGTGCCAGAATAATCTAATAAAATACTCATGATTACCTGAGACGGCTCATACAGTTCTTGTGTGTGTTCCTTGGTTTTTGTGCTGTATAAAAAAGACAGAATTCAAGCTATTTTTTCACATTACAACACATGTCACATAATTTTTTTTTAAGTAACATATTGATTGTAAGTGTTAGTAAGTTATTAAGTACCTTCCATGATATGTCTCCTGTCGCATCAACCCTGACCGAGTGGAGTCCTGAGTATTTTTCCTCTGTGGTGCTCTGTAGTAGCGATATTTGGACAAGTATGAACTCTTATCTGATTTCAGGGTCTTAGGGGTGAAGGGTTTGTCTTGGGTAAAGTTCTGGGAATGTTTCTGGAGCAAGTCGCCGCCGTATGTCTTCTGAGAGGGGTCTTGGAAAGTCTTGAAGCCGCTCTGTTCTCTTGAAGCTCCCAGAGAACAAGTTGACTGCTTTCTATGTAAACTCGCCTTTGGGCTCTGGTACTTTCTTTCAGACGCTGGACGGGTGTGATGAAAGTGGTTCTGTGAGCCGACTTTGGACAATGGATAAACTATCTCCTTGGTATGAAAGGAGGTGCCGAACCTTGGGCTGGACACCATGGAGCTCCTTGAGCAGAGGTAGGGGCTGTCATCGTACTGCACAGATAATGTACTCTGAAAAGCAAATGTGACATTTGCAATCAGTTATTTACATGCTGAAAAAGTCTGAATGACAAATAAATGTAAGCTTTACATCTAAAGCCTTCAAACACTTGTGACTATGTTTTTTTCATTGCCATAGCTGCTGCACAGCATTGGTTGGCATCACATTAACCAATGAGAAAAACATCAGTGACTCTGCTGTGATTTCTTACCTGGGCTGAAGAGCAAGAGGCTCTGCTATTCCTCTGTGTGACAGAGTGTGCTGACTGAGGACGACCTCCTTTCCTTAACTGTTCCTGTCTGATCTGGTCATTATCTGCAACGAAGCAAAGAAAAATTGTGTAACTGTTACTGGCAGCGAAGCGGTTTCACACATACCAACTTACATGTGTTAATAAGACAGTAAAGGTTCCTTCGGATGATCTAACACAATCATATAAACTAATTCTCAATGCATCTCATGGATTATTCTGTGAGCTATTTTCATCTCATAAACCTGCTGTGTCATTTGTTTCATGTCTTCAAATAACTAGGAGAATATGACTTTTAGCATTAAAGTTTCATCTTGTAGTCAAATGTAATGAGGCTCTACTGTTGTATTGCCTATGCTGAAGTGGTGAGATCAGACAGGAGATTTAGTTTTTATCAATTTATAGTCATTAGTGGTTACATTTAGACAGCTGTAAAGCATTTAAAAGAATTAATATGCTGTTAAAAACCATTGCTAAAATGAGAGATATTTTCATTTTAAATAAAAAATGAGCACAGAAATGTAAGACACAACCTCACTTTAACAGCTAGAAAGTGTTTTGAGTAGACGTAATCAATAATTGATAACTGGGTACTTACACTTTACACTATGTATCAAGCTTTTGGGTACTGAGGCATCAATGGCAGCTGTAGAACAAGGCAAAAATGTAAGATCATGACATATTATTAGTGTAAGTATTATGCGAAAGAGATACATGTCCTGCCGTGTTGCTCACCTTTAGCTGAGTAAACCTTTTTGTAATGAGACACCATGTGGTCTTTAATGATGGACTGTGTTAACTTGCTGGAGGAGCGAGGGCAGAAAGCTGAAAACACAAGACAGAGAACAACTTACAGTACACTGTGAGAAAAATCTTATATCAGGAATTAACACTCATTTGACCCTTCTCACAATATCATATTAGCGTTTATTAATACTTACGGTTACTTTTCATAGTCTGTCCTCTTGCACTGGAGCTGCACCCCAGTCCAGATGATACACTCCCTAAAAATGAACAACAGTTTTGATAAACACTGAGGCATTTAAGTAATTTATCAAGCTTCTCAAATTTTCTATTCACTTTTACTTTCTATATCTCTGTAAAATCAATGCTATCTGGGCTTTTAAATGTTGGTCTGAAATATGAGATTTAAAGACATCAATTTGGGCATTCATTACTTGTGATGGGAATGTGTCATTACAACATAATATTGACAATACAATCAGAAATCTTGACAGTAATCTAAATAAAATCAATCTTAGAGTCCTTTAGTCAGGATCATTTACTTACAGATACTTAATAAACAAATGTGTAATGCACACAATAAAACAAAAACATTTTCAACAAGTCTCTATTTCTAATCAACAAAACATACTTGTGAGACATTTATTTTGACAGGTTTTTTTTTACATTTCTTTCATCCCGTCTGTAAATACAGTTGTGGTTAAGAGTAACACACGTTAATACGTTAATGTTAAAACTACAGACACTATGAAAATATTAAACACATTTCAACTTAATGAACCAAAACAATGTAACTTCGCCTCAAGTTAGCTAGCGTCGCCTGAGGCGTTGTGTTACAAGCTAGCGTTACTATCTTGTTTACTGATTTCAAGTTTAGCCGAGTTATTGTTTAAATAAATCTGAAGCCATATTACTGAGTGTATCAGCTGTCGGCTTGAGTTTATCTCAGAGTTGCTGCCTTAGCACAATTTGCCCCCTTCTGCCGATTAACTAGCAGAATAGCTAGCTAATGCTAACAGTATTTACATACCTATTCTCGAGTCCATGATAATGTTACACTCAGCGTATCCCATTTTCCTCAGAAATATTCTGAGGCAGTGGCGGCAGAGCTTGGTGACATCCAGAAGCTACAGTGTATTCAGCTGTAAACATTTTAACGCTGTGAGTTAATCAAGTATTGTGAAGGCAACGACCTAATGCTAGCTTACTATAAGCAGATGAGGAGCTAGGCAAAGCTTCCCCGTCGCCATGCTGGTTGCTATGATTGGCTTCGTCATCACGCTCATGCGTAAGAGAAGGACACGCCCACACCCACCCCTCAGCATGTTTAAATGGGAAAAGTGAGGTGATTTAAAAACATGGCAACAAAGAAAGTATAAACTCAGGATTAAATAAAGTCAAATATATTAATGTGTATCTAGAACATTTGTCAAACAACAACTGTTTGACTTTATTTTAATGCAAATGAAAGAAAAGTAGACATGATGGCTAACATCCCACATGAATGTTTGTGTGTTTTCAACATTGTGGGATTTCTGGGTGTGGACGTGATATTTTTGGAGCCACAGTTTGACCATTAGTCAAACAGGGTGAAGTAAGCAGAGACAATTCGAGGGCAATAAACTCCAGGAAAAGCCAGCCTATTGTCCTCATTGCTCATATAACACAGTGACATATGTTCTAGAGCCACTGCCTGCTAATGAAGAGCCGGATTACGTGGAAATGGCCTTGTTCTTGCACTAATATGCATTTTTCTACAATTGTCATCCCAATAATGCAGTTATTTGAATTTGTTTCTGGGAGAGACAAGACAGCGGCTAGAAATGATTTATTCTGAACAGCTCTCAAGGGCCTGGAAAGAGTAAAATTGATCTACAACTCTTGACATGTTCCGGGAACGCCTGAATCAGAGTCTCCAGCATCAAGATGAGTAAAGACAGTAGGACAAGGAACTATGACTTAATGCATTTTGAGACTTTAGTTTATCATAGTAAATGGGACTTACTGATAATTAACAGAAGATGTCATATTTCTCCTTCAATTAGTGATAAAAGGTATACATTACCAGTGTTGTACGCAATTCTCACTATTACAAGCTATACCATTTTCACAACAGGCCTTTAGACCTTTAGACACAAAAGACACAATAACTTTGCCTGTTCTATCCGACTGCTTCAGCGTGCACAATATCGACCAGATGCACGATGTTTATGAATAATCATGAGATGGCTGGTAGCCAGTCTTGTTTATTACCGGTGTGCTGTTTTTCAGGGCAGTTTGCGGTACATACACCATCTGGCTGGCTGAAAACAGAAACCACCACAGCTCGCCTCGGTTACAGCAATAGAGTGGGATATGGACCAGTGTAGGAAAACACAGTGCAACAAATATAAATTCTGATTCAACTGAGCACATATCAGTCATGAGAACATTCTGTCAGCAGCATATTGTTAATGCTGCCTTGTATTGTTTGAAAGACCTTTTAACCCCTCACGTCATTTACCAGCTAAGGACTGTACTTGATAGTAATACTACAATAGTCGTGTGACACACAATGTGTGAAACAGATTTTTTGATTTTTTTTTTTTAGTATTCAACAGTTTGATTTTGCTACACTCTCAAATGAACGACACTTGGCAGTAACTATACTCCTCGTGTTTCCTCATACTGTTGAAAACATGTAAACACCAGTGGGATTATAACTGTATATACAGGACTTAAACAGGGCTTTCTTTTCAATTACGATGAGCCGAGAAAATCTTCTGTTGCTTTGATGATAAATATAAATTGATCTCTTGATCTCGTTCTGCAGTGAATCAGCCTCGAAGATCTTTTTCTCAGCTTGTCACAGTAGGAAAAACACAGGTGTAATGAATGAGTTTAACGATGGTTCTGTTGTATCTATTAATGCAAGGAACTGCTGTTATTTGTTACACCTGTGTTTATACAGCTTCAGTTCTACATATTTTTCTGTCGGATCTGAATGTTTCAAATCTGCTTTATTTCTTATTGCTGTTCCACTCGGCATCATCTCTTAAATCCCTTCTCTAAACTCACCTTCACATGAAGTCATTTTGTGCTTTTACTACTGTATTTTCTTTATGTCCCTCGTCGATTTTATTGATAATACATTTATTATAAATTTATGACACACTCACTGGCTGCTGGTGCTAAAGCCTATTAATTTCCACACTACTTTTGACAAACACTTATTTGTACTACATAATATACCTATTATACAATTATATTTAAAATATATTTATCACATGCTGTGATGCTTTTAGAATTGCTTTATTTTGTATATTTCTGTTGTATATATTTCTTTTTACATTGTTGGCATTCTGTGGACAGCAAAAGGAAGAATTTCATTGTGCAGGGAAACCTGTTTCCTTACTGAGCAAATGACATTAAACACTTTGAATTGAATTAAAGTGTCCATGGTGCATATATCTGACTTATGGTATTTTGATATTTATATTGCCGTGTCTACTGCATATGTGTGATGTAGTGTCTGTGCCTTTGTACTATGTGACAATAAAGTTGAAACAGTTATAATCTTATTACACTTATTTAACCATTACTTTACAGGAGATTTTAAAAAATAAATAAAAAATCTTTTTAGATTCTATCTGCTTTTCTCCAGTAAGTCTACCTCCTCTTGCTAACCTATTGTATTCTTTCCTTTTGTGTGTATATGCAAATTAGTGTTTTTGTTGGAAAATCTGTAAAATAAGGTATTTCCGGTCTTTGTAAGCTGATTTTCACTCAGTCCACTGAAATGAATGGAAATCAATGGCTGCTTATTAAAACTCGTGCAATTTATGCTCGGGTGTGCCCACAAAAACACCCTTTTCAAACGCACACTTACTCTGGCAACTTTGCAACACCTGTAGGACATTTTAGTTTCAGCATAATCGAAAACAATAGTGCAAAGTTTCCGGTTAAACAAGCCTGTGCAAGCCCGGACGAGTCTCTCACATCCCGAGAATAATTTGGCTGAGTTGGATTGAAAAGGCTCCCCTATAAAAGGCAGCCACATTATCTTAATTCCAGTTTAAGGGGGGACGTCTGACGGGTTTAGGAGGAGGTGACTTGTTCATAAATAATGCACCCTTTCTCATACATGCGAATGATGTAATGGTTCGAGTCTGCCGCTGATTTGGCGTACACATCTCCGGCTTGCCGCCCTGCGCCATGTGCTCAGCCGCCGGTTGCCAAACGATGAAAGGCTAATCCTGTTTTTTGTTTTTTTGTTTTTGGAGGGGGAAAACAAGACAAGAGTGAGTATTAATCAACGGATTATATCGATGAATGAAAATGTAATCTGATGCAATGCTAGAAGCGTATTCCCTCCAGCTAATTCCAGTGAAAGGCAGGTGGAGTGGTGCGCTTTGGGCAATGGGAAGGGAGGAGAGCATCCTTCCTCCGTTGTTCTCCTGCTGGGTTAACGCGCGGGTAAAGTTGCTCATTTGGACGCACCCGGGCTGCGTCTGTGGTCCGGATCGCCGGGGGTGCATGTGGGTGTGCGTGAGGGCGAGAAGGGGGATGTGGTTTTGGTGATGGTCTCACAAAGTATCCGAGTCTGTCTGGCGAACCCCACGCGTCCAGGCGAGGTGGAGAAAAAAGGAGGAGGGGGGCACAGCAGAGGCAGACAATGCGGTTTCGCGATGCGCTTATTCCTCCGTTCAATTTACACCCGCGTTCACGATAACATGGTGAGCCGAAGACGTGGGAGAAAAATTCCTCGTGATCTGGCTTTTTTTCTCATATTTTCATAAACGCACTCAACACATTCCTCTACGATTTAGCTGAGAACCAAGCAACAGAGATGAAATTTCCAATAGAAAACCCGAGGAAACAAGTTAACTGGGACCCTGAACAAGGTGGGTTAATGCTGTTTTCTTATTGTCTGATAACTTAACATATTTGTTATTAATAGCACTAATATTCTGAGCTGCATCTCATAGAGATACCTGAGAATCACTGAAAAAAAAATTCCCTTCAGGCTGTTTTTCTTCTGCTTGCACACTTCTGCCGATTTCTTTTTTTATTGTTTTGTTTATTTGACGTCGTTTTTTTCTTTTAATTGTTTGTTTCTATTCTGCAAAGAGTAGCCTTAAGACAAGACAAAGCGGTTGGGGGTATTTCTTTATTCTCCATCCTCCGTGTGCTCAGCTGTGGAAGGCAGCGCTGCTGGGCGCGGAGCTACAAACGGATAAAGGTAGCAGGAACAACCAGGGGGGAGGCGGAAGAGATATCACAATAAAAGAATGTACAGTTGTTTAAAAAAACCAAAACAATGGTGCATAAAGAAATGATTTGCATGAGGCGTTGATTACCTCCAACAGGGAGGGTATGTTTTTACCCATAGCTGTTGGTTTGTTGGTTTGTGACCAAGATAACACAAAACCTGCTGGACGTATCTCCACGAAACTTGGATGGAGGACTGGTCTCAGCCCAGAAGGCTCACGTAACTTTTGGTGAGGATAGGTTAAACAAACTGATCCAGGAATCTTTTAACTAACATTGTGAGATAAGGTGCTTTTTTCATAAATTCTGCCCATTTCTCAGGGAATTATACATTATCTTGATGAAATAATTCAGATGTGTTTAGGTGGTTGGTATCTATGATCGTGTACAAAAGGGGACTGTTGGGTCTCGGTGGAGGTAGGTGCCTTACTGAGTGCCAGTCTCCAACCTTTCCAAGTTTTGGCAGCTGTGGCTCAGGAGGTAGAGTAGTCATCCACCAATCAGAGGGTTTGTGGTTCAATTCCTGGGCCCTGCATGTTGAAGGGTCGTGGTGCGAGATACTAAACCCCTTCTTGCTCCCTGTGTTTTTTTTCCCATCAGTATTTGAAGCACATGAAAGGTTATCGCTGAATGCTGACTTGTGCCGTAAAGTGATTTGAGTGGTTTGCTAAGATTAGATAAGCACTATATAAATAGTCAATTTACAGGTTTTATTTTGAAATGGCTTCCTCCCGGAAGTCGTGCGTCATTCGGGCTGACTTGACGCTTAATTTTGAGGCTCAGCTGGTGATTCAAACGCCTACAACCTGTCTAGTGCGATGGGGAATAACTGAGCCAAGGGCCGACCTGAGCCAAACCCAAATTTCGCCCTCGTGTTTACTACTACTACACTTTTGTTTTGCATTTTGCTCATCAGTGGGTGAATAATACCTCTGTACACCTGACATACAGCTGAAATGCTGACAGACTGAAGAGCCACAACAACTGAGCCCCACAAAAACAGTTTGAGAGATGGTTGATGAAACATGTTTAAAATGCTCACTGTGTGTCGTTCATTTTTTTTTTTTATTTTAAGGCTGAACACGAGGAGCATCTCCTGATTATCTCTGAATGTTTCCTGTGTTTTTGGCCAGACATGCTGGAGACAGAGAGTCAGGGCTGAGAGATGGGAGAGAGAGCGTATCAGATATTATCAGATAAAAAGCACTGCTTTCCACTCAGGCCCTTATTTAATTTGCAAAAATCAATGTGAGGCAAGTTCGGTGGTTTGCAAAGGATTTTAGATTGATGCCATCCAGCCTCAGAAATCTAAAAAGGCAAACCACATTATTCACATCACAGTTTGGGTTTTGCTCCGCTTGTTTTTAATTGAGACATAGACTTTTATTCTTTTAGCTTGTGTTTAATCACTTCTTTTCTTAAATCCCTCAGTAAGATGCAGCTTTCTGAACTGCCCTACAGTGTAAAAATAAGCCACCAAAAAAAAAATAAAAAAGCCACCGCTGTCCCGGCTGCATGGAGCTGATTTAATCAATTTCACTCACCCACAAGATGAGATGAAAGGCAATTAATGTCTCACCGAGACTAGTTATGGACTTGGAATTCATTCATGGATGTCCCACTGCATCCGTCAAAACGACTGCACCAAGAACAGCAGCAGACGTCGCTGATGTGGAGGTCTCTCTGCCTCCACATCTCTCCCTCTTAATTTTCCTAATTCACCTCCGGTTCTAAAAATAGACAGCGGCCACCGCCCTTAAAGCCCATGTGTTGTAAATTGAAAGTGCCAGTTTTGCACCTTTTCCTAAGCTTGTGACACCACTTTGCTGTTATTGATTCACTCATGATGTAGGGATTAACTAACAAGATTCAACAGCTCCTGGATGGGAGAATGAGACATTTCCTGGATGTCCTTGACTCATCGGGGTGGGGCGTTTGTGTGTGTGTGTGTGTGTGTGTGTGTGTGTGTGCGTGTTTGAGTGCGTACGTTTTACTCAGCATATCCCATAAGTGATACTGTGCCATTAAGCCAAAGGGTGCCTCCCTTCAGACCAATCAATTTCTTATTCCCACCTCCCGGAGTTGCACCACTGTAGACAACAGGCTCCGCCCATGGCCCAGAGGCACGCCACGCGATCTGAGAGGGGTGGGGGGCGTCAGGGGTGAAGGCTGGAGCTCTGAATAGCTTATATAGAGCTTTACACACACTAAAGGAATCTAAATTTGGCTGCCTCCAAGGTGGTGCCTGCCACTGGGTTGACCCGCTCTGGCGCACATGCGTTTATTATAAAACCCCATCCAGGAGCCAATGACTGAAAGTGGCACTCATCCCTCTCTTACAGTCTATTAGATAAATTGAATCCTGCTCCCCCAGCAGAAAGGATATCAGTTTTCACCTCTACCTGCTAACACTGTAAGATGTTAGTGTGTTTTAAATATTTGCAATTGTTTTTTGCCTTGTTGTTCATGTACTCTGCAGGCAATCATTCGATTGTTGCTCCTAATTCAGGATGTTTTTCATGTTTTTTTGTTTCCTCCATTCATTACATTAATTAAATGGCAAAGGTTTGCTGCATTGGTGATTCAGGCACTTTTGAGGCTCCATTTTCACGGCGCTAATGGCTTTTACACGCAGAATTCAAAACAAACTCTCAGCGTGACGAGATGCTGCGATGACGGAGAGGCTTTGACACAGCTGGCATTTGCACCGATGGCTTCGAGTGGCGGCTTTGTGAAGAGCCCTTAGTTTGCTCAGGGTAATGGAAGGAAATCACCTTTTAATACTTCACACTGGATGTCATGGATTTTTCAGCGTGTTTATGTCCTTTGTAAAGTACGAGTCCAAACTACTGTGGGGATTTCTGCTTCACAAGGAATTGCAATGCTTGAATTCTCCCTTTGGGATGATTTACTTTTTAGATTTTGAGAAAGCACAATGTTTCAAGCCCTTCCTCCTCTTTACCAACGAGGTAGACTATTAAAATTTGGTGAGATTTATCAGAAAACATCTGGTAGAGGATATAAATCTTCTACTCTAGACTCAAAACAAACAAACAAACAAAGTGCATACAAAAAAGAAAATATCTCAAATCTTTCATCGTCCCTTTGGGGTTACAGTTAAACATACGAGCCACGTGGTGTTTTAAGGTGGAGGAAAATACAGTAAATAAACTCTTTCCATGTATTCATTTTCATTTTCTTATTATTGCAATGGACTTGTTATCACAGAGAGGCAAAACAGAGGGATTTGTCAACACACCAACACTAGAAATAGCCTGTCAATCTTGCTTAAAAAGCCTCAAAGACTGCCTGGAAAACAACTTCTGTCTTCACATTTTTCAGTCTGTAGCAGGGCCTGCAGCCAGTTATCAGAACAGTATGTTCATTTTATTTGCCTAAAAAAAAAAAAAAAAAAAATCAGAATCACTTCCAGGAGATACAGAATGGCTGTTTCTGTTTTGGCATCCTTCATCGTCAAGCTGAGACATAAACTAATCTTCTCTTTGCTCTCCTTTTCTCTTCTAGTGGCGGTCCAGACCAACCTGGCCCCTCCAAAAAAGGTCCAGTCTGGCATGGCCAAGTCCAGTCTGGTCCAGGCCAGTGTGGCTACCATGCAAAACCCCATGGCCTGCGATCCGAAGGCCAACGGTCACTGTCCGCTGCCGCGCCTGTCCATCTCCTCCCGCTCTGCAAGCGTGGTGGCCAGCATGGATGCCAGCTACGACGGCATGGCTGCGGCGCTCCACTCGGTGATGAAGTGGAAGACGGTTCTGGCGGTGTTCGTCGTGGTCCTCATCTACCTGATTTGCGGAGGTCTGGCGTTCCACGCGCTGGAGCAGCCGTTTGAGAGCAACCAGAAGAACAGCATCACTCTGGAGAAGGCTTCGTTCCTGGAGAAGCACCCCTGCGTTACTCCCAAAGAGCTGGAGGATCTCATCAAGGTGAGATTTGGGAGTTTTTGGACACAGTGAGACATGTGAGAGTAATCTCCCTGTTTCTCCCCTTACAGCCGCTCAGACAGTCATGTAATAGCTATGCATTTGTTGAATCGTTTCATCTCCAAAGGATTAGTTTTCTAAGAGGATAGGAAGATAAGCACAATTCACTGAAAATGATCTGATAATACTACTGAGTGTCATTCAGTTTCATGGGTAGATAAAAGGGAGGAAGTCAGAGGACTGACCTTTAGAGCAGCAGTTTCATAGATGGTGATTGCTATCAGGGCTAATTACGGGTTCTCGGGGTTAATTAATTCTCCTTTCATAACTTGTCACGGGATGTTGAAAAGCTCGGATGCTCCGTCCTCTCATGTCCAGACTGTCCTTCAGCTAATGAACCCCTTTAATTCCAGTGTCCACGAAGTGTCCAGCGTCCACCAGCAGTGGAAATTCTGTCTCTTTGGTTGACTTTTCTGTTTCAAAGATTATTTGTGTCTATGAAAAACTAGCCTCGACTTGAAGTAGCTATAATGGACATTTTTTCAGCTTTATGGAGGTAATTTCTCCCCTGCATCATGATTACAGACTGTAATTGTTTACATGGAGTCAAACACCCGATCTCTTTACAACTGCAGATGTTATTGTTGCTTCATTTCCGTCAAACCTATGCAGCCCCTCTACTATTATAAAACACCCTGAGATGGATAGGACTGTACTTTTCCATTTGGGTGCACTAGATAAGTATGCACGTGGGTGGGTTGGTGGGATTCATCCACTTGCTAAATCAAAAGCACAGCGCTGAGTTGTTACACTGAGCGCAGTCAGAGCGTTTTTGCGAAAGCATGCCATTGCACCAATTATGCCAATTTACAGACATTTTTAGTGGCAATCTCATTAGGTTTCCTCCTGCTGCGTTGATGAGTCAATGAATCGATTACATAATGACTAAAGCGCCATCAGAGGATGCACCCCCTACCTTCTGCCCCCTGGTTGTTGACACTTGACGGGTAAATGTCAAGAGCAGGCTTAGAGGCAGGTCCACCTCTTCAGCAGGAAGCACAATAATATCACTGCAGAGATGCCCGTAATCCTCGGTGACGCTTCACATATGTTGGCAAACGCGCTGTATTGCAGGCGTATGTTACATAACAGTACATTAAAGCAATCTTAGAGAAAAGGGCAAATAGCTTTGTTTGCACTAAGAGGTCTATCCTTATAGAAAAAGGTCAGTCACTGTGACCTTTATGCTGCATGCACAGTTACTTAGAGTAAAGATTTATGAGCTTTATATCGATTTTGTGGCGCGTTGAATTCATATGTTAACAATTGGAAATGGCAGAAAACAAGACCTAGTTATGTTTTTAGTACAGTGGCATTATAGGTTGTTTGGGCAAATGGATTCATAACTAGTTTCTATCCGAATACCCTCAATAATAAATGTGTAAGTGCGGTATGAAATTCCAGAGTGAGGCTGTAACAACACCCACACGTATTAAATAAGGAAACTAGCTCACGGCCATAACAGCACTGTGGTTTTTTAGTGTACGACACATTCGAAGCCAAGTTTGTCGGTCAGAACTGTTATATATCTTC
Source organism: Diplodus puntazzo (assembly GCA_963678695.2). NCBI lineage: Eukaryota > Metazoa > Chordata > Actinopteri > Spariformes > Sparidae > Diplodus > Diplodus puntazzo. The sequence goes on from OZ023175.1 coordinate 10,362,148, forward strand.
TATTTTATGAATAAATTCAGTAGAACGTAGAGGTTTGGAAGAAGATATGAGGAACTGACTGACCTTCTGATATTTATTCATCTATATGACACTCCATCAAAGAGTCTTTCTGACCATGAAACTAAAAATGGCATCTTTAGAAATGAATCATTTGGTAGCAGAGATCTCGCACATGTGAACCTGACAATTTTTTTAAAGTGTGACACAGAGACATGCTGTTTCTACAGCGTTTCGCATTTTACCAACATGGCTTGTGAAGCCTTAACGCTCAGGTTGTACCGGTGTGAACTGATCCAGATAACAAGCAGATTGTGAGAGAAGGAATCCCATCACACCGCAAACTTAACTGTGCATTTTATAACGTCTTTTTCACAGAGTCAATTCAGGGTACCGTATAGCGATTGCTTCACCGATGTTCCCTGCTATGACATCCAGAATTATGGGTCAAGACTTTGGGTCACTACATCAAGCTGACATGTACAACAGGCAGCGGGATTGGAAAATGATTTGAGGTGTGTCAGCATTCCGTCTTCTGAAGCGGAGAGTCTGATTTGTGAGGGAGCGCGCTGATAGGAAGGAAAGTGCGACTACAGTGAGATCAGTCAAACGCTCCTTTGCAGAAGTTGTTTGGAAAGAAAGAAGGTCATTTATGAGGCATTATGGGTTTTCTTCTTTAGAGAGCGAGGGTTCGGAACACAAGGATCCAACGTCAAATCCCTTTAATCAGCAGGAAATGCAGTAGATGCATATAGTTTATATCTGAAGCACACATCCAATCATGGCATGTCAAACATATGTTTGGAGAGCAAAAATGCCCTCTTTGGAATAATATGCTTTCCATGTTTCTTTTTTCTTCTCTGAGAATAATAAACATGCACATTACGGCTCCAGCGGCTTCCTGTGATTCTCCTAAGCATGAAATAACCCCAAAGAGAGAGCCAAACACATGGCATTTGGTGTGCTCCACTTTCCGCTAGAATGGCTCCATTTGATGTTAGCTCCTCCAACACTGCTCCAGTGAATATTGGACTGCCTATCTGTCTCCACACCCACCACTGTTCTTTTACTTCCCCTCAGAGGAGCATCAATTCTTCTTCTTTTTCTTCCTCCCTTGCAGTGCTCAACCGTTCAGCCGCAAAAGTGCTATCATGAGTTTGAAGAAGAAAAAAAAAAAATCAATGGTGGTATTTCCTAAGGAGAAGCGTGGAAATAAAAACCTTTAGCATGGTGTGCCTGGGGTCCGGAGGGAATCAATTATTCATTGCACAGGCCAGCAGTCACAGACCTCCTGCTGCAGAACTGCGCTAGAAGCAGCAGCTGAATCACAGACAGGGCTGTCTCCTGGACAAATGATCAGATTCAGACACATGACATAATGTGTGACAGTGTTGCTCACCAGCAACTTAAGGATAATGAGTTTCTTTAAGAAATCTCCCAGAACTCTTTCACAGTATTGTATCTGACAAACTGAATGTATAAAAAGAATAATGAATTGAGACATATTTGGTTTTCTGAAGAGAGTGAGATGACACGTTAAACACAACTCTATACAGTAAGTGTGAAACGGAATGTAGTGGTTTTCCATGGGGCATGAATGGTCATAAGTCGCTCACAGTTTTGCTCTATCATCATCATTGCTTTATTACCTGGCAAATGACATTAGTAACATGTGCTCCTACCCTGCGAGTCTGCAAATTTCAGGAGTCATATGCCATCAAAAAGGGGGAATGCAACATTGAAGTGTATCACAATGCTGAACTGCCACGCACAATTTAGATTTAACAATGTAAAGTTAGCTAGCAGCTAGTAAGCTACAGAGACAGCCGCAAACTAGCTCCGTTTGGACACATCGACCGACCCCTCTATCCCGTGAATGAGCAAAACAGAAGGATTATTGGAATTGTACTTTAGAGGTGCTGATCGGCGAACTTTGGCTGGCCGTTCATATTTGTTTTCAGCCTTTAACCTAATTTTCAAGCTTCAAATGTCCTGTACTGACTTGATCTCTCTGCAAGAAAGAGAATATGTTTTTTTTCTACTTCCGGCCCAAGCAGTGCAAAAATAACAAATATCATGCAATGTGTTAAACTCACGCAGAAAAATCGCACCATTTTTTTCCCGCCTGACTTGTCCAAAAAGAAAAGGCCTTCAGGAAAACTCTGCCTCACAAGTACTCCAACAAAGATTCTGCCGGCCCTTCTAACAGGCTCTGTTATCGGTTTGTTCATGCTATGACAGGCCTGTCACACAGACAAAGATCCTCTGCGGCGACACAGCAGTGGTGACTCACTGTTTGGCGGAGGAGCTGAAAGAAAAATGGCAACCTTGGGGAAGTATCTACAGGGAAGGCGATGTATAAGACATGTCTGACTCCACAGCATGCATTGACTGAATGTGTGTGAGCGAGTGTTCACACTCGTCTGTTGACCTCCTCGTGCCCGCTTCAATGTCTGCACTGTCCACCTACCCTCTGTGCGCCCACAAAGGCAGACCTAATTGGCTTCCCCAGCGGCGTTGCGACGACTCACACTGTGGCGCGACGTGAAGCCGCGCTGGTATTGACACCAGTCAAGCCTCATTTATTAATGAGTCACTTACCTACAAATAAACCTTAACAAGCACCGACCTACCTGCAGTCAGAGTACGTCAGGACGCCGCGCTTTCAAAGCATGAATTACATGATTTTTCGGTTTCTTTGAGAATGATTATGTATATCCCAGTGACTAATGATGAGTCACCTCTTCAGGTGTCTGCGCCACATGGACCAACTAATGCAGATCCTATAAATATCCTTAAAAATGAACAGTTGTCAAAGATCAGTGGTGGAATGAAACACACATTGAATTTAACACACAACTGTAACGGACAAACAGCCGACACTATGGCCTCATGTACAGGGGGGAGAATGTAGAAACACATTTGAGTACAATGCAGTTTAGTTCAGCACCACCGCAAACTATATCCTCAAAAGTGGAAGACCAAGACGATCCCCTCCAAGTGGTATTATTGTTGGAAAATCAGCTGCACTTTCATCAGCATAGGAACCACACTGCAACAAATGTCCCCGTTAGATTACAGTTCACTACTGTTGCCAGTTACAGTTCCCAGCATGAAACAGTTATCCTGCAGTTTATCACTGTAAAATCTGTTGAAGTAATGTTTGCCTAACATGGCAGAGGGAAGGGACACGCCACTCTTTTGTGCTCTCTGGTGGAGGGCCTTTTTAAATCACGATGGCGCAGGGCTCAGAAGCCGTGTTTCAGCCCAACCCTCCCCTGTGGCAGTCAAAATTGCACGGTGTAAGTGAGGGTTATAGGGCACCGACGTTACCGCTGATGGTGTCATTCTGTTGCCATAGCCATTTACCTCATAATGACAGGATAAAGCAAAGGACATACCTACTGCCAGCTTAAAATGAATACCTTTCTGATGGAGTCAGTCAAAACTGAACATTATCAAATGCTGTAATCAAGAATGTATGTGCCGCTGTATTGGATTGCATTAGATTTTAGACGTGTACATAATAAAGTGATATATAATATTATGACACTTGGATACTTGAAGTACAATTTGCCAGTAATACTTCCGTACTTGTTCTTAAAGCTTTGAATGCAGGGATATTTGTAATGGAGTATCGTTCAACTGTGCTGTACTGTACTACATTTTATTTGAAAAACATTCACATCTGTGAGATAGCAATAGAGTTATAAAGAAAATACATCTTAAATGTCAAAACCAAACCGTAAACAGGCAGCGCTCAGGGTTCACTTCACAAGCAGTCCTGATAAGCCTTATCTGTAGCGGACTCCAGTCTTCCTGTTTGGCAGCCATTTGGAGCAGCTTTAATGCTTCAAGGTGGTCAGGGTAAAGCTTTTGGATGTTAGTGATAGTGAAAGTGCTGCAGAGGAGAGTGCTTGGCACCGGCTCACAGCGAGGGTGGGTAAAGGAGAGCGTGAAGCGCCATGCTGGCTGGATCACGGCCGTCACCTGCTGTGGGGTGGGACGACACGCTGAGGGGATGAAGATCCGCAGTGACTGAGCGAGCTCACTCTCTAATGACCCCGCGGCGTGGGAAATGAAAACACACATTAGCGGAAAAAACGGGAGCCCGTCGTGATTGCGAACGTCTGCGAGAACCTCTCCCTTCAAAATGGAGACGAGCCCTGTGAGAAACAAAAACATGATTTGCCATCCTAATTAAAAGTCTGCAACACAAATCAAAGTCCCCCATCTTCGCGCCTCAAAAGTGCAAGTGGAGAAGGAGGATTTTCCCCATCTCCAGTGCAAGTGTGAACTTGGCTGTGAAAGAGGCGAGAGACAAAAATAGATCTCCTCATGAAGTATTCAGATACATTGTGAGGCTATTTATAGCCCTCCCTCGGCTCCAGAATTAGGTTGTTTGGGGTTTATTTTATAATTACTGCTTTGATTTCTGCCCCCGTGAAGTAGCTGTGTCTGCTAAAACCTATGAAATAGCATTACTGTAATTGGCTAATTTTGGATACAGAAATCGGTCTCATTAGGGGGGCTGCACTGATGGAGCTGAGGTAATCACATGCCAGATTATGAGTAGGCATGTGCAGCGATGTGTGCAGAAGTGGTCCTCCACTCTGTCTGCTTTGAATGTATGTCACGAGAGCTGATACATATTTTATCAGATGGACGTGCATCTCACCAACAGCTTGCCTGGATGCATTGGGGGTTGCCCTGAATGAAGAAAGCTGAACGTTATATCCCACCAACAATGTCTGTAAATCTATTTATCTGCCTAAATATCTTTTTAACAAAATTGGTGTTAATGTGTGAAAAATATCCGTGTCCACTGCGATAACAAAATTAATGGCTTTCCTTGTAAAAAATGCCCATAAACAGGGAGGTTTGGATAGAAACCGTGTAGATTAATGTCTCTTGGCGACTTAATGGTGCACAGAGAAAGATCAATGGGAATAATGATGCAGTAAATGCAGAGCATTGTGGCTTTCTTAATGTTTTCCCCAACACCACACAAGCAAGAAGAAAAAAGCTGGGGGACTGACGACAAAGGCTGACAGAGGGGAAATCAGAGATAAAAGTATATCTGCTGCAAGCAAAAAGCCTGTGTAGATTCAGCCAGTGTGAACTGTAACAACATGCAAATTGGATTGCACACTCCATGTGAGGAGTCAGACACTGAATAATAATTTGAATAGATCTGCAAGATGTTTACGCGTACACACACCTGCAACCACAATATTGACATTATAATGGTTGTTTTTCCATGCACATAATGAAACAGGGTGCGTGTGTTTCAGAGCATAAAATTGTGTGTTCACATAAAGGACACATTTTCATAAATACAGACAGAAGACCCTGAAAACAGGTCTGCTACAAAACGCTAATTGTATTTTTCCTGCTTCCCTCAAATTCTTGAGTGGAGCCACTCAAACGCTGGGATCAGAGCGTGGGTGGGAAGGATCCTGTACACTGTCCTCGGTGTTTTGCAGCCTGCACAGGGTGGAGAGTGCTCTGACCGGCAGTCCAATGATTTCAGAGCAGACTTTGACAGAGCTCTGCAGGCGTGTCCTGTTATGCAGACTTGTGGAGAGGAACCAGCAGGTGATGGAGAATGTTAAATACCATCGTTTTATCCTGGTGACTTTGCTCCCATTAGATATCACAGTGAAGCCTCCCCAGCTGATTACGTGCACTAAGATACTCTACTTTACTTTTTGTACTACAAGCAAATTATGCCATTTAATTAAACATGCACTGATTTTCATACATTTCCACAAGAGAAATCTGAACTAAAATAAAAATTATGTTTTCAATGGGTATGTCTGGCCTCAGCGTTCAACTGAATGCAAATTGTGTTAGGTAATTGAAGGTAATTGGAATCATTGATTTCGACAGCAGCATTTTGTTACGCAATCATGGTACGATTCCATTATGAGATTCGGTAACACGGACAGAATTCATTCTGTCTTCCCCCCCAGCTCTCCTTCTTCTCCTCTCTCATATCTCTTTTCTATACCATGAGGTAGCGCGACCTTCAAGGTCGATCTGGAGATACTCACAGTCAGTCCATCCCCGGTTACCTCATGAGTCTTATGCAATCAGCGGCAGGAGTCACACACGAACAGCAGACACCTGTACACATAGGCATTGGCAGGAGGCGGGTTAACGTGCTCGCTCTCTCCCAGCCTTCGGGACACGTGTGTTTGTTGTGTTGCAGTCAGCTGAAATGGCACGCAATCCCGACCCCCTGTTTGTTAGAGTTATGGTGGTGATTATAACTCATACACTTACGCTTTTTCCCAGCATGCCATAGACGCTGTGAGTGCAGGAGTGAGCCCTCTCGGCGACACAGCCAACAACTCCAGTTACTGGGATGTGGGCAGCGCCTTCTTCTTCGCTGGAACCATCATCACAACCATAGGTAACGTTTTTAGATAATCCACTCTGGTACAAATACATCATTTATGTATTTATGTATTTATGTATTTATGTATATATATATATATATATATATATATATATATATATATATATATATATATATATATATATATATTTATTTATGTATATATATATATACATGCTGTTGGTGGTACGTTTACATACCCAGAGAGGATGATAACAACCCTCTAAAGCAAAGTTTAACATTTGGCTAAACATAAAGCTAACGCCAAACCACACGGAAAACTATCCCCACAAAGTCATTTGTATAACATTATATAAACATGAAAAGCTTTCCTGGATGCGACAGCTATTATGGGGAATCATCTCAGAAATATGAATAATTACTACTCGAAGAAGAAAAAACAAATTCAACCTAGATGTTAATCAGTTATTAGTTGGCATTGCAGTTCAAGCCCACTCCTGCCTCATGGGACAAAATAGTTTGTAATGGAGCCATGAAACAAACATTTGATTCTATAATAATATTATAATATTTTATAAATACTACTTTATTTATGTCATACTGAAGTTTGGGGCTCCATAGAAACCCTCCCAAGATGGCAATTCTGCTTATGCATACAGAGAAAATGCAATATTACGTTATGTCTTCAAAGACAAATTGTATTCCTGTCTACATTTGGCAGTGAGCGAAATGCTCCACGAAACAACTGAATGGGCTTATGAATATGTTGTTCAGAATGCTTTGGAGGTACCTTAGATGGGATTTGTTCTTTTAGTTTGTCTGAGGTGTTTTTCTCATTACAAATCTCTGCATAAAGCTGTAAATCCTCCCCTCTTAATGCCGCCCTTTGGTGAGTTTTACAAATCCCTTTGCCCTCATGAGCTGGCGCTAAATGATGCACTGTGGGATTTACCACCCAGTGAAGATCAACACTAGCGAGGATGCTGACAAAACAGACACTGCTGACATAGAGCGTGGGGTTATACTTCATGTCAGAATCTCTCTACTGGCTCTTTTTCCCTTTAAAGGCTTTTTTGCTTTTACAAGATAAATATTTCAGCAAGATTCAAAATTATTTGTATGTGAAAGCAAAAAGCCTGGATGCTTTGATTGAATTAGACCGTTTTCAATAGATACGGTTCCATTTAGGAGCCGTAATTCCACCTCCAGTGCCGATGCACGGGAGCTTCTGTTCTCCTTTCATTAGCCGAATGTTCCTTCATTTAAGCGAGTGGAAAAACACAATGTTCCCGACCTGTTGTGTGTAGTGTAGATTTAATGATGCATGGCATTTGCTAATATGCGGCCGAGCAGAGGCTTTTCATTGGCTTTATTTATTTCATCATGATATACCGTAGTTATGAAATATCAGAAGTTAAAGCACATGGAGTACCACTTCCAGCTCCAAATAAAACTGTGCTTGAAAATCAGAAAATCACAGCAGACAAAGGAAAGTAGAGGTAAAAATGCTGCAGAAGGAAGCATGGTTTGGTAATATTCTCGTCACAGTAAAATACACTGTATGCTTTGTCATCTGCCGAGCTGTCCTCTTCTTTGTAGCTCTCTCAATGTAGGGCCGTAATTAACGCAATTATCTTGAAGAGGAACATAATTGTTGTCGCTCTAGGAGCTTATTTACAAAGGACCTAAGTTCCTACAGGAACTAAGAGCCATTGCATAAGCTTCAATACATCATGTTGCATAAACATGTCTTTAATGTCTACTGCTTCTCATCTTACTCTTGAGTAAGACCTCCCCTGCCTCCTCCTCACCATGTCGTCTCAATCTTCCTTTTCCTTGATTTTCCCGTCCTGTTTCCTCACTTATTTACCCTCTTGCTATCCTTGTGTTTTCCTCGTTTTGACAGGTTATGGAAACATAGCTCCAAGCACGGTAGGCGGGAAGATCTTTTGCATCCTTTATGCCATATTTGGCATCCCTCTCTTTGGCTTCTTGTTGGCGGGGATCGGAGACCAGCTGGGCACCATCTTTGTGAAAAGCATCTTGAGGGTTGAGAGGATTTTCAGGGTGAGTTGCAAGTCACCACGAATTTGCCTTTTCCTTGTTTTTATGCTTTGAAGTTCTTAGTGATAACCTGTGTGACAAACGGTGTAAAAAGCCTCACTATACAACGTATTCTTCAAAAATGTCAGTTACAATTCCTGGAGACGTATGTAAAATTATCCTGAAATGTCTATTCCAGTCCAGCCCAAAGTAAATTCGAAGCCGTTGTTAAACAATTGGAGTACGGTCAGGTTTCGGACTCTTTTGAAAGCTTATAAGCATATTTTTTTCTCCAAGATATCAGAAGCTCAGGTGTTAATCTATAAATTTGCAGAAACTGAATAATTTATTTTAATGAAAAAACAAGCATGCAGATGACCTGTAACTGCCCCTTTTAGCTTACAGTGGGTCTACATCAAATATAATCACATGGTCCAAGTTCAAATTTCTTAACGAAACCCCTCAGATCATTTGTTGGCTGTTGTAGGCTCCAGGGCTTTCCAATCACGTATGACAACACCATACACTTAAATTGAGGCGTTAGCCTGTTTGCATAGCTTTTGTTTGTTTGTTTGTCCAACTAGCTGCTTAACAAGCTAATTTGAGTTCTTTTCATCCATATTTACCATTTTCAATGGCATATGTAAACATATAAGATTTGTTTTACTGACATTTACGTGTCAGTACCTTTGGACCTTTGGTGATCTCACTGTCACCTTTACTTGCTCTTTTATAATTGCTTGTATTTGTTCTAATGGCATTGCCTGTTTGTTTTTTTCTCAGCAAAAACACAAACAGATCAGCCAGACCAAGATCAGAGTGACGTCCACCATCCTGTTCATTCTGGCCGGCTGCATCGTTTTCGTCACCATCCCTGCTGTCATCTTTAAACACATCGAGGGCTGGACAACGCTGGAGGCCATCTACTTTGTGGTGATCACTCTCACCACAGTGGGAATAGGAGACTACGTGGCAGGTGGGATGACGGCCGTTTCGTAATGATGCAAGATTAAGCATTTGGTCATACAATCACAATGTATTTTTAATCACACTGTTATTTTTCCTTCCTCTTTCAGGCGGAAATAGTAGGATCAACTACATGAACTGGTACAAGCCACTGGTGTGGTTCTGGATCTTGGTGGGTTTGGCGTACTTTGCGGCCGTCCTCAGCATGATTGGAGACTGGCTTCGGGTACTGTCTAAAAAGACCAAAGAGGAGGTGGGGCTCATTCAATTACACCGCTCAGTATTACATTAGAGAGGCAGAAAATAAAAGGTCACTCAGCCGCTGCTTCCTCTGCGTCTTCTGCCTGTGCTCTTATTTTGCCAAATAATTGCTGCTCAAACCTTTCCAGAAGGTTACGCAACAGGCTGTTATTATCTGAGATGTTCAAGATGTGAGGCTTTCACAGAAGTCCAGACAGAAGACACAATGTACCATTACCAGCTTTAGCACAAATGGATTTTCTAATTTCAGATTTTTAATTCTAAAATCACTGAAAAGTTTGTTTAAAAAAGTATATCTCTATAGCATTAGATATTCACGACTAAATAGGCAATAATGAAAATAAAAACCCTGATCCTTTCTTTTCTGCACTCTTGTCACAGGTTGGGGAGATTAAAGCTCACGCGGCTGAATGGAAGGCAAATGTGCGGGCAGAGTTCCGCGAAACGCGGCGGCGCCTGAGTGTCGAGATCCACGACAAGCTCCAGCGGGCCGCCACCATCCGCAGCATGGAGCGCCGTCAGCTTGGCCTGGAGCAGCGGGCTCACTCCCTCGACATGCTGTCTCCGGAGAAGCGCGCCTTGTTTGCCAGCCTGGACGCTGGCCGCTTCAAGACTTCCTCCCAGGAGAGCATCGACACCAAGCTCAACAACCTGAGGCTGAAGGGGGCCTGTGAGCCGTACGACCATCAGGGGAGCGAGCAAGCGCCTCAGACGGCATCTTCCTCGGAGGAGAATCTCTTCAACCTGCGCTTCGGATCGCTCACCAAGCTGGCCAGACGCAACAAGAACCGCGAGCTGCGGAGGAACATTCCGGAGTACGCCCGACGGGCGAGTGTAGGCATAAACAATGGCAGTGCCATGCTGGGTGAGCAGAGGACGGAAGAGGAAGAGGACGGGGAGCCAGATGAGGAGAAAAAAGAGGGAAACATCAGTCTGACAAACCTGTCGCAGTATGCAAAGGAGCGCAGCAAGTTGAATGGGTTCATGCCAGCAGAGGCCAAAGATGAAGAGAACTCCTAGACACTGTGTGGACAGAACCAGAGTGACAGATACAGACAGAGACACAGAACGAGAGTGCATGAGATGTCAAGAAATGTGCCTTTCTGTTTCCTATGCTTCGATCTGGAACTGCTCCCAGGAAATTATCGTGCCATAGCCATGGGAAGAAAACGTGTTGCCAAAAATGAATGAATAGAAGAGACAGAAGAGGCTGTAGTCAAATACCTCATATCGGATGTTGCTGCAGAACGGGCTACGTAAGAACGCCATTGTCTCCAGAGCCTCGTCGTCTTTCAGCCCAGAAGACATGGGCAACGGTTATCTGCTAATGTAGAATCTTATTTTTGTGGGCGGGACTTCCTGAGAGCGAGCTTCATGTCATCCATCTTCAGAAACACTATCGATCTCCGCTTTGTCATCTCATACTTCGGTGGCTATTTTTAGCCCAGCGGCCTGCGTTGAAAGAACTTCTACGCTTAATGAGCGGAGGGTGGGAGGTTGTGTCTCGGCTCGATCAATAGACAATACGAGCATTTACCTAGCTGACATGTACAATTATCCTTACATGGTATGTGACTTTGAAAATGTAGCCCTGAGGCATCAACTTCTGCATACTAAGAGCTCATGAGAAACAAGCTATTCACCTTGATAGTGCATGGTTATTAAAACACGACCATAGAATATGACTAGCTTGCTAAAGCCTGGAATAAAAAAACTGTAATATTTTGTCAATAAAATGAAACTGCTTTCATTAGTACTGCTTTCGATAGTATTTGGTGGTAAAAAACAAAAACAAAAAACAAAAACATGTATTTCAATAGAAATTGGTACCGTTGTTGAGCTGGAATTCACCCGACAGATGCACACTTAATCACCTTTGGCCATGAGATTGTCAGCAATGTTTTGAAAAAAGAAACACTTTTTTTAGTATATGACATTTACTTTTGTCACAGATGTCTTGAAATCGCTTAAATGACCTTTTGATTAAATGAATGTGATGCTGTTGATTTTGTACTCACCAAGCATGTTTGAATCTGTGTTTACTCCTTTTTGATATCAGCCAAGCACTTGAGTTGTATTTTTTCCATTGAGCTGTAATTTATGAACTAAATATGTTTTCCTTTTTTATATTTCTTTTCTGAATGTGTTCTCCTGTAGTTCCTAGAGGTTCACTGATACATGACCATTTTTACTTTTAGAAAACAGGCACTGGCAACCCCAATCTGTATTTAGCATTACTATTACTAATTACTAATGCTACATATTAGCATTTAGATTTACAAAATGTATCACTGAGCGTGCGTTGCGTGCATGTCTAAAGCTGAATTACACACACTGGTTGTCCTTGTAACCTGTTTATCCGACATGAATATCATTAACCTATCCATGACCATGACCTGTGAGCGACCGTTTGTTGTGTACAGCTTATTTTATGAACAGATCACATTAAATGTAGTGAGTGCCTTTTTCCAGATAATAAACACAACAAAAGAAATTGAAAAAAGGTGGTGATTGCTATTTTCACAACATCATTAGCATATTATTTGAATACACGCTGGCGTCGTCACAGCGTGAACTGGGAAGGGCATTGATTTTCCAAGGGCATCGCTGCGAAATTGTATTCCAACATTACAGCCATCATATAGTAGGAAAAAGCACAGATGCTACCGACAACGTTAATGTTAATAACATTCCTTCAATTTAAGTGGTCAGTAAATCACAACAATGTGCTAAATGGGATTCAGCCATCATTAATTTTATTACTCGCGCATGTGCTTTTCTCACGGTGGCAAAACGTCTTTCCTGAAAAAGGCCAACTGCAGGCTTCTTTCATCACAAAGAAGTGCATAGTATCGTTCATAGGCAGTCTTTAGAAATGTAATTGGTAAGAGATATAGACCTTATATTACATTAGAGATTCTGACATTATGAGGATTTTGGCTAAACACAAAACTTGTTAAACATTTACATCATTTCAAATGGAAATTTCCATTAGATGAGGTTACTTCTGGACGCCGAATAGCTTGTACATTTGACGCCTGGGTGAGAGGATATAACTTTCCATACCACCCAGTGGTCTGTATTTGTCATCCAAACAGGGAAACAGGAAGACTGAGCACAAAAGATATACAAACCGTTATGACAAGGCAGCAAACCATTGTCATGGCACTTTCTATAATACAGCCACTTGTAATTGAGAATATCTGATAAAAATGGGTGAATGGGTGAAACCATGGATGCTACAGCGACAGGCACAAGGGGTTTTCCCTTTCTTCTCCGTTCCTCTTCTCGTGCATGGATTCACTTTGGTGAACGGCCAGTTCGACATGCTCCATCGGCCGAAAAAGCAGCCGACAAGGGCGCACTAGTGCCAATGGTGAGGGACACATCGCAAAAACTGGGGCTATGGATACTACCCGCCAGCCTATTGGACAACGGCCGACCGTCAGCGCACTAACACAAATACCAATAGAATAGGAAATGCATATATTTTATTTCTAGCATAATTACATTTTTCATTCTTTCTACTAAAACAGTGTTGAAATTTTTTTTAAATATTCTATGAAGTTTAATTTCATACTTCAAAAATCTCTACTGGCTCACAAAAGCATGCTAAATACTACTTAATACTCTGCTGGCACTAATGAACTATTTACTGATCTTAGAATATTACCCTGAAACAAAATCAAGGGGACACACTAAAAAATACTCTCAATGTACTGAATTTATTCAAGCACTGTTTGTCACCAAAGCAGAGCTTCTCCGCACACTTTATTTTTACACCGTTTTCACTCCACAAAATGTTCAGGCCAACCAATCTTTTTAAATTTACATCATTGCTGTAAATTTGTCTTGATGCGGCTTTTGGGTAATTAAATGACAGAACTCATTATGATGTAAGTGACTCCTGGCGTGTTGCAGGATGCTGGAGGTTTCCTACCCCTGCACGTCCGTAGCTCGGAGCCACAGTCACGTGTGTCAAAGTGTGCACAGCACCCAGGAAAAAGAGCCGGCCGACAGCACCACAAAAGAAATTAATCAGGGAGACAGGTCTGTAAAGGCGGAGCCATAAATTTCATGTAATGGAAAGGGTGGGTGGGTGTGTGTGTGTGTGTGTTTGTGGATGTTTTTCCTTCAAGGTGGAAGCGACCTCAACCTCCCTCCTCTCTTTCTCTTTTGTCCGTCTCTCACTATCTGTGCGTCCCTTTATCTCTGTCCCTCCCACACACGATGAATCAGCCAGGGATTTTTATCTTGACAGTTAATTTATTTACCTTTTTGTTTTCTTAATTAATTCTATTTAGTTCTGTTTACTCAATCATAGTAGTTGACATAGAAGAGGCTGGTCGAATTTCATTTCATTGAAAATGACAAACTTTTTCCAGTGTAGTGTAGTTTTTATACAACACCGGCACTGAATACAGGCTGAGAAATAATCAACACTTCACTAACGGAGTCGCTGGAAACTGAGTGAGAGGCTGTTGGAATCGGATTTCACAGGTGTTCCTCATTAACTGGTACATCGCAGTGTGATGCGGCTGTTTTCGAGGCTCATATTAAGCCTCTATTGCACATCATTGCCCCGAGGCAACAGAAGGACTTTTTTCTTTTCTTTTTTTTTAATCTAGAGTTTTACATATCGTATTAGAAGGCGGCATATTTCAGGCGTATCAAACGAGGGGGATGAAGTGGGTATGATGTTGCTTTTTTGAGGTAGGAGTACACTTTCATAACCATATGTGCTGCAGGGCTGTTAAAGGAAGAAGTATCCAAAAAACAACGAAAGGGGAGAAAAATGAGTTTGAGGAACGCTTGAACAGTGCATCCGTCTCATTGGCAGCTCCAGTTTTTGGTGCAATCAAAATGAAATGTGCACATATAGATTTAAGTAATGCTTTAACAAGACTGGTGTTTGTATGTGACAGGAAAAAAAAAGTCATTTGATACTTTGGCACAGTATCATCCATCTGTCGTCCATTTGAATTATGACATTTTGCCAGAGTGAGTCTTAAAACTTGCCCGATGCCAAGAAGCATTTCTCACTCCTGGTGCACCGTCAGTTAAGGAAACATTAACTGGAGTGTTGTGGCCTCACAGATCTTCCCCCCCATTAAAGAGCTGTGCAAATTACCCAGAGAGATGCTGCAGACAGTGTCGCACATCCGAACAAGATCCGTTTTTAGAGAGTGTGTGATTGAGAACAAAGGCTTGTGTGTCTCGACCAGAGAGGATGGCCCAGCATGCACGGGCACACGTCCTAATTTTACTATGATTATTCAAATGCTCGTAAAGTGAAGGTGCCACAGCTACAACAGAAAACACCAGTCAGTCCTCTTTGAATGAGTGATTAAACAAATTCACTCCCCGTTCAAATGGTTCACTTCCCTTTAAGGAGGTTTCAAAACGGCCATGAAGCTTCTGTGGGGGCTAACTCATCCTCATTGTTTGTGCATATTTGGTCAGGCATTAATCTTTCATGTAACAGGAAATTCTGCGGCTGCTCTCAGACGGAAATCAGACTTGGCTCCCTCCTGTTAGTGTAAGTGGGATATCAAACCATTCCTCTATGCAGAGAACTTTGACCTGCGAAGCAGCATGACTCACAGTAGGCTGTGATGTCTTCTTGAAAATTCAGAGCGGAGAAGGATTGTTGCTATTTCAGGCTTTGCCCGAAACATATAACTGGCTAGACTAAGAAGTACATTTACCTTCATTATGAAAGCAACACACATAATTTCAGCAGTACCTTCAACCCTACCACAGTCCTGCTGTTACGACTGGGATGTGAGAGAACAAGGCTTTAAGGCTTTAAGGTTTTAGACTGTATTTCAACAATTGGAAGTGTGTAAACTCTGGATATTTTTAAGGAATCCTTGAGACATTTTCCATCCATGTTTGTGGTGACAAAACCAGGTATTTTAGGTCAAAACATGATGTTTTCCTTAACCTGACCAAGTTTTTTTTGTGCCTTAACTTAACCATGCATTGTGGGTAATGGCCAGGTTTTTCTAAGCAGTCAACTGGTCTGACACAACACTTTAGTCTTTTGGGGCCCAAGGCAAACATTCCCAGGATGCCCCTTTAACCAGTTTAAAAACAAGTGATCAAACTAGTTTATATTTTTCTTGTTTTTAGTCCACACAGTCTTCTTCTCTTTCCAAACCTGGCGCCTACATTACCCACAGTACAACTCAGCCACTGAGCTGTTTGTGATCTAACTTTTGCAACTCAAATGCAGATTTCATACCCAAATTGCTTTCAAAGTTGACAGATGAATGCTTCTTATTAGAGACAAGTTTCACTGAAGTCTAAAAAAAGAGGTACCAAAAGGGTAGACATATAAAAAACACTGAAGAAGACAACAAACTCTAATCTTTCTATTTTTAATATCTGCTGTCAGTCACCAGTTATGATGGAAACAGATGAATTTAATACATAATCTGCCTATAAAAGCCTCTACCTTCAAATGTTTCTAATTCTGGTTCTTTCTTTTGTGTGTGTTTGTTTCAGCTGTGTCACTATTTGATTTCTAACTTCTTTTTTTTTTTTAATGACCCAACATTCACTTCAATCAGGTGTATTGTCTAGTCTCTGCATGTGGGCTAATCTATATCAACCAGAGCAGTTTGTTATGCTAATTTCAGCTCAATTAAACCTCAAAGGAAAGAATCATGAAAAAAAGGAGATGCAAGATGATTTTGTTGCCTTTAGAAAAGTGAAAATAGAGACGGAAATATCGTCCAACACGTTCAAATTAACTGCAAATATCGCTGTATTGTAATTGTAAAGATTTGCTCCCCCTTTGTCAACGTGATCATAGTTTCCTCACGCTGAAGATTTCGGTAGGTTGCTGCCAGAACAAGGAACTGCTGTGAGGAAAGTGTGAAAGTGCTGCGAGCGACAGAGAGAATGAGGATGAGGAGGCGGAGGAGGGAAGGGTGGAGGGAGTGTCAGACAGTCAGCCGGAGGATCCCAGTGTGTTTCACATCAACAGGAGATGGATGTGAAATGTGCCTGACAATGTGTCTGACAGCTGATATACTGAAGTGGAGAGAGGTGTAATATGATGTCATCTAAAGCAGTCAGGAGAAACTGACAGAATCGAGCACATCATGGGACACCGAGGTACGACAGAGGGCTCGCACCAGGAGTTGAACTCATGACACATTTTGGATTGACTGGGGTTGACAGATACAGTTAAACTGCTGAGTTATAACAGTTGTTGGGGCTCGCTGATAGCCTCGGGGTCTGACGCTGTAGTCAACATCTCCAGTTCAAGTCTGGTTGCCTTTTCTGCGTGTCATCCCTCCTCTCTACGCCTTCTTTTCCTGTCATCCTCTCAAACTGGCCACAATAAAAGAAATACAGGAAGGACAAGATGTCAAATTTGCGCAGACTCGCGGACCATTTTCCTTCAAACTGATGCAGATTTAATGGGGCAACAGCAGAGGCGGGGCAAGGGTCCTTTGGGGCTCCAAGCAAGAAATTTGTGGGGCCCCCACCCCATCCCTGCACACTGAAAAAATTCGTTTTTTGCACACAATTTCTGGGACATTTGATATGTATACTGAAAATAATACTTTAGAAGAGATTAGGGGTTCTCAAAGTGAATTTCAGGGAGGAACAGAAATTCTTAAAACCCTACGCCTATCAATAATTGTTGCTGTAAATTAACTGACACCAACACAATATAAAATATGAACTTTTTTTATTACAAAAAATACAAATCTGAATGTTGTTAACAATAAAATAAATAGAAAAATAAAATTGCAACAATGTAGACACCAGTTGACGTGCAAGCGAATGATGATAAGTTGGACTTGATCTCTGATCATCGGTTGGATGTTCCTGCGCAGGAGGTTGGGAAACCACTGTGCTGCTGGAGGTGGATGTTGATGGAACTAAACTCAAAAAACAACAACAGGGCATATGAGAATCTCTAAGGGCAGGCATATGATTATGTATGTGCAAAGCATTTTCTACTACTACAACTTAATACTACTGCCATGAAGAATATTAAGGCACAACATTATCAATTAATGTGGAATAATGAACTTACAGTTGTCATCATCGGGGATGGGAGGGGGAAAATCATCCTTCCCTGGATGTGTTGGTTTTAAAAAAGACAGTAATGATCCTGAGGAGAGATGAGAGGGAAACATATTGTTAAGTTCAACATGTATTATGCACTTGATGTACTCTTGTGGTGGGTGCACATATCATATGTACTGCCCAACACATATTTCTCCCTTTCTGGCACTATTAAGTTCATCTCATCATTATGCAAAGCTTATCATAGAAGGTGTACTTTAGTATTACATACTATTAGGCTGT
Organism: Diplodus puntazzo; assembly: GCA_963678695.2. NCBI lineage: Eukaryota > Metazoa > Chordata > Actinopteri > Spariformes > Sparidae > Diplodus > Diplodus puntazzo. The sequence goes on from OZ023175.1 coordinate 10,380,113, forward strand.
TGTTGTTGTTGTTGTTGTAGTTAGACTGTCTGCCTCACTAAACTTTCTGTTGTTTTCTGCTGGTTGAGACTGGAGAGTGACGCACATCTCCTCCTGCTAGCTAGCTTCATGTAGCTGTGTCCTGTTACGCATTCGTCATAGCTTAGTTTTTAGCTTATTAGCCGCTATGGAATCCGTGACAACACAACACAGTCAGTCAGAAAAACATAACAATGCACTTACCACTGTCTTTCTTTCTTTTTTCCTCCCTTTCCTTCCTCTGTTTTTTCTTTTCTGCCCCGCTGGGATAACTCCTCTTCATCTTTTGGCAAGTGCGGAGCTCGGTGGCCGCTAAATAAACAAACAAACCTCGCGGTTCGCGCTGATTGACACAGACAGCGCTGAAGGCAGAAGTGGCGTGGGGGCCCCCAAGGGGGTTTGCTACGTCGCTTTTTCATAGTAAATGCCCGTTGTTGTCGTTGCCGTGCAGTACATTTATTAGCACTTGGGGCACCCGGTCACTCGGGAGGATGCCCAAGTGGGGGCCCCCTGGAAGCCGGGGCCCCAGGCAATTGCCTGGTTTGCCTGTCGGCAAGCCCCGCCCCTGGGCAACAGGCACGACAAGGTCGCAACTACAAAAGACGAAGACAAAATCTTCGAAAGACACAAAAATCAAGCCCCAAAGGAACATTTTAAATTTCATTTCGACGTGTCTCTTTATTACCTCCACCAAGGTTTGTTTAGTTGGTAGGTTTGTCAGCAAGATTGCACAAAAACTGTGGAATGGATTTCTATGAAACTTGGATGAAGGATAAATCTCCACCCAAAAAAGGTCCCATAACATTAACTCTTGGTGCTGATCCAGTTAACGGGACGGATCCAGGAACTTTTGTTCCCCCTTTTCTTTAACATTGCAAGATTGGGTGCTTTTTTGTCTATGTTTGTTAATTTCTCAGGGAATACTGCAAACAAACCACGTGTGTTTGGGCTGACTGGTGACTGTAACTCTGTTTAGAAAAGTGAGAAAAATGATTCTTGGATCTGTCTCTTTATCTGGATCCTTACTAAATGTTAATGGCGTTCATTAACTGGAACGAAAACCCATCCTCCATTCATGTTTCGTGGAATTCTGTTCAGTAGTTTTTAATGTAATCCTCTTGACAACAAACCAGCACCAACAAACAACTGGTCTAAAATACTATAACCTAATCATGTTAGTTGTCTAAACCTAACCAGAATTGTTTAAGCTCCTTTTGACCAGGTCCAATTGAGGTTGGACACAATAAAAGTTTCAGACAAAGCAATACAAAACAGAACAAAAACAAAAAAAAAAACAACTTAAAACAGAGAATGGGCACAATTATAACAGCGACATCATGTTTAATTAGTCTTAATGAGGACATATACATATACAGTACATACAGTATATTCATATAGGGTATTGAGAAATATGTTACATCTGTCAGTACAATCCAGTTTGTAGTGAAAAGGCTATAAGCTCATTAAATCAAAATTGAAAGTGACAAAGGTTATGGCTGAATATGACTTGAATATTCACATTTCCAGGTTATTTTTAAATACATTATGTCGCACAAATGAATGGTCCATTCAGAAACTTTGAAAGGAGCCACGGGGACACTCGCCGGTGCGCTCCGCTTTTTCTGCTCTCCAGTGGCTGCAGATAACTGTTATTATGGCTGAGTCAGACAAGTGGGAAAGAAACAAGTGAAAGACAGCGGGACAGTTTGGATTATAGATTGGGAGATAGCTGTCTGGGAAAAGCAGGGTTTTAGATAAGAATAATGACAAATTTAAAGAGGCAAAACTCCGTGTGAAAAGTGGCAGGAGGAAAAAGATTTCAGGGTAATGACTGAACGAGGAAGGAAATACTACTGTCAGTATTACTGCATAGTTGGAGCAAATTGTTCAGTGTCAATAAACAGTACTGGAAGTGTTATTTATTCATTAAATTTGCATTAAATACAGTAAAACCCAAGTGATTCTATTCTTAGATGACATTACAAAATGGTAATGTAATGTTGTTAGTGCACAGCTCTACACGGCTATATTCATCCATCTGTTTTCTTTTTTTATCACATGTGTTATTTGGCTCAGTTTTTCTCTGCGGCACGTGTACAGTATGTGTACATAACCCTGACTGTTCCTAAGGTCCGCCTGCCAACATCCTGATGCAGCTGTGCAGCTGTGCAGCCCTGCATCCTGATCCAAGACCTGTTTTCAACCTTTTAATGACAAGATAACCGGAATAATCCGGTGATAACATACAGATTCAGCACTGAAGTTCTGTCCTCAACACTTTGACTTTGAGCACACACTCACCTTTTATTTGTCTTTTTTTTGAAATTGTTTTTTTATTTTACATGTGTTTATACAATCAGATCACCAGTGTAGATTACACTCCCATCCGTTCACCATGCCTGACTCTCACACACGTGCCATTGCTGAAACACTGATGATGCCTCTCGACGCGCAGTTGCCTCCATCTCCAGATACACTTTACATGTAAGGAATCGTCTGTGGCAGAGTCAAGGAGAGGGGAAGGTGAGAAGACGGGTGTTTGAATGGGCTTTGTAGCTGGCAGGGTTCTGCTGATGCAGGTTATTCAGCGGTAGGTGAAGCACATTATTTGACATGGATGGATGGAGGGAAGAAAGAGGCAGGACAAGGACTCACATGGTACAGCACATGTCCTCACCAGCCTTTGTTGTTATGAAGGTATGAAGGCGAAACAGGACGGATGTCACATTTTAGATACCTGAGGAAAACGTGAGATTCAAAATCTTGCAGGTTTTTGAGGTTGTTGCTAAAATTAAAGATGAATCTGTTCTCGTCTGTTACATTATGGGGTCTCACCTCCCATCCAGCTACATAAAGTTGATCCATAAGGTTCATCCTGAGCTTTTATTAACAATCTATCGTCAAAGTCTGTGTGTGCATTTGTATTGTTTGTAAGTTCATACATGCGTCTATGAGCTATAGGGAAATGTGTTTGTCTTTATATCGTAAGTGTGTTGTGCATAGAAAAAACACACATGAGCACATCTTAGATCCAAAATGAGATTTCAGTATTCCACAAAACATTTCTGGAGCTTCACAGCAAAACAGTGTTTCAGCATTCTCCTTAACAACTGAAGTAGATGGAGACTTATATAAGAACAAATGCTTGGGTAGCAAAGATTTTAATTTAGCAGCTGCAATGAAAATGTCGGGTTAAAGGTGTAAAGGTGCTCTATGTAGTTTTGGAAAATAAATTCAAACCCAGAAAGGCAACATTTACAATATGATGAGCTGATGATACAAACTCAGAAATATTTATTGGCTATACAGTAGCTCCATGGCTAAATAATGAAGGGGATATAGTCCTAAGAGTGCTGTTTGATGCTGACATATGGCTGCTGAGAAGGGTCCCGCAAATATAAACAAATAAAAACCTTTACAAAATTTGTGTTGTCCTTTAAACAGAGATTTTTCTCATCTGATTAAAAATTTGTCCCAAAAAAAATACATAGTGCACCTTTAAATACATGCATGAATAACATCTTTTCAAATTAATCATGTTCTTTCCAGTGAATAGGAGTTGTTGCCATCAGGAAAAAGGTATAGGGTACCAAACTGCAAGTTAAATAAATATAAACTGTCCTTCATACCTACCTCTATTAGATTATTAAAAAGTGCAAGATAGTGTGTGTGTGTGTGTGTGTGTGTGTGTGTGTGTGTGTGTGTGTGTGTGTGTGTGTGTGTGTGTGTGTGTGTGTGTGTGAATGCGTGTATGCGAGTGAGAGATTCATAAAGGGACTGTGCAATAAAAACTATGGTAAAGGGAAGTGCAATAGAATAATAAGAGTGCAATAAAATGAACAGTGCAATAGAATTAATGATGTTGTATAGGTATATGTGCAATAGGAAGAGCGTGTGCAAAAAGTGCAATGAAGAGTGTGTGTGTTCTGTGCTGATATGAATTTATGCTATATGTAAACAGACTTCCTCTTTGTTCCTTTTGTTTTTTTTCTGTGTTTTTTTTTGGGGCGTTTTGTGTGTTCTGTGTTTTGTCATGTGCTATATGTGAACATGTGACGTTCTCTTGTGTCCAAAACAAATTTCTCCTAAGGGAGACAATAAAAGCAACAAGAACAATAACAATAACAAGAATTTATCTCAGGGCTTTCAGAGACTTGGATTAAAATGGAACAGTGTGACACTTTTAATGGCAAGCTATAATTTCTTGTTTGAAAAACTGTGTTTATTTTATATATATAAAAAAAACACCATACACTTCACATTAAGCATAATAAGGCACACCAAGGCCACACCCAAATAAAACACATAAAAGTTACTTGACTTGACTTTTGACTTGTTGGCAGCAACCTCAAAATAACACATGTAATAACAACATAACCAGTCAAAATGACACGATAAGTAACAGCAATTTATCGAGGCATTAGTAATACATTCATTTCTATATAAAGTTATTGCTCAAATAAAATACAACTAATGTAGGAAGTCCAGCTGTACAATGACAACACTGAACAGATCTGAAATTTTCTAAAGTCCTGGCTGCAGCAGTTCGATAATTGTCCACTAGAGAGTCTCAGATATCCACGTTTCAGTTTGCTCCAGTTCACCTTCAACCAGCATTTGAAAGCATTTGACATTTTTGCAAACACATAAGTCACATTTTCAAATTCACAGCATTTTTGGTACTTATAGAAAGGAAGAAGTCATATTTGTCTGTTAAATGCAAACACACCCTCCTCATGGCAAAAAAAAGACTGAAGTGAAACCAAAGTGAAATGTCAAAAGGGGTAAAGTCACATTTATGAACACAAAACAGAAACAAATATTCCTTTCCTACTCACAGCTTATTCAAATAATGCATGGCATTATATTTGCATCAATATCACTCTTTTTTCTCTGTACTTTTTCCGAGAAGGCGCCAATCAAGAGAACAACTGACATTTGGCAAACACTCCACCTTGGAACAGCTGTTCTCCATGATGCACCGCTGATAAAGGTGAAGTTATAAAAGTACCCTGGAACACTATATGCAGATGAAAACTGTCACTTAAAACACACTGAACTGAAATTGGTGTAAATTTCACATGTGAGGGTTGGTCCTTGTCTGCCTCATTTCTAATAGTTTGTTGGTTTACATTTGTTTACAGTTGTTAGAAATCTTGATCTGTCTACTGTGATCCATCAAAAAAAATGCCAACTGTGACTATCTGCTGTTTGGTGCTGATCAGGTAGGGTACGGGGTGAGGTTTTCAAATCATTTGAGACGCTGTTACCGTGTCGATTACAGCACCTGAAAATGTCTTCTGCTTACTGTTTCTTCACTGCGACTTTCGACTCCTACTGTGCAGAGCGGTGAATGACTGATGAAGCTTTTAAAATTAAATATATTTGTTTTTGTTGTGGTTTTTTGAAGCAGAATCAGATAGTTCATCGTTAAAAGTGAGGATCTTTCATGTCTTCATTTGGAATTTGTTGGCTTGGGGCAGAGTGCCACAGACAAAAGAAGCACAAAACTTTGAGAGACGGACATGCATTGTTGGTTTTCTCGTATAATTATTTGAACTGCAGTGGCGGTTTAATAGTGAACTCCCATGATCCCACACTATAATTTTGTTTAGCCGTATAGAGCAAGCAACTATTTTTTATTGACAATTTATCCTGTAAAGGCAGAGAACTTTTTCCATTGCACAGCTGTCTCACATTTAGCACAGTGTCTGGTGCTGACTTGAGGATAATTAACTGCATGAAGGAGGTTTTGTTTCCAACTGCCTCCATTCATTTGTTGGTTTGTGAGCCACATTGCAGAAAAAAAACAATACTTAACAGATTTCCATTAAAACTCGGATGGAGGATGGGTCTTGGGCCAGAAGAGACCCCATTAGCTTTTGATGTGGATCCAGATAAAAGGGACTGGTATAGGAATTTTGTCTCACTTTCGTTAACATTGCAAGATTGGGTTTTTTTTTTCATTCTCGTTAATTTCTCAGGGGATGATGGTTTGATTGTATTGAAAAAATCAGACATATTTTAGGTGGCTGGATTGAAATCAGTTTTATTTCATACTGGATTAGTTAAGCCTTGGCAGAGGTATGCTCTCTACTGAGTTCCATCCTAGTTTCCCATTGTTTTTACTATATATATTTTCAATTTGCCTAAAGGTTATTACATTATCCAGTTCTGCACTTTATATTACTTACACCACACCTTCATCCTTGCCTCTTTTCTTTACCATGAAGCAGAGAACAACCTGGTTAACGTTTGCTTTCCCTGTTTCAGTAATGAAGCAGTATAGGAGTGGGTCCGCAAGGCAGTTGAGGCTTGTGATAGCCATGGATATATCATCCATATAGAGGAGCCATTTAGCATTCCTACAATCCTTTACCGTTTTGAAGAGAAGCATTGTGAAGTTGATGTGCCCAAAGCAGAGAAAAATGCAAAGCAGAATGACTGTCAGCAGCTTCAAAATCCGTTTACGTTCCTGTTCCTCTGTGGCCTGGTTGGACTTCACCGCCACGCAGATCCTCCAGGTGGAAAACCCCACCAGGAGAAAGGGAACAACAAAGCCAATGAAGAAGCGCACCATATAAACTCGAGTCACGTTCTGTGGCTCTGGGTAGATGACATCGAAACACCCTGATAACTTCTCATTGTGCACTCCCTCCAAGGGCAGAGTGATGGTGTTGAAAATTAGCACAGTAACCCAAATGGCAATGCTGACCATTGCTGCGATGCCAACTTTTCCTTTCAAGAAAGTGTACTTAAATGGATGAACTACTGCCAGGTAGCGGTCAAGAGCGATGCAGCAGAGGAAAGCATCACAGGTGTACAAATTAATGTAGAAAATGTGGGCAGACACCGGACAAACGTAGCGTCCATGGGTCCAAGCTTGGTGCCACAGGAAGTCCAGCCACAGAGAGAAGTCGACAGCAAAGGTCAGGTCACTCAGGGCCAAGTTGAATAGATACACACCGAGCTCGTTCTTCTGTCTCATGTGCTGGCAGGCCACGAAGAGGGAGAAGATATTGCATGGGATGGCTGTGATGATGACAGCCACGTAGAAAAACTGCAACGGCATCCTCATGGGTGGGTAGACAGCCACGTTACACCATGACTGATCGGTTTCCAGGGTTAAGTTCTCCATTGTCATCGCTCGCTCCTTGTAAGAGAAACGAGGAAGGAAAGAACACAACAATGCATATAAATATATACATATAAATATAAATATAAATGAGGGTTCCCCGCAGATTCAACTCATTAAAGGTCCAGTGTGTACGATCAAGCTGTTGTCACTACCAGCCTGTCAAACGCAGCAGCCTGCTCAGTGGCCCAATGCCACAGGTATCGTCCTAGTGGTAATTATTATAGTGTATTAGTCTAAAGGCAGAGAAAGGCAGAGTCAGGGGCTGGCTGGGGTGGAAGAGGGAGTCATTCACAGTGGATCACAAGGATTTATAAGGGCTTTATAACCTATTAAGTAACATTCATTACACAGACCTCAATAGAAACTGCTACAAATGGCTTCCTGTTTAGCATTTTCTTGGGTCTCGACATTTGTCCCCACCACCCAGGCAACTAAATTACAGTCCATCTGAAAAAAATCTGCTTTCAGCTTACTAACGGGGATTCCAGATAGATTGTGAATATTATCTCTGCTCTGCTTTTTTTGTGTATGTGTGATGACAAATTACATGAATGTACATTTCTAACTGCCTAAATTCACAATGTAGTCTCATATGTATGATGTTGAATTTTTGTTTTGAATACACCAACTAAAGGTCGATTTCCCAACACATCCTGCTGGTGTGCATGCATTACCACACCGCAGCAATTTTGCAAAAGAAAAGTCTGAGTTGAGTGTCAACTGCAAACGCCTTATTTACTCATGTAAAGTGCTGCATATGAAAAAAGAGCAAACAAAATTCAAATTCAACTCAAGCAAAAGTCTACTTACAGTTCATCAGGTTGTAGTTCCACTCCAAATTCTGTACTTTAAATGCCTAATGAGGATATCATTAAAAAAAGAGGCAGAGGATTCATCCAGTTGTCGTCCACAGTGAGGGGAGTGAAGCAGCTGCCTCTTTGTTGTCCCTGACTACTATATCATCTAATGGGTGACAGGCCACGAAAGAGCAAACTACCACTGTTTGAACCACAGGGCAGATTTAATTTAGGCACTAAGTCTTTATGTTTGGTGTGTCAATATACACATGAACTCAGCTAAAGGTAATGCAGATTATTGGCTGATAAAGGAAAATGTGCTCGGCGTATTAATTTCCATGGCCTAATTATGTTGTTAAGGCTGGTTGTTATGTTTTTTTTGTTGTTTTTTTCATGTGGAAAAGAAATTCAAACCCAGGAAGATATATCAATAACATGAGCTAATAATACAGACTCTGAAATATTTATTGGCTATACAGTAGCTCCATGGCTAAATAATGAAGGGAATATAGTCCCAAGAGTGCTGTTTGATGCTGACATATGGCTGCTAAGAAGGGTCGCGCAAATATACACAAATCAAATCCTCTACAAAAATTGTGTTGTCCCCCAAAAATAAATAGTTCACCTTTAAATACGTGCATAAATAACATCTTTTCAAATTAATTTAGGATCTCAGGGCTTTCAGAGACTTGGATTAAAGTGGACCAGCGATATGGAGCCATGTTTTTTCCCCCCAGTTGTTATTATGGGAGTTATGCAACACTATTTTGCTGTGAAGCTCCAGAAATGTTTTGTGGACAACAAAGCCCCACCTGACTTTCCATCATCACAGGGATTTGTTGGTGAGTTCATGGCTTAATATATCATGTTGTTTAAACAAATTTAACTTCCTGGAAGTTCCTGGATTTTTTTTTCGCTTTAAAATAAGATAACAAAGGACATTTTTTATGGCAAGCTATAATTTCTTGTTTGAAAAACTGTGTTTATTATATAAAAAAACATACACTTCACATTAAACATAATAAGGCACACCAAGGGCACACCCAAATAAAACACATGGCAAAAAAAGAAAGACTGAAGTGAACCCAAAGTGAAATGTCAAAAGGGGTAAAGTCACATTTATGAGCACAAAACAAAAACAAATATTCCTTTCCTACTCACAGCTTATTCAAATAATGCATGGCGTTATATTTGCATCAATATCACTCTTTTTTCTCTGTACTTTTTCAGAGAAGGCGAGAGCGACTGACATTTGGCAAACACTCCACCTTGGAACAGCTGTTCTCCATGATGCACCGCTGATAAAGGTGAAGTTATAAAAGTACCCTGGAACACTATATGCAGACGAAAACTGTCACTTAAAACACACTGAACTGAAATTGGTGTAAATTTCACATGTGAGGGTTGGTCCTTGTCTGCCTCATTTCTAATAGTTTGTTAGTTTACATTTGTTTACATTTGTTAGAAATCTTGATCTGTCTCCTGTGATCCATCAAATAAAATCCCAACTGTGACTATCTGCTGTTTGGTGCTGATCAGGTAGGGTACGAGGTGAGGTTTTTTAAATCAGCTTAACAGTGAGATGAACCTCGCGTCGAACCTCCATGAAGTCAACATTTACATTGTAATTTTGTTGGAATTTGAGACGCTGTTACCGTGTTGATTACAGCTCCTGAAAATGTCTTCTGCTTACTGTTTCTTCACTGCAACCTTCAACTCCCACTGTGCAGAGCGATGAATGACTGATGAAGCTTTTAAAATGAAATATGTTTGTTTTTGTTGTGGTTTTTTGAAGCAGAATCAGATACAGTTCATCTTTAAAAGTGAGGATCTTTCACGTCTTCATTTGGAATTTGTTGGCTTGGGGCACAGTGCCACAGACAAAGGAAGCACAAAGCTTTGAGAGACGGACATGCATTGTTGGTTTTCTCGTATAATTATTTGAACTGCAGTGGCGGTCTAACAGTGAACTCCCATGATCCCACACTATGATTTTGTTTAGCCATATAGAGCAAGCAACTATTTTTTATTGACAGTTTATCCTGTAAAGGCAGAGAACTTTTTTCCATTGCACAGCTGTCTCACATTTAGCGCAGCGTCTGGTGTTGACTTGAGGATAATTAACTGCAACAAGGAGTTTTTTTTCCCAATTGTCTCCATTCGTTTGTTGGTTTGTCATCCACATTACAGAAAAAAAACAATACTTAACAGATTTCCATTAAAACTTGGATGGAAGACGGGTCTTGGGCCAGAAGAGACCCCATTAGCTTTTGATGTGGATCCAGATAAAAAAGACTGGTCCAGGAATTTTGCCTCACTTTCGTTAACATTGCGAAATTGAGAAAATCAGACGTATTTTAGGTGGCTGGATTGAAATCAGTTTTATTTCATACTGGATTAGTTAAGCCTTGGCAGAGGTATGCTCTCTACTGAGTTCCATCCTAGTTTCCCATTGTTTTTACTGTCTATATTTACAATTTACCTAAAGGTTATTACATTATCCATTTCTGCACTTTATATTACTTACACCACACCTTCATCCTTGCCTCTTTTCTTTACCTGGAAGAAGAGAACAACCTGGTTAACGTTTGCTTTCCCTGTTTTAGTAATGAAGCAGTATAGGAGCGGGTCTGCAAGGCAGTTGAGGCTTGTGATAGCCATGCATATATCATCCATATAGAGGAGCCATTTAGAATTCCTACAATGCTCTACCGTTTTGAAGAGAAGCATTGTGAAGTTGATGGGCCCAAAGCAGAGAAAAATGCAAAGCAGAATGACTGTCAGCAGCTTCAAAATCCGTTTACGTTCCTGTTCCTCTGTGGCCTGGTTGGACTTCACCGCCACGCAGATCCTCCAGGTGGAAAACCCCACCAGGAGAAAGGGAACAACAAAGCCAATGAAGAAGCGCACCGCATAAACTCGAGTCACGATCTGTGGCGTTGGGTAGATGACATCGAAACACCTTGATAACTTCTCATCGTGCACTCCCTCCAAGGGCAGAGTGATGGTGTTGAAAATTAGCACAGTAACCCAAATGGCAATGCTGACCATTGCTGCGATGCCAACTTTTCCTTTCAAGAAAGTGTACTTAAATGGATGCACTACTGCCAAGTAGCGGTCAAGAGCGATGCAGCAGAGGAAAGCATCACAGGTGTGCAAATTAGCGTAGAAAATGTTGACAGATATCAGACAAACGTGGCGTCCATGGGTCCAAGCTTGGCGCCACAGGAAGTCCAGCCACAGAGAGAGGCCGACAGTTAAGGTCAGGTCACTCAGTGCCAAGTTGAATAGATAGACACCAAGTTCGTTCTTCTGTCTCATGTGCTGGCAGGCCACGAAGAGGGAGAAGATGTTGCACGGGATGGCTGTGATGATGACAGCCATGTAGAAAAACTGCAACGGCATCCTCATGGGTGGGTAGACAGCCACGTTGCACCATGACTGATTGGTTTCCAGGGTTAAGTTCTCCATTGTCATCGCTCGCTCCTTGGAAGAGAAACGAGGAAGGAAAGAACACAACAATGCATATAAATATATAAATATAAATATAAACGAGGGTTCTCCGCAGATTCAACTCATTAAAGGTCCAGTGTGTATGATCAAGCTGTTGTCACTACCAGCCTGTCAAATGCAACAGCCTGTTCAGTGGCCCAATGCCACAGGCATCGCCCTCGTGGCAATTATTATAGTGTATTAGTCTAAAGGCAGAGAAAGGTAGAGTCAGGGGTTGGCTGGGGTGGTAGAGGGAGTTATTCACAGTGGATCACAAGGATTTGTAAGGGTCTTATAACCTATTAAGTAACATTCATTACACAGATCTCAATACAAACTGCTACAAATGGCTTCCTGTTTAGCATTTTCTTGGGTCTCGACATTTGTCCCCTCCACCCAGGCAACTAAATTACAGTCCATTTGAAAAAAATCTGCTTTCAGCTCACTAACGGGGATTCCAGATAGGTAATCACACATTATGAATATTAACTCTGCTCTGCTTTTTTTGTGTATGTGTGATGACAAATGACATGAATGTAAATTTTTATCTGCCTAAATTCACAATGTAGTCTCATATGTATGATGTTGATTTTTTGTTTTGAATACACCAACTAGAGGTCGATTTCCCAACACATCCTGCTGGCGTGCATGTATTACCACACCGCAGCAATGTTGCAAAAGAAAAGTCTGAGTTGAGTGTCAACTGCAAACACCTTATTTACTCATGCAAAGTGCTGCATATGAAAAAAGAGCAAACAAAATTCAAATTCAACTCAAGCAAAAGTCTACTTACGGTTCATCAGGTTGTAATTCCACTCCAAATTCTGCACTTTAAATGCCTATTGATTAAAAGGATGTCATTAAAAAAAGAGGCAGAGGATTCATCCAGTTGTCGTCCACAGAGAGAGGAGTGCAGCGGCTGCCTCTTTTTTGTCCCTGACTACTATATCATCTAATGGGTGACAGGCCACGAAAGAGCAAACTACCACTGTTTGAACCACAGGGCAGATTTAATTTAGGCACTAAGTCTTTATGTTTGGTGTGTCAATATAGACATGAACTCAGCTAAAGGTAATGCAGATTATTGGCTGATAAAGGAAAATGTGCTTGGCGTATTATTTCCATTGCGTAATTATGTTGGTAAGGCTGGTTGTTATGTTTTTTTTGTTTGTTTTTTTTTCATGAGGAAAAGAAATTCAAACCCAGGATATATCAATATCAAGCTATAATTTCTTGTTTGAAAAACTGTTTATTGTATAAAAAAAACATACACTTCACATTAAACATAATAAGGCACACCAAGGGCACACCCAAATAAAACACATAAATGTTACTTAACTTGACTTTTGACTCGTTGGCAGCAACCTCAAAATAACATATTGGACAAAATAATTAATCCGACATGTAATAACAACATAACCAGTCAAAATTACGCTATAAATAGCAGCAGTTTATTGAGGCCTTAGTTAGAAATTAATTTCTATATAAAGCTATTGCTCTAGTAAAATACAAACGATGTAAAAAGTCAAGCTGTACAAAGACAACACTGAACAGATCTGAAATGTTCGAAGTCCTGGCTGCAGTTCGATAATTGTCCACTAGAGAGTCTCAGATATTCACGTTTCAGTTTGCTCCAGTTCACCTTCAATCAGCATTTGAAAGCATTTGACATTTTTGCAAACATGTAAGTCACATTTTCAATCTCACAGCATTATTAGAACATAAAATGGTAGTGCTGATGGTACTTATAGAAAGGAAGAAGTCATATTTGTTAAATGCAAACACACTCTCCTCATGGCTAAAAAAAAGAGACCGAAGTAAAACCAAAGTGTAAGGTCAAAAGGGGTAAAGTCACATTTATGAGCACAAAACAAAAACAAATATTCCTTTCCTACTCACAGCTTATTCAAATAATGCATGGCATTATATTTGCATCGATATCACTCTTTTTTCTCTGTACTTTTTCAGAGAAGGCGCCAGTCAAGAGAGCGACTGACATTTGGCAAACACTCCACCTTGGAACAGCTGTTCTCCATGATGCACCGCTGATAAAGGTGAAGTTATAAAAGTACCCTGGAACACTATATGCAGACGTAAACTGTCACTTAAAACATACTGAACTGAAATTGGTGTAAATTGCACATGTGAGGGTTGGTCCTTGTCTGCCTAATTTCTAATAGTTTGTTGGTTTACATTTGTTTACATTTGCTAGAAATCTTGATCTGTCTCCTGTGATCCATCAAATAAAATCCCAACTGTGACTATCTGCTGTTTGGTGCTGATCAGGCAGGGTACGGGGTGAGGTTTTTTAAATCAGCTTAACAGTGAGATGAACCTCGCGTCGAACCTCCGTAAAGTCAACATTTACATTGTAAGTTTGTTGTCATTTAAAACGCTGTTACCGTGTTGATTACAGCTCCTGAAAATGTCTTCTGCTTACTGTTTCTTCACTGCAACCTTCAACTCCCACTGTGCAGAGCGATGAATGACTGATGAAGCTTTTAAAATGAAATATATTTGTTTTTTGTTTTGGTTTTTTGAAGCAGAATCAGATACAGTTCATCGTTAAAAATGAGGATCTTTCACGTCTTCATTTGGAATTTGTTGGCTTGGGGCAGAGTGCCACAGACAAAGGAAGCAAAAAGCTTTGAGAGACAGACTTGCATTGTTGGTTTTCTCGTATAATTATTTGAACTGCAGTGGTGGTCTAACAGTGAACTCCCATGATCCCACACTATGATTTTGTTTAGCCATATAGAGCAAGCAACTATTTTTTATTGACAGTTTATCCTGTAAAGGCAGAGAACTTTTTCCATTGCACAGCTGTCTCACATTTAGCGCAGCGTCTGGTGTTGACTTGAGGATAATTAACTGCAACAAGGAGTTTTTTTTCCCAATTGTCTCCATTCGTTTGTTGGTTTGTCATCCACATTACAGAAAAAAACAGCACTTAACAGATTTCCATTAAAACCTCGGATGGAGGATGGTCCTTGGGCCAGAAGAGACCCCATTAGCTTTTGGTGTGGATCCAGATGAAAGGGACTGTTCCAGGAATTTTGTCTCACTTTCATTTACATTGCGAGATTGAGAAAATCCGACATATTTTAGGTGGCTGGATTGAAATCAGTTTTATTTTATACTGGATTAGTTAAGCCTTGGCAGAGGTATGCTCTCTACTGAGTTCCATCCTAGTTTTCCATTGTTTTTACTGTCTATATTTACAATTTACCTAAAGGTTATTACATTATCCATTTCTGCACTTTATATTACTTACACCACACCTTCATCCTTGCCTCTTTTCTTTACCTGGAAGAGGAGAACAACCTGGCTAACGTTTGCTTTCCCTGTTTCAGTAATGAAGCAGTATAGGAGTGGGTCCGCAAGGCAGTTGAGGCTTGTGATAGCCATGCATATATCATCTGTATAGTAGAGCCATTTGGCATTCCTACAATCCTCTACCATTGTGTGGAGAAGCATTGTGACGTTGATGGGCCCAAAGCAGAGAAAAATGCAAAGCAGAATGACTGTCAGCAGCTTCAAAATCCGTTTACGTTCCTGTTCCTCTGTGGCCTGGTTGGACTTCACTGCCACGCAGATCCTCCAGGTGGAAAACCCCACCAGGAGAAAGGGAACAACAAAGCCAGCGAAGAAGCGCACCGCATAAACTCGAGTCACGTTCTGTGGCGTTGGGTAGATGACATCGAAACACCTTGATAACTTCTCATTGTACACTCCCTCCAAGGGCAGAGTGATGGTGTTGAAAATTAGCACAGTAACCCAAATGGCAACGCTGACCATTGCTGCGATGCCAACTTTTCCCTTTAAGAAAGTGTACTTAAATGGATGAACTACTGCCAGGTAGCGGTCAAGAGCGATGCAGCCGAGGAAAGCATCACAGGTGTAAAAGTTAATGTAGAGGATGTTGACGGATATCAGACAAACGTGGCGTCCATGGGTCCAAGCTTGGCGCCACAGGAAGTCCAGCCACAGAGAGAGGCCGACAGTTAAGGTCAGGTCACTCAGGGCCAAGTTGAATAGATACACACCAAGCTTGTTCTTCTGTCTCATGTGCTGGCAGGCCACGAAGAGGGAGAAGATATTGCATGAGATGGCTGTGATGATGACAGCCATGTAGAAAAACTGCAACGGCATCCTCATGGGTGGGTAGACAGCCGCGTTGCACCATGACTGATCGGTTTCCAGGGTTAAGTTCTCCATTGTCATCGCTCGCTCCTTGGAAGAGAAACGAGGAAGGAAAGAACACAACAATGCATATAAATATATAAATATGAATTTAAATGAGGGTTCTCCGCAGATTCAACTCATTAAAGGTCCAGTGTGTACGATCAAGCTGTTGTCACTACCAGCCTGTCAAATGCAATAGCCTGCTCAGTGGCCCAATGCCACAGGTATCGTCCTAGTGGTAATTATTATAGTGTATTAGTCTAAAGGCAGAGAAAGGTAGAGTCAGGGGTTGGCTCGGGTGGTAGAGGGAGTCATTCACAGTGGATCACAAGGATTTATTAGGGCCTTATAACCTATTAAGTAACATTTAATTACACAGACCTCAATGCAAACTGCTACAAATGGCTTCCTGTTGAGCATTTTCTTGGGTCTCGACATTTGTCCCCACCACCCAGGCAACTGAATTACAGTCCATTTGAAAAAAAATCTGCTTTCAGCTCACTAACGGGGATTCCAGATAGGTAATCACACATTATGAATATTAACTCTGCTCTGCTTTTTTTGTGTATGTGTGTTGACAAATTACATGAATGTACATTTCTAACTGCCTAAATTCACAATGTAGTCTCATATGTATGATGTTGAATTTTTGTTTTGAATACACCAACTAAAGGTTGATTTCCCAACACATCTTGCTGGCGTGCATGTATTACCACACCGCAGCAATGTTGCAAAACAAAAGTCTGAGTTGAGTGTCAACTGCAAACGCCTTATTTACTCAAATTCAAATTCAACTCAAGCAAAGGTCTACTTATGGTTCATCCGGTTGTAGTTCCACTCCAAATTCTGCCCTTTGAATGCCTAGTGATCAAAAGGATATCATTAAAAAAAGAGGCAGAGGATTCATCCAGTTGTCGTCCACAGAGAGAGGAGTGCAGCGGCTGCCTCTTTGTTGTCCCTGGCTACTATATCATCTAATGGGTGACAGGCCACGAAAGAGCAAACTACCACTGTTTGAACCACAGGGCAGATTTAATTTAGGCACTAAGTCTTTATGTTTGGTGTGTCAATATACACATGAACTCAGCTAAAGGTAATGCAGATTATTGGCTGATAAAGGAAAATGTGCTCGGCGTATTAATTTCCATGGCATCATTATGTTGTTAAGGCTGGTTGTTATGTTTTTTTTGTTGTTTTTTTCATGTGGAAAAGAAATTCAAACCCAGGAAGATATATCAATAACATGAGCTAATAATACAAACTCTGAAATATTCATTGGCTATACAGTAGCTCCATGGCTAAATAATAAAGGGAATATAGTCCCAAGAGTGCTGTTTGATGCTGACATATGGCTGCTGAGAAGGGTCGCGCAAATATAAACAAATCAAAACCTTCACAAAAATTGTGTTGTCCTTTAAACAGAGATTTTTCTCATCTGATTACACTTTTGTCCCCAAAAATACATAGTTCACCTTTATATACGTGCATAACTAACATCTTTTCAAATTAATTTAGGATCTCAGGGCTTTCAGAGACTTGGATTAAAGTGGACCAGCGATATGGAGCCATGTTTTTTCCCCCAGTTGTTATTATAGGTGTTATGCAACACTGTTTTGCTGTGAAGCTCCCGAAATGTCAAAGAAACAAAGCCCCATCTGACTTTCCATCATCGCGGGGATTTGTGAGTTCATGGCTTAATATATCATGTTGTTTAAACAAATCTAACCTCCTGGAAGTTCCTGGATTTTTTTTCGCTTTAAAATTAGATAACAGAGGACATTTTTTATGGCAAACTATAATTTCATGTTTGAAAAACTGTTTATTGTATAAAAAAACATACACTTCACATTAAACATAATAAGGCACACCAAGGGCACACCCAAATAAAACACATAAATGTTACTTGACTTGACTTTTGACTGGTTGGCAGCAACCTCAAAATAACATATTGGACCAAATAATTAGTCCGACATGTAATAACAACATAAGCAGTCAAAATTACACTATAAGAAACAGCAGTTTATCGAGGCCTTAGTTATAAATGAATTTCTATATAAAGTTATTGCTCTAATAAAATACAAACGATGTAAAAAGTCAAGCTGTACAAAGACAATAATTGTCCACTAGAGAGTCTCAGATATCCACGTTTCAGTTTGCTCCAGTTCACCTTCAATCAGCATTTGACATTTTTGCAAACATGTAAGTCACATTTTCAAATTCACAGCATTATTAGAACATAAAATGGTTGTGCTGATGGTATTTATAGAAAGGAAGAAGTCATATTTGACTGTTAAATGCAAACACACTCTCCTCATGGCAAAAAAAAGAGACTGAAGTGAAACCAAAGTGTAATGTCAAAAGGGGTAAAGTCACATTTATGAACACAAAACAAAAACAAATATTCCTTTCCTACTCACAGCTTATTCAAATAATGCATAGCATTATATTTGCATCGATATCACTCTTTTTTTTGTACTTTTTTCAGAGAAGGCGCCAGTCAAGAGAGCGACTGACCTTTGGCAAACACTCCACCTTGGAACAGCTGTTTTCCATGATGCACTGCTGATAAAGGTGAAGTTCTAAAAGTACCCTGGAACACTATATGCAGACATAAACTGTCACTTAAAACATACTGAACTGAAATTAGCGTAAATTGCACATGTGAGGGTTGGTCCTTGTCATTTGGAATTTGTTGGCTTGGGGCAGAGTGCCACAGACAAAGGAAGCACAAAGCTTTGAGAGACGGACATGCATTGTTGGTTTTCTCGTATAATTATTTGAACTGCAGTGGCGGTCTAACAGTGAACTCCCATGATCCTACACTAAAAGTTTGTTTAGCCATATAGGGCAAGCAACTATTTTTTATAGACAGTTTATCCTACAATGGCAGAGAACTTTTTCCATTGCACAGCTGTCTAACATTTAGCGCAGTGTCTGGTGCTGTCTTGAGGATAACTAACTGCACCAAGGAGTTTTTTTTTTCCAATTGTCTCCATTCATTTGTTGGTTTGTCATCCACATTACAGAAAAAAACAATACTTAACAGATTTCCATTTAAAGTCGGATGGAGGACGGGTCTTAGGGCAGAAGAGACCCCATTAGCTTTTGATGTGGATCCAGATTAAAGGGAGTGGTCCAGGAATTTTGTCTAACTTTCGTTAACATTGCGAGATTGTTTTTTTTTTTTCATTCTCGTTAATTTCTCAGGGGATGATGCATTGATTGTGCTGAAAAAAATCAGATATATTTTAGGTGGCTGGATTGAAATCAGTTTTATTTTATACTGGATTAGTTAAGCCTTGGCAGAGGTATGCTCTCTACTGAGTTCCATCCTAGTTTTCCATTGTTTTTACTGTCTATATTTACAATTTACCTAAAGGTTATTACATTATCCAGTTCTGCACTTTATATTACTTACACCGAACCTTCATCCTTGCCTCTTTTCTTTACCTGGAAGAAGAGAACAACCTGGTTAACGTTTGCTTTCCCTGTTTCAGTAATAAAGCAGTATAGGAGTGGGTCCACAAGGCAGTTGAGGCTTGTGATAGCCATGGATACATCATCTGTATAGTAGAGCCATTTGGCATTCCTACAATCCTTTACCATTGTGTGGAGAAGCATTGTGACGTTGATGGGCCCGAAGCAGAGAAAAATGCAAAGCAGAATGACTGTCAGCAGCTTCAAGATCCGTTTACGTTCCTGTTCCTCTGTGGCCTGGTTGGACTTCACCACCGTGCAGATCCTCCAGGTGGAAAACCCCACCAGGAAAAAGGGAACAACAAAACCAATGAAGAAGCGTACCATACAAACTTGAGTCACGATCTCTGGCGCTGGGTAGATGACATCGAAACACCTTGATAACTTCTCATTGTGCACTCCCTCCAAGGGCACAATGATGGTGTTGAAAAGTAACACAGTAACCCAAATGGCAACGCTGACCATTGCTGCGATGCCAACTTTTCCCTTCAAGAAAGTGTACTTAAATGGATGAACTACTGCCAGGTAGCGGTCAAGAGCGATGCAGCAGAGGAAAGCATCACAGGTGTACAAGTTAATGTAGAGGATGTTGACAGATATCAGACAAACGTAGTGTCCATGGGTCCAAGCTTGGTGCCACAGGAAATCCAGCCACAGAGAGAGGCCGACAGCAAAGGTCAGGTCACTCAGGGCCAAGTTGAATAGATACACACCAAGCTCGTTCTTCTGTCTCATGTGCTGGCAGGCCACGAAGAGGGAGAAGATATTGCACGGGATGGCTGTGATGATGACAGCCATGAAAAAAAACTGCAACGGCGTCCTCATGGGTGGGTAGACAGCCACGTTGCACCATGACTGATCGGTTTCCAAGGTTACGTTTTCCATAGCCATCATCCACTCGCTCCTTGGAAGAGCAACGAGGAAAGAACAGAAAGAACACAACAATGCATGTAAATACTTTAAAATCACAGGGGTTCTCCGCAGATTCAATACATTAAAGGTCCAGTATGTACGAACAAGCTGTTGTCACTACCAGCCTGTCAAACGCAGCAGCCTGTTCAGTGGCCCAATGCCACAGGTATCGTCCTAGTGGTAATTATTGAGGTGCCGCGCTAGTGTATTAGTCTAAAGGCAGAGAAAGGTAGAGTCAGGGGGTGGCTGGGGTGGTAGAGGGAGTCATTCACAGTGGATCACAAGGTTTTATCAGGGCCTTATAACCTATTAAGTAACATTCATTACACAGACCTCAATACAAATTGCTACAGATGGCTTCCTGTTGAGCATTTTCTTGGGCCTCAAGATTTGTCCCCACCATCCAGGCAACTAAATTTCAGTACAATTGAAAAAAAAAAATCTGCTTTCAGCTCACTAACGGGGATTCCAGATAGGTAATCACACATTATGAATGTTCAATCTGATCTAATATTTCTTTTTGCCTGGACAAATTACATGAATGTACATCTCTAACTGCCTAAATTCACAATGTAGTCTCATAGGTATGATGTTGCATTTTTGTTTGAATACACCAACTAGAGGTCGATTTCCCAACACATCCTGCTAGTGTGCATGTTATTACCACATCGCAGCCATGTTGCAAAAAAACAGTCTGAGTCTGAGTTGAGTGTCAACTGCAAACGCCTTATTTACTCAAATTCAAATTCAGCTCATGCAAAGGTCTACTTACGGTTCATCCGGTTGTAGTTTCAATCCAAATTCTGCCCTCAAAATGCCTAATGATTGTAATGAAATCATTAAAAACAGAGGCAGAGGATTCATCCAGTTGTCGTCCACAGAGAGAGGAGTGCAGCAGCTGCCTCTTTGTTGTCCCTGACTACTATATCATCTAATGGGTGACAGGCCATGAAAGAGCAAACTACCACTGTTTGAACCACAGGGCAGATTTAATTTAGGCACTAAGTCTTTATGTTTGGTGTGTCAATATAGACATGAACTCAGCTAAAGGTAATGCAGATTATTGCCTGATACAAGAAAATGTGCTTGGCGTATTAATTTCCATGGCGTAATTATGTTGTTCAGGCTGGTTGCTGTGTTTTTTAATTATTTTTTTTCATGTGTGTTCCTGAAGGATAGGTACACATGTCAAAGTTAATATGAGACCTCAAGCAAAGTTAGACAAATAAAGTTTGTCTTTTTTTGTAAGAAATGTCCTGTTGACGTTTTAGGTAAACAAATGAAGGTAATGAGACAAACCACAATAATTGCCTCCGAAGTTTTAAAGGAGTGGAAGTAACAGAAAATACAAATTCTCAAGTACAAGTATCTCATGAATTGTGCTTAGGTACATGTGCCAAGTTACACTCCATAACAGATAATAACATATGGGCAACATTCACTTTTACCAAAGTAATATTTCAACATAATATCGTTACTTTTACATATGATATTTTCAGTGCTGCAGATAAACTTAAAACCAACCTTCTGTTCAGCTTAAAAAAAGAAACAGTCTTATGAGGAAACAAATTTAATCGTGATCTTGTTTGCACACCGTGGTCAACCACTGCTCCTTACAGTAATAAAATAGATGATTTGTCCAATAAACAGTCAAGATAAGATTTTTTGAATTATTTTTCTCATCATTTTTACGAGAACATTTTTTATTGGTATTCCTTTTTAAGGCTGCATGTTTCCCCAACGACCTTCATAAATGAGTTTGTGCAGTCTGTATATAGCCTGAGAGGTGAAACCCATGGCAAAAAAAGGTTTCAAAGCACATCCTGATGATTTTATCTAAAAACAGAAGTCTGAAAAGTGAAGTGACATTCCTCCCCTACCTCAAAGCTGAAATTAACAACATAAAAATATCAGTAATAAATGTGTCAGTTAATAAAACAATCATTACTGTTTCCAACTTTGGTATTATCTCCTCAGTCTCGAACAGTGTTTTCCATTTGATTTGCCAATAAAACATAAACAATAAGCTTTCAGGAAACTGACGGAATTCCTGAGGAGCGCGTTGTCGAATTCCTCCCCGCAAGAACTCCTCTACATTTGTCCACAACTTTCCCAATCTCTCTCTTAGCACTCTCACTTATCAAACAGTATATTATCGGATCCAGTGTGCTGTTTATGGTGGTTGTGGCGACTGTTACCAGGTACGGATCTCTGAGCCATACGGCCCAGTCGCAGGCCCTGGGCTCCAGTATGGCCCTGAGCAGCTGTACTAACTGGTAGGGCACAAAGGCGACTATGTAGGTGAGAAGAAGGAAAAACAACAGCCATCCCACTTTCCTGCGCTCTGCCTGCAGGATGGAGGGGCTCTGTCGGAGCGACTGCATGATCTGCTGAAAACAAAAGGTCATGATGAAGATAGGGACCAAGAATCCCAGGGTGACTCGTGTAAGGGTGAGATTGGCATCTTCATCTGTCATGGGCATGCGCTCCTCACACAAGTTTCTCGAGGAGAAAGCTTGCAGTGCCCCCGTGTGGTCAAGCAAGATAACGTGGATGGCAATCTCCAGAGTCCAAACAGCAATACTCACAACTGCTGCAGTCTGCACCTCTCTGACCCAGTGAAAGTGGAGAGGATAGACCACAGCCAGGTAGCGATCAACGGAGATGCAGCAAAGGAGGCCCGAGCCGATGTAAAAGCTGTTGTACATGATCACAGCCACTAAACTGCAGAGACTGCTGCCCACATGCTTTTCCTGGGCCAGCTCGATCCACACAGGCAGAGTGATGGTGTAGAGCAGGTCAGAGATGGACAAGTTGATGAGGTAGACTGCCGTGTTGTTTCCATTTCTCATCAGCATCCAGGCGACATACAAAGACAGGCAGTTAGCCGGAAAGCCCACGATGAAAAAAAGGGAATAAACGGCAGGATACATGCGCTTTTCCACCGAAGAATCCACAGTGCAGTTGTAAGTCAGGTTTAGAGCTGCCTCCATCCTCACGTTACGATGACCAAACCTAGAGTGTGATAAGTAAAGTACAGGCGCACTGTCTACCTGAGATAAGCGCTGAAATGCAAATGGTCTCCTAGTCATGTTAAAAATAAATACAGCATCCAATGCTTTCATTGTGGCTGTCATCTTATATACAAAATAAAATGGAACATGATACTGTGAACAGCTACTAAGCTGAAAACAGGTGATGGTTTGGTGCCTCGTTTTGTGGCACTGCTGTGTCTAGGAGTTCACGTGAGTTGTCAGCTGTTCTGTCATGTTGCTTTAAATATTTGTTTGGTCCAATGAGTGAAAATGAACTAACATGTCATACAAAAGACTCACATGTGTACAATGTTGCATGAATATGTCAGGATTAACAATAGAATATTAGTCATAGGGGTCATAGGGGTCATTTTTCTGTAAGTTGATTTATTTTTTCCTTTGATTTTTTTCAGTGTGGTTTGCTGATCGTACTTTTACCCTGTGATCCCTGGGCCTGTTTTGGGCTGTTACTCCTATAATAGCATGCAGGTGCAGGGTACGGTTCCAGTGTTTCTGCTGTTAATTTTGAAAGAAAACATCAGAGAAGAAAACAAAATAAACTGCAATCAATCATCTGATCCACCTGGCCTGCCTTGCCAGAGCCAAGAGTCACTGTTTATTTTCTTTTGTTTTTACTGCTTCGAGAGTTGACAGGAGATGGAGTTTCATGTATCAGACCTAGTTCAACCGGCTCACCTGCTGTGTATCTTGAGCCATTGGTTTTATGCTGTTTTAATCAACACACCTCAGTTGATCCTCAACAGTCCGAATAACTTTTTGTTCTGGTCATTTAAGAAAAGGATCTGGCTACTTCTTCCACCAAAGCAAAGCTGATGATGACTGGTTAGTCTGCATAAAGGGCTTTCCAGGAAATGCATATATTTGCATGTTGTATGACCAGTGTGGTGCAGAGGAGAAATACTTTTACTTCAGTGTGATCTGATCCGGAGGGAAGTCAGCCACAGGCGGCTTGCCAAAATACAGTGAGTATCTGTTGAGCTGTTTACATTACAAGAAAACACAGTTGACACTGAGGAAGAGTTCAGTTGGAGGACTCTTTTTTTTCTCTCCATGGGACCATTCCATCGTATCCAGGAAGCACAGGACCAAATAAAGACATGGTGGACGTGCTAGAGATTCAATGTCATGGCCAAAAAATTATAAAATCATATAGCCCTTGACCTGTCCTACATTCCCCCTCTGCTAAGTGTCTGAAATAATAATTTCTAGAGAGTCTGAATGTAGAAAACCGCGAAATATCCATCGTATCCAGGAAGCACAGGACCAAATAAAGACATGGGGGACGTGATGGAGATTCAATGTCATGGCCAAAAAATTATAAAATCATTTAGCCCTTGACCTGTCCTACATTCCCCCTCTGCTAAGTGTCTGAAATAGTAATTTCTAGAGAGTCTGAATGTAGAAAACCACGAAATATCCTGGAAACAGAGTTTATTTAATGTTGATTGTAGCCGTGGTCTACATCACATTTCAATGGTCATGTCATTCTCTTGTGCTATTAATAACATTGTCCAACTTGCCGGATGGGCCGCTTAAAACATACCGAAATAAACGCAGCAAAGGCAGAGATATATTTTTTTCAACCTAGCGCATCCATTACCCATAATGCAACTTAACCAACAACACAATAGTCTGAGATTGGGTTGTGTAACTATCACGACTGGGTGACGACAATTGTATGGACTCAAAAGCACGATTTGACACAGAGTTTAGATAAAGTAATAAGTTTTTTATTTAATCAGTTTCGGTACAGTGGAGGTCAGTCAGCAAAGGCAAACAAATCCGGCAGGGGTTAGGCAGAGACAGGGTTGAAGAAAAACGGGCAGGAGTCAAAAAAACCCAAAAAACTCACTCACTGGGAACACGGCTGGAACACTAAGTACAGAGGCAGGGGAAACACAGGGATTATATACAGAGGGAAGAGGTAATAGGGAACAGGTGAAAGGAAACCGGGGCGGGGGAAGACAATCACGGTGAAGAGAGAACCCAGAAGGGCAGGGAGAGGGGATCTGAAATGACAGGAGAGGTAAAAAATACAAAATAAGAAAGTAGAAAATCTAGAAATCTGGAAATCTATAACACGGAGCGAGACATGGCAATAACGCTGCTACTGCTAATATAGCTTCAGTCAGAGCTGAGGAGGTTGGGCCACAGAGGTCTGGTAAGCTCACTTTTTAAAATTATAGCATGCAGCCTGAACCCACGGTGTAAACCCACTGTGATGTCACTCACTGGTGTTGTGGACTATGGTTTGAAAGCCTAGAGGTTGTCATTGCAGATGCCGACAGTGCGCAGCTGGGGAGGATATCCTTTTTGGATCCAACTCAGGCAATCAAGGATAATCAATTGTCACTGACGAGGGTAGCCACACCCTAAAGCATATCCTGCTTTATCATTTATTTGACTCTAAATAAAAT
Source organism: Diplodus puntazzo (assembly GCA_963678695.2). Lineage (NCBI taxonomy): Eukaryota > Metazoa > Chordata > Actinopteri > Spariformes > Sparidae > Diplodus > Diplodus puntazzo. The sequence continues at coordinate 10,405,605 of OZ023175.1, forward strand.
CACAAAATGAACATGAATTTCAAAGAAGAAGTAAAACCAAGCTTACATTCAATGAGATTTCTTATTGAAACCAGCAGTTAGAAAGAATACAGGGCGAGGCACTTCTGTACTGGCTTCACTTTTAAAACTCAGAAGCTCTTTCCATGTTTTATACAGTCGGTGGCCTCAACCAAATCTGCTTCATGTGACATCAGTAGAGGTAAATTACAAGCAGCACCCCCTGGTGCCACGTTGGCTTGATACTTCTTTTTTCCTCAATTTAAAGCACACTTAACTGAGATCTTTGATGTGTCAAACTGGAGCCCTTCCCAGTAAAAATATAAGTCTGTTTTTCCCTAATATTATTGGACTTTCTGCAATGTTCCCATAGCTCTGAGCTTCAGGAGTTGATATTTAAGTTCTGGGAACACAGGAACATCTGTAAAAACTATCTGTGGGCCGACATCAAGGCACAAGATGATTTATAGCCTAGTTCAGGAGAGTAGTTCAGCCTTGACCCGCGGCATCTACCAGACCACATGTTTCGTGCAGTGAGGACTTATTGCCAACATTTTGAGTGAACTCATTCTTACTTCCAAATAAAGCAACAGGGAGAATCTGTTTATCGTCTTGTCTTGTTTACAACCTGTCTATCTGACAGCTGCGGTGGCGATGACATTGTGTTCCTTGATCTTAGCATTTAATTTAGACAAAAATATTAGCATAACCGTGAAAAGACAATAATGAATCAAATGCAATACACCGACAATAATAAGTAATAAGTAATAATAAGTAATACTTGAATCGTTGCGTCAGAGGGATAAAAAGATACGAAAGGCTTTTTCTGATGTAAATGTGCACTTCTTTAATAAACACGTGTCATAAACAAGAAGAAATTCCAACTTGACTTATTGTGGAAAGACACAAAGCTGTAAGTTTATTTGCGGGTTAGCAAAAGAAGACTTGGACTTCTGCATTAATGCCACTCCGATAAATTGATTATAGATTAAGTTCCACAGTTGATACACAAAGGTTATTTGAGCAACAGTAACGTTGTGTTAACACCGTAAAGAGACATTCCTATGATTTTGTGAGCTATTACGCTTCAGGCTACTGTGTATTTGAATAATACATGAACCGACAAAAACAGCAACGTGCACAAGCATGCAAATGTAGGTACAGTATATAAATAGCAGGTGGACATTTGTTTAGCATTGGAATATCACAAAGCGGTCACAATGACACCACATAAATGAACAGAAAAACAGATTCAGTCACATAAGACATGTGCACAGTAAAAATCTTACACGGCTCACATTACACATTACATCCCACAGTGTTAAGACCGTCAAGGGACACAGAGCGTGTTTCTGTCTCTCTTGTCCATTATTTCCATTATCGTAATTTGTACCCATTACCTCTGCAAAATAAAAAACACATTGTGGTATTGCAGTGACGTGATGTAACATGTTCCTATTGCTGTTGCTTTATCAGAAATGCTTTCATATGCTACTTAACAGACTAAGTGCTAAAATGGCGGATACAGAAATTTGAGTCTAATATCCTTGGAAGTTGGAGCAGATGTGATAGAATACACAGTGTCAAATGGATCTAATCCTTGGCGTTCATTTCCTTTGCTCTGTTGACTAAACAGGCGTTGATTTGTGATCATCATCTGCGATCATATCGCACCTTCCCGCTCTGCAACTTTCCTTTCCTTTCCTTCTTTCCTGAAATCAGGCAAGTCCACACAAAAACCTAAATTGTCATCAGGCCAAGTCATCTAAACTGACAGTTGTTAATCCGTGGGAAAAGAGCCCATCAAAAAAAGATGCCTTGGCAGCATACAGCTGTGCTTTCGCCTTTGCGCCACTGGCCTCTTGGCCATTGATAGAGAGAAACTATTGCATTTACCCAAATACTGTATTTGGGTACTGTACTGTTCAGTAAAAATTCAAGATACTTTACTTTTCTTTACTCCACTTCAGTTCCACTCACATCCCAGGGGTAAATATCGTACTTTCTACGACTCTTCATTTGTCTGCTTACGATATACATATTGTTACGGTATACATACAAATTCTCTCGAATGCATTCCTATTTTATACAGTCGGGACTAAAACGACGACAACGCTTATAGCAGCTTTAAGATTTGACTTTGACTCACTAGACAAGGACACTAAAACCATCCGATGATCTTATAGAATATCATGCACTGATGTAGCTCAAACATTATACAGAGTAACTCAGCTCTCTGAGCTCTATAACAGTAACATGCAACATACACATGCAGCTTTAATATTGATCCAAAAATGCCAGATATAATAGGAAAACACTGACACGCTGACTGACTACTTTTACTTTTCACAAGTACATTTAGCTGATTTTATCTTCAAACTTTCTCTTGAGTAAGGTTTTGAATGCAGGGCTTTTACTTCTATTGGCGTATGTTTTATAATGAGTTATTAAAGAAAGGATATGAATACTCCTTCCACCACTGCTCTTAGTTAAAACTCTTGGTTATGTTCAACCCACATCAAACAATCATACTACGATCATATTTAGCAAGATCTGATGGGCAACTGTCAAAGGGGTATAACATGCTTCTAGCCAAGTAAACATACCATCGTCTTGGCTTCTTCAGCTTTTTTGCAAACAGTGGTTAAAACACAAAATGAAACCCATATACTCAGAAGACAAAAACATAATGGTTAAAACTTCACATATGTGAATAATAAAAGTCCAGGTCATTATGTTGAAAGTGTGTAACAAAAACAAAAACCGTGACTTCTGAAAAAAGTCAAATTTTTGCATATCAGCTTGAGAAATTCACCAGTTTAAAGCTTCTCGAAACGCTTGTGCGTGTGGAGGCTGTGTTGAAAGACGACACATGTCGCTGCTGACTGAAGACTTCCTGAGCTTTTTTCCGGAAGTTCTTCCCTACAATGACGTAGAGGAGGGGGTTGAGAACACTGTTGAAGTAGCCTAAGTAGACAAAGATTTGGGTGCAGGTGTCCAACACCTCTTCGTTTATCCCAGAGAGTCCTGAATGTGTCAGAAATTCTACTATTCTTATCACGTGAAATGGCAACCAGCAGATCACGAAAGCTAGGAGAACCGCAAGCACCAGAGTGGTGGCCTTGTGCTCAACATTCTGGCTGTTTGACCCCTCCATTAACCGGTTTTGCAGAGCTTTGATTATTTTGAAAGTGCAGAATGAAATAATGAAAATGGGGATGATGAAGCTGAACAAAATAAACAAACCCTTAAACAGAAAATATCGTGGACGGTCATAATTAAGAAAGCAAAAAGTACGATTACATTTAGTTCCCACGTCCCTGTAAACGAGTTCGGGGACACCCGCGAGCAAGCCGAAACCCCACACCATCAGACAGCCCAGTCTGGCATACTTTGGCCTACGCATTCTGTTATGGGACATCGTATGCACCAGTGCCACATAGCGATCCATGCTCACTAGAACTAGGAAGTAGATGCTGCAGAAGACGTTCATGTTGATGCCCAGGGTGACCAATCGGCACAGGACCCGACCAAAAACCCAGTTGTATCTTTTGGATAAGTTGACAGCCCAGAAGGGCAAACAAGCCAATAGGACGAGGTCAGCAGCAGCCAGGCTGCTCAAGTAGATCTCGGGCACGGTGCAGGCCTTCTTGCGGAGGAAGAAAACCATCAAGACAAACACATTAAACACGATCCCCAGCGCAGTGAAGACCAGGATACACACTGGCACCACATTGACAACCCAAGCCGCAGTTTCTACATGATGTGCACAGTCAGATCCATTTGTGCTGTTTAGGCCTTCACCTGTTGCCATAGTGCTAATGGTAGCGGGGACACTGCGGAGAGACAGAGGACAGCAAACAAGACAAAACATTAAAACAAAGACAATTTTGACACCATAACAGAAAATGTTGAGTAATATTGAATTCGGAGTAATGCTGAACATTCTGATACAGTAATGTTTCCCCAATTTAATGCAGTTTCCTCTGAGGTTTTCTGCAGATACAAAAGGGTGGCAAATTTCAGCCCGTATATGAGTCAGTTTTATGACAATCGTGTCTGGTACACCACTGTGATAGCTCTTCAAACTAGATTAGCACTCAGTAGAGCACATAACTGGCCAAGGCCTAATTCAGTGTCAAACTGTCACTCTGATTTTTAAACCACCCATGATGGCTTAAACATAAATGAAACTCACCAGAGCTAGGATCCTTTTGTCAAGAACCATGGTTTTGTTGTGATTTTTTAGTAATTTACCTTTTTCTTTTACATTAAAGAATGCTAAATACAGGTTTGAGAAAACACACATACCCATCACACTGCACAGTATGACTCTGAGTCATGCATTGGGTTGCGTAGGTAAAAAAAACAAAAACAAAAAAAAAGCAGAAAAGATAAAGGAGAAAAAAAATCCTATTACTGTATTTCAGAGGTCATCGGTGTAAAAAATTTATTGTGCAAGCAATTACAAAGGTTAGACAAATACCAGAAAATGCCAAAGAAATAAGGCAAATAATATCAACCCATCATAGGTTGCAGCTTCCTTAAAGTGAAACTCTTGCCAAAATGCAACACAGCTTTTTTTGATGCACCAATTGCAGAGAGTGAGCGCTGGATGGCGCAAAGACTCATGGGAGCGAAGTATTTCTCTTGTTAATATCTAAAAACAGTAATTCATGGGCTGTGTTTTGTTGTAATTTTTTAGTAATTTACCTTTTTCTTTACAGTAAAGGATGTCAAATACAGGTTTTAGAAACCACACATACCCATCATACTGCATCGTATGACGCATTGGGTTGCGTAGAAAAAAAAAAAACAGAAAGAAAAATGAGAAAAAAACTCCTATTACTGTATTTCAGAGGGCATCAGTGCAAAAACAACTGCAATTACAAAAGGTTAGAATAATATCAGAGCATCATATGTTGCAGCTTCCTTAACAGTGAGCGAAGAAAGACACCATTCACTTGAATTTCCTGCTGGCCTTGGGCGCTAAAGCACTGACCGTGAGCCACAGAGTTGATGACAAGAAAGTTCCTCTTTTGTATGGATGAGCTTTTGAATTTGTTTGAATTTGTTCAGCACCATAGACAATATTCACATCTGAGGTTCTGCATTCATGGTGATGAATAATAGATAAATAGTAATATTTAATTTAACCTGTTACATGTATAAGTACATTTATGCAACAGCAGAACATGAATAAACTTTTGGGGGAATTTCTGTTTCTTTCCAACACTCAAAGCTCTCTCTGACATCTGTTACTGAAGGTGCCAAAAACATCAATAGTTGCTGGAAAAGAAGAAGCCGCGGCAACACTGCAGCCTTTATTTTCTTTCACTTGCATGCATATGCAACAGTTGGACTTGTTGGCTCGTGTGATACTATTATAGCACTTAAGCCGACTATGTCTTTAACGTTTACTGCATCCATGCGTTCACTACAGTGTTAAATCAACTTCAAATTAAGTGCATTCATGAGATCAAACAGTACAACAGTTATTGTAATACTGGTCATAACGATCTCCGTGTCTATCTTAAACAAACATGCGATCAAGCAGATCAACATCTAGAACTAAACATGTTGAAGCAACACTGAGCTGATGGTGAGATGCTGGCATGATCGAAAGAAACTAGAATCAAGAGAAACGTTTTTTGTTTTTATCTGCACAGGTTGTGTCCATATGTCACGTCTGGACTCAACCCTTTTAAGTTTAAGATGTTGTTTTTTTTTCCATGAAAGTTAGTTTATTCTTGTAAAGTGTCTGCATGAACTTGTTATAAAGTACAAAACATTGCTTATGTTGAACATGTTAAGATGTTGATGGCCCTTGTTAACTACGGTAAAGAACAAACTTATGCATACCTTGTTTGCAGATCAGTATTTCCTTCTTCAGATGTAAGTCAAGATATAACACGTCCAGACACGCCACACTGTTCCAGCACCGTCCTCTCCTGTACTGTAAGTCTGCCTTGCTCTCTGAAAGGAGGAGGGAAACTGATCTCAGACGACAAGAGCCAATATTTCCAAGGAATATGGGCACCAGTGACTTAAACTAACCCTCCCTTTCCCCCACCCTCCACTTACATCACGCTGTTCCTCTTCTGTTTTTCCACTTCTTTTAGTAGCACTGCATGCACATCACAGCTGTCTGCTTTGTCAGTTTGCTTCTACATTTGTTTTATTATTAAACAGGGATGTTTGTTTATAACATTATCCCAAAGATCAATATTGTTTGTTAGTAGACTTGACCCTATATGTGGAAGTTTGTACACCAGCATGGGTGGTATTTCATCTGCTTTCATTCTCGCGATGAGTAACATCTATTAATTAAAGATGGTGGTTTTGACTGTTCAGTAGAAATTCTAGAGAAAGTCATGGGAACAGGGTTGTGTGTGTTACACGTCCCTGTCAAGCGGAATGGGGACACATACAGAGCATCAGTTCCTTAAGTGTCAGGCGCATCTTTCAGCCCAGTCACCAAGATGAAAATTTAAGCAGTTACGTTTCTGCACCTGACGTAGGCTACGTATTGTACTTATATTGCCGCAAAACGTGTCGTATTACATTCACATTAGTTGGGCCATCGGCAGCCATGTATGTGCCAACAAACCAGGGTGTTTAAAGGTAGACCCATGAGCTTATTTAAGTATTTTTTCTGGTGACCATAACAGACAGGGATTTTTAAGGGACAATTGGTGAAAAGCTTAACAAATCAACAGAATGTGAATAAATAGAAGTTTTGACATGGTGATCTTTAAGTTTTTACGTTGAGGTACGTACGCAGAGGTTAGCATGCTAACCAGCTGGCAACGGCCCGTTCCGGTTTGAAAGCTCCTGTGCAACACTGACACTAACCTGGTTCGGAGCACCCTGTCCGAACCACTAGCTGCATGGCTAACTGAGCTAACTAGCTAAGGGTAGCTACAGTTAGCAGCAGTTGGCAGTTACTTTAATGATATGTCGTTTCTTATTCCTATGAGTTTGACAGGTAGCCAAAAAGCAAGCATGTAAAAAGCAAAAAAATACCATCTTTGTGTAAAGTTAACTTTTGCAAAGTACCTGCTTACTTGGTAGTACCTTACTTGGTCAGGCAGCACCATAGACACACTCCCAGAGACTGCTCCACAGACACTCATACTGAGCACTAACGTGGGGAGGTGCAGACTAAGTTGGACCGAGTCACTGTAAACACATTCTTTTGTGTCTGAATTTAGCGCTACAGAGTGTTTACAGTGTGTTCAGTTATATCATTTAAAATGTAAAATGTTTTCACTGATATAGGCCATTGAGGGGGATAAACCTCTGTTTGCTCATGAAGGTAGGGTCCAGACCCCTTTCCTTTTTTATGTCATACCATGGGTCATACTCCCCTGATAGTTTTGAATAGGTCCAGATGTTACTGTGAATTACACTAACTCCATTTTCACAACTCAGTTAAATTTCACACTATGTTGATAAAAGAACCTCTTCATGTTGAGAAAATTCAGAGCGTGAGACAGATTCAGGGTTCCCGTTTTTGTACATTTTGTAGCTTCATGAACCATTGTGACAACTGATTACGACAGAGCCACTGTTACCGTCAGCACCGTTGCTGTACCTGCCTTGACAAGTCCCAATGCCATGTGAGAAAGAGAAGGTAAGTCATTACCGTATTGTTGTTGTTGTGTCAGGTAGAACCAAGATAGATCCTGCTACTGGCAACCCTACCCTGTAATTATATATTCTGCATGCACCTTGTCTTCAGTCTCAATGTGCTACAGAAACACCTCCTATCAAGCAAGAAAGGTGAGGCAAAATCTGAGAAAATTTAGTTAAATTCTGACAGCGCAAGCTATAATTCAGAGAAATCTCTCCGTATTTTCTTGAGCAAAGGAAACACAAATTTGCTGCACAAATCGTGACCCTACCCAATGCAATCAAGTGTTTCAGTGCATGGGCGTGAATAAGATTAAATCAGGCCAAAACAAACTCGCACAGTAATTAACTGTGATTGTTAATGTTGTTAGTCAGAAAATAGCCCTCTGGAAATGTATGGCAAATAGGAACACATCGCAGACCTAATGAACATATGGAAGCCACAGTCTTATTGGCCCCCAGCAGTCGCAACGTTAAACCTGGGCATTCAGGGCTATAGCCCCGGATGTTTTGGGAATAGCACCGAACCTCTGGGCCGTAAAAAAAAAAAAAAAAAAAAAAAAAAAAATCCAATATAATTGCCTAATGATGAAAATGCCCCAAAAGTTTTTTTTTTTGTGGTTGTATATTGAATGGCCAGCAGCCACAAATGCAACACTGTCACCAGTGCAAACTGCGCAGAAGCTGATCTGACTTTCCTTATGGCATATGCCCATATATGGGCAGGGTCAGAATAATTTGTTGCAAATTCAACATCGGTGTTATTCTTTCCCCCTCTATGAGTCACTGATATTACCAGAGCACGTCCATAGCCTACTGTTTAGTACTGCAGCGTTAATAGTAGTTGGTTATTATGGTTATACTGAGGTTCTTTGGGGAAAAAAAAAGTCGCAGGGCAAGAAGACGTGGAGAGTGAGACATCATCTCCCCCAACCCCTGATAATACTTCCATCAGCTCAGGTTCGTGAAAAATTGAATTCTGGTGTTGGGTGTAGTCTGGGTGTGTAGACTCTGTTAAATGACCATTTTGTCTTCTCTTAATACCCTACAAAGCCTCCTGTAGGCCTAATGCAGATAGACAATGAAGCGAGGAAGCTATAATAGGGAATGTTCTTCCTGCTCTAATAGCCTATGCACACAGCACAGGGCTTATTACAGGCTATAATATCTTTAACATAAATATTACTCAGTAGGCCTATAGTGAGGGAAAAGTTGCTTTATTTGTGATTAAAATATGACGACGAGGACCCCAACGATTGGCCTTCCTTTCCTTCTCAAACTGCGTTGAAATTGAATCTTTAACAATTTTCAAAATTTCTGCGGGCAGTTACTAAGTAGCGCGTAACGCATGAGGACAACTTACGTGTAGCATCACGCAACGACACAGACACAAACAACAATGGAGGGAGGAGAGAGATGCACGTTTTCTAGCTGGAAATACAGTCATTATTTTGAGTTCATGTCAGCTAAAGATGAGAATATTAAGGTTTGTTTTACACTCTGTACTGGCGACAAAATACTATCAAGCTTCAAAAACACAACGTCAAATTAGAAGAAACATTTGGGGTCGCAGCACATCACAGTTAAGTTTACAGAGCAAGTCCCATCAGGTGGTGTCAAGCAGAGAGCTGTGAGCAAATCTGGACTTCGGTGCAAAACAAGTAAGTGAGGGAGAGTTGAAGAAGTTGGTCGGGCGGTATGTTGTAGAGGAAATGCTACACCTAAACATAGTTGACTTGTCCTCGTTTCATGCCATAATAATCAAGATCCCTACTACTATCAATGCCGTGCTTGGCGTTACTGTTAAAAATACACTTCCAATAAAGTGAGTATAGCAATCCTAGCGACGCCCCTGGTGCCCAGTTATAAAGCTTTTAGTTCCATGAGTTGGTTTGAAACTTGCTAACGAACAGGTAACGTAAAATTCAGCAACCTTGCCAGTTAATAATGTACAGGTACGTACTTGTGCACGCACAACATTTTTTAACAAGAGGAAGGCAAAATGCAAAAAGAAATTCTTCCAATAACCCCAGTAAACACTATCACAATAGCACATTCAGTTTGGATGTTGTGAAACATGCCTTGTTGAAGTTGTTCAACTACTGTATAACAAGTAACACAGTCATTGTTTGGAGGAAGGCATTTGTGATGAACAATGATAATAGGCATTTCCAAGAAGATGCTTCTTCACAAATGTGTACGTATTGCCTCAGTATGTTTGAGGAGCAGGGGCAGAAACAAATAAAGTCAATCAATCATCAATCAATTGAGGGTGTCAAAAACTAATAGTCAAAAGTTCATAAAATGCTTTTTGACTGCAATAAAGGGAGTAGGTATCTATTTGGCTACTTTCACATAAACATTTGTGTCATGATTTATGTCACGTCTCAGCATTCATTCAGGATAAATATTTTATTATGTATTACAGGACTTCAGCTGCACAGTTGAGTTGGTTATTCACAGTAATACACACAAATAGCTTATGTCAGTGTCACTATTGGATAGATGGTTTGTTTACATGCAGAGATAAACAATGTAAATGTACACAGGGTGCAAGGGTGGTCATTCCCTCATGTCGGCCTGCAGATTAAACTGCTTCGTGGAGTCAAGTGAATGAATGATTGAGGAGAAAAAAGGACATTCGAAGACCAACACCAGATAACATTTTAGAAATGGCTGGTTTTACTTGTTCGTTTGAAACATCAGGTCAGTAACAGTAATGTCATGTAACAGTCCAGATAGACAGCCAGATTCAGACACATCCTGTGTGTCCACAACTGCCTCTATGGCGTCTGTGACCATAAAAACTGCTTCCATTTCTTCTAGATTATGCCCCTCATGTCTAATTGGGCCCATTATTTCCAGTATTCACAGTATTAAACATCATCTGATAGTGCTGTTTAACTATCTAACAGCATTATTATTGTGTTAAGTCTCAGGAAATAACATATCTAGACTCATATCCTGTATATTGCGCCATTGTTTGCCCATAAACAGCAACGGAAGTCGAGGATAGGATGTCATGAGGAGTCATATCTGACCCTTTGCATTAAAAATTACCACAGTCTTAATTTGCTCAGCTCTGTTGACGTAAGTTGACACAACAGAGCGTTGGTATGTCGTCATATCTGATCCTCTGCGAGGATGTCTGGTCCTCCTGTAGATGGCACTAACCTTCCTCCTAAAGTACTGCCCTGAGAAGACATACAGCAGTGGGTTCAGGGTGCTGTTGAGAAAGGCCAGATACACAGAAACCTGTTCTCCTATATCGAGAGTGTGGTACCACAGCTCCTCATCCAACAATTGGAAATCACAAAGTATGTCGAGGAAGGTGAATACCTGGAAGGGACCCCAACACACTAAGAATAGAAGTGTGACTGCGTACACCAGTACTGTAGCTTTTGTGTCAGTAACATCATGAAAGCTCTCCCTTCTCTGTGCCAAAGCCTTGACTATGTTCCCACTGCAGAAAACAATGACCAGAACAGGGAGTATGAAGCCCACGACGGTCATCAGAATCTGATGGGCCAACTTCCAGGAGCTGTTGTGACTATAATCCAGTATACAGGCCATTGTCCCTAAGTCCTCAAAGAACTTCACCTCTCTGTGAACCATGGTTGGTGTGCTCAGTAAAACCCCCAATATCCACAGGATGAGGCAGATCACCTTGGCATAAAGGGTCCGTCTCAGCCATCTGGCCTTCATGGTCTTCACAAGTGCAAGGTAGCGGTCGACACTTATCATGGCCAGAGTGTAGCTGCTGGTGTAGAAATTGATGATGATGATGGAGTTGACCATTTTGCATAAGGCATCTCCGTATGGCCAGTTAAAGTCGTTAAGGATGTTCATGGCCCAGAAGGGGAGCCCACACAGGAGAATAAAGTCGGCCAGCGCCAGGTTGCACAGGTAGATCTCCGCTACAGTCAGCCGATCCTTGTGGGCAAGGTACACCCCCAGGACAAAGCTGTTACAGAGGATGCCGAGCAGGGACAAGGTGAAGATGTATGGAGGGATGACGGTGTAGACCATCTCCCATTCTGCAGGGACCGGAGATGTTGATGGAGTGGATGGCAAGGACGCACTGGTGTTGTCAGACCACAGATTTGCCACAGATACAAGCTTCACTGGCTCCATGGGCTAGAAGACAAATAGTTACACATAATTGATCCGTAAAATGCTGATAAAAGTAAAATTGTCAGCTTTAAAACACCTGATGCCTTATAATATTTATTGCATCAAAGCCTTAATGGATATGCACACTGGAGAGAATGCCGCTTCAAAAAATATGACAGGAATGTTAATTGTGTCTCATATTAAGTGTAATGGCGAGATTGTTTGACTGGGCATTAGACAAATGTACTAAGATTTTGAGTTTTTATTTTCCACTTTGCACACAATAAAATGTATACAACATGTTCTAAAATTACACATACTGTTAAAAAAAATACTGCCAGCATTATGACATCATTAGTTCTGCTGTAGCCACACATTAAAAGTTGATTAAATTACATTTAGTATGCTAATTGTTTCTTATATCTTTATTGTTTGTCTAAGACCTTATATAGTGCAATGACATGCAAAACTGCAGACTACAAAATAGAAAAAAAATATTATTTTCAGCATGCATTTAAATACCGTATAGTGACCTTTATTAATTGCTATAAAACACTTGTTAATGTCGTATGTCGTTTCTATGATATATGGTATTAATGGTAAAATAAAAAAAACAGTTGTACATTAAATGCAATCTTTATATGCTTTGCTAAGTATAGGCCTTACAAGATAGTAAAACACAAGAGTAGTCACTCTTCCACAAAGCAACATTATGTAATGTTCAATGTGGCACCCATCAGCTTCTGAGTGCAACACCATTGTCGTAAATTCAAATCCCAGTGCTGCAACAATTTGTTGGACATATAGTAGGCGCTAGCTACAAACAGTACTCATTACGTAGCAAAACGTGAAACAAGTGTCCAAGTAACGCTAAATCATCTCCTCATTCTAAAGTGAGGTCTGTTCATAACTTATGCTCTATAAATTTGACTCGTATTAACCCAAATTAGTTCTACTAACTAAGAATAAGAAAGTAAGACCCAACGTGGGACATATTCAGAGTTAGAAAGACTTAATTTAGGGATTACTGGACACGATTAACACTTTTCCAATTACATAGGAATAGACAAATACTGAGACCCCACACTGAGCAAAGCATATTAAGATTGTAGTTTATGTACAACAATGTCCTTACTTTAGCAGTAGTTAGTTGGTTATTGAGGGAAAACCGTTAATGGCCTGGTGGTTGTAGAATATAACCATAAGGAATAAGGCATTCATAAATGCTTTATAATTACTAACAACATAGCCACTGCCACTAATATGCATAAAAAGTTCTTACCATACGTGTTATGAAAATGTTCCTCCTGTGGTCAAATGGCTAATGAACAAAGACTGGAACATCCTGATCATCTGTGTACACTGAGCTCCCCGTAAGAGTACACAGCAGAGGAGACGGAAGATCTGCTATGAACATTTTGTATATAGAGTTGCATTCTTCTCCACCCTTGGCCGAGCACCTCAATATATCAACGTGTTTATCAAAGAGTCAAAATCGGGTTGGAGAGGAGCTGAAACCGCAGTGAACCAAATGTGGAGGAGCAAAGATAAAAAAAAAAAAAAAAAAAACCTGCGTCACTCTGACAGCACCACCACTGAAAAGATAAAGAAAGATTTACTCTGTTATTACAGATGATACATTTAAAGTTTTAATTTATTTCTTTAAAAAGTCAAATGATTGCCAAGACAGTAATCATAATATTTCTCAAGGCCAAAGAGTAGATGAACTCACTGCATTATGTGCAGGTTATGTAAATATGGTACTCATCAATCCGTGTCAATATCGGCAATTCATAACACTTGACTGATCTATCTCTAATAATTTCAAAATATTTGACTAAATAAGTAATAAAAACTGATGTATCCCTATTCCGATGAATCCTTGTTGTAATACTGTGTAATACTGAGATGGCAACGAATCTGATATGGCTTGAAACCAAATAACACTGAAATTGGATATGATACAAAGTATAAACAGCATTTTTTTGGTCAGTATGCAACAGGAAGCGTTATCTGAAAATGAGTATGATTGAGGCTGAGGCATTCCTTTTATGGTCCCAGTTAAGACACCAGAAAGTGAATCATGGACCTTCTAAAAGGTCATGTGGCCCATTGTCATTCAGGATAAAACGACTTCATTATCAAAACAAAGACACTCCATCCTTCCAAGAGTTGCAGGTGATACTTTATTGAAGATAATAACACTTATTCATTGCTGAATAAACTCAAAAACATTTAATTCTTTATTAATGGTGATCAATCAAATTTCTATTCGGTTGTACTACAGTGGCAGGCTAATACACAATGATTGATTTCCTCAAATATTTTTTCTAATGTTACATCTGTTGGAATAAGAGCCGGTTTCAGTTGCAACACATCTTTTAGGAAAACAAACCCCCAGTGACTTAGAATAACAACTCAGCTTCCTGATAGCTGCTATACACAGAAATCACAGCCTGAGACAACACCTGGAAACGGCACCAAATTAAGCTCTATTAAACCCAACCTGGTTTTGATTGGCAAAAGATACAGAATTGAACCAGCTCGATAGTATCACAATCAAGATTCACAAACACAACACATTATAAGGGTAAACATTATAGCACTGGCGGTTCTGGAGATGATTCATTCATTTATTAAGATGAATTAATTTTGAATTAAAACTTGAATGTTTTAACATAAGATGGACAAAATGGACTACTTAGTCCAAAACAAGCTAACTAATGGACAGATTGCTGTGGATGTCAAACATGAGAACTGTATCGTTTTCCAATCAAACTCCTGGCAGGACAGCGAAAGAGTGTATTTCCTCAAATGTTGAACTAATCCTTGAAGTGGCAAAAGGTTGATGAGTCATTGTATGATTTAAAGTCCATACAAAAGACACTAATTGAGGACCAGGTGAGAAATGCAAATTTCAACAAAACTTGCAACAAAGCAACTAAACTTCTTTGCTAGGTTTAGGAAAATATTGTGGTTTGAGTTAAAATGAATAGTTCTGTATGCAACATATGTACGAACATAAATTAAATGATTTCATGCAGGTTATACTGAGTTTGACCTTTAGAAGGTAGGGAAGGCAGTTCTTGACAAAGAAAGTTTATTGCTGAGTCTCAGTCTCAAGTCATCAAAATGAAAAATTTCGGTGCAAATACCAACCTGAAACATCAATAGTTGACAGCGTGGGAATGAGACACAACAATCAACTATCTTTTTTATCAGAATGTTTAAACTTTTCCTTGAAATGTGTGGATA
This sequence comes from Diplodus puntazzo, assembly GCA_963678695.2. Lineage (NCBI taxonomy): Eukaryota > Metazoa > Chordata > Actinopteri > Spariformes > Sparidae > Diplodus > Diplodus puntazzo. The sequence goes on from OZ023175.1 coordinate 10,420,605, forward strand.
GATTTAGATTTTAGTACTCTCGGTTTGTTTAGTTGAGGTGAGATTGGCATTGGAATGACTGGACTTCCCCTCTTGCCGTTTCCTCCTGCGCAGCACAAATATAAACACTTCCCTCGCCCTCTGCTTGAAGTGCTTCCCCACAATCACATACAGGAAAGGATTCAGTGCGCTGTTACTATAGCCGAGGTAAGTAGCCAACTGGTTGCCAATGTCCAACATGTACGGCCATACACATCCAGAAACGACCTGATAATGATCCAGGGTGTCCAAGAAGACTAAAATCTGGTAGGGCAGCCAGCAGAGAATAAACACAGCCAGAACAACAAGAACAAGGTGTGCAGCCTTTCTTTCCACACTGCCTCTGCTGCCTTTTCTCAGCTTTTGGCTGCTCTGAATGGCTTTAGTGATGTGGTAACTACAAAAGGATACGATAGGAACAGGGATAAGGAAGCCTACTATATTGACAGTCATGTTGTAGCGCAGTCTCCAGCCTTCATGGGGGTATGCTATGTAGCATGCGTCGATTCCCAGATGAGGGAAGAACTTGACGGAGCGGAATAGGATGGCAGGGAAGCTGAGCAAGACCCCAGCAATCCAGATACCCGAACAAATCCCACGTGCCCAGAAGGCCCGTCTCTCCCTCCCCTGGGTTAGAGGTCTAGTGAGAGCCAGGTATCTGTCCACACTCACAAGCGTAAGGAACAGCACACTGCAATAGTAATTCATCCCAATGACAATGTTGATAAGCTGGCACATGGGCTCCCCAAACCTCCAGTGGAACTTGTTGACGATGGTTGCGACCCAGAATGGCAGGCAGGAAACCATGAGGAGATCAGCCGCTGCCAGGTTGCTCAGGTAGATATCGGCCACAGAGCTGCGTCGCTTCTGGAGACAAAACACACAAAGCACGAAGGAGTTTCCGATCACTCCAAGAAGACAGATGATGGACATGTAGGCAGGCTGCATGGTGTAAACCCAATCCCATGCATCGGTGTGGTTGCAGACAAGCTCAGGTCTCTCAGTGCTCTCCATGAGTAACCCACCTGCCGATCACGGTGAAAGCTGCTACAGTGTCGGGGATTTTACTACATATACCAGTAAAAACCTTTTAACTGTGTCAACACAGGTGTTGCTACATCATGACAGGATTTGAGTTCTAAAGTGTGAAGGAAAATAGATTTAATGGAGAGTGGATAATAGTGGTTATCAGTCAGAGCACACACATACCGTCTTCAAAGATAGGCAGCGTAGCAACATGCAGCATACTGTAAATGAAAAGATCCAGAGTCACACATTCATGCCTGCAAATTTAGTAAACACATACAGTATAAATTCATGCCCACAATGATAATTTATATATTCAAGTTCAGCTACAGTTTGAAGTCTGCCCACTTTTTAAGTAAATACTATTTTTTAGAAAAAGGCATTTTAAGACTAAGCCTCTAAGCTTCAGTTGTCTGCCTGCTTTACAAGGAGGCATGCTCTTGAATATACTGAGAGAGGATCTTAATTTGCATTTGACCTTAAAATGCAGAAGAAAATGAGAATTCTGTTATTCCAGATGAAAGATGTAGTGCAGTGCCTGTTCAAAACATGCCTGTTCTGAACCGGCTGATTGCTTGGCCCCCGTTATAACTGCTTCCAGCTTTCTCAAGAACCACCAAAACAACTTCACACTCGATACTGCACTTCTTATATCTCACTCCTTCTAACTCCTTAAAATTACACCTGCAGACTGAGAAGTCAATCTGATGAAGGGTCAGGTCGGTGGACTAATGGAGAGACGGATAGAGATGCTTTCTATTTCAAAAAGCACCATACAAATAAATAAAAAATAAAGATTCAGTACGATTTGGTGAAGTGTGATCTGATACCATAATCCTGAAATGCAGACAAAAGTACATGAAACGAGGTCAAACTGTATTTTTGGCAAACACGTTTCCCCTTTGAAGTAGCTTTGTCTGCCTGCATGTTTTTTGTTCCACAAGAATTTCCATCCCTGGCAATAGTGGTGAAGCCTGACTCCTAACAACGGTTTCCTGTTTGGCACGACATGCCTTCATTTCACGGACAGCGAGGGGTGTACCCCTGACCGCAGCCCACAACGAGTCAACATTGGGCAATTAAATGGTGGTGTGGGTAGAAATGTAAATTCAGACGACTGGTGTCCGTACAGCAAGCAGAAAGGGAGCATGTTTGTGTGTCACCAATGGAAAATCTTTGACAGAATACTGTTTTTATACTCTGCAGACAATGAGTCAGAAACACCAGAAAACACTTAGTTGTTGGGCCTCTGGCACATTCTGGGTTTTTTGCTCAACTTAAAATGTAAACGCACTATAAAAATTCAATAAGGCAACCATGAAACAATATATGTTTTATTTGACAGTTATGAACACAGAATACTGGTACTATTTACAATCTGCGCGATCAGCAATACAAGACAGAATAAGAAAAACTGTATCTACATAAATTTCTTTGCAGCAACCAGGCTGATTTAGATAACACCGCTTGAACATTCAAGATACTGACGCTTGCCAATGTTTGTAGCAAAAGGACAGCTATAGTTTATTGCATGTGATGGAGCTGTTATTAATATAAGTAAACAGTTGTAAGCGGTAAGCTTTTCCATCTTATGGTAAGTGACATATCGCATTTTAACACTAACAGATTTGTCGGCAATCCCACCTTCTCCAGGAGGGACCATACATTCAAGCCTTCTATGGCCGGGCCACAAATAACTCCATTTCCCAAAAACAATTAAAGCTAAAATGTGCATTTTTCAGAGGATGACTCATTAAAGATGTTTTCTAATGCAAAGGTAATTTGGTCCCATTACTGCACAATCAACTTCACAACAATCATGAATCATATAAATCATGGACATTGGCGTCCATCACAGAGGGGAGCACTCTGAAAGCAATACTTTATAGAGAAGTCTTCAGCGTGGACAGGTTTGACCGCGTAGAGTCTGAGGATGCCGTTTTCTTATAGCTCCACTTTTGGAAGACTTCCCAAACTTTTTTCCTGAAGTTCTTTCCAACAATGACGTAGAGGATGGGGTTGAGAACGCTGTTAAAGAAGGCTAAGTAGGTGAAGATCTGGTTGCAGATGTCTAGGGCGTTCTCGAGGTGACACCCTCCCAGAACCTCAGCCATGAGCAGCACATCTAGTATGGTGACCAGGTGGAATGGCACCCAGCAGATGAGGAACGCCAGGAGGACCGCCAGCACCAGATAGGTGGCCTTGTGCTCCGTTTTCTCAGCATTGGACTTCTCTATTGACTGGACCTTCAAAGCTTGAATAATCTTGATCGTGCAGAATGAGATAATAGAAATGGGGATGATGAAGCTCAAAATGATCAACATCCCATTACAGACCAGCTCTAGAGTGCGACTTGGGTAATCCAGGAAGCATGCATGTACACCATACTCAGGGAAATGTTGCACTTTCCTGAAGATGAGTGTGGGGACACCCATGAGCATGCCGAAACCCCACACCAGCAGGCAGCCCAGTTTGGCATATTTTGGCCTACGCATTCTACCATAGGACATTGTATGGACCAGTGCAACAAAGCGATCTATGCTAACTAGAACTAAGAAGTAGATGCTGCAGTAGGAGTTCATCTTGATGCCCAGGTTGACGACTTTGCACAGGATCTGACCGAAAGGCCAGTTGAAACCGTTGGAGATGTTGACAGCCCAGAAAGGCAAACAGGACAACAGGATGAGGTCAGCACCAGCCAGGTTGCTCAAGTAGATCTCAGCCACAGTGCAGGCCTTCTTGTGGAGTATGAAAACCATCAGGACAAACACGTTAAACACGATTCCCAGTATAGTGATGACCATTATATACACTGGCTGGCTGGTGTAGAACCAATCCCAGGCGTCCGTATCAGGACAATTGGTGCCATTGGTGTTGTTTTGGTCTCCATAGGAAGATGTGGTGCTGAAGCCGGGAAGGCTGTGGGGAACATAAGCAAAGACAGTTAAACACTGACGCCACAGTGACAATTTTACATTTCCTCAGTTAGATGACAATATTAACGCCACTCTCATAACTGTGCAGACAGGAGGTGATTTCAGGGGGGATCTATTGTCATTCAGTAGCAGTAGCATCTGTGCAGCTGTAGTTACAACCCCAGAAACATGCCTATTCTGTTAAACATTAACAAATCACCCACTGTCTAACTTAGCATAAAGAGAAAATAATCGCACATCTACTCTTTAATCTAACTCTTAGCAGAAAATGACTAATTTTATCTCACATGAATGTCAAACTGTTCCTTCAAAAAACAATAACATTGAAACAAAGGCAACATGTATAAGGAAAATTGACCTGTCTTATTCAGTGGATGACTGGCATGTTTATTTTTTGTTAATGATTATTTATTTGTTTTATATATACTCTTTGTAATTGTTGGGGTCAGTGTGTGATTTGTTGTTATTTTGGTATTTTCTTGATGTGCCTTTGCCCACTGTGGAAACATTTATTGTAGGGTCAAACTCTGACTTGATCTTTATGTTCCCACAGGAGCAGAGTAGAACACAATGTCTGCTCTTACCACTTTCAAGCAGTGATCTTTGTACTGCACCAAAATAAAATCAGCTGCCCAAAACAACAGGACTGAACCATTAGAGTCGTAATTGAAACTCTGCAAACAGCTGATCAGCTTTGCTCTTTGAGCACCATACACACACACCCAATCATAAAACAGAGCGGCGTTTTTTAAATCTCTAAATCCACTCTGCAATTACTGAATTGCAAACCAGCCTGGCTTTCACCCATAAATCGTTAAGTATTTCTGTTGTACCTGTGGCTGAGTCATGACCTACACTGTTTGCTATATGTTACAATAATGAGCGACAGGCTTGGCTCTGGTCGCCCCCTATTTCCCCTGAGGTTCGTTGATATCATCTCACTCATCCAGAAATTGGATTTTCACCACCCGATTATTTCAATTTATTTTTAAATGATTCTCAATACACATGAGAAGGGTTCTGAATGTATTCAGAATCAATAAAGCTTCAAGTTACCAGTGTAGGCTTGAAACAAAACTATCATAGTGAGGTTTGTTTTGTTGTTTCAAGTACAAAGACGATTCAGTTTCCACGGCAGTGGGCAAAATCATTGCACAAGCAACTGCTGAAAACTGCATCACACATAAATGTTTGACATTTATAAAAATATGTGGCCTTAAGTGTATGTTATTATGGGACTGAGCTCAGATATTACACACTGCAGTCAACCGAATGTTACATTTTTCTTCTATTTTCTGCTACCTTTGTTGTATCAGCGTCATACAAAATAAACATTTAACCAGAATTTAAACAAAATGCCCACTGACATGTAACCCTAAACTTCTTCAGAGAAATAGATCAAAGTTTGTTTGAGCTGTACTTTATGTCAATATATATTAAAAAGGTAAGATTATCGACATGAAATAATTTTAAAACACAAAACTACTGTAAATTGTCGATTCTCCACGTTTAAGAAGAGATTATGTGTCGATGCGAAATATTTCAAAATGTATAAATATGATGACGATTATACCTTGTAGGTTGAAGAGTCATTCCTCCTTGAGTGTTCCCAGATGTGAAGGATCCAGATGCCTGGCTACTCTGCTCCAGTGCCCTCCCTTTACTCCACTCTGCCTGTCTCTGACTCGCTCTCTTAAAGGAAACTGTAATTAAACTGATGTCAGCCAAAACGTCATTCTTCAGTCTGGATGTGTTCCTGCTCTCTCTCCTGTTTGTCCTCCTCTTAGAAAGATCATGAACAGCCTCCTTGACGGTTTAATCATTGGATAAATATATCTGGGAATGTTTGATTTTGCTGCTGAAATATTCTGTTGCAGTTACATCTGTCTTGTCAGTAAGCAACCGCTTGATCTGGAAGATAAAGTTGAAAACTCAAATGCATGAAGGTGCAATTGGTTTAACTTACTTTGAACAGGTGCAAGTGCAAGTGTCAAAGGCAAATAAAATCTGCATGCTGGGGACTGAGGTAACATTTTTCCACTGACGACTATTACTATACTATTTTTTCATTATAGAAATGAAGAACATTATGAACATTTTGATATTACATTTATGAACACCGAAAAAATCCTTCCCCAAAAATAAGAGAATGACAGAAATGAAAACTTGTGCAATTGGAGGAGTTAGCTATATTTAAACAGGTACCCAAGCATGAATGTATTGCACAACAGAGGAGCATTTCCTCTTTGTCTTGCCATCAACTCTCTCTCCGTTACTGTTGTGGCTGAATTGTTCCCGAACAACTTATTTAAATGACGCAAGAGGGTCTCCCAGATCCAGCGTTGCGTTTGCACTTGCCATAGTTTGAGTGACTCACACTAATCCAAAGACGAGGCTTCCAGCTCTGAAAAGCATAGCAAATGTGGAAATAACTCAACCCTGTATCCTTTTGAATGGCCAGCAATGGGGCAACTGCAGTTGTTGCAAAAAGAAGTACTTTTTGTCTGGATGCAGTAACCTCAGCACATGTTGCTAGCAAAACAGAATTTGCACTGTCAAACTTTGATTGTATTACGTGCATCAATCTACAGACTGTGTAGTCAGCTGCGTCAAGCTGCTAAGCCATGACCCCTATACTGTGACGGTTTTGCACAGATATACAAACAATGTAAAAACAGTAGAAACAACACAAAGCTCTCAATATAAATGAAATATATGATAATGGCCATCACAAAATAATTTTCCATTAAGGTTTTTACGAGGCAGAAGAGTAGTGAAGTGCATGTTATAGGAAGTAGTAAATCATGCACTGCTCACTGTGCATTAGAGACAAATGAGTCCATTTGCTGCCCTGCACTGTGTTTATTGTTATATGATTACTACGAACTTGAATAAGTCTGCCAACGACAGGTCTAAATATGACATTTGAATGGCTTCCGAAGTGTAAAGTGTTTACGTATTAAAGTGCAACAGACTGGCCACACTGGATGCCTGTGTAGTGCGTGGCAGCTGCCTTTCTGACCTGCTGCTGCTCAATCGTGTGTGTGTGTGTTAACATTGGCAGCGTTCCTATCTGTTTACGTGGAGTTTGCCTGTGATAATTATCAGTAAATACGATCACATGGCTTTCCTGTACCCCCCGGGTAAGGAGAGGGACGTGCGCAAAAAAACAAAAATAGTGCCCTCCACCTGTTGTGTGTATTCTCTTATTTTCTGTGACGCATTCTGAAAACTGTTGTGAAACGCTTGTGTGATGTCGATATGACTGTCTACAATGAGAAGCACGATTCACGCAGCCTTTGTTGCTGCACTAACCTGTTAAGATGGACGCCAAAATGAAAAGCAAGGTGATACAGCACACCTGCATGCCTGTTTAGCCAAAGACACTGCATAATAAAACATAAAAGCCAAAGCCGTTTGACTAAGTTCTGAATCGGACAATAGAATTCCTGCAAGCACACATTCCCCATAGATTTTTGTAATGTGATTCATGTGTTTCTGCTGTTTACCTTGTGTGGAAAATGATTGTTGCTGCATCACTAAAGCAATTTGCGAGCACTGCTTCCTGGATCATATCTAATCATGTCAGATCCATTTTTCAGAATAGATTTTGACGTCTGAGCGGCTGGTAGGGAGAATTTTTTTTTATTTTGTCATGACCAAACAAAAGAGAAATGTTTATGCAAATAATGCGTTTAACATTCCTGCTGTTCTCCGTACAGTCCAGGATCAAGCCCCTCTCTAAGGTAAAACTGGGTCACTACAAGACATTTGAAAAACGTGGCAAAAATTGTTTAATTTCCCCAGATTTGACTCAGCCAAAATTACAAAATTCTGAAGCTCTAAATCCAAAACAACAAATTGAACAAATCACCCTTTTGGAATTGTCTTGGCGCTCATTATCCATTCTTTCTCTCCTGACGTCGTCGTCTATCGTGTTTCTCAGACCCTTCGCCCCTGCGTGATATCAATACCCGGCAGCTTCCTCCCAATCTACCAAAGTAAGATTTATCATAGACAGATTGCATTATCAGACGATGTATACTGTGCTCAAATAGACGTCAGTGTCTGGTGGCTCAATCAGGCCTGTGATTATCAGCTCTTATCTGAGGGCTGACAGTTATCTTGGAGATCTATCTAATAGATACACCATTAGGGTGAAGAACATAGACATTATGATATCATAGTGCGGCTAAACAGGGACAACGCTCTTTAAACCAAAGGCCATTCTCAAGTTAACATTGATTCAAATAGACAAAGGGGCTTAAAAGCTGCCTCTAATGTCTGAAATCTGATCTGGTTTGTCATGTTCATATGAGTATCATGCAGTAAATGCATGACCATGATGAGAGCTTCCTTGAAATAATGTTGCAATGCTGAATTTCTGCTTTTGCCACTTCCTGTACTAACACACACACAGACATTGACAAACACCCTCATGATACCTCTGCAACAAATACCTTAGAACTGTGATTACACAATAACCTGTGGCAATATTTCATATTTTCATAATCTGAACACTGAACTTGTAATGACCTCCAACAGGTGGCAGCCCTGAAAGCCAGGAGGGAGTAGTTAGCGTGCAGTTAATCAAATAACGGCGGTGTTCTGTAACGAGACTTCCCGGTGCTGCAACAGAGATGTTTCCGCCTTTTCTCATCCACCCTCTCCCCGCTTCTAGAAATGATAAGAATCAAAATGGCATGACTTATTTGATGGATTTCTCGATTCATTAGTATGATTGATTGGTCTATATACCCAAGAGTGTATTGTTCGGTTTCCTAGACATTTCCTTGGAACCAAATGCATAACAAGGGAAAGTGGATGTCCGAACAATAGAACAAAAGTTGTGATGCAACACATTTGTTACAAACAATGGCTGCCTTTTACCTGCCATGGGTGATATCAAAATATTTATTTAAGTTATAAATCAAGTAATGAATCAGGGCCATTCCCTCTTATTGCTCTGACAAATTCAATTTCTCAGGAGACTCTCGCTTCAGACCGAGGCTAGTTAGTCTGCACTGCCTGCTACCAGCCGACCACATCAAGGTGGTAGGCAGTCAGTGGACACCTTTCAGTGCTGGAAATTCAACAGTGTTGGCCACATGCAATCAAAAAAGCAAAAAAAAAAAAAATCTTACATCACTGTACAATGTTTATCTTGTTTTTTCACCTTATCAGCTAACCTTAACCAGTTTATACCAGCTTGTTTTTTCTAAGTACCTAACCCAATATTACATTACAAAAGTAATCTTCCCAAAACTGGCAGCAGGCTACAATATGTGCACTCTATTTCCAATCTCATCTCCAAGGTGAAACTGCGGCAAGGCATTTGAAAAAGTGGCACACAATCCACCTAACATGAACACAACCTGACTCTGTCCGTGACTCATATTTTGTAAGAATATTGGATCTTTTGCCAATAACCTCCCAGATCGACATGCTTCTGTGCTGATAAGCTGTGGTTTTTCCATCGTCATTTCTCTGAACTATACTCAGTTTCTGTTTTGTTTTTTCGACCAGATTGTTGTCCGTAAACGTTGACGAGACTTGGCTTAACTTGACAGGAAAAGCATTAAGGAAGCTACTTTGATTAGTGTTTACATGAAATCTCTTGAGGTCCACTGTAGCACGTTGCTTTAAGGACATGGATAAATGTTTGATCTGAGCCCCTCATTTTCTACTTGAAGAACAATTGATCCACAACCTGTTTCCTTCATCTTCATACACCCTGAATCAATGAAACACCGCACATCCACAAAATGTACTTGGACAGCTGCCTTTGTGGAATTTTCATACAATCGAATATTGATTTTTTTTCTTCCCCCACACGTAAAATGAGAGGCAGATATAATTAGGGCTGTGGAAACGATAGTTAACTGAGGCAAAAAGGGATTTTTTAAAAAAATGTGAGGAAAAGGTTCCAAATATTCTCACACTCAACTGCGCCAAACCATTATTTAGGCCTTCTGGTAATTGTTCAAGTCGCAAAAATTTATTGCAAAAACTGTAAGGCTAAAAGATAAGTAATCTCTTTCCCAAAAACATGTCCCTCAGTAAACAGATTTATTTATTGCATTGTTTTTACAGAACGATTTGTTCTGTTGCTGCCCTTAAATAACTCCCGGGTTCTATCCACAACTCTCTAACAATGCTAAAACACAGCCAATGAAAACACTGATGCAATGAGATTTACTGCGGTCCATCATCTGAAGTCGTGTGCATATTTCTGTTCCCTGCAGTATGGTTTTTTTTGCTGGTGGGAGACTGAACTTACAGTAAAGAGGTGCAGCTTGTATCTCATGTATTGTAGGCGGTTTTCATTATAAACTACTTTCTACTGAAAATACGAAAAAATAAAGTGTTGACGGAAAGGTCTGTGGCTTATCCTGGCAAGCAAACACATTGTTCCTGGAAACAAGCTGATGCTTTTGGGTTTATAAAATGTTATTGTTCAATACGACCACCACAAGCGCAACACCATGGCACTCAGCTGATAGCTGAAGAATCTAATTTATTAGATTTAACACGGTTGTAACTTTTGCTTAATGTGTGTGATTTAAACCTCTCCTCCTAAGATTACAGAGACACACACAATGAATCTTTTACTCAGAGCAAAACTGAGAGGTCTTTTGAGAGCCTATAAGACCAGACTACAACTCTGTCTGCTGCTGTTAGTTATGTCTCAGTGATGTTTAATGAGGTATATAAAAAATATGTCTGGACGAGGGGGCGGCTAGGCCCTTGCTCCTCTTCCAAAATACTCAGCTCATTTCCCGTCTCCCTCTGCTTGTCTCTTAAGGTTTTTTTCCAGGCTGTTTGCTCCATTACTGATCCCGCCCCCGTTCTCCGTTTTGTAACTCCTCACAGATTTGAGACGGTGGGGCGCAGCAGCACTTGTGTAGTTTATTAATTGTTTTTGCGTCAGTCCGGTACAATCAGAGTCTTTGAAAGCAGAGTGAGTTAGAGTGAAACTAAACCCAGGGTGTGACGTGGCCCTGGGGCCTCATCTTGTATCTCGAAAGTGCTAATGCAACTTTCAATGCGTGATAACCACTGAAGCAGCTTTGACAAGCAGCCATGAAACACAAGCCTTGACTTGGCTTGACTTGGTTGGCTTTCTCACTGCTCATTTCCTGGCAGAAAGACAAGCGGACCACCTAATGTTGCTGTGTTTTCTGTTATAGACACTGTGAGACTGTAAAATCGGTTGTGTCTGTACATCAGGGTGAGACAGGCTTTGGTTACTGCTGTCGAGTTGGTAAAAAAATAAAAAAAAAAAACGGTAATTGAGTGAATAAAAGAAGAAATAATAAAAATAGGATTTTTTTTTCACATCCCTTTTTGGCATTAACACACCAGTCATCACAAGACGTTATGCAACACACTGAGTCACCTACCGGTGGGTGGCCACAATCCAAACATCTGTTGTCTGAATTTAGAGTTATGTTGTTATTCTGTGATTGAAGTGTCAGAACAAATAAAAAACATTTTAGTTGCCACAGAAAACCTGCCTTTTATGGTGCACTAATGGACATGCATTCAGCAAGCTCGTAGCTAATGTTTCTTTCCATGTTGTTAATAGTTTAGAGAAGACCCGAGTAAGAGGTAAACTATGTGGGAGCAAACCCACAAGCACTTGACTCAATGAATATTTGATCTTTTGGCTGCTTGCAATCGGTAATCGTGGTTATGACTCTAAATCATTGGGTATCAGGTAATGAATCAGACCGATGACCGTACATGTCTAAATCATTTTGCCCCACCCTCCGTCTTTTAAACAAATTCTTAATTAGCAGAGACATTAAACAGTCAGAGAACTCAGCATCTGCTTCTGATATTTTTTGGAGAATTTTCTCAATTAAAGCAACACTATGTAGACATTGGCATTTTGTGCAATTTGGTGCCCCCCACAGTTTCTGAGTGCAGCATAACTGTCGTAAATAAAAATCCAAGTGACAATTCGTCAGATGCCAACACAAAACAAAACGTCATGATAATGTTATGTGTTGAAAACAAGTAAACGTGTGTCATGCTGTGACCCTACCCTCTCGCTGAAGAAACAGAGTGCAGAAACAAGTGACAGGGGGGCTGAGTGGCTGTGACAGAGACACCATTACAAGACACTGTACCCTCAATGTGATGATTTTGAAGTTGTCATTTTATGGTAAAAAAAGCTACATAATGTTGGTTTAGAGGAGAGCTTACGGATAAAAACTCAAATCCAATGTGAGACAAACAGATAACAGGCACGTCTTGTCTAAGACGGATGAATATTATATCTTTTTTACTCTGATGCCGACTGACAGACGACATGGCAATTTAGTCAATGTTAGCCTCAGAGGGACAAAAGAGATGACTGTGGGTATCACAATACTGTCAGAGTCATTCAGTAAAAACAAGCAGAGAGGATTGCCACCACACACCACTGACTGGTCCCCTCCGTATCTCTGAATCATCTTCGCCATCTAAAAAGGAAAACTTTTAGGAAACTTTCGCCTTTTCAATCTTATTAAGAATATTTGTTTTTCTTTCTTTGTTGCAAAATCAATCCAAAGAGGGCTGTTCTTTGCACATGATTTATTTCCTCTGACTCATTCCTCCTAGAAGCAGCCACGCAGCATTTTATACATCAAAAACAGACACAGAACAGGCTTCACACATGCCATACCCTCGTGTTTCAGGAATGTCCCTGCAAAAGCCCTGCGATACAAAAAGATGTGCTGACACACAGATATGTACTATACATGGTAGATGTTTTTTTTTATGTAACTCAGAGCACACTATATACAGCAGACTGTGCACTATAGTGGAACATGTACTCAGACCAATACCAGACAATACCGCACTATAAAAATACTCATGCATTTAAACTTCAGCAAAAACGTAGAAGTTGTCATCGGTTTATTGTATTTAAACATCAAAGTTGGAGTAATGTTTATACTGACCATTATTCATATGGTTTATATTTAGATTTCAACTGACTGAAAACTGAAGTCAAACTCCTGGTATGACTCTTCAGTATGCAGTGTGTAATGCATGTACTCTACACCCTCATCATCTGGAAGAATTTGATATGGAGCCCTCTAGTGGATGAGCTTAGACATTACTGAAAAGAAAATACTGGGGGGAAAACAGCTGCTGGGCCTTTGGAAACACACATGGGTAGAACATGTAAGGAGAAAATGAATAATTACTTTCACACATTGCGTCCGGTTAGTCACATCTGATGATTTTCCCCTTCTGTCCCCCGAAAGATAATAACCCAGGTGACCGAACAATGTATGGCTACCTTGAACAACATTACAGGTTCCTCTAGAATTTGAACATTCAGCAATTTAACAAAAGATACAACAAAAGTCCTGTTGTTTCAGACATTCTATTGGAGAAATGTGACATATTATATATTTAAGTCACACTTAAATGACCATACAGGCATCAGGAAGCATAAATAGCATTGTAGATATAAGAATTGCCAAAAACAGAAAACTGTCTCCCTGCCAGTGTTTCAGAGTGAGGTAGATGACAAAGATCAGCGTCGATCAATCTCTGCTCTGCTCCGCCAACACCTGTCAGACATTCATCACCACACAGAGAAATGGACAGAGGCTTTCCACTGTTAATCTTGAGCCCCTTTCCTCCCTGTTCTCTTGCTTTTTCACCCTTTTCAATCATCCTGTCATTTTCCGTCAGCCTGTGCATCTTTCTGTCTGTCTGTTTCTCAACTTCTCTCGCTCTCTGTTCAATGGATGCGTTAGCCCTCAGGAGTGGTTTCCCCTTTAGTTTTGGCCGGCAGCCATGTGAGTGGAACTCAACTGTGTCTACCAGTGCTTTAGGCAGCCGGAGTGATACATGTCAGTCTCCATGGTGACAGGCTGCATGTTCTGCATGTGGGTGTCGAATCATATCCGGTGTACTTACAGAGTGGGGGGCATGGGAGTCATTTCCCCAGGACTCCTATGGTGCTTCATGAGAAATTTCTGGAAAATACACTCGCAATCTCAACAGGATGAATCCCACTTCCTTCCTTTGTGATGACATGCAGTACAGCGTCACAGAGCCATCTTGTTTCTGACTTATCTTGTTTCTGTATGATTACATAGGCCAGCACTGTATTGTAAACAGTGCAAATACACTATGAACCTACGCTTCATTGACTTGCTTGACAAAAAAAGAAGGTTATATAATGTCCTTAATATGTCAGAGATTTGACTCAGGACACAGGAAGGCTGGGGTGTATCCGTCTTGTTCAAAGGGCAGCTTCCTCATAAATTGCCCTCTCTTTCTAAGGATGTTTTCTATATGAGATGACAGGCAGGTATAGACACTTTGTCTGAGAGAGAGAGAGAGAGAGAGAGAGAGAGAGAGAGAGAGAGAGAGAGAGAGAGAGAGAGACATCCACTCAACGGCGATACTAAATCAAAAGAATAGGGCTCCTGCCTTTTGGATGACGGGTGATACTGAGCTCCAATCATGGAGGAACAGTAATGACACACTTTCACTGAGGCTGCTGCACCATCAGGGGATGGTGGAGCCCCACAGGATTGCATTAAAAGACTCTCTGTTCCCTGTCACAATTGGCACACTATTTACCACACCAATGCGATTGGCACTAGAGAGGAGAGCCTAACGCAGAAATTAATTACATGTGACTTCTGCCTGAATCCTCTGTCCTAACAAATGACACTGGACTACATTAGTCAGCAGGAAAGCGCTCAATTACGTCTTAAAATTAACAAATTGAAAAATATGCTTAGAACAAATGAATCCTCTTACATGGGCTTACCATCTTTTTTTAGTAGGGGCCTGCACTGTGAGCTCCTCATCAGAGGATATTAGACGATTAAACAAGAATCTATAATGTGAAGCATCAGATTCTTAAAAGAAAAGCAAAAGTCAAGGTCCAGAAATTGTTGCTGCAAGCCACAAGACCTGTTACAACAGCTCCTTCACCAACCTATCCTCCCTTTTTATATGTCACGATGATAAGAAGCAATAGCATAACGCCAGTCGGTAAAATTCTCATTTTGGTGCGATGACAGCTGTCGCTTACTCAAGTAGTCATCGGACCAGGGGATAAAACTCAATCCTGCTTGTGCACTCAAGCACTTCCCATCAAAAGCAACGTCAGAGTCGATTAAAGACGACACAGACACATCGTAATGCATGTCATGCTTTCAAGTCTTGTGCCATACCGGTCGCGCTTTTCATCAGACAAATATGTGGTGGAGTTGAGGCGTGCCTTTCCTTGGAAAGAAACCTCAAACAGGAAATAGTGGGGTTTAAAAAATCAATTATTATTTTCTGATAAAAACCTTGTCCCATGAGTCGGACAAACGAATAAGCATTAATCTGCAGGAACCTAATGCATATCCATTATCCTCTCCCAATTGTGGTCTGTTTTCATGAGGTAATTTACCTGGGGACAGCCATTAAACTTTTGACTTTAGCTTTCTGCTGCACAACCAGGCTGATATCTTGATACTTTGGCTGATGGTGGGGCATGAAAGTTTGGAAGTTGTAAAACCACCCTGCGGCCTGAGCAGTCCACACTCACTTGGTGCTTCCAGGACTTCCAGGTCATTAGGTAGCTTTAGCACACTTCTAAGGAGCATCAAAGCTTCAAACGTGTTTAAATCTAACCTTGCCCTCCTCTCATTTCCAGCTATTTTTTTTTTTTTTTTTTGCCATTTACCCATTCTCTGTGCGTCTTGTCCTGTTTGTTATCTTTGCCTGTCTGCATGGGTTGTCTGTCTGGGTGTGGCACTTCATCTACCTCCTGCTATCAGACAGCTGCTTCCTACTGCCAATCACACTGCACACCTGCAACCCATCCAGTTATCAAGCTCCTGCCCTATATACACAACTGACAGGTGAATTGAATAACATTGATCACCTAGTAACAAGAGAAAGGGCCAGGTTGAAACCTTGAGCTCTTTGCCACAGTCCTGCTGGGGGTCCATTGAGTCCCTTTTTTAAAACATCCTCCTTTAAATCTTTGTAACGACCGCAGGTCTCAATCCGACCAAGCATCCATCGGATGTCTCAGAACTCTGGCTCTGGATCTCTGGGAGTGTCCTTGGGGAGAGTCCATGGGGTTGGTGGCTTTGGTATCAACACTGCGTTCGATGACTAGTCTAATCAATAGTCTTCTTGTGTGTTTGTCTGATTCCACTCATTGTGATCTTCTTCATCCTGCCTCACTAACCTGCTCGTTTTGATCCCCGTCTGTGTTCCTCGCCCGTTGTTGTTGCCAGTCTGATTTCCTGTCAACAGCTCAGTCCACTCTGCCTGCCCTCTTCTCTGTTTGACCTGGATTCTCTCCAAACCCCCACCTTTACATCCTTTCAATACGTTTTTTTTTAAGCCTGAGCCGAGTTGTAACAGCTACATCTGGGTGTCTGAGTCCTTTTGAGCCTTTGGGTCAATTATCAGTACAACCTTACACGACTCCAGCGACAAAAACAGGACAAAGAAAAACTTGACTGTGAGACCAACTTGTTTTTCTGAACTGCATCTCGGCACCAGGCTAAAGTGATGTTATAATAAAAGGTTGCTCTTTAAGTGTTGTTGCTCTCCAGGTATTGCTGGAGTGTTGACCTTTCAAAGCAATCCAAAATTGCAGAGTCACAGCTTCGTAAAACAAGATCAGAAACACTTTAAAATACCTTATTTATCAATCATAAACACTATATTGACACTAAAAAATGATTATCAAACACACTATAATGTACATATTAGCACATATATGGACATTTATATAGGTTTTATTTATGTACAGTCCTCTCCTTTTGCAATGTATATCATTCTGCTGTTAAGGCATATTCATGTGACATTAAATACATGGTAATGTATAGCTTTTGTTCAGGCTTGGGGTAATAGACCCATACTGTAGGTTGCAATGTGTCTCTGAAGTGACAGTCTGACAAGATGTGTCTAAGCGGCTTGGCATATATTAGCATACCCAGCACCTCATCACCAAGATGTCACTCTCGACTGGACAGGAGCCGGGCTGAAGTGTTACAGACTTGGGGGGCAACGGGAGCAGCAAAAAAACCCTCTACTTATATCGTCTTGTTTCACAATCTCCTCTCCTTTCCTCTCCTCTCCCCTCCTCTCACTCTCAGACAGATTAATCTCATCCTCGCTTTAAATTAAAAACATAATCTATTATTCACAGGCAAAGCCAGCCTCATCTCGCACAGACCATATAAATGAAGTCTTAGCCACTGTAGATTTCTCTCAAACCATCACCTGAAAGTCTAATCATTACCATGCATTAGCATAGATTAGCCCAGGCAAGGTCAATGGTTATCCATTTCATCTTGCTCATTCTGAGGGAATTTTTGAGACTCCCCTTGCCGCCAGGAGTCAGCGGCTGCAGCAAGGCCCCGGGGACTTTTTATTTTTTCACCATTTAGTCGCTTGATCGGATAAAGAGGAAAAGGCACAAGCAGCAGATGCAATGTGAAGGTTGTTCGAAGATCATATGCAGCCGACTTCACTTTCAGCACTATCCCGTCTGCTGAGGGGGATCACAAAGGCCTGTGGTGAATTTGTAGGAAGCTGATCCATGTTATTATTAAACCAAGCTGCCTTCTCAGTGTTGAAAGTCTAAAGGTGGCATAAAGGTTGAGCTGAACAGTTTCTTGGAATTATGAATGCGATTTCTAAATGTGTTTGACATCACTTCTCCCCACGCTGAAGGGGATTTGCAACCCTAAACTTCTGAGGCTGTTCTGGTTATGATTGTTGCCTTTATGAGTAACGCTTTATGTCAAGGTCCTTGAAATCAGTATTAGTTAATAGGTAATAATGCACTTAAAAGTCCTTATAAGATGCTTATTAGCATTAAAAGACACTGGATAAATGTTAAAATTGCATAATAAATGTGTTTATATTTAGAGTCTAATACATTTATAACCACATAACAATGCCTTATGAGTATTGTTGAGTATATTGAGTATAAGTATTGTTTATAATTAATCAATCATTTATAATAGCGTTACACATTTAGTTGAGTCTAGCTAACAAACATGTCATTGTCAAACCTTTACTAAGATCTTTATAGTATCTTTAATTATTAGCATTCAACATTGTACTTATACTAAATTTAACTGTGTCTTTAATCTTTCGATCTGGTTATAAAGTCAGCCCGGAGAACAACCGGCTTGTCTGCCCTGCCTCAGACAGTCTGGCAGCAAAGAGTGGCACCAGAAGATAAGTAACCAGCAGAAGACCAAGGAGGAAGCCAAAGAGGTCAATGTGTTTACCGGGGAAACTACAGCTCTGTATCAAAACTGCAAGATAAACAAGACATAACCAGAGCAACACAATTTAAGTCAAGTGTAGAGGACGCAACCACCGAAGGCAACCGATCACAGACGAAATGGGGTGAGTCTGGCAAGAAATCCAAAGGGATCCATAAAAATACATGAGGATGCATTCCTAGTAAATAACTTGCCTTTACCTCAGTAGGCATACATTGTTGTAATACTATATGTTTGTGTCTCAACCTCCTGCACAGACTGTTGGTTCAGCAAAAAAAAAAAAGTATGAAGACGGAGAAAGATGGAGGGGAGCAAGGGTCCTCAGAGGAGTGAATCCAGGTGGTTTATCAACAACTTTGTGCATGTGTCGAAATGACAGATGGCACCATCTAGGCCTCGCATCAATCTCACTTGATGGCTCAGCAGCAACTGGTGATGTCTGTCAGTGTGTTGGCTTCAAACGGAGCAATGGAAGGTGATTCAGGCGGAGAAAAGATGGAGCTAAAACACCTTCCCGCATGATCGAGCACTGTGAGAAAAGCCAAAAACGTACATTTAGCCAACTATGTTTCCAGTGAATAAAGGTCTGGATGAACTGTTTCTGTGGACACGTGTGTATTTTGTCAACAGAGAACAACCAGGTGTAATCATACAGAAAGTTTAATAGCATATGTCTTTACAAAAGGAGCATTGTGTATGTGGTTTACAACATGTCTAAATACAATATTTCTACATCAACCATTTATTAAAAATAACAGGCTTGAAAAGTCCTTCTTTAAACATTGTACAAGTATACTCATAATAACAGAGATAAGACAACTGTGTATCTGAATTTCTCCGTACATGGGCACAGTTGATACATTAAGCTAGTACTGTAATTTCCAGTGTTTGAAAATTTGAACATGTATGGTGTTTACAAGACAGGTTTGTATCTCTTAACCTAAAGCACATTGATATCATCTCCTACACCCCAGACAAAATATAAGTACATTAAAAAAAGAAAAATACTCTCTCTATTTCTCTCTCTGACAGCCAGATAAAAACTACTTGCCGACTTTGATTTCACATTTGGAAAAACACAAGTTCTAACATCTTTATCAGTTTACTTATGGCATCTTTATGTTTTAATAAAAAAGGGGTGTTGTGGGGGGCAAATTATGGTAAGCGAAGCACAAATAATTTGCAAATCTCAGACATTCAACGGTTATCTGATGTATTATTTGTGTGAAAGCAGTGCAGTGATTCTCTTTGTGTGAGAGCAATAACTAAATGCTCACAGGAAAGAAAAAAAAAAGAAAGGAAAACATAAATTGCATCTGTGGCTGCAGGTTAATGCCTGAGTCTCACAGTAAAGTTGTTTTGTTCCCAATTAGGGTGAGGATTAGTTGCCATGGAGACAGCTGCCTCCAGGTCCCAGGGTAAAACGGTAACAAACTAATTTACTGAACAGTGAGACATTTCGAGCTATGGCTTCATATAAAGACCTGCTCAAATTCGTTGGTGGTGCCCTTACAGCTTGTTGAAATAGTGCTTCATTCCTCGGAAAGGGCGATGAAATTAAAAGCTATTTTGTCACGTACACTCTCCTGCCTTTTGTGAGTGGTTTGTGATTGAAAAGCAAAGCAAAGAAGCTGTGAATAGAGATGAATTATTGCTTATTCTACTAAGATATTTTTAGAAAACAGCCTGGACACGTGTTGATAACCCTAAGGAAATATAATAATGGGATTATAGTGATATTTCAAGTAATGTCTTTCTTTAATTAGTAACTCCAGTCTTGAAATCAGTCTTTCAGTGTATTTAAATGGAGAAAAGTGACAATAAACCCTGTGCTGTGTGCACCGGACCGAACATGTAAACAGAGAAAGCAAAGAAGAGAGTTTTTTTAGGAGATTAGAAAGAAAATAATAGACAGGCATGGTAATGGGAAAAGGCCACAAGACCATTGGCTTAAATAACTAATAAGTCTGAGGTCCATGGAACTATGGACAACCTCCATGGGCATGGCTGCAAAAGGAAAACTGTAGAATAGGTACTTGAGTTTCTGATCACACCATTCTTCAAAGTCCTCCTGAAGGGAAGACCCGGGAGGATTCCACTTTTGAAAGAATAAACATAAAAAAAGCCAGACTGGAATTTGCTAAAATACATGTTGACAAGCCACAATCCTTTCGGGAGACTGTCCCTTTGGACCGATGAGTCAAAACTGGAGCTATTTGGCTAGTCACATCAGCTCTCCGTTCACGTATGACAAAAATGAAGCTTTCAAAGAAAGGAACACCTGCGTTAAACCATGGAGGTGGCTCGGTTATGTTTTGGGGCCGCTTTTATGCAGCTGGCAGCCTTAGATCTGTGAATTCAGAGGAACATCAGGATATTCTGGACTAAATGTACTGCCAAATATCTGAAAGCTCAGCCTCAATCACATGTCACAGGTCCTCAACTGGGATAATGACCCAAATACACAGTTTAAAGCAGCCAAGGATGAATAGGAGCGAAATGTTGGGCTATTCTGCAGTGTCCTTCTATGAGTCCTGAACATAGGATCAGAAGTGGGCCAAAATTCCAGTTACAGGTGCAGCTCACTCTTTGATAGCAGTGATCGTGCAACAAAATATCAGGTTAAGGGTCCCGTCATTTGGATCTGTGACATTGTCATTTTATTTTGTCAATTTCAAATTATTTGAGAGAAAGGAAAAAAGTATCCTTCTCTTTTTGTGGAGAGGTAGCAACAAATTTGAGCACGCCTGTATAGCATTTCACTGCAAAATAAGGCATCCTATCTTCGCTCACACATTTATCACAAATACACCAGAGAAATGATTAGTGTTAGATTACTTTTTAACACGTTTCCACATCTGCCTTAACATATTTGTAAGATCAGGAACGTCCACCTTCTGTTGCTGATGGTATATAAAAAAAATTAAAAAAAAAAAACTTTTACAAGCTGTACTTTAAGAAAACAAACGACAATCTACAAAATCAAGTGCTGCTGTAGTAAAGTAGAGTAGGCTACGTCATCTTTCGATTCAATTTGTGCTTTTAATTGCATTTTGTTAACATCTGCAGATAATATCTAAACAGAACTCTAAGCTGAACAGACCATGACAACACAATTAGATTAATTCATTTTCTAGTAGTCCCTGGTGGATATTACTGTAGCCATTTGACAATAAGATCATTACTTTCAAAGGGGTTGACTTAATTTCACACTACACATCAAATTATGACATCATCCATGTATATAATTGAGTTAAACCATCTTTTTTTAGATTTTAAGTGTACTAAAAATGAGTTTATTGATGGTCAGTGTCCAATTCTGTGTTTCCCTGTCAGCAAAATTGTTTAGAAACATACAGATGATCGGCTCCCACATACTGTTTCACCAGCAAATTAGTCCTTAAATGAGCTCTAATGTCCTTGGACCTCAGGGCTGCCTGACATGAAAATTATCCCCGTTCTTTCTAAATGTTTTAACATTCACCGTCTCTGTTCAGCCGCATAATTAAACAGCGCTGCACTAAATTGCTTAGCAACTATTGGGTGGATGTTTAAGATGGCCCGGATCAACCTGAATCTTAAGCCCCATTTAATCTCCGTTCTCGGCTCTGCATTACAAGTGAGGGTGAACACGGAAACAAACTTAAGCCGAAAAAAAAAAGAAAGAGGAAGAATGGAAGTGTCTTTGATTCGTGCATGAGAGAGCAGGTCTCATGTTTCTGTTTTTAACTAAGGACTGGAGCTGTCGTACGCCGAAGCCGCTTTTCAAAACTTCCTGTTGACGCATCCAAAAATGCTCAGCCAAGTCCCAGTCTTTCCATGTGATGAAGAAATAGAGCAGTCTATATGTCATTGTCTAGTATCACAACTTCTGCACCCTCAGGGGCCAAAACAGATCCAAGAGCCAGGTGAAAGGGAGTGAGAGAGAGGGAAGAAAGAGAGAGAGAGAGAGACAGAGAGAAAGAGAGAGAGAGAGTATGTGTGTCTGTCTACACTCAGGGGGTCCAGAGATCCGGAAAAAGCAAGATGTGCATGTGCGCGAGCTTGTCTTTTTATGCTTGTGTTCATCAGAACGTGCAGGCGTAGACGATGCCCACCACCACAATGTTGCCAATGGTGGCGACGATGGCGATCCAGAGCCAGATGGCATCGCTGGACATCGACTGCGACTCGTCCTGCTGGCCGTGTACCGAGGCGGCCGAGGCAGCGGCGTGGACGCTGGCCGAGGAGTTGAAGAGCGAGTGCTCGCCGCTGTAGTCGTCATTGGGCGAGGAGTCCATGAAGGCTCCCGTCATCACTGGGATCTAGGAGGGAAAGTGAGGGAGAAGGGCTTAAGCATATTTCAAATAAATCCACTGGCACTTGGAGAAGAGAGTATCAGGAGAGAAGGGAGACATTCTACATCTGGTGTTTTATTAAGGTTTTGCTTTCCCAATCACTGTCTGCCAGGGCCGTACATGATGCAGTTGAGGTTATCCATTTTATTTATATTGAACAATGTCTTTTATGATGGCGACCAGGGCAATATGCAAAATTCTCACCATGCTTGGCTCTTAATTTTAGCAAAGTCAGACTTTTCTGGAGCTCATTTAACAACCATGTACATCCAAGCACCTGTTAATACTACGAGCGTGTGGCGTTGAGGTTAGCATTCAGCTCAAAGCATTGCCTTGCCCAAGTCTGACCTACAACCCCACAGAGCCGCAAGCATAGCTCTTAGACCTGATCCATTCAAGAGTGATAGATTTGGTTTGCCAATAAAGAGCTACTCATTTGCAGACGATAAAAACAAACCACAGTCCTTGTGGAGTGAGCCAAACCTCCTTTGCCTTTTCCTGACAATCATAGCACGCCAAGTTCCTACTGGACGCGCAATAGAGAGCCTGAGTGCTACATTAAAAGAAATGAGAGGTTACCGCATCACGACATCATTAGTAAATGGTTGCGAGGAATCACACAGAGGCATGCGGGGTCTCGCACACCACTGAGTGTGTGTCTGTGTGTGTCTCTGCGTGTGTGTGTGTGTGTGTGTGTGTATTTAAAAAACAGTACTTGATTAAGGAGGAATGAATATTTCAGACGCAGCAAGTGAAAATGATTTATTGTCTGGGAGTTTCGGAGCCCTGTGAAGGTTAGCCATTAAAGCAACTGAATGATCTTGTGTGTGTGTGTGTGTGTGTGTGTGTGTGTGTGTGTGTGTGTGTGTGTGTGTGTGTGTGTGTGTGTGTGTGTGTGTGTGTGTGTGTGTGTGTGTGTGTGTGTGTGTGTGTCTGTCTGTCTGTCTGTCTACATAGCAGGCTGTATGATTGTGAAATGCTTGAGAGACCTGTGTGTTCGCTCAGACTGGAAAACAGACCCGGCTGAAGAGCAACAATGCTAAAAATACCTCGGAGGTATGTTGAGCGCTCGCATACACAGACATTTTTTCTTGCTTGCTTATTTGCTCACCTTCTCTCTCTCTCTTTCTCTCTCCCTCTCTCCCTCTCTCACACTCCCACTCGCTCACCCCCTCCACTCTCTCATGTACACACAGGCTAATGCACAAAGACGTTAACCCCCCACTACACACACACACACACTAAAGGTCTTCCCTCGCACGGGGAAAACACTGTTTAGAAAGCATTGTGCTGCTCTCCATTCATTGGCCCCTGGTGGTGAATAACGACATGACACATCCTGTGGAGTGCCTGCTGTTCACATGAGCATGATGGAGGCAGACAGGCATGCATGAAGTCCGACCAACGTGTGCCTCCCTGCCCCCCGCCCAGCCACTCTAATTCCTTACTGCTACAGTATCTCACATGTACCTCTCATCCGTTTTGACATTTCTTTTTTCCCTGTTACGAGCAGATTCATACCAGAAATCGGTGTGTGTGGGTGCCCGGCTATTTGGAATGAGAGACCATAAATACACACATGGCCATCGCAACTATACTGACACTGTAACCCTAGGCTGATGGATGGCAATGACGACTGCGACAGGTATACTGTAGTTAACCATCCGGGGTGATGAACACATAACAATCTTTACCTTGAACATTTCGAGGCACACACCATGAACACACAATCAAAAGTACATCTATCCTAAAGTGACTATAAAAATATATCACAGAAAATCATCTGTAAACATTGCACACAAAACATTACGAACGTATTTCACCATTAAACCTACACACATATTTGTATACATATATTTTTGAGACTATATGTACAAGTGTTGACAGGAAACAATTTACTAAAGGTATACCTACACTTACAAAATCTAAAATTAGAGGAAATGTTTAATCTTATATGCTCATTGGTTTAGATACCAGTTCATAAACATAATAATTAAGGGTGACATCACAGGTTTTGACATCATGAGTTTTCTGTGACCTACATGGCTGTGAAAAAGTGAAAAACAACAACAGGTGGGGAGAGAAACTATTTTAGTTGAAAAAGTAATAATT
Organism: Diplodus puntazzo; assembly: GCA_963678695.2. Classification (NCBI taxonomy): domain Eukaryota; kingdom Metazoa; phylum Chordata; class Actinopteri; order Spariformes; family Sparidae; genus Diplodus; species Diplodus puntazzo. Next base: position 10,445,307 of record OZ023175.1, read on the forward strand.
CCTCATGGTTAATATTTTGTGAAAAATGTGCTCTGGGCATTTTTTTCCCCCTCAACCCCCCACCTGTACCGAAGATGATGAATACAATTTAGCAAACTTAGAAAGACTACATTGACAAAACCTTTTGTTTTACCCACCTGTTCATAGTCATAAACATGGAAGAGAATTCAATTTAGGTCAAACAATATAATAAAAAAATCATGAACTAACTAGTCTAGTAAATCTAGTAGCTGAAGTGTTGACAGTAATAATATCACATTTGTCCTGGTATACAGTGATCTGCATGATGAACTCCAGCTGTCAAAATGTGTTTTGTCATTTAAATCTTGTCTTCAAAGCTTATTCTATGTTGCTCGTAAGGAGCTCATCTGACCTCTCTCCTCAACTGACTGATTACTCGATGTTGCATTTCTTTTAAATCAAACCACAATGGTGAAAAACCTTATCCCTCATTCAAAGCTGCATCTAGCTTAATCTAACGTTCAGTCAGACGATAACTGAAGTTCTCAACCCTGTCTGCATTCTTTATATTTATGTTTTATTTATAAATAACTCATTGTCCACAGGAGTGAGCTGTTTGCATAAATGGGGAAGTGTACCGAATGAAATGAAGTGGGAACTGGGAGCGTGTGTAGGGATATTCTCGTTGTAAGCCTAAAACTAAATATTTGAATATCCCAGGTTCACTATTTTTGGCGGAGATGGTGTGTCTGCATATACACAGAGATAGGTGTTTCAATTTCATGTCAGTGGTATATCATCATTCAGGGGACTTGCCCCCTCTATCCATTCATCCATTCCAAGCACACAACTCCCATGTGGATCATGCAGATGGAGTTAGCACAGTGAGCGATTAAGCGCTAATGGAAAGGAGGGAAATGGAGTCCTAGAGAGGCTGCAATCCCAAAGCATCTCGGCACTTATGTGGGCAATGAAGGTCAGTCACTAAGCATTACTGCCAGGAAACCCATACTTGTTGACATACAGTACATGGATTAATGATGCCAGTATTAAACTACTGACCAAAGTTTCACCAGGCCTCTTCAGCACAACAGTAAACTAGTGGCTAAATGGCCTCGACAAGCGCACCCACACAGGAAGCTTGTGACCGCATTTCACTGAGCGTGTTAGAAGTGTTAGAACTGAGCTTCCTGAACACAAAGTTTGAGTAAATATGATATCCTGAAAAAATAAGTCAAAAAGAATGAATATAAAAAAAAAGGTATTGTTGCTTAAAGTACAACAAATCTGTCAAGGTGTTTTACTTATTATTCATGCACAAGGGCTGAAGAACAAAATACAATTTTTTTAAACTTCTTCATCTACCTATAAACATCTGGGAAACCCTGCACATCCATCCTTTGACTGTGTCTGAGTACTAAGCATCAATGACGTAAACACAGACAACATCCCCAAAAAAAAAAATGTCCCATTGGACCAAAACCTTATTTGTCACTTCCACTACTCATTGGTTTAACAAGACACACTGCTATTAAATAACTTAATTGATGTAACTAACGTCCCTATTTTTAAACCAAAACAATGACCGTTTTCTGAACCTAACCAAGTAGTTGTGATGTCTAAACCAAACCAAACCAAACTACCATTTTATGTTGGGCATCTGTTTATTAGTGTTACCATGATGATGAAGGTCGCCTTACTTTAGTTACCATACTACCCAACTTTGTCTTTCCTGCATGACCTATTCCACAAAGATGATACAAATGATACAAATAGGTATCATGAAACTCCAGGGAGAGAGTGTATTTCCTAAACAAAGCAGAGCACTGGGCTTTTCAATGTCCAAGGAGACATTTTTAAGTCTATTAGGGGTCTGGAATAATGGGTCGTTGAAAACAATTGGCAGGTTTCCACATTTACAGTTTTTATTTCAAGTGACTTGTCTCATAATAAAATCTAGATGAGATTTTTTATGCACTTTTAGTTACATTTACATTCATAGCCCGTCCATAGTCCTGATCACAGTCCATCTGGGCTTTTCCCAAGTTACTAGCAAATTCAGTCTTGTCCTCCTCCAGTCCAGAAGTAGAAGTGTAATGCACCTGAGGCCGTTTGGTAATTGCTTAAGTTGACAAAAGAAGAATGACTTCTGCAATTTAGCAGTGAAGATACAACAGGGACAGTTTAGCTAGCCTATCCATGGATGGACTATCCATAACCTACATAAGGCGAAACGGCAGCATGAACTATGAATGAGACAAAACTTTTATTGCCTTCACAAGATGCATTAAATGATTAAATCGGTTAATCCCCAGTGAAACACAAAAATATTCCAATTTCTACAGTCTTGTATGGATTTACCCTACATCCCTAAGTTGTAAAGGGTGAGAGGGTGGCGGCAGGACAAACGCTGACTTTAGAAAGCCTTGAGAGCAACTTTTCATGAGAAGAAAGCAGTTCAATTGAAAGCTATTCAGAGTGAGGCTTGTGGATTATTCAGAGTTACCAGGACATTGTTTCCTGAAAGACGTTGAGCCACTGAATTTTTCAAGTGAATCTTTTTCAGTCCTATGAGCAGCACGGAATTACAGGCAACTCCATTATACCCGAGTAGTGGCAGACGTCTTAGCAAAATTATCTGCACGGCTACATTAGATACCAGTAAAGGTAATTAAGAAAAAGAAAACAAGTGGTTTGTGCTCTGGTTTTCAGCCCATCAACATCCGCCACTGTCCGTCCACTGCATAACATGTAACAACATGGATTTGATATTGTAGATAATGATTCAAATTAATGGGGATAAAAAGGTAAACAACCGTTTCAAGTGTGTGAAATAATCTGGAATACAAATTCCCTCCATTAGCCAGAACCAGATAAATCTCCTGACTCGCACATTTCACACCCTCTTGGCTCTGATTGATGCCTACACCTGTGCAATACTCCACGCAGCAAAAAAAACCTCAATCTGCGGTAGACGATGCAGTGTGGTTCCTTTCACTGTACGATTTCCACCTGCTCTGCTCTCAGAGCTTTGATTTATTCGTCCCAGCTGTTCCTCGAGCTGTGCCATCCTACACGGATGATCACAGTAATTGTGAAATAGAAAGGACTGTAATTGCCTCCTGTGGGATGCCGCCACCAGTAAGTGCTCAGTGAAATGGCTTCGGAACAAACAAGCAAAAACCCAAATTAATGTCTTCGGATGGCGGTGAAACCAAAACACAACGTAACCTCGGAAGCACTCAAACTGGGCTGTTGAGAGAGAATAGGAGGGAAGAGGGTTCTCTGCACTCGGGGATGGTAAGAGGTCAGACTCAGATCAAATCAATGATCGTGGCTTTGTGGAGAACAAACTTCAAGGTGTACTCGAGAGAATGAACAGAATCGGAGAAAACTGGCACAGAGGTGGACCCCGGCTGTGTGAAGAATGGACATGCGCAAATCAATGAAAACACACAGCTGTAGATTTTCTCAGCTGTCACAACCATCACTGCTCTATCGACTACAGGACGGGTGTTATTGTGGGCTTTGTCTCCGTGTGATGTCGCCTTTCTTTTTTCTTGACATAAATCACACGTCAGCCAAGCCGAGGACACGCATGATTGCACTTTACAATTTTCAAAGATGTTTTGCTTTGGGATTTATTTGGACTTGATATATATAAATATATAAAAAAGCAATTCCTATAAAAAAAAAAACTAAAAAAAAAAAACTGCCCATTTTCACCTCTCTTTGTAAACAAAGTATAAGCTCTGTTCCACAAGGCATCCTCTCTCTACATGGTAGGTCAGTAAGTTTTAGTCCTTACAGCATTACACAGACTACAATTATTCCTGTTTTTGCCCCTATAATGAAAAATATTCATACAAAGTTGTTAAATACCTAAATAATGAATAATCAATTAACATTCCCATTTACATGTAGCTGTAGTGACACACCTGGTGACACACCTGGAGCTGCTTTGGCCATTTTGCTTGTTTTCTGCATTTTACACCAGTGGCACACTTGTTTGTTTATGCAAAGGCAGCCCTCCTTGTTTTGTTCCTTCACCCACCTTTTGAAAAGGTCAGCATTGCATTATTTGTACATATCCGAAAAAACCTGTTGATGTCACTAAAGTCTTTCAGCAGACTTTTTTGTTTATCTCCTTTTCTTTTTTAGGCATGCATCTCTACCCCAGACTGACAAAGTGCTTGCTAGCTGGCTTGAGTACAATCTATGACTCCAGATTGAGGTTTGTGTCTGTCCAAAAAGCTGCATTATACAACAAGTAGTTCCGACCACGCAATCTGATTGGTCAACAAGATATTTTGACCGTGCTCAAATCAGCATGACAGCACGCCTGACTCATTACTTAAAATATTACTCCGCCAAGTCTGTGTTTATCCATCTCCATGGCAACGTAGTAACTGTCAGAGCTGGAGCAAAAAAATAAAAAAGTACGGCTTGAAATTCTAACTTTCTGCCGTAAAATATGTAGAGGAAAACTCAGGAGAAGCCGCCGCTAGTCGTTTCTCTGTTGACCCCAAGAGAGTGAGAGATTGGCGAAAAAATAAAACGGAGTTGTCCGAGGAGGACAGGACCAGGCTGCCTGGTGGAGGGAGGGAGAAGGCTAGCGAGGAGCCTGAGATAAACATGCGGGGATGAGTTATCAGCAAACGGGCACGCCAGGAGAGAGTGTCCCGCAAAATGATCAGGGCGATGGAGAAACAAATGTCCGCCACCGTGAGTGACAGCAGAGATGAGGAGCTTGCAGCGAGTGCTGGTCGCTAAATCGTTTCCTCCGCTGTAACAACTTCACTTAGACAACTATTGCCCAGAAGGATGCCAGAGAATTCGCCGAGAAGCTGGCAAAGTTTGTGACATTTTCATCCCGGATTTTTGAGAGGAAGGAATTAAATGCTTGTAACAAATTGCCGCCTGGTCTGTTAAGTGACTTAAACAAATAAACACCCCAGCTATTATTTAGTATTTTACGGTGTTCGGGAAATTCCGAGACCGCGATAAAACATTCACGTCAGCTCAGAGTTCACTCATCTGGGACTAGAAAATCCTTTCTGTTGCTAGGTCGTTGCTAAGGTTTGGATTATTTGCTGGAGTGGTAAACTACGTTCCATTACACATATGAGTCTACTGACGTGACTGATTTTGTTTCAGTTATTAGTCAGACCCCATGTGTTTCCATGGAAACGCGACACACACTCGCAAAAACCTTTAAAATTTGAGAGCAAAATGTCAATCAACATGGATATACTTTGATTATACATTTTATTTGTGTTGGTATTAGTTGTATAATCGAAATATTACTTCAGTGCTGCTTGCGGACCTCGGCGCAAGCGCCTCGGTCCTGACCGCATCACTGTCGTGCTCAAATGACGTTAAAGCACACCCTCGAGGGTAATATTGCTTAATTTGAACACACCACCAAGATTGCGGATGATGGCCAACTAGTTCATATTTTCGATGCCTCCATCAGAGGAAATAACTGCTGATAACACACAAGGTAGCAGAAGTCTGGATTTACCATTCCATTTCCATTCACCATTCTTGCCAATATAACCACTTCTAATTGAGAATATGTTTGATAAAAATTGGAAAATGGCACAGGTGGACAAAAAAGTGGAGACGAAAAATAAGGAGAAACTGCATTATGAGATAATAATAAAAAGGCATGAACATGTTTCAATCAGAAAATGCAACAACACCTAATTTGGAATGCCCAAAAAACAATATATTGTTTACATGGCCCGTATCAAATTCTGAACACCGTCATATGTGTGTTCATGCGAACGCACTGACACCAGTGTTAATGCCACATCTGGCTGCTTATGTTTCATCATGAGTGCTGTACAGACTCCTGTGTGTAGGGATCTTAGAAGAATCACAGACTGGGAAATTAACTGAGGCGCACGCATGCTGCAGCGTTTAAAAAGAGCTTCTGTGACATGGTTTTAAAAATGTTTTTTATGTCTGTGCGGTTCAGTCTGTGTCATATATATTGCAGTGGCATCACTTTCCTTGCATCATGTCTTGTTTTCTTAACATTTTCGTTGCAATGTTGCCACAGTCCAGCCATCCCCAGCTACGTGACAAACTCAGGATGTTCATAGTGTGACTACCACGCTCATCTGTGAATTTAAATGCATCGGAGAGCCGTAACAATATTTCACTGCGCACCTCATCCTCAAAAATTAATAGGCCTGTTTTTTTCTTTGTAGGTATTTTGACTTGTCATGGTAGAATTTTTTGCAGCTTTGACTTAAAACAAGTTGCCTTCCTAAGTGTCCCGGTAAACCGCGACAGTGTGTGACAGAGAGCCGGCATGCACAGCACCAGCACCGTGACACCGAAGCAGCTAAATGCGATTCAGCCACCGTTAATTATTAGTATTCACACCTTTCCTACGGTGACATGTCAAAATGTCTTCTGTACAAAAAAAAAGGGAAAGGCCAATCCTGTCCAAATAAGCCAGCCAGTGAAAGCAGTGCAGTGACTCATTCAGCAGCAGCAGCAGCTCCGTGTAATTGCACACAGATGTGACTTGTTGTTCTGACGAGCTCGCTGCTCTCTCACTGCTTCGGTGCTCAATCACCACCCTGCTGCCACAGGTGCGTATCACCGCGTTGATTAAAACATCAAATTAAGCCCACGGTGTTTGATTAATGCACACTGAATAAATAATATTTACTGTGTGACGATCACTGTGAGATTATTTGGGGGGGGAAAAACATAAAAAGAAGACAATAACATTTAAATGTATAACAATCTAAACAAGAAATCAAAGTGTGTGTGTTAACAGGACTCAAGGTTCAGGTGGGTACATTCACTTTTTTAAAACTCCTCCTGCTGTATCCAAAGTGCTGCGGTATCACACCGGTGTTGTAAGAGAATCGCCGAACAAAACAGCCTATATTTAATTCATGTGTGGACTCGGGATTTTGGGGGAAAACAACTTAGCATTTTAAAAAATGGATGCATACCGCACAAGGCTGTCCGATTGCTTGTTGTCTGCCTAGTGTACCAAGACATGGTCCTATGTGTCCAAAATAATTCCTCTCTTAGTCATTCACTACTCCAGATATAATGTGTTACTCAGCAGTGGGCAGTATACTGAGATTGTGGACACTGACTCATTGTTGTTTTGTGATATCGGTAAAAAATGAGAATGTATCGTGTGGGATTTTTTTTATCAGAAAGTAGAGCCCCGGGAGGAACTATTATCGGGCTCTATTTAGTACACAAAGAGTGATTTTGGACCCAGCCATACAGTGTGCAATATTTCCTGTTTGCAAATGGTTTGTCTGGTTTGTCTCGGGTAGAAATGCATGAAAAAAAGAAAATCCTTTGTTGCCTACTTATCCTACCGTGTAATGGCTGGAGAAAAATGGCACCATATGCATACAGATTGATTTCCTATAAGTCTTGCTTTTACTATGCTATTTGTTGGTCATCAGGCTGTCGAAAATGACCAATGAATTACAGCATAAAGGCAACGCGTCTGCCATTCCGCAACCAAAACGGGAAGAGACGTTGTCGTACCCTGGTCGCTATTGCCAGGTAACAGGAATAACTTTGGGAACTGTACAAAAGATAAAGAACTTCGCTGATGGAGGAGGTAAAGAAGGAGAGCGATGGAGACCGAGGTAAAACAGAACTGAAATTCTGTTCCTCACATTATTTTCCCCCTTACCACCAGGACACCAGATGGTTCATATTTGTCATTTTTCTACTAGATCAGTTATCAACCAAACCTGCCAATGTATAAATACAACCGGGTGTGTTACGCAGCCTTTTTTTGGGATCAGGGTTTCTCGGTTGAATTTCAATTCTTAGGGTTGTTGACTGGTGTGCCAAAAGTACAATTTTCTTCTATTTCCACTTTAAACAATATGAAAGACTTGAATTATCAACAGTTCCTTTTCTTTTGGGGGGGGGGATGTGCGGCAATATGGCAACACAGACCTTTTCAAGAAAGTGAATGAAAAATCTGTGTGATTATGCAGGAATATAAATGGAAAATCAATTTTCATAAGCTATGTAAACAGCTTAGTAGGAATATTTTCTCTTTCAGAATGAGGGTAAAAAATGGATATTTTTCATGCATGTAAACATAATCATAATAAAAACATGAAAAAACGTACAAAGTTACACCTCAATTTTCCCAAAGGAACGATTGGAAATGTCAGGTTGAGCTTGCTGCGTGCACAATTCAGGACTCCACAGATGATGGAAATAAATAAACTGGGATTACATATAAGTGGAGCTCGCAGAAAAAAAAGTAGCTACCCCTTCTACACAAAAGCGGCCACTTAGAAAACAAGAGATTTGGTCTGCGCCATACGATACACCTCTCTCCATAAATCTGGAGGGAGATTTACGGAGGTTTTAAGGAGGCTTGTTCACCCGTACAGAAGTGGTGAGACCTCGAGTTTCGGGCCTGGTTCCTACTGGTCAGATTTACAGCTGCGCTTTCATTGATTTTCCTCGTCTCAGCAGCCCAGCAGCGTTTTTTTAATAAATCTTGAACTCGGTATAACAAGTGTAGCCCAAGTGATCCTCGCTTGACACCCCGGTCAATCCGTCAGCGTGGTGGAAATTGTGCAGCACGGGAGAAAGTTTATTATACTTCTTTGATATTATGAACGATAAATGTATCACCTTCATGTTCCTTTTCTCCACCGGTGTTCCGGACCCCAAGTGTGATGGATTTTTAGTAACTGCACTCAGCGCAGTGCAGAAAATAGTTAGAAGGAATAAAAAAAAAACCTTTCTATAAAACATGAGAAGCAGAGGCAATAATGCATGTTCACATCTGGAATTGTGGCTCCCTAAGAACAATGCCGCCAATTAGCAGTTGCGTGATCGCTTGAAATTTGAAATGAAACTAAAGTCATCAGCTTCGGTATAAAACATTAAAATCTAACACAACTGAGAAGCAGCACCAGATGATCACACGAACGAGGATTTAAAGAGATGAAAAGGAGAGAAAGAGGCTGACTGTGTGTGTGTGTGTGTGTGTGTGTGTGTGTGTGTGTGTGTGTGTGTGTGAGTGTGTGTGATGTGTGTGTGTGTGTGTGTGTGTGTGAGTGTGTGAGTGTGTGAGTGTGTGAGTGTGTGGTGTGTGTGTGTGTGTGTGTGTGTGTGTGTGTGTGTGTTTCCACTGTCCTTGTGTCTGACTCCTGACATGTGGATGTCTGAATCTGCAGTCTTTGGTCTGTGACTCCCCGAGCTGCAAAGACTCAATTCACACAGGAATAAAGAAAGAAAATCCGCTAAACCAAACATGACAACTGTCAGCAGCGTCTAAAACACAACACTGGCAGACAGAGGATAAGGAACAAGTGGAGCTGGAAAGTTAAAAGAATTTTAACGTTTTGACAACGAGTCAAAGTTTCATCTTTAATCTTCCAGAAGATGCACTGACTGCCTCACTGAAACAAGGAATTAAGAAGCTCAAATCACAGACGAGGAAACTCTGAAATTAAACTGTCAGCCTTTTCCACAAGTTGTCTATTTTGTTTCCTGTGGTTATTGCGTTGAATTTTAAGATGTTTCGGCTGGAATTCTATTTGTGCTTCACTGACACACTTAGACCTTTTGAGTTCAATTATTTCATTGAACTATAGGCGACAAAATCAGGCTGTCAAAAATCCAAGAAAACAAACTAAAGAGAAACTTAACTCAGAACAAACTAGGAAAGCATGACGAACATAAGCAACAACAATAAAGAAACAAGAAGAGCGAACACACGACCTGACGAGGTCGAACAGCCAGGACAAACACGATGACTATATAGGGACTAATGCTGCCTTCAAGTGCTCCTCAGATGGTCCCACTTCCCGAGGTCGAAAGTTGTTCTTCCGACTTCAGAGTGTTCATCTTTATCAAGTGGGAATGTGGGAGCAACGTGGACAATGTTTTGTTAATGGGCATACATTTTCTCAGACTTTCCAAGCTGTTGCTCCGACTTGAGGGGAGGTTCACATGAATTTGTGAATCCCAGTGAATCCCAGTCATAAATCAGTTTTTACGATGATTCCCACACCATATGAACACAATATAAGTACAAAGGGACAAGTCAAACTATGAAAACACAGGTTAACACACATAACCAGCAGAAAAAAGACAAAGACAGGAAGTGCACAGCAGAAAATGACACAAGGATGTAACTCAAAACCATGAAACCCTGCACATTTTGCCTTGGATCATAAGCTTTGTTTTAAATACCAAGTATCTAACAAGTCTTTCAAACATTCTTTATCCTCTGGAGTGTAATGGATATTAAATTCGGTGATCATCAGACTCAGATGTCTTTTTGTCTTTATTGTTGTGCAATAAATTTTTCTTGTTTCAGCAGATTGACAGTTCAACTCTGTAAAGGTGCAGGCCAGCGACTTATGTTCAGCTGAACTTTCTCAGTTCACTTTAAAATAACGATGTAAGGGATCATTATTCAGGCTTTTTAACATAAGGTTACTGATTAAATGTACATAAATTACACGAGTTATGATATATAACAACACTTTTTTCAGTGGTGTCATATTCAAAAGAAACTTAGAGGTTGATTAATCATGAACACGCTGCTCTCACACTGCCAAACTCCTGCTCTGAAATAAATCAGCTGCATATTAAACCTTGATTCATGAACTATTTCCATCTTCATATTGAGATACTTTTCAAACCCTACAGAAAAATGCTTTTTCACCAAAGCCCGGGGCCATTTATTATTCACAGGAGCAGGTATTTTAAATATGCATAACCTGGAATATGTGTAGCATGTGTTTTATGCTACAGTTTACACCAAAGCACACGTCATGCTATAGCAGCAGAGATTTTCCTGCTGTGCAATGTCACACACCGCTTCAAAATCTGCTTCGAACAAGAGTTTGCTCATGTATTTTACATCGCGAGCGATTTCAATTAAAACACACCCGGTGGAGTCGCATGTTACCTTTGCATGTTCCGTGGCGGCTGCTTGTTCTTAAGGGCACCAGTGGAGGATTTTTTGAAAGGAGCCAAGAATCACATAAGCGGTCGTGTGAGCAAACAGCAAACAGACTTTGCTCATGGGGGATCTGGATCTGATACTGATCTGATTCTACATCACAACATCACTGCAGCTCTTAACCACACAGGACCGGCAAATGACTAAACCAAGTCAGGTGGTTCGAGGTTTCGGGTTCGATGTTTTCAGAATCAGCATCAACCTCGAAATAATGGATCTGTGTTGCATGTGTCGGTCAGACTGACAGAAGAACCCCTGAACTTTCATCATTCATTTAAAAGCTTTCTCTCTTTATAATCTGTTGTTTTCCATTTTAATGTGACTCATGAATAAAGGTACTGTCAGGGCGAGAAGGATCCCTATTATCATTGTTAGTGCACGTGAGGCTGAACGTCCCAGTGAGTCAGGTCGTTGAGAAATATACATAAATTCCGCTTTCTCTGAAACCTGCAGGCAAATAAATAATTTCTTCAAATTAAAGCATTTAAATCATAACCTCCCTTTTATATAACTAATTCAAAAACAGAATTTCAATAAATGCAAATAAAAACTCTACCAGCACGACTCATGTGCGGTCGGCATCAGTTTGAGGCTAATGAATGGGATATTTAGAGACGTTTGCAAATACAAAAGGACCGTAAAATAAAATGTATACTGGTGTTGTGTGCATTTGTGTGTCCACTTGCCAAAGAGACATTGTTTTGTGAAAGTCAGCTGATTTTTTTTGTCAGTTTCTGGCATTGAGAGTAGGGAGTTTCAACTGGGAAGTTCTAAGATATAAGGAGAAGACGTACGACAGGGAATCGTGGACGCATTTAGAGAATTAGCATGCAGTGAATCTCTGCGGAGCGTCTCTGCAGGAGCCTGACGGTGGAGTTGACCCTCATCAGGTAGATTTAGCTCACCTGTGCTGATTACAGATTATGCTACATAAGTTTGGGACTTCCAGTCTGTCTCTGTTTGTCTCCTCTGATATCCGCCCTGCTAGTTTAGTTGTGTCTCGGTTTGCCCTTTGTTGATTGGCTGTCGGTTAGGTAAAAAGCACCTGTGTTAAATGATAACTAATTAATGGTCTCCACTATTTATCATACCTTAAGTTGAGTTTTGACACAATGACTGGGATTTTAAAAAACTGGCTGCTTTAAAAACCACATGAACCGAACATAACAGACAGCAAACATCCTAAAATCAAACGACTGACTAGCCCTTTATTGGGATTTTCTTGTGGAGCCGGACCTTAACTCCCTTAATTTCCCCGTCTGTGTTCAGACTTCTGAGAAGACTAAACCAAAACCCACACTTGTTCTCGTGAGGGGCTGCTGCAGGCACCCATCCACAGCAAATTGAAAGAAAGAGCCGCTTGTGACTCAGATGCAATCCCCTTTGTATTTCAAATTCTATAGTTTCTTTAGATCACACAGAAGTGAAAAACAGAAAGTATTGCATCAGAGGTTAGAGTGAGCGAAGGAAATCAAAGCTTTGAACAGAAATCTGTCCAAAAGAATATTTGATGCCTTTTTTTTTGACAGGTCTGAAAATCATATTGCTTTGAAATAACATTCTACTGGCTAATATCATTTTTGAATTATATAACTTCATCTTGGCACATCTTGTTAAATGTAACACTTATTTCTAGAGAAGTGGTTTTTCAATCCTGCCTGCAGGTTTTTAATTAGATGTTTCCCAACACGGCTGATTCAAATGAATGGCTCGTTACCAGGCTTCAGAGTTGACGACGAGCTGATCATTTGAATCAGGTGTGTTGGGAAACACCTAAAACCTGCAAGCAGGAAGGACTGAAAAACTCTGGAGTGATCTTATTAAATCTGACCAAATCAAAGTGCAGTATCTGAGGAGCTTATCACAAATTGTGTAAGACTGCTGCCTGAGCAGCACCACGCTTCTCTCTGTGCATCTGTTGCTGGCGTCAGCCGCCCCCCTACGGCTCCGTCCATGCCTGCTCAGTCACTGTGCAATACAGAGAAATTTCAGGCGTAGAGATGGAAGCCCTTAATTGAATCTCCACTCATGTAAGACTTGCTTCGGAGAAATGTGCAGCAGGGTCTGGCCCTGCTCTGCACCCACTTTTAATATACAGAGCGAGCAGAAACAGCCCCCCCACGACACTTTGAAAGGCAATGAAGAAACATCTTTGGCCGCGATCTCGGGCAAGAGGTCACTCTTCATCTGTGATTCATGGTGCTGCTTTGTCCTTCCTCACTTGCTTAGATTCTTTATATACAAATTGCAGTAGTCGCGATCATTTTTAGAGATAATGATCATGGCAGACTGGTAGTTGTGCAAATCGCCTCCTATCCCGGTTGACCACTCAGGAGATGAAAAGCCCTCTGATAGCCATCAACTAAATCGATGAAACTCCCTCATCTTACTAACTCTCGATTTCTGTTCAACATTAGCCAAGATTTGTAGCTGAAGATAAGAGAGAGAGAGAGATTTCAGCGACAGCCACATGATTTCCACCTCCAACCAAAACAGCTTTGACCCGTCGAGGCATAGACCTCTGAAGGTGTGCTGTGGTATCTAGCAACAAGACGTTAGCAGCAGATCCTTTAAGTCCTGTAAGTTGCGAGGTGGGACCTCCATGGATCTGACATGTTTGTTCAGCACATCCAGCAGACGCTCGATTAGATTGAGATCTGGGGAATATGGAGGCCAAGTCAACAACCTGAACCACCTCCGCCGGCTTGCCTCGCTTCCCATAGTGCACCCTGGTGTCATCTCTTGGCCCGACAGCATTCAGATCCTTATGCTTGTCCAATTTTTCCTGCTGTCTAATATATCCCACCCACTTATAATGTTACAGCCAATAGGTATTACTCAATATAATGCTAATAAGTTCATGGTCATCTCATAGATATGCACCTCATTTCCTCCTTAGAAATGGCAAAGGAGGAGAGCTATTTTATGTGGTTCCAATACATTTAGCTTTATTAGCGTGAACACAATGTTGGCAGAGATCTAAAAGTGAAATTAAAGTGTCTGGCTCACCATTGAAACTTAAATCACAATGCAGAGGGAAACATTAACAGACAGCAGCAAGGACGTTACAACTGACCCTCCTAAGATCACTTCAAAGAGGAGATCTGGTCTCCCCCTGCAGACCTCTGCCGGACCTTTGGGTCACGGTTCAATCCTGGACTTCAGACCCCCAGTCTAGCTCTTGGTCGTTCCACCGTCACTTTTAGCCATCCCTGCTCTGACCTCATCGTCGCTGGTCTCATATCTTTTCCCCCCTCCTGGCTCCCTGAGGCTGCGGTGACTTCAGAGCAGCAGAGTCACTCCTCATCTCATAAAGTTTCATCTCCTCGAGAAGCGAAACACCCCAAGCCACCCTCTCCTTTCTGAGTTCTAACTTGTATCGAATCAACTCACCGTATCTTGTTATAGGTCCTAATTTATCAGGAAAAAAAGGAATTCTTTTGAGATAGTGTATGTTATATGTACGATTACAGTGCTACAGTAAATAAAATCACACTGCGTGACAGCATCTTCTACGTCGTCCTCTGCGTCTTACTGGACAATTTCAGTTCACATACTTCTCTCTCCTTTGATATCCTGTCTGATTACCTCTGTCTTCCAAAGCTACACTAAAGCGTTTTTTGCACAGCCGCATGTCAAAACCATGACATATTTATATTTGAATTCACGGCACTTGGCACATCCACTTATCCACAGCGACTTACACTGTAACGCTGTGTCTTCCTGTGAGATAACTCTAAATGGGACTGAAAGGTGGCAGGGGCGATAGCCAGATGGAGGGAATCTCTTACACTTGCACATAGTGTATGCACCGGATAAAACGTGCACACAAAGACACACATGGAGGCACACACATTCTAAGTAGATGCTTGCTGTATCAGTCAGTGTATGAGATAAAGTTTTACTTTTTAGATGGCGCTGCAGATGGCGACACTGTACATAATAATTTGATTAAGCTCCAAAAAGAAAAACTCCTTCAACGTATCAGCCAACTTTCTCCACTAACTTGCGCTCGTGTGTGTCGCATATATCAGCAGACTAGATACTGTAGGCATGTTACACAAAAGTCACCCTTCTGATCAACCATTCAAGCATTGCAGTCCTGTGCACACTGTGTTAACCCTCTGCTGCTGCCGCAGACCCCTCTGGACCTCCACGCCCCACTTCAAATATAAATTAAGCATAACACGTTTCAATCCCTCAGAGCCCTCATCCCAACATTGTTCTGATTTTTACATATAAAAGCGCCGTTAAAATTATTTTCCCCCTTGTTCTTTCTTGTGTAATAGCCTGCCTGCCACCGTCACAAAGTGTCAATCTCACAGAGAAACATGATTAATTACCCCTTCTCTTAAAGCTAAGAGGTTGTAGAGAAGCTGTAACCCACTTACTGATAATTCTAAGCAGGTTTTGAGGATGTGTTTCAGTTCAAAATGGTAAAGGCACATCATTGTATGCACAAGTATGCTCAAGAGTCAGTAGGCTTTGTACAAATAAAAAATACAAAAAAAAGCAATGCACAAAGAAATGGGAGGAAGTAGTGGTTGTGCAGGAGCTTTGGAAAAACAACGGTCTTGTACACAATGGAAAGTTCATTAAAGCATGAATTCATCATACTTTTTTTGTGAACACCTCAAAAGACTAATAAATATGCAAGGCAGAGTAAAGTGCTGTATGACCTGCTGTCAGACTGACATCATAAAAACCTGTCCAGTTACATGTCGGTCCATGTGCAGTCATGCTTACTGCTCTTGGTTCAATAACAAGTTGGTGTAAACAGGAAGCAGACAAAACAAAAGAAGGCAGCGATGTCTGTTTTTGTCTTCATGCAGTATACAATATAATGCATATTTACATAATTTAGGGCTGAGCAATATGGCATTAAAATTATATAGAGATTTTTTTTCTCAGAACATCGCAATACACAATATAGCTATCAATATTTTGAAGTCTCAAAAGCTAATCATAAATCCTAGAACTGGGTGGTAAGCTCTCATAAAATATTAAAGGCACACGATGGTAGAATTTTGTTTGAAACCTCAGAACATTTTCAACAGAATCCGAAGATATAACAGTACTAAGATTTTGCGAAAGACGTCTCAGTACTGTGTCAAAGACATGTCTATAGAAGTTAGCATGATTAGTGACCGTATACACCAACAATCCCCCGGTGCTCCCAGCTGAGCCAGCGAGGATGACGGCTAGCTACACAGCTAAAACCTGAATGAGTTTAAACATGATACAGAAGTCAAAGCTAATGTAAAATGAATGGACTGTTTCAGAAGATCGACTTTGCTTGCCACTTTACTGAAAGGTTTTGTAAGTTTCAGTGGCATATTTTGGAACACAAACCTCAGCAGTTATTGCAAATTCTCTCACTCGTCCGGCTGCCTCGGGGTCTTTATACACGTGTCTGTCAAGAACCGTCCTCTGGTGTACCAACAACATCACAGACCGTTGACTACAATATTCTCCCTTCCAGTATCCCTTTCTCCGACTGGCTATAATCGAATCTCATATGGATCGCTTTGCTACAAAATACATCCAACCTCGTGATAAATCATTCCCTTTGTCATTTCTGTCACAGTACACAGCGGCTCTGATGACTTTTAATAATTGTTTCAGGTCTTCTGATACCACCATGCTGACGCTGCTCCGCTTATTTGCTGATTTCCACAAACCCAATCACCAGAATAAATGTTGGCAATGTACTGCAAATTGTTCTGCAAAGTGCGGATATGCTGAAAGTTTGCTCTCATTAAAACCTTATGAGAGCACATGCACACAGTGGAAAAGTTTCGGCACAAAATCAGTTTCGGGGTAGGAAGAGATCATATCTTTGGTGAAAATACCAGCACTGGTCACCACAACGATGGGAGGTGATGTCCTGAGGGCTTGGCAAAAGTACCAAGTTTTGTCACCACAAACACGTGTTGGAGATATCACGAGGTCTATCCGGCTTCTAAATGTAAAAAAACGCCATGATCTACTGTCAAAAATATCCAGTGGGACTGACTTGCCAGCCTTGTCACATACGTCCACCACCATCCCCTCTACCTCCTGATAAGACAGGCAGGTCGTAAGCCTGATATGACGCATTTAGAAATGTCAATATGACACCCGCGACACGTACAAATGTGATCGATAAGTGGTTTGCAGAAAGGTTAACTGCCAACATTTTCTACAGGTGACAAGGCTGGATTTCAAATAGCAAAATAAAGTGGAACCTTAAATGGAAATTACAGGGGTGTTGATTATGCTAATGATGAAATTTCAACGCTGAGCACCTCCTCGTAGAATTCAACAGGCCGAAACAAGCTACTTTTGAAGTTTGTCCATACAAGAGACTTGGAGGAGGGGAAATGTTCTCGCGTGAGGCACGGCGTCGTTTGTTGAGGCTATGACTCTAATGTTTCCGTGTAAACCGCCACCAGCGTAACAACAGGGTGAAATTAGCGCCTTGCTGCTTGTACCGGCTGCTCCGGTGCTGCATACAGCTGCAGGTCGGCATCAGTATTTATGAATGGTTACCGTATGTCTTCTCCCTGTGGGTGTCAGCTGTGGGTGGGGGTGCCGTGAATTTGTCACGCGAGTGCCATGTTGGCCTAGTTACAGTGTTTTCCAGATACTGTTAACAGTGTTACAGTAACAGTTCAGCAGTGCTGCATCACTTGACATGCCCTCAGCACATGGTTTTTCACAGTGCGTGTCTGCCCATGTATGCATGTGCAGTATGAGGCATCGAGGAAATGTTTGTGTGTATGTTTACAGAATGCTACAGAAGATCTATCTATATGGAATATGTGACAAATTACATATCACAGCCAAACCGTTTGTGAAAGAAAAATTCTTCATTCATCTGATTACATGCTTTTTACACACACGTACTGTATTCATTGTCTTGGGCCTCCTGTCCGATAAATCACAGCTATAAATGAATAGATTTCTGTGTCTTCACACTTCGAGGTGGATATATATCACAGAGTGCAGAGGCTTTGCCTGTTCATCTGGTTTGTTTGCTTCTATGCGATGTTCTCAATTTACAAACGGCACTCTCAGGTGTGAAATGAATCAATCACAGCGTGTTTACGGTATTTGACGAGTAATCGCAGCAATGTTGCCTCTTAATGTGCTGTTACGTTTCTGTGTTTTCAATCCACGATCCACACTGTAGCAGAGGCTGTGTGATGGCTGGAAGCCAAAGTGTGGACGCGACGTACGTACTGCAGACCTTATAGTCGCGTTGCTTAATAATCATTACTAGGGCAAAACGCCTGAAATCGTGACAAAAAAATCTTAAAATTTAATGTTCGCTGCTCCTCT
Source organism: Diplodus puntazzo (assembly GCA_963678695.2). Lineage (NCBI taxonomy): Eukaryota > Metazoa > Chordata > Actinopteri > Spariformes > Sparidae > Diplodus > Diplodus puntazzo. The sequence continues at coordinate 10,463,596 of OZ023175.1, forward strand.
GTAAATAGCTCCAGGGTAGTGCAGCGCAACACAACCTCAACAGAGAGGCCATACATGCATAATATGCAGCACTGAGATTAAACTAGAGCTTGGCAAGGACTGAATCCGTGTTGAAAACAACTGTTCTGATATTAAGCTCAAACACATCGCAGCATCTGCGGGGGAGAGCTCAGAGCTCTAGCTGTGAATTGATTCACAACTTCATGCAAGCAGTCATTAAAAATTCAACGTTTTAAGAAAAATCTAAGTTGGTGTACTTCTCTACCACTCATGCATACCGGCAGGCATTCAAATGATTTCCATAAGTAATACAACTGACTGTACTGTAAGTGCCTGATTCATCATACGGGCATTAAAGTTGCATGCACCCAAAATGAGAAGGTCACAGTCAGATTTGTTTTTTATATAAAACATCATGGGAGCTGCGGAGCATTAAGCGAGGCTTGGCTCGTGCTGCAGATGACAGAAATAGCTCCTATAAATCCGATGATGTAAAGTATCAGCAGCTGGTTGCAGACAATAGCAACGGCACATTGTAGTTTGGCACGGAGGAGGGGTGTAATTTGCGCTTTTGCGGGAGTTCATCAGTGGGGAAATTGAAACTAGTCCATTTGTAGCCTAAATTATCAGATGCATGCGACACAAATGAGCTATGAGACTGAAATACAGTAATTGAGTTCTAATAGGAAGGGTGTCAAATAATCCCGGATAATGAGATGCTTCAGAGATACGATCAGATCATTCCTGAGCTCTGGGAGAGTCAGTGAAACTATGTACTCCAGACTAAAGATTTTTCTCTCAGGGCAACAGCGTTTTTTTTTTTTTTTTTTGAGAGGGTGAGGGTACGCTATGTGCAATACGACCTAAGCTCCATTAAACAAGAGTAAGAGGGGAAGAAAAAGGCCTGTCTGCACGCTATGTCATTAGTTTCAGGGCAGGTTCTTTGAAGAAAAACCCCAAGGTCAGGCTCAAGGCCCAGTGAAACAGATCAAATCAAAAGTAGGCTGGTCTTAAAGAGGTATTGTTTGAAGTCACTGGAGGTTTTAAAGCTTGAAAAGCAGTGGCGGACTTGGGATGTTTAAGGGGCATGGGCAAGAAATAAAATAAAAAGGGCACCAGTATGCAGAAAGTCGTTGTATATTTACGCTGAAAAAAGTGCCCCCCGACTCTGTTCTGCTCATACAGAGCACACAAAACGAACGAGATCCATTCTGTCCTCCATTCTGGGGAAATGTATCGAAATTGCACCCAGGGATGAAAAGCGACATCTGGAGAGACCGGAGAAAAAGCCATCCGAGAGACTCACGACAACAACACACTTATATAATATCACTGCTTTATGTTAAGCATGCTAATGATTCCAAAATGCATAATGATCCCAATAAATTACAGCAGCCGTGGTGATGTTTAACTACAATCCATAATTCATCTCCGCTGCCTCCGTTAATGGTATGTAATCAGCTGCTGCCATTCAGCTATTTCGCCAGCTTTTCGCCAAAGCAGAGCAGCCACCCCACTGTTTATCTCTCAGAAATTTTTTATCCACGTTTCTTTTTCCACCGGGGGTTCATGAGCCGCATTTGGATTTTAGGTGCAATTTGATGGTGGGAAAAATGTCGTTGTGAAGCTTTATTTTTGGTGAGGCCACATCCATCAAAGTTTCACCCCGAATCATAGCTCAGAGATGTATCAATACAAGGGATAAAGCTGCTTTAGAATTATCCCAGGATGGGTGGAGAATAGATTATTTATGTAGGAATACATAATTCATACCTGCTGAATATCGGAGGGACAGTAATATAGGAGGCACCACGCAGTTAGGGGGTTAGGTCTATCAGGGAAAGATGTTATTACTTTATACTTGGCTGTCACACTCCATTAAGTCTCCCTTTCATTCTCCCCTGGACTTCTTTCAATATGCAATCACTCATTCCAGGTGCAAAACAGCTGGAAGATGTTTGCGTCCACAGTGCAAACATGTTATTGGAACACAGCAGAGGAAGTTGTGTACAGTAAACATTATCTTAATCAATCACTGGATTCTGTCAACTGTCTCCCAGTTAAGTAATTGATCGATAAGCCCTGCCCTTAATTACTGTTGCTATGGCAGTCGAGATTTCTTCTCTTGCACATCACAGTACAGCTAACAATGACACTGTGGGAGATTTACCACTCAAATCATGTTGTTTTGTGTAGGTCCATGATGTTAGACAGACATCGAAACACCAGATTCTTTTTTTCAAGCCAGCTTTGTACACCTGTTGGACAACTGATGCTAACAGATTACAGGTGACTTCTTACTGTTTCCAGCTTGAACGAGAACCCCTGTAGATCTTAAATATGGCTAAATGATATTGTGCTAAAAGAGTAAATGGTGAAGGCTGGTGTCAATATCAGTCCCTGTGGAAGACATGACAACTAAGAAACGGCACTGTTTTATGTAGCATTGTAAGAGACTCTCTGGGTTTAAACTGGGAACAGACAAGTTTTTAGTTTTAACCCATCCATTGTGAAGTAATTGACATTTTAGCTTAGATTGGTTTCCTACGAACTGCCCTTCTACCATGCAATTTTGTCTGTCACCGGGCACAAAACCAAGAAAAATGGAGAATCCATTATCGACTGAATATGAAATATAAATTCCAGTTTTATCCTGTGCTCAGTGAGGAAAATTGATAGCAATGACTTCGACAAGAATACTGCTTCGAAAACACTGGATGGGGTTGAGTGATTGGTTTCCACTTTACGTATGACAAAGAAAAATGTAAGATGAGACTGTTTTATTCGGGTAAAAGCTTATTTGGGGAAGCCCTTGCAAATGATATTTGGCATGTGATCGAACTAACCAGTAGAGCCAAATGGTAAAGCAAGCTTTTGCTGAAGCTGGTTAAGAAGAGTGAAAGAAAAATCTTTTCCACGTTCTTGATCATATTCATTATCATATTTCAATTAAATACACTCTCTTGCAGTCATTGCACCTAAACCCTAGTACAAAATGTCCCTAAACTTACAAGTAACACTGGCCGCAGTGGGTACTAAGCTAATTAGCTAGACATGCTAACCTTTGCTGCTTCCTTTAGAGGCAACAAAAACTATTTTGTATTCTTTTCATTTTCATCTTGCATTTTCAGTTCTAGAGAGGGCAAAATAAATAAACCACAACCCAAACTTTTCATTTATTTAGTTATGCTCTTACAACCTCCATGCTCATCGCTTCAAGCTCGCCAGGCCCGATCCAGTTGCTGAGCTGAGTTTAGACAACGTTTTAATATGTTTACAAGGCTGTTTGGCTCCGGCAGTGTCCTGGTGGTTAGCCAATTGTTCCCATCCAGAGCAAGAAGATTTCTCACTTAAACAGGAAGAGAACCCGAGGCCACTCATTTAACATCATCACCTGCAGCGGCTCCGGCTCTTTCCACTGTCAGCAACAGCCAGACAACACAAACCGTTATTTTTTTTTTTTACGAGTCTTGAGTCTGGCATGATTATGGGGAGGATGACATAAAAATCAGTCAGCCAAGGCAATCCACCCTCCAAAATGCGGAGCATTGTGTTTGTTTTTGAATGCTCCTGCCCCTAGTGTGTTCTATGTTCTCTCCACGTGAGGCACATCCATCAACTGTGGGTAAACTATGAAGTGGCCCCGCTGTGTGGAGCCTAACCTCTCCTTCAACCCCAGCAGTGAATATCATCTATTAATAATCAGGCATCTTCATCACTTCAAGACTTACTGGATGTTTACCTCATTAACGTGAAATGACTTTCCACATTATTCTGCCAATTTCGACTGATTTTTCTGAACAAAGAGGTAAAAAAAAAAAAACAGTTGGTACAAGACTTAAATTAATAGGCTTCAAATCCTCATACAACTCTTCCTGGAAAAAGCAGCTGAAAATAGACTTAACAGACGGATTCACCTGCTTTCTCATCTGTTTAAAGCATTGATTTTCCTCATTCATACACCGCTTTCTAATTGGTTTAAAATGATTGTAATCCCCCCCACCACCACCACCTGTTTACAACGCTGCCGGGTCACAGAAGTGGAAGCAGGCTGAAAATTAGGGGCTGTCGCAAGTTTTCGCTATCTCAAGACTACAGCTTTCATATAAAACCAATTGCTGAAAGAGCAGACAAAAGACCAGAGGGGAAATGAAGTCCTGGAGATGAAAGGCTCGGTGTGCCATTATTACACTCTTCAAATAAGCCCCCACTATAGAGACCAGGAGATTTATTTTTTAAAAGGGGACAGTCTGGGTGTGAAGAATGCTCAGCCAGATAACATGATTATGTAATTGAATTTTTTATGCAGTTGAGAACAAAGATGGTCCTGATACGGGCCTTGTGGCGTCTGCTATTTCAGAAAAGTGTGTTTAATAGGAAAATAATCTCATCTATGAACTATTCAACTTGCGTTTCAATATCTGGCTATATATCAGGGGGTAGCCGTGCATAAACAAGTCTCCTCGCTACGTCTCCTTCTCCCATCATACGTCACTTATATCAGATCCATCGTTTTTGTTTTGACCTCAGACTGAAAGAAGCTTTCACGAATAATTCTGCAAGCGACTGCAGCCTCCAAATTTTAAAATCATCTGCTCTGATTGTATTGAATTTCTGGCTCTTATTGTCCTATCATTCTGGCACCAAAGTTAAATAAAGTGTATGCGCCGGTCCTGTCTGATCTTGCTCCTGGTGCTGTGGGTAAATACAGACGGCTCTGTTTGTGTTGAGGCTGTCAACCCTCTCCCTCCATCCTCATCCTTTCACTCTCATCCATCCTTGCTAACACGAGCAGAGATGGAAAACCCTGTCAGGTAGGATGACTCAGAGCCACAGCTTCACTGAATAAGTAATTGAGTGATGAGGAACGCTGATGGCCTGTCATGAGAAGACAAAACATCTCAAGTGAGAATATAGAGCCTTTATGCGGCCTATAGCACCTCGTTGTCCAGACATGTAATTACTCAAATGGAAAGCAAAGAAACACAGAGAAATGTTGCCTTACACACTTTTTTGTATAAAAGGTCTGTGTGTGCTTGCGCGTAAATGCAAAAATGAATAAAAGGCCAAGGCCACTGGGTCACCGTGTGCTGGATATAGATAGAGCCTTAAGGGTTTTGCTGCCCTCTGTGGCAGATCTGTCAGCCGAAGAAAGTGTGAGACTGGCAAAATGCCCAGGATGGCTCTGGAGCATGTCTACAACACGTCAGACTTGACCTCAACATCGGTTAGCAACCGGGGAACACACTGGCTCATTTCTCATGCCTTAACATCTGCCATTTTAATAATTTCAACAGCAGGGGCCTGCAGAAGGTGCAAATCATGGTGTGATTAAAAAGTCCCAGCCTGAGATATAAAGGGACTTATAAGTGAGTGCAAGCTAAAAATAAATCTCAATATCTATATCTAAAGAGTGCGGGGAAGTGAACTGAAACATTTCTCAATCCAGTCTATTTAGAAAGATAAAGACGAAAGCGCCCCATTGCTCTCAGATTAGTATTCAATAGCTTCACTGTGATTGTCACCTATTAATCCATGTTTTGCAATGCTTGAGGATGCCACCACTTTCAACCTAATGAAGTATAGCCTTTTTCATTTCAAGCCAGTGAGGCATCGCTGCCAAATGCAAATCATTCACCCAACACAAAAGCGACCATATTGTTCAGCAGAGAGCTATTTAGCATGTTTCTGTGATATCACACAAGCCCATTTTAACAATAAGGAGAGTGAAAGACGCAGCCAAACAATGGCCAATTATGTCACCAGTCTGAGCTGATAGTCTGTACTGAACAAATCGCAATGTTTGCTAACAATAACTTTTGGATAGAAAGCCCCAGCCTCACTATTAGCTTACATACAGTTCAATTTAATGATCTTTTTTTGACGCATTATTATCTCATCAATAACACACATGAACTACCATTTGAGACCCAACTGTAACTGCAACTTCACAGGTGATTCACATCACCTGTGACCAGACACACATGATTAGTGTCTGGTCTTGGAGATGGTGCTAAGTGGCCCTGCCTTAGCAGTCAGTGTACCTGGTGTTAAACAGTGGTCATACACAGATTACATCACTTCCCTAACTGTCATTTTGCTTTTATTTTTTTTTTTTAAATCAATGCTTTACATATGAAGGATGTCACAATTACACACTGCTCCAAACATCTACATGTGCAGCAGAGTCGCAGCACAGAGTGGCAAGAGTGACATTTCACATATTTATAATGGATCCGCTGTCTTCAAATGTTGAAAATATCACTTACTTTGCGCTGTAAATGCATTTTCGATCAACAATAGCAGCAAGTACATAGCATTTCCTGTGACTAGCCTACTTCAGAATAAAGGTTTGTTCACATTTCACCAGTAAATTGCTTTTAATGTGAAGCTGCAGCAGTGGGAAAGGCTCGGATAGTGAATGTATTTGTTCATACAAAATCAGCATGCCAATTATCACCGTTGTTGTCACAAGCTCATTAGTAAGTGGTAAAATGTTGTTGCAGTGGCAAACCTAGTGCTTAGCCCTATTTGCACAAAACTAGTATTAGCTGGGGACCTCTGGTAGTTTGTAACAATAGCAGAGGCCATCTGTGATATTAATCTGGCGCAAATCTGCCACTTCTGTACTTTGTAAAGTAAAGAGGTAATCTGCCAATATTGTTTTCTGTTGTCTAATAACCGAAGAAGTAAGAAATTTGATTGGGGCCCCCAACATGTTGAACAGCAGTCAACAGGTCGGCGGTGAGATTGGCTATAGTGGCATTTAAAAGTGATGAGTTGAGCTTAGCAGCAGCAAACGTTTGTCGCATCCAAGTACAGCCACAGAGTGGCTGGCGCTTGATCAAAATGGGCTGCTAATGTGCATTTATGCTTCTAACATATGCAGAAAGGGGGCAAATCAACTCTAAGCTACATTAATACTGAGGCAGCTGAAGAACAGACGATTTGCTTCTGAAAGTTGATGTTACATGGTGCTTTGACAGCACATTGGGGGATTAACGTCAGTTAATCTGAGTAAAATACACTTTGCTTATCCCGTGCAAATGCGACACACGAAACACAAACGTGAAGTTGCAATTTCCAAATCCCGTGAGGTCCCCCGTGTGGATAGGGCTTTATTGATACACCTGTATATTGCTAATGAGTTGAATGTGTTTTCTTCAAATACAATAATACCCTCAAACTGCCCATTCTTCATCCTCCACCACAGGGAGAAAATCAATAACCAGCTCCTCTGAGTTGACGTTCTTTAAAAACTTTCTCTGTCTTTAGCAAAGAACAGTTATGGCACCATCCATCATCTTTTTTTCGGGACGAGGTGATGGCAAAGGTCCGGTTATTTGCAGGCAGCAGAGCTACGCTGTGATGAATGGGCAAGAAGTCATCCATTGTGAAGTCAATCTTCAAAACGCCAGGGACATATGCCTGACTTCATTCACAGTCGCCATTACAGAGTGACTCAGGGCACTGGAATGAATTGCACCTCTGTAAAATTAGCCATTAGCTGTGTGACAGAGCTGCATTGTTGAGGAGAATGTATACAGGTGCTGTGGGGGGAAGGTGAACCGGAAGAGCAGCAGGAAATAAGAATGAGGTCCTGGGGTCATGGAGACCTGGAGGCAAACCAGAATCTTATCTAAGCTAGGTTATGACTCCTTACTAAATAGCTGTCATTTTACATAAAAATGTGATTCTGCCACCCGTTGGTTCGGTTGCTCATACCAACCACTACAGAAGAAGAAGTCCATTTAACTTGGACTTTGGAAGCCTAAGCTGGTCAGGAACCAGTTCTCGTCAGGTTAGCCAGGGTTGGTGATACCAGCTGAACAACGCATTACGTGGTATTTTGCACACAGAAACACTGAAACAACATTTTCACGGATAGAATTTGACACTACTTCGTGTAAGACTGATTTAATGAGACACAGTACTGATAAACAGTAGCTTCTACAGATGTCACAGCTGTTGATGCGCTGAGCAGCCATCTTGGATTCAGCCTTTACTTATGAGTGTGTTTACTACATTGATTACATGCTTGTGTTGTGGGACAATGTAACAATGAGTGTGCTATGCTTTGGGGAATTTGATTCCCTGTCCCAACCCTAATTCACTTCTTGTTCATGGTATCTATTTTTTCTGATTTATAACCCCTATTATTACATTCTTCTTAGTCCAATATGGTCTTCACCGTTTAACAAAAAGATTTCAAAGACCAAATCCTTGTCATCCATCTCTACAGGGAGTGCTTTTCTGCATATGCGCGTCTACAAGCATAGTCAGGACAGAAGCGACATACTACATCGGCACGAGTGCTTTCAGACACTGTGGTGTTCAGCCATTCCCAGTTGTGAATATGAGTAACCGACTGCCCACAAACACTCCCTCAGGCCTGACAGCAGTCTGCTTCCTTCACTGTGCTTCCTGCACTGCTGCCAAAGTTTCTAGACACACTAGAGCCCATTAAATCCACAAGGACACTGAATGGCCAGTGCAATGTGAAGTATCACGTTTGCCATTTGGTTCTTTCACTCACCAAAAGTTTGCACAACGACGCTGACTTTGATGTTATTATTACACCACCTCTCTTTCAATCAGGTCGTGTTGCACAAAAAAAAAGTGTATTCTCAGATGGCGCCATGCTCTGATGCATTTCTATTTAGGGGTCCTTGATTTAAAAAGATTCAGGAGCATTTGGCAAAGTCTGGCCTGGAGAACAGCTATTGGCAGGGAAGACAAAGCTCCCAACCATTTAATAGGAGATGCACAGAAAAAGGCAAAGTAGATGGCACCAGAGAGAGGAAAAAAAAACAAACTGCCAGACACTGAGAGAGAGGGGGCAGGGGGAGGCATAGTCTACCAAATCAGCTCCTAATGAAAAGAAACAACACGTCCGGAATAGATAACATGTTTTCCAAGAAGCCAAAATCAATTGGGCGAGGAACACAAACACCCCACCAGGCCTCGGTCCAATCAAACTGACTTCACTCGGCAGAATTCACGTGTAGTTCAAGTTAATGAAATCATGTCTGTCATTTTTCTGGATTCTGACACACAAATCACACAAGAATACAATTTGTCCAAGTCAGACACGGCCTCGCAAACTATGACAAACCTGAAGATGAGTCAACTTTTGAAAGGACTGCTGCATCAAAATGGATATCGCCACACAGCAGGAGGGAAATAAGTACCATGAAGTTGAACTATAAGAAATATTATGGAGATATACACATGGATTTTTTTCCCCCCTAGTTAGAGAAAGTAGATGCACAGAATAACACATGTATTGTATAACAGCTTGATTGACAGTGTTCAGACCCTATGGGGGAACGTCAAATTGCCAAAAGAACCTCGTGGACTTGTTGACCGGCCACGCCCATGAAATCGATGGACAATTGAAAAGTTGGCAGGAGACAAACATGTTTCTACCAAAAAAAATTACGTGCAGAGACGTCTCACCTGCGCAGCCATGAATGACAGATCCATACTGTTGCTGCGTTCGAGCCGACGCACTCAGTGAAAGATGCGACCGTGCGTAGTTTCTCCTCTTAGTCCTCGAGAGAGCATTTGCCTTCTTCTTCTTCTTCTTCTTCTTCTTTATCTTCTTCTTCTAAATCTTTTTCTTCCTCTTCTTCTTTTTCTATCTTATTCTGCGTCCACGGGCTCTGCAAGTTGGCCGACTTCACGTGAGGAGCATGTCGGAGATGGAGAATTAAAATAAAAAAAGGGCGAGAGGCGGCGGAGGAGGAGGAAGAAGAGGAGGAGGAGATGAAGGGGTGTAACAGAGAGCGGGGATAGAGGCTGAGCAGACAGAGGGATGAGGTGATGTGGATGCGAGAGACGGCATGAGAGTGAGGGAGGTGGAGGTGGAGGAGGAGGAGGAGGCGGAGGAGCTGGACTGTCACATATAACGAAGGAGGCGCAAGTGTCTCTCTCTTTTTCCCTCTCTCTCTCTCTCTCCTTCCTCTCTCTCTGCATTTCCTCTGTGCCTCTTTTGTTGTTCTTATTTATCTGCCCCCCTCTCTTTCTTCCACTTGTGTCTTCTCCATGCCATTTACCATATGTGGAGGTACATGTAATGTACATTTACATCGCTCTACTGAAATGTACTTTTTCAGCGGGATCTTTTTTTCCAGATATAGTTTCTCAGTCCGTGCCTCTGGTATATATTCCTTTTTACGTTCCAGTCACAAAGCATTTGTGTTTTTCCCCCTGAAAAACAACAACCCATCCTGTTTCCTGCTGCATGTTATTGTCACAGCCCGGCAGATGTATCACTTGGCAGATATACTGCCCCATCACAGATATGTCAGTATGGGTGTATATGTAGGTTGTATGATGTGCAGCAATATGATTAAGATCAAAATGCAGAAATAGGTGCTTGGGGTCATTTTATAATGATCCGATTCCCAGTGAAGTTTACTGTTTCAATGCACTGATGTTACTTTATTTATATCTATTGTTCTGTGAAATATCTGTCTGATGACCACATTTGAGGGTCACCACAACAAATGAATACATATCGGCAGGTATCGGCATCAACCCCCTAAAATCGAGTATCGACCGGGCTCTCATTACCGTAAGAAAATATTAAAAAATTATAGAAAAAAATGTTTGGATTTGGTCTCCATGACATACAAATTGTGCGTGGACATGTCATTTTTGACAACCATCTTTGTTTTGGACTAGGACATAGTTGCAACTAAAATTCAAGTCAGTCCGTCTACAGATGCGCTGTAGCTACAGAACACGCCATCCGAATGGTTAGGCGCTGGCGCCAAACTGCTTAGTTATGATTGGTAAAAGATCTCAGTGGGTGTTTCAAGGAATGTGCAAGACAGCTCAACCGTTCAGCTCCATGGTGCATGATTTTCCTTTTGACATCTGGATCTCATTGTGTCAGATACAGCTGCTTTGGGTTAGAATTTCAGGCCAAATACCTGCCCGGAGCGTCTGTATTTGAGAGCCCGGAGTGAGGCTCATCAATCAGCTATCTGACTCCAGAATCACCTTCCCTAAACCTTAATACGACAACATACAAAGATATTTTACATGACTATCACTGGAGCACTGAGGGAGAGAGGCATTACAAATAGTTGGACTCTGACAAAAATCAGGAGTGTGGTTGGTATGATGTGAGAGCCAGGTCGACGCAGACACGGTTTTGGTGTGCAGAGCGCGTCTGGCCCCCACAGAGGCCCTGACAGCAACCTTTTAGGACGGGCCGACGCTGACTGAGAGCCGGAACTCATCAGCCAACATCAAAGCCTGACCTTAAATGATTCTCCAGTGGCCGAACAAAACCCGAGCAGCCAGCAGAATCCTGTGGACAGAATCCCCCAGACGAGCGGAGGCTGTTATTGCAGCATATTAATTCCCGTTTTTAATACGCGGAAGGGTATGTTGAACAATCAAATATGGGTGTCGTGTTTGGACCGAGCGCATCTTTTGATCGGCTGTCCACATTCTGTGTTTTCCAGAGTCTGGCCAGTCGTGTCCACGAGTGGATCTGTGGACGTCAAAGCTGTTAGCGTGAGCGCTTGAGTGTAGGCTCTCCACGGTCCTCCCGGTGCTTCATTGAAAAGCCGTGACCTAAAACTAATGACACATTCTTGAATTAACCAGGCCCGCAGAATAAAGGATGCCGCTATTATTCATCGGAGGGGTCTCTTCAAAAAGCCAATTAACAAGCTCTACTTACAGCGTGAGGAGTGATTTCATTTAATGGTGACCTAGTCCTTCACTGTGAATACTAAAATTCATTCTTCAGTTGATTAACGCCGCTCTACACACAAAGCACTTTCACAGATCTCACTGGGCTGGTGGTCAGACAGCCCGCGCTTTAATTGTCTTTGGGTCAAGTGCCGCAGATACATTTCGGCGATTTGTTCCCTTCTAAATTAGGTCTAAAATTATTAATTTCCCTCAAGCATCGGCATAAGCAACTTTGTCCTTTCAGAGTCAAACTCGGGGGAACAGCTTTTTGGCAACAAGGGGAAAAATCACTGATGCGTCCCGGCTCACCCCTGATCCCATGTTGTGTTTTTGATAGTTTCCTCGTGGCCTCTTGCCATGGAAGGGGATGAAGCAGATCTCCTAGATCAGCAGTTAATACTCCACCATCCTATTGTTCACTTTTTTTTTTTTTTTTTGCTGAGCAGGCACACATCACATCCAGTCCCGTCCTCCAGCGTGGAAGGTTTCACCTCGCCCCAGTTCACAGCTTAGATTTCAGTTTCCGAGAGCAAATCTTTCAGTTTCTTTATGAACTTCTGTGTGAGTTGTACACACGTTGTACCACAGAATCGACAAGGCATAGCCATAACACCGCTACTTCCGCACAATCATTTCAATATGATAACAACAGCACATACACAGAATTGTTGCATTTTATTGTCATGGACCATATATGTCAACCCAGCAAATGACAGCATTGTAAGTTTCTGGTAACACAGATAAGTCAAATCTTTGTAATTAAGGTTTATGTTGTGACAGCACTGTGGTTAAGGTCAGGTTAGGTTTAGGCAAAAAAAAAAAGAAAAATGTAAATACCGGTTTTGTTGCCAGAAAAACTGCTGCAAAGTGTTCCAGCATCTCGCTTAAAAATTCCCACTTTTGTGGCCAGAGGTTTGAAAAAGTTGGTCTTGGACGGTGCTCTGCTGGTCGGAGGCCATCATGGCCGTCCCCTTCTCCAGATGAGAAGGTCAGCTCATACAGAAATCATCTGAACTCTGTCACTTTAATATTAATACGATATGAAAGCCATTCAACATGCCCACGGTTTGCAGAAACCTGGTGACTCAGCTATTAATGTTTATCCGACACTAAAGTGTGATATTTCAAGCTTCTATGGCTGTTTTTTTTTTTAAAGATTTTATTAAAGTAAATTATTAAAATACTGGGATGTCGCTGAAATGCAATGCCTTGGAGTCACACTTCCACAGTTAACACGCTTACTTTTAAGCACTTAGTGAGCATAAATTAGCGCATAGTTTCACTGTCTCCCAACCTCAATCTCATTAGAATATTATTTCCCGTCGTTTAAAATCGTGCGTACAACCTCAATAAACCTGCCCTTTTTGCAGCTCCTCTCAGAGATTAAACACAGTCCAAAAGGGGAAGTTATTAGGGTGGTCAAAAAAAAGGATAAATGCTCTTTTTTTTTCAGAAATGCGAAGCTTACAGCATCATCGGACATGTTTGTGTGTCCCAAGCGTGAGAGCAGGGCAGCGTGCTTTATATCATGTTTTATGTGACTGTATCTGCATCACGTACTGAAAGCATCAAGTTGTGCAAAATTAAATTTGAGTCAATTGAACCTCGTGGAAAGCAGAGTTTGTGGTCCTTTTTATTGGAAGAACAGCAGGGGCCCCTCTGAACTGTGCACTTCCCATGTTTGAAAACAAGATTTATTTTATGGCTGTCGAGGGGGCTGAACGATTTCCCACCGCCTGGCTTGCGTCGAGGGAGCTGCAGAGGAGAAGAGTGCACGTCTCAAAACTTAATTCACCACGTTCGCCGCACGCAGTGAAAATGATGGGAAAAACATTTTGATAAGGTTCTCGGCTGAAAAACAGTGCTTTAATGTGACGCATAGGTTTCAGCAGAGGGGGGAATTTAATGCCGGATTCTTCAGTAATGCTGTGTCACTTTGAGGACTGTCATATTTCTTAAAACCAGACGGTGGAAGACTTTGCCTCGAGTGACTCAGTGATCCGGTTAGCAAAGCAGCACATATCCATTTCCCCACTCAGGCTGTGATTTATTAGAGGCAGCATATCTTGGGATTGAGTTTCCTGACAAAATTAGCCATAGAAATTAGACTGATTAATGATCCAATACTGGTGTAATGCATGGCGGAGTTACAGTGATGGGTTTTTAATCATTACCTACAGTAAATACTGATTATCGAGCCCAACTTGGACTCTCTAAGAGCAATATCAGGTGGTCCAAATGAAATGTAACAACAAAACTTCCTTTGTTCCTTTTCTGCAGAAGCAGTGGAATATTTAACAGGTTTTGACTTTTCATTTTCTCACTGAAATAATGATATGTTATACTATCAGACTTTTTTTGATGAAATTGATATGAAATATTCTACATATTTTAATACTCCATTGTAGCAAACCAGTGATTGCAGTCTGTCAGCTTTCACTTGGCAACTCAGGGACATGAATGACGTGAGTTTTTAGGTCTCGCCGTTATGCTCCATGATTCCGATAGATCAAGTTTCTTTGTATGTCAATTTCAGAATGACCTTTTTTTAAAATTTATTTCACTATCATCATTATGATTAGTAGTAGTAGTAATGGAAGTATTAGTTGTGTTTGGTTCTTTTGTCTTGTTTTGTTTTAGTCTCTGATTTGCTGTTCTCTCCCCCCTTCATTCTTTTTGTCATCACTATAAAGAAAGAAACATATGGTAAAAATGCTATAAATATGAACACCATCAGATGTAATTTAAAGCAAAGATCTTGAATCCTTGCAATAAAGTATCAACAAAGGAAGAGCCACGTGCGGCAATTCCTCTGTGATTATAGCCGTCTACTGGTATGATAAGGTAGCAACGATCTGCTAGACAGTGAGATCATGTGAAGTTTGAATACCACAATCTCTACAATGCACCTGAAAAGTAGATTGAGGACGGCTTTCGTGGTCGATCTCCATCTGAAATCATCATCTTGTCCGCCCAAATGCAGCGTATCGACCAACAAAAACAAGGTTTCGACAGCCACAGTAGATGCTCCCTCACCTCGGCTGCGCCTTAAATGCCAGAAAATTGCAGCTTAACATCCACTTCGGTCTGATTGTGTATTTCTGTGGCTCTTTAACTCCGTAACAAACCCCTTTTTTTTCATTCTCTTTCATTTTGCTATGGACATGCCACTGGGCATTCACTGGCCCCGATTCACAGCAGCATAATCTCGGTAAAAATAGATTATTAACAAGCATCAAACTGTGTCTTGTCATGTTAAAATATTCCAGGTTGATGGTAATGAGTTGGAATAATGTCATGCCACCTACCAGGCTTGCCTGCTCAACATTTATGAATGCCTGTGGTGTGACTGATGTGGTCTGTCACTGAGGCCTACACTGCCCGAGAATGTGCATGTTTGTATTTGTGTGATTTTATGTATTTATGTATACTCTGTGTCTGTCTTTGATTAATCCTAAATATCCTTAATCTTTTTTTGGGGGGGGGGGGATTTTGTTGTAACTTTGGCCGCTGACAGCTGCGTGTCAGAACCTATGAATAGCATTACTGGCGTGGAAAATAAAAGAAAAAAATCTGCACGTAATCAATCAAAAAGCAATGTGTTAAGCATCAAATGGGGGGATATTTGAGCCAAAACCACAAGGGAAACGGTACATAATGATAACAACCCCCACATGCCTCCCACACACACACACACACACACACCAGTTTATTATTTGTCAAAGACGATGTGAGTACATTTGCGCTCCTCCTCCTCCCACAGCCCTGCACACAAACACAACATGCCACTCTCACACTTTTCCATGTGCTGTATAAGCTCTTTTCTCGGCGCCATGCACTCACCGCACAGTATGTCTTAGTTCTCAACTGATGCATAGCCAACAAGGCAGGTGATTCATAATTAATGCTCAGCTGTATATATTGAAATTCATCATGTGTGTTTGACCACGCCGAGAATGCAGTCCCAACGCTGCCCTACACACCATGTTTTCTCTCACATGAGCCGCCCCGCGAGTGCCGTATTCCAGACGTTCAGTCAACTTTCAGTCTCTCCCCTCTTCAAAACTGATAGCTTCATATTTGCACCTCACGCACCGGAGTCATCTATCATCACCGTGCCTGCCTTTTTATTTAGTTTCCACTTGGCCAAGTCGCTTTGGGTTTTTCATCAGCCAACAATGCGGATGGAGAGGCCCGCCTTGATAAGCCTCCCTCTGCATCTGCGCGCCACATCTGCTCCGGCTAAATGAATGCATTTCGGCCATATCACTGTGCAGAATTGCCTCCCTGCCTTTAGTTCCTCTGACAGTGACTGCTATTGACCGGTCAGATGCGATAAAGCTCGCGCCTCCAGATGTACAGTATGTGCTTCTGCTCTGGATGATAAAAATGCACGACCACGTTTCACCGTGCCCACAGGTGAGAGAGAGATGTGTATGTGTGTTAGCGTCATGCATACACGCTGAACGTGGCCCTAAGCCAAAGCATATATTTCTACAGTGTGGTGTGTCATTGGGTTGCTATTGTTACCCAAAGCTAGTGTGGGTATTTGTTATGGGATTACAGCTTCTTTTGAAATATCCAGATCGCTTGTATTTTTGTTTGTAGAAGAACTTGTGAACATTTATGCCTCGTTTTCAGGCCACGGTGTCTTTTTGATACGACAACTGAGTGGCTCCTTAGTCAGAAATCCTTAAAAAAAAGCACATAGTGGCTTCTCTATGTATAAACACTGAAATAAAGTTTTAGACTACAGATTTCAAGTTGGCAGTTCTTTTCCCTTGGCACGTGCCCAGAATGCATATATCCAGATCTGTGTTTTCGCCTGTGTCCATTAGCTTGTTGGTTCGTCCGCGGGATTACACAAACTGCTGAACGGGTTGGGATGAAACTTGGATGGAGGATGGGTTTCGGAATTGATAATGGGACGGATAAAAGGACTTATCATCACTTTCTTTAACGTTGCAAAATGGGGCCATTTTTCTGCATTTTCAGTATTTTCTCAGGGAATAATATGGATCTTTCTGAAAAAAACTCAGATGTATTTAGGTGGCTGGTATCTATGAGTGAGTGCAAATGGGGACGGTTAGGCCTTATGCGCTCTCAGTGCCATTCTTGTTCTATTTTATATTCTCAAGAATCCCATTAAAAAGACCAAAAGCGCTGTGTTAGCTCTTTTATCAGTACTTTTGCCAGCCATCTGTGGCCCAGACCCATTAGTTCTTAGAAAAAAATGGAAATGTTTAAAAACAGATGAAAAAAAAAAAAGGACAAAATTATTTCCTAAAAATACAAACAGATGAGCGCTGCGTTTTTTAGCAAATGTACTTAAAGCAGGAGCAAATAATGTATTTGTCAAATAAACTGCAGCGGCCTGTTTTCACAGTTTCTCAAAATCAATAAAGGTCTTTGGCAAAGAGGAATAAGCCACATCTGGCTGCTGCTACTGAGACAGTACTTGTTAATTGGATGTATGCATTGTTTGTTTTGGTGATTTCATGGTATTCATTGACAGTATGAAAAAGAAGCCTGTAGAATATTCTCACTGAAATATTAATAATACGCCAAAGTCAGTTCAACAACTGTGCTCCTAGCATCTGCCTGAAAATCCTCACTGTGCTTATATACTTTCAGGCTGTATATACAATATTAAGAGAGCAGCACCTTTGTGCCCTTTCTTCCACTCTGGAAGAAAACGAATCTGCGTAACACTGTGAGAGGAGTGCCTGGTGTGCCACGGCTGCTTTGTTGTGCACTAATGCTACCAGGCAACTTCTCAGGCAAGGGGAAGATTACCAGTCACATCAAAAGGCCCAACTGCCAATCTCAAGCTGATGAGAACAGAGGAGTTTCTCCCCCTTTACTTAAAGGATTCCCAGAGGTAATCCGCTAACTTTCCACATTCATGTGTGACCAGAATACCTTGCCGTGTTTATGCAACATAACAGAATACAGTTTTCAGATTGTATTATTGCATTTTTTTCCATTTGAAATGTATCCATGTTCAGTTGCTGGATCCATTCACGCACTCTCGGTCGCCCACAGTGGCGTGTTTGCAGCCCCAGAGCTACCAAATGGCTCCCACCATTAATAACGTCATTATGAGGAACTTCTGTTGTGGTGCTTCACAAGGCAATTGAATGTTTCATGCCAAGGGCAAGTGCACATCCATGAGCATCCTGCTGTCTATATATACCACTTAAGTTAGTGGCGGTGGAGTGTGTGTGTGTGTGTGTGTGTGTGTGTGTGTGTGTGTGTGTGTGTGTGTGTGTGTGTGTGTGTGTGTGTGTGTGTGTGTGTGTGTGTGTGTGTGTGTGTGTGTGTGTGTGTGTTGGTGTGTGTGTGTGTTCACTATAGATGGAGGAGGAATCAGCACAGTGGTTTGACCCCTGACCACTCATCCTTCAGCTCTCATTGAATCAGTCCTGTCAGAAACACTCCTTTTGCTGGAGCAACAACATCAAGGTCCCACATGTATAACCGTGGCCTTTGACAGCTGGAGCGCAGCCATGCACAGACACACACACACACGGTTAAAAATACCTATAAATATCTCTGACTTGGTTGAAAATGTGGTTTCAAAGGCCCGTTTATTTGCTAATCTGCAGGAAATACGGGTCGTGTTTATCACACAATCGGACTGACTAAAAGAGGAAAGAGCTGGATATTTAGCTGCACCGTGCTACTAAAATAGAAATTGGATTCACTCCAACAGGAGCTGATGCGAAAGGTTTTGGGCCACCCATGGTTATTAAATCATTTTCCTCGCACTATCTTTCAGAAAATGAGCCTCAAATTCAGCAGTTTGGGAGTAAACCAAAAGCTTTCACCCCGACAGTCTGGCTTCTAATCTGTTCTTATCAGTGTCGATGATATCTCTTCATCTTCGCAGTCAGCCTTTGTTTGCCCTGCAGTAGGTGAGTGGAGGCATAGAAGTATGCACAGAAGGGTTTTACAGTCTTCTATTGTTAGTCTGATGAGTTGTAAAAGCTTTATGATGACAGCTAGCAGACAAATCATAAATGCGCTGCCACACACTCAGCTGTCATGGCCACGTCATCGCGAAGGATGCAAAGCTGTCAATCACAGTCGCCTGATGGTTTTGCAGCAGCAGCGAGTGTACAAACAAATACTGTACAGTATGTTATGAAGCGACATCTGGCAAACGTCATTCCTCACATTAAAGCTTCACTGCAACAAGAAATACAAGGAAAAGACGCTTAAAATGTTTCATCTTCATCTTCATGATCAATGTAGGAATAAGGAAAACAACTTTTCAAACAACATAATTAATCTTTTATTTCCAGATCGAAGACTTTTAACCCTGTCCCTCCCTGGGGCGCTCCCTTCATGCTTGACCCCATGTAATAATACCTCTGACCTTCATTTATCACCCTTCACACCTATTATAGTACACTGATATGCCTACTTACCATATGTGCTCCGCGTTAGTGCAATACAAAGTATGCTGAACCATAGAAGAGGAAGAATAAACATTGGATTTGGTCCTCAAGATGTTGTTGCTGTGGCTGCTTCTTCCCATTAAATTGTTTAAAATAAAAAATAAAAAGTTAAATGGGTCAAATGCTGAGAACATTTGCTCCATGGGAACAGTAAAGTGAGCCTGCACGCTGGGTAGAAGTCAATATTTATCACCAAAGGAAATATCACAACAACTGTCAACACAACCTATAGGCCATGTCGTCCCTTTTGATCCACATATCTTTTTTAAGGCCATCCAGGATATATCTGCTTTCTCTCCCCCTGAAGCATTAATACAGTCTGAAATGTATCTACTTTCATTAAACGCAAAGGCTCATGACATCCTCACCCCGGGGGAAAATCATGTGACGCAGCAAAACTCATTTATTTTCTTATTTTTATTTTTTTTCTTCCAGCCTGCCTCTCTCATCATGTCCTCCATGTGCTCTCACCCATCCTAAATGGATGAAAATGAGCTGCTCCTCCGCAAACCTCTTCCATGATCACCTGATTAATTTTGGATATGTCTGTCTGGGATATTCATCTTAGCCCCAAGGCTCGATTCAACCGCCGTCCTGCACTATAAATAAAATTTGACTTTCAGATGTCCTCTTGTCATTTTTGGTGCTCTCCCTGGCAGTGATTGCTTTGTCATCCTGTGCTAATATATCCGAGCCGAAGTGGACCAAAACAAATTATGAAAAACGGGGGGGAGGGGTGGTTGTGCAACAGGTTCAGTTGCATGAACAAACACACAAACACGGTCAGTCATGCCTAAATGCCAAGGCATGCGGCCACTCAGCCGGGCCACTTGCCCGTGTATGGAAATGTGCGAAGGTTTGACTTTTTCTGTCAAATGTAGCGTGAACTGTCCTGAAACTTTGTGATACCCCCAATCCAATGTACTACATGTGTGTACAACATATTTCAGTACGAAACCGGCACCGGACAACTGAGACATTTTGGAGGCACGGCTGGCCCAGGTGCATGTCATGTAGCGGGGGATGCCTTGCACAAGTTAAACGCCTTGCAATCGTTGTTGCATGTCATCCTCTCTCTCTCATAGTTGTATCTTTTCTATGAAATACCCAATAAAGACACTGAAAATGGAGTGGACACCGTAAAACAGCTCCTTACACTGTAATGGAATGGGAAAAAATGTCAAATGGATCCGAGATGTAATTGCCATTTTCAATCAATACAGAAATTACATGTCAATACTTTACTTTTTTTCTTGATATTAATGGCAAACATAATGCATAAAAATATTGATTCCTTTGCAATGAATGCCCTCATTAACCATTATGCCTAACACAGGGCTGAGTCGTGTGCACATCTGCTGTTCTATGCTCCAAAAGTGTCACTTTTTGTTAGTGTTTTTTTTTTTTTTTGCAGTCCCAATATTTTATCGTGAAGGCTTAAGAGACGTGGGAGGGATGGCACACCTGGGTGGTTCCCATTCTGTCCTTGACACGTTGCAGACAGACTGGCAGCCAGAATATCTGGTCTATCTTGGCCCCGTTGAGGTTTCTTCGCTGTCTTGTTCTGTCTGATTTAGGCAACTTCTGAGCATTCTGCAACCTTGTGTGCGACTATCAGAAGCCACTGTTCAACATGGCTACCTGCGCCAGAGCCGTGTAGTGCTATGTATTCATGAGACCAGCTTGTCTTAAAGTATCCTGGGGCCTGCAGGTTTCTTTTGTATTCACTGAACTTGTTTGTTTTCAATTTTCATTTATTTTTTCAAACTTCAACGAATACACGTTTCCGTTTTCATTGAGGTATTTGTGAAAGGTGGGACTCATAGATAAATGTATTTTTTCACACATATCTTTATGTGGTATGGGACAGGTCATTAGGCATTTCCCTCTAGTGCTGCCTAAAAACGTGACTGTCTCTTGATTCCATCTTTATTTTCTTGCTGTGTTTTTGATTTCTTGTTTCCTGTGTTGGCTGGCATTGTTGAAAGTTGTTTCTGGTTTCTCGTTCTCTGTCTCTTGTCACAATATCAACTCGGGCTATGTTCAGACTGCCAGCCAAAATCTTTTATTTTTTTGCTAGATCCAGATGGATTTTAGTGTGAACAGCAAAAAAACCAACCATTTTTTCGTAAATCGGAATTAAACCGCGGTTGGAGGTGGTTTGAAATGCGAATCTGAAATTTGAATCTGATTTCTACAGATGCATCTCAGACCGGACGCCCTGGACGCTCAAAGATTTCCAAGTTTTCTTCTGTGTCACTTGCCAGTCAAATCCACAGTTCATGGTAGTGCGTCAGGGAGGCTGGCCAAAATCCGTGCGGAGCAGTATGGAAGACAACACGGAGAACAACAGCCCGTGGACAGTCCTGCTGAAATAACACTTCTGCTCCTGCGGGGCAACATGATGGATCTTCATTTTTCATGCATTTGTGTTGAAAAAGCCAGCAGCTCATGCAGATACGTGTTCCGATCACACCTTTAAAAAGTCTTGGCACTTGGATCTGAGTTGAGAAAATAAATATTGGATTTGCCTGCAGTCTGAACAAAGTCATAAAAGACATAAAAATATTGGCAGGAAAACAAAAAAACAATCAAGATCATCAGCAACACATACACAGTGGATGTTCCAGCAAATGATTCAACTAAAGCAGGCAAAGGAATAAGAAGTTAAACGCTTTTAGTGCTATGCCTTTAGGTTTGTGCCCAGACACAAAACCACAAATGTGTTGAATCAGATGAACCACTAAGATGTCATGTGTGAGCTTTCACAACACAACTATGGCATCTGAGCATACGGTGTCATGTTGCCGACAGTCCTGCTCTGAATACACAAACTGACTGACGGGCGGTGGTTCCTCCTACGCCTGCTGCCTGTGTATTATTCCGATTTTACCCTCTGCTGAGTTTGTTGTCGTGTGTGTGTGTGTGTGTGTGTGTGTGTGTGTGTGTGTGTGTGTTTGTTTGCCGTCACTGCTAACTAAATGGTTATAGGCCTCCCTTGTGACCTGCAGAAAACGTGCTCTCACAGCACACCCAGGTCAAAGGTCGCACTGAGCCTCGAATCGCATTCAAGGACATGGGTAATTCGTCTCTCTGATCAAATCTGCGACAGTAAATGTCATCTAGTGTTTTTTGATTAGTAGTCCATTTTGGTATCAATTTCTTTTATTACTCTGTGTGCAGTGGGGAATAAACCCAATGTAACCTGCTCAAGGTCGTTTTATAAGAGCCCGATTTTATTTAGAAGCTGCAGATAAATGTCAAAACACAGAGCTCGGTATTTAATGATTTCATTTAACATAAACTCCCGTAAAAGGCCCGCACAGCTTATCATCATTTGTAAAAAGTTATTCAATTGCGTATTTAGCTATCAAAGCTTTTGTTAAAGGATTAGCTTTGTTAAGGAAACAAGAAAATCTACAAGCAAAACAGAAAAAGGGCCTAAAGTCGCATTTCATTCTGGACCTCTGGACGGAGTGAGACTGCAGTGCAACATCTATTTACCAAGTGCAAAAAAGACTTAAAAGCCTTGTGAATCTCCTTCAATCCTCCGGGCAACTCCACATTACCATAACTGAATCAAATTTGCTGCAAAATGTCATTGTCATGCTGGTGTGACTGGGTCCTGAGGAGTAAACAAGTGGAACTACAGAAGAAGCTGACTCCTGTCACAGGAGATAACGCAAGAAATGTTGAGCTTAACAGATGAACAGGAAGGTGCAGAGAACTATGATAGAAACATGTTCCTGTTTTATCTTCACGAAATAATAACTTTGCATGAATCCCTCTGAGAGAAATTAGACACGACCACAGGCAGGCAGCTAATGTCTGATGAGTATTGGCTTTTGTTTCATGACTCTAATTACTGATGGTGGAGATGAGGCAACAGTAAAACTCCATTACAACAACAAGTAATTGCATGACACATCTCCCCATAGACTGTCATTAATTTAACACCTCCAGTATCTTAACTTCACAACTTGACATTTTTGTCTCTAGAGAAGTCACGGCTCCTGTGCTATAAACTTTTGTCTATTTTTATTCTCTGGATTCAGCTTCGCTCTCTAAATCATTGTGACAGAAACATTAAAGCCGCTACCCACCATAAAGTAAATAAGATGGAATAAGCACAAAATCATGACCCACCTCCTCACTCTTTGGACAAAAAATGGGATGATGGGAGTTCATCCTGTCTCACCTGCAGCCTTTTGGGTTTGGGCATTTCATGGAACCTAAATCTGAAAACAGAATCACAGCGCTTGGCATTAAATGATAAGGCGAGCTGTTATGTCCACTCCCTATTATTACACATGCAACAATAGCGCAAGGAATCTCCGGCTGTCTGTCTGTGTGTGTCTATATGAATAAAACAGCTAAAACCGATCTGAAGCTGGGCTAACGCTAGAGGGCTTTTAAAAATCCTAATCGATTTTGAGATCAGTTGCGGTCACAGATTTTCACAAACATGTACACACTGCAAGATCTTTAAAATAGTAGCACATCAAACACTACTCTACCCTGATCGTGGGGAAGCAGACGTAAACAAAATGGAGATAGAGTTGTGGCGAGAAAACAAAAAACAAAAGCAGGAGGGAGAGAACAAATTTGGTTGAGTTGGGCGACGCGGTCAGTTTTATTAGCCATTATTCTTTTAGCCAGAACCGGATTATAGATTTTCAGCTTCTGTCAACAGTTGTATGTCCACTAATGATAGCTTCATGGGTCAGAATGTTTAGCGCTGCTTGGTTGCTTCATCAGCTGCAGATTATAGAAATTTGAAGGCCATTTTTCATTGAAAAAGTGAAAATCGAAAGGAAGAAAACATCATCACATGGCTAGAGGTGAAGCATTAGCAGTGTATGTCTGGAATTAATTGGATAGTACATTGTTTCTAACAAAACACTTGAAATGGAGAGTTTGAAAGTAAATCTGGATACCTGGACACATTGTAACATTGTTGATGCATGAATAATCTGTTGGTTCATATTGATGGCATGAGCATGAATAGAAATGTCGGTACCCTAAAAGAAAAGTGGGCTGTGTTCACACACAGATTCCACCTTCTGTCTCCGGTTGTCTCTCTGAACACATGACACAGAGTGCTAATCAAAACAGAGACACGTTCTGTCTTTTTTTCTCGCCTCGAGGCAGCGCTCGCCAGTGAGACAGCCCGTTTATCCCACGGAGTCCCACCTATCCTCTGTGATTTAATACAAATAACATGGCCTGTCCATCAGCCAGCACCCGTGAGGTCCACAACAACCCCGCTTCATCCTTATTGCCTGCTGTAAACCATAAACAGCAGCCATTCCTCTGAGCTGTAACATGTACCTGCCAACACGCATCCACACTGCACCGCTGTGCTGTCACCGGCAGCTCGCGACTTAACCTTTCACTTCTCATTCTCCACAGACGCTCTTTCTACCCTCCTCCCTGCGTCTCATATTCAGATTGCTGCCTGAATGTGTAATGGTGCATCGGGAGGCAGAGGGTTATGGCTTTGAGCTGAGTGATGGATGGGCCGTGCAGAGTGTCACAAGGTACCCATTGAACATCTGGAGGCAAGAAGTGACAGGTGCTGATGTGCCCACTCTCGAGGCAGTGCCCTTCAAATGGTTTAGATGGGTCAGCTCTACTCTACTGCATCACGATCATGACATAACGTCCGTTCGCTCCCTGGAAAATCCAACTCAACGAATGTAGGAAATGTCTATTCCTGCAAATGTGTTGAAACTTGACGTTTCTTTTTGTCGCTAAGCAGGATATAAAACAAAATGGATAAGGACTGCACATGCAAATTCTTAATGCAATATCGAGGAATGATGTTTTTCTTAGAGCTTCTATGGTTCATATAACATCGGGCTTTCCTCCATGCTGCAGCCTGACGGCGTGTGTGTGTGTGTGTGTGTGTGTGTGTGTGTGTGTGTGTGTGTGTGTGTGTGTTCATGTGCATGACTGTGTGAGCACTCGGGTCACTGATGACAGGGGTCTGATCCTCCCCTTGAGCCTCCCCTTCAGCAGATTTCCCTGTAGAGCCGCCGTTACCTTTCCACTCCCTGTGTTGTTTTCGCCCCCCATTTGTGTCCAGGTTTTTTTTCACTTTCATTTCAGGCTGCAGGCCATTTCAGCTCTGCTGCTTCGATTCCTACGCACTTGCAAGACTGCCGTGTTTGTGGAGGTCTGCAGCAGGTGGAAAATACAATGAGTGGAAGGGAGAAGGACAGTTTTAATGTAGAAGTGCGCAGTCTTGGAGCAACTTCGGTTTGCATTCAGAGTCATTCTTCTAGACACCTGATGAATACGAGTCCGATATTCACACTACTTTCAGCTCTGTTTTGGTCTCCACCAACTAAGGTGGGTTTAGCTGCTAAATGCTCCCATATGTTCACCAGCTAGCTGCTATCTATGTGTCTGCTGTTAGGCGCTGAGCAGTGGGTTTTCTGAAATGTTTCACTGAAATGTAAATGCTTAAATATTAGAAATGGAAGTACTGATACCACAAAGGTGCACTGAAGTAAATTTTATGTTTACATTTCACATTTCATCTAAAATTGAAGAATTGCAGGAAAAATGTACCTAAATACAGATGTGTATGTGTGCATTGCTCAGCTACACACATGTTTAGTTCATGCTGTGTGTTAAACAGCCATGTAGGTTGCTGCCGCTTGCATCACAATCTCCTGGTGTCCCCCTCACAGAGCCACATAAAAACCAAAATTTCTCTTTCATATTTCTTTATGACCGCATTAAAAGTGTGCTTTATTTCACGGACATAAAAGACTCTCCAGGGAGCGTTGCTTTAGACTAGAAGGCAAGGAGAGAGTTTGGGGGTCAGCGTGTGAATTCTTGGAGGATTTTTCTTCCGACGGTGTTTGCTGGCGGAAGCTGCGCTGTTTAGCCTCTCATTAAGAATCCTTCAGCCTCGAATGCTAAGACATTTATCTGCACCTCGGGGTCTCGTCGGCGCAGTAACTAAAATTCAGCTTTCAGAATGTGCGGCTGGTGGTTCCCGCGTGCGTCCCCCCTCCTCCCACTGATTTATCACATCAATCAGCCAGTTACTGTACGCATTGTTCTCGCAGCCACAGCAGCGACCCGGCTGAATGAGTTAGGATGCAATTGGGTGATGACGTCTGGAGGAAGCAGCAGAGGCCAGTAATGAGCTTGTATGTCAGGACTGTAATCTCATCTACATGTAAATGTATTCTGGTAGAAGTTGGCCCGCTAATTTATTCATCCAAGTGTAACTTCATCAATTTACCCCTCATCTTGCTATCAACGCACCACAAAAGTCGGCCCGGGGAGAGGAGGGGAGGGGAGAGGAGGCATCTGATTCCACCAGGAGATGCTATTGAAGTTTTTTTTTTTTTTTTTTTTTTTTTCCCCGCAGCAGGGGAAAACACGGGGAGGAGAGGAATTTTTTCACTTCGAATGTGAGACTGAGAGGCCGTGTGGCTTGTGTAAGGCTGTGTAATTGCTTCATATTTAATAGGACAAACATGCAGCCGGGCTGGTGAGAGTCGGCCTCAGTCTAAGGCAGCCGTTGCGTGCCCCGGGCTTGCTTGCTCTTGCTTTTATCCCTGTCGGCCTGTTTCCGGTATGCACTTCTCGTGTTTGCTGCAGTGGTGCATGAAACGTTGCGCCGGATGGCTGCGGCCGACTACTGGTAGTGAACCTGTCTCAATGGCGTGTATGTGAATACGTGTGTGTTAAGTGCTGGCGGGTTAGTCATGTAAAATCCGTCTTGTTGCACAAGTGAAATGTACTTTGACTATTTTTGGAAGACGAAATGAAAACACAACCTAAAACTCTTTCTTTAATGAATCTGTTTATTCTTGTCCTTTTTTCACTCAAAGGAAATCTATTGGAGGACTGCTGTTCAGTTGTTTGCAGCACTGTTGGCGCATAACAAGAAGGTCTTTGGTTTCAGCGTTTCTGTGAGGAGTTTGCATGTTAACTTTTGGTGTTTAAGAAAGCAGGGAAATACAAGGAGTTACATAGTGCACATATTTATTGAAGATCAACAGGTAGGCACTTTTTTTAAATATTGGCTAAGGCCATGGGAGGTTTTTCCATTTTCTCTGCCATTATGTTAAGCTAAGCTAATTGCCTCCTGCATCCAAGTTTACACTGCACAGACATGAGAGCAGTATTGATTTTGATTGATTAAATCTTAAAAAGAGAGCAAAGGAGCATATTTTCCCAAATGTTTGGAAAAGTCCTTCATTAGATAATGTTTTGTTGACAAGCTGCAACATCTGAAAAACGTACAGGTCTACAAAAACAGTTTTGGTCTGTAGCTCATTATTCACTTAAAGTTATGCATATTCAAGAGTGCTTTGACTAGCTGTCAGTAACTAGGCCTCTTTTGGCCACCAAGTACGCTGTTTGAAAAGCTATGGTTGTTAATTGATATATTTTTAATATATTGAGGTTACTTTTATATTTTTACCATCAAAGGATTAATGGGATTTGTGAGAATAAGGTCTGACAAAAATGGTTGGATACCTTTACACCTTAAATGTGCTACTTTTTTTTTCACACAGTTGTGGTTAACTAGAAAAAGTTGAGTGACTTAAAACTTGACCCAGATTTTCCAGAGGTATCTGACTTGCAGATTCAAGGCTGTCGGGATGCACCATTAGTTTTGGTCTCCGTGAGGGCAGACGTCTCACTCGGAGAGGAAGTTCAGGTTCAGAGGAGAGACAGTCGCCGTCATAGTCTGGTGCCCTGTGCAAAATGTACCCCCACCCCTTGCCAAATGCATTACAGAATCCAGCCTCCCTCCTGTGAACCTCCATAGCTGACCAGGTAAAGAAAATGGATGGAGGACTGCTGCACATCACTGTCAGAATTCCTAAAATATGAATCCTCACCGCTGAAATATTGATTTTGTGTTTTCTTGCCGTCTGGGGACGATGATTCGATCACTGTGTAGTTTCACTGGAGGGCCTAATCTTGTAGACCAGATGAATGGTAAGTGGTCTCTAAAAGGCTGTCAGTGTTTGTTAAATGTGAGCTCTTTGAAAAGGTCATCAACCCTGTCTGTTCACACACGCACACACAATCATCATTCCACCGCTGCCATCCCCTAAAGCCAGGAAGACGTGTAGCGTGAGACACAACATCGAAGGATAAACAGGGAGACCAATGTCACTCGGTCAAATAACTGAGCTAAGAAATGATGCTGTGATTTGAGACGTGTTGATGAACCTGTTTGTCACTGTTTAACTAGACGGTGAAGATTTTTCTGTGCTCTTTAATTACAGATACATTAATAAAAAGAGTTTTTTTGTTTGTGGTTTATTCAAATGTTGATATTTTACAGCCCAAACAACTTTTTCAGTGGCTAACCCCTTAAAAAAAAAAAAAACATCCAGTGGTCAGTACTTTAAAGCTACAAAAATATTGGTAGTCACTTTTCTAATGTCTGTGAGTGTAATTGTAATTGTGTGATTGTGACTTGTGAAAATCTGAGTTGCCCAATTGAAAATAGTGGGAGAAGCATTTGTTAAGCAATTCTAAAGGTTTATAAACATCAGTTGCAACTTTATGTCTTTCAAAATAAAGTTCATACTGACCACCGCAGTATTTATTTACCATTTACAAAGTATCATAAACATCACTTGCTACTTTACAATTAACAATCACTTCATAAATGGTTTATAGACAATTGCATTGTATGTCATATTCTGAGGTTTAACCCAAAACAAAACTGACTTTCCTGTAAACTGTGCTCAGCGGTATCTTCTTTTCGAAAATGTTGCTTTAAAAAAAGTGTTTATATTGTCCTCGTCAATCAGTGTCCACGGGGTGTTTTCATGAGAGAAATCCTGGGCTTTAGGGCAGATTACAGGAAATACATATTTGGATTGACTAATGGTGACCTCTATGGCTGAATAAATACCACTTGTAAGAAACTGTTTAACAGGCAATGAATTCCAGGCAGTTCCAAGGGCAAAAACATTTGTGAGTGGGGTTTTGCTCCAAACTTTCATCTCTACATAGTAGCGTGGGAACTTCCCACAAATAAGACTTCATTTTGTTCTGGCACGTTTTCCTGTTTTGACCACTTATAATGAAAAAAACCAAAAACATTTCTCTTTCTTCCTCATCTATACGGTTAAACTATCCATGATTAAACATATAATCATAAGGTGCTTTCTTTATCAAGGGTTTGATAAGGACGTTCAATGGGTGTAATTAATGATTATGAATTATTCATGTATACACGGAGATGCAATACATTAGCCGCTCATCCCCAGAAGGTGACACATTCTCGACCTGAGTTAATGGAATAATTGTCTCCCCTAATTCTGTCAGCGGAGTCGAATGAAGACACTCGAAAATGAGCAACCCCAAAGGTTGTATTTCATGTTGGACGTCTGAAGTTAAAGCGGGGCGCTTGCAAGGTCGCGTCCGCCGGCAGACTCATTAAGAAAACGGTCAGGTGTGACACAGTCGTATTGACGACATATTTACTGTCTGTATTAACGTGTAAATCTCCGCGGCGCATGAGCCCATGAATGTTTGATGTCTTTATTTTCATGCGTAACCCGGGAAGCATTAAGTGGTGTTAACTCGGGAGCTGCCTGTTAAACGGTGTTGTGACAAATGGTCGGCCTGTTTAACAGCTTAACTTAGCTTAGCATGAGCGCTACACGTCTCATACCCCCCTCATTTTGTGACTAAACGTGTTTATTTGACCAACACTTTGCTTGGTTCTTCAAATAACACGCTATATCAATGACCCTCTGTCTTTGCACTGTTTTTTTGTGTGACCTGTTGCGGTTAAAACAAGTGATTACCTGCAGGACGAGTCGGGCAGGGGGGCGGCTGAGTAAGCTGGTGTCCTGACACGATTGTCTGCAAAGACACACCCTCCTCAGTATTACAGTTTAGTAATAACAATGCTGTGTGAAAACCATAGTTTAATGGGGTTTTTTTTTTCCTCCCCTGGTGAATAGAAACACATCATCTGTCACTGTGGCGTGTTTGTGTCATTTTTCAAACCCCTGTCTGAACTTTTCACGTCTTGAGTAAGAGCACCACCTGTTCAAGTCAAACACTCATCCTGTTGAATATCAATTTGCCAGGTGGGGTGGATGACTTTTTGCAAGGGCCTGAATACAGATCAGTCGCAGAGTGGCGCTCTTAAAGCTTCGGAGAGAATATAGTCCGCGGAGACAGCCACCAAACCTCATGCAAAAAAATTGCTTTTTTTTTTTAGTTTGAGTCCTGGATGCACTTTGTTGTTACCTTCTATGTCAGCTAGATGTCAGCAGCTGGCAAATTTTGTCACGGCACATGTGTGAAATTTTGGGATGACCTCATACCTTTATACTGCGTTTCGTGTTTCGGGGGGTAGACAATATATCAGAAACGCCAGAGCTTTAAACATACAATCTGAAAACAATAGAGAAAATGTCTGTTTTCTTCATTCATATGTGAATATATTTAATATTAGTACGTGGTTCTGTTGTGATTGTATAATTTCATATTCATTACATCAAGTTCATTGTTTTGAATAACGACTTTTGCATATTGATTGATCCTTAACTAGTGTACTGCATGCACTGAATAAAACACACCTCCCTTTTTATAGCCATTCTTGTACATGAGCAGATGAATAACCCTGAAATAATGATCATCCATCAGCAGAGGGCAGTGTGTGTCCACCTCTCCGCCTCCTCTTTAAGACCAGACTCCTCACCGGAGCTGTGAAATTACTCTGGCAGCCTAAATGAAGATGTCCCCTCTGTTCCTTGGCAGTCATCTTGCATGCTTGTTTTGTCTGTATCTTACGCCTGTCCTTACAGCACCGTTTTATGCCCAACAAAGCAGTGGTAGCCATGTGTGTTCAGCCCGACAGAGGAAATTGCTGGAGTCCAATAAGCAGACAGTGACTGTGATGATTGTGACCCCATTAAAATGTGACTGTGTGCCAAAGCTGGACTGCTGCTGCTGCTGCTGCTGCTCAGGCACATTATGAGGGGAGTCCTTAATTGCACACACTGAAACAGTCTCAGTGACAAGTAGATATGCTGCAACATCACTTTCTATGTATTTCAGGCTATAGTTTGGACTTGTGGGGATGGTTTCCATCTGTTTTTCCAATGCATTACACACACTTAATAGAGATGTCTCAATATTTTAGCATGCATATTTTACTTTACGCTATCCTGTTCAAGCTGACCTGACACGTACAAAGCTAATAAATACTGTAAATGTATTCTGCTAGTGACAATGAAGTGCTGCTGCTTTCTGTATTGAGGATATCAGCTTTGTTATCTCTCTCACTGCCTAAAAAAAAAAAAAAAAACCCATGCAGAAACATCAGAACAAATTTTAAGATTTAAGCTCTTACATCCTCAGTGTCGATGCCCGCTGTACTGATTTTAACAGATGTTACAAGGCGCAACGTGGTTCCCTTTCTTATGTAATCCATCCCTCTGTAGGAAGAGTGTAACTGGTTGTTCAAGTAAGGCTTACATCACTTTGTGTTGATTTATACTGCTTAAACCAGCGTGGGTTAGGAAAACATCGCCTCATCTCTTGGGTTTAAAAAAACCTTCGAAATCCGACATCCAAACGGTTAAACAGCTGGAGACTTCGAGATTCTGAGGTTCTCACATATGAATTAATAACCAAAGTTTATTTTTTGATCAATTATTTACACACACTTATGTTCTATTCAGTTGGAAACTATCACTAAGAACAATGTTAGAAGTTCTCTGCAGCGTGACAAAACACCAGCCATAGATAGTTTTCAAGACCTGATGACTGTAAAGTTTCTCCTCTGACACATACACGATCTATAAACCAATAGTAAGTGATTTAGTGACTGTTAAGAAAGTCCTTACACTTTATAAAGGGCAACTTATTAGAAATTGGAGCATATTATAGTGTGTGAATAATATATTTGTATGGCGATAAATGCTGTTATAATGTGTTTGTGTTCTCTTAGAGTAAGTTGCCGTGCATGTGTGTTCTCCTTCATTTTCACGTGAAGACCTTGCACCAGTGCAGAAATCATACAAATATAAGATGTGCTTCAAGCAGCAGGAATGAGCAAATGTACATTCAGCAACCGCAGGGCGTGTGTGCCACCTCAACAACTGGACTGATTGAAGTGCACTGGGGTGTTTCGGCCCCTTGAATACGGCTGTGTCTGGTCGCCGGCTTTTTTTTTTTCTGCCAAAACCTCGTGTCTGCCCGGCTTTAATCATTTGGCCAAGGAGTCATCCATTCCTCTCCTCTGGGCACAAATCACACTCAAAGTGAGAAGTACAGTAAGAGCAAAACCCATTCTGCTGAGCTTACCCACTACAGTCTGAGTAGTTAGCGGCCATCGATTTCACACCAGATTGAATCTGTCTCGTGCTTTTCTGACCGGCAATCCCTTGCAGTCCCAATGCAAAAAAAAAAGGCAAAAGAGGTTTTATTTGAATCAGTAGTTTTTTTTATTCACACTGCGCTCATACACGGCAGACATTTCACCTTAATAGTCAGTTTTCCTGAAGCCCCATGCTCTGCACTCTATCGATCAGCTCAGCAGTCTTTGTTTAGACAACAGTGACAGATACTGGGAGCTGAGTCGTCCATTCTCAGCTGGAGACAACACAGCTGTCCCACGCCCCCTCCACTTTCTCTCCTCCTCTGCCCATTAAAAAAACTGCTTGCTGTGATCTGTCCTTTTCCCATCTTTACTCCCAAGTCTTGCACATCCTTTTTACAATAAAATCCCTCATTGGCGTTACTCAAGGAAGTCAATTTTGATGTATCTTATGAGTTGTGATTGATTATTATCTCGTAAAACTGGTGATATATATTGTATATTCCGCAAAGTATAAACCCCTAAAACTTGCAGCACAGTAAGCTGAGCCGGAGCACTGACCTCCAAACTGCAAGAGAAAATCTTCCAACTTACCGTAAGACTTTCCAGTCGGGTAACACAATACTTAGGGAGATCAGCCTGGATTTAAAAAAAGCAAAAAGTTGGCTGACAGTTGACAAGAGAGCTACTTAATCACGGCGCTCTGTGCGAGCAGACCCAGAGTAAATATTAACATAATTAATCAAAGTCACCACATCACATCGTGGTCAAAGAGCTGCACTGAAGTTAATGTAAACAATTTTCATAGGGTGATGCCCTACGTAATATTTTTAGAATCACTTTTTTATTGGCCATATCTGAGGAGATTGTAACTTGACGTGAAAAATAAGACCTTCCTCGTCTCTCTCTGTTGCTTATACAAGCCTATGGATGATTTGTTTAGGTCATTTAATGCTGCTGGACTTTGGATTTCTTTGTGAAGGAGTCTGTAGAGTTTCCCACAACAGTCTAAAGGATGTGACTTTGTGCACGTTCTCGAGTGCCTCAGTAGCTATTGTTTGGATAAAACAGCAGATGACGTCATATTAGAAAAATGGAGTCCGCCAACATAAACTAACAACCAGTCATTGAACCTAAAGAAGCATAAAGTTGCAACAACATGACGCATTAATAATGGTCCTGCTCTTTTTTCTATTTTCATAATTTGTGATGCGAAAGAGGTTTTTATTGTTCACTAAATTTACTTTCCCTAATAACAAATGTCAAATACAGCTGAGTGTCTTAAGTTGCCAAGCAGAGGCTCATAAAGTTTTATTCTCCATTCAGTGTGTTGATGGTGATGACCCACTTTCTCAGGTAAAGATGACTGCAAAGCACATTTGCTCTATCAAGTGAGCATCCTTGGCTTGTGTCCTAAATGCAAGACAAACTGCTTTGAAGCATCTTCCCCTTCTAATGACTTACTCGTCCTCATCTTGTCTACTGCTAATAAAGCAGCGTGTGTGTGTGTGTGTGAACGTGCGTGCTTGAGCGTGCGTTTTGGGGGAAGAGGAGACGGATGCGTGGGTGTGTTGTTTGCATGTGTTTTATGATCTTAATACAAGCGTAATGATATTGGAACCGTTTGGTTCTCACATGGTGAGGGGGAAACTAATGACTTTGTTTTTCTTATTATTCTCCATTGGTCAGGATTTAGCTTCTAGTTTTTTTGCAAAGAGGGCAGACAGGAAAAATGATTCACATCAACGTTGTACCAGAATTAATACTCTCCTCACGTTTTGTCTAAGGACATATAAACCACAATGACACTTCTGCTTTTCAGAAGGACTTGAGACAGTTTCAGGATATAATTGTGGAAGCCCGAGGCCGCTGGGTGGGTGTTTTCCTGCAGCAGCGGTTGACTGACATCTGAGGGCCGGTTGGGAGATGCACTGTCAACTTCTTTGATACACAATTTGCCTTTAAGAAAGGGCAAACAATCCACTAAAGCCCAGCTCAAATCCTTGTTAAAAGTATCGTCACTGCACCTTCAGTACCTTGCTAACACTCTGCACCTTGCCAGTAGAATAAAATCTCCCCAAAATACCGCCAAGTATTTGGGATCTTAAGCAGCCATCTTGGCCGACATGTTGATCTCCGGCGTAACACGTCCCCCCCAAAAATTTCCCATGCAAGATTTGGTAATCTCTAACAGTCGAGCCGAACCCGACACTTTCACACTTTCCTCTCTCAAGTTTTACATTTATATCAGGATTTGTCACAGCTTTCAAGCCCGTTCCCCGATTTTGATCACAGGATTTATTTCTCTGCATGAATAAGTGTGAAGAAAGGCAGCTGGATATGTGCACCCTTTGTGACAGAAAATCTATATAGGACACATCTGTTGGGGAAATCCTCTCAGATCTCTAATTGAGGGAGGGCTTTGGATTCAGTGAAGTCACGACGTCGATACTCAGGAGCGAACTGTGACCTGGTTGGGTAGAAAAAGTGCTGCATTGTTTCCTTCAAGCTCTTGAAGCCCCTTTGACTGAGAGCGCAGGAGGTTATTTGAAATCGGTGTGACCCAAGTACACACTGATGGTCGTTTTTTCTATTTGAGTGTGTGAGAGGACTTGTCAGGATAGATCAAGATGTGTCACCCCCACCTGAGATTTCCCCCGCAGATGCACCACCCATGTACTCCTCTTATCCCAGTGGGGTTCAGTATATTCCAGGAGGTATTTGATGATAAAGCCAACCTTAATGCTGATTCCTCTCTCCGTTTGACAGGCGTCAGCTTCAGTTACCAATTTCCTACATTTCCCAGGATGCTGTTTGAGAACCCCAGAAAATGTGCAGTTGTGTGCATACAGCTGTTGATTGTATCCAATGTGTATTTAACATGATGTGAGTTAAATATATTTAATATTTCAACTTTTATACATTAGAACTTCCTCTTTTATTAACAGCAAAGGGATAAAATCACATTTGAATAACATTTAGTCATTTGCTACCGAAACGGTCAGATTATCATACTGTAACTTTTTCAATGTTTTCAATTTGAACAAGTGATTTTGAAAAATAAAATGTGAGCAGGAGAGTGACAGACTCTCAGACTCATACAGCTATGAGGCGTCAGAAAGTAAGCATCAGATGAAAAATGATCCTGGATCAGCTCTCTTCTCTCTGCCTTGTAGCTTATACAGCTGCTGCCGTGAAAGCGCAGTACATTTTTTTTCAACATCGTCATTGAATCCATGTGTATGTTTCAGTGTTTTTGAAACAATAAAACGTCCATATCTAGTGTTTAAAAGAAATACAAATGCGATCAAATTCTTGTTTAGAGTCTTCCTCTCGACACTCTGCTCTGATTTAATTACAGCAAAACTTGTTATTGCCAAAAACAGATTAAACATTTGACCCTCTTCCCAGTCGAGTCGAATTATTTTCACACTGGGTGTGATCATGCGTGAAGGGTGGTGTTTTGAAACAAAATAATCTGTATTCTGTTGATATGATTTGCTGAAAGAAAAGCAGCCAGTGAGTTTGTGTCCTACTGGCAAACTATGTTGCCACGTGGCATTAAATTTTAATGCGTGCTGCCGCCACAGGTTGAGTTGCCTTTTGAATAACAACAGAGGCAGCCTGACGTTGCCAGTCACGAGTGTGTCTTGTTGATTTGGTGGAGCTTGTGTGGTAGATGGATTAATCGCCCGCGCAGCTTTTCTGTGAAACCATCAAAACGGTGTCAGCTCAGCTAGATAGAGATGGAACGTCTGCACGGACAATCTGCTCGGTTGAATCATCCATCTGCGATGCGCCACAATCTCCTGCACATTGTGCACCAGGCGTCTTTCAGCTTCAAAAGAGAGGAATGATTTTTCGAAAAAAGGCTGTCTTCTGCATCCAGGTGAAACAATAGCTTGAAGCAGGCTTCTGGGCGTGTGTGAATTTAAGCAGCTGAGGTTCCTCAAACAGCCCTGTTCTTGGTTCAATGCCTAATCTATTACATTTAAAGAAAAAAATGGAGTCCAGCTGTTTTTATTCTCTTTTTTTTCTTTTCTCTTCAAACAGGATTATTCCAGTAAGCTACCAGTCACAGAGCCCTCCAGATGGAGTGGGAAATTATTCTGACAGATATATGACCCAAAAGACATCAACCCAATGGAGATGGTATAAAAATAAATTTGTTTAGGGCGATTTGGTTTCTGCGTCTTTGTCCGGCTAGCTTTGAGCTTTGTTTCGTTTCTCCTCGTCTTTCAAATTGATTTGCAGCCAGACAGAGAGATATGTCTCGCAGGATGTAACGCCGCAGACTCTTTAAGGTTTGCGCTCCTCCATCCTTCCTCCATCCTCCTCTTCAAGGCTCTGTTGTAATCTCACACAGCTGTCAGAGCAGGAGAAGATAGATTTTCAGAGATTTCACTGCTATTGAGTGAAAAGTCTTTCTAGGCGTTCACAACGCTGAAAAGAGACTTTCAAAATGGATGTATATTGTAGTTAATGGGCGTATCTGCTGTGCTCTGATGCTAAAGTTGCACCGCATGAAACAGAATTTATGACCACTGATCTCCGCTCCTTCTACTCCAACACAACATCCCAGTGAAATCGGTTTCAAGATGTATTTTATTTCATGTTTTTTTAACCAAACCGCAAGCTGAAAAAACTTTTTTCACCTTTCCAATTGTCACCCACAAGAGACTATTGAATGAGTTTAAATATTAATTGAGCATACACGATAAATAAAACATAAGAAGAGGTTCCGATTACATAGCTTTAGGAAGGATAAGTAAACAATACATATAACAGGAAGAATAAACTATTACATTAAATATGAATACATTCGTAAGACTTGTCCATGTGCTTACTAGGCTTTCATTTTCCATAATTCTGCTAAACAAAAGTACAGGCGCACCTCACCCAAGACAAAAAATTTCATAATAAATTGCTGAAATTATTAACAAAGCCATGTAGTAGAAATCCAGTCCCGTTATGAATGTTGGTGGAGAGGATCGGGAGGCTTTCTCCCCTCTCTCGGCTGTGTGACAGGCAGCCTTATAGAGATAACTCTCACCGGTTTGTGTTTTCCTTTCCTTCACCTCTCAACCGGTGAAGTCGAGACACTTTGATCTCAGGCACTTTCTGAAATCATGAGGTTGTTGACTGACAAACACAAACATAGGAGTTTACAACGTAATGCAGCCTGTTTCCTCTCGCCTTACATTCTCACTATCTACCTTCTCTCATCTCTTAGAGGAATAGTTTGACATTTTGGGAAACACGTTTATATGCTTTCTTGGAGAGAGTTGAATGAGAATCTGTCTGTTAAATCTAAGGCTACAGCCTGGAGCTGATGGTTTAGCATAAAGACTGGAAGCTGGGGGAATATAGCTAGTATGGATTAGTACAAAGTGCACATACTGGCACCTGTAAAGCTCACTACATTGTAGTTGTTATTAGAGAAGTAAACAGTTAAATTTGTATGAAACAAATGCTCAGGTTACGGTTTCACAAGTTGTTATGCTGTATGTCAGCTGGTTTCTCAGCTGAACTCTATGGGCTCTATCTAACGTCTGGCGCATAGCAGTGTCAGTACTAGTTTCAGACAGACACAGTTGTCACTTTCACAACCAGCGCCCACATTATGTAGACAGCAAATGTACTTCCACCCACCTGTGCTCCCCTGGGCATGTTGGTCTTAAAATGCGGTGTGGTCACGCTCATTGGTGGCTCACTGCTATCTTTGAGCATCAGAAAGCAACTGATCCACAGACCAACAACAAGCTGCTCTAAAGTCAACAGTATTTTTCCTGCTGTTTAAAGGGCACATTATTCAGATAGTAAGATTGGGCATACACAGTGGCTGCTTTCAGTCATTTTAAACAATTCCATATGTGCAGTAACGTCACATAAAAGCTGCAGTCATAAACTGGACAGGACAGTGGGAGCTCCAGAGGAAACAGAATTTAACATTTAGTTTCTTTAAAAGAATTGCCTGCCTTTAGACACAGTCTGCTCCACTTCTCCCACCACATTTCCCAAAATGCTTTATTATTCTTTGAATGCAATTAAATGAAAGCAATGTGTAACTCAGCATCAAATGACATAAATTAATGAAAAAACAGGAAGTTAATTTAGTCCATACTGCTACATGACTCGACCTGATTCAATTCGGACAGGCTGAATCACACCGGAACAGATTCTGATCAACTTATTAATGCAGGAAGTACAAAAATGTCACCTTATTTTCAGTCCTTCAGTCGGTCAAGTAAAATTTAGCTCATATCTGAACCTAATTTCATCTCGAAGAGAGACGAAGGCATCGATGACACAGTGTCAGTTCAGTCGATTAAAGAGACCGATACCAAAAGCTCCGCTAAAAATGCCTGTGGTCGTGTAAATCTCACAACATTTACATACCGTATTGTCCAGTGTGGCAAAAAATCACAAAATGGCCCAAGTCTTGAAATAACTCCACGTTTCACTCGTACAGTTTTAAAGAACTCATATGTTTTGCATGTTGTTTAAGACAAAAGCAGGGTACCTTTTATAAAATGACCCAATAAATGACCTTTCATCAGTAAAAACAACATGACACCGGCATTGAATTAGAAATATGTACAATAAGCGAAACCTTTCTCAAAGTAGTAATAACCTGATAATTTTTTACATCATGGAAATAGCCATTTCCTCATGTTTTTAAGGCATACAGTCATTATGCACAAGTCTAAGATTTGAATCAATAATGTATAAACTGAGATCAAAGGCTGAAAAATGCACACTTTCCAAAGCTCTCGACCTCAGTCGATTCTATGTACACTTGTAAGTGAAGAGGTTGTTGTGTACCGTGTTTGTAAATGTGAAATATAGGTATATTCAGTATCAACCTAAGAGGTTGCATCTGGCTGTCACCGATGAGTAAAACACCTAAGAAGACGCTTCTCAGCCTCCAGAGCTGAAGACATTAAAATAATCTCCTCACTAATGGATACATCTTATTTCGGTGTTGATGACCCTGAAGTAATGCATTAAAAAACTTGAATAATAAATCATAATCAAGCCCGTTTTTGTCTGATCTTCCCGCATTTCTTGTCAAGCGCGATGTCAAGTGCGCCCATTTGCAGATAGCGTTTCAGCACTTTAAACCGACTCGATGACTTTTAAAGACACCACTTCTTTTTCAGTGAATGCACATTAAACAACTCCGAATCGCCTGTATGCGACCCACAAAACATCATCCAAAGTCTTTTTTTTTTTTACAGAAAATGGTGAGAAATACGGTTTACAAAAAGCAAACATTACATCTTTAATATGTCTGTTAAATCTAATATAAACGGATGAATGCATTGTTTAACTAAGAGAGTATTTGAGAACAAGTAATAAACAACAATGCAGATACCTGTGTTTACATCTTCACCTTACATCCCATGTCAGCAAATGTCCATATTTCAGTCAGTAAGAACATCTGAAAAATATTTTTCCAAAAGTGTCCACGCTCCCTCTGCAGTCTCTCGCGTCCCTGTATCGGTGAAAGCTGCCTCTAGTTGTTGAGCGTCTCTCGTTGGCATCATGCATTTATGTACAAGTCAAAAGCGGCCAGGTGTTCTGGATAGTTCTACCAGTAAAGGGGAGAGGAACAAGCCAGTCTCACATAGTCTTAGCTGCTTGAAGCGATGCAGGATGGATGCCATATGGCGATCGCACAGTCTTAGATCTGGTTCACCACCGGAGAAGCTGGGCCTCTTCCCCGCACCTCCCATCGTCATCTCCACATCAGTCAACATATTGCAGCAGCACAGATGAGCACAGATCTGTCGGCTGATGAAGTTCAGTGAGAGTTCACCCTACAAGGTGGTGTAGATGTAGACAAAGATGATGACTACCAAGTTGAGGATGGTCCCAATGATGCCCAACATGGCCAAGATGCTCTCCTCCTTACCCTCCTTGTCTTGGATTCCCTTTTCCTCATCACTGTGGAGAGTGTTTACCATTTTCTCTGGAAATGTCTGCAGTTTTCGTCTCAGACCAATCTGGAGTGAGCAGATAAGAGAGAAGAGAAAAGACACAATTCACGTGTTAGTCGCTGCAACTGGTTAATTTTTCTCTTTGAAGATTGGTCTTTGCTCAGTGTGTGGTGGACAGCGATAATGGCAATAAACAAAAATAAAAGTTTATCTGGTGGTGAGATGGTCGGTGTCGCAAAAAACACATAATTAAAAAGCAATTAATCGAGTGATATTTTTTTTCTCTATGCTGATTTAAGAAAATGTGTGTGTGTCTGTGTGTTAAATGGATTATATTCAACTAAAAGCTGCCATTAAACTGTGGTGTTAGTGCCACAAATGTAATATTATCAGGACTGAGGTGGCCAAATCTGCTTTAAGGACTGTTTTTATCCATGAATTCAAGAAAATATGTTGGAACACGTGTGCGTCCAGGAAAAAGATTAACAGAATTAAGAGTCAGTGCTTGAGAAGCTAAAGTAGCAGCAGGGGTGTGTGGTTCATGCAGCTTTTTGCCAACTCTTAAAAGAAAGTTAGTGTGTTTTAAGTCTGTTTTGTTTTCTTAAATGTCCTATATGGGTATGTAAAAAAAAATGAAAATTTCCAGTGCACATGTGACATTTCAGTCCAATCTACCCCCCAACACTTCAAATCCAGCAGCCTGATCAGAAGCCACACGCTGTGGGTTCCCATGTAGCATCACTCGTAGAAATGATGCCATATGGGAACCTACAGCGTGAAAAAAAAAAATAACAGTCCACATGTGGCAAAAAAAAGCATGATTTCATGTGCCATGTTTTGTTAACACATGTGGAAACTGAAGTCCACATGTGGAAGTAAGCCACAAACTTAGACAAAAAATAATCACATATGAATTTGTTTAATCCACATGTGAAAATGTAAATTTCGCCTGCAAAATATATGCAGTGCAGATGTGACATTATTTTACTTTCATGTTAAAATTTGAATTTGCATGTGAAAAAACGAGTCACCCAGACGAAAAGACACATTTCACACATATACAAAGGGTATTTATACAGGGTCAGTAGAAGTTTCTCATAACCAATACACACACATGCACATAAAGACACACAGACATACAGACATATACAAGACCTCAAAGTGTAAAGTG
The DNA here is from genome assembly GCA_963678695.2 of Diplodus puntazzo. NCBI lineage: Eukaryota > Metazoa > Chordata > Actinopteri > Spariformes > Sparidae > Diplodus > Diplodus puntazzo. The sequence goes on from OZ023175.1 coordinate 10,505,224, forward strand.
TGTGGGGTCTAATGCACTGCTGCTCTTTGCATGTTGCACCTATAAGCCTCCTTACAGCCATGTTTTATTCAAGGACATGGGAAAGATTTTCCCATCAGAAGTGAATTACTTTCCTCCGTTCCTTCAATAAAATATAGTCATCTCCTGAGTTTAAATGTTGGGGGAGAAAAAAAGGGACGTCGATGAACACACAAGAGTTAGAATCAGCGCCAAACGTCTCATTAACATGAAATGAATCAATGTGCTGGATGGTTTAAATCCGTTTGCATTCACAGGGTTAAGAAGATGCGACACTTATGATGTGTTTAAAATGCGTTCCCCATATTTCCTCTTTCACAGGCCTCTTAAAAACGGATAAATGTGTACATTCAGGCTCTATGCCAGCTTTTTAAAACTGATTAGTTTATTGATTCCACAACCAAAGTCATAGTTTTGCATTAATCGTCAATCAATAATCTATTAGGTAATATAATATTGATTTTAAAAAAAATGATAGTTAGGTATTCATTAAAAGATGTGCCTGCAACACAAATAATATATTTAACACTTAATATGAACAGTAGTATCTTCGTTTATTTTTCTGGTATTATGAATATGTTATAAAGTGTGATGTTAGCAGAATTAGTGTTTTTTTCCTTTACTCTTCGTTGATTTGTCTGTTTTCAACCCCGACTACTGTGTTCCTGTGCCTGTTCCCTGGCTTTTTTGTTGTTTGCATTTCGGATTGCCGGACTTTGGACATCAGCTCATCGTTAAAGCTTGCATTTTGTCGTTCAGCCTGCCTGCCTTTGCCTCTGGGTCTGTGTTTGCGTCCTTTTTTTGATGTACTGCGACAGAGTCCTATTGCTATTTAGGTGAAACTTCTGGTTATAAGACATCGCAGCCATGATAATAGTGATACAGACTTCTCATACAGACACCAACTGATTGGCATGCTGGACATCAGAGGAATAGCTTTGGCAGCTCTCTGAGTGAAAAAAGACAGCAGAAATTCCTGCCCCAGAATCCGTTCAGCTGTTGGATCTTTCCGGGATGTGTGTATGTATTGATTTGATTAGCCCGGGGTATCAGGAACTTGCTGTATGTTTTCAGCCGCAGGCACAGCAGCTTGTGCGAGTTGGCATCCAGGCACCTCTGGGGACAAAAGCACTTCTTTTGCGGGTCAATGGGCTTTATACGCTGACTGGAAACAGCAAAGCACATAAGCTAATGCAAACTAAAAATAAACCTTCTAACAGGGAGCTGTTCCTCTTAGTAAAAAGCTCAGATGCAAGATAAACACCTTTCTGACTTCCAGTGAGAGTTACAAAAAGGGGTTACACCTTGTAGTGCTACCGGGATACACGGTGTGCCTTTTACGCTGATGTACTTCACGGCAGAGGAACTGACTTGCAAAAATAAATTTAATCCTGAGCTCTCTTTTAAAACATCTGTGTAGTGACACTTTACAGGATCTCAGTTGGCATCTGTACCGTTCACTGTTTACACTGTACTCTCTGTGCTGCATTCACCTGAAGAGGAATCATCTATAAGAAAACGTGATGTTTCCCACTCACACGATCACAAAGTTAAAAGTAAAAAAAAAAAAAAGATCCTCTCCTAATTGTTTCCTTTTCCTGATGATGAATCTAACTTCAACACAGTTGTTTACAATAATTAACCTTTGCAAAGCCCACATTGTTAAACCTCATTTGCAGACGTCCTTTGCAGTAATTAAAATGTATGTAACCTTTTGAGAGAGCGCTGCCAGTGGAGTGGAGTTTTTAAGTCGTCAGTACTGCACTTTGCTCTTTTTTCTTTTGACTCCCTGATTGTGTTCACGGACAGTTTAGCAGAGGATAAAGGTCTTGGCAGACAATCATCACCTGCCAGAACATCAAAGTCTGGGTGTTGATGGATTACAAAGAGGGAGAATGTGAAGGAGATGAAACTGACTGAGATCATCATTATACGAATTTGATAACTTCAACACGAGGCCAGGACTGAAATGCCAATACAGGAATCCTAGAGAATACAAGAAGGACCATCATCAAACAATGGATTCTGTGTTTATGGATTACCTCCAAGTTTATACTTCATACTGTAAAAGTGAAAGATCTTTGCTCCGGCCTGTTTATAAGGTTAAGAGCATCACTGTGATAGTCCTTCCTGGAAGCCTTAACATCCCACCCGGTGACTCTGAATGATAGCACTGTCCAATCATCGACACGCACTTTGCTCTTGGCGCACATAAAAACACCATCAGGCTCTGTTCCTGTGTTAAAGTGCGCCCTCCTCCTCTGATCTGTAACAATGGGCTTTGATTGCCTCTCCTGGGGAGCACTATAAACAGGGCTTCCCTCAACCTGAATGGAGATCTTTGTGTGGCGCGCTGGATGTGCTTTCATGCATGAAGACGCCTGCTAGCTGCTGATATTAACAAGCCCTCAGCAGAAAAAAACATGAGTGGGGAAAAAATGTGCTCGAGGAGATGGAGTAGGACTTTACTTGAAGGTACACAGCGATAATAACTAATGATTCAGTAATGAGTATTTAAGAAGTATATTCAGGAATTACTCATTAACAGTTCATTAACTGAAATCATTCCTGATTAATTCCTTACACACTCCACAGTAGCTACTCAAAATTTTGTGTTACTTCTTGTAAAGTGTTGCTAAATTTTGTTTTGTTAAGATAACAAGATCATTTTCTAGGCTTTTTTTGTGAATGTACATGAGTCAAACCTTCGTTTTAAGCATAATTACAACGAAAGAGGCACTTTTAATATTTACCGTAAAAAGAAAGATTTTGAACAAGCGGGGGAAACATCTGCTAACATGAGTTGTCCAAAAACTTTCTTTTTAGCAAACTCTTTGTACACAAACAATGTTCTCAATGCTCGTGTTCATGTGTAGAGACCCTGGTGATACTACGAGCAAAGTTTCATGTTGTGTCGAGCCTTCTTAGTGTTTTAAAAATAGCAATTTTGATGCTATCGCTAAAGTGCCACAAGCACTCCCATTGAAAATGAGTTTGACCCGAAAACAAAAATCTTAAAAGTGCCTCTTTCATCGTAATTATGCTTTTACACGAAGGTTTGACTCATATACATTCACATAAAAAGCCTAAGTTGCATTTTGGGTTTAAATTATCTGGTATTTCACAAAAAGTCCTCTCAACCCTCCACATTTATGTTGTAACTGTGGAGTTTGGGAAAAATTGGATTTAACTATACCCGACTCTATAGAAAGTGGTCAAGACTACCTCCACCTTTACGTGCTACAATAGCAAATGGCTATTTACACGTACAGTAAATGAACGATCGAATTTCACAACTTCACAAAATAATACTTGTCACAGGGGACGTTTTACAGCGATATTGTGTAACTTTTTACCTTAGAATAACAGCTTCAAAATCATGTTGATGGTACAGTGTCTTGTAAAAGGCTGAATGGTGTCTCTGTCTCAGTAACTCCGCCCCCCATCACTTGTTTTTGTACTACGTAACTTCAGTGAGAGGGTCGGATTACAGCGTTACACACGTTTACCTCAAGTTGTGAGTTTTGTTTTGTGTGTAGTTAGCACCTACATAACATCAGAAGGATTGTTACAGATTGGGATTTGTATTGATGACAGTGGTTTTGTACTCTGAAACTGTGGGGGGCGCCAAATCGCAAAACAAGATGCTAATTTCTACATAATGTTGCTTTAAGTACATTTTAATGATAATGTTTCTATAGTTTTGTTTTAGGTCAGATTTTGAATGTACTATAGAGAACATTTACTGGCACTCTACTTAAAGTGGCAACAGACAACTTTCCCACCTACAATTCCAAGTGGTATTATTGTAGGCACCACTGTTGCAAAGACAACCAAATCATTTCTGTTTTCCTCACTAGTGAATAACAACACCCATTACCATTATTTTCATAATGATGTGTAGTGGCATAAAACCTGCTTTTTGCCTGTATAAGTAAAAGATCTAGATACTTTTTCCACCACTTCTGAGAAGGAGGAGAGATGATGGTGGGGAAGATGGGGTCCAGGCTCTCCCCCAAACCTGGGTGCTGTGGAAAAACAGTGCATCAAACCCTTCTGGACACCTTCCAGTTTCTCCTCATGTAATGTCTCCAGTGTTCAACAGAGAGCGGTCTGTTTCGAGTGGCAGCCAGTGCTGGCATCCTACGATACCATAATCATTACCCACCCATTACGACACCCTCTGTCTGTATAATACTCAGGCTGGACAGGCTGTGCGTGGTAGAGATCATGATCCAGGAAGTCAAGTGGAATATACTGGCAGAGGAGGGTGTAATCATATCAAATGAAAGGATTATTAATCCAGTCAGGACACAGTTCAGAGTCTCCACCTCTTATTGATTAGACATTTGACAGCGTGCTATTCTGAGGTACAGAGGATTTAGTTATCTCACTATTGATTCTCCTTGTCACTCAAGAGCTCTTCTTCCCAACAATTCTAACACTTTTACAGGTTAACTTTCCCCCCACGTGATTAATCATGAGCTGGTCCGTCGCTGTCATGTAGCATCTCTGTCACAAAATGAAAAGCATCTGCTCGAGAGTGTTGTTTTTTTTCTCTCTCTCTCTCTCTCACACACAAGGGCGAGCTCACACCTGGCTCTCCAGTTGTACAGCAACAGCCAGAAGCGTATTTGTATAAAAAGAGCATACGGGGAGAGAGAGGGTGAGAGTAAGAGGGGGAGAAAAGGGGGGCGAAGCCATACCTGGGACAACAAATCTGGACACTCCTGCCACACCTAACAGAAGCTAACATCCTCAGATCAGATCAGTGAAGAGTAAAACCTTTTGCCACTTGAATAATCCCGAGCATGTCAAACGACTCCAGATGCTAACAGAGTCTGACAGGCCGAGTCGCTTTTGGCATTGTTATAAAATGGAATTAAAGCGAGCGGCTCCACCAACCCCTTCTCCCCGAGTGTGTATGTACTCACACACACACACAGGTTGACGCCCATCAAACGCTGACACAAACGCATACACACACCCACACACATTCAGAGAGACGGTGTGTAGTAACAATGCGCGTACGGAGAGACACAAAAGGAAGGAGAGTTTTTAGTGAAATCAAATCAGTTGCTGACAATCGTGACCCATTTTCCATTAACCTGCACCCATTGTTCTGTGACTGAGAGAAAAAGTGACAGATCTATTTCGGATCGTGGAACATTTTCTTTATTGATCCAGACAAAGAAATCCAGCTAAAGACCCCATAGAAAAGTTCAGACATTCAAGACGACGCATCTAAAACGGAAGACAAAAGGGGCAAAAAAGAAGGAGGATATGTCTTTCCAAAAACAGGTCTGCGGAAGACTTGTTTGAATCAGTTAAACTTCAGAAAACAACCAATTACTTCTGCAAAATGCAAGAAGTGAAAAGACTTTCGATGTTTCGTGTGAAGCGTTTAAACCTGTTAACAACACGCGCGAGGAAAAACTCCCGGAGGGCAATGTGGACGCGTTTTCTGGACAAATAACCGCTGCAGCTAATCAGAGACAAACAAAAAGGAGCATGGTTTTCTGATTGTACGGTAACATTCAGGGTGTCTCTGCCAGCTTAATCAATGATGCATACAAAGACAACTGAGCCCTGGAAATATCACACATTTATGAAGAATATCTCATGATGCATAATAAATTCATAGCCACACGCTGACATTTAGAAATGGGGAGAGATCCATGAAGTATTTGTTGACAGTCTTGCAGCTGCTGAGGGGATGATGAGGGGGGACAGATGTGGGATGACTTTTCAGAGAACCTACCTTGCAAAACATCAGGAATAACATAGCATTGGACATGCTGGAGGGGGGCGCCTTTCCGTAGTGCACAGACATCCCTGGCAACTAAGGTGAAAGTCGACCCCTCTCATCCTTCGGCTGTGGAGGGGCGCAGGATCCGGAGGTTGCTGGCTCGTCTTCCAGGCGGTCCAATTTTGGGGCTCTCGTTGGATGTCGTACCCTGCAGCGCTCCAGCGTCTCCTCCCCGAATTTCATCTCACTCGTGGCCAAGTTCTGGCCACCCTCACTTTCTCCTCCTCAGCCTTTGCGAGAGCTGAAACTGTGCTGCCCACCTCCTCCTCTTTCTCCTCAGTCTGTTTTGTTTGCCTCGATCCCACCTCTCCTCCTCCTCCTCTTCTTCTTTCTCTTCTTCTCCTTGTCTGTGTGGAAGGATGATGTCAAGTTGAAGAATGGAGTCAGTTGATGGGCGGATGGGGGCGGGAGGGTAACAAAGCTGTTTCATGTGCACACTTCCATTCTCCTTTGTCGTAATTCCGCGAAGCTTACAAAAAGAGGAAGAGACTTCGGTGTTGTCTCCCCTGCCGAGACACCCCTGTCGACCCTTATTAAAGGCTCCCCTCCTCGATCAAACTTTTATACTGCTCAGCAGTGTAAAACCTGTTTTGCTGATGTCTTGGCTTTTAAATGTTTCATACTGAAATAAAAAAAGGGGGGGAAAAGGCACCTCTGCTGAAGTGGCAGAAGCCCCTGCTTGCTCTACATGCTGTGTAACCTAACATACCTCTCCTCGCGCTTCAATGGCTGAGCGTGTCTCCCTAACTATCTGAGCAGAGCGTGAATGCCGGACGGCTGTAAGAGAGTGAGCGACGGAGGGAGGGAGAGAAAGAGAGAGAGAGAGAGAGAGAGAAAGGGGGATGCTGTGAAGGAACCCGTCGCCTCACACTGACGCTGTCGTGGTTGTTTTCGCTCCACAGGCAAGAGGTATCCCCTGCTCCCTCTCTCTTCGGCGCATGTTAATGCAGCCGCGGTTGCCTGGCAACCGACTCAGGGGAGTCACACAGAGCCTGACGACAAGAAGCGTTTGTGACAGAGGCCGTGATGAGGGGCGAGGGGTCTCCACCGTATTTTGTGTGTGCATGTATGTATATCTTTAAGTGTGTGTGTGCATGTGTGTGTGTGTGTTCATGTAAAATATGCAAAGCTGACCAGATATCGCTCTGTGTGTGTGTGTGTGTGTGTGTGTGTGTGTGTGTGTGTGTGTGTGTGTGTGTGTGTGTGTGTGTGTGTGTGTGTGTTTGTGTGTGAGCATGTGTCTGAGTTTATGTCTCTGTGCCAAATACGCCAGCTAATTGGAGTGTGCGTTCAGGAGAGAGTGAGTACTGTAGGTGTGATCTTGAGTCGTGTGTATTCAGGTGTAAGGTAAAAAGTGTGCTTGCATGTGTGTGTGGGGGAAATGAATGCGGAAATCCAGGCAGACAGTGAAGTGGCAACATTTTCTAGCGAATTCTTTTCCTTTTTCGAAAAAATAAACCGCTATAAGAAGTGGATATGTCCGTGACGGCAAAGTGTAAAACAGAGGTAAATAGTGGAATTCAACGTTGGTGAAGTTTGACTTGCACATTCAAGCTGCCGATGAATGGAAATCCATCTTGACAGTGCTCACCTTTGAGGTAAAAATGGTCCACAAAATAGCCGTGGTTATAAGACAGGATTCAGAGGTACAAACTTATTTGCAACTGAGCCACGTAAGTTTGCCTACTGACCATTAGCAAACCTGTTAGCTCAGAAAACTTTATGTTCCCTTCTCAACAACGTTTCATCGAATGAAATTCTGTGCAATGATGAGCAAAATGTCAGAGGGCAGACAACCAGAACAGAAAAGAGAACAGAATAAGGTTAGAGTCACTAGCCTCAAAATGTCTTTCCAAAACTCCTCGTTGTCTGTGTGAAAATTACACAGGCAGAAAGAGGGACAGTTCCATTCCGCCTCTGACTACCAGCGGAGGAGCCGCAACAGAGGCGGGACAGCATCTATGTGAAAGTGTAAGCCGGCAGCGTGGGACTGATGCTGTTCAAAATAAATGTCCCACAATTCAACCCAATGAAGCAACCTTACAAGACCAGTATGGTCGACATGTGGTAGTGTATAGTGTCTTTGGAAACTTATACTGCACAAGGAAAATCCTGCCAAATTCATCAGTGGAAAAGTCGCTGTCTTACCGTCACTTCCTCACGCAGTTTCCCGTCTAGTGAATGAGCAGTTGGTCCACTACCTGTACAGAAGGTTACCAACAGTAAGTGAAGTCATAACATGACCAAGCTTAATCTCACATCATCACTTTCAAATGTGACCATCGTGATGTTAATTCATTAGTGTTGGCATCATTAATAAAAGAATCAGGATTAATTTCTGCCATTGGCTGACTTTTGATACTCAGTTTGTCAGGTCTGGAAGCCCCGACAATCGCCTGGATGTTCAACGCTCACGATAAAAGCTCATTAAAAGCTGTAGTGAGCTCATGATTTGATATAAAGCGTCTGCATATTTACAGTCATCTTTAAATCCATTTTTTCTTGCTTTCCGTTTACATCAGAGTTTTTGTTGAGGATGCTTTGTTTGTACAAGCATTGATGGAACTGGAACAAAAATGATGATGCCCTGTGTTTACATTCACTGTAGGCGTCCACATTGGGCCCAGTCAATTGATCCGAACGTGTTGGCCACGCAGTGAGGCAGATTAACAGGTGTAGTGTTAGTTGACAGATATGAAATGTACTGTTTCAGATTAGTTTGAGGTCCAAGTGTGTGTGTGTTTGTATCAGTGTGTGTACCCATTCACAGAACGTGACTTCCTTATTTCTCACTCAGACACATCAGCGTTAGTGACCGGAGAGCGGAATGGACACACTGATCAGACGCGGTCAACCTCCAGGACATTTACTGTGCAATTCGACACCAGGAGACAAATCCTCCCGGAGTCCAACGTCCCACCCAGTCCTCTCCCTCCCGTCCCGCTTTCTCACTTCACCTCAGCTGGAGGGAAGGACACGAGCTTTCAGTGTCTGAAGTGCGAGCAAGGAGACTCATCTCTCTGTCTTTGAGAAGAAGTCACTTACCCAGGACATGCCACCCATTTTCAATTTTAGGGAATTCACTACCTGAATATTTATAGTCATTCATCGATTCAGATGTGGGTCTTGTCATTTCAGGAGGGGCTATATATTTCCAGTGAAGGATGTTTTGTTGTGACTTTTGGAGTCCGAGGGTGCTTGTGCTATTATGTCAGTGGACAGCGAAGATGTTTATTTCAGGATTTTACATTTCACTGATAGTAGTACTACACTAGTGAGTATTTTTGAAAGTATACATGCTCAAAGGGGAAGTGTCTACCTACTGTAGGTGAGCTCTAGACAAAAACCCACTGAAGGAAAGAGTAAAAAATAAACAGTGTTAGCGGTTTGTGATATCTCATCACAACACATTTCTAAGGATCTTGAAAGCGTTCTTTATGTCATTTGACAAAATTAGTCGCAGAACAATAACAAGTTTGGTCCATCAGCGTTGCCAGGTCATTTTCTAAGCCCTGAATATTTTGAATGTTAAAGCCCCTGTAAAGCTCAATACAAAATTTAACATGTGACAATGTGATCTCGTCCTGGTACAACAGAGACTGTTGAAATTGCTGGTCTATAAATTAACTCAGTGGGAGGATGAGGAGGGGTCTGATGGTCAGCGCTGAGAGGCTCAATTTATGGCTGGAAGAGACGAGTAGAGGAGAATTAGAGTACCGTTCAGATTCAGGTGTAAAATTTCAACTTAATTTTTTTTCTTTTCTTTGTTCCAAGACTAGGGTTAGAATTCAGGAACTCTTCAATAATGGTTGAAATTGGCATTTCTCTTTATCCAATTTGTGATGCTATTTGGCTAGCGGGCAACACTCACCTGATCTCCCAGCTTACTTTTATTCTCCCTTTCGTGTAAATAAAGGCTACTTTCAGAAACAAAATATTTCCTAATTCATTTACAGATTCCACATTACCTGATATTATTCGAGCCCCGAATGTCTTCAAATCCTACAAACTCCCCTGATTTGATCCAATGAGTCACTTCCCTACTCATGACAAACTCCTTGACATGGTTATTCAAACTTATTCAGATGTTCATAGTCGCTCATTCGTGTCATGTCGGCATTGTAATGCTTTCAGTGAGTTGTGGTGAAGTTTTGATCATGCTAAATGGCCATTGTGCATTGTAGGCCTCAGTATTGTTGTGTGTATTTCACAGCTGTGTTCAAGTGTGCAGTAAAACAGTGGAATAAGTAGGTGTGATTACATTGTAAAAGCTACTGGTATTTTAAAAGCATGTCTGCAGCATGAACTGTTGCGAGTCGTAGAACTTGGTAAGCTAGGTAAGTATTTGTAGATGTTGATTTATAAATAGTAAACGATGTGATTCTAGCAGTTTGGTGCGTGGTGTTGTAAGCTATTTATTTTTGTAAGTAAGATAGTGTGGACAAGAAGCAATTTGTGTGAATGAACAGAAGAAAAGAGAAACCAGCCTGCTGAACGAACTCTAACTAACATCTCCTCTGCTACTAAAAGGACACAACATCTGTGCACTACTCGTGCTTGGGGCCTGTAACAGATGCACGAGTGTTACGGTTTATATTTCAGTAATGCTGCTGAAAATCCAGAATCTGCGGTTGTGGAAAATCAAAACAGTTCGGAAATAGATTTTCAGTTCAACAATGTCTCATTGCGTGGACGGGTCGAGCTGCTAATGGAAATGTTTAGAATGTGAAACAGCTGCCAGCAAATTAGTTTAGGCTTGATGTTGCTTTGCGCAAGAAATGACCTGGAATGGACAGCAATAAAAATGGAAATGTAAAGGAAACATTGCCTCAGAACTGAAACCGCCGGTGTGCATAATTTTATTGCAGACTCTCCATCCCTCCCTGCCTCCGGAATTAACTAACTCGGACTGTAGCTGCCTGCGCGGGCATTTATAACAATTAATCAAGAGTGTCCGTCGAATTTGCTTTTTGTTCTTGAGAGCAGTCTCTCCCTCTGCTGCACCGTGATCATCCTTTGGCTCACATCAGTCTCAGCACAGGCTCAGGCACTTACATACTCACCTAGGTTGTTATCGTTTGAGTGGATTGTTACGCTTCATATGGACCACCAAGTGAACAGACTATGGTTTGTCCTAAACTGGAATTTCCATTGCTTAATCAGCACTCATGATAAACCTGCCAAGAATTGACCCTTCCTCTGTCCCGCCCATTTTCACTCTGTCTCTAAATACGTGTTGCGTCATGTAGATAACAATTTCCCCCCAAAAAAGCGATAACTTTAAGCCGCTGGTAGTGTAATATTGCAACACTGGTTTAGAGTTTGCTCTGCTTCTCCCCGGTTGGCACCTAATCAATAAGTTCAGGTTTAACCTCCTGAAAATGGAGTGGTTTATGTGTTCTAACAGAAATAAAAACAACTCAAAAGTGAAACTGGCTGAGAGTATTACAGAAGGAAGCTTACATGTGGAGTAAGCTGAAAAGAGCACTGAGAGAGTGTGAGGATTTCAAACTCTGAAAAGCCTTGAGTGTGCTTTAATTAATTTCACTGGGTACGCTGCCCTGGCATACCTTTCATGAGGTAGATCTAAAGGACACAAAGGCCCTGTTGCAAATTGGTGTGAGAGGATATCTCGCCGGCACAAACCCTAGGTATTAGTGTTGTTGTTTCAGATTCAAGGGTAAAACTAATGAAAGCCGAGGGTCTTCGCAATCTAGATTAGTGAAGTAATCGGCAATTAATGCCTCTGGTTTTTCCTTGTCACATTTGCTCTTTTTTTTTCTTCTGTGTTTGTATTCTCTCGTTCACCGCGTGCACTCCGATTTTGTCCTTCAGAAAACACAGCTCAGCAATGCCACCTCATTAATTATTGAAAGGCCAGAAAGTCGTGCTCCGTAGGAAAAAAGGTTTTACCACAACACACTCAATAAAAGGACCTTAAAAGATGTTGATTTCTATAAGAATGTAAGAAAAGGTTTGATCTGGTAAATCTTTTGGCATCAGGCAACCTGGACGAGCCGTCAAACACTGTCTGGCGGTCAGCAGAACCACAAAGTGTTGGCCAGTCCTGTCTAGAAATCACGTCAATTTCCATACAGGCTTTTTTTTTTTCTTTTCGTGGGGTAAAGAGACAGAAAGTTAAGTGGAATTCTAAGAGTGGTTGCATGGGGCTTAGGAGTAAGGCAATGTCATGGCTGCCATTAATCCTAATTAGCAGGGAACATGACAGCAGCATATGGGTGTCCTCCAGTCAGAGTGCCAGACGGCTGCTCTCCCAATCCTGTTCCTGTCACTAATAGAGATGCCAAGACAAGGGAAATAAAAAAAAGATTCGAACTTTGAGAGATGTTTCATTTTCTTCATTCTCATCTGGGAAAGATGGATGGGTCGTGAGCAGCGGCCAGACAATGTAAAAGCATTCCTGTTGATCCTGTAGTAATGGGATCCTAGTAACCTGAAATTGGGGCTGTGTGTGGGCTAAAGAATGTAAAATAACAAGAAAAGCCATTAAAGATTGATTTGAAAGTTTTGTGTGTGTGTTTTTTTTTTCCTGACTTGTTGCTCAAGTAGCTTAAAGTCTAAGGGAATGAAAAATTGAAAAACGTTTGACCTACAGAAAAAAAAAAAAAAAAGCTAAATCACTCAGAAATAGTTGTGGTAATGCTTTTAGGCTTGATTGGTCAAAGCCTGCTGCTGGCCCAACCTCAGACTTGGCTTCCTATTGGCATTTTCATTCAATTATTTCATTGTGGAGCTTCATAATCGAATAAGATACTACATGTTCATTAGAAGTCTGATTTGACCCCAGGTTCAGGATTTTATCAGTCTCTCACATATGGCTCAGAGCTGGGTGGAGAATTATGTATTCCATTTACAATGATGGATGGAAGATGAATTAGTGCTCATATTGTGATTAGGAATGTAATATTTCAAACTGAATGAAAAATTAATGTCTGAGCTGGAAGGCTACCGTCGACTTCATTTACTTAGTTGTTTGGTGCATTTCATTACGAATTCAAATTATGTGCTGTTGTGACAGATGTGCTATGGGGGGGGGGTCGGTAGGTAGTTGTCTAACATATAATTTGTGGAAGCCCTATGTTTCACAGATGGTAACGCACCAAATGCAACTTTTCTTAGCAACGTTTTCAGAGTAGCATAATTTCCCCCTTAAATCTTGATAAAGAGCAACACTGCTGACCCGCTCTAATGCAGTAAATATGGTTCAGAGCGGCCGGGGTGATGCATTTTTGTAGGCTAACCCAGAAGTAAGCATCAACCCTGGGTCCCTTTATCTTAAAATATCTGTTTTGGTCCCTACAGACACAGCTGAAGATGTCCTGATATGTAGCCCAAGACATGAACAAATGTCCTCATCTTGTTTTGTCAACGACTTCAATGGTCAAGAATGAGCAATGGGGCATTTCCTTCAGCACATATGGTGGGAGAAGTGGGGTTGATATGACTTCAGCGTGAGTCTTTTCTCTCTGAGAATGGAGCTTTTGAGATGCTCAGACTCTCCCTCTCTCTCTAGAGATATTGTCTATATCAAGGTAAGGGCCAAAAAAAGAAGCTGCCGAGAATACTAATGAGAGCTCTAAGACTTTTAACACAAAGAGTTGATTGTCACAGTGTGTTCCTTTCAGTATCTGTGGCTGAGAGGCTCTTTTTGATTTGTGTTTATAAAACCACACAGCCATGGTGGCTGTGGATCATAACGGGGGATACGATGTTTAAGGGGGAATTTTACTGTAGATAAACATCAAGTACACCTCCCCACGTTTGCACCTTTCTTTTCCCTCTCTGTCTCTTCCCCTCTCTCTGTCTCTAAAGGCCAGCCCGATATCCACCAAGCCTAATCTTAGACTCTGCTTCTTACATCAAAAGCCTGTCAGCCAGAGCACATGAAAGCCTGTTTTCTGAGAGCTGCTAGTCGTCCGACTGGAACACTCGACGCGGCTTTAATTTTCATCCTGCGAACATTCGACAGAGGAGCTGATTTGGTAGCACATCCAGAGGAACACCCGCGCGTGGGTCAGCGCATATACACTTTAAAAGTGTTTTAATGGAAATGTATTCAAATGTATTCCCCTTTATATCCGTCCCCTTTGAAAATAAGCAGCGAAAACTATAAAGTCTGAACTTCTGCAGCACAAACAAAAACTTCATCATCAATCAGGTTGTTACTTGGGATATAAAAGGCGTGAGTCAATCAGCTTTGATGTTCAGAGCTCGTTCAATATCGCTGTCAACTTTCAAAGTCGGTTATGGGGTTCATGGTTGTTTGCAAGCCGGCACATGACGTGTCTACACCCTCGGCTTTGTTAGATACAGTAAACAACATCTGGCTTCGTGGGAGTTTTTCTTCTGAGATGTTTACGCATGTATAAAATATTGCACATCTACTGACGCAATGCGAATTGACGTGGATTGTGTGTAAACAGCTCCCAGATTCTTGCGCTGTGTTATCGAGTTGATAAAATGTCACATTGCGAGGTGCTTCAGGTAGAAAAACAGCCCGCAAATGAAGTTGATTAATAGGAGACAAAGAGGAAACAAAAGCAGTTTGTGTTTGCTGAGGAGAGTTTCTCCAACGCGCCATCTTCGGAGGCTCTGATGGTACAACAGAAGGTGCAGTAATAAATCATGTGTTGCATACAAAAGCATCATAATAGCTCACGGGTTATTCAATATTGAGATGCCGAGACCTGAATCAGAATATGGAGAACAGCTTTTGTCTGCTTCTCTTTGAAACATATATATATATATATATATATATATATATATATATATATATATATATATATATATATATATATATATATATATATATGTATGTATATGTATATATATATATATATATGTATATATATATATATATATATATATATGTATATATATATATATATGTATATATAGCAATTTTTTTTTTTTTAGCAAAACATCGATTTGATGTTCAGGTGGATTTTTTTCTCCCTCAGCATCGTTGCTGCGCTTCATTCAAGTCAACAAGTTCACAGCGTTGTCTCGGGCTCGATAAAGTTTCTCACATATAGAAATGCAATAAATAATAATCTTAAGAAAACTGGCCTTAAGGTTTTATATAATAGGGATAATAATCAAGGACAGAGCAGCATTAGCAAGGCTGCGAAGCATCCTCCACATCAGATGATTATTTTTTTCTCTCCAACTTAGATAAGTAGGCTAAGTAGGACACTGTGGAACTGAGAAATAGATCATTATCCGGCTGGAAAAAAAAATAACACGTTGAGAAACGATTCTGGCAATTCAAACATACAAAAGCCTCTTTAAAGTTCTGTCCTCTGGGTAGTGACAATGTAACATGCGTCCTCCAGTGTGCACCGTCTTTCATGCGCCTGGGAAAAAAATGATGTTGGGTAGCTCACTGGTCCTGCTTATAATACCTTCTCTGTTGATACACAAATACACGCGTTTATTGTTGTATTGATGGTGAGTCGGCCGTTGAAAAGCACACATAGATTTAACAAATGGCGTGTTGATACATCTGTCTTTCCTGAAAACGGTTGCAAGCCCATCTGCCAAGTCTGTCTGACGGATGATCCATTTGGTGGGAGACATTAACATATTGAACGTGGGGGATATCGAGCCAAGGGATTACAGCAACGTGATCCTGGGTGGATCCGATCTGGAGGTATTAAAAATGAAATAAGAAATCTTGCAGCCTCGCATCAGGCTACTCTGTTCTGCTCCACTCACTGCAGGTGATTTAGGAGGTTTAACAATAGTACTGATCCTGTGGGAAGATTAGACTTCTTCTTCTCTGACCATCACTCCCTCTCATTCTCTCCTCGCACTCATGAGCACAGAAAAACACCGGTTCTCACCCAGACACGAGAGGTTAGTGGATGCACCTTTGGACCGAGTTCAAGCCCTTATCTGAGAATTTATTTCATTGATAGCACAGTGGATGCCATGTCGGAGCTCGGTAACCAGCCTCTGTGTTCTTTTTTAGCCAGAGGGTGAGATTTAATGAGTCTCCGTCACGAGCAATGTAAAAAGAAATGAAGATATTCTCATAATTACTCAGATGTTGCTCTCATTTTCTTTCTCAAATTATTCAAAATGCCTCCATGTTGGGGAAAAAGTGGCCTCTTGAGTGGCCCTTTGGCAGATAAAACACGATAAAGTGCTCTTCAGGGGGGCCTTCCCAGTGGAGAAGACGTGATGGGCGCCCTACATGCTTGAAAAAATTTGCATCAGAAAATTGGCAGCTATTAGCATTTTGGCTGCCAAGACAGAGACAACTGTCAACAAGATGGAGTTTCAACTTTTGTAAGAGTGAAACCAACAGATGTTTTTTAATGGGACATTTTTCTAGACATGTTTGTTGCAACAAAACTAGATATTTTTTTGCCGTCGTGTTTCGGGTGACAGAACCAGGCCAAAACATTATCTTTTCTGAACTTTTATCAAGTGTTTTTTTTATATTCCTGAACCTAACCAGATCATAGGCACAACATACAATTAAAAAATGAACTTTAAAAAAAACAAAGCTGCACTGCCATACCATACTACAACTAGACTAAAAGGCTATTTTAAACTGCCTGTAAATTTGTACATGTTATATGAATTAAGGTCTTGTTTGTAACCTTGTGTTTGAGGTGGTTTCCATGGGTGTTCCAATAGTGTTTGCATCAAAGCAGTACTTTACAAGTTAAGATGTCTGATTTTACAAAGAAATATTTATGATTTAATTGATAATACATTAACTGATCATATATGAAAAACAATAGTCCTATGATTCATTTTGGTGCCTATTTTTATCATTTCAATTTGCGCGATGTTGATCCGAACACTCACTCATTCCCCTTTAGCCTCCGAAGACCAATTTGCCACCACTAAAAACTCCTCCAGTATCACAACTGTTCCTTGGTTATTAAGCTCTGAAGATATTGGCCCCGGAAGGAAATTATAAATTCTCGACGACTGCTGATAGCCGTCTTATTTCAGTATCTTCATGATAGGCAAAAAAAGCGGACTCGCCGCCCGTCAGCGGCACAGTGAATACGGCTGATATGGAACGTGTCATTTTTTAGATGATAAACTTGTTTAATTCCACTGTGCTTGACACAGCGCTGAGAATATGCATGAGTGAGTATGTATTATTAAAACGGCCTGTTCAGGCTGCCCTAATGCAATAAGGAGAGGGGTCCTCCGTGTTAATCTTACAGGCGTTCCCCGCTGCTGACGTTGCGTGTATCGAAAGTTAGGGGCTATGTTTCAGGTCTTATTTCATAATCATGTGCAGCGTTTGCATATTTGACAGAATATTTTTTAAAAATGGGGAAACCTGACACTCTCTCTTCTTTGACTTTTTTGATATCTGTACATAAATACCAGAGGAGATGACTAAATAGGCACATTTATTATATTCATTATTTATCAAACTAGGTGTCACTTGAGCTTATATGACATCGGGTAAATATCCACATACGTTTGCATTAATATTTCAAACCTCGTGGAGAACCACTGGTGACACACACTTTATTAATTGACTACAATAATTGAGATCCAGTTTAATAAGCATTAGCATTAGCAAATCTACAAACCATCCAATGCGTTTTAAAGCAGCGGCAACAGTGTCAGCCTGCAAACGCAAAACTGAAATTGCACTATACGTCTTCTCCCACCTCAGAGCTCCTATCTCTTTATGCAAAAGAGATTTCATCAGTACATTCTGAGAATTTATTAGGATCCGTGGGACACTCTGACTGCCAAAGCCGTCTCCTATAATTTCATAGAACCACATTAGAGGAATGTTTATCTGTTCTCCGCTTCCACCTTCATTTATTTTACACCTAATTTCAACGGGAACGTCGTGTTTCTGTGTCTATTCACAGATTGCGGCTGTTATGGATGGAAGCCTGTGCTACTTTTTTTGTCATCCTGAGTGTGCTCATCAATCTCCTAACAGCCCCTTGAAATAGATGTAACGCAGGCAGATGTGGGCATTTTAAAATGCCCGTAATAAACTTTTATCTGAATTGCTATTGTCACCCCTCGTTAGTCATCTTTTAAGTCATCAAACAGCTGAGTATTAGCAAATCTTCACTTGCTGGAGCCCCGGCACAGGCCCTCACGTGGCCCCCGGAGCAAGTCCAAGGAGCTGAGGGAAGCACACGTCAATAACAGTAAGCCAATTAAAATCACTCTTCATTTAAGCTGTGATCTCTATTGATTTGCCTTTCAATTCTCATCCATCACTGCCGCAGACTGCCTTGAAGGACTGGAGGGATAGACTGTCTGACTGACTCAGTTTCTCTGCTGCCACTGTACCAACGACTGGCAGCTTTTCACAGAATCAAGGCAGCTGGTTACACAAGCTGTTTTGTAGACTAAACAAAACCCTGAGCCCTTCAAGACTGAAAGCTGGTGGATTTGATTGTGTTGCAAAGCTGCAGAAAGAAACAGCAAACTGAAATGTCGACTGCATATCAAAGCAGAACACAGAGCACAGAACACGGTAAACAGCAAAAAATAATCAGAAATCAATATGGACTCAGGTTCTAAACCTAGACATGAACCTCGGGGCGTGAGGCTTGTGTTGATTTTCTTCTCAGTGTCTAAAAATATCAGGTTTCAAGTTCATTATATTCGATTTAAAATGGGAAAAAACATCATCTGCTCTTGGCTTTAGTTTTCTAAACAAAGCACAGAAAGTCCTCTGAGCTAAATGGCAGTGAGTCAGTGGCGACCAAAAACGGAGCAAAAAGAGAGAGAATATCGGGCTAATTTTCGCCAGGTAGCCAGAAACATGACTTTAACAATAATAATAACAATACATTTTATTTATATTGCGCCTTTCAGGGTACCCAAGGCCACTTAACAAAGTGGAACAACAAAATACAAAGAATAAATGGATAAACAAAAAATACATATAAGATAAAGAAATAGAAAAGTTGATTGATTTGATTGGCTGGATCTAGAGCTGATAGACCTTATTAAAAAGATGAGTTTTTAGGTCTCTTTTAAAAGTCTCCAGAGAAGTCAGTTTGCTGATTTCAGCTGGGAGAGTCTTCCAGAGAGTAGGGGCTGTCACACAGAAGGCTCTGCCGCTGATGGGTTTGTAGTTTGGTGTGAGGGATGGAGAGCTGGTGTGTGCCTGATGAGCGCAGCGTCTGAGACTGGGTATAGGGATGGAGGAGGTCAGACAGATATTAGGGGGGCGAGGGAATGGAGAGATTTATAGGTCAGGAGGAGAATTTTGTAAGTGCGTGATTTTTGTAAATAAATGCGTGATTTAACTGGGAGCCAGTGAAGAGTGGGGGTGAGGTGTTGCCAGGGCTTGGTGCAGGTGAGGACCCTGGCAGCAGAGTTCTGCACATACTGGAGCCTGTCCAGGGTTTTGGAAGGGAGCTCGGACAGGACTCCACTACAGTAGTCCAGGCGGGAGGTGATAAAGGCATGGATGAGTGTCTCAGCCACAGGTTCGGAGAGGGAGGGCCGGAGTCTGGAGGTGTTTTTGAGATGATAAAAAGCTGATTTTGTGATGGATTTTATGTGTGGTTGAAAAGATAGCGTGGAATCAAGGATGGCACCCAGGTTGCGGACTTCTGTGGATGGGAGCTAGAGCTGCACGTCCAGGAGAAGATCTCCAACCTTCTGGAGCAGCGCCTTGGAGGCCACAACCATGAGCTCTGTTTTATTGGTGTTTAATTTGAGTAGATTTGATGTCATCCAGAATTTTAAATCATGCAGGCAGTTGACGAGTGACTGTGGGGGTAGCTGGGTGGTTTGGTGCAGAGATATAATTGAGTATCATCAGCATAAGAATGGAAGTTGAGACAGTGTTTGCGAAATATCTGACCAAGGGGGAGCATGTAGATGGTGAAGAGGAGGGGTCCAAGCACAGAGCCTTGAGGCACGCCCTGGTGGACTGGAGCTGTGGTTGAACTGGAGTCTCCAATGGTGACAAACTGTTTCCTGTTTGTTAAATAGGACTGGAACTAGGAGAGTGCTGTACCAGTGAGGCCAAGGTATTCAGATAGGCGTGTAAGAAGAATGGTGTGGGAGATTGTGTCAAAGGCTGCAGAGAGGTCCAGGAGGATCAGAATACTGATGTGGCCAGAATCTGTAGCGATTAGGCTAATGGCTAATGTTAATGTAGATATCTCAAGTGTTTGAACAAATGGCAGAAGCTGTCCACCTCAACCCAAGGTCCACGTCCTGTTCTGTAGATTTCAAGTAATAGTATTTTAAATCCTGGGAGCACATGTCTCACAGAGCGGTGAGAAAGAAACACAGACATCATTGTCCGGTGTTTTACTCCGACCATCAGCTCCACTGAGAGGAGTTCAGAACATATTCTTCAGTGGTGTCAAAAACCTGTCAAAAAGAGTCTTCTTGATGATCGACTCCATTTGAAGGTCAGAGGGAAGATGTGCATCGGGCCCAGAGGCTCCTTTTCTTCTTTTTGTTCTTCTTCTGACACCGTCTCTCCCTCTCCACGAGGCAGTGGAGGTCAAGCAGCAGGGTGGGGGTTTGGCGGTAGTGACTTGACATGAATTGTAAATGAGTGAATAAAAGTGTGGATGTGAGCGTCCATCTACACCGCACTGCTTCAGCCCTTTTTTTTTTGCTTACTTTGATTTAATACTGTCTTGTAAGCATACCTAAATGTTAATAATTCTACTGCTTGCAGATGCATTTCTACCAGGCTCCCTGTTTTCTTGCAGACTCAAAGGCCTTGAACTGTCAGTGTCTTCCCCCTCGAGCACATACAGCACACCGTATCAACTTTCTGGTTCAGCAGCTTTGATAATAATCTGACCTCACCTGTTTGGTTGACTTGGGGAGTTATGATTTTCATTCTTTATGCTGTGTGAACACCACATAGTGGGAGTGAGTATTCATCTTGCCGCCTTGAAATAAAGGAGGCTTTATTTCCCAAAGGTTATTTTGCGACAACAAACCTCCTTTAATGCAGTGTCGTCTGAAGCAGCTTTACCCTGGACTGAGGCCATTTTTTTTTTTTTTTCACAAATCACTGCCAATTAACATTAAAAGCTGGCAAGGGATGGCACCTCGGTTTTCATTATCGTCCCCCCTGATAAAGAGCACCCACACAAACACACAGGGACAACACATGAAAAGGTCACCTTGACAAGGTGACAAGCTGGTGATAACTGTGAACTTTGGCAAAAACAAGAGCCAAAGAACCTGGATTCTGCTATCAATTTAATGCAAAAAGTGGTTGAAAACTGTCACTAAAGGTCACATACATTATTACATGTAACTTTCATGAAATAATGATACACTCGAGAGGAAGGTTGCTGTTACACCTTTGATTTATTTATAGTGGCATTTCCGGGAATGTACAGCTGACAGACCTGAAGTAGGTTATCTGAACTCCTACTCTTAATACAGGCTGAAAGTCCGGGTCACATCTGGCTCTCTTTCAGCCTTTATTCCTGCCTGCGGGCTGTGTTTCTTTATCCTTCCTCGTACACTGGGTTTTATTGCCCTGACAAGGCAACAGAGGTGGCAAGTATTTACTTTGGTCCTGTACCCAAATGAAAAAAAATGAGGTTGAGTATTTTGTTTTTATGACTTTCTACTTTTTCAGTCTTCAGTTCACAGTTGACTACATTATACTCTCGACACATTTTCAAAATAATACTTATATTAATGGATTACTTGAGTATTTTTTTAGTAATATGCATAACAGAGTCAAATCCTGAGATGACCGCCATTTGATTCACAGCTCATTTAAGTAAATAGGAGCTTCTATACCCGCCACTGAGCATACAAGAGCCAATGAGTGATGACATAAACAAGTTACCTACTCTTTCTTCTTTCTCCTCTCTACTGAGCCACTTACATGCCAGCCTCCGAGATTAGATTTAAAATCCAGTAATATATAGTTTATGTTTTAGTTTTTAAAGCCTTAAACTTAAAAACTATGCAAGTTTATGTCATTTTATGCATTTTGCTCTTTGAATATGCTGTTCTAGACTGGGATAGGTGTTTTAGGAGGATTTTAAATACATTTCGTGATACAAGAACAGGTTAAGAATGCCATGGATTAAATGTTGCCACAGTCATGTTGAAACATTGTAGATTAAATAGGCATATACAACTTTCAAGATGTTGATATGTATTCTTGTGGATAAGTGAGTGTTGTAAATTGACGTTCCTATTTGATAAAAATACTAAATGCAATACATGGAATTCTCACTATAACTAATGATTAAAACTTTTAATTACAAGTTTTGGTATAGCAGTTCTCTTCAAGGATTTTTATGTGCTAATTTTATTTTAAATTAGCTGGATCTTGTCTCAAGATAAGCTGATTACATTGGTTTTAACATATTAATTTCCATGACGCTCGTAAGATGATGATTTGCAAAAAAGTTCCTCTGGGTTCAGTTCAAAAACTTTTAATATTTAAAGATGTTGTACGTAACATTTCCACATTTAAGTAGACAGGTATTTTGTTGAGTTGCGTACTTACATGATCGTAAATGTTTCCAACAATGTTCAAACCATGAGGAATCTGTCATTTCACAGGAGAGGTTAGGTGCGTTTCATATCACATTCACATTACATATTCGTTACCTGACTTCAATGTAGGGAGGTTGAAGGGATGATGGTGGAGTTAATGGCAACAGGGCTGCTAAGCTAGTGACCATGGCTCATGTCTGAGTCCCAACATTTGTAAACGTGACACCACTGGATATTTAACAAGACTGCGGGACAATTTCCATCCATGGTTGTGGCAACAAAAAATTTGCATTTTGAAGGAGAAGCTGGGACATCTTGCTGTGTTTGTGGCAACCAAACTGGGTGTTTTTTAATGAGACCTCGGTGGTGTCATCTCCAGCCATGTTCGTAGTCACCAAGAAAAGTATTTTCATGCCAGAACAAGAGGCCCTTTTTCGCAATCTGTCCTTTTGTTGCAGTTAACGACTTTTTGGAAAAGTGTTTCACCATCATTTGTGCAAACACGGAGCAGCCCCGAGTATCTAATTCCTGCTCGTGGGTTAAAGTTGCAGCCCCCGATGCCAACAGATGTCACAGCGGGATGATGGTCCTCGATGCTGCCGAGGCTTTACCATGGCAACGCTTTGCCTCTCGCACCCTGGCGTGTGCCAAGGAGGTCCCTGGCAGCCTCTCCTCCTCAGTGCTGTGGCAGCCCCGGTGTTCCAGGCCACCACATTGTTTCGGCAATGATTAATTACTGTCCTGATGATATGTGAAGGCTCTGGAAATGTCACAGGGATGACATGGGCTTGTCAGTGTGGGCCAGCAGGGAGGAGTGTATCGCACACAGACATCTGGAAGGATACGGAGCACCAGCCGCTCACTGGAGAGAACTTATTACCTGAGCTGGTTTCTGTTGGATTTTATGTAACTTCATTTTTACCTATTCTATTATACCTTTACACTGTCAGTGTGCTCCCTGAGTCTGGATTTCAAGCTGATGTCTTTTGTCATCTCTATCCCGATTAAATGAAATGCAAACCCAATTAAAGTCGAACCAATTTATCACGCAGTGTCAGAAAATGTGTTTTCCCTCCTAACTCGACAATCAATATGATAGCTCACGGTGAATGAGCAGTAAACACCTGATTATATTAATTATCACGACGCCCCTAAACACATGCACCCAGCTTTTCCCTTTTATGCCTGTCAGCAAACAATAACCCCTCATGCAGACGTACGGTAGGTTCGAGATGTCTGCATAAGTGTTTAATCCATTTGTGTCGGTGGGAAGAAAAAAAAAAAAAGCTGAGGAAGGTATCGCTTGATGAAAAACACAAATGACATACCAAATTTCCCTGATGAATTGGTCCATTTACTGAAATAAATTGAATTGATGCAAAGGATCCCAGAGGAGCAGAAAATTGTTCAGCTATGGATGAAAACCCCCTCAGAGCTACGGCACCTTACAAGCAGCCAGGCTTATTTGTATTACATATAAGACTTGTAAAGATGTGCTGACAGCCCCTGTTTATCCCACTTATTAAGAGCAGGTTCTTTTTTTTTCTTTCTTTTTTTCTCTCAGAGCTAAAACGTTTGCTAATTAACTGGGGACAAAAACAGGAACAAATGCAATTATTCAAACGGGTGAATCTGATTTCTTTTTGTTATTATATGAGAGATGCATGTGTCGAAATCTCAACGATTGTTTGTTTTTGAGCCCATCTGTTTAAAGTAAACCCTGCCAATGAATCACCTGGTATCCATATGGTGAGTCAGACTGTGAGCGATGATGGAAACAACCTCCGTGACTGGGACGCCATCGGTTCACGTTAAAGCACATGTTCAAACATGATAGAGATACACTCATGCTAATTCATCGTTGAGTTTCAAAGTCACATTCGAGGATCTTTCCACTCATGAAACATGATCCAAACACGTAGATTTTTAATCTGTGCTGTTAGTTTTCTCCATTTTGGCAGTACATCGCCACGCATCCATCTCTCGCCGGTGCCACTTTGAGGTTGCGGAAAAAAAAACATATGGCGAGTCACCAGAATGGCTTGCGTTGAGCAGATGTTTTTGGTTAATTGAAACGCATTTGATCTTGAATGATTAGTGTCCAGCAGAGCATTTCCTTGTTTTTGGCGTCCTAATGACCGGGCTGCTGTGACAGCGTGTTCCCTCATGCTGGTTTTATGGGCCAACTTATCCACACGCCATTACCAGTTCCAGATCACTGACGTCAGCACTGTAGGTCAATTATATCAGCTCTATCGGATGCACATAGAACAACATCATTTATTCAACAACGTCAGTATACTGTATGTTGAACATGTCCTTTGCCTCGGTCAGAAGAAAAAGAAGCAGGTAGAGTATAGATTTTTAACCAGGTTTGAAGAAAGTGCGTAGTGTTGCTCTAACCTCCATCTGAACTGCTCTTACGCCCACAGAGGACGCCAAAGGTCAGTTACAGTTGAATTCCCCGGGCCGATGTAGATGCAGGGTCAATAGCTTGGAGGCAGAGCTACTTTGTCAGACAAGTGTCTCTCTGAACCATCACTCAAGCCCTCTTTTCATGAAAGCTCAAGGGTTTGCAGCTGTATTCAGTGCGTTTATATCGTCTATGCCGACTTTATTACATGCGCGGTTAACATAGTCAATACGTTGAGAGGCTGCAGGAAAATTCACCTCTGAGAAATGTTTGGCTACATTTAATGACTCGTGTAAACCTACAAGGCTCCTGTGGGGAACTGGCAAAATTCAGAGGAAAATAAAAACCTTTGAAAAGTATGAAACGCAGAAAAAAAGTTTCTCTTCCCTCAAGACTTTATGAGCATGTTGAGCTGAAACAGGAAGTAAGAGAAATTAACCAAACATTTAAAGTGAAGTTGGTCATTGGTTCCACTAATTTTTTTAATCTGCAGGCTATGAAATACAACAATAAGCCTCGGCTGGAATGCTCATTTTTGGGATAGAATGTAAAACCACAAAATATTAGTGTGCAGACAGGCCGAGACATATATTTTGGTATAACAGCCTCTTCTAACTTCAGCCCATAAAGGACGTTACCACTCTCAATATTTTTCTTGTAATGCCAACAGTAGTGTTCTCTTTTGCAATGTGGATAGTAAAGTCCGGCTGTTGAGAGTCCCATCATAGACTTACAAGTAAACTTCACTTTTTTATAACTGTAACCATGATCCCTCCCTAACCCTTCTTGATACCTCTATACCTGACAAACAGCCAGTTTTGTCTCAAAACATTGTCCCTTTTATGAATAAATATGAGCATTTTATTTTTCAAAACTGTCAGCATTGGACACGAAAAACAAGGTTTTAGAATCATCTTGTACTGACATTATCAGAGAATGTGATGCAGACAAAAGATGTTTAGAGTACAAATGATTATAACTATAAAACGGTAATGTTGGACAATAAAGTTTATCGTTGAACTGTGTTTGAAAACTGTTGAGGGATCTTTGCAAAAAAATGTGTGCTCACGTAAATATTCTGTTTATGTAAGAATATCAGTCAAAATATCAATATCATATTTATTTATTTATTGTACTCTATTATTACAGCAAGCGCTTCAGACTTTCAGCCAGAAATGTTCCACAAAACTACAATTATGCGCACTTCACTGACATACAGAGGACTGACTAGTCTGTCTTTAGTGAAAAGATGCAGTTTAAAGTATAATTTTGTTGTTTAGTTTGTTGTGTATTTGCATTGTGTGTATATGTATTTACCTATACGATTATTTTCACTGGCTTGAAAACTGTATCCCTCTGGACAAGAAGCCCAAATTACTTTTTCTGTTTTTCATTTTGGTGTAATGTGGCTTTGCTGCGCTCGAGTGTCTTTGTGTCTAATATGCGGAGCACTTAACTGTCACGATGTCTGCTTTAGTATCCGCGCTCTTTCTGCCACTCTGTCCCCCTTCAGACACATTACCACAGGGCCCCTTTAGCATCACTCTTTACCTGTCCACCAGATGTCCACTGACGTTTTTTCTCCTCCCACCTGCCTGGCTGCCCTGCCTGTGCATCTCATTCCTTTATCAGACACTCATATATAGTACACACCAACAAAGATCCATTGTGAACCATGTGCCTCCTGCCTTTGAGTTCCAGCCATCTGTATTTGTATGTATTTTTTTTTTTTCTTTTTAACCGGATTTACCTGGATTTTGGCCTGATGCCTGTTTATCACCTGTACTGCCTGCCTTGCTCCTCTGGATTTGTTTTTGTTTGTTTGTTCAGACTGCCTTCCTGGTGTTGACCCATGCCTGCTTCATGGACCTTATCTTTTTTATAAATAAATCATTGAACTGATCCCGCCTGCCTGCTTTCGTCTGCATTGCTGTTGCCTGTGCTCACCAGCCATGATACATAGCTGTCCATCTTCTGACGGCCGAGGGTGAAATCAACAACTCAAAGAGCCAAAAGAAAACTGAAAATGAGAGTATGGTGTGGGATTTGCTCATTAAGTCATTCGACAGATAAAAACAGCATACAGCTTTCATGTGTCTTTGCCTTCTTTAATTTCTGCCACGGTGGGTAGAGGTATGGAAATTGCAATCATGGAATGTGAGAGTCTTCCTCGTCACGAACGCTTTCTTTCAAGATAATTTCTACTGATTCCCCCGCTGAGCTCGATATCATCAAAACTGTCTCGCAAAGCGAAGACTACTGAGACATCACCTGTATCAACTTGCCATAATGATTACCTTTATTCATCACTATCCACCTATTTATAGCTGTTTATTAGTCAGTCGCTGATTTCAGATGAAGCCAGTCAGTTGGCCTCGAACTAAATGTTTTTTAAAATGGACAAATTATTCCTGCTCAGAGCGCTGCTGCTACATTTTAATCACTCTTACTTCAAAACCATCTTCCCAACATCAAAGATGGTGATTGGGGCAGAAGTCAGACAGTTACCTGCAGATGAGAAAAGAGCGGGAGCTGATTTACAGCGGGAATATTCCTGCCGAATGGTAATTTGCAGCTTCAGCCCCGCATTGGCAGTGACCCCCTGGCCCCTTTTGCCTTTGAAATGCTCATCTGATTAGGAAGGTCGTGCAGAAAGAGGCAAAAGCTGGGAACGAGCTCTCAAAACACACCGATGATTATACAAGCTTCCTGTTTTATCTGCAGATGAGAGGGGTCTGCGGACCAGACAACTTTGTTTAGTTTTAGTACATGTCTCTTTAAAACTAACGTAGTTCAGACTGCAGTTTTCTCTGAATCTCAGTGGTCATCGGTGGTCTGCTCCCTCTCACATTGTATTTTTACAGAATGTAAACATAAAATCTGGACATTGCAGAGTGCATAATAAAACGCACCAATGAAATGCACCAATAAGCAAACATCACATCAACACACTTCGCTGAAGAAAGCGTCCTTGGGCTCAGTTCAGGCTGGGCAGAGGGGCAACCTAAAGACTCAAAGTGTGTAATGAGGGTTTTACTGCTTGTGGGGAACGGAGGGAAACAGTGGTCTGCTGCCCTGGTGGCTTGTGTTGGGGATCAATGGTCATTAATCTTTCCAGAGAGGCTCCGGCTGCACTTTTTAGGGGGTAGAAGGATTGCTGACCCAAGTGTAGGACGTCTTTCTGGGTTCCAACAAGCAAGGTTTTCTGTGTTTGGACGCCACAGCACTTCTCGTCTGTTTTGCGGCGCTCCAAGCAGAGAACAGCTAGTGTGGAGACTCGAGAGGAGCGCAGACACAAATCATTAAGCGGCAGCTGACAGATATGAACTTGCTGCTCTTTTGTGGTTATGCGGCAGAATATCGGTAGCTCGGAGAAGTCGTGCATTCACAATCTAACTTCTAAACTAACAGGCCCCCTTCAAAAGCTTAGATAAATCCGAGGAATCATGAGATGGAGAGCAAAGAAAAAGCTGTTGGACCACCGTTACTTTTGGATATTGAGGTTATTTATACGAAACCACATGAGAAGTTTAAAGGGTAAGTTACTTTTTTTTGGAACTGTGAAGAACTCTTAGGACTCCGACAACGCATTCTCACAGCTAAACGACCGAATAGATTGACTGCCGGTGACTCCCTCACAACTAGCTGAAGACTCTGCCCTAGACGTTAGCCTACACCGTAGCCTGACGTGCACCTCCCCACAAAAGTAACCACATGTCACAGCAGCGGGAAGATCAGCCCAGTAAATGTACTTTCCACCGCTATGTTTTGCGTGTCGTAACTGATTATGCACTGTAAAGGCACCTACTACTTTTAACCACTATACCTCAGTGTTATGATGCAGTTTTATGTCTCTGCTCATAACACATGAGTACATAATATCTTTTACCAACAACGACGACATTTACAGGCCTTGGAATGTAATATTGGCACTGTAAAAACCTACACCAATCATAATAATTGTAAAAATCAAACACTAATATCTTTTGTCGAATACAATCATATTACGCTGATCTGCTCCAGCTCCGAGGTTTGCAAAATTACCAATAAACCACCTGGGAAGGAAAGATCAGTCCTCCCCTACCGCTGTGAAAAATATTTGAAGGGGTACCTTTCACTCCAAAGTGAAGCCGTGAAATTTAATGGCGTCAGAGTACAGTTGAATAGTTTAATGAACCTGCACATATAATCCCTGTGTGATTCTGCCGCCCACACAATAGTTTCGCACAGCAGCTAATGTAACGTTATAAAGAATTATTGGGGGCACTCTAAGTAAAGTCGAGCTGTCGTCACACAGACATAATATCAGTAGTTTGTACAGTCTTGCTAACATTAGTGCAGTGTACCATGGGGTATTACACTGTATATGTAGCATTCAAGACGTCAGGCGACCTACTGCCATTCAGTCTCTTCACTGAAGAGACATAAGAAGACGTTTGAAGTTGGTGAGTGCTTCACTTTCTGCCTCAGGTCAACACGGCTTGAATAACTAAACACCATTCAGTTTAAGAGTATCCTTCATCCGTCCTGCACTGTGCTGAGCTGCGTTTTGGGAGCGCAGACTGTAAATGCATACCCGGCCGGACTTCAGCATCAGGCACAGCACTGCTTGACTGGAGTCAAGGACACTTAGTGACATGATACTAATAGAGGTTGGCACCGAGACATAAAAAATACAAACACATTTAGTTAAGAGGACTTCAAGGATCTCAAAGGGCAAAGCTGTAACTCTTTACAGCCCGGGCAACAGCAGCAGTGCTTTTAGGGAACAATAAATATGAGGTTTTCCAAAAGGAACAATTTGTCTTTGCTTTTGACAACCTGTCTACCTTCTCATTTCACCGCCCAGTGCTGATGGAATACACGAGAAGCATGGAATTGATTCCTCAGTTTTCATCAAAGTTGTTCAAGATTTCCATCAAATGAAGCTTAGAATTTAATGCTGTGTAAACTAATCATTGTAGTATACTAAATAAATAATTGAATGTAGTTGAAACTAATTACTGGATGTTTTGCAGGTGTAATGCTCACCATGTTCACCATATTAGATTTGGACATGTTAACATTTAGCATTTAGCACTGAACACAAAGGCTGATGAGAACAGCAGTTTTGTTTTGTTTCTTTTCTTATTGGCCATGCTAATAGGGATTACTACCAAAATCAAAGTACTAAGCTAGGCTGATAGAAACTTTTGGTGTTCAGTGATAAACCAAAATAACAATATTTTGATCTAATGATGGCTTAAGGGATGGCCGTGTTTATTACAATTCATCCTGAGGGCAACGTTAAAGTGTAGGCACCAGATTTCAAGACAATCTAGTTGTTGAGGTATTTTCGGAAGGAACCAAAATGGTGGCCTGACCGATGGATTTGACCTCCCAAGAGCTAAAAAAGAATAACTAAATAAAATGGGGGAAATGGATGATGTTAGTGAATGATTTATAAATCGTAAAGTTGCTGTAACCCTCTAGAATCATGTTTCTGCCTTTCTGTCCAAAGTAGGATGCAGTTAAATGCCCTCTTAGATTTAGTTTGACACACTGGCAGACCACATAGAGACAGTGAGCAAAAACACTTAACAACAACCGCCCATCACTGTGACCAAATGGGAAATGGTGTGAGGTTATTCCAGTACATACAAGGGAACGGTTGACTCCTGCACCTCCAACATTTGAGAAAGACTCTGCATGCATCACAGCTCTCCCCTCTCCCGGTCCATTTCTTTTTACAGTCTTAATTGTTTCCTCTGGTCAGTATCACAATGGCACCAAGGAAATATTTTATACATTCACCTCATTATTCACTATGTCTAATTAATGCTACACTCGAAATAAGGAAAGTGCAATTTAGCATCTCCTGCCCGTCCCTGTAGGGGAATCCATTTAGGTGCAATGTAAAATCCTCTTTGATGTAGAAATCTATTTTCATTGGTATCCAGAACTGTTGGTGCGCAACACAACAGCTGACCCTCTACTTTGTATCCCAAAAGGAATTCATTTTTTTGCTGCAGCCCCTGTAGCTGTTTATACTTTATAATTTCAATTTTTATAATGTTTTTTTTTTTTTTCTGGAGTTTAATTAAATGTTTGTGCATCCGCTCTATGATGCATTTACCACAACTTGCAACAGTTAATATTTGTCTTGCATTTTGAAGAAATAAAGGCAGAAATATTAACGGCATGCTTTGATATAAATGATTTAGAAACAAATCTAGTGATATAATATCAAATCGACACAGAAGAAGATAGGCAGGAGCAGGGGCGCCGCCAGGGGGGGAAAGGTTAGGACGATTCCAAGGGCCCGGCACTGACAGGGGGCCCTTTGAGACATGGGCAACCTATACAAGGGCCCAACTAGATTTTTTTTCATGGGGCCCAAAATCCCTGGCGGCGCCCCTGGGCAGGAGGGTTATAATCACAACGGTTTTGCTGCTGTTTCGATGCTGCTTGTCAAACTCAGAGCATTAACACATCTCCACTCCCTGGCGCACGTGCGTGACTGCTGTGTGACGCTTTCAGTTAGTGTTAAGATGAAAGTTAGTGGTGCACTGTGACACATGTGTCAAAAATGTGATTTACTGCTGAGGAACCATTTGGCAACACGGATAGCTGCGACGGATCGAGTGAATGAATTCTCCGATGGCTTCTACGCAGGTGGAGAAGTGCTGTTCTGTAAAGTGTGTCATCACTTGGCGGACGTCTACCGAGGGAGACAGACAGTCCTGGAGCATCTGAAGTCCCTCATATTGGTGATGAAATGAATTATCAAGAAGAAGAAGACGTCATTCTGGCTCTCCAAGTCTTTTCACCATTGTCAAAGAATTGAATTGACGTCTTTTGGACATGTTTTTCTCAGCGGGGTAGTGATTCAAACTGTCCTATAAATGGATTGGAGTTAGACATATGATATTTCTCTTTGTAGTGGGGTATAAAGTATAAAGTTGAAGTATAAAGAAGTAGAAATATTCAAAATAGAACCTCTAAAGTACAGTACTTGTAATAAGTTAATTTCCACTGATGACATATTTAACTTAAATACATCATCGTAAGGCACACTCAGTGTGTCAGCTGACACATCCTGTCTCCAGAGAGTTCATTCACAGGAAAGGAGTATGAGCAGCAGCTTTTTAATTGGAGAGTCCCACTTTTTCCAAACAACTATGAGCAAGAAAATAATGGAAAAATTAAGCTCTCAACTGCAAGATGAGGATAAAGTAAACAGCCTTCTTGTTATTGCACGAACATAGCTGTGCCCGCTAGCAGGCTGTGTTGGTTTAATATTTAATGATCCTCTCCGACTTCAGGAGCAAACCTTGGCAAAAAGCAACTGTGAAGAACCCCCGTATTACATTTATCAGTGCAATGTTCGAAACTCGACTCACGACTGTGTCACAGACGAGAGGCAGATCTGAAGAAGTTCAGGGGAGGTTAACAGATGTCTCGCATTCAAATTACAAAAAAAAAAAAAAAAGTCTGTTTGCTTTTTTCTTGGCTCACAGTCGTCCAGCAAACTGGGGGCCAGATGACCCAGATCAGGGCCAGTCAAGCCAAGCAGCAAGCGAGGAAACACTGCGGATCTCATCTGGTCTTCAGTGTGGACGCATGACGGACCTCAGCTGGATCTCAGTTGATCACAGCATGCAATCACAGGAGAGCCAAACACATTAATTAGTTACATAAAGAGTTGATTCTCAAAGCTAGACATCAACCACCAAACAAAGAATTGTTTACTCTATCAAAAATGATTGTTGGCATTTAAGTTGGATTCCCTGTGGAGGCTAATAGCATCAGCAGATTAAAAAATAGTGGCATTTGTAAATATATTTATATATATTTAGTCATTAAACTCATTTGAATTTCTGTGGATGCACAATAGTCGAAGATGGAGAAAAAAGTGCATGTACATGTTGTCATATGTAAATATATGTGTCTATATTCATAAGAGTGAATTAGCATGTGTCAGGCTTTACTGTCGCCTATATAATAGAGCTGATTTGTTGTCGAAATAGCTCCAGTACATCTGCATCTTCTTGTATGGACGAGTGTTTTGCTGTCATTTTGCTCACCTAAAACGCTGAAAATCCCATTAAATCCCTCTCAACATGCTTTATGTTAATGCACGTGCCGCCCTTGCAGGTCCTGCCCTTAATTCCTTACAGGCGCTATTCCCAGTAATTAGGCTGACGTCAGCTCCCAGTAACGCTGAGATTCAAGTGTAACAGGGTGGCAAAGTGCGTCAGGTATAAATTATATTTACAATAAACTCGGCCGGAGGAACGTGTTCCTAAAGCGCGGCAGCATTTCAAGCGACATCCTTTAGTCTCTGCTGTCCCACAGAGCAACACATACCATTCAGCATTACCTACGTGTTATTTGGTGTTTTTTGGCCCACATATCCTGACTCGAGCTCGTGGACATTTATCCTGTAATAGCAGATGTGCCTCTTCATTTTTGTTGTACATTATTCCTTTTTTGTATATAGTGAATTGAATTCTTGTCTTTTTATTTTGTGCTCTTCTTGTTTTTCTTGTTGTGTTTGTGTGGGTGCAGCATTTGACTAATGAAACCTCTACTCGTTTAGCTTTTTTTACCACTAAAAGCAAAAGCACAATCTTGAATCTCTCCCATTTAAAAGGTAAAACACTGACGTCCCTGTTTCACTTGTTGCCTCTGGTTGACCTCGCTGTTGTCGCACGGCATAAAGAAGAAAATGATGTTATGGAGATTGAAGCCTCAGAGAGCCGTTCTCTATCAAAACATTTGTCATCCAAACTAATCAAGGCGAGGCAGCTACATTCATTAGCCCGCCGCAGTTCGTGCCCACTTGTCTGCAGACTTCAAG
Organism: Diplodus puntazzo; assembly: GCA_963678695.2. Classification (NCBI taxonomy): domain Eukaryota; kingdom Metazoa; phylum Chordata; class Actinopteri; order Spariformes; family Sparidae; genus Diplodus; species Diplodus puntazzo. The sequence continues at coordinate 10,538,791 of OZ023175.1, forward strand.
CTCCATTATTGTTACGGGATAGCTCGGTGACATTTGGCTACCACTCTGAATATTCATAATGCTCGAAAGTGCACTGTGAGGAATCTGCAGGCCCGACATTCTCCGCGTGCAAACAACATCTGGGACAGTGTCCTGATTTGTGAATGGTATTCAAGCTAATTGATAACAATGGTGTGTTGATATTTCTGACAGTGTCTGATGGTGTTTGCAGTGGTTGCCAACCTTTTTGGCTTGTGATACTTCAAAACAAAGCTTTGTCTATCGGTGTACACTCGTCTAACCAACTGACTTACCTTCACAGGTTGCTTTATCTCAATACTTTATAGAGGCCCTCAAGGAGACAAGATTGTCCATTAAACCATGACAGAAAAGTAGAATTATTCTAAAATGCATTTCATGTTGGTTTTTTTTCTGCTTTGCTCAGCAGGGCTTTAAGTTATAATAAATCTTTTAAAATGGTGAAAGATGTTTCAAGGTTACCCGTGTGTTTTTACCACTAGGGCAATATAAAGATATTTTATTTCACTGAGTTCCGTTGGTTTTCATTGTGCGTGCCCACATGGGAGCCTTCCTTCAAAAGAAGAAACAGGAGCATCGATGATTTCAGTCCTCTAATGATGGTATGATCATGCGTCTTGACCGACATTGTTATGAGCCACAGAGTTCGTAGAAGATGGAGGTTGCGGTGGTTGAAACTCCCTTAAGAAACGTAAAATTATTTTCTTGTGGGAGTCAGCTGTTTTCCTCCTTCCAACAGTCAACAGTGTTTCTTTTATCTGTGATCATGATCATTACCCGCAAGGTTGTAATTTAACCAAACCTTGTGATTCTTCCTTTAATCTCGCCATGTCATTTTGTGCCCAAATCTAACCAAAATATAACCATTGCTGTCTTACATAAGAAAGTGTTTTTATTTTTGGCGGTTTGTACATGCTTTGGAAGGCACATAACACTTATGTAATCCTGTTGATAAGGGATTCAGATTAGAAAATGCTTATTTGTTTTAAGATTTATCACAAGTCAGTAGTTATTATTAGTTATAGTACATTATTGCGCTGATTGACAGCTGGCAGCTGTGTTTGGTGTGGCACACTGAATGTAAACAATATTTGTTTACTAGAAAACTCCACAGGGGGGCTTCAAGTCTTGAACTCCAAATTTCAGGAAGAAAAATTTGGGTGAAACTCAATTATAATTTTTGTCGCACAGGCTTGCAATACAATATGATGCGATTCGATAGAGCATGATGCGAGTACGGAGCGATGCGATACATTACAGTATGGTACGATGTAATGCGATACAGTACGACATGATACTAGATGATATAATAGGATACTATATTTTACGGTATGGTAAGATATACGGTAATATGATACAATACGATACGATACAATATGATTCTGTATGATATGCAAAATTGAGATTTTGGTAATGCAGACTGAACCTTACATAATTCCGTTCTGACTAGCAAAAACTGTAGTTTTCATATTCTCAACAAAGACAAAAATAGAAAGTAGTTGCTCGTCAGTCCAGACGTGTCTCTCAGTGGATGACTTGCTAAATACCACAAAATTTCAGAAGTGGGTGGGAATCCAGCAAACAACAACAATCTACCCCATTCTTATAGTGAAGATGAAAGTATGTGTCTCTGTCAAAATAAGGGAAGAGAGCCTGACGGTTTTCCAAGTAATGATAACTAGAGGCAAGATGTAAAAGATTAATGAGAAGACCCTGTCAGGAACGAATCAGTCAGGTTAGAGCTCAGTCATCACAGGCAGAATTGGTCTCTTGCCTTTTTCCTTTCTTGCTTTTTTTTGTTTTAAACAAAATAACACCTCCATGTTTCTCTCACATTGTCTTTCTTTGTCGCTTTTTCCAACACAGCAGACAAGATGACAGACTCGACAATGTACAAATACTGCATGACTAATATACAGTACGAAACATGGCCAGGACCTCATGATGCAACCTTGCATGCAATCAAAGTCTTGCATACTGATTGGTGTTATCCTGTGAAGTGACAGACAGTGAAAGGTCAACCACGGAAAGTCCTAGACAGCATGCAATACTAAAAGGCTGCCATGACCTTCAGGCAGTGGCATTCTAGGAGGAGGAGAGCGGCGTTATGATGTGGGGGTAATTGAAACACAGTGCCGTGATTAGTGGAGTTTTTTATTCGTGACTTCATGGTGGTGAAAGGTCGTGACAAAGCAGAGGTCGTTCATTTTGCTCCGGCGCCTTGCACTGATGTTGCGTGTACTGTATAGATCACAGGTGGCCAAGATTGCGAAAGAACGATCTTGTCAAATGCACAAGTCAAATGACCTGATTTAAAACATGTTTATTATGAAAAGGAACCGATGAGGTTGCAGGAAGTCATCAGTCATCCCCCGAGTTATCGTGGCACATGGTGTGCGACCCTTTGTGGTATCACAGTTTAAAGGATCAATAGTTCACAGTTTGCTCCTTATCAAGAGATAATCAAATGCGGTCTGCCTACGCTGGCTTCTCCCCTCATGTTTTAAATGTATTCACTTGCCCCGAGGCACATAAAGCGAGGTCAAGTAAGGTTACACTATAGTAAAGTTACTCTGTTACAGAGGGATTAACAGCTTTTTTTGCAGAAGCAGGCAGAGCCCTTTTCTCTGAAGGAGAAACCAAATTATTCATGCTTTGATTATTTGTTGCAGTCCTGAAAAAGTGAAAGTCGATGTGTGTTCACGTGCATTTGTAAGGGTAAGATTTGTATGCATGGAGATCAAAAGTGTTCATTGGCAGATCATAAATCAGACTTCATGAAGTAATTACATAAATAAAAAGGCTAAAGACGAAACCCAAACAAATGATGCAATAACCATATTATGAAATGTCTTTTTTATGTACACAGTTATGTCATCACTATGTCAATTAATCATTTCCAGAGGAGAAATTTTATTTTGCAGATTGTTTTTTAAAAAACTAATAGCGCTGCACACACACTGTTAGCGGATTCTCTGGTCAGAAGCACACATTTAGGGGTGCTGTTTGGGCTGTTTTTGGTTTTTCCCACTAATAAGGACAGGCACCTCTCTATCTCAGCTTCAAGTCTGCATCACAATTATTTTTAATCGGTTGATCATTTTTATAATGCCTGGTTTTCTGAGTGTGATGTACCCCCCTCAGCATCCCAAATTAAATGATATTTTTCACTGTGTTGTCCAAGGTAATATTGCATACATGAAACAACAAAGTAAGAAAGTGTAGAGTGACTACTACTGCTACTAAAATATTACTTTTAGTAGTGTATCTCTCATCTTTTTGTGTGTTTGTTTTCTGCCCTGGCAAACACACCCACGTCAATCAGAATCTTTGAGCACAGCAGTTGTCTTTTCCAAAGAAGTCTCCTTCGCACACCTAATCGACATCTTCCATCGCCAAGGAAAAGTGGTTAGGAAAGAACATAGGAGGAGGCTATTTAACCGCACCCTAGACCTTAATTCAAAAGTCTTTATCTGTCAATTAATGTGGAGCCAGCTATGTGAGTGGCTGTTGTCTGAATAAGCACAGCAAAATGTAATGAAAAACACTTCCAGATCTGGTACACTTAGTTTAAATGTCATTGAAATGGAAATGGACTCTCACACGATGTTAAAGGTCTATTGCTCCGGTAATGCAGGCCAAAGCAATTACATTGTGATATGACTAACATCTTGGTGAATATAACGTTATTGCCTAAACAATGATATGATCAGTGATTGCATTGCAACTGGTTTTTAAAACACGAGAATAGATCTTGGCCCTAAAAAGCAGACAGGTGCTTCTTTCATCTCCAAATGTCCAACCGGAGAAATCTATGTACAAATCAAAGCCTGGATGAGTTGAACTACAGCAGAAGGCCAGCCTGCTCTATTGCTGCTGACATCCAGGGTAATTGCCCTGCTCCGCTTCTGAAATGTCACGGCTGCTCTTATCCCAGGTGGGCTATTCCATCAACTAATAAATGCCATTGCCCCTCTCTCAGCACCACAGCACCATAACATAATACGATACATCGCTCGTAAAAATCAGCGGATGACACACACCTCACCACAGATGTAATTAGCAGCACTTATCAAGATCTAATTTGCTCGCTGCTAATTTGTTGTATGACTGGTGTTTTAGTGCTCGGTCTAATCAGATAGCTTTAAGGGGATTAACATGATTCTAAATAAAGCTGTTTACTAGTGTTAATGTTTGCATTTGCTCTTATAAGCATGTTTTATGATGTCGGGATATCAAACCGTATTAATTTTTGTTGAGGGTGTCAGCAAAGGACAGAGGGTTGGGTAAATAAACTACCATGAACCCTTTATAAAGTACATTTCTGCCCGGGTGTCACACTTTGTTTCAACGAAGACAATAGCCGCAACATCAAAAAGCATAATCTTCTTCATAACTTGCAAATGCATTAATTCAGGAAACCCAAGTTAATCTACTGTAAGACATCACAATTTCCTTCCACTTGCAGACAAACTGTCTCCAATGCATTTGACTATTTGGCTTTAATTTCAGCCAGCAATTACTAAAGACCTTATCTCATTTATATGGTAATAACACCTCTGATGTCAGCTCTGGCGGCACAGATCTCGAGCTAAGCAGGGATGGCCTTTTGTGGCCAAGGCTCGTTCACTTCATTCTCCTGCCTGACTGCACTGACCGGCAAAAGAGAGGTCAGTGTCTGTGGGGATCGAGCAGCACACACTGTGTGTGTGTGTGTGTGTGTGTGTGTGTGTGTGTGTGTGTGTGTGTGTGTGTGTGTGTGTGTGTGTGTGTGTGTGTGTGTGTTGGGGGGGGGGTTTAATTTACTGTGACATATTGTTGGTAGCACTTATAGAGGTAATATGTAGTCTTTTGTTTTGGGATGCGGCCTCAAGGAGCAGCTTGACCTTCAGCTGTGTTTATTAGCAGCAGGGATGTTGTCACCCATTATGAGACCAACCTGTGTTTGAGTGAAGTTGACAAAGTTGACCAAAACACAACACAATATTATTAAGGAATGGTTTTGTCGATTGGTAAGTCGTAAACAAAACCAAACTTGCTTCACCCCTCGGACAGCAATTGTAGCTAACAATAGCTTAGTAGTCGTAACTGGTAACGTAACTGGCAGGTTGATTGGTTAAAATGGATTAAGCACTATTTTTCTTCCTCAACATCAGTTTCAAACGTTAGCATGCTTGGCTAGCTGTAGCAGTTGCTTTCCATTTTACACTTGTGCACACATTCCATGGCAATATGGAAATGGACAGTCCAGCAGATAGTGGCAATGTAACACTTAGGGATGCCAATCAGTATAGAACTCAACAGAAGAAGAAGGCAAAGCCAGATGTACGTGCATGCGGCGGAAAACATTCATTACACTCATTTATTTCTTTTTGGTGCTCTTTTTTCGGTTTGTTGCCAATTAAAAATAAGAAGTATGGTGATGTCTATCTTGAGAATTTTTAGTTGTAAATCTGCCATTTTATCACTGTGATCAGCTTGACAGGTATAGCAACAGCAACTTTGAGGCTGATTTATGTTTGCATGTTGGCTCTACGCAGCGGGCAATCCGGTTGCGCATCGATTGCCCGCTGCACTTCCCCTGATAAACACACCAACCCCTTGAGCTCACAGTTGCATGTCTGCAGGGAGGGCACCCAGCCCGTCCACTGTCTCTCGCCCCAGAGACGAATAACAAAAGAAAATGTAACGTGTTTTACAATATAAACATGTTTGTATATGAAAGTGAACAAAAACCATCAGTATTCATGAAATCAAATATCCTCAAAGTCTGGCAAGAGAGTTTTTCCAGTTACACTGAGCCACCTGATTACTAATTTCTCACTTCTAATCAGTATTCCAAGAAAACATCCTGCAAGTATTTCAGGAAAGAGGTTTTTTTGGCAAATGGGGAGATAATTCTTTCGTTTTTGCTCAGAATGGATTAACAGAAACTTGGCAGGAAAGGCCACTCCACTTCTGAGGTGTGATTTGAATATTGACCTGAAGCAGTGATATCTATGTCAGACTGTGATAGCTGTTGCTAATGGGAGGTCAGCCAGGGGTCACAGGAGAGTGCTGCGAACATGAGAGGTGAGAGTAATGAGATTGCCTAAATATCTGTGGAAAGTGAGATCAGTTTGAGTCCTGAAACTTTTTTTACTGAAATTAAAGAGCTTTTTCAATGGGCTAAATTCAACAATCTACCCACCTGTCATGTTTTCATGGCAACATTTTTTGTATTAGTGTATTTACCCCTGACAAGTGTCTGCTCGGACTTCTAAAATTGAGACAGACTTGATCTCTCTTTCCTTCATTGTTCCCTACATGTTGAAAAATCTGAGCTGTCTTCTCCACAGCGGTATGAGGACATTAATGAGAAGCACGGTATTGATTTTAAATGAAAACACTGCTCTGCTTTGTTGCATTTCCTTAACCTTGGCTTCCCTGAACCCGAAGCTGCCCAATTCAATTTTTCTTTGCCGGATTTTTCATCTCTCTCTCAAGGGGAAATTTCATTAACTCTTTACTCCAGTGCTTGGCATCTGTTGTTCCACCCATAGTTTAGTTGGAAAAAAAAAAAAAACAACAAGAAAAGGAAAAACAGGGTGAAGTCGACCTATTTTTTTTTCCAAACTTACGCGAATGGCTCAGTCAGCGCTTTGAGAGCCAGAGATGTAAAATGTACATTTACAATTCCAAAAACGTCACGTTCTGAAACATGATTTTGTGTGACGGATCTGTACTGTCACCTCTCAACAACTCTTGAATCTGCAGCTTGTGGCGAGCAGACTCCCACTCGCAGATGACTGTCGACAGCCTGTGTTTCATGCTGCGTTTTAAGCTCATTTGGGCTCAGCAGTCTTGGCAGGTCAAAGGAGAGCTATGAGCACCATCAGGCTTGTCACTGAGCGGAGCTTTCGGATGTTGGTGGTCTGTTTAACAGGCGTAACATTCCTCCTCGTCAGCCTGGCAGGCGGTTGAACCAACACTGTGCCTCTGGGTGGTGCTTAAAGTTAAGTCCTGCAACCTGTATGACTATCGGACTCGAGATCAAGTCTGATATCAGAGGATAATATACCAAATAATTTGTATTGAGGGAGCTACAGTGAGACAAATGTAAGACATAGACCATATTATGGCAGCCGTTTTGCCCTGACGCCATGCTAAGGGCGGGAAACTTGAATGCTGCGATTTTCTAGGCTGCATAAACTTTACGGAATCTGACAAATTTCAATGCTTCCCAGTTGGTCTGCAAATGATAAGATGATGGACAGGGAAAATCTAGAGGTACATCGGGCCATATTTCGAGGTATGTGATAACAATTAACATCTGTAAGCCAACAGCTAATGTTAGCATTCAACCATCAACACGCGTCTCGGACACATATATTTGAGCCTGGAAGTGAAACACACCGGATTTAATCAGGCAGAATTGTAAGATATGAAGTGGTTGATTGCTAACGTTAGCTAATGGGCTGTCAAAAATGTTGTTTTACCTTGAAATATGGCCCGATCACCCTCCAGATTCCACTGTCTATCATCTTTTCAGACACTGATCAATCAAGAAGTGGTAAAATTGAAACAACTGGTCAGATTCCCTACATTGATAGGCCTGCAACCTGTAACACAGTGGTGTGATATTTTAGCTCTCCACCCTGAGCGTGATGTCAGAGGAAAATGGCCGCCGTTTGAATATGGTCTTGTTCACTCTAATTTTAATCTCTAAGGCTGTCAATGGCTGATCTTGCGCACAGAGTTTGATTTCTTTTTTCCTGGCCAGGATTGATAGCCAGAGCTACAGGGCTGGAAATCTCCAGCCCCCTTGCCCGACCTGTAAACTCCTGATGTAAACTAGGTCGGTGCAAAGAGAGAGGTGCTGCTGGGAGCATTGAATTATTCAGCCCAATCCGCTGAGCTCTGATAACACAAGCAGAACAACAGCGGCGCCGAGCTCTGTGCGAGACAGCCGGAGAGTCAAAATCAGTTCATATGGGCAATACATCGCGCCCTGTTTGGAGTGAGTTAGCTTCTCTCTCTCCCTTTTTTTTTTTTTTTACATCGGAGAAATGTGGAGAGAAGAAATGTCATGAACAGCTGAGCATTTTCAGGGGTTCAGGGGCTCAAGAGTGGACTAACGTGCTTTAAAAAAAGGAGCATTTTTGTGGGGCAGTTACTTAAAAAATCTTATTTCATAACGGATATCGTCGTATTTTACAAAGCATACAGTTTAATTGGTGTGACATTACAAGCTTTCCTCCAGATTTTCAGATAGGAAAATGTCACCAAGTGAAGAAATGCTGAAATCTCAATCCCCTCCTGCTTGCCCCTCATCTAAACCCCACCATAAACCTTTTGATCAGCATAACCTGCCGTATGTCAGAGTATGTTTACTGCGTTCCTATTATATGCAGAGGTTGTTAACTTTTACAACCTCTTTTGAATGACGGGGGAAGTGCATACGTCTTCACAAAAAACTGTTGAGGAAATCTCCTTTTTGTTCCCTCCCCATCATGGGCTTTCTGCCGTGTCTGCCGGATCCAAGCGAATTAGATGCGAACGCAGACGTGCTCATAAATCTTACAAACACTGAGGTAACGCGTTTCAGACTTGCTTACCAGGTGTAATTTTTCAAGAATGGGTGACTCTATTCCGCACAAAGCGCAGCCTTCTGCTTCGATAGTTCACCACAGCCGTTAGGGTTTGTTGTTCACTGTGGCGTTGCTACATCAGGCCACGCCAGAGTTGTTATCAAGACAGAGACAAGACAAAGCAGGATGTCTAAGTCAGAACCAATATCACACCAACAGTGATGCTTAGGATATTCCCAGTCTTCCAGTTCTAAATTGCAACCAGAAAACAGTGGTAGAACTAAGGTCACATTCACTCAATTGCTTTATTTAAAGGAACAGTTCACCAAATAATTGAAACTTCAGTCATTACCTACTCACCCCATGCCGATGCAAAGTCGGATGAAGTTTCCTGGTCAACGAAACATCTCTGGAGCTTCACAGCAAAACAGCTTTACTGCATTTCTCCAAAACAACTGAAGTAGATAAGGATGTAAAAAATGTAAAAAGAAAACAGGTGGGGAAAAATAATGCCTCCATACAGCGTGTAAAGGCACAAGAGTTGTCTGGCATGATTCAAGCACTGATATCATACATTGAGTTCGAAAAGAAGTTATTTACAGTGTTAATCTGGAGGTAAACCATAAGCTCTATATCCGTATAAAACTGTGTCCAATCTGAGCGTATAAGAACGCCGGCTTCTCACTGATGTTGGAAATGCAAAAGAAAATGGAGGCTTATGGAGGCTGCAAATGACAATGAAGTCTTCCCGTTGACTTAAACTGCATGTTAATTAGGGGAAACATTTAGCCAATAATGCTGCTCTAATCACTCTCGGGTAGATTCCCTCCCCAGAGTCTGATCTGTAAGCATGAGACGCTGCAGAGGGAACAGAGGATAATGTCACTCGAGACGAGGAATTACCTCGATGTACCCGCATGCTGCCTCCTGATAGTAAAGGTTTATGTGCGATGTTAACAATGTCACGAAACAGCGTCGAGATCACTTTGTCTTTGTTCCAGAAGGGTGATCAAGACGCAAGATGGTGTTCTCCCGCTGAGGTGCTTGTAAATACCTGGATCAACAAGAAAAGGAACATTTCTCAACTGTTTGAGTTTGTGTTGATACCATTAAATATGTAAAAGTTCATGTTTTATCAACCGACTGCTCGCCAAGCCTGTAGGCTTGTTGCTCAAACCCATCAAAACATCCATTCTGGCACAGCACAGTACAAACATGCTGCTCATTTCTAGCTGTCAGACGGAGATTTTGTCAACTTAAACGAAATGTTTCTGGTAGATCATATCAGTTGTGGCTAAATACGTGTGTGATGGCCACGTACATGATACAATGCTAAAGAGTATGTATGTAATGTTATTTGGCTTATCGGAGGACAAACTGCCTTTTTATGGTTGTATGCTATGATTTGGTTTATTGTTCCCATGAAGGGGTTTAGGGAACGGTCAATGACGAATTTAGCACTCCAAAACTCGGCTAATCTGCTTCAAGAAGACTGTGCGTGGGTGGTCTATTCAGATGTGATCGACAATGGACTGGAAACACGAACAAACAAACCCAAAACTGTCAGGTTCTGCTTCAAATGTTGCTAATTTCTGATTGTAGAAAGTATGGGACATCACTCTTCATCATCCTGCAAAATGCAAAGGGAAAAGGACAAAGGAAGTCATTAAAAAATTCATGAATAAATAAGCTTAAAAATGAATAAATTAAATAAAACAGAAAGTTGGAAAATAAATAAATAGGAGTTAGTACAAAGGTTATGCCTACATTTACCTTTAATCTAATTTTGGGACATTTAATTGCCTATTGATTGATTTAATGATGTGTGATTTTGGAAGTGCACCTCCTACATAGCTCTCTTCTGACCAGTGACAAAAACTTCATAAAAAAAAAAAAAGATGGGTGAGAACGTGTAGAGTAGAACTCAGCTCTCTACAGAAATATATGTTTTCTGGACCTATGAAGACAAAATATTAATGGAGGTGGATGCTGATTTACCATTCTCCGCTGACTGATATTCAGGCCTCTTCCTTTCATTTGCTAAACTTTATTTAGAAGCTGAAATTAAATTTAATTCCACTTTCACTTCACTTGAGAGAGCTGTTATAGTTTATTATTGGGACAACACCTTTAAGGGTTATAAAATTAAAGTGCAGAAGGCTGTTTATGTTGCAGAGAGTTGCATTAGCAGAAGATGAAAGAAAATATGCTGCAGATGAGTGAAAGTTTCTTTGCAGGAATATCTGAAATGTGCATGATAATGGAGTTGAGGTGCCTTCACCTCCTCCACACTTCTCTCCGTCTCTCTCTCTCTCTCTCTCTCTCTCTCTCTCTCAACACTCCCCCCTACTCACTCAACTCCCTCCCGCTCCCTTTTTTTCTTTTTTACTCGACGCTGGATCTTTCCTCCTCGCCCACCCTCTCTGTCACATTGGCTCTGGACTGTCATAGAAACAGCTTGTGATCCAAACCCCTCTCCTGTCCTCTGTCGTTACATAAATGCCACATACAGTTGGAGTCCTGAATCATATTTTTAGACTTGCATAGACAGGGCCGATAATGATGTGAGCCATCAACAGTCCCATTATATAACATGGACAGGGGGGTGTGCACATGCATGGCACTTTTTTCAACAGTCCACTATACTTTTTTCCCTATATTTGGCAGGCTTGCTTGAAGCCAGGTACAAGCATTCGCATACACAGTAAACAGTGAGCTGTGTTTCTCTATGTCATGCAGTGCATCCATACTTGTTTTTTAGAGGAAAAAATACACTGTGACTACTGATCTTTCTACAACCCACCACATGCTCTGCCACGTCTGGCACCTCTGCAACAAAGCCAAACGTGGATGTTACTTTGTTGTTCGGCGACCTGTGAAGGTTTTCTTTTTTCAGATCAGCTCAAAAGGAAGATTTGGTGCACAGAATCATTGCGAAGTTGCTGCAGAGGGTTTCTCAATTTCTCTATTATGGAACGATACGGTAATCCATTTTAGCAGGTCTTCAGGCACAAAATCCTTGACATATCTGTTGACCCCCCGGTACGTTATCAATTAAACAGCGAGATTTTTAGTGCAGCTGTCCATTCAGTGCCATCTGTGGCCAGTCAGCACCAAGGACAGCATCAAACTGGTGTTGCTTCCCGTTGTGGACCTTCTGTACCTCCTCCTCTGCCGTCAAAGTGTTTTTGGAACAAAAGCACCTTGGGAAGGAATCAGATCAAGTTTCACATTCTCTGTGTTGTTCAGACAGAGAGTAAAAGAGAAAGAAAAGGAAATAACTGACAACAACGGTTTGAGGTGCTGTTCAGCAGCTTTTCTTGTGATGATGGAAACAGTGTCTGTACGGTTCTTACTCGGCCATATGCTTTTGGGAAACCATTGCATGTAAATTGCTTAAACATGAAGAAGATATAACAGGATCGTGTATTGTTATTAAAAGCTTGCCTTTGATTGCTACTTACCATGTTACCCACTGGGAAAAATCTACTGAAGTCACAAAGGAGGGAATGAAACGGATGAATAAATACTCTATTATTCCAGTGTTACGGAGAGAGTTTGCTGAAAGATGAGTTGCTTTGAGCCCCAGCGGATATAGACATCAGCCCAATCAAAATTAAAACACTAACAGTCTTCTATGCTATCGCTGATCTGTGATGCCACTGCTAAATAATACTTAGACTGACATTTAAATGCAAGAAGAAGAAGGATCTTTGAATATCAAATACAGTCACACATTCTACAACATAGTGAATATGGCTCTCTGCATGCTAACGTATAGCGCCCGGGGGACCAACTCCAGATCTAAGCCAGTGCTTTTGGTCAAGGGCACTGACCGGAGAATTAACCCAATGTACATGTCTAGATGTTGAGGGAAACCCAGAGGAAACAGATGCAAGCAAAGAGAGAACATACAAATTCGACACAGCTTGAATTTGGACCCACTAGCCATGCTAGTATTTGTTATGTAGCCTTAAACACAAGGTACCACTGAGGCTGAGGGCACTGAAATCAGTTTTGCAGCCCTGCCAGAGGAAGTGTCTCGAATAGCTTGGGAAACATTAAAAAGTACTAAACAAAGGAGCGCCATTTAGGACTGTGTGGTGTGGAGGCAGAACCGTGTTAGCACTAGCCTGGGAGCAAAGAGGAGGAGTAAAACAGGCATCCAGAATATACATTCAGGTCAGAAGTTTAGAGTGGATTAAATTAGAAGAAGAAAAAGTACCAATACGTGCAAAGAAATATGTATGGATTAAAGGCATATAGGCATAGGAGAAGTTAATCAAACAGAGCTGAGCTGAACGGACCCGACACTTCCAATCTGACACATTAGGATGCTGACGAACAAGCCAAGTATAATGCAAGAATTGATTGCTGTGAGTTCCTTTCCAAATGAAGCTTCTTACCTCGTAGGTAATTAGAAGTGAGCAGATGCTGGTATTGAGTGCTTTGAGCGCCTGAGAGAGGCTGTAATTGTTTCCTGCTGATTACATGGCCTTTTGACAGAAAAATGGGTCACTGCAGTAGTGACCACAGACCTTTCCTGCATCAAGTGTTACAACAAACACAGAAGCAGAGGAAAGTAAGGCGGAAGTGAGAGGATACCAATTTATAATCTATATACTCAGAACCTGCAGAGAATTATCAGCAGAATCTGCAGTTCCCGTGTTGCTTATTGTTTAGCTGGTCATCCGAAAATGTACTATCTCACTCTCGACACTCTCATAGTAACTTTTTCGGCAAAATGGCAGATAAATGGTTAGCAACGAGCTGGTGAGCATAGTGGAGCATTTACCACTTACAGAAGCGGATATTTCCATCTGGAGATGGTAGAGACCAAAAACAGAGCAAAAAGAGTGAATATTGGACTTATATTTATCAGGTGGCCAGAAACACAACAACTAACATCTGTAGTAGTCAAACACAACATCCGGGTGGACACGCTAATTTTCACCCCTTTTCAGGCGCGATGCTATGACGCTAGTTGACGTTAAGGATGCTGGCTTGTAAATACCTTTAAATCCATCTCTGTTGAAGCAGAGCTCAAACACAATCCAGTCTGTGCTGAGTTTGAAGGAGAGACTTAAGTTAAGTCAAAGACATTTTACTTTTTAAATATCCAGAATGCAAGATTTCTCACTTCCTTAGCTACTTCTATCATCCGCTTCGGAATGAATGAAGGATGGTATTTATCACAATTTCTAGCATATTTGAAACATATATTATTTCCACATTTCCTCCTTGTCTTCTCGATTGCCAGTCTTCAATGCTTGTTTAGTCAACTTAAAACAAATAACAAATTATTCAACATAATGCGCAATGTTTGTCATACATCACTATTCAAAATACGAAAGAAGAAGAAGAAAACAATATCCATGCAGCATTAATTTTTTTTTTTTTTTTTTTTTTGGAGGGGGGGGGTCAAAATATCTCTTGTATAAGAAGCGCTTTGTTTACTTTGATCTCAACAGAACCTTCCACAGAAAATTAAACCAGGAAATCAAAGTCCTCCCACTGTCCTGTGCGAGGACCCTTAAGTCTCCTAACTGGCAGGAGACTATGGGGGGATCTACTGTGTGGGTTGCTTTTCTTGAATGCTGGCTCCATCTGCTGGTTTCACTCGTCACACTCTTCTCACCGTGTGCTGCTATGGCAACATGAACCAAATCATGAAATCAGAACGAAGATCGGTGCCTCATCTCCTACTGAAGACCTTCAGTGAGAAATAAACTTGGTGTGTCGTTACTCCTGTGTTGACTGGGAGTAAAGGGCTTACAGAGAGCGCTGAAAAGGTTTCCCACAAACCTCTCCCAGAGGTCAGGAGTTCATCTCTGTGACGTACTTTGAACGTCAACACAACAGCAAAAGCCTTAATTTACAATTAGTAATCGAGCGGATTAAGAGGGATAGCTCAAAGATAAACAGGGCTGCCCCTGCTTCTTTGACTACAGTTGAGCTCCTCTTGGCTGCGTTGACTGTTCCCCTGACAACCTTATGTCACCGTGTCAGGGTTACAATATCCCTCTGTCTCAGCGTTGCTCATCTGTTCAGTTGATTACATCTGTGCCACGTCACGATGGATCTTCTGTCAGGCCGCAAAGGGAGAAGCTTTGGTTTCCTTTGTAGAAAAATGGAGCCTCTACTACGTACGTTGAAAATACTTTTCAGAAGCTGACATCAAGTCTGTAAAGAGATAGGGAATACTGGCTGAAATTGTATGCCATCCACACACATTCACATGCATGTTAAACTCTACCGACCCAGAAACTGTGAAATAAAATGTCTCAACAATAATCTGGTGGATTGCCGTGAAACTTGATCCAGACATTCCTGGCACCCAGAGGATGAATCCTAATGACTTTGGTTATCCCCCCGACTTTTCCTTTCTGCGCCACCGGGAAGTTGACATTTGTGGTTTGTGAGTGAAATGTCTCAACAAGTACTGGATGGCTTGCCATGAAATTTGGCTCGGACATTCACGTTCCCCTCAAGACAGTTCCTGAATATTCATTTCAGCGATCCCTCTGTTTTTCCATCTTGCACCATCATCGGGTCAAAATTTCAGTTCGTCTGTATTACCTTGGTTTGTGAGTAAATACCCACAAAGATAATGTCATTTCCATCAGATGCTAATTTGTAAATGAAAGCATGCAAACATTAGTAACAATATATAACCCCAACTGCAAAAAAGTTGGGACACTTTTTTACATGTGCTCAACTTAAAATAGTACAAAGACAATGTGCTTTATCTCATAAACCTGTATATATATATTTACCCAAAATATTAGTCAAACAGGAGACCCTACGGATGTAGAGTGTGCATTATGTCGGTGTGTATTTCTCCTTGACCCTGTCATGTTCATGTTTGTGTACCTGGCGGGGAGAAGAGGCCCACACACTTTTACTGGAATGCCTATCAGTGGGCAGCTGGCTTGTTAAATACTCTCTGGACATTTTGTTTTGCCAGACATATGGCAGAAATGCTTCTTTGACTCAAACACGACAACAACAGTTTTTTATTTGTTGCCTTCAAATGGAGCAGTTGAGTCATAATGATTCAAATCTCCCACAAATGCTTTCCTGCTGTTGGGAGAAAAACAAAGTACATTTGTATTCCTGACAGTGCAAAATAGCAACTCGCAAACAGTCTCATAACAGTCCTGACATCATATCAGTTCATGTGGCCTCGGAAGATACACAAAGCCAGCTTTTTCTTTCAACTTTTTCTCTGTGTTTTTTAGTGCCCGTCCATGGGAAGTGGAATATTCTTCAATCTGGGCAAAAGTCAGAAAAACCACAGTTATGTAGCGAGCTGGGCTGTGGCCTCCGTCTTCTGGCAGATCCTCCCCCTCGTCTGGAAGCTGTTGAGTTCTTCTCCAGATGTGGCCGCCTGATCTTTTTAATGATACTCTGGTGCAGACAGAGAGAAACAGAATGAGGGTGGAACAAGACAAACAAGACTACGCGAGAAAGCAGCTCGTTTGTGTATTTCTACTTTTGGGTAGAGTCTAAAATTAGGACTTTCGACTTTCACTTGAGGGGATTTTAATGGTGTCTTGGACTTTTGGAGAGGCAGGCACTAAAGTATACAGTTGTAAAACTCTTGCACAATCAGGAGGATGTTCCAGTTTTGCTCGGAAAGCTCTTTTCCCTTTAAGGCAAACCCAGAGGAGATGTTTTTCATAAAGAAAAAAAATGACTACATCTTTGGGTAGCAGCAGTGAAACAGAGCGGGACTGTTTAGTGAGAGGTACATCATGTAAAAGGGTTATAATCGGGATTGTACAGCAGCGTAGTGGCTGCCATGTTAGCAGTGACAGATCATAGTGTGAAGGTTTGTTTTTATAACATGATGTTTTTCATGTTATGACAACATGAAGGTCACTCTATTGGTTATAACAATATAGTGTGGGGGGGGTGGTATTGCAATTTTCCTAATAACGCAAAACTGTTAAGGCTGGATTAGCCAACTTGCTATATTATAAACTTCCATGGTACCGATTCACTCGATTAGGCACACAGAGTTTTCAGTCTAAGGATCCAGTTTCAGTAATGTTTAAGTGAAGGAACAACAGTGCCTATATCCTTCATCAACATCTTCCACGTGTTCTCTAAAATCTAGAAAAAAAAAAAAAAAGGAAAGCAAGATTTTCCTCGACAAGACATCTGGGACTTGCAGGCTGATTTTTTTTCTCTCTCTCTCTCTCTCTCTCTCTCACATTCACAGCTTGGAGAATGCCAGTTGCTTCAACAGCAGGTGTCTTTGACTTGGTCATCCTCCAGAGAGAACAGGTTGCACAGCTGTCTGGCACACACACATACACACATGTGTGCACACACACCAGCGAGCAAAGAGAGAGAATGAGGCACTTAATGAAAGATAGCAAACAACACCTTCAGCCGGGTGAACTCTGGGTTTTCTCGCCAGAGAAGCTCTGGCCGGGGAGATGCTGTCTTTTGTGTGTGCGAGTGGACCGAACAAAAGCTCAGTGAGGAATCTCTGGGAAGCCCGAGCTGTTGGAAAGGAATGCCCCCCTCCCTCTCCTTCTCTCTCTCTCTCTCTCTCTCTCTCTCTCTCATGGCTCAGTGCTGGAGTCTTAATCAGTCACTGGAGGGGCTGGCTGTGCTGGGGGCCTCCTGGACCTGACGGGCTGACAGGAACTCACTCACTCCTGACCTCACGTGCCTCAATAAAATCTATTAGTCGAACACAAACAGGTGAAAGGCGGGTCATTGTTGCTAATGTGATGCGGATAAATCAAACTAATTGGACCCTGTTAGGCTTTTCATGGCAAGTCCTTCTGTAACCTCTTGTGTGTGGGGGGTTGTTGTTTCAGCTTTTTACAAGTGCAAAATTGTCTAGACACCCTCTCCATACATGTGTTAAGACATTGAAATTCTCTCATGTGTGTCTCACATGGTTTGTGCAGAAAAAAGGGAAAAAAATGCTGTTTTAAAGGTGCACTAGGTAGTTTTGGGGAAGACATTTTAATCAGAAGAGAAAGATCTTCATTGGCTGATTTTTTATTAATATGTATTATTCCTAGACAAACAAACTCTCTTTGTTTTCATGAATGAATAAGCAAACTGACCTTAAAGTAAAACACAACTTTATACTGTTTTACCGTGTTTACTGTGTTGGCGGACCCTGCCACCTTTCTAGCTTCAAACACTGTTCTGGGGAGCTTATTTCCTCTGAGAACAGCTTGTTTGTTCAGTTATAGACAAAATGAATATTTCTGAGTTTGTATTATCACCTCATTAATACTGTAAATATAAAATTCTGACCACAACTGCATAGTGCCCTTTTAAATTCCTTAAAATGCCTCCTTTTCTTCATTCTCATTTGAAAAATGTAGCATATATGATAATCCAAAAAATGTATACGTCTCAATTTTAACTCCTACTTTAGGATATGTGCACTGGATGTTGAATATTGAACAGGATCGGCTTACAAACGTCTTGCAATGTCACAAAACATGCACTCAAAATCAGATTTCCAATGCGCACAGGGGAACTTTACGCTTTCAGCAATTAGTGTGTGTGTGTGTGTGTGTGTGTGTGTGGTGGGGGGGCTCCTGGTGTCCAGCTCTGCACATGCACCATGTTACACGGTGAAGCTAAAGCATTTAGGAACAAGAAGAAAAAACACACTTTTGACTCGAGGACGGGACTGAATTCTGCAGCCAGATGCTCTGAAGTAAAACTAGAAGTTAGTTTTGTCCAGTAGAAATAATGGAAACATAAAGGGTGTGTGTGTGTTTCCCTCTATAAGAAGGCGGAGTTTTCTCCCTGGGGTCCTGAGCCAATCTGGTGTTATGTAACGGATACTTCTCATCCTGATGTGGAGTCACCCGAAAGTTTACAGGCGGCGACTCAAGCCCGGCCAGTGAACATGGAAGATGCGATCATTTCAGCGGTGCGTCTGCAGATCAGATCAAGCGGATCCTTTTTGGAGAAAAATGGCCTTCGGAGCTGATTTCCAGCCGAGATACTGCCTCATGACCGTAAAACTAATTGAAAACTGACCTTAAACGCTGCCAAGGATCAAGTCTTTGTTGGTTAATGTTCAACTCTGGGCTGCTCTCGGTGCGCCCGGAGAGGAATCTGGAAATGTGAGTTTAGAGTTTGAAAGCAGCCAGACGGAGACATGGGCAGCGGTACAAGCCGAGGGAAGAAGGTTGCACCTGCGTGTGTCAGCGAGGTGAACGCGACCAAAACAGCTGCTGCAGGCACTTCGGCCAAACAGGACGGCAGCAGTCCCTTCAAGCCTCTCAAGATCCACGCGATTTTACGCAACGCGCGCAACCGTGCGCAACCGGACTGCCACAGCGAGGGGCACGACTCCGACTTCTCCAGGGAGGACGACGACATCGACGGGGAGCTGGACACGGTTCTCGCGGGTGAGGAGGAGCGAGGGGGAGCCGAGGTGAAGAAGAGTCCCCCGAAGAAGACCGTCGTCAGATCCAAAACATACGGACTGTGTCACTTCAGGCAGGAGGACGAGGAGGACCTGAGCTCGGAGGAGCCACGTGGCTCGCACGGCGGGGGGAGAGTTGTAAACAAGAGGAGCAATGATGCTTTCACACACTTCAAAAAACACACACCTGCGTCCCCCAGTCAGCACAGTGTAAGGACTTTTTTCCTACTATTTAAGAATGATTTTTTTTGGAGAAGACATGTTTTTAAATGATTTTCTAAAATCAGGATGGCTTTTAAAGTATTAAACCTGGAGAACTGTTCATTTCTGAGATGTAAATAAAATAATAATAATAATAATAATAATAATAATAATAATAATAATAATAATAATAATAAAGACATGAGATCCCTTGTCTCCTCTCTTGTCTCAGTCCTCTTCCCGGGGCTTTCTGACAAGAGGAGCTCTGCTGGAAGCTGTTCCCACACCAGAAAAACAATCGTAAGTAGACAACTGTGATAAATAATTGATTTCCGAGCTCAGTGGAGTAGTAAAAAGCCGAGGAGGGGACCCAGGTCACATTCACTTTGAAGAGATCGAAATACCAAGCCATTATTCTCAGGGCAGATCAGATTAGTTAGACGTCTGCAAGCAGGACAGGCAAACAAGCATCTGTTGTTGCGTCTTTGTTGGAGGCGAGTGTGAAAACCAGAAGAACAACCAAGAAAAAAAACATTTCAGTAATTTTGTTGCCTTACAAGTCCAGGAAATGAATCGTTTGATTGGGGTTTCTGGGGTCGATGTATTTCAAACTGGTGCATTCTGGTGTGAAAATAACATCACTTGGAGCCTCACTCATATTTTTCTGTTTTACTGCCATGTTGTTGACACGCTTCTCCTCCCTCCGCAGGACTTTTGGCAGCTGCCAGGGTTCCTCTCTCACCATGCCAGTAATCCTGTATGATGGATCAGAAGAAGAACTGATGGACACTATTGAGAGGGAGTTTAGCTGACCCCCGCAGGCTGAGAAGGGCCGCTGTCCTTTTCAGCTGTCTTCATGTGAGACAGCAGTTTGCAGAAAACAAAATAAATGTAGGTGACACTTTCATTTGCAGGTCTGGAAAACAGGTGGTAATAACTGAGCAACATTACCTCAAAATTAGCAGAAAATCATCCCAATATTCTGCTATTTTCCAAGAAGCAGGTAATACATAGCTGATATTATCTTTAGTATGTTTACAGGAAACTTCCGACTGGTTTCTGCCCGACATCTGCTGAACATGTAATTTTAATTTCCACATACTTCCAACTTCCCCTCCTCCAGCAGGCCACTGAATTGAAATGAGTTGTTGCAGCTTAATTCCCAGCTAGTTTCTGTCTAACTTTCATTCGGCAGGCCACTAAATTAAAGTAAAATGTCACAGCTTAGCTTCAAACCAGTTTCTGTCCAACGTCCTCTCAGCAGACCACTAAATTAAAGTGAGTTGTTGCAGCTTAACATCCAACTAATTTCTGCCCGACGTATTCAAGTCAGTGAATTTAAGTATATTTTTTTAATCGTACGTTTTTCTAGTCGTGGAATCAAGCACTCGCAGCTCACGTCAGTTTAGTGGCCTGCTGAGGTTAAGTTAGGCAGAAACTAGTTGGAATTTAAAATGGCATCATCAGCGGGATTTCAGCAGAAACCACTTGGAATCCGTGAAATGTATTAAGGAAATAAACCAGCAATTTATTACTTGCTTCTTGATAAATAGCAGCGTACTATTATTATATCATGTTTGGGTCATTTTCAGAAGATTCTGAGGTCATCTTTTGTGGTAATTTCAAAGAAATGTCCAATATGTTTCTCTGTAATTACCACCTACTTACCACGGAGGTTCCTGACATGTAAAATAAAGTGTTACCAAAAGTTTCAAAAAAGAGAAATGGAACCAGGGTGTCTTTTGACAATTTCCTGCTACTAAGGAAGGCTACGTTCACTGTATTTAAGCAGGGGTTCCTGGATTCAATCTGCCTTTGCATTTACCCTAGTCTTATTTAACAACATGCAGCGGTGTAATCGCAGAGTTATAACACGGACTTGAACAGGTGCCAGGAGGTTCTCCTCAGTCTGGTCTGTGTTATCTGCAGCGGTGAGGTGTCACTGTCACCCCCTCAACGCTGCCAGCCTCCCACAGAGCACACACATACTCACTTGTTACCTATTACTTTACTTTAACTTGTCTGTTAATAGGTACGGGAGAGAACAGATATTTCTCTGCTTGCTGAAACGCAAAAAAAAGTAGCAGTAAAGGCACATTCTTGCATTTAATATGCAAACATAATATTTTCCACCGGCAGTTTCGTACGCGCCGCACAGTTCTAGTTTTTCTTAAGTGGCAATCCTGCAAAGGTATGAGCTGGGGATGTTTATTTAAGGTTTCCCCTTCCTGACCACAGTTCCTGCACTTCTCCACCCTTGTGAAGAAGGAATGTGTGGCAACAGAGACTTTCACTCACTGAATGTTTGACTGAAACATTCGGCCGCATTCAAACACGAAGTCGTGCTGCCACTCAGTGGTGGAACACAGGAGTTGTTGGTAGAGCTGCAACGATTGGGCTTTGGTAAATTATGATAAGCATTTTCAGTGTTTGACATTTTATAGACTAAACAATTAATCCTGAAACTATTTTGCAGATTAATCGATAATGAAAATCATTAGTTGCATAAATGCAAATACGTGTGTGCTTGAACAGTTGTGAATACTGTTGGTCTCGACAAACTGCACTTGAAATCGTTTAAGGAAAGGTAAAGTTCAACCTAAAATGTAGAGGAGGGGTTTTGTAATTTTGTTTTATATTTCAAATAAAAGAAAAATGCTGAATTCCTGATGCTGTCTGAAGTTGGTGTTGTTGGCTTTTACAGCTTAGCTGACTAATACTTAAAGGGCTCTGTGGAATTCCTGTTGTGCTGAAAGCCTGTCATTAGTTTATGGTTAGCGGAGCAGAGAGAGGCACTGAGACAAGCCGCTCGAGAACGTGCAGGAAGTCACATGGACTGTCGCAGAAAATCCAACACCAGTCCTTCGCAAAGAAAATCCACAGTTCAGTCCATTAAACAACCCTAATAAATCATCCCCAGGCTTGTATAGGAAACAGAGAGAGAAGGGGAAGGTCTTGTTTAAATGTCACTTTACAACCCGCTCACATGCTGCCAATAAAAAAGGGATTAATACATGTAAACTGCTACAAGTTATTACAAAGAGCCCCTTTTAATCTTATCTGTTAATCCACAACAGGCAAAAACCATTTGATGTCCCATTTAATCCTCACAGTCATCACATGAACAGTTTTGTTTCATATTTCAGCAGGCAGACTGTACAAAATGAAATGTGCATCCATACACAAATAAAACATGACACCATAAAATATTTTGCACAATATAGTTAAAAAATAAATATGCTACATAACGGCATGACTGAGATGTTCACACCGAAGGGAGTACAGTACGTTTTGTTTTTTGGCAATAAAGACTTTCCTTTAACTAATAATTCTGTTTCTTTGACGGTCTGTAGAAAGACATCCTCCTGTGAACGGCTGTCAGTAGTTTGGGAGGCAGGAGATGAAGCTGACTTCTGAGCACTTCATAGTTCTTCACATTCTTTGCAATGTAATCCTCACAAATCCTGTCGGGGGGGGGGAAAAAGAGTCAAGTCTATTTTAGGAGTAAGATTACACAAGTAAATACAACGACCTACAAAGAAATAGACCTTTATAACAGCAGAGAATTTTACTTGCCAGCTGATATTAATGATAGATCTGATCAGTATGTCAAAGCTCACATTAACAGCGCTCTGGAGCTGACACACATAAACGTCACACAGCCATTAGTAATTAACCGTATTTATTTCAGCCGTGTTTGACAAGTCTGTTGTGTAAAGGTCTATTTTTGCGATGAAAATTATTTTTGTCATTCTTTTTATATGCTGATCAAGATCAAGATTTATCTGAAGCGTCATGATACCCAGGTGCTACTAAACTTTCTCTCTGAAGTAAAATAAAAGACGTGTAACTGGGAGCACAATGTAGAATCAAGATAAATTGATAAAGCTAATAAATAAAACAGAAAACAAGACGGATTAAAGTATAGAGGAGTCTGTGTTTTTACCGAAACAGAGGATAAGGCTGCATCTGGAAGACAAGTGCGTCGTTGCAGTGACCCTGAAAAGAAATAATTTAAGGTCATAAAGGTACATTTGGAT
The DNA here is from genome assembly GCA_963678695.2 of Diplodus puntazzo. Lineage (NCBI taxonomy): Eukaryota > Metazoa > Chordata > Actinopteri > Spariformes > Sparidae > Diplodus > Diplodus puntazzo. The sequence goes on from OZ023175.1 coordinate 10,562,040, forward strand.
TTCTCTAAATGTCACTTGACTATAAATTCAGCACAAAGTTCTTTTTTCTTAAAGAACGGCATCCTGAACTTCTTGTTGCTCAGTGTTTTGGGGTCAAGTGGGGAACATCGGGACACACAAGTTTTATATCAGATAAGACTTAATCGAAGGGGACTGCTGGGCCTTGGCAGAGGTATGCACATTTTCTCTTGTCTTGAACTGATAACAAGGACCAAAGCAAGACTGGCAACCACTCTTTGGAAGCTAATGGGGCTCCATCAAAGATTCAAAAACAAGCAATTTCGTTCTTTTCCTGCCTGTAAAATTGGATTCAGCTCTCTATAGTGTCTCTGTAATACTTACAGTGTCAACAAGGAGGATGTAGTCACAACTTCCACCGAACACAATCACATCAGAGTCTTTGCCTGGACAAGCTGTGTGCCACAACCTTAAAAAGAGGGAAGAGATGCCATTTAAAATCTGCTCACAATTTACAGTAACTCCTGTATGAACTATTAAATGTAAAACCTGTAACTTGTGGTTGTTGCCACCTTGGTTTATTCTTAAAAGGATGCTCAATTTCTCTCCATTTCTTTGTTTCGACATCAAGCAACCACCCATCACCTGATTGAGAAAATGGAGAGGAAATCAATAAAAGAACATTAAATGATCAAAGCCACAAGGAAAATAACAGTATAAAGTGTACAAAGTGGATAAATATTCTTACTCATAGGTTTGCAGTCTACACTGAGACCTCCAAACAGGAATAAGGAGCCGTCCGGTACTGCTGTGAGCGTATGCCACGATCTGCCCACTGGAGAAGACGACACAGGGACTCTGGAAAACAAATTTTGCACAGTGCTGTCAAAGACAAACCTGGTTAAAGATTAGGACAGCTGAAATATCAGCGGTAGTGTTGAAATAGAAGTTACTTTGGCACACGCACATTTCTGACCATGTCCATGAGTTAAGGTCCAGGCAGTGGATGTCACTCGTCCTGGTTTCCTACATTCAAAAGAAAAAGAGCACGACTCTGATTTGTGTTGCTGAGCATTTCAATTCTTGTTGTCCACTTTTGAATTCCGATTTACGAGAGGAAGCGAGAAGCATGTGGAGCTCTCACCATGACTCTGCCTCCACAAATGTATCCTCTGCATCCAACTGTGGCACTGGCGTGGGCGGCTCTGGGGGCGGGAGGACGACCCTGCACACAAAAAAACTGTCAATCATCTGAGGATGTTTGCAACTTTCTTAAACAGATTTCCAATGCTGCTTGAACTTCCCTTTGTTTCCTAAATCACTTATTAGATATATTCAGTGTACAAAAGCATGGATCAGTCTCAAGCTGACTCACATGGGTCTTTGGTTCACTCCAACCTTCATGCACGGGGTCAAAGACATGGACCTCATTGTTCCATCCCCAGAAGACGTCTTCTACCTGAGCACAGATAAAGAGAGGCTAAGAAACATATTTATACTGAGGAGTTTAAGAGTATTCCTGGTCAGAACCACTGATTCAGTTGTCACCAGATGCTGGAATTCTTATACACTTATTGAACCAAATCTCACTTAAAAATGTCAGGAAATAATAACACATAACTGGCTGATAAGCATACGCGTACATAGAGCTATGACATATTTATAGTGAATAAAAACATTACCCATGATGCTTCATCTACAATGAAGCTTCTGTTTCTGCTGTCGACATCAGTTAGTAGTTTGTGACCATATCCTCCAAAGTAAACAAGCCTGCAGAACAGCAAACAACAAACCTTATCACAGCTGCTACCATGCAGGTGCAGATTATAGATGAAGTTTTTGTCATTTAGTAGATTTTACTTGCAGTTAATTACGCTGGAAATAGTGCTCACTTAAATTTTTACATTTTCATGGTGCTTACCTTCCATTGTAAACCCAGCAGGTCAGTTTGTCTCGAGCCGAGGGAGCAGAACCGCTTTCATGTACGATCTTCCTCCACGTGTATTTCCCGTCTGTCAGGTTGACACAATAGATCTGCTTGAAATCAAACATTGATCACTTCTTCATGTCAACTTTGCTCAGTCTAAGCTGTGACCACACTGATCCACGGTGTCAATTCATTCACACTTGTCAAACTGTCACCCAATAAGGAATGTCCCTTTTTAAGGACCGCTGATGCCTAGATCAGAACATCTAGAAAAGGTAGAAAGTTTTAGCTTCTTGTGAAAAAAAGTTTCATTACATCAGCATCCGCTTGGCCGGCAGATCTGAGGAGGTATTTCTGTTGCAATCCATACTCCTACATAACTAAAAACTATCTAAGACAACGACTGAAACTTATGATCAGTGTGCCCACAGCCTTACAGGAGATTTTACACATACTTTGACAAAACAATTATCTAACCACATAAAAATAAATGAATAAACCATGTCGTTTATGTAGAGTAAACCATAGTTAACGGTGTCATTAGCTGTTAGTTATGAGCCTCACCTGATTAGTTTGTCCGTTGTCATCACAACCTCCAAATATGTACATGTGTCCGTTCAGGGAGCTGCCGCAGGTCCCAGACATAGAGGGAGGGACCTCCCCAATCATGTGAAACACTTTCCTTCAAACAAACCAAACAAATAAAAAATAAAGTTAAAACATGCAACACTACTCGACTGTGTCAAAATCCCCAGAAAGCTGGAGAGAAATCTAGATTCTTATCAAACATTATGAGAAAAACATGCATTATAACTCTTTGTAATTGTAATTTATTTAATATTCTTACCATACACCCCGTTCCAAGTCATAGACCCAGATTTCATCATTAGGTAGGAAAACTTCATCGTCAGCAATTGACTGTTGAGAGTACAACATGTCTATTACTATTCTTTCTATTCTTTCCAAGCCCCTTTCTACTTCTATTCAAACACATCTCACAATGTTATACTTTATAATTGCACTCAGTTGTACTTCACTGCAGTTACAAAGAGCTCATAAAATAAATGTGTTAATTTGCTATGAATTAAACTACCCAACAGTTTGTTGAAGTGAGGCTGAAACAATTAGTCAACTGACAAGAAATCATCATTAGCTGACAAAATAGTTAAACGTAAGCCTCAAACAACTACAACAGTAAAAGCTTGCAATTACATTAATGAGTAGTAATAATACTCTAATGATTATTATTTAATAACATTCATAAACAATACAAGCGTTTTTACTTTTAATTCCTTACATTTCACTTCAGGTTTTTCACAGCGTGGTATCAGTACTTTCACTTAAGTAGAATAAGTGATTACCTCTGCACCACTGGTTGTTTCCCAGTGTAAGACATACAAACTGGCCTTAACTGGAAAACTGGTTTGGTAACATGTTTTTTTTTTGTTTGTTTTTTTTTCTCACCATGAAACCTCCCCACTGTGAAACTTAAAGGTTAGAAGTAAATTTTACAATTAAAACATCTGAGATATTCAAATAAAGTGCAGAAGTATTACAGTGTTACTGCATATTACACTGGTCCTAGTTTCAAGACAACAGAGTATCAAACATTAATGAAATAAACATGTAAGTAATTAAGGAATTAAATGTAGAGAGCATTGTTCTTTGCATCTCTCAACTGTCTCAACTCCCGATAAACTTTATATTTTGGGTATTTGACATTTGACAGGATTTTCTATTGAACTCTAAATTTCTTGCAATCTCTGGCACAACAATTTCCTTTGGCATAAATAAAGTTTTATCTTATTTTATCTTATTATATACAGCTATATTCTATAACTAAACTATTTATGATGTACGGTATCTTTAGTAATGCACTAATATGTGAGCAGCATTTTATTACTATGTTATTATCTAATATTTCACATGATGATCATATGTTTTCTGCTTGTGTAATGTTTTGTTGGTGATCATGCTGTGTTTTTTCCTCACCATGTAACCTCCCCACACATACAGCAGGTTGTCCTCCACCACAGCCGTGTGTCCGCTCCTCTCCCGGGCCACCAGCTCCGAGCAGTGCCTCTCAAAGGCTGGATCCATGCCTGGCTGCTATTAATAGAAAAAAAGGGAAGACGTACGAGCCTGAAATTGTCAGATTTGTCTGAGAAATGTCACCTTCAGTGCACTCTCAGCTGTAGCTGCACTTACATTGTTGAGTCGAGTGACACACACATGCGAGCAGAGCTAACACAAAACGACACTCGTGTTGTTGCTCTCGCTTTTAGGTAAAAAAGTAGGGAATTATAAGGTATTTACAACATTAGGAGGCTACGTAACGCCACGGTCCGAGTGCTAACGTGAGTAAAGGCAGCTGACACAAAAAGAAACGGGGTCAGAAATACAGAAATATTCCAAACTAATGTCTCCCAAACACTTTTGAACATACTCACATGTGACGGGGTCCTTTTTTATGATGTCGAGTATTTTCTTCTCATGTTGTGAAGCTCAGAGGACAACAACGTCTCCGTCCAAGCCATATAAACAATATAGCCATAAAGTGGCATGTAACTTCCGGTTCCTTTCTCTTGTCAAAATAAAACACCATGTGTATTTATCTGAATCTGAAGCCTGATATAAGTGTTGTAAAAAAAAAAAAAGTAACCAACTGTCATAGATGTGAATAGTACTTGGTTAATAGTAGTTTTAAAATATCTGATGTTAAATCTGATATTAAACGTATCAAACGTACAAGCAACAATAAGTACATACAGGTATATTTACATATTGGACTCTAGGTGTCGATCAATTATCTGATCCTATATTCGGCATTCATCTGATTATTAGAGTCAGTGTATTATTTTTTTTTCTATTGATAAAATAAATTAATCTAAAAAATGTGCTACTTTGGCTCTGATGCATCACACAATCTGCAAAGTAACTACAAACTAAAGCAAGTATATAGTGAATAAAAAGTACAATATTTGGTTCCAAAATGTAATGGTTTGGAAGTATAAAGTAGTTTATGTGAAATAAACTGCATCAGTTTTCAGCCTCATCTGATTGGTCAGTCAGCTCAAATATGTACAGGTGTCCATTCAGGGATCAGCCTCAGGTTCTTAAGGTAGGGGAAGGGACTCCACCTGTCATGTGTTTCACTTCCCTTCAAAAAACAGTTAGAAAATGTGGTTAAGTTACTCACACTCACTTACATCATGAGAGGTTTCACAACAGCAGAAAGCTCCAGGCAAGTGCTCAGATAATTGTGGCATGACACGACTGTGTTGAACAAGTATGAAAATCTTAAGGAAGTGGAATGCAAATCAAGATAGAACATTTTCAAAACAAATTGCATGCATTACTGTTCTTTGTTTTGGCCACAAACAAGAATAACTGGAATGTATTCAGTATTCTCATCATATACCTCCTTCTGTGTCGTATACCCAGATTTCATCATTGGGTAGGAAAAAGTCACTATCAGGAACTGACTGTAGAGAGTACAACCACGTCATCTATTACCATGACATAAATACATGTAATAGCAATACAACGAAAGAGTGCCATTGCTTTGGAAATTTGTAATTAATAGGAAACAAAACAACGCAAAAGCACATGCAAAATGAAAGTATATGTGTTGCACAATGGCTCATTTCAAAGTGTTGTTACACTGGTCCCAGTTGAAAACAATAGAGTATTAAATAATAGTGAAATATACAAAATAATAAGTATTCAAGGAATTAAATGCAATATTCAACAATTCATTGTCTTGAATTAGGCTCAGTGTATGACCCTGACCCAGGAAAGCCACTGATTGTCACTGGTCTTTCCATTGTACTGTACATTTTCTTTTGCAATCTCTGGCACAACAATTTCCTTTGGGACCAATAAACTTTTATCGTATCTTATTATATACAGCTATATTCTAAAGCTAAACTATTTTTTATGTAATGCACTAATGTGTGAGCAGCATCTTATTGCTGTAGCTGGTGGGGTTGTAATTAATTTTAATCAATGTAAAGCATTTCAGTTGTTTTCAGCCCCATAAATGAATTAAAGTACAACTTGCGGTCCTTTTGTCTTGTCAAAATTAAACTCCCTGATCACCATATGGAGTCCAAAGTGCGCTTTATTTCATTAAATCAATCAATAACCAATCATGAAATAATAACATAAACACAACAAATAAATCTATATAGCACAACCATGACATTTGAGCTTTTATTTAAACATGTGTTTGTGTTACAAAGTGGACAAACCAGTCAGTGGTGAAGGTATTTAAGAAATCTTTTATCTTTTTGTTATACATTGAACTATTATTCATCAATAGGATCATTTATTTAATAATGTTAGTTGTGCAATACCTCTGCATCAGAGTACTTCTGGGATGTCCTTTATCTGGATTATTTAATAGTTCCCTATTGTTCCCACAACTTTCTGTGTGCTGGTGAACCACCTTATATCCTGAGCCCTCTACTGGTAGTATGCAAATATGTGTGTAAAAACTCCTGTACATATGCAACAATGTTTATGATGATGCGTCGCACTAGTCTGGTGAACTAACGGAGCTTCGTCGAAGGCCCGTCAAAAGACATCTTCCTCTGCACTGCTGTGAGCAGCTGCTGGGGTAGGAGAGGAACCGCAGTCCTGAGTGCTGTGTTGCTCTCCACGCTTTTTACAATGAAATCCTCACAAATCCTGTCAGAGGAAAAAGTCTGTTATTTTTTTAATTGCTATATAGGGTAAAATATAGAAGAAAGTGTTGTTTTTTTTAAAAGATTTACATGTATAAAGGATACGGCTGCATCTGGAAAATTAGCGTATCATTCTGGTGCTAAAGAGAAACAAGCAAGAAAATATGTGAGAAGCTTTTTTGACATGATCGTAAACTTATTTTGCATCACATTATTGCCTTTTTTTTCCAAGAAGTTTTCTTGATCTAAAACTGTTGCGTGTCTATCAGTGTTTCTCCCTGATACCTACTTTGTGGACATCGAGGAAGTATTCACAACTTCCACCAAACACAATCACATCGGTGTCTGTGCCTATGCATGCTGTGTGCCACAACCTTGAAGAGGACATAAGATGGATGGTTCAGTGCAAATCATAAAAAAAAATCTATGCACAGTTATATTCAGGTTTTGATACCTTGGTTTATCCTTATGGGGATGCTCGACTTCTCTCCATTCCTTTGTTTCAACATCAAACAACCACCCGTCACCTGGTGGAAGAAACTGTGTTTTATTAAAAGACACGTTTCAAGAGATAAACATATACATCAGTGGTTATGTTTTCTTACTCATTGGTTTGCAGTCTATACTGAGACCTCCAAACAGGAACAAGGAGCTGTCTGATACTGTGGTGAGTGTGTGCCACGATCTGCCCACTGGAAAGGAGGACACCGGGATTCTGGAAAACATTTTTTACACCGACGACCCAAAATCTTAGGCCGCAGATCTCCGCCAGGCTTACATTAGAGAAGATAACAATCTTGTCGTACCAGCACTAACTTGATCTTCAAAGATCATGGAACTTTTTTCATCAGTTTTTGAGCCCTGAAAACAGCCAAAATGTGTCCAGCAATACACTAGGAGGGTCTTTTTTTTAAGTTTCCAGTTTTTAGGTTTACCTTCTGGTTATGTGGCCCATTGAATATGTGCAGTATGTAATCACATACGTACATTTTTGACCAGGTCCATGATTCAAGGTCGAGACAGTGAATGTCACTCGTGCTGGTTTCCTATATTTCAAAGAAAGAGGAGGTCAACTTACAAATGGCAGTTTAACTTTCTGTGTTTTTGATCCTGGGTGTCTACTAATGCCTTTATGCAAATATGAGAGAAGAGCTGAAAAGCATATTGAGCTCTCACCATGACTTTGCCACCAATAACGTATCCTCTATGAGCAAGTGTGGCGCTGGCATGGGCAGCCCGGGCGCTCGGAGCCTGTCCCTGCAGACAGAAACTGTCACTACAAAAAATCTTTAGAGACGTTACAAATATTCTTGACATGTTGCATTCTTTCTTCAAAATGTTCAACACCTTATGAAATATAAATATCACTAGCTTGTATCTATGTATGGTATCCAGTGTATAAGGGCTGACTCACATGAGTCTTTGGTTCACTCCAACTGGCATGCGTGGGGTCAAATATGTGCACCTCGTTGTTCCATCCCCAGATCAAATCCAATAACTACATTGAACAAAGAAATTATTTTTGATATCTCTGGTGTAGACCTGAGGCAAATTAGAGTTATGAAAAAAAATATTACCCATGATTCTTCCTCAACAATGAAACAGTCCTTCCTCCTGCGGACATCATCTGCTGTTTTTTCACCATATCCTCCGAAATAGATGATCCTGGGGAATAAATATTTTATTTTATTTTTTACCATTTTCCATCATGAAAGTGCAAAATATGGTGGAGTGATCACTGCTTCACAGCAAAACACTGTTGCAGCATTCTCCTACACAACTGAAGCAGATGGGGACTTGTTTTAACATCTGGCATAATCCTATCTCCAGAAACCCCAAGATCCAAAATGTATTTGAAAAATCTTCAATGTAGCAGACTAGCAGCTAAACTAAAAGCGTTAGCATGCACCCAGCCGCTACATTGAAGAGTGTGAATAAAGCCCTCTCAAATCAAGTTGTTTTTCAGTTGTTTAGGAGAATGCTGGATGTGGTTTTGCTGTGAAACAGAGTAGAGTTACCACCAACCAAAGTGTTATTATTGGAAAACGTGGGGAGAAGGGTCACATTTTGTTGTTTTTAACCAGACACCAGGGATAATTTTGCTGAATACTAGGGCTCCAGGCATTGGAAACAGCCATGAACACATTCATCTGTCTCAAAGTCACAACTCACCTTCCATTATAAACCCAGCAGGACATTTTGTCTCGAGGTGAAGGAACAATGCCGCTCTCATGTATGATCTTTCTCGACGTGTATTTAGTGTCTGTCAGGTTGACACAATACATCTGTGTGAAGTCAAACACTGGTCACTTCAGATTAGCGCAGTCTAACCTGTGTACCTTTGCTGTGATGCACTGTGTCATGGGACAGATACATTTATTTTTTTTGAAGGACTGATAAGTTCAAAATGGTCTATTTTTTGGCAACTGAAGACAATCCCTTCAGGGACCTTCATTCCACTCACTTGTCCTTCTTTTTCAAAAGCTGCGCCGGCATAACCCACAATGCAACATAGCCACCGAGTGACATCACTGAAGGCAATTTATCAGAGTACATGCAGCTTCCTCTGGAGCCACTAAAGGCTTTATACTACTTTTACACATATACAGTAGCACCTGTAAGATCTGTAAACATACTTTAATGTGTAAAATTGATGGACTAACCCTTAAAGACAGTAAAATGTTGGTCGGTTTATGGCCATTCATCCTTCTCAATACAAACGTTAAAAGCAAAAAGATATATCTATCAAATTACTTGCCATGTGCCAACATGGTTTAATCATCACCTGAAGTGTATGTAAGTGTCAAGATCATCACTGTGCTCATCAATGCCCTCAGTTATCACCCTCACCTCATTGGTCTGTCCACTGAAATCATAACCTCCAAATATGTACATGCCTCCATTCAGGGAGCAGCCACAGGCTCCTGACATTGTGGGTGGAACTTGCCCTGTCATGGTGAACATTTTCCTTTGGGTAAAAAAAAAAAAAAAAAATGTGGTTTTACTAGTTTAGTAATGACTAGTGACACTAATGAAAAAGCCTGCAGCAACACATAGCCAGAGGCAGTTCAGAGCCTTCCTCAGTGTTTATAATTACAAAGCACAAAACTGTCAGAAAATAGTGGAACAGAGAGCGAGGAGAGAAATAAATTTTTGACTTAAACATATTGAATATTTTCACCATGCACCCCGCTCGAGGTTCAATACCCAGATTTCATCACTGGGTATGCGGGCGGATGGAGTAGCAGACACCTGTAGAGAACACAACCCGTTTGTTACTTTGAACAGAAACATAGAGTTGGTATACTATGTCTTGACGAACCATGCAAAACCATGCGTCATGTATGAACTTGATTGCCACTTCATTTGGTACACCTAGATAAAACTAATGTTGCTTCTGGACTGCAATATTGCAATATATTGAGAGGCGTTTGTAATAGTTTGTCCACCATGAGGGTAGGGTAGATACCAGAGACACCACGACACCATAAACAGCAGCCTCTTAACATGACTACTACTACACTTCAACCAACACCTCTGTAAAAGAGTTTCAACCAGAACTGAACATTACAAAGCTTCTTAAAGGCAACATTCACTTCAGGGCTGTTAAATTGAGCCTTGTGTACTTTATGAACTGGCAACTGAGTATGTCAAAATGTCAAGTTTGTTAAGTGCTTCAAAACACACAAAAAATATCCCAAACCCATGACTGATATGCCATAACTTTTTTGACAAGGAAAACATATTATAATATAATATTAATATATATACATATTATTAATATAATTATTAGGATATTTTCAATCCTTAATATTGTATTTGCATTGCCGTTTGTGTTGCAGAAGTAAGCAATAACACATGCAAACGTTTATTTTCCTTACCCGACATCCTCCCCACACATACAGCAGGTTTTCCTCCACCACAGCCGTGTGCCCGCTCCTCTCCCGGGGCACCAGCGCCGAGCAGCGCTTCGCCAATTCCGAATTCATGATTGGCTCCTTTCATGCAATGGAAAGGGTGTGTCTTGATGCCATAACAGAAAATGATGATGATATCCTCAATGATAAAAACAAAAAATGGGTTTTAAATACATTTATTTATTCTCACGAGCTACTGTATGCTTACTTACTGTTGTTCGCGTAACCACACGGGCGTGTCAACATAGGTACAACCCCTCACCTGTCATCCCACCCGAGTCATAACAAACACAAAAACTGCGACTTCCGGTCTAAATTAAACTGAAAGCTGCCTCCATTGGTTACGGGTCAGACTCTGTTAGGCTGCTATTGCCATTCCCCTTCCAAAATCAAATAATAAAACAAAAAATAATCGTGTTGCAAATGTAAAATAACCATTTAAAAAAAAAAATCAACAACAACAACTTTATTTTGCGCGCTACAGGAGTGCGTCAGCGGAAGTGACGACATTCAGCGGAAGTTGACATTTAGCGCCAAGTCTTGAGTTGGACAGTAACGAACATGGATGTCGCTCGCAAAATAAAGACAAAAGTGTCCGCTGGCTTCAAGATGCGGGGACTTATGCTACGACCGTATGTATTTTGTTGATTGGTACAATTTGTTAAAATGATTTTGGATGGTCGTTATTGCTGTGCGTGCAGCGACAGAGCTAACACGATGTATCTGTCCCCTCAAAGGACACACAGTGGTCGAAACTTTGTTAGCTTGATGCAGGCTGTGGTTTTGTGTAGGTTTTTTATGTTTTGGTGGGTTTTGTTGTAACTTGTAATACCTTTCATCTCTCAGTGTTAGATTAAAATGGCTATTAAACAGCTCTCAGCATCAGCTGGTTTTAATGTCGCACAGTTATCTTAAATACTTTTTGCAGTGATTCCGCTTCAACTAAGCTATTTTCAGCACTTGCAAACCTTCATGGGCTTCAGCTGACACTTTGTTCCCCACATTAAAGTCTATTTAAAGTCTTGGGGATTACTAATGCATATGGCTTACAACGCTTCAGCTTCAGTCTCTCTCTTTCTAATGTCTCAAAAAATTCCATTTGAAAACTTTTTTCAGTCTTAAAGTTAATAAATAACGATTTCAAGAGAGTTTCAGATGTCCCAAGTGACAGTGTGACACTGCGTGACAAGTAGTGTTGCACTTCCTTGAGATGTGATCTAGTATCTGTAATGCTGCAGAGATGTCCCGGCCGACAGGTCTTGTTCTCCAGATGTTAATATTTTTGATTGGGACACACCACAACAAATGTCACATTTGGATTTCATAGTTTTGTCAGGGAAAATGCAAATTGTGATGATCGCAGTATGATTTTTAAACGATTTGATGTGTTTTACCAGCAGTAGAAAAAAAAGAAAGAAACATCAATAACATATGCATGTTCTTTCGTTGTTTTGTGCTCCAGTGAAGCCAGCAGGTACCTCGTTGAAGTACTGGAGTCTGTCAATCCCTCTGAACTGGAAGATGTCATTGAAAGGGTCCTGGATGCAGTGGAAAAGCAGCCGTGTAAGTACTGAGGCTCTCTCCAGATCAGTGTGATCGACTCAGAATCTGCTGTGAGCAGTGTGTTCCTTTGTTTTCCTGAGGTGTGTTTGCAGATTTTGACCACGGTTTGTTTTCCTTCCAAACAGTGTCCTCTAGCATGATAGAGCTGTCTGTGGTGGAAATTGCTGTGCAGGATTGCACTCAGTCTTGTGATGAAAGCATGTAAGTTTTTTGATCAACTGATCCCTCCATTAGTTTATATAATGTTTAAAATACGGATGGGTGCACCTCACGAGCTATCAGAGCTACCAGCACTTTGTAATGTATATTTTTTATGTATATATATATATATATATATATATGTATATATGTATATATATATGTATATATATATGTATATATATATATATATATATATGTATATATATATATATATATATATATATATATATATATATGTATATATATATATGTATATATATATATGTATATATATATATGTATATATATATGTATATATATATATGTATATATATGTATATATATATATGTATATATATATGTATATATATATATGTATATATATATATGTATATATATATGTATATGTGTGTGTATATATACTAAACTCAGCAAATATGTGTAATTGCTTTGATTAATGACTACATTAATTAATAGATTAATTTCTTTTCAAATCACCACTACAGTACCATATTATAGTTTTAAGTTACACGCATGGAGTATATATTCTTGTATGAATAGATATTTTTGAATTACTTTATTATGATGCAGGTTATGAATGAGGAAATATGCAACAGTAATACACACTAATATCCATGATGCCTTTTTAAAACAAACCTAAAAGTTACAAAATGTGCCGAAGTTAATATTTTGTGCCTCTCTATTCATTGGCATAATAGTAGCTGGATTATAAAGAGTATGGAAAAGTAACTGAGATCATTCACCTTGATATGTAGGGCAGGTTATTCACAGCCTGCTGGCGTATCATTGCTATAATGTAATGATGCCTTAAGTACACAAAGAAGTTAATTTTTCCATTTGTTTCGCAGCTTATCAACCGACAATTAGATGTAGCTTGCGTTATCAGCTGTTTGTTCCTGTTAAAAATCTTACAAATAAGAATTGTTTACTTAAATTCCAGAGATAATGTTTTCAACATTATTGGCGCCTTCGATGTGCCCAGATACATCTACAGTGTGGAGCGGAAGAAATTTGTACCGTAAGTAAAAGAGCCCATTTTCCTTTTTGTGTCAAAGTGAACCTAAAACGATATCTGTCGCTTGCAGGCAAAGTTTTAAAAGCTTTCATTTTGGCTTTTTTGTTTAGAATTAGTATGACGACCCATCCGGCCCCCAGCCTGTGTGGTTTGGCCAAAGACAAAGCTGAACTCTTCAGGGAGCGCTACACCATCTTGCAGCAGGTCAGGTGCTCTGTTCATCACCCAATTCGAGCCGCTCTTTTTGCTGCTACGTCCAGTATATGTCACATGCATGTTGTATTTATATGGACATGTTTTTTGTAGCGGATACATCGGCATGAGCTCTTCACCCCGCCTGCAATAGGAGCTGCAGTTGAAGAGGGTCAAAACAAATTTCAGGTATCAAATCTTAAAACACTTTTTTTACTTGACACATTGCACTCATGAATACTGAACTGCTTTGATAGTTGGCGATTGACATTAAACCACATTCGACTGTTTTTGTATGATTTTGTCTTTCTAGCTCAAGACAATCGAAGCACTGCTCGGTAGCACAGCAAAACTGGGAGAGGTGATTGTGCTCGGGATGGTCACACAGCTGAAAGAGGTGAGTTAGTGAAGAAAGGTTCTATGTTTCAGCACAATACTGTATATTTCCATCTTGTTTCTGAAACATTTCTTAATTTATTTTAAGGGTAAATTTTTCCTGGAGGACCCGAGTGGAACAGTACAGCTGGACATGTCCAAAGCAATATCCTTTCATTTGTTTGTTTGTGTCATCAAAATCCACTTTATGTTATACAATATTTAGTTACTTCCTTAAGTAGGTTCTCACCAGTTTCATAATGGCCTGTACACAGAATCCTGCTTTGTACTGGCAGAGGGTAAGCTACAAAAAACAAAACGCCAATATGATTAAAACTATGAAGTATTGTTGCACAATAAGAAGTAAAGTTTTGCCCCTTGTCCCGTAGGTTGGTACGAGGACTCGGTTTTCCACGTCAATGGCTTCGGGTTTCCACCAACAGAGCCGTCATCAAGCACAAGGTCAGTGGGCTGAGTCGTAAGTGTTCAGACATTCACTTTGAATGCTTTAAATGCCCTGTTTCTTCTTACGTACTATGTGATCCTTACTCCATTGCCAGGGCATACTACGGCAATATGAACTTCTTCGGTGGTCCATCCACCACTTCGGTGAAGGCCTCGGCCAAGCTGAAGCAGCTGGAGGAGGAGAACGAGGACGCCATGTTTGTTATCGTGTCTGACGTGTGGCTGGACAATGTTGAAGTGATGGAAAAGCTCAACCTCATGTTCTCAGGTGTGTTACAGCTTCGTGGGCTCAGGCTTTACACGTCGAGTGTCTGCACCTTATGAGACACTAATTCATTTTAGCTTCACTTCGTTGTTTCAGGTTATGCTTCCATGCCTCCCACCTGTTTCATTTTGTGCGGGAACTTCTCTTCAGCGCCGTACGGAAACTCACAGATCAAAGCACTTAAAGGTGAGACTGTTCGGTCCCAATCACTCAGAACATGCTGGAGATATATAGACGGCATCTCAGAATCTCATTAATGTTTCTGTTTTTAGAGTCATTGAAGACTCTTGCTGATGCTATATGTGCACACCCCAACATTCACAACAGGTAGGATCTTTTTTTGTTGTATGCTCTGTTCTGTTCTTCACTGTTTGAATTTGAATGTGTTTGATGTGAACATGTCCATCCTACACCTGCAGTAGTCGTTTTGTGTTTGTTCCGGGCCCTGAAGACCCGGGTCCTGGCACCATCCTGCCAAGGTAGGCCTTCAGAGACATCTGCTTTTTAACAACATTGTGTTCAGTGGTTTGGACAAAATTGGATAAATGTGTTTCCCTCAGGCCTCCCTTGGCAGATCACATCACGGAGGAGTTCAGACAGAGGGTGCCATTCTCTGTGTTCACTACTAACCCATGCAGGTAAAACAAATGAGGCTTTTATTTATTGTAAATTAATGTAAATTGTGCTCAGTTGAGTTTAGATATACACAAGGTTGATTTGTAAGCCTTTGAAAGATGTGGAAACAGGCTCATGACATTTGGTAGTTTCTCTGTTCTTAAATGGCCTGCTATGTTTTTCTTGTCAGGATCCAGTACTGCAGCCAGGAGATCGTCATTATGAGGGAAGACCTGGTAAACAAGATGTGCAGGAACTGCGTCCGCTTGCCCAATAACAATCTTGACATTCCAAACCATGTGAGTTTTAGCTGCTCTGAGCAAACCTTCAAGCACATTTTTTTGTATATACATAAGTCATCTTGTCTTCATCCTCCTCCTCTCCCCAGTTTGTTAAGACCATCTTATCCCAGGGTCACTTGACTCCCCTGCCGCTGTATGTCAGCCCTGTATTCTGGGCGTATGACTACTCCATGCGTGTCTACCCGATCCCTGATGTTATCGTCTTCGCGGACAAATACGACCCCTTCAGCATCACTAACACAGACTGCCTCTGTGTCAACCCGGTAAGAAACAGAAGAAACCCAAGTGAGGGCTGTAAAAATGACCGTTGGACAGAAAATGATAAAAGGTGGTGTTTGTCACTAATATAATTTGTCAATAATTTATTTCTGCAGGGCTCATTCCCAAAAAGTGGCTTCACATTTAAGGTGTACTACCCATCCAACAGAACTGTTGAGGACAGGTGGGTTTCACTTTTCTCCCCATGCAATTTAATACAGATAAATGCAGTTTCAACCATCACTAATGTTCATACTAATCAGTTGTCTTCTTATTTGTTCACAGCAAACTTCAAGGACTCTAAAGAAGATTGTGGATTTAGAACTGGATGTGTTTCAGTTGTTTTGTATATTGCCTCTGTATAATAGTTGTGCTTAAAATGGATTTGCAATCAAGCGACTGTAGTGTTTTATTTTCTTTGTATCTTTCTGTATGTTTTGTCATGAATAATAAAGGTTTTATTCTTTGTACTGAACATTCTGACATGTAATTTATTGATTAATTATGAAAGTTTGTGGAACGTTATATTTATGGGAAAGAAATAAGTTTTTATCATATAGTTATGACCTTTTCAAATCTAATTAAGTATATGCTTTTATCTCAGTTTTGACATCATAATTGCTCGTTAATAAGTATTTTCTCACAATTTCCAGTTTGTATCTATAATTTTGACTAAATTAAAGTATTTTGACTTTATGTGTCATAATTTCGATATCATAAAATCCTTAATTTTTTAAATGCCATAATGATGACTGACCATGGGAATGATACATACGTATGCAGGTGTCTACTGTTTCCTGCCGACCTCACCAAGATGACGGACTTAGGGGGTCGACAACTTCCGGTCGTGCCCCCAGAACGCTTGTGATGACCTCACTTAAATGTCGGACTGCTTTTTGAATTTTGCAAACCACAATCATCTGACAAGGTACGTTAGCGACAGGTGTGGATACATTTAACTCCGATTTGCAATCGCAGGAGGGTTAGCTTCGACGCCAACGCGGCTGCTAGCATGTTAGCACCTCTCTTTGTTTGCATCTTCAAGTTACAAAACGTGTTGTGGCTGCTGGATCCGATCTCGGAACTTCCTGCCGCGGTAGCCCAAACATTGCAGCCCTAAAGTCTCCATTAAGTGATGAACAGCTGTTGGATGCTCGCTAGCTGGATGACCGGTCAAATAGTTTAAGGCATTTTTAACGAGGATAAAAAAGCCGACAGCTCATGTTAATTTAACCTAGTAACCTGAAGGGTTCAGCTAGTCAAAGTAGGTCACCAGGAATCGTGCTGCAGAGCTAGCATGATCAGATCTGTTCCCATGATAAATAGTTCCGCTGGTTAAGCTAGCAAGCCGAATTTTCCCCAACAAATTGACGTAGACTATACATTTGATGGTATGTGTTACATTTACCATGAAACTGCACGTTTGGAGAGGATATACCAGTGTTGTTGTGTCCTATTCTTTTTCCCAACTGTGTGGAAAATCTATTATCATTCCCTGACAGCCAATGTTTTGAATGTGGGTCGTTGCCTGTTAGCCCATTTCAGATCATTGAACAAACAGTCCAAGACTAATCAGGCAATCGAATAATCCAATCAGCTTTAACCCAGTGTAACCCAGGGATTTCTCTTTTCTCACTCTTGCCCCAGACAGCAGACACAGAGGGGCTGACATGGCAGAGAGAATGGCAGAGATGGAGGAAGACATGGGAGATGTGCCTGCCGGAGAGGATGACAATGACTCAGACAGGGAGGAAGACGACAGACTGTTTGCATGGATGGTGAATGATGATATGGACGAGGACGAGGAGGATGAGGAGGTGGAGGATGAACAGCCCTTGGACACTGAGGCGTCAGAGTCGTTTGAGTTGGATACCCCAGCTGAGCGCAGTGGTCATATAGCAGTGATTGACAGAAACATTATGTATGTGTGGGGTGGATACAAGGTGAGGTGTTAATTAGATGCATCTCTTAAAAACTCTTTTTTATTATTTGTCCACCCACAGTTTATTTAAACAACATTTTGTTCCCCCCCTCTCTGCACAAGAATTCTCAAAACCACGGATTCTTCGACTTGTACCTGCCGAGAAATGAGATCTGGACATACAACATGGAGTCAGGAGTGTGGTAATAGCCTTCACATTTAAGTTGCATATCGGTAACATCATCCTTAACTTAAATAAATTGGCATTTGCTCTCTAAGAAAACAAATCCCACTTGACTGTTTTACAGGACGAAGCACGTAGCTGGCGGTAACCTGCACACGTCCATGTCAGGCAGCTGTGGGGTGTGTGTTGATGGAGTCCTCTACCTTTTTGGAGGTCATCACGCCAGGGGAAACACAAACAGGGTACGGTTTGCTCGTTGCATTAAGCACCAAATGATTGAGGCGTGACGGCCTGCTGTTTGCGCTCATCTTTCAGAACTCCCGTATTCTGTGTATTC
The DNA here is from genome assembly GCA_963678695.2 of Diplodus puntazzo. NCBI lineage: Eukaryota > Metazoa > Chordata > Actinopteri > Spariformes > Sparidae > Diplodus > Diplodus puntazzo. Next base: position 10,580,223 of record OZ023175.1, read on the forward strand.
TCTCCAGATCTACCGCCTGCCCCTGAGAGCTCCCAGCCTCGTCTGGGAGGAAATGAGGGATCTTAAAGGACTTCCTCCATCCTGTAAGGACAAGCTAGGGTGCTGGGTTCAGAAGAACAGGTGCGTGATGACTACGTTTTTGTTTTTGTGTTATTTGGGTGTTAAGCAGACACGTTATATCTCCAGGGTTTCTCCTAGTGTGCTTGGGGAAGTGGTAGCACGCTAATTCATCGTTGATAAATAAGCTCCCAGATCCTCTTCTCCTACTTTTCCACTTTGACTCGACTGAATTTTGACTTCCAGCCTGCAAATGCAAAGACGAAATGTCTTCTGACCACAATGTCATGGAAGCACTGGAACTAAGTTTCCTGAGTGTGGTATGACAGAAATCTTAAACATGTGGCACATGTCAGAACATGTCAATGTGACCATGTTAACCATAGTTTGGGTGATATTTTTAAAGAATGTTTTGTCTGATTTTCTTTCCACAGACTCATATTCTTTGGGGGCTATGGCTACGCTGCACAAGGACCTCATCAAGGGACTTTTGAATATGATGAATCGTCTTCACTTGTGGTCTGTAAACCAAAACTTTCCATGCAGCACTGACTATGTGTTACTTCTAATCAGTGTGTATTTAAATATTTTATCCATTTAGAAAGAAGAAAATCTTTTTGTTTTGTTTACAGTGGGACAGCCTTGGGCGAGGCTGGAACAACCACATCCACATCCTGGACCTGGAGACATATACGTGGAGCCAGCCCATCACTACGGTAAATACTTGCACAGACACCACTAATTCCACCTCATACAACCCAATAACCCGCACAGGCTTGCGTGCAGCTAACTTCCTGCCCATGTCCAAACAATAGCCTCTCCCCTTTAGGAGATAATACAGCAAAAATCTAAATCTTTTACATTGTCCTTCTTTTCTCTGTAGGGGAACACCCCATCCCCCAGAGCAGCTCATGCCTGTGCCACGATCGGTAACAGAGGCTATGTGTTCGGGGGACGATACAAGGTGAAGAAAATTAAACTAACAATTCAGGATGCATTTCTTTAGCCCCTTAATAATGAACATGATTTAAAATTTCTCCCTTTTCAAATGTGCAGAGACATTTTTGCATCTCTTCTGTTTAATTCCACCTCCCATCCTCCGCTTGCACACAGAACTACAGACTAAATGACCTGTACTACATCGACCTGGACACATGGGAGTGGCATGAAATGTAAGCGCTGTTCTTTTAATTTACAAGAATCTTGGAAGACGTTAGTTAACAGGATACCTTTTGGTAATGACAGGAGGGGAACTATGCCCAATGTTGACCATTTTATCTTCTAACAAGCACCAACAGCGATCCATCCTTCTTTGTTCCACCCTTGAGCATTCTCTCATTTCTGTTTTCTATCGTGCTCACATTCTCCTGTGACCCTCTCCGCCTTGTTGTAGGAGCGTTCCCCAGCAGGGTCCCGTGGGCCGGTCTTGGCACTCCTTCACTCCCGTGTCACCAGACCACATCTTCTTATTCGGAGGATTCACAACAGAGAGAGAGACGCTGAGTGAGTCTGTCGCTCTGTTCTGGAGTAGCAAATAGCCCTCAAAATCGATCGCTGGTCTCAAGAAGGTGTCGTCTGTGTTTCAGGTGATGCTTGGCTGTACTCTGTGAGCAAAAATGAATGGAAGCCTTTCAAACACAGTCACACAGAGCGACCGCGGTAAGTCTTGTAGATTAGGTTTCAGCCTAATGACCGCTCACTGATCTCGGTGTGTGTTTGTGAAAGCGGACTCTTCCTGTACACAGACAGTTGTTGACATTGCGCTGTGTGTTTCAGGCTGTGGCATACAGCGTGCTCCGGTCCCGATGGGGAGGTGTTTGTGTTCGGAGGGTGTGCCAACAACCTGTTGTCTCACCAAAGAGCTGTAAGCTGCAAGTCATATCTTAATCAACCATTTTTTTTTAACATGCGTTAAAAGAGTGTCAAGTGAATTGAACTATTTTTTTTTTTCTTGACAGGCGCACAGCAACGAGTTACTGGTTTTCAATGTTCAGCCCAAATCTCTAGTACGGTGAGTGTGTGCAGAGACAAAGACGACGCCCTACAATGTACACCTGACACTGAAATGATCTGTTTTTTTTTCTTATTTTGTGCTCACTTTTTCGCACCACCCTCTCCAGTTTCTGCATGGAGACCGTTCTACAGCACAAGGAGCGTTTGTCCAGTTACTGGGACTGCTTGCCTAAACACCTCCTGCACAGCCTGAAACAGAGAATGTCACGCGTCAACACACTGGGCTCCTAGGCCGAGAGGAAGCCATCAATCCTGACCAGAGCATTACAGGGAAATATGTGTATATGTACAGTATATACGAGATGAGCAGGTAGTCCTTTTTAGAGCATTAGTTTAATGTGTGTGGACACTTGCAGGAAAAAAAAAATCCCTAAGCAATAGTGAACAGCTGTGGAACTGTTGGAAATGGTCCTGGACGTTTATCTTTACAGGTTGAACTCTTGCAAAGCCAGTGGAACCTTTTTTTTTAGTTAAGTAGCAGCGCTGACAGCGGGGAGCCCAGAACTACCTTCCAGTTGGGTTTTGTTCCTGGCTCAACATATTTTTCAGATGGACTTTTATTTTATAACACGGTCAGAAAAAGCTAAAAATGAGGAAGAACACTGAAAGAAACCTTGTGCAACAAAGTATTGTGTTATTGAGGCTGAAAGGGGTAAGACATATGGTTTTGGAGTTTGTGAACTTCCTTGCTTCCACAAGATTATAGTTCCTCTTGAACCCCAGTGTCAGGGGTAGATTTCTGGTCCAAATATGCCATTCATTGTGTTTTCATTGATCTTGCTCAAAAAAATCAAATCAACTTAAAATATGTGTCTAATGTCTTACAACTAAATTCAGCGGTCCGAGGCTGAATCAGGTCCGCATCGTGCAGATTTAAAAAAAAAAAAAAAGATTCCTGTAACTAATGTATGAGATCTTGAATGCAGACATTTCCTAGATCTTGGGTAGTTTAAGTTGTCACAGACCTAAAACTAGTGCTTCTTTACGCAAGACTATCTACCCTGAAGCCACAGAAATGTTAATTTTTATTTATATATCTATATATAAATATAAAGTAATTTATATATTTGTGAGGAAATGTGTGGGTTCTGTGTTCTGAAAGTGGCTTTTAAAGCCTTGCAATCGTCATGAGTGGCTCCTGTAGCATTTTAATTTCATCAGTGACTTAAAATACTGCAAGTGTATTGACTGTTGAGCCATGTCGCACTGAAACGCCTCATGTCAGCAGGGCTCTGTTTGTATTTGCCTGGTTTGCACAATGTTCTGTTGGTGTTTTTTATTGTAGAATATGATGCATATTGTTTCTTTGTACACAAAGAATAAACCCATAACGCAAGACGTGTCATGTTTAGCTTTGTTGTTTTTGTTTTCATTTCAGACAAAATTGTTCAACAAATACAATATTCAGAATAAAATGTGTCATATCCACGTCTGCAGACTGAACTGAGGAGTCTGGGGTCGCTCGTCTCTTATTTCTTCTTGGCAGCCAGCAGGTTTGGTGCGGACACTTTCACTTTGCCTGGCATGTTTCTGGATAGATCAGCATCCTGCAACACGGGTGATGTCAGAGGGGGCACGGTTTGAATCGCATTATCAAGTAAAACAAACATATGTAATCAATCATTAGTTTGATCCCTGTCCCAAATCAACACTGAAAATCATTTATCACAAGAAATGTATTATTGATAGTAGAATTAACATATTTTTAACATAACTAAATGATAAACTAATTCACCTTGACACTGCGGAACAGGTCTTTCTCTCTGGTCGACGACTCTTTGGCTTTCATAAAGCTCAGAACTGCAGTGCGTGCAGCTGGTGGTAAGAAAAAATCAGCATCACTGTTGATTCTGAAAGCAATGTAAAGCATCACACAAAGGCTTTTAAAAATACTTAAGTGAACCACTATTCTTACCTTTCCCTTTCTTCTGAGAACCTGGTGTCAGTTTAACCTTGTGTCTGTTGGAAACAAATGCCTCATTTAGTCCGTACGCTCCTCACATTTACTCTCTTACATGTGAACGTTAATGTCACCTACTTGTAGTTGGTCAGGGAGGTGTATGGAGCACAGACTGGCACAGCGAACAGCAGCACGTCTTCGGCATGAGGCTGGCCCGTCAGAGAGGTGAGCAGGTTCTCTGATTCCTGAGGCAGCGCAGAGGAAAAAATATAGTTAGACTAACGTGATTAAAACATAACGAAGAGCAAATACTCATTTCCTTTCTTTACGAAACTATTTATCTACGGTTAAATGTTAACATTAAAAACTCACCTCTGCTCCGGGGTTGTCTGGGTCCACCTCATCTTCCTTAAAGAGATTACAGCATTGATAAAGACTCAACATACTATACAAGCACATGTAGGTAGATACTTATAAATCCAATTTTTAGTGAAAATCTGAATTGTGTCAAGTACCTTTTCCTCCTGTTCAGCAGGAGCTGCCTCCTCTCCAGGCGGTCTCTCCTCAGTATCCTCCGCTCCTCCTGTCTGCTCGGGTTTCTTCGCTGCCGTCTCCACATTACGAGGTTTCTGAGGGGCCGATTTCCTGACGGGTTCATCTTTCCCCTTCCCCTTCTTTCCTTTCTTCCCCTTATCCTTCTCTTCCTTGGTGGTGCCAGCAGACTAAAGAAGCACAGCATTCATAGTGTTAATATAAACTTTAATAAACTTTGCATATGGCGTGATGCCGTGGTACAATACACAGTGAGAGCCTCCTCACTCCGAGCAGCTGCATCCTCAGCTCCCTGTCCTCTTCATCCTGGTCCTTGTACTTCTCTTTAATCTTCTTTAACTTGTTCTGGAGTGACAACAGGGAAGAAACACGCACAAGAAACAACACGGACAGAAGAAGCTTTGTTCAAGTTCAAGATCGATCCATAAACATCATGACATGTAACTCTTAGTAACAATTTTAGCTTTGGCATCTTCTTCAGTACTATTTCATCCCATTTTATTTTATTTCCTAATGACTAGTTTTATTTTTATTTATTTATAGACTTAATCTTGAATCTTCTCGATGTTTAAGCCTTGTTTTTACAAATTGAATTTCCTTTAAAATTTTTGAATTTAAAAAGATTTGTAAAATTAAAAGCACTGTGTATCGTTAAAGGTTTTATGACTTTCTTTAAGATTTGGTCCCCAATAACAGGACACCTTACCTCCACACTCCTCTCTTACCCTTTGGCCTCTCTTCAGCGGCTGCTGGGAGGAGCCTCCTCCACCTTTGGATCCCTGATCGACCGCTGACCTGCCGGATGAAACCTCAGTCTTCTCCTCTGTGTCGCACTCTTCCTGTTTCTGCTTCTTCTTCTTCTCTTCTCTAGTGGCAAAAGGCAACACGGGATTCAATTGGTAACTAGTCCGTCAGAAATGTTAATAAATATTACAATAAATGTTGAGAAGTGCATTGGTTTGCTGTGACTTATCGTACCTTCTCTGCTTTGCAGTCATGTGTTTCCTCCCCTGTGAGTCCACCTCCACCTTGGGGAAAAATTAACATTATTACCAGTGTTGTGTGATTCATGATTTTACTTCATGTAATATATGTGGCCTAGGATTGTAACTAATTACCTGAGTGGTCACTTCCTTTTTGAAACCAGGGTTCTGAGTGCTCCTAGAAATAAGGGGAGACAATTTCATGAAGCGCAGTTCATCGCCGTGTGCAATGATAGTGTTTGTTTGAAGGAGCAGCAGTGGTAGCATTACCTGCTGGGCTGTAAATGAGGAAGGGAGATGGTCGTATCCGGAAAACTGAACTCTTCACTTTCTTCATCCTTCATCTCCTCTTCGTCCCTGTCATCTTCTTCTTTCCCCTCCTCCTCCTCCTCTGCCTCCATGTTGTCCTCCTCAGGAACAGCGTCCAGTTCTCGACTCGCACCATCATCCTCCTCAGCTTCCTTTTTAATCTTCTTTTCCGTCTCTCCATCTCCTCCCTCACCCTGATCTTCATTACCGCTGTCATCACCTGCAGCAGGCGACAGAGGCGGTTACGACACCTGAATGTTGTTGTTACACACAGTAAATAAAGTCAGGCATTTTGTGTCTGCTACCTATCAGCTCCTCTCCCTCCTCCAACAGCTCAGCAGTTTTGGACGCTACATCCTCCATGTCTTCCTCTACGGTCTTCACCTTTCTCTCTCCTCGGTGCCGAAACACACTCTGCTCATCGACCTGCGCACACACAAGAATAAAACTTAATTGCTTGAAGATGAGAAAGAGTTCAAACATGCTCATGATGGTATTTTACCTTGAAGAGGAATCCAAAGCCCATGATCAAGTAAGAAGGTGGCAGGAAGTTTTTCTTTCCTGGGAAGAAATAACTCAAATGTCAAACATCTACTCATATTTTTCTTCAGTGAATTATAAAATGTTGAAAATTTTCATTTTCAGTGTCCCATACCTCTGACCATGAAACTGCCGGTGGTTAGGTACTCTCCCGTGGGAGCCGTTTTAGACACCTAAAAAAAAATTGCAAACATAAAATCAGTATACAGTGTCTCAGAAATATGAAATACAGACATGTTTCTAAACATGTCAAACTGGGAAATTTGCCGATGACTCACCTGGTGATGATGAACCCACCAAGCGCTGGTGATGATCTTGGCATCCCAAGCAGCACTGTAGCACACAGCCATAGTGCCAGCTTCTGTCAGGGTGCGTGGGGGGATGGGGTCACCTGGAGCAGGAAGACAGAGGAAAAAATTAAGGAAAAAGTCACAAAGTGATTAAATTAAGTCAAACAGCACAAGCCACATGGTTTACCTGAGGGGTTTTTGATCACACAGCTGGTTGCTCCGTGGAGGTCAGCATGAACGTAGAGATCACCTGACAAAGTAAATGGAACACATGAACGGATACACTTTTTGAAGGTGCTTACCTTTGAAGGTAAGAGAGTGTGTGTACTAATTAATTACCTGCCCGGAGGTAGCGCTTGACAATCATCTCGTTCTGCTGCTGATCTCTTCCTGCGATGACAAGATAATTCTCGGAGCTGATGAACCACAAGAACTTCTCAAACCTGCCAAAAAGGGGAGAAACGGTTCAGAGAATAAAAGACTCCACAAAAAGTCTGAATAGCGTAGATATAAGTGTCTTACCAGTAGACCTTCCTGGCCTTCTGAATGGTGGTCACAGTCTGAACCTCTTTTAGTGTTTTATGTGTTTTTTTCTCTGCAGATTTCATCGCCTTGAAGGACAAAAATAGAAGAGCATGTTTGTTGCTTGCTTACCTTTTTTCATGCCTTAAACCAAAGGTGTAGAATGAAGCTGCTTTCTTACCTTATCTGCTGCTTCAATGGTTTTTTGTTCCTTCTTCTCAGCGCTGCGTTTGAAGTCATAGTATCTACCAAAAAAAAAAAAGCACAATGACACTGATGTAAAAACAATTCCCCCACAAAATTCTCAATTCTGTGTCTAAAGGATTACATGCAAACCTACTTTTTGGCGTTGGCGTAAGCCGACAGGCCAAGATCCACATCCACTAACATGGGCTTGTTCCTTTGCAACTTCTTGTTCTGTCCTTTGTCTTTATTCTTGTTTTTCTTCCCTTTCTCCTCGAACACATCTTTTTTCTCCTCCTCTTCCGGTTCTTCCTCAGAAATATATGGATTCCTAGGGGAGAAAAGTCAAATGGTGTAAAATAAAATTTTAAAAAATGAGCTGTGTCATCTTTATCAGTGATGGTCTTACTTTAAAAGCATGGTGATATGGTTGGTCTGCAGCTTCAGATCCTTGATGGCGCAGGCCACAGGGTCCCCAGCAGCTTGTGCCTCTTTGACTATAATGCCGATTTCTGTCCAGTCCACCTGATTGGCCAGTGCACTGCGCACCACCTGCAGCGCCCTCTCTACCACAGGAAGGTTAATCTCCACCAGTTCACCTTTTATCCGGTCGATCTCCTACAACACGCGAGACAAGATTTCTTGCCATCATTTAGTGCAATGTTTACGGCACACAAAGCCAAAAGTTGCCTGTGGTGCTGACCTGTGCTTGGTGCAAGGCCTCCAGTCTCTGCCCGTGGTCCCGCTTAACATTTTCCAGCTTCTTCATAGCCTGTTTCTCCTGATGCAAGGCCTTCATGTCAATCTTCTGACTCTCCATCTTAGAAAAGAACTCATCCACTGCCTGAGTGAGAGAATTACACTGGATTCATATCACATTCTTGCAAAGAGAGTGAATTTACTTAATAAATATTTACCTCATATTTACCTTGTCAAAACTGTCAAATTCCAAATAGGGGTTCTTTGCATGCTGGGCAAAAAGGAATGGGTGGAATTCATCATACCTGTAAGTTGACATCATAAATGTATTAATAAAGAACCAGCTAAAAAAAACTGTTTTTTATTATTTTCATTTGTAACGTGCGTTACACAAAACAGGACATACGTGAGGAGTTCTTCACTGGGCTTGCCAGGAGTTAAGCTTGGTTTCTTCTCACTTTTTTGAATGATGTAACCCTTGTATTAAACAAAACAGACTTTGTGACTTCAACAGATCAGTAGAGCCTCCTTAAGTACTTTTCTTAAAATTAAAATAAAAAATGCTGACCAAACAGATCTTACTTTGCCACTAAAGTTCTCAGTCTTTTCCATATATGTTTCGGCAATCTGCAGAGCTTCCAGAATTTTAGGAGCAACTGCAAAAGAGAATAGATTTACAGAAGAGCAACACTGCAAATAAAACAAACAATTTAAAACTGGAACCATACTCCACGGATATACCAACGGCTCTACTGTACCTTGGGCAGCATCAGCTTGGCTGTCAACTTTAACAGAGCCCGACAATCCCGCCTCAATCAAACTGTGCTCAATCAAAGTGGCTCCATAGGCTGGAGAGGTGTGTGGAAATAAATTATTAAAATATGTGAAGATATTTAAACTTCTGTTTCTGTTTTAGATTAATAATCAGTGTCCTTGCTACTTACGGAGGTGAGGGTTTAGGACCCTTTTCACTTGATCCCCATTCTGTGCACCGCTGAGGATTTCAGTGAGTCTGCATTTTTAAAAAAAAAGCATTAAGAGAATATTAGTTTACACTGATATGAGGATAATATATAAATGGATGTCCAGTTGGGCCACAAACTCAACAAGCACACATAAAGATGTGGTTACCTCTCTAAACTGATGAGAGGTTCAGGGGGTCGGGCGCTCTCCACAGGGTACCGCTCTCTCACAGCAATCTTAACATCCTCTGCCTCTGCTGTACGAAACCGCAGCAGATTCAGGATGGTGTACTCGTGGTCTGCAAGAATGATGTTGCCCTGAAGATGGATACGGACAGACCGACACAAACAAATGAGTGTATATCATTGCAGTGGTTTGGTATGATCTGTACAAGACATACAGTTCGAATCATACATCTCACAATGTTTTCTCACCCTGTCGTACAGTTCAATGATCAGGTGGTAGGCAGCCTCATCTGAGCCAAACTGGATGTCTATAATCCTGTCAATCCCGAGTTGCTTAACCTGGGTCAACCGGCGCGACTTCAGGTGCTTTCGACACTGTGGAGAAAGTTGTTTTTAAACATTCAGTTTCATCGTAACTGGTCCATAAATAGACAATAACAGACCTGATAAGGAAATTGTGGAAAAAGGAAAATATACTGCAATAAATATCAAATTCAGGGATAGACAAAATAGTTCTCCTGTCAAACTGTCTGGTTGAAGTTCACCACACCAGACTTCAAAGAAACAGGAGTTTATATGAAAAGTCTCAGTGAAAGCAGAATCACAATGCAAAATATTATTCAAAAAAACCTAGGCAGTTAAAATCTACTTGCCAAAAAGTTGGTCTGTCTTATTAAATAGGCAACACAATGTTCTTACTTTCATTGCAAAGCCTGAAGGCATCATGTTCTTGGGCCATTCGAAGTCTGTAGAGTGTATTCGTGTACCAGACTCAACCAGGAGTACAGCTTTGCTGTCAGGCCTGAGAATCAACATGATATTTGATTAAATACACTGTCTGAGTGGTAAGAACAGAAAGTATATTCACAGAAGTGACACATTTGAACTTCTGTTTCACACTATTTTTTTCAAAGGCAAATACTGCACTTTTCATTTCACATGTACTTGACAGTTATTAGATTCAGATTTTAAAAGACAAAACATGTGGCGAGCTAACACAATAAGAAGCACTGTTAAAGATTGTATATCTGAGCTAAAATGAAGCTTGGATATACATGCACCGACAATAATAATGAATGTAATGTATAATAACTCAGCACTGATATACCCCCTCTCTTGCATCATACATACTTTCAATTTAATATTTTAATTATACTGATTAGAGTTCACAGTTATGAATGCATAACTATTTTCATGCGTTAACCAACAGCTGTAAACAACACTACAGTGGAAGTTTTGGATGCAAGTTTTCAAACTGTTCTTACTTTTGAAGCCGGATGAGATACGTCTTATTGTCGATGTCATACACGTTGTATACTCTCATGCCGATGTAGCTGTGAAGAAATGGAAATAAAGCAAAGCAAATAAATGAATGGCTGATTAACATCTGTACACAAAGTCCACTTTAACGATGCTAGGTTAGCTTAGCAACCCTACTGGGGGCAACAACACAAAAAACACCTACTTGGCATTGACCTCGGCAATAACTGCCCTGATATCCACAGTGGTGAATCTTGTCTTCATGGTGGCAGAGCAGCTGACAACAGCTAGAGAAAGAAACGTAAACACTAAGGCAAATAATTCACATTTCTAGTGCAATCAGCAAAGGAAACATGCAGGGGGCTTATGAGCATGCGCAGATGTTATGTCGTTACGGAAGCCGACGTGGAGCAAAAAGGAGCAGGTCAACGCCTTTTAGACACAAGTGCGATAGTAATGCGTGATTTTTTGAATTCTCACCGGTGCCTGGTACCGTTATACGACAACATGAACGAGTGGAGCAGCAACCGTGATTTTGAAGGGACTGTTATGGATAATTTTTTCAATAATTTGCACTACTCAAACTGGCTTATTGGCGTGAAAAACATGGCAAGCCTTCAAAATGCATGCAAACCTCCACCTAACAATAGAGGAAACGTTGTGGACGTAGGGAATAACACGCTGCTTAATGGAAATACACCCGAGCAAGTGGTCACCCCCAATCACCTCAGGAAAGAAGGTAAGCAGGTGAATTGTGCGGCTGTAAAGGCGTAAAGTCGTGTAAAATATAAGGCCCCGCGGCGAATAATTATGCTTGACTGGCATTTTCTTTTCTTTCATACACGACAGGGCATATTCTGCTATGTAAATGCTTTTAATCTAGGCTATTTTCAGCGCAGGAGTTTGTAGTTCCCTCCACAGGTCAGGGTGCAGGGCGAAGGCGTGCTGCGTTGCCAAGGCGACGGTCAGCCAACAGGGCTCGCTAGCAAGCGTGGCTAAGCTAGCACCCGGAAGTCAACTGTCGTGTCCTTTTGACACACCGACCCCCCCTCTTTTTTTTTTTTTTCCTTTTTCTTTTTTTAATAATCGAAATGCAATTGAAACGCACCGTCCACATACCGTGTGTTACGGAACTCGATTTGAAAATCATGTATTTTTATGAGATGACAGGTCTCATATCACAGAGGGTAATGTTAACACCCCTAATGATGATGATCTGCTGATGATGATCTGCTCTTGAACTGCTGGCTCTAACATTTGATCAAATCATTTTGATAGCTGAGTCGAAATTTTTTTAATCTAAAGATGTGCTCCTCTCTTTGATCAATTAAGAATATAACCTTTAAAATCATTGCTAGTTGCCGCCCTGTTTTAAATTCAATGTGACATATGTACACTATTTGATAAGTCAAACCACTGAAAATTGAATAAATAGTCAATAATGCCATCAACACACAGGTTCCTGTCTCGAAAATGTTTAATATTGGCTGCTTTTTTTGTCTTCTATGACAGTAAACTGCATTTTGGGAGTCTGTTGTTGGATAAAACAAGACGTTTAAATGTGCCATATTGGTTCTGGAAAATCAAGTTTTTTCCTTTTATTCTAACATTCTTTTTTAATCATTTAAATTTTTTTGGCCTCTCATGGCTTTATGTAACAGGACTGCTTGAGATCTGAACCCAGGGCTGCTGTAGTGAGGAAACAGCCCCTGTTTATGCTCCATTAACTGAGCTACTGGGGTGCCCCATTCATCTCTGACATTTTAATACCAAATGATTGATCAAGAAAACAACTGGTAGACAAATCATTAATGTGGATACGCATTAGTTGCAAGCTTTCAGACCTATATGAATCTAGGGCTTCCAGTGGTGAATCAGAAGGAAAAAATGTCCTATCCAGTAGAATATTGGGCTTTAACATCCAAATAGGATTCACCTGTGCAGACATGTTCAGCCACAAGCTGCTGCTAGTAATATTATAAATGTTCATGCAAAGTGTCCCCCTCTATCACTCCTCTTCTTTGTTTTTAATTGTCATGCAGGTTACAAAGCAATTAAGAAAATCGGGCAGGGGACATTCTCAGAGGTGGTGAAAACTCTGAGCCTTAAAGATTTGAAGTTCTACGCATGTAAAACATTGAAGCAGACAATTAACAGGTATGTATTCTGTAACTGGATGACCTATGCACAGGCAATTGGTGGTGCATTTCTTGAGCCATATGTCTGTGGACCATTGAAACTCGAGTAAGCAGCTTGTAACCCCCTTTGCCTTAAGTGTTAGATGACATCTTCCTCCGCCTTTGACCTTGTAGTGATGAGGTCACAATAGATTGCCTGCAATGTGAGTTGTCTCTGTGCTGGTTTTTGACCTGACTGCCCTATAAAACCTGTAAACCATTCATCATGTTGAATTTTACATTTGCATCATGTTCCTGTCATTTTAAGCTGTGACCCATTAGTCCTTGTCCTCACTACACATTTTTTCATGCAAAGCAAGCAGATATGCAATCTGACTATACAATTAACTCTATTATATGTAAACACCTGTCAAACAAAATGTGCAAATGTCACCTGTTTTCCGTCATCAAGTCTGGAGCAGGCCAAAAACCTGCGGGAAGTCCAGGTAATGAGGAGACTGAGCCCGCATGCAAATATCATCCAGCTACATGATCTGATTTTGTGAGTACTCGAGTGTCATTTATTGTGAAGTTGTTGTATTGCCTCAAGCAAGTTTCATGTGGCATGTCATACTAATCTTATATGGTGTTTCAGTAACAAAGATACTGGAACTGTGTCTCTGATTTGTGATCTGATGGAGATGAACATCCATGAGTTCATACAAGGTAAGTCTGCAAGTATGAAAAGCATTATAATAAAATCATTATAAGGGTAATGTGGAAAGATGAAGATGTCATCTTTCAGTCAAGTTATTGGCTGATGTTAGTTCTTCATTCCTTGCAGGAAGAGAAACACCACTGCCTGACCATATGGTACAGAACTACATGTACCAGCTTTGCAAGGCACTTAAACACATGCACAGGTAGTTATGAAAGTGCTTCAGTTCACACGAAACGTTAAGATAAACACAACATTACGTATGCTGTCATTGTTTTCCCCAATATCACTCTTTTTTGCTGCAGCTATGGGATCTTTCACAGAGATGTGAAGCCAGAAAACATCCTCATCAAAGTGAGATGCATCATGATCATAATTTGCTTGACAGAAACACAACAGCGGCACTCATATTTTAACATTTATTTTGCAGCAAAACAGTCTGAAGCTCGGAGACTTCGGCTTGTGTTTGAGCGTGTCCTCCAGGCCCCCGCACACAGAGTACATCTCCACGCGCTGGTACAGGGCCCCAGAGTGCCTGCTCACCAGTGGGTACTACGACTATAAGATGGACCTGTGGAGTGCTGGTTGTGTCTTCTTTGAGATCATGAGGTACCTCTGCAGGGAGGGGGCACAACATTTCACCTGTAGTACCTATATAGGACAAGTTTATGGGCTCATAAGACAAGACTGGTTATACTTGATTAAGTTGTTAAGTTTTCGTTCTTTGTTGCTCTGAGAAATCCTTTCTGCCACCAGAGATTTAAACACATGGTAAACAATTGTTGCGTTAATACCTTTGTTGTGGCTTAAAGGTTGTTCTATACCCATGTGTGTTTTAGTTTGAACCCTCTCTTCCCTGGAACCAGCGAGTTGGACCAAGTTGATAAGATCCACAACGTGTTGGGGACACCAGATCCAAGCATCCTCCAAAAGTTCAAACAGTAGGTGTTCCTCGTTTTTATAGGTCAATCGTAATAATCTTTTTTTCATGTGCTTAAAAGATATGACATCTCATTGTTTTTGTCTGGCAGATCTAGAGCGCTGGATTTCAACTTCACCCCTAGAAAAGGCACCGGTATCTCACGGCTGATCCCCAGCTGCCCTGCTCCGGCTCTGTCACTGCTCTATCAGATGCTTGCCTATGACCCTGATGAACGCATCAGTGCAGCAACAGCCCTGCAGCACACATGCTTTAGGGAAATCAGGTAGACCATGCAAATCAGAAACAATTCACAACCTTGTAGCTTTTGAATGAAATTTGCATGACATTAATTGCCAGGTTTGTTGACCAGCGATGGCTGTGGCTCAAGGCATTGTGTTTTCAGGTTGTCCATAAGTCCATCTCGTTCTTGTGAACGCGATATCTTAAGAGCGCCTTGAGAGAATTTCTTCAAATTTGTCACAAATATCCATTTGGACTCAAAGATGAAGTGATTAGAATTTGGTGGCCAAAGGTCAAGGTCATTTAGACCTCACAAAGCACTTTTTTGGCCAAGAGAACTCACCAACCATAGCTTTAATAAAAACTAAAATTGAATAATTATACCCTGTCCATTGTAATAAAAGTATTGCCTTTTTCTCCCAGGGTGGCAGAGCAGAATCCGGACTCTCCTCGAAGACTTTACAGTACTGCATCCTCAGACCACATCTGGCGCCCAAGGCACACAACTTTAATGAGTGTAAGTCGAATTTCTAATGGTCAATGTTGAAGTCAACTGAAATGTCTAAATTGATTACAAGTGGTACCATTGTCATCTTCCCCTTGGCTTTTTACATCTTTTTAAATGAAAAAATAAAAAAAGTTCCAAATTAACCAAGGGCACTGTATAGTTAAACAGTAACACAGTTGACGTGATGGTTTTAAAATGCTTGCTGTGTTGTATTCAGGGAAAAAAGAGCAATGTCAAATTAATATAACTGACCAGGGGCCATGAAAGTGCTGTCATTACGGATCTGATTTGGCATTCAGGCTGCATTTCCTCTCTTCACAGCCCCGAGATGAGTCACACTGCACAGCTTTCAAGACCTTCTACTTGCCACCTCTGGATAGGAAACCTAGAGACTACTGAAAGCCAAACACACTGTTAAAAATGGCCTTTTAAAAACAACAGAGACAGTATTAAAGAAACGCAACGTGCACTCCACACAAATAATATAAAGTCTGTCATATTGCGTTGGATTATGAGTGTGTAGTGTAGTTATGACCTCAGTTTTACTTGACTTAGGCAGGTGTTACATGTTTACAATTGTTTATAATTATTCTTCAGTCTGAGCCTATTGCACAAGCAAAGCAATAAGATATTAAACATGTGAACAGCTGTTTACCGGGTCAATTAAAGGGTGAAACTTCTTTATGAGGGAGCAGGGTCAGTGCCTTTAAAAAGTAGTCATGCTCCAAGGTAGGGCTGCACAAAAAATCGTTAAAAAATCGCGATCTCGATTCGCACATACACATGATCTCATTTCCACACACAGCGATTCTGAAGCATTTTATTACTCGAGCTGAATCACAAACGAATGCTCCTATTTTCCTCCCGGATTTTGTGAAGCGCCCCCAAACGCAGCACTGCCGCTGCCTCCGCCCTCAACCTGTGGTAAAGCGTCTTTACAACACGTGATTCAGTGCAGGAAGCCCGCCTGCAGTAGAGTGTTTGGAAGGATTGAGTGAGAAGCCGTACTTAGACGGGGCAGCAAGCCGCCAATTTGCCCGTCCTTTTGGCGGCTCGGTCCTCAGTTTTTGACAGAGGGCGGCAGGGGGTCTGTTTTGGTCCGCAACTGGACAGCCGCTGAGATCCGGGAGATGCTAGCGTCTCCCGGATCTCTAGCTGTGTGGTTGTTAGCATGTTGTTGTAGCCACAAGCTAGGAACGGTCGCTACTTTCAAACTAAAAGCCCCCCGCTAAGAACGCAGTTCTAAACTCCAATGGGGTGCAATGTAAAGCTCTTATTTTGAAGACAAATTTGTTGTTAACTGTTCACAGCTCAACTTCGAGCTTCACGTCACGTCACATGTTTACGCCTACCTCAGAGGCAGCTTTTGGAAAAGGAGGAATATTATGCCTCCGTTTTAGAAAGCCGATCACAGCAGCTATCACATATCACCTAGCCAAAGATACGGCCCCAATAAACACTGTACAACATGAGGTATTAAAGGACGCCCTCTCATCTTGGAGACTAATTTTTTTTTTTACTTTTGTAAAAATCATTTCTCATCCAATGATAGAACTTGAACAAAACAAAAAAAAAACATTGCTTGGGCAGAGGCATAGTAGTATGCCTCTGCCATTCTAAGATGTTTTTTGTATTGTTTTGTTCAAGTTTATCAGTGCAATAAACATTTTGTGAAAAAAATCGTGCCAGAGAATCGTGATCTCAATTCTAAGCAAAAAAATCGTGATTCACATTTTTTCCAGAATCGTGCAGCCCTACTCCAAGGAGTAGTACTTTCAGACAAATCTCCAGTGAAGAAATAGAGAACTATCATTCTAGGATGCGTAACAGTAACATTTTAAACATCATATGGGTATGTTAATGTCCTGGAAGGACTGAGGGGGTTGAGTACTTTTTATAGGCACTATACACTTGTGATAATCTCTTTTAAATAGCAGTCAATGAACTGATTTGTAGGGCAACAGTCTTCCTGTATAAACGTAAACAGCATTCACATTAAGTGCTTTGCAGTTATTCAAAGGCACAGCATTGTTTTTGCTGAACTAGTTCAAAGGGCGACACTTGCATAACCACCTGCAGGCAACAAAAACCCAGAATGTGAATAGTTGATAACAAAAAATGACTTGCATTTCAGATCAATGATGTATGTGAAAACATCTGTGCTTGCAGATGGGGCCTTAAGAAAGTCCTGGATATTTTTTTTTTCTGTAATGCTTTGTTTACAATGTAGCTTGACCACCTCCTCAGTTGAAGAGTTGTGGCTTAAAAAAAAAAAAAAGAAGATGAAGTAGTTCCATGTCATTCAGAGCTGTGAGCTCATTAACACGAACTGTGACTCTGTCTGCACTTTATTTTTGTTGGTTATTGTGGCGCATAAAAAGATGAGAAAAAAGTCAAGTATGTGTGATGTTGTCATTAACTTGTCTGCATAACCTCCCGACACAAAAAAAGAGTTTAGATCAAAATGATAAGAATTGTCATTTCTTTTCATTATAGAGTGTGAAATATAAAATGTAATCCACTTTAAAAATATATCTGCCTCACTAACTCTGTCTAGTCCACTGGACTTTTCATGGCAACTGGTAATTATCACACACAAATAAAATATATAATACTGCAGTAATGTGAAATGGGAAAACACTTATTAGTTGTATATCAAGTTTCTCATGACAAATCTTTGCTGTGACTTTTGATAATGGTCCAGTGTGCAGGATTTAGTGGCATGTATTACTGTTGTTGCAGATTGTGACCAACTGAACACCCCTCATCACACCCTCCCACACGTTTGGCTGAGAAAATGCAAAAAACACTAATGACTCTGTCTAGACTAGAGCCTGTGTTTGGTTTGTCAGTTCTGAACTCATTCCAAGGCAGCAATTCTTAGTTTCTGATGATAAACATAGTTATGAATGTTATATTTGTAAACTGCCCCTTAATATCCCAAAATCCTACACACTGGACCTTTATAATAAATAAAAAAGAGCCATATCAAGTTAAAGGTGCAATATGTAAGAATTGCCTACCTGTTCATACTCCAAACAAATGGTGGACAGCATTTTACCAGAGTAACTGAGCATCAGGAGGGCATTGGCGTTCCACCACCAGCACTGGAGTTTCATACTGAGGAGGGTTTTTTTTTTTTTTAGGCCCAGGACAGAAGGACCCAGTGAGGAATGCCGAGTGCCACAGCCATGTAAGCGGGAAACTAAACTGGGATCAACACCCTCTCAGTGACTACAGCCAGACTTGGAATGTTTTTAAACCAAGTCTCAAATATTGCACCTTTAAGGAGTATTTCGAGAATCAATAGTTGTTGAGTTCCCAAGACTTCCATACCTTGAAGCTCATATCGTGCACTTTTTTGACACTGTAACCAATTTCAACAGCAGAGGCATTACACAATTGTTCTGTAAATACAATGCGACACAAAAAAAGAACAGAAAACGGTGTATTCAAGATTATTTTAATATTATTAATATGTATACTTTAGGCTTTAGAAATATAACTATCAATGACAAAACTTCCACTGGAGTAATGGTAGTTTGCTTAGGCCCCCATCAAATCAATTAATTACAATATACACATTATGATACAGAGCAGATTTGAATCTGAAATAATATTAAAATAAATGCTCAATAGATAAAGGTTTTAATAGTTTTTTATCATTTTCTTCCAACCTACTGTATTAGCCATCTGTGAGTTCTGAGCACACCCAAAAATGTAAAGCCATTTTCTTCTAATAAACTAATTTTAAGTGCAAACATTTTTTTTTCTTTAAAAAGACTCTGATTGCAGCATCCAGCTTTATAAATTCAGATTTCAAGACTGAGGATGTTAAAGCCGAGTGCAACAAGGCAGTCCTCAACCCTCCTTTTTTTTGTTCCATTAGAGTAGTTATAAAAACAAACAACAAAATAACTAACAAAATCAGTGCAAAGTCGTAATGGGGAGATTCTACTCAAGAAAAGACAGAAGTGGTGGGTGAATGTGGATGGATGCAAAATTTTCAGATGCTCACGCACTTGGTCATAAAAAGGATAGTTCACCCAAAAGTCATATTTTAATCACTAACCCTGAGCCGAGACCAGGCCACGCCATTTGGTAAAAAAAAAAAAGAAAAACGGGGTTCACACAGATTATGAAAATTAAATGAACTATCCTTTTAATCTCAAGCCACAATTGTCTGGTTTACATCTAACAAAGCCAAGCTTTTATTTCCAGAGGGGACAACAGTCTGATGAGATCTGACATGAAAGAAAGATTTTTAAAACTGTAAAATGTGTTAAAAAAAGAACTCCAGAGAACAATTGTACATTAGCGCAATAGTCCACCATTGCACCACACCTTTTTCTTGCTTCATTCCTCCACTAGGTCAAGTGAGTGATAAACGAAAAAGAACAGAAAAGCCATTAACAAAATCGTAGGAAGGGATAGGGCAGGGAGGGGTATCAAAGAAAAGGAAAACTTGCAATGCTTGCAGGGTGAAGAGCAGCATCAGACTCTGGGTTGCAGGGTTCTTTAGCAGCAGAAATATTGTGGCTATACTACTGTTCCACTGGGAGAGCTGGCTTGGTTTTGGGATGACAATAAACCCTGGAAAAAGGAAAACAAGGAGATTTGCATTGGGAAAGTTCACAAACTGTAGCAAAAAAACAAGCAACAAATAGGACACTGTTGCAAATAGCAATTGCAGATAGCAACAAATTAGCCTCTGGCCGCTTCTTTCCATGGCACAGTCCCCTGCATTTAATTAAAAGCCTGCGCACGGCAGTCAGAGTGGAGTGTACAGCGTGACACTAATTATGTCTGTGAGAGGTTTGCTTGATCAAGGCACTTCTAATGTTTAACATATAAAACTGGGGCCGCAACTATCATTTTCATTATCACTTAAACATTTCATCTATAAAATGACAACAAATTCTCATCACAATTTCCCAGAGCCCAAAGTGACGTCTTCATTTCCTTCTGTAGTGCAACCAACAGTCCAAAACCCAATGACTCTTTATTTACTACCATAAATGACAAAGAAAATCAGCAAATCCTGACATTAAGAAAGCTGTAACCGGCTTTTTTCTTTTAATTTTGCATTTTTGCTTGAAAAATTATAGACGAATATGAAACCATTGCAGCTCTGGTGCGAACTTACTCAAAGGTTTAGCCTTATATTGTTATTGCACTTATGCGAATACACACTGAATCTTCCACCATAAAAATACAAATGAGATGTGTTTGAACTTCATTCCAATTACTGAGCACTTCCAAATCAAGCTTCTGCTGTATGGAAGTGGTTTGTATTCATCAGAATTTATATATTTTCTCACCCAAATGACACTAGGGTACTCCTCAGTATCACAGCATTGTTTGTGTCCTCATTTTACTGAATAGATCAAGTTTTAGGGTATTTTTGCCTCGAGTGCTTGTTAATGTCTGGTTCCAACAACAGTAGGAATGTGTCTAGACTCACTAGCCTTCAGACTGCCTGTTTGTTCCAGATCCGCTAACTATCATGTGCCTCGTTCTGGCAAAATCTCTCAAAACACACAGATAAAAGGGAAGTATGCGAGGGTGTATATACACACATTAAGCTGTAAGCATGTGAGAAACCGCAGAGACTCTTTGGGCATATACTGAGGCATTTGCATAAAAGCTGAAATGTGAGAGTGTATGCAGATGACTTCTTGGCTATGCTGCTATGCATTGTGGGATGATTATGATGAACCAATGAACACGCTTCATATGGATTAACGTCTTATTTCCCCTCACAGGAAATCCTCCTTATCAGAATGCATTATATAACCAGACTGGGATATTTTCATAGCATTGGTTATATTTGAAACTTAGGCATTATTGGTCTTTCATTGGGAGGCTGATGTGCATTAAACAAAGTCTGATATGTTCCTTGCCTGCCTGCAGAGAGAGACAATCCGACTATAAAAGCTAAAAACTGCTTTTCCAATTGTCCACAGTTTATTCTATGCTTCCAGAATATGTCTTGATTTTTACTTATAGCCCACCAACTGATTTTAGGACAGCTAAAGATTGACAGACATAACATTATATATCACGTCAACTTTCCCCCACATTTCCTACATTAAAAAGAACTTACCACTTTGCCTGGCCTCGCCCATGTGCAAATAAATCCCTCCTGACAAGCAGTCACTAAACAGTCCTCTAAAAATATGAGTACAGTCAGTCTCTCGTGTGCTATCTTTTTACAGATGAGGGGCTCAAGGAGGGGCACATCCTCCATGCGCGGGCACAGCAGCGTGCCCAGAGTCTTAGCAGGGTCTGTTTTGGTTTTTGTCAGCAGGTTTAGCTTGTCGCTGCTCTTGCTGCTGATGTGGCCCATGCTGTGGTTGCGTTTGTGGTCCTTCTCATGGTGGCGCTCCTTCCGATCATGGAGTGACAGTGTGGCAAACTTACTCACGCCTGTAGCGATGGCGCTGTCCATAATGCCGCTGCCAATGCCGCCACCACTGCCAGCCTTGTTGGTGTTGTTTGCTGTTGCTGTGGTGGTGCCGGCTGAATGGGGTAGGCTGTTGGAGCGTGGCAATGTAGTGGAGAGGGAGTTAATGCCAGGAGTATTGGCACCACTGTTGTTTCCGTTAGTAGTGTTACTAGAGGTGTTAGTGATTATTGTAGCACCCGCAGGGGGGCTGGTAGCATTCATCACGTTTGTGTGTGTTCGTGTCCGTGAGAGCGGAAGATGGGGGAAAAGGATGTCCTCAGTGAGATCCCATAGGCAAAGCTGAGTGTCCTGGCCCACTGAGCCAAACCGGTAAGTAACGCTAACAGGCCGGCTGTCCGTGGAGTTGCGCTTGGAGAGTCGAGACTGCGTGCTGTTGGCCCGGTCTCGTCCAAAGTGGATCATCTGATCCTGGAAGTCCTCATCACTGCCGCTGAACTCCATTGGGTCACTCTCTTCCACACTGGTGGTGTAGTGGTCAAATGCCACCACACTCACCCATGACTTGTGCCCGTGACCTCGGGCGATAACTCTGCAGTCCAAAAACGACCACACAGTCACTAGATCGTCCTCGCCACCTGCAACAATGTATTTCCCATCGGGGCTCCAGCACACACACAACAAGCCACCAAAGTAGCTCTTCATCGTGCCGTGAAGCTCAACCGCATCAAAGTTGAAGACCCGTAGGAAGCCATCTTGGCTAACACAGGCTAGGAACTTCCCATCTGGAGAGAAGGCAAACTCATTCAGGGCCCCCTCGCCGACTGTCCATTTAAGGAGAGGGTTCCGCGTGGATTTACTCTTACAAGTGTGGACCGAGTAGTTCTCTCCCTGTTTTAGCAGCTGGTAGTGTGGTGCCGTAGTGCCACAAGTATGCTCCACGTTGTACAGGTACATGTTCCCACTGGCATGAGAGACCAAAAACAGGCTCTCAGAGCCTGGCACCCATTTCACACATGTTACTCTGGACTTGTCTATAAGTCTCTGGCAGGAGGGAAGGACAGTTGGAGTTTGAGAGGCAGACAGGGAAGGAGAGAGCAGAGGAGGAAGGGGAGAGGGATAAAAACAATATTAGTTCAGCATCATCAGAAAATTAATTTTCTGGTACTGAAATGTTGTAAATCTTACACATTCAATACTTTAAAAGTCTTTAAAATGCATTTGGGAGAGAAAAGACAAAAGGTAATAAAAAGTACAGGAAAAGCTATGGGAAATCCTGTGACCACATTAACTTTTTGGCATTCAGAGGCTTTACAGAATGGATATAAACAGTACTACTATGATCAATTTGGTGAACATTATCTTTGAAAATTCACTGCCCCTCTTAAAATTTTTCCTCTACTAACCAATGCCTGCTATCCGAGGAACACTGAACTCTTAATGATCTAAGATCTGTCCTTCATGGACCTACCTCTTCATTGAAGAGCTTGCTTGTTTCCTTCTTGATGGGGTCAATGAGCTGTACCTGTCCTGCTGAGAAACCCACCAGCAAGGACACACTCTCCGCCGTGGCTGTGAGGTGGTTGAAGTCATGACAGGTGGGCTGCGTTCCCTTGTAGATTCGCTTGTCTATGGGCTTGCTCAGGTCGGCAGCCTGAAGAGAGAAAATACATGAAAACACATGGAGTGCAATGACCTTTTAGAATATCAAAAACAACTTGTTGTACTTATTGCTGCATGACAAAGTGTGAGTACTAAACCATTGCAGCACAGGGTGCAGTAACATTGTTTTTTTCCCTGTACCTCATTGCAAACACACTGAACTAGAGGAGCTGAAGGGTTGAACGTTAAACACATTTATTATAAAGAAATCACTAATCTGAAACACAAAACAGTTCTACACAACCTTTATAAACACGTTAAATAGGTGACAGTCGTGAATTTTAAATAAGGAGTAACTAGTATAGAGGTATGCCTTTTTGCTGCAGATGGGTAGATGCTAGCAGTCTATGATGATGTAGAGCTTCTTTCTGAGGTTTTGGAAACAGTATTTCACTGCTGCCAACAAGACACCCTAGGCATATACTGTAGATAACCAGTACAACTGTTCCCTTGGTTAATGATTTACAGTTTACACTACTTGTAGAATGGAAAATTCTCTGAGTGTAAGATGATGACTCAGTGGTTCCTCCATTACTGTTGGACATGACATTGAGTGTTTGTCTCACCTCAGGAGACATGATATGTCAAACCAAGTCTTGAAAAGTAGATTAAATCAAGAGTCCAGTCAAAACACAGTATTTATGCCGCACAACAGCATGCCTGGTATTAAGGCAACAGTGTTGCAGAATACTTTTAAGTGCCGTTGTGGTGGGGGTTTAATGGATTTACACACAAGAAATAAACAAGTTTTCGAGAGCTACTGGATTTGTTTAATGTTGGCTGCGATACATAGGACAGTCTATTGTTTTGAGCCTGTAGCAAAGTATCTGCTCCTGTAAATCATTTCAGATAAGTAAAACTGACAATCTTTTTCAGCTGAGTGAAGGGACAAATCATCAATAAGTTGATGTATTAAGTACATTTTCTTGTGATACATCATTGTTTTTAATCTGTCTAATTTGCTCGTGCTGTAATGACTTGACATCACACTTATCATAGGTTGTCTTTTTGCTGTTTACTACAAACTCTTGATATTTAAAAAAAAATCATAAAACAGTCACATTCTTTGTCATAAATATTGTATAAAGTGGTTTCAGCTGACTTTGCATCAAAGGTTGACAGGAATCAGCTGACTTCTAAGTTAAAGCAATGTGTCACAGCCTTTTGCCATAACATGTGCATGTCATGTGTGTCATCACTGCAGTACAGTATGGCAACAGACTGGCTAAATGCTGAACTACTAGGATTTAGAATAAATGTAGCATTAGGCAGAGTGTCCATCATGACACTCCTAAGCTACATAAGTAGATTGAGGGCAATATATAGTGAGTTATCATTTAATTACCACCCTCTATTTAAGCTAGAAAAGCATCACATTTTTGTCAAAGCCAACTTTCACCATGACATTTTGCAAACTTACACTTATTTGTTAGTGACTTAATGCAGAAATATAAATACACTCTGCAGAGGCCGAGCCTTCAAAGATGATCCCCTTTAACTGCGGTTGCTTTACCAGATATGCTCCATCATACATAGCATAAGTTAGCATTTCTCTACAAGCAGAGCAGTCAGCTAGTTTGATCAGCTCATCCACTCTGTCCAGACATAACCCCAAGCAAAAAGCCGAGTGCCATGATGCGAAAAGATGACGGCAATTGCTAGCTTGTTAGCCAACTGATTGTCCATACACTCATATCTGCATCATCGCTGTTTGTGGACAGCTGTCAATCAAAAGGCGTCGACAGGTGTTATGGGTGTCAGCGTTGAACTGTCACTGTCATCACAAACTACAACCACTACAGCAGCAATCTCGGCCCTAACAACTTAATTAAAACGGAAAAGATCAACTTTATCCTAGTGATCGTTATCTAACCTCACGAGTGTCTCTATCCAGTAAAACTCACACAGAGTGACGGACTGGGGACGGAATTTAGCCCCTGGCCTCGGGGTAGCTACTGGCTTGCTAACGCTCGCCAGTTGCGTTAGCTAGCTAACTAGTAGGCTAGCTTCAAGCTAACTAGGTGTCAGCTAATTTCAAAGTCAAGCACCTGTCGGAGTTGTTAAATACAGACAGCACAAGCCTGGAGCTCAGCAACAGCTCAGACAGCAGTGATGTTTTTCTCAACATTTAGTATTACGAATTTCCGCGGACATTAGCCGCGTTAGCATGCTACCTTTCTAACGCCTTTGTAGATGTAGAAGTAGAGCTCACGGCCCACATTGAAACAGATCCTGTCGCCGTTGCCCGACTGGTCGTTGACGTTCACGAAGGAGACCTTGACGGGGTTGGAGCCTTGCGAGTTGAAAGGCACCCTGTTGGGACGGCTGTATTCGGAGTGAGTGAGGAGTTTGTAGACGCCTTCCCGAGTGGTGAACTGAGTTTTAATTTCGTTCATCTCCTTCCCTCCTCCCTCCGCCGCCATCTTTGAAATTAACATTCATCCCTTTCCCCCCGGCCGGATCTTACGCACAGAGGGAAACGGGGATTCCGACTCTCTCGTTCCCCCAACGGTTCACCGGGGAACTGGTGGAGCAGGATACGATAATAACTATTTTAGAATAATACATAATAATTGAGAATAACTTTCAAATGACTTTTAAACACCACGGCGAGAGTACGGTGTGTTTAACGTTGGTGGTAAGTTATATACATGTTTAAAGGGGCACTATGTAGCTTTAAGAGACTGTTTGGAGCTAGAAAGTGGCAGGGTCCGCCAGATGTAAAAACAAAAAGTCCAAACTTTATGAATTTGTGTTGTCTTTTAAGGTCGATTTGTTTATTCAGTTTATAAATTCATGAAAACAGAAAGATGTTGGTTTATTTGATTTTTTAGGCTCTTGTTCCCCAAAACTACAAAGTGCTTTTTTTAAAAAAACAAAAAAACAAACTACAATATATCACGAGTTAGGATTCACTGGTGGTTTACAATTGACACAATATTTACAATATTCACAAATTATTTTATATACACAAACTGTTTAATCTTCACTCAAGACTTACATATGAACCAAAGAAAAGTAAATAAGACTTTCTTGCATCTTTAATAGAAGCCAGAGCACTAAGACATAGATGACATCTGTTGACAGTGTTAAGGATTTCATAAATTAATAAGTTTAGAAATTTATCTGGATAACAGCATATACTGGATGTCCTAAACGTGGCCAGATTTACACCGTGTCACATCATGCAAGGCCTATTCAATATACTGTAACATTCTGAATATGTAGATGGAGATAAAATGGCCACAATATCACAGCCTCCATGTACATAAATAAATACATGCACATACAGATAATGAGAAGTCCAGTCCCATTAAAGGTGACAGTGATGCAACACATTAACATATGAAGAGAAAGATAATTAAATAAGAATGCTATTCCACCTCACAACCCAACAATATCAGTCAACTACGTTTCTTTGCTGTCATCCATCATGCATTTCAACATCATATGTTAGTTTTTCACCCAATTAAATAATTAAAAAGCTTACAAGCTGGTCCTGGTGAATTAAATAAATAAATAAATAAATAAATAAATAAATAAATAAATAAATCCAAACTACATTCGGTTGTCGTGCGGGATCGGTGAGAGCTTTATTTTGAAAAGCAAAAAAAAAATTTTCGCCGGACGTATTATTTTGTAACAATTTCAAAATGAGCGAGCTCAGGTGCTGTGAGCGCGTGTCCATGCTCACCTGTGCTCACACTTAGAGGCAGCTGGCTCTCTGCAGGTCCACCTGACTGCACCACAGAGACATCCTCCCAGTGTTTCACTCCATCTTTGGTCTGTTTGAAAAGTTAGACGCGCCAAATGTCATGGCATACAGGAGGAGGCGGCAGCTCTCACTACCAGGTATCAATGTTTATCATTTAAACATGTGCAATCTTTGTTTTCTTGGACGTAGTAATCTCACACTGCATGGCTAATCATTTGAATTGGCAGCTTTTACTACACATCACTTTAAACACAAAACGTGTGTGTATTTAATTTTGAGAGTGCACTACACTTTCTCCATTTAGACCACAGTGATGAACACAGACCTAACAACATGGACCAGCTTGCTTTAAAGTACATGGTGAGATCAGTTCCATCCCCATGCTGAGAGAGTGCTCTGGCCTTCTTTATCAGAAGCACATGTGTTTGATTTCTGTCACATGAATGTGGACTGGAGTGGTGTTTTTTTTGTTTTTGTCAGGAGATGTGTAAAGTGGAGTCCAGCACAGATTCTGACTCTGAGATCAGTCCGAGGTGGTCTGACACCAGCACTATGGTATGTCTGAATGTGAACATCACACACACAATAAGTACACACGGATACGTGGCTATGTCAACCAATAGAGCATACATTTAGTGGCTTGAGGTAGAGTTCAAATGATTAATCAATTTAGTTGTTAACAAATGAATTAAAGGGGCAATATGTAAGATTTTTAGTTGAACTACTTGGTCTGTAGCAGCGAAGTAAAGCGAGACATTTGTGGACGTCATCTTGGGCTTTAGGAAATGCTGACCAACATTTTAAACCATTTTCTGGAATTTTATAGACCAAAAAACGAATTGACAGAATAATCTACAATGAGAATAATCTTAACTTGCATCCCTGTCTTAATTAAAGAGGTCAAACCTGGTCACAGGACATTTTCCATTGTGTACCTGCATGAATTTTGTTTTAAAATGGCATTGCAATGAGTTTCTCTCCCTGAAATTGGTCTGCATGCCCGTTACCACCACCGGTCACGGCACACCTTCCCACACCCACAGTCTTTTCAGTCACATCATTTAAGCTTCGCACACTCTGATGGGCTCCAGCTTGTTTTTCAATCAATAAAATGAATTATTTTGTTGATGTAAAACTGAATTGCTGTTTGTTGAGCAGGGATGTGTGAGCAGTGCACCAGAGAATGAGACTTTCAGGCGGATATTGCCATTAACACACAAGCCTGCAGGAAGGCATGGCTGTTACTCTTTGGTAAGCGTTCTCTCTTTTTCTTTGTCCATCCATTTTCTGCTGCAACAGCGTCCTGCTGTTTTGTGTGTTTTATCAGTGAATGCTCGTGTGCTCGTGGTTGCAGTTCCTGGACCCGTACGATGGGAGCTCTGAGGATTCTGACAAGTCAGATGTCGACGTGGGGGTCTCCAGCAGGCGAACGAGGCAGCAGGGAAGAGGTGGGGGAGGAGGCGCTGGCTGTCGGTTCTCGGGCAGGAGCAGGAGACTCATTCTCCATCACCCCGCCTCCCTGAGAGATGTGGTAAAAAATGGCATGAGAGATCATGAAACGGAGCAGGAACGTCTTTTGGACGTCCAGATGAAATGTGGGAGTGACTCTGAGCTGTGGGTCTGCGAGCTTGACCTTTCGCCCTCCCAGTGTGACCGGGAGGGTTGTGGAGATCATAAAGAGGAAATGGCCACTGATTCAACAACACAAGCCCAAACTATGGACGTAGACCTTCACTGCCAATTTGACGATTCAGGTTTGCACGCTACAAGATCCTCCACGCCTCAAACAGCCGGAGCTTCAACCCCAGTGGACGGTAGTTCGTCCCAGATGCTGGGAAGCTCCTCTGAGAGATCGGTGAGCCCCTGTCACCTCAGACCTCTTTACAAGAGGAAGCTGGGGTTCCTCAGGGCAGAGGTGGTGGAGCTGGTGCAAAGGAAGAGGCAGTGTGTGGTCAACATGGAGGAGGAGCAGGAGGGAGGGGAGCCTGCACCTGCACCTGAACCATGTTAGAGTCATTCAACCACTGATCGGAGTACTTCAGTCATGTTAGGTGTGTTAAATGACTTAAGGTAGAATAACATACTGAAAATAGCTACTTGGTAATGCACTTTGTTTTCATGTAAAGAGACTTGAGGATTTATTTTTCTACCAACCGTTACTTTGAATGTCTCACCGGCGTCACATTGTGCTGATTGTTTGTTTAAGAAATTATTATTTTTGTTGGGAAAAGTACTCAATAATAGACGATGAAGAAAAACTGTACATTTTCCCACAGACCAATAAAAAAGAAAAACATCTTTCGAAAGGAAATTTAAACACAGAATTGATGGGTTTTTTTTGTTTTTTTCTCCATACACACTTAAGTGTCTTTTGCTGTACTGGATAACAATGAACACAACACCAACTGTAGTTTGAATGAAAAAGATGCAATTCAGCAACTGTAGTTCATCAGAATATCAGCAACAGGAGCTCTTTTAAGATATTTCTGTTGAAATTACATGCTGTTCACTTTCCGCAAATTTAGAGATTGCATAAATATTCACCAGATTCATTATTAAAGCCATTCCTGTGTAGCTTTAGCTTTACGTTTGGAGTTATAAAGGCGGAAAACATTTATCTTCAGTTTGATAGTTAAATGTTGTTGCAGCAGATGCGAACCATAGTGTCATTCCAGTATCCTTATATCCATTTCTTAGAAATGTTCTCAAGTGTTGTGAAACATATTTTTATATCTTGCAGATTAATCCAGTTTCATTTCCTTGAAAGTTGTTTTGTACTTTTCTCTTGCAAAACTACAGCTGTCTGTCTCCAACCAACAGGAAGAAGTAATACAATGAAAACTAACATGACATTTTTTCTCAGATTATTTAGATCTGTGAAGCCTCGAGTGTCTTCGCATAAAGGTTTGGATGATAAGCTGATTAAATTTTTTTGTTAAGACAGCTGCAGAGGGCAGGAACTAATGTCCAGCACTGGGTGCGCTTTGGATCTCAGGTTCTGTGCCGATGCGTCACCATGTTGGGGGTCAAATTATGACATGGGCTGAAACATGAACCCCTCCTCATCAAGCAGATATGAAAAGGCATTGGGTGTGGGATTCCCCTCAGATGTTTCTTAAACAGTGACAAAATGGGATCAGACACTTCTACAAGGACAATCGGTTTCCTGGTTTATGATGTAAATTCCATTTAACCTACAATTATTTAATCTTGCCAGTAAATTTGTGATTTTAAAGTTGGTCTCTGGAAGTCTGGCAGACTGAGAGCAAGCTAATTTGAGTGATTGACAGAGTACATAGACAGTAGTGACAATCAGAAACCTTCCGTATTTGTGTGTGAGGACTCAGGTAATCAACTTCCAAAAACTACACAAGCCTTAATCCTTTCTATTCTGATATCTGACTTAAAATCAAACATTTACAACACAGATTGAAGTCATTTTTGCAGTTTTGTTCATTCCAATGGACTTTATTTCATCTAAAAACATACAGTTTATTTCCTAAAAACATCCTTCTATTACAACTTTCCTTTCCAACATTTCATTTTCTCTTCCTTTACCATCTGACAACATCCTCTTTACCGTTTAAGACACTTTCCACAAACACTACAAATGGTTAGATGTTTATTACTGCTCCAGGAATGTTCCTAACTATGTTTAATATTGGAATGCAACAGGCTACAAACTACTTTGTCAATGGTGATTAATAAGCAATGAATGGAAGTGATTATGTGTGGTTTTATAATCAAGACTCTCTGGAATGACTCGTTTCATCTACTCGGTGCACAAGACAGCAACTCCACGCTCGTAGAAGCTGTGTGGATCTTCCTTGGTGGCGATGTCAAAGTCAACAGTGAAGATGAGATCGGACCTGGTGAAGTTCAGGTACACGGGCAGAGTCACCTGCAACAAGATGAAAAACCAAATGTGATGAGTGGTTCAACTTTTACCAAGGCACATTCTGAATTTAACACCATTAACAGACATTTCTATCTAGATTATTTGGTAGGAAGGAGAATATCTTGTTCATACCATGTGTCTCTTCTCAGCACTGCTCTGCTTGATCCAGCGGAGCTGAGTGAGAGGCAGCTCAGTGGAGATGGAGGTGGACAGAGAAAGCTTGTTGTTGGCACAAGTAGCTCCCTGCAATTTCAGACCTGGAAGAAAAAAATAGACAATGTACGACATTAGAACCTTTTAATTTCACAAATCTGTAGTATATATGTTCACATATTTATTTCAGTGACAATCAACTGGACTGCATTTTCAAGAGTAGTGCGAGTATTTGCCAGGATCTCTTCTTTCTTTCTATGTTTTTACCAACTGTAAATCCCATGGGAGCAGACAAAGATGACAAACAGTCCAGCACAAACCTCATATCCCAATTCACATGCCACAAAATAACTTGTTACACAACCCGAGAGTACAACAGATGACGTGCTACTTTGTCTTACCTTTGATGCCGAAGCTGCAGGCATCCAGTGTGGAACCCTGGGCAGTGGTCACGTTGACCTCCAGACACAGCTCCTCCAGAGACCAGCTGTTTGCCTGGGCCACATACTGGCGGGTAGCGGTGATGTAAGCTTCTGGCACAAACAGGCTGCCGAGGCACACATGGATGTTCTGGAGAGGGAGGAGAACAGAAAAATTCAAGTACTGTGAGTGGCTCGGGCAATGAAAACTCACAGTTTGACTGAGGCTGTACACAAACGGTTAACAAAACAGCACCTTCAGTTCCTTTGCACCCCCGCTGGCAGCTCCCTGGGAGATCTGCTGCAGCTGTTTGATTCTCTCACTGAAGTCTGCCACCCACTGGATCACAGTCATGGCAGCTGGAACTGTGTAGCGACACCAGCTACGAGGGAGGATGCCTGGGGACAAGGAAAAACAGGTGTATACCAGATATTCCTCAACGTACAAACTGTCCAATGACACCTAATTGTTCAAGCCCGACAATGGGGAGTTTTAAGAGTGCAGTGATTTACTTGTATTCATATAAACTTTTAAAATTAGAGTAAGAAAGTAACATTTTACCTTTCACAAGGTCGCTGATGAGTGTGCGCAGGTAGTTGGTCTGCTTCTTCTTGCCCTCACACACTGAAACCACATCTGACAGATCCTGACGGACCTCCTGCAGCATCTTGCCACCCATCTTCACCTCACGCTCAAAGAACCGGAACAGTGGGTCCTGGTGTTTGTGTGTTTGGATAAAGAAGACTTTAAATCAAATACAGATGTTTGGCAAATGCATCAGTGACACAAAGCAGAGCAAATATTTCAACCTTTGCTTTTGTTTCTTTCCATTTTACCTCTCGTTACCCTCACGAGTCAAGCAGAAAGATTTACAACAACATTAAATAGTAAAACTTCTTGTAGACAACACAAAACACTTAAGTCCCCAGAGTTTTGCTTACCAACCACCTCTCCCCTTATTACTGCCATTACCTTGATGTTTTCCACTGTGCGTTTGAGTGGATTGACCATTTGGGGCATGAGCTGCAGCCAGTTGCAGGCAGTGGTGTGGAGGGTCCTCATCCAGGCTGGCTGGGCATCGGCTGTGGACGTAGTGCGCTCCTTCTTCTCCGTCTCATAGGCAAGGTCATCCTCATCCTCCAACATCTGCATTTTCAGCATCTTACCCATCATGTCAGTGCCTGCGCAGCCCGGCAGAGGGAGGGAGTGAGTGGGGGAGGGAGGTGGAAGACAAGGCCGTGGTGGGAGGTAGGAGGGAGAAGAAATTAATAGTGGAACAAGGAAATGAACAGCTTACCTCCAGGGTAGGTTAATGTAAGAAGAAAAATAGGAGTTGTACTAGACAGACAAATAAATGAGGACTACACTGGGCAGAACGAAAGACATTCAAGGCTTCAGGCAACATTTCAATCAAATGTTACATTCAAGTTCCCAAGTGGATAAATTAACAACATTCTTGACTGGATCTGTAAAAGAAATGAATATAACCAATGTAGGGGAACAGGTTTGACAGAGGAAACTAAAGGGTGGGAGTCAGGTGATTCAAGGGGTGGATGCTTCAGGAGCTGGGATTGTAGGAGTTTGGAGGAGGTGTGGAACTCTGGAAAAAAACAATAAACAGGGAGGGAGGATATGACCGAGGGGGTTGGGAGGTGTGTGAATGTTTTGGAATCTTAAACTGAGGGTGGGTTGGGGGTAATAATTCAGCAAAGCGACATGATGGCTGTGAAATACAGCTGCTGGAGGGTGAGGACAAACACACCCTTCTTTTGGCAGACCACCTTTTGAAGCATGATGGCTAAAACTACACAGCTAAATTACATGACTATGAACAACACTGCAACCAGGAGCTACTTAAGATGTCAAAAACAAACAGGTGAAGTGAAGATGAGAGATTAGCAGAGGGAGCATGTGTTCTTTCCCACCACAAACACACACAGTATTCTCCCCAGAGCAGAAACAAAAATACAAGATCTTCATCTCCCTCCACCGAGTCACCCTGTCAGGATAAATGTAAATATGCTAGAACAGAGAAAAAGATGGTCAATGATCGGCCCTGTGAAAACATGAAATCTGGAGAGATGGACTGAGGAAGAAGAACCAGGATGTGTTGCGGTCCAGTGACTGTGACAGAACACCAGAGTAAAGATGATCACGACGATCGACTTTGCCGTACCCTGAGTGGTGAGCAGGACCTTCTCTGCATTGCTGGGCAACCCGAGCCAAGATGGAGTCTGAGTGTCAGGAAGCATCTCTACCCAGTGCATGAACTCCTCACGCCTGTAACAAAGTAAAACCATGTTTAATTTTAAATCAGTTTAGGTTCATTCAGTATCGATAACATGGAATACACTAGTGTAAAGCCGGTACTGACCGAATGCCGTCAGGCATCTTGATGTCCTTGTGCCCATCAACCTTGAGAGCCAGTTTGAACTCGCTGTCAAAGCTTCCCTTGGTGAAGATTCGTTCCAGGAAGGTGTTGAGCAGACGCTGGTCAAACTCATTGTCAATGCGACCACCATAGATGGACAGGGCCATCAGTGTTTTCAGAGCCGCCCAGGGGATCTTGTCTGGAGCAATATTCTGACGACCCTGTGTGTGTGCAGAAGCAAAACTTTAAAAAATTCTGTCAAAACTCTATACAATCATAAAACAAATAATTATTGCATTTAAAGAGCTGTATTCAATTAATGAAATAATTTCCAACCTTAGCAGTGTCGTCCAGCCAGGTGTCAACTGTGTCACAGGCAGAGCGGAGGTCAGACTCTCCAAACTCATATTTCTTGGACCAGCCCAGTGGTGCATAGCGCAGGCGCTCCTGAATGACTGCATGGAACCAGGCCAGCAGGAAGTAGAGACGAGCACGCTCGTTGGGAGCCTGTTGGCGAAAAATCATCAAGATTGAACATTTGCAAGGAAGTGTGCACAAAGCTGATGATTAAGGTTTTGGTGGAAAAGTGTGAATATTTGTGTTGGTATGTCCAGATTAAGTCACCTTGCACATGCGGGCCACAGGGATGCTGCTGAAGGTTCTGAGCATGTTGGCCTTGACACCAGGAGGAGGCTCAAACACAAAGATACGACCGGCACGAAGCAGATTCACTGGAACCTGACAGGATATCACAGAACAGCAACTTTGACGAATGAAAGCACAAAAGGAAATCTGGGGCTAGTAAAAGTGTCACTAAAGTCTTCAACTCTATCCAAGATTATGAAATGTTGGAAATATTTTTTTGAAGTGACGCTGTTTACCTTAGGGTTGATCTCCATGGTCAGGAAAAGCCTGAAGCTGGCATGAGGGTGCATGGAATGGAGCTTCTTTTCCAGCTGCATCAGCCATCCGGGGGCCAGGTGGACGTTCTCCAACATCACCCACCTGCAGGGCCGAAATAGTCAGGATACCAGCACAACAAAACAAAGCGTACGTGCTCAGAAAATACACAGAAAAGAAAAAAAACACCCACCTGCCAGACTTGACAGCAGTGTTAATGTCTTTGTCTGCCTTATTGAAGCCCTCAGCAGAACCTGTGGACAGTGTAAGAACATAAACATTTACCTACTATATCCTCACTGAACTTTTAGTTAAGAGACCATATGTGTCAAGACTATGCGTTTATTCATTCCTTACCGATAGAGATAGAGGTGATTTGTTTGTTCTCCTCAGCAGCCAGATCTCTGACCAGGCCACTGGCATCATAACCTGGTACAGAGCACATCAGCACTGGAGTGCTAGGCTTCACCTACAGACAAGAGAGGGACATCAGAAACAGGTTCAACAACACTAACAATGCCAAACATCAAAGAAGGGAATAATTGTCAAAGAAATATTGGTTTACTACCTCACTATCCACGATATTAGCTAGGTCAAGAGGCTGCTCGATGATGTTCATGAAGGACTCTCCCAGCACCTTTGAGACGAAAATATGTGACATAGCCAGTAGACGATCGGGGCGGAAGGCTTGAATCAGCAGCAGCTGGTGCACTGCCTGGCCAATGGGAGCTGAGCATGGAAGAGCAGGTTGTGTAAACACAGGATATAAACCTCATATTTTAAAATCATTAATATGTTTGGTTAATGCATCATTTGCAAAATATGACAAGTCTATACACTCACTGGACTGCTTCTCCTCTGACCACAGATAAGGCACAGCCAGCTCTGGGGTGTTACTCTCAATCCACATGAAGAATTGCTAAAATCACAAAACAAAAACAAAGATATGA
This sequence comes from Diplodus puntazzo, assembly GCA_963678695.2. NCBI lineage: Eukaryota > Metazoa > Chordata > Actinopteri > Spariformes > Sparidae > Diplodus > Diplodus puntazzo. The sequence goes on from OZ023175.1 coordinate 10,615,659, forward strand.
TTATCGCCGATATAGTTTATATTCAAAGAAAGTTGCTTAATCGGATGCATGCTTATAAATACAAGTCGCATATGCATCTTCTGTATAATCATCAAAATATAAGTGATCCCAGATTGACAGTATCCGTTTACACTCACCTCATCAGCCTCAACTTTGTCGATCAAGTCGCTGAATGCTGGCACGCGACTGAGGCGGACCATGGCTTCACACTGCTCAGTGGTCAGACCTTTCACTTTGGGCAGAGTCATGCCAGTCAGAACAATCTCTTTACCACGCAGGTAGTGCTGGAACTCCGCATCGTATGAGGGCTCGCTGAAAAGATAAAGATTGAAATGATTGAGATTTATGTTGTTTTATCTAACACTACCACTGATTAGTGTTATACTGGCATCTTACCTGGTAATGCCCTTTAAGCTGATCTTAGCCAACAGCATAGCAAAAGTGATGTGATCCTGGTGCAGCATACCTCTGGCTGCTCTGTTGAACAGCACCTACGTCAAAAAACAGATAGTTAGACTCAGTATAACCAAACCACCAAAGAAAAGAAGTGTCCTTATTTTCAAAATATCTTATTCAAACCTGGAAGAGGTCTTTAGTGAGGACAGCGAGTCTCTGTGTATGATCACTGATGCTCTTCAGGTTGGGGTTCTCGTACAGCACAGTGTGGTAGGTATCCAGGAAAAAGTGAAGGGAGTACTGGTACAAGAAGTGCATCTGCAGCAGGATACAAAGTATTTGTTTATCATTAGACACCATAAAAGTATTTGATAGTATGTGTAATTTAAAGGGTTTGTATTAAAACATAAAATAAAATATGAGGTGAAAGTGCAAGTCAGATGTGTCCAGACCTGGTTGAGAGCCTCCATGGTGAAGTAGATGCTGCTGCAGGCAGAAGACAGAGACAAGTACTGCTGTGACACCATCTCCACCTCTGCCATGACGATATCCGTCTCCTCCACCTTCCTGGTCACCTCAGCTGCCTCCTTCTTCAAGTTCTCCAGTGTGGTGATGATGGTGTCATCATCAAGGATACGGCCCTTCACCTCATTGAGGGCCTGCAACAGGGACTTTTCCAGCTGACGCAGACGCAGTTGGAACTCACCTATAAGAGACGGAACCACAGTTGTTCATATGCTTTTTTTCTCCACTGGGACTCAAGTTGGAATTATCTTGTAACCCCTGCCATTATCATCAACAGCTAAGCCCTGTGATTGTGTAAGCACATCTCTATCTTCTCGTCTCACCCTGCAGTTTGAGGAGGTCAGAGCGTTTCTCATCCACATCAGGCCTCTCAGCCTTTAGGACCTCGTTGAGACACTGGCTCTGAAGGCTGCTGCGCGTCACAGTGAAGTTGACAAATGTAACACGAGAACACAAGTCTGGTGGGAACTCGACCTGCATACACAAGAGACCATATAACACAGATGAACTTCTTTGTACAATCATATTAATGAGGTGTATAAGATTGCACATTTTCTTTAATAGACTGTTAATCCATGTATACCTATTAAAATCTGTTAAATCTAAGTGACTATCAACTCACCGTTGGGTCTCTTGTAGAAAGGAAGATGACAAATGAAGGAGACAAATCGATGTCCTGGTCTCCAAGGGTAATAAGGACACGTCCTCCAGTCCTGCGGACCTCTCTGTTCAGCACCGGGTTAAGGATGGGGTCGTAACTTTCTACATCCTTAAGGGCAAAAAAAGAAGAAGAACTGACTATAAATAAACAAATCCTTGATGAAAACAAGTTATTGTGAGTAAGTGGAAAGTGCACAATGAGATGTTGGCTGTGTGAGGAAGTCGTTTATACCTGGACCAACAGTGGGTTTCCGAAACGCAAAGCACTCTCCAGGTTCTTCCTGAAGGCATCGTCCAGGAAACTGGTTCTGGTGATCTTGCGATCTTTGTACTCATTCATTATGAACTCTGTGGCCTGGCCTGATGGATCGATGATCAGTGGATACCTGGAAAAGGCAACAGCATAGAATTGATCAACATGGGATATGAACTCAACCCAAGGCTAATTAATGCTCAGGAATACTTTGTAATGTGTTTAGGTTTTAAAATAAAAATATTATGTCAGAAGAAAAAGATACTGACCTGTTGAACCTCTTGAGCATGATGGCGTTCTCAGTGCAGAGATCATCAGCTGGGAGGGAGTTGGCTTGCCAGCGGAGCCTCTCGTCAGCGTTGGACAGATACTCAGTTCTGGCAATGTCTGTACGGAACTGTGTGGAACAAAAGTGATGCCAATCAGATATTAGAATACAACATGTGACCTGATGGTATGCAATACATTAGAAGTCTGTGTGAAAAGTTAAGTAGAGGGCTTAAGTGCAGATTTGGTGTCTTTTGACTAAGAACATAGGAACCAGAGTAACAAAGAAGAAGTTTCTACTATTAGTAATATGATTGTAGCTTAAGATTTGTGAGTAATGTTCAATAATCACTTGAGTATCCAGACTTTAACTACCTGAATGTTGGCCTGTTGCAGGTGGTGAGACCATGTAGTGAACAGGTTCTGTCTCATCTGCTGTTCAAAGTAACCGGCATATGTAATGAAAGCAGCAGAGAGCAGACAGTCTCCAGCAATGGTGGACATCTGGTTCTTGAATGTCTCGCTGGTCTTCTCCCAGCGGTCCCTTTCAGCTGACAGACTCTTTAGAAGGGCTGTGCTGCGGTTCACCTTGAAGTGAAGAGACAGAGTTCAGGAAAATGCTTCAAGAGGCCTCACTTTTAATTTGAGATTAATATAGAGTGAACTAAAGATTTCTTTGATGATCAGTTACCTTAGCCTCGACCGCAGCCAGGTCAGCCTTGATTGCCTGGGCCTCTGAAATGAGGACGGCATACTCCTCCTTGTAGCGAGCGATGCTAGCCTCCAGGTCTCTGATCATCTGCTCCACCTCCTCTGCCTTCGTCTTGTTGTCCGTGGCGTCATCCTCAAGCTTCTGCAGTTCATTACGCAGAGGCTCCACACGCTTCAGCATGTCAGCATAGTTAAGCTAGGGAAATGACAGAAAAAGCACGTTAAAAGGAGAACTCTTTTTACCCAGTCAACATCCTCCACTTTCGTATTTTTTTTAGGTTTCCTTACCTGAGCGATCGCCCATTTCACCATAGGTCCGCAGGCCAGAGATGCCCTGTTGACGCCCTCATAGTTGTAGCTTGGGTTGGAGAGGTAGTTCTTCTTCATCTTGTCACGGATGGAGTCACTGGATTCAGTGGAAACAGTCCAGTCAGATGCAGTTTACACAGTCAAATACTCTAATGTGATGTGTAAAATGTGTTGAAGTCATGAATCACAGGAAATTAGATATTGTACAAGATCATTTAGATTTTTGGGATGGGGAAGGATAGTGATTTCTACCATCTTTACTATAAGAAGTTAAAAATCATGTCAGCAACCACTAACAAACATAGTGGTCGTTGTTACCATCAGCTGGTTTTCTGATTAGGCGAAATAATACGCTAAAATCAAATTCTGATCATGGGTGTCACTTGATTAATACACTAATTGATTGATATAATTTGTGCTTCCATTAAGGACTAGACAGACGTTTTGACACCGGTACCTCATCTCCTCAGAGGAAAAGTTGACTATGCTGCTGATGAAATTGTCCCTGATAATAACTTGTCTGATTTTTTTCCAGTCACTGGTCTCCTCGCCCAGCATGAGGCAGATAGACTCCAGGGCCAGCTTGACTGCAGCTGGGGGATTGGTCATGGCCCGCACTTCTACTAGGTGCTGCCGCTTAATAGAACTCACCGCTAGCTAGGTGGAAGGGGGAATGTGTTTGAAAGAAAGAAGAAGTAGTACGAGGAGAGGGAGAATGGGGAGCATACAGGGCAAGAAGAGATAGGAAGAAACAGAGAGGGAGAGAGCTTTAGTGAACAACTCCAGAATAGCTTTTTTTCTTATTTCACCTGATCTCTTCAGCAGAGAAGTTAACAATAGTGGGGATGAAGTTCTCTCTCATGATGATGGATCGGATCTGCTTCCAGTCAGTTGTGCTCTCTCCCAGGAGCAGGCAGATGGACTCGAGGGCCAGCTTCACAGCAGCTGGTGGGTTGGCCATGGAACGCACCTCCACCAAGTGCTGTTTCTTAATGGACTTAACAGCTATCGGCATCAGGTGAACAAGGATGGGGATTATGAAAAGGATGGGGCAGTGATGAAGGGAGGATGCAGGTTAAGAGTAAGTTGTTAACCAGAAGCCCTTCACCATGATGACTAAGTGATAACATTGTTGGAAAAATGTTTGAAGATAGGCAAGTAAACATTGTGCGACATTTATGAAAGTTATAATCTACCATAAACTCATTCTGTGACAACAATGCAAATATAGCATAAGGACTGTTGTGAGGAAATAAAAGACTGTACCATTCTGAGCCTCAATAACAGCAGGCTCCACCTGGTCCAAGTCCTCTTTCACACTCAGCTGTTTGTCTTTGATCACTTCTTGCTGCTTGTACACAGCTTCCTGGATCTCCTGACTCATCACCTGGAAACAGATAATGGTAATTAAGTATATTTAAATGTATTAGTTAGACTAAAAAGTACAATTCAAGAATAAAAGGAGGACTGCATTAAACTACCAAGAACTCAGGTTTGTCTTTAAGAGGAAGAAGAAAAATCATTTAAGTGTTGAATTCCTTCCTGTGTACCTTCTTCTTTTCAGCCTCCTGCTGGTCTTTGACCATCTTCTTCAGTTTGTCATTGGCAGCAGCGTTCTTTGCCTCCAACTCCTGGCTCTTGATTCTCAGGTCACGACGGAGCTCCTCCACCTGGATGAGGAGGCACAAGTAGTAAGCAATGACACCATCTTGGTTGTGGAGAACAACTCAGGTATAGAGAAATAGGTGGAATAAAATGGCACTTAATCCATACAAGCACATTTAAAGTGAAGTAAAATACAAAATGAATGTACCTGATCGACAGTCTCCTTGATCTTGCGGAGACCAACATTCAGATGCATCTGCTGCTCCTCCAACTCGCTGCGTTTCTCATTGAACAGGTTGGCATACTGGTTAATGAAATCCAGGTAGTGACGAGGAGTGATCGCCATCGTGTGACCACCTCGCTTAGCCAGACGGTTGTTAGCCTGTGTATAGCGAAAAATGAAGTATGCATTAGCAAGCTGTTAAATGAATAACTTGGTTTAAAATGCCCAACCTGGAAACATCCCTACCTGGTGAAGAGTCTGGTGTACGAACACACAGCCGTTGACAATAGCCTCGCGGTGGGATGGTGGCTGGGGCAGTTTGTCATAGACGATGGGCATGTAGTCAGGCACCTTGTAGTTTGGTTTCTCCAGATCCATCTTGCTGGTGAACTCCTTACCCACCTGGTACAGGGCCTCTGTGGACCAGTCTCCAAACCAATTCAGCACACACCTAAGGCACAAAAAATGTTTTCAGTTAACTCAGAAACACCATCTTGTAATTTTAAAGTTGTAATATCTACTCTCTGCTTGTGATGTAATCAGTTAATATCCACCATGTGTATGTGTATCTGTACCTGTTGAAGAGGGCAGGAGATGTGGCAGCCCTGTCCTTCAGGCCCTCTGATGATGGGTTCATGGTGAAAACAACATGAAGGTTCCTGATAACCTGGCTGGTGAACCACTTGTACAGCTCCTCATGTGTGTCGAGCATCAGGCCCTCTTTCTGGGCTCCCTCTTTACATTGAGTCATCAGGGTGGCATACTCATCTCCTTCAAACAGGCCAGGAACCTACAAAGAAGAATCAACATCAACATCAGGAAGCAGAGCCCAAATACATGCCTTAGAAAACAAAAAGGCAGTGATATCATCTTGTTCTCAATGATTTGAAGATTATGATGGCAGTTACCTCTCCGTTGGCCAGCAGTGTGTTCATTCTCTCAAGGAAACCAGAATCCAGCACGTTGGATTCATCCATGATGAAGGCAATCTTCTCATTCTTGCATCCTGAGCGACGTAGCACTGTGCGCAGGTCCTCATCAAAGTCCTCTCCAGTGTACTTCCTGTGTACCTGAAAACACACGCTTACAAAAATTAATAAACAGAGCAACAAATGTAGTAATAAGACCACAAATACCTTCACATGTTGAACCAACCTTGATCTGGTAGACACTAAGTCCGTTCATCCATGCTACGAAGCGAGACAGAGTCGTCTTTCCTGCTCCGCTCACACCAATCAACAGGAGATGGCCCTGAGGCTGACGGAAGATTCTGGAAGAGGATATACCGTTTTAAAAATGTACTCCAAAACAATTATTTCAGAACTTAAAGTAGACAAAAAGCGAAGAGAAGTCAATCAGGAACTGTTACTCACCGGTCAATTCTGAGGACATGGTCCAGCACTTCATTGAAGAGCACCAGAGGAACGTCTAGCTCCTCCTCATAGAACACCTTCAGACGGGCCTTCACATAGTCCCTCAGCTCCTCCTGTTCCACTGGGATGTAGTCCTGCATCCACAAACAATAAACTCAGTGAAAATGGAAATAAAAAATGCTGAAGACTTGAGGTCAATTCTCAATATTTCAGCATAATTAGAAAAGTTGGATTTTCTCATCATGGTCAGCCTATTTGTAGTTTACCTTGGAGAGCCAGTTGCTGTAGAGAATAGGCCTGTTGAGGGCCTTGTCCTTATCAATGTTGGGGAAGTGTTTGAGAGCAACCATGTCGATGTTTTCATCTGTCCACCTTCTCTCTTCATCACCAACCAGCCTGGAAAAAGGTTGAAGACAAACAACCTTATCAAAATGGCAATTCTACTCTTTTTACTGCATTTATTACACAGTCTACTATATCAAGACTCATGAACACTTTCACGTCTAACAGATTTACTCCAACTATGAGTCCCTTAAAACAATATCAGGGATAATAAAGACAGTCTCCTCTTGGAGTGTTAAAGCTCAGCCTCACCTGTCCTGGAAGAGACGGAGGGCTTCATGGGCCCAAATGCGGATGAGACCCTCCACAGGCAGAGTCTCAAGTGGCCGCAGGGCCTCGAAGATGCCCCTCACCCAGCGGGTCATCTCTCTGGGAGAGTAGATGTAGTGAGGTTGGGTGTCCTGGGTGAACCGCTCCTAAATGGAAAAAGGGATTGAAATTAGATATGCAGACAAACGAGTACCAGTACGAACACAACAACTTAAAAGTTCTGATCTGTTACACATGTACAGATCCTAGTAATCACCGTACCTGAGACATGGTATAGAACTCAACCATAGCAGCAGTAAGAGGCTCTGCATAGGTACGCAGAGATGGGATGAGGCGCAGCATGGCACGGTTGAAGGTTCCATAAATCTGGGTTAGAGAGGCTGGGCCGGGATAGTCCACATACACCACAGGAACATGACGCAGGAACCTAGAAACAGCACACCACCAAATGGTCACTGTTGAGCTCTTCATATGCAATGCAGCTATCATTTTCAATTAATTGTTTTTTTTTATTAATGACATTATTGTTTTAAGCAGGTATGAAATCTGAACTGTACCTGTGTGTAAGAGGCTTTCTGCCAGGGTCAGTGGGAGGATTACAGGCTCCAACAAACTGGATCCTCTCCAGTTTGACCCAAGTCTGGTCTGAGGTACGGTAGAAACCTCCATGTTCAACCATCTGCAAAGAAAACACAATATTTGTTGTTAAACTGAATTTAACATAAAAGGAGGGATACCAAATTTTACGCTGCCATGACAGTCCTATAAAATAGCATGGTGTTGCTAGAGAGGTAACAGGGGACAATAACAATTTTGGGTTGTAAACAATATATCATACCTGTCTGATGAAAGAGATGACTCTCTGTGTGCAGTACTTGTCCATGTCCGGCAGATTGATCTCATCACAGAACAACACCAGCCACTTGCCCAGCTGGACAGGGGCAAGGACCACACCGTTGGGGGTACGGCGGTACTCGCAGTAATGATCAAAGGTCTTCAGCAGCAGCTCTGGGGTAGTGGCACTGGAGAAGTTCAGACCCACAACCTGGTAGAGTGGAAAGAGAATGTGGAAATGTTGACAATATCAAAATCTTTCCTACAATTTATCCACTTTTATACATCGCTTGTTCTCTTTCATCCAGCCTCTCACCTCCATATCAGGCAACGCTCTGAGGGCACTGAACAGGGTCATGGTCTTTCCAGAGCCAGGAGGTCCACAAAGCACCAGTGGCTTGTGCTCTGCCAGCCATGTGTAAAGCAAAGCCTCATGGCGAACAGTGTCCAGGGTGGGAACCACAACATCAGGAGATGCCACCTTGTGGGTCTCTACCTCAATCTGGGGCACCTTGCCCTGCCAGGACTGCCATTCACCCGTGATGCACACCTGCAGATTCATAGAAAACGGCACAATGGTCACTTGACTGCAGTAATTTTTGCTCAAGAGAATGTTCAATAACTGGCTGTGAGACTAAGAGGCTGTACCTCATAGTCGATGATGGGGACATTGGGTGCAGCAGGGAGGGGCACAGTGGTGATGCGACGGATGTACTCTCCCAGCTCGCCCCTTATCTTCAGCCGCCCGTCGCCAGAGAAGGACCACAGGACAGCGTAGATCAGATATTTCTGTAGAGAGATGAAGCCACAAAAATAATCAGTTTTTAGAAAATGCACATATATTTGCAGTGATTAAGTTACACATTTGAATAACAAAAAAAAAAATCATAATAGAAAGCAGAACATTACCTGCATGTATTTCTCCAGCTGATCATTGGGCATAGGGAAGTCAGGGTGGTTGTTATTATAGAGTGCCACATTACGGCAGGCCTGGTGCAACATTGAGAACAGGGAACCCAAGCAGCGCAGGCGGGTAAAGTCCATGATGTGCTCCATCTTGGAGGCATGCTCTAAGGCCTTGATCACCAGGCCTGTAGAGGTGAAGTAAGGCTGCAGGACAGCTGCAGCATCACGTTGGATCTAATGTAAAGGAAGGAATTAGGACATTGGTTAAATCAAAATAAAATATCCTCATTGAATAAATAGCCGCAAATTTTTTGTGCTTAAGAGGTCTTGTTTTTGTTATCATGTATTTTATTTGCTTTATTTACCTGCAGCATTGGTGATGCAGTCTCTTCCTCATCATCTGTGCCCTTCCTCTGGCGCTGAGCTTCATCCTCTCCCTCATCCAATGGGATGCTGCGTATGCGAGCCAAGAAGTTGTTGAAAATCATGTCAGTGCTGAGGACGTCCTCACTGAACCAGACCATACCACAACGAGACACAGTGGCCAGGGTGGCATACTTCAGATCCTGTACTTCAAACATTACACGCACCTACAGAGAGAGAGAGTCATTTCAGGTCAATCCATAGAACATTATAGTCTAATAATAATAATAATAATAATAATAATAATAATAATAATAATAATAATAATAATAATAACAACAACAACAGACATTTGTATTCCAAGTGCCATGCACTTACATTTGGTGGCAAGCTGAGACGCTCTCCATTGGGTAGGGTGAGCAACTTGTTGTCATCCAGAACTGAGTTAAGATTTTCAACCCACTCTGGGTCAACATCACCATCGAAGATGATCCACTGACGTTTCTGCAATTCTCCTCGAACATTGTCAATGATCCTGGAAGAAAGAGGAAAAAATATTTTAAACCACAGATATTTTTCAAAAAGTCCTACTGAAGGAGATAAAAATGATTGAGCTGACCTAAACATGAAATGTGTTAGAGAACTCACTTCCTGAGGATGTGTGTGAACAACCCATCAGTCCATTCACGGGTGTTAGGGTCCAGGGTTCCATACAGGTGGTCCTTGCTGATGGCCTTGGGATCGATGATGTGAGCCACACCCTCAACACCCTCCAGCCTCTCCAGGGCCTTGAGCAGCACCCTCCATGCCATGGATTTCCCGCTTCCTGAGGGTCCAACCATCATCAGACCGTGGTTAATCTGTGTGATCTGGTACAGCTGGAGCACCTGGAATAGGATGAATGGCAAAGTTTCAGGAAAGTAGAGCAACTACTCACAGTGCAGGCAGAGCTGTACAACTCACCATTTCTGGTCACACACAATAAGATGTATGTTAACAGAATTTAACTACATACCTTCTCCACCCACATGCTGCCCACATCATCACCGTCCCCGTAGGTGAGGTACATCTCCGCGCAAACTTTCTTCAACTCCTCTCTCAGAGCAGTCATCTCTCCACGTAGATACTGGACTCCAGGGAAGACGTCTGACAGCAGACTGAACAGCAGAGGGATGTCCTCTGCCACCAGCTTGGGGACCATGGTCTCGCACACACTCTGGATCAGGATCTACAGTAACAAGACACCGACTGGGTTAAATAACCGAAAGAAAGCAACTCAAATTTTTTGCTGAATTTCAAAAACAACATCTAAAAATTCCATACCTCCTGTTCAGGAAGGTTCTCAGCTATTTCATTCTCATCAACAACCTCTCCACGCTCCAGCTTCTCCTTTTTGATCCTCTGGATGCGCTCACGCTTGACATTACCAGCACTGATCAGCACACTCTTGAGAGCTCTGAGGCCGAAATCGTAGTGACTCTGGGATGACAGCTGCTCATCACACAGCCTGAAATGGAGGGAAGGGATAAATTCAGAGAAGAAAGGTGCTTCAAAATTCTCTCAAAGCCAGAAGCATTTTTCTTAAACAGTACATACTTGAAGAAGGGCACGATCTTCTTGGCCAGGATCTCGGCTGTGCGGAAACCTTGAGAGTACAGCATGACCTGAGCAATGAGCTGGCGGTCGGGCTTAGTCATGGCCAAACTACGGAACAGCTTCTTCAGATTGTCAGGCAGGTTAGAGCGGCCAGCGTAGCCAGGATTCATTGTGATAAAGATGGCCATGTCTGGACTGACCTTCACCTGCTTGTTCAGGAGCTCTGTGGTAACTGGCACACCTGAGGAGATGACAGATATATAGTTACTCACAATGTTGTTTTCATGGAAACATTTTGTATAATTTGTGTTCTCTTTAGTGTATATTTCTCTGTAGAGCGATAAGCCATTTTGCTGAATCTTCGTGGACCCCTCTTTTAAAGGCAACTGATGTTCAAAGATACTGAATTGAATCTGGATATTCTTATAAAAGGACATTCCCTCTACAAATTATGACATTAACCATTTGTATTATACTTACTCCTGTCTCTGTTGGGGTTGCTGTGCTCCCTCAAGGCAACCTGGATGTACTGCACCTGCTGGGAAACGGCAGAGAGCATTCTCTCTTCCAGACGGTTGAACTCGTCGAAGCAGCCCCATGCTCCCACCTGGCACAGACCCACAAAGATACGACCCATGGCCTAAAAGAAAAAAGATTTATTAATTTAAATGACCAATATGAGAAATAGGTAAACTCTTTTAAAAAAGCAAATGATAAGGACAAGAACAAAGAGTCTGAAGGTAGTTGTGTACCTGGAAATCGAACGTCTCGTCACAGTTGAAGACCAGGACAAAGCGACCCAGCTGGTGGCCAAGAGCTTTCACTGACTCAGTCTTCCCTGTTCCAGCGGGACCTATATGGATGATAAAAGAAAGATTAGATTAGATAAAAAAAAAAGACTTCCATTTCTTTTGTTTGTACAAAAAGCTTTCATACCAAATGGTGACCCTCCAAGGCGGGCCTCCAGAGCCTGGGTCATGGTGAGATAGCATCGGTCTGTCAGTGGGGTCTGGACAAGCTTGTCCTGAACACCCAAGTACTCAAAGCCATAGTTGAACTTAGCATTGGCCATCTGAATGGAAAGCTGCTGCAAGACATCTGTCTGCTTGGGGTCAAAATAGAAGCGCATCTGGCTGAGCCACTCGAAGGACTTGGGGTTGTCGATCTTGTTCTTGATCAGTGTCCTGGTCACGTCACGCTGGTGCACCAGCTCAGTGATCTACGACAGAGCAGAACAAGGATTAAAGACACATTTTCACATTGAAAAATATTTGGTAAGAATGATTGGAAAAAAGAATCCCACTAACAAGGTGCTCCAGTTTCCTCCTACGGAGTGGAGGCTGCTCCATCAGCACGGTGTCAGCCAACACGTTGAGGGTGGCCTCCACGTTTGTCAGCACTACCTGCATGGGACTCATGTCCCCACCGCCAGAGATGGTGGTCAAGGCAGACTCGATGTTCTCAGACCAGGCAATCTGAGTGGACAGAACGACCAGCTGGGCCTGTGAGGAGAGGAAACAGAGTAAATTGACAAAAATAAAACACATGACCCGATTTCCATGTATGCTGAATAACTATGCACATAGTAAATGCTCTCAAGACCAACCTGGTAACGATCAATCCAGTTGATGTACTGACTCAGATCAACAGCTGTGCCTTTGTTGAAGGATGTGACCTCTGTGACAGACTCAGCTAGCAGCTTGGCCAGCGTCACCCTCATTTCCTTCTCCACCAGTGTCAGCCATTCGTTGATCTTGGGGTGCTCGGTGATGGAGACTGGTGTCTTGTAGAGAATCTCTTCACCCTCGCGGGAGGAGATCCCAAGCACCACAGTGTTGTCCTCGTTGAGCAGGATGCTAGACACACCAGCAAACATCTTTTTGAAGTGCTTCTGCAGTTTGGCCACATTTTTGCTGTTGCCGATGATTTCCAGTAAGTCCTCGTCTCCCACGAAGTAGAACCTGGAAAACAAAGAGAGTGTGATGGATCATTAAATGATAGTTAGTAAATGAATGTGTGACAGTGTGCAAAGCAGATTTTTTTTCTTGCTTTGTGATTTATATCTTCTTACCTCGGGAATGAGGATCTTTCTCTCTCCAGGTATTCTCCAAGGGCCTTCTGGATTTTTCCCAGAAGGTCAGCCAGTCGCTCCAGAGACCTCTGCACTCCCTGTATGTTCAGCACATCCATCACTAAGGGAGACTTTGACACCTTCTTCATCAGTGCCAAGAACTCCGTGCTGATACTGTGAAATAAAAACAGAGAGGCAAAATAGAGTGTGTTCCAGTATAAAATATTGTTAGTTAAAATGTTCTGGTTTGTTAAAGTGAAGTTTAAAAATAAGGGTCCTTTATTACCTCTGGAATCTCTGAGTTTCTACAGGCAGCAGATGTTTGATGTCAGCACTGCCGGTAAAGATGCCTTCAAGATAGACCCAGCGACGCTGGACATCAATCCAAACGTCAAACAGAGCCATGATGCGATTCAGCTTGTCCTCCCAGCTCAGAGCATCTTCCTCAAACACCTGGTAGAAAGAAAGGAGATAATCATGGTGTTGATGCACTTCTGACAACTTAAATACTTAAAAGAACACAACATGTCTTTGGGCTTACCTTGTAGTATGGAGACAACTTCATGGCAGACACGCTGTTAATATGTTCTTTGACCTTGTTGAAGAGGTCATCCCAGCCTCTAATCAGACGACACTTGTTCTGATAGTTCACCAGGTCGAGCTCATACGAGTTCCACACCTCACGGATCTGAGAATCGATAACACAGAATTATTATCAAAAAGGTTTATAAACCAGAGCATAATTTTTAATAATCTGGACTGAAAGCTGTAGATTATAAAATAACACTGCAAAATACCTTGAGGATCTTTCTCTCACCTGTTTGAGGAACTCCTCCAAAGCCATCTCTCCCTGGGCTACCAGGAGAACATCCTTCACAACCATCTCATTCTTCTGCAGATCCACATCCCAGATCTGTCCCAGGGTCAGCTCTGATGGGACCCAGTTCACATGCAAACGCTTCATCAGCTGCTTCCAGTGGCGTTCCTTCAGAGCCTCTGATTTCAGCTCAATCACCAACATGTTAACCTGGGCAGAGGAAGGAAGAGGACAGGAATTAAATAACAAATTTTGAGTTTTCTTGCGAACAAAGATTTGTGCTCAGTAGGAAAAACTATCTGCCTGACCTTGAGGTATCCTTTAAGCAGCCTCTGAACATACTCGTAGGAGGCATACTGTCTCAGTCTTGCTTGGAAGTTCTTCAGCTGGTTCAGAAGAGCATCCAGATTCTGACGAAGCTACCAACATAAAACACCAACACAAAAATAGTTATATACCAAGAATTTGACAAATAACTTGAGGTTCAATTATGATCTGCAAGATTATTGTCAATCTGTTACCTTGCGAGGCTGTACAGACACCCATGGCTGCTCTTTCATCTGGTCGATCTGCTCCCAGATCTTTGACAGCTCAGACCAAACCTCCTTCAGGTCATGCAGCTCCTCTAGTGCCACCTAGACCACAAAGATAAAAAAAAAGAAACAGAAGGAAACAAATCAAAAGATGCCTTTGTTTTCTTAGGCATCGGTACATGTTTTGAAACATCTATATAACTAAAGATAAGCGCTGCAACTCTTTGCATTATGGGTTAAATATAACTGCTGGCATTACCTGCACCCTCTCTTCACTGCCGCTGAGCAGGCCAGTATCAGTGAGCTCAAGGGCTTCTTTGGCTCGGGCACACTTCTCCCTTTCATCTTTCAGACGGCCAAAGTTACCCTCATAGATGGTCAGAGACTGAAGAGCTTCCTCTGGACGCAGGTTACCCTGGTGAAATAGAATAAAAGTCAGACATCAAAGAAGCCCAAGATTTTAATATCAAACATCCTAAATAATAATTTTAGTCCCAATAACAAATGCTTTATCTTCAGTCATTCTTATATCATTCTTATCAGCAGTCATCAGTTATGAGTTCATAGAAAGAATACTAGGAGGTTAAATCTAATCAGATGATTTAATTTCTCTTACAGCGACTGGTTTGGTCTTCTCCCAATCATTGAGCAAGTCAGTGGTGCGGTTTTCCACAGCTTTGTCCTCCTGGACGATCTTCATCTGCAGGTTGGCCACCTGCTGCTGGATAGCAGTGTCCTTGCGCTTCATTATGTCACTAAAGGCACCCCATTCACCTTCGATGTTGTCAATGTAGAGCCAAGATGGAGGGAACTGGAATCTCTGCTTCTCCAGCAAACGCTGTCCATTACGGAACAACTAGGGGTAAAAGGAAGATGAAGCTGATTAGAATAGCAAAGGTTTTTCTTAAATCCCGCAGTGATACAAAATAATGAAGGAATAATTGGATATCAAACATTTTAAAATACACATCTGATACTGGAATACTTACATCCACATTTTTCTCAAACTGTTTGATCTTGCGTTTCAGGGTCTGCACATATGTAATGAAGTTGACGGCATCTGATGTGCTGGCTGTGTCCACAGAATGTTGCTCCAGTTCTTGACGAGACTATTGAGGAAACATAAAAAGAAACGTGATTAGAAAAAAAAACGTAGCTTGTAGAAAATCTTCTGATCAGTGTATTCTCAAATATATTACCTTGGAGATCTGGGCATGGAAGTCCTGCATGTTCTGGCCGAGCATCTGACCAAACTTGCTCAGCACTTCTTTGTGCCAGGAGTCATACTTCAAGTTCACCTTGGACTGGACCTGTGTTCAGGGACAAATACAAACATTAATGCATGCCTAAAAATAAAAGTTAAAAGTATTGCAAAAACAACCTCTTCATGTAATACACTCTACAGATGGTTGTTTGAGAATTGCTGTTCTTATATAGGATCTCAAATTCATCATTACCTTGCCATAGTCGATGACCACAGGCCCAAACTCTTTCCGTGTCTCTGCATTGTCAAAGGTTCCACGTGCTTTGCGGATCTGGACCAGCAGAGCCTGCCACTTGGTGAGATCTTCACCCAGGCGGTTGTAGATGTTCTCAGCTTGCATGTCCCACAAGCACTGGTACTGCAGCCACACCTGGACAGGGGCAACAAAGGGATGAATCCTCAAAAAACAATTTACATAATAGTGTATATTATACCTGTCTGTGGTTAGAAATAAAAGTTATTACACTTTTTGTGTTGTTATAACAAGATGACTCTTACCTTGACATACTGTTCCACCTCATTGACAATGTCTTCTACAGCATTGTAGGCCTCCTCTAAAGCTCCAGGGCCATCTGGCATCCTAGTCAGGGCATTTCTGTAGAACTTCTCCTCCTCTGACAGCTCATAGTGAACTCCCACCTGGTAAGGAAGGACAGGTTAGCTTTGATTAAAGCAAAAGTATAACAGAATCCATTCATATAACGTATTTTGTGTTTAGCAGATAAATTATTCCAAGTATCTTGTGCTTTTTTTGCATATCACAAATATGCAGGCCTTCTTATCAAGGCCTTCTGCAGTGGGAATCACAGCCTCATTATCAAAACCATTCAGAAATGTCTACCTGGTATCTCTGACTCTGGATCCTAGGAAGGGAAAGGATGACCATCTTCCAGGCAAACATCTCCTGGTAGAGCTTGTAGCGACAGTCTTCAATTGGTGGGTTCAGGTAGATCACCTGGTTAGTAATCCTCAGCTCATGGACAACATTCTGATAAAGGAAAAAATGATAATAGTCAATCATCTGTGTCAATGAATCCAAGATTTTGCAAGTAATGTATGACTAAAAAAAACAACAGAGTCACTACTGTCACAACAGCTACCTTGATCTTGGGTTCCCCTCCAGGTTTGTGGCTCACTTGTGGAGCCTCAGTGTCCATATCAACATCAGCTTTGTCCTCTATCTGGCCACGGAGCACCTGGGTCCAGGCCTTAAGGCCAGCCTGCAGACGCACTCCCAGGATACGTTCAATCTATGAAAACAAAACAAAAAAACAATCCAGTTAGAAAACCATTCATGCCCACCATGTGTAAAAAGAAAGAATAGAAATGTTTTGAACATTTAAACCTTTCAAACTCAAATAAATCACAATGTAATGAAATGAAAATAAATAATTCTGTGGTTTTGTGGTGCCAACCTCAATGTCAAGCTTGTTGACCCAGATGGGCAAGTTGGAATAGGAGTGGAGATTGAGGTCGTCCACAGCCTTCTGGACTCTGCTTAGGATGTCAGTGAAGGTCTTGTGATCAAACATGCATGTGTCCAGAGAGCGAACCTCAAGATCAATCTTCTCCTCAATCAGCAAGAGGTCATCCACCTGGAGACAAAACACAGAGCAGAAAAAAAGTTTACCACTAATGTGTGGAGTATTCAATCTTGCTGCACTTGTTTCATTCTAAAATGACACCGAGGACAGTCTTTACTTCTGCAGGATGTATATTACAATTTTACAACATTAGGTCCTTCACACTGACCTTCTCCTGGAAGTTGAAGACAGTCTCAGCCAGCCTCTGGACATAGGGATCCAGCTTGTAGGATTCCCAGACTAGAGTGATGCCTTCAGTAATGAGAACCTGAACCTCTTTCTTCAGCCCAGCCACCAGCAGGGAGATGGAGGACCTCTCCTCCACCTTCTCACAAGTGCGCTCATAGGTGCGCACACTCTCGATCAAAGAGATGGCAAATGGGTACAGCTGGTTAGCCTGGTGGGCTTTGTTGACAATAGCCAAAGGAACACGGAAGCTCAGCCATTTAAGGTTGCGGACCTCTTTGGACAAGGTGATGATCTCTGGGAGGAAGTTGACTTTAAGCTTGAGCATGTTCCCAGTACGTCCGCGGGCACGGGTATTTTCGATGGTGAAGATGCGGCCAGACACACCAAGGTTACGCTGCTGCACCTGAATTACAAAAGAAAGGAATAACACATATTTAAATACAGAAGAACTGCCAAAAAATAGAACTTAAAAAAACTTTACAATCTTATTGCCAAATATATAACATTTGATTACATACCTTACGAGCCCAGTCATCAAATATCTCTTGGGTGTTCAGTTTAGCCCTGAAGCTGTCTCCATCCTGTTTCAGCTTAAGCCCCTCCACATGGTTCTCCCAGCCTTTTCCCAGGACATCCTCCACTCTCTTCATATATGCAGTCAGCTGACGATCGATCTGCTTGGCCCAGATGATGGAGCCGGACACAGGCGGCAGGTCTCGGACATGGCTCATCTTACAGGCCTGGCTCTGAGGATACTGCACTTTAAACTTATCGTGCAGTGACTCAATGTCATCTTTCACACGCTGAATGAGCTGCGTCTGGTACTCCCGGATGGCACCGCGGATGTGGGGACGCACAAAGAGAGCATTGAAGCGGGAGAAGATGCGGAACATTTCATTGGCATTCTTGGCAGTTCCCAGCTGATCACGCAGGCGGGCGGTGATACGGGTCTCCACACGGTCAATACGTTCATCGTAACGCTTCATGGCAGCTTCCCAGGCTTCCATGCCCTCCTTAGACACATCAAGGCCATCGACCTCTTTGACATTCTCATATGCCAGGTTGACCTCCTCGATAGCATTGGCATCAGCAGCATCAAAGAGAACTCCAGCTACCTTCATGTCCTGAGGCTCAACTGTCTCTCCAGGGGCATGTTGTGGCACAGCAGACACCTGGAGATAAAAAAAAAGTAGAAGAATAATTTCTCAGTCAAGTGTGGATAGAGCCAGATATTAATTGACAACACTAAAATGACCATGAAATAAATATATAAATAAATAAATAAATAATGGAAAAATTGATGGTGATTTACCTGAGGCCTCAGCACACGGACAATCACAGCCCTCAGCTGCTCGTGCTGCCTTCTGAAACGCCTCATGTGATCCAGACGTGACTGGAGCTTCCTGTGGGCGGGGCTCAAACGCCACACCATCTTCAGGTTCTCCTCTCTCTTTCTCTTCACAATGTCCCTCAGAAGCACCTGCAGTTTCTCATACTCATCCTCCCAGGTCTGGAACACCTCGAAGCATGCCACCATCACCTGCACAGGGACATTTCAATTGGCATTCAAGAAGACATCTATAATTTTGAGTAATTAATTAAGAGTGTACTTCTGGGGGGAAATGCAATAGGCTTTAGTTTCAGCTTTAGACCCAATCACACCAACCTTTTCAAATTCCTCATAGGCAACGTGCATTAGCTTCCTGGTGCCCAACACCTTAAGGAGCTGGGAGCTCAAGTCCCTGGAGATGGCCTCCACCAAACGCAGTGCTCTCTGGATAGGGTACTTGGTGTTCCTAATCTTTTTCAAGTGAGTGAATATGGCCATCAGGGCCTGGCGGATCTTATCAAGCTCTGAAGCAGAGAGCAGGTCATTGAGAGGGAAGTCCTTCATCAGAGGATTGTAGTCATTGACTGTTTCCACAGCCTGTTTCAGACCTGTGAGAAGTTCAGAGAGGACAAACAATTAATCATACTGCGGCAGCAGAAGTGAAATGAGCAAAAGATAATTATTTACCACTGGTTGCCACTCACCAGTGTCGGTGTCAAAGCTGACAGTAGCATGGAAACGTTTGCCGTGTTTGAGGATGTCCAGTGTGAGCAGAACCTCAGGGCTCTCTCTCTTCTCCTGGATCCTGTTGAGGGCTCTCTCCAGATTCAGCCAGAAACTGATCTCCTGCAAGGCTGTGCCTGATGCTGGGTCACGGTCAAGCTTTGTCACCTTAAAAAAGTACAGGCGCGGACAAATAAACCCAGTTGTGAGTTTAGGAGAGAAAAAATATTTTTCCATATACCTGTAACTTATTACATCAAGAACATCATTGTTTGGTTTGTGATGGGAATATGGGAATGTTTCTTACCTTTTGGATCTCCCTAATCCACCGGTTGACTCCAGATTGCAGCTGGTTGAGGAAGGTTGGGTCCTCCACTTTGTCACCAAAGTCAGTGACCTTAGGCTTCTCCCCACGATCATACAACTGCTTGGCGATGTTGGTGATGATGGGGTGGATGAGCAGGCTGATTTCAGGAATTTCAATATTCTGCTGCAGGTGGAGAAGACCCATCTCCAGCTCAGCAATCTTTTTCTCCACTGAAGGCGCCATCTTATCCCCATCTCTACAGGATTAGGAGAGATTATAGTGTAAATAAATTATCCATCAATGTTACATTGTTCCTCCATGCAGGTTTATGCGTAAGCTTTTCAGATGAAAAGTTTTAACAAAATATAAAGACACTTTCTAGGATTACCTGTCTGCCTTGCCAGACTCGCGGATGTAAGACTTGAAGAAAGGAGCAACAGCATTGCTGATGAAAGAGTGGAGCGTCTCATAGGGTGAATCCTCGCTCAAGGTCAAAACTCGAACTTGGGTTGATATGGGCTTGTCTGCATCGATGACGCCTGTCCTCTTGATCAAAGCCAAGCTGCAGTGAAAAAAGGGGAAAAATTCATAGTTCAGGATTAATAACACTGTGGGGATGAGTGCTATGCAGTAAATTTGGAATTAGCTTTCTTGATTACTAGTCCTGTGAAAATAGGGAAGTACTTCAGATATAGTTGCATGGCTTAAAGGAAGACAAATTCACCTGTTGGACTTGATCCCATAGTGTATGTCAATGCTGACGTTGTAAGTGATGCACTCCTTCTCCTCTTCCCCTTCATCTCCAACGTCCTCTGTGTAAAGAAAATAGAATATTCACATCTTAACTGAACAAATAAACAGAAGGTTCATAAAGTCATGTTCTATACACTGCCAGTCTTAATCGATGAGTGTTTGCAATAGCCTGAGGTTTTTCACCACACAAGTTACTGTTTTAAGACTTCCCTGAGGCAGTGAGGACTGATAGTTCAAGCCCAACAAAATGACTCTGCTGCTAATAAAAAGTATAAAAAGCCACGTTACGGCACGATGTCAGTGCAATCTGACACTTATCTACTTCCATCCATTTATGTCCCCACCCTCCTTCAGAAGTGAGGTCATGGTTTGAAGGAAAAGATAGCCATCTGCAATCACTGCATTGCAGCATTTGTATTCTTGGTGCAAAAGCATGAATAGGTAGAGGAAGTTGCTCTCTGGCTGAGAATCTAAATCCGACAGGCTCAGACTGCAGCTGGTCATGTTCAGTATCAGGGGATCAAGGTTCCGCACTAAAAATATTAGGAAAGGCAAGCTGCTCTGAAGCTTAATTCGCCTGGAGAAAACTGCAGATCATGTGTTCATTGACACAAGCTGGCTCACATGATAAAACTCCAAGAAGGTGAAGATAACATGACGAGTGGCCACAAAGGATTCATTATCCTTCAATAAATATGAAGTTGTTTGAGTCATTTTTTTCATATCCAGAGCCTTTTTTTCAATACGCAGTGTGTTTGTTCTATTCTCTTTTACACAATACAACTGTTGTCTACAAACATTAACTGAATGTGATTTATAAATAATCAGAGAAAAGGTAATGCTGACTTCCAATAATCCAACACTACCGTAGTGAAATGTTTATAAAATACGTCTTCATTAGTTCAGTATTAAACCTTTAAATTATCTCCAACACTGAGCAGCTTCATTGCAGTGTATTGTGCTGTCAGCCTTTTTTTTTCCTCCCCACCCAGTGTGGCGTAGTTGCCTTGCAGCTAACATTGTCATGGCTGGTGATAACAAGCTAGGTTAGCACTGTTATCGAGTGTTACCGACTGTCAAATAATGCTTATTAACTCACATGCACTGTAAACTTGTCTAACGTTAGCTAATATTGGATTTACATACATTTCGCTTGTAAAGAATGAATGGTGGAGGACACATTGCGTTCACGTTGTAGCAACACTGAACCGTTATTGTTATTGAAATAAACTAGCTAGCTGGTCGCTTCTGCCTGGATGTACCTTTGAGTGCACTTCTCTCGACAAGGATGGTGTGAAGCTGGGGGTCTGCCAGAAACTTCCTCATCTGCTCCACGGCGCTCTTCTCCTCCAGGGCGGTTTCCAGTGAGGCCGGGGCCTCGCCGCCATCTTCCAGGAGCAGCGGTACCAATTTCCTAATGTGCTTCTGCAGCACAGAAGTGTCAGCGACCGTCTGAACGGCCGACACCTCCATGGTGCCGGAGTTTTCCTCCGTACCCCCGCCGTCAGACATGCTTTGAAGCGGTCAACGACGACCGGTCCAGTTGTGAAAGCGAACAAAGAAACTAGGCTGACGTTAACAGGCTAACTGCTGTGACTACAGACCTGGTCAGAGGCTGACTGCCGCTGTCAGAACGCCGCAATTGGTACCGTCAAGTTTATCAGCGCGCAATGGATTGTGGTACTTGTAGTTCAAGAGTGGCGAGTATTCAATTAGACTATGCTGGCCGAAAACTACGACACCCACAATGCAGTTGAACGAAACCTAATTATCTGTCTTTTTGTTTTAACGGTGTATGACAGATAGGGGGAGAAAGGGAGTTGTCTCCAATGATGCAGCAAGAAATCAAGAAATCTTCCTCAGCTACAGCACAACGAGGTTGTTAAAAACAGAGTGATAATAATGGTGTTAGCTAAACATTAAGAATAAGTGCCATGTACTTGGAGCTTGGACTTGAGTCAGCTGGGAAGGCAGATATAGCCCTCCAGGACCCCATTGCATTTGACCCACTTGAGAATACATGTAGGATATGGTGCTTATTGAGAAGAGCATCCTAAATCTGAAAACTAGGAGTCATGATAAAGAAGTGGCCAATAATAGATAAATGCTTTCCAGAATGACAGCCGAAAGCAATCCCAAAAATGTAAACACCCTTTGTTGTGGGATAAAAATGTTGTTTTTATTAAATAAATATCAACATGAAGTAAAATCTTAGTACATAGAAGACAATGTGAGAGTGCCCGTGTATCAGATCCCTGAGGTTGAAGAGAGATGTATTTCCACATTTTACAGCATTAAAATGTGGGAATATATTTCTAAATTACAAATCTGACACACATCAGGAGAAACCTTTTGTCCAGTAACAAATGGCTTATCAAATTGTTTATGGCTTTAACATTACTACTGACCTCACTGAGTGATTATGAAAGCACACATAAAGGGAAATACAGAATCAGAAACCTGAGAGAAACATCCTGCCATTTAAAAATAAACTATACTAGCATAAAAGAACAAAAAAAAAAACACACACACGAGCTGTAAGTCTCCTTTTGTCCAGCAGATATCAGCCTGTGCACAGCACATACTGATTCTACCTTCACATTGATCCTTTAAGATTCCTAGTGGAGGCTGATAAAAAAGAAAGTGTAGATACATTTACAACATCATTAACATAAAAATAATGATTCGGATCAATGACACTTCCCAAATGATCACTCAAATTTGAGATACCAACAAGAGACACATAACAGCTGCTCCACTGACAATGAATGGTTCCTCTGTTGCAGTCAACGAGGACACTGTGTTGTTGAGCTCTGCCTCACAAAATGACAACAGGCTTCTTCTGCACCTTAGGGATTGTCTTCACAGGTGCTTTCAGTTACAGGTTACATTCCAGCTGTATTTTGTGGTTTACGTGAGCACTGTACTGTGCTTTAATCACCCCACTTAGAGAAAACAGAAGAACAAAACGTTTGATAAGGTGGATAAGGCACATAGCTGACAACAGTCCATGACCAGGAACTCATTCTTCCTCAGGAAACTTGAATTTGGCATAGACAATGAGCATGACTATGGACATGACGATGCACAATGAACCAATCACGAGGTAGGCGATGCCCAGGAACTCATTCTTGCCACCCATCCAGGACACGTTGCTCAGCACCACCTTCTTTCTCCCGTCAAAGCTCAGAACAGGATAATCTGGGAGACAAAATGTTAAGGATACACTGCAAAAATGGAAACACACAAAACCATGAAAAATGGAGAATGTTCAATATGCAACCCTGTATGAAAATATTCTATTAAACAACCAGTGTTTCTGCATGATTTAACCCATTTCTCTAAATCATGGACACTTGACATCACAGCTAGACTATTCGTTCATGAAATGTGGTTGTATTCTTTTAGCTGTATAATCCATCCAAGTTACATTACTGCAGTGATTTAATGCATTGCCACTGGACTACATACGTGTCCAAATTCCGTGAATTGATATTGAGTGTGTACAGAAAAAAATAGAATGTAATGGCTGCCTGCAACCAAACAACAAAAATGGTCTGGGTTGTGTCGAAAATTGTAAGCAAAAGCATCCATCTATGAGTACTTTGTTTTATTTACGGGACTTGACCATGGAAACACAGCAGAGGAAAATGTCTTTGTGGTATTTACATAAGCCATCATGTGAATAGTTGTTTGCCTAGCTCATTTTCTTATGTCAGAAAATTTGCTTCTTTTTTTCCCCTGTCATCTCAAGGAACTCCTGAGCCAGTGTGTTCACTCTGCCCCAGTAAAAACTGAACCGCACCCAACTGGTAAAACAAGTTTGACTCAAGCTGCTGTTGTTGTAACGTGATACAAAACGTGTGGCCAAGTCAATGGCTGACCCATTTAGGTAGATTTGAAGCTTAGTAAATCTCCTCATGTGGATGATTTATTATCCAGATTTATGTACCGATTTTATAAAAGTAATATTATTTTTTTTACTTATACCGAACAAAATGATTGCACTTGTGAAATGTGTAGAAAGCAGAACAGTGTCAGTATGTTGAAAAATAAATTGTTCTAGTGTCCGTCAAGCCTGCATGATGTAAAAAGTTAAACATCACTAATCTGTGTGACGACAGAAGATTAGAGTCCAAGTGGAAAATGGCTAGCGTAATCTTCAACACGTGACCCATGCTAAACAAACCACCCTTAAAATGGTGTGTAAGGATACTGTAGGCAATTTCCAGGGAGTAGTTTCCGGCCGGCAGACCCTGGGCGTAATCCCCCTCCGTGATTCGTCGGTACAGCTTTCTGAAATGTGGCAGGGCTGCCCTCCTCATCCAAACCAAGAAATCCTGATTGATGAAGCCGTTGTTAGCAGGGTCCGAGGGGTCCAACTCGTAAGCAGGCCTGGGCCAAAACAGGGGTTTCACCGTACCTGGAAGTCAAACTTTGTATGAGCCATCATGTTTTTCAGACATTATATCAACAAACTATTATGAATATTGTTTTCCTTTATAAAAATCCTTGTGGCAGATCTGGAAGCCCTTTGATAAACACAATCAATCTTCATCACAGCACCACAGACAGCAAGCGACAGTAAATTCGAGTTCAGGTGCTACCGTTGAAAGCGTTCCTCAGAGGTGTAACAGAAGGGTTTCTATATTTCACGTTGTAGTCAGTCCACCAGGCAATCCCTTTTCCATCGAAGGGCACCTGCTTCCTTGCCCCATTGACGATCTGATACAGCTTGAAGGTGTCTTTAAAAAAAAAAACCAAGGAAGAATCAGAACCTCGACATAGCAAATACAGTTCTTCACAGACGTGTTATTTTCCCTTACGTACCATTGAACATGCTGTTTGCCACCGATCCACATGGCACAATTGGTTTGTCATTGCTGTCATACTCGTAGGGGGCACAGGTGTCACTGGGAGACTTCGAGAGAGACAGAAAAACAGTGTCTGTGTCACTCAAATAAAATCTTTCTATTACTGATGGGCAACGGTGACAACTTAGCATGTTTTCACTCAGTTCAGAATATCTTTAAAGTCTTCATTTCAATTTCCAATTTGTCTTTTCTTGGAAAAACAAAACAAAGTCTGAAGTGTCTGTGTATTTTCTTTCAATCTTTTATGTCGGTAACTCACTGTGAAGCTATCCAGGTTTCCGGACAGCTGGTCATCATCTTTGGAGACTCCATATCTTCTGTAGTTCTGGAAGTAGTTGGTCAACCCATAATAAAAGAACACGGGCCCCTGAGGAGGAAAACAGAGTCGCAACCCCACAGCCAAGGGTCAGAGGCAGGGGAACAGGCAAGAGTAGAGTTAGAGGGAGAGTTCAACTGATTTGAACGAATGAATGAATGCACTTGTACAAAGCTCGACACACAACCTTGAATAGACTGGCAATGGAGAAGTCCAGCTGGCACACGCAGTTCTTGACATCGGGGTCTGAGCACCTGAAGCACGGTGAGGTTTGTTCAACCCCCGTGTAGTCCAACTGCGGAGGGAAGAACAAGAAAGGTTACCGTTAATTATTGATGGCTACAACACCTACCTCCATCGAGTGCTACTGACACCGCACCTCTTTAAACTCCAACAGTACAATATCGCTTACAAGGGATACATCGATAAGCAGATAGCAGCGTTCCCTATTTTGTTTCATCTCAACACTGAAACACACATTGCTTTAACAAAGTCTCAATTCAAACAATCCTGTCTCTCTTCCTGTTGACACTTGACCCCCACTCTCAGTGTGACACCCGGCAGATTTGTGTGTTTGGTGGCCATGGCCTCACCTCCATCACTTGGATGCTCCTTGACGTGACAAAGAGGGCGACGCCGATGCCAATGAAGGCCAGGCCGATGAGGACGAACCCCGGGATGACAATGCCTGCCGAAAGCATCGGCTGCCATGCTGGAAGCCTCTGCTGAGTGAAGGCGGTGTTGTCAGGCCGGTTGGCTATCTCTTGCTCCTGCTTCGCCATTTTTCTCAGTTCTGTTGGACAGATTGTTGATCAGCTCTTCATTTGTAACACACACACACACACACACACACACACACACACACACACACACACACGTACACACACACACACACACACACACACACACACACACACACACACACTGTACCCTGCTCCAAATGTATTAGATCATAGCCATGGCAAACATTTCATTTAGATGAATGATCCTTTCATTTCCTGTGCTCTGACACTACATACTTCATTCTTTCTGTTACTTTAAAGCCTATTTCACACATGTTTTTGTCAGATCTCATTCTAAGTTACTCTGGGATGATGCAGATAGCTGCAGCAGTTGATATAACTTATTAACGCAACAGTTTAGCTCACAACACCTTTAAAAGCCACACCACACACACAAAACAATCGGGAAACTTCAGTTTCACCCCCAACACCCGGATTAGCAGAAAACAGACAGGAGGTCTGACTTCTCGCAGGTTTTAAACCTTGCTGGTAAACAGAAATGGTTCAAATGAAATCCAAACATATAAACGCATATATTCACGATTTAAATCTGTTTTTTAGGTGTTACTTACACGCAGTGCGCTCAAAATGGAGAGACAAAGGAGTCAACAACTCATCGGTATGCTTGCTTCCTTGAGTTGTAGGCGCGATGCAGCAGCACACCTTTACCTGTCTACCCCCCACCGGCCCCGCCCTTACTGTTCTTTTACGTGCTGACGTCAGTTTGTTTGCAGAGCTGGGATCAGTTTCGTCGTTTATCCACAGGCAGTGAAACGAGTAGCCAGCTCTGAAAACCGACCAGCAACATGCAACTTTCACCCAATTAAAAAAAAACAGATTTTTCAAACTTGATCAATAATGCCAGTATATATATATATATATATATATATATATATATATATATATATATATATATATATATATATATATATATACACATACATATATATATGTATATTAAACCACCACTAAACCTAAACAGAAAAAATAGACCCACTGCAGCATTTCGAGTAATAAGTCCCCGCCTTCTTTCGGATTGACACTTATTTTGACCAATTGTTTCACTGGGTTGTGTTGGGTAACACTATCGAGCAACCAATCGGGAAAGGGTTCATTGAAAGGAGACCTGCTACTGTGCCGTCTTTGTGTTGACATCTTCGGAGGATTGAGAGGTAATATTAACATATTTTTGTAATATTTAATGCTTATCTTTATTTCCCAAAACGTGCGCCCTGTTGTTGGAACGTTTGCCTAAACATTTTTATCGTCAGCTGATCAGTAAAGACCCTCTTTCCACCGAAGACGGCGCTTTCTTTTTCACTCGCACCTGCTGCTGTGCCACTGTTGTTGCTAGCTAGGTCTCATTGTTAGCTGCGTTAGCGAACGTAGCATGGTCTTGTATGATATATTTGAAAGGCAATTCATTTTTTAACCTATATTTGCAATACAGCTTGTGTTGCAAAGCTATTAACGGAATGTAATTTTACGCTAATGAGTGCCAAACGCTAGTCGTTGTCTAGAACAAAGCTACAGTTAGCTAACGCAAGCTAACATTGATGGCCATGCTAGTCTGTTGCTAGCTTTGCAGTGAATTTGCTAGCTAACGGTGATCCATTTGGTCTGGATGGCATTTGAGGATCTACTAAAGGTCTAGACACAATAAAGGTTTTGGAGTTACGGTTGTTCTTTCCAAATAAATTGATCAAGCACCAGGGTTAATTCGCGAACACGTTCATCCTCCTCAGGTTTCTCGTGTCGGTATATCGACTTGGCTAACTCGGCTAGCTAAGTCTGTAAATGAGCTTCACTGTATTTGCCAACAGGTTTTAAAAATGTTTAGCTAAATCACAGTTGATGTAATTTGAAAGGCCAACATTTTTTGCTCAGTTGGTCCTGATCGTAATCATATTTCTGGTTCTGTCTTCATTTCTTAGTGTTTGAATGGATATTACCAGGTGCACGGAGAAATGGGTAAAACAAAACAAGGTTACTCGACCCATGGAGCCCTCATTTCATAAACCATGACATTCATGCACAGTTACTTAACTCATCTAGTGATATAGATGTGATATTTGTGGGTGAAGCATCTCTCAAAGCCCGAAAGCACTTGGTGGTTGTTAGCCATTGTTGCAGGTGCATTCACAGCCCCCAACAGCAAAGTGACCAGATGACATGGGGGTTTTGTGAATGTTTGAAGAAGTCAGTTTTGTTTGAAAAAAACAAACGAGTAATTTGACAGGACCTTGTAGGTTTTACATTTTAACTGTTATAGGCGATACTTTTCTAACAAATTTGTGGGATATCCCTAATTGAGAATGCTGCTAAGGGCTATAACAAAGGACACCAACATTTTATTTCCTTTGACTGGTTTCGTGTTTAGTTTTTTTTCTGCGTACACAACCCACACTTCATCATTTTCATTGTTTCTTTCGGGAATATTTTGTGTCTTTTTTTTCATTGGTTATACAATTTAGAAAATTCAAATTTCAATCATTTCACAAAAAAAGTTATTCTGTCTTGGGCTGTTGTATGTATTCTTGTGATGGGTTTAATCTAATTTACATACCTCCTTTTGCTCAGGAGAGGCCTCCAACATCCTCCATGATGCTGTCTAGCAAGAAGTCAGATGCTGGCTCCTCTTCATCCTCCTCTTCATCTTCTGCGGGAGCAGCAGGAGGGGATAGGGCCCCTGTTTCTGATGCGCAGACGGGTCCGTCAGCCTCAGCTGCAGGTCCAATGGATGCAAAAAAGAAGGAAAGGTCGTCCCCTAGTGGGGAACCTGGGGGAGCCCCTTTGCCCCACCAAGCAGGCCCTGGTGGAGTAGACCAAGACTCTGCAGAAGTTCGCAGAACGAGTCGTCGCAAGCGAGCAAAAGTAAACATTTTAGGGTTCTCCTCCCTCCCTGTATAATCAGGGAGGGGAGGATGCTGCCAACAATATCGAGTGATGAATGTCACTATATTTAATGACCATTTGTTTGATTTAACAATATGTGTCATTTAAACTTTTGGTGTAATATTGTTTTGTATCTGTCATTTACAGATGGGTTCTCACTGGCCCACAGGAAATTTCAAAAGAAAAAAATTAACCTCAAGAAAGGCTTTGGCAGTTTCAAGTGATGTGGGAGCACACAAACAAATCTGAAATTGCAACGCTGGTTTTAATGATGCTTTTATTGTGCCTACCGTTGCAGGTGGAGTACCGCGAGATGGACGAAAGCCTGGCCAATCTGTCGGAAGACGAATATTACTCTGAGGAGGAGAGGAACGCCAAGGCGGAGAAAGAGAGGAAGCAGGTCATCCCACCACCAGCTCCTCCAGTAGAGGAAGAGAATGACAGTGAACCAGAGGAACCATCTGGTGAGTCTGAAACTTGATGCATTATATCAAAGCAGACAAATCATACTGATGTTTTTTTAGGAAATACAGTTAAATTGCTCAGCATAATTAAAAACACAAGCTTTACTTTATGCAAGATTGCAGAGGTTCCTCTCTAGCATGAAGGTTATGTCTTTCACACTGTGATCGTTTACCCTTTGTTCAGTTTCAATTAAGAACTTATTGCACATGAATGCCAGTTCATGTAGTCTTTTTAAAAGATCTAGAATGACAGTCAGTTCTGTTAATAGAATAGTGATAGGCATTTTATTTTCTAGGTGTAGAAGGAGCAGCTTTCCAGAGCCGTCTTCCCCATGACCGTATGACATCCCAGGAGGCCGCCTGCTTCCCTGACATAATCAGCGGTCCCCAGCAGACTCAGAAGGTCTTCCTCTACATCCGAAATCGCACGGTAGGTGCCAATGTAAACCCACTGCTTTGTGTTAAAAGCAGACTGTTGTTTCATAGTTTTAAAGATTCTGAATCTTAAATCATATCAACCTTATCCAGCTCCAACTGTGGCTGGACAACCCGAAGATCCAGCTGACCTTTGAGACCACAGCACAGCAGCTTGAAGCTCCATACAACAGTAAGACAATAGAGCAAAAGATTTAAATAAAAAAAGTTTCTACATTTCAGTCCTTTCAATTGCAGTCACAGGTTGAGATTTTATGTACTTTTGTTCTCTTTTTAGGTGATGCTGTGCTGGTCCACAGGATACACAGCTACTTAGAAAGGCATGGTCTCATTAACTTTGGCATTTACAAGAGGGTCAAGCCATTGCCCAGTGAGTTCAATTCATTCTTTGCTCTTGTAAAACAACAATGGCTGTTAACTAAATAGGAGAATAATAATACAAAGTTGATGAATCCCTGCTTGTTGTTGCAGCCAAGAAGACCGGGAAGGTTATAGTCATAGGTGGAGGTGTGTCTGGCCTCGCTGCAGCCAGGCAGCTACAGAGCTTCGGGATGGATGTTACAGTATTGGAGGCCAGGGTATGTCATCAACAGAGTCTCTCATTAACTTGTTTTTTCAGGTGTACAATATGCTTAATATGGTAATATATTTTCGAAGAGTTTGTATGAAATCCAAAAAACTTACTTTGTCTTTTTATTTCTTTGTAATTGCAATCATTTTACCATTGTACCGTAGTAAATGTTAACGTACTTGTTCCATGCAGGACCGGGTTGGAGGCAGAGTGGCCACTTTTAGGAAGGGCAACTATGTTGCTGATCTGGGAGCCATGGTGGTGACAGGCCTCGGTAAGAAACAGATTCAGTGTTTTTTTAATATGAATAGTGAAATCGGTCACAATGTCAGTCAAAGCATCTTGTAAACCTCTAGTGTTTAATCATGTGCAATTGGGCTGCAAGTGGTTACATATTCATTCAACACTAATGTTACATCAACTGATTTC
Organism: Diplodus puntazzo; assembly: GCA_963678695.2. Lineage (NCBI taxonomy): Eukaryota > Metazoa > Chordata > Actinopteri > Spariformes > Sparidae > Diplodus > Diplodus puntazzo. The sequence continues at coordinate 10,646,628 of OZ023175.1, forward strand.
ATAAGCATATGAGATGGATTTTACAGTAACTAATCTCCACCTGTAGATGGTGGTGTTGTCCATGTTAAGCCATGTTCTCAGCAATTCTGTGTGTGTGTACTTGTGTTCAGGAGGGAACCCCATGGCTGTCATCAGTAAGCAGGTCAACATGGAGTTGGCCAAGATCAAACAGAAGTGTCCACTGTATGAAGCCAATGGCCAGGCTGTGAGTATAATGAAATGTCTTTATCAGTAAACTGAGTAGTCTCTTGTCCACAATCCTGCCATAGCCAACTTTTTAGGCTACTCTAATACAAACAAGTAGAATCCTGAGACATCTTATGACTGAAAAAACATTTACTATTTGCCATTATTATTCGTAACAATCCTGGGTTCTCTCATAAAACCGAGAATTTTATTGAAATAAGGCTGTAGGCTAATGGCAGCATGGGCATGCACGTGCAAAAAAAATCTGCATGCTTCAGTCATACTAACAATTTTAGTAATGCATGAGGTTAAATTCTCCTAGAAACAACAGACCCTCAAGAATAACCCTCCATCAGGGCGTTAGGTATGTGCATGCCAATTACATTTTTGGAACCAGGACCTTGTGTTGTTTACTTCCTTTAACAGAAGATGTTTATGGATGCACAAGAGTTCCCTCCTAGCACAGAAGTGCTCCGTGTCTGTGTTTATAGCTGAACTCTAAGCCTGTTGTTGTCCTGAGGCAGGGATCTGCCTCTCTATGAGCCACAAAAACACAATGAACGGCAGATTAATTTAACTGCTTACCCTTGCGTGTCATCAACAACAGCTCCCAATTCTCTTCAGAATCGAGCAGACCAGAAAACAGATCTAGCCTAATGCAATTAGACTCGAAATAAAAATTGTTTTTCCCTGTCATTTTTGTTCTGTCGGTCAAGTGGCAGCAACAGTAGTAGGATGTTTAGGTTCATGTTCAGGGCACTTCCACTGAAGTGGAGACCAGCCAGCAGGGCTCCTGAAGCATCCACATCATGTGTAACTGGTTTCCTCTTCCGCAGGAAAAGGCAAATTAAATGTATATGTTTTACTTTTGTGCAAACCTGTTCGAGGTTAAAGTTGTGTTTACTTAATATGTTCTCTCTCTCTCCCCCCCCCCCCTCTCGTCTTCTCAATCCCTTCCATGTTCATCTTTTGGTGAACTTCTAAAGGGTGAAAGATGCACAAGTGTATGTATTGGTTTATTTATTTACTACATTCTTTAACGTCTTTCTAAACCACATTTTCAGCTTTTTTAATTCTACTTTGTAACTCGCCATTCACCATCCATGTAGGAGATAAAGAGAGAAACAACTGGTCATGTTAAACCGTCATCTTGTAGAACAGGACACATAATTATCCTGTCATCAACCTTAAGAACATCAGGAGTTTTTTGATTCTTAAAATGAAGGACAGTTATGTAAAAGTTAGTGAATTTTACCATTTTATAATACGCCTCGTGTCTTAAGCTTTAGTTGTGTCTGGCATGCTTTGCCTGTTTGTCTAAAGATTCTATCATCACTGTCAGTATTGTGACTGATGATCCAGTATGTCTGAATGTCTGTGTGTGTCCAGGTGCCAAAAGAAAAGGATGAGATGGTGGAGCAAGAGTTCAACAGATTGCTGGAGGCCACCTCCTACCTCAGCCACCAACTGGACTTTAACTTCCTCAACAACAAACCTGTTTCTCTGGGACAGGCCCTGGAGGTGGTCATACAGTGAGTATGGTGTACACTACACAAGCTCACACATGGGCAGTGGTGACAGATGTGTCCTGCACATGTGTACTTGAAGAAGAGATGTATACAGATTCAGTCTAATCATAATCTTGTGTCTGTGTGCGCAGGCTGCAGGAAAAGCATGTGAAAGACGAGCAGATAGAACATTGGAAGAAGATTGTAAAGACTCAAGAAGAGCTGAGGGATCTTCTCAACAAGGTGTGTTTTTTTTTTTTGGAGGTGCAGCAGTAGGCCCCAAACAATGTCATCATATTGTTGACTTGGTAGTGTCTGAAATCCCCCCGCCCACAAGATTTAACTTTAAATCCAACCCACCTTTTAAGAGTCTCTAATTACCGTCATTAGTTACTGTACAACAGAAACAAGACTCCTTCTTATTTTGCACAGACCACTAGCGTGGTATCAGCTTCGATGAGCAGCATCTAACTTTGTGAAACAAAACTAATAAGTGCAAATCCAAAAATTATGAACTCCTCAAAAATAACTTAACCTGCAAGAGAAAAGGTCCACCAGTGCCTACACTGACTTTTATTTGCTTTTTATGATGCATTTTTGTCACACAATGGGCTTGAGACAAAAGTGCAAAAAGAATGAATGTTCTAGCTATTATGATACCAACTAGAAGTCATATAGTCAACATGAAAAAAAACAAAAACACAAGCTGTTTCAATTTCAGGATGATCTACAAAAAATTAAGCTGGAAAGGCAGAGATGCAGTTGACTCTAAAGCACTAAAACCTGTTTTTTCTTCAGAGGCCCATTAAACAACATAATCACTGTTCAATCTTCAAATTCCACCTTTGAAGAAGCAATTCTAATTGCTTCCTCATTTCTTTCCTTTCATCCACCATCATCTCATGCCCGTCTTACTCTCCCTCTCCCTTTTGTTGTACCTTTTTTAGATGGTGAGCACTAAGGAACGAGTGAAGGAGCTCCATCAGCAGTATAAAGAAGCCAGTGAGGTCAAACCACCCCGAGATATCACAGCCGAGTTCCTGGTGAAGAGCAAGCACCGTGACCTCACCGCACTGTGCAAAGTGAGCTCAAACACTGTTTCAGAAAAAAGCAAAACAACTGTCATCAAAAAGCTGAAGAAGAAAGTTGCAGTAGAGCTCTTACATCTCCTTACACTTCCTACAGATATTTACAGGCTGCAAGTGGCTGTTATCTCGACTGGTTGTTTTCCAGAAGAGATTCCTATGTGACACTTTGATTACCTCCTAAGATCTCTTGGATCAAACAGAAATCAGGCTGCTTCAGTCAAAGCAGTTAAAAGCTAACTGTTTCCAACTGTGTTTGTGGAGCTGTGTGTTAAATAGTGCCTGTGTTTCCAGTGGTTCTTACTTAAACAATTTTGAAGCAATATTATTGTGTACGGTATTATAATGCAGCAGTAGTACTATGTAAAATGCATAGTTTCTGGAGTACTGGGTCAGGGTGGATGCCTCACAGAATTTTAATGCCGTTCTATCCAAGTAAACCAGACAGGCCTGTGTTTAAGTGGTTTAATGCCTCAGTAGGATGTATTATTAGAGCGAGTGCTGCTGTTTTATTTTTGGTCCAGATAAATCACCTCCACTACTGCTATGTGTGTACTTTAGAAGGAGGTTTCAGTTGGTTTAAACACAGCTGGTGTCTGAACTGGATTTGTCTGCTGCCCATCCGCCGTCTGCGAAACCACTTCAAGGCCTTGAATCATGGTCTGACTGTCTTTATGTCTGCAGATGTACACACACAGTTAAGCGAGACAGAATGAGCATTTAAGAGCGTGTGTGTGTGTTCATGACATGCATGACTACACCATATAACAAGATTTTAAAGCCTGTGAGGGGATGGCTGTGTCAGGATATTTTCTGGGTTTCTTTCCATTTTAGTATTTTCCCAGGTCAGCCTCCTAGCTTCGGGGCGTTATTAGGACAGTTGACTCAGTGTAGCTGTGTCCTGGGGCCTGGCATTGTAGGTGGTATTACCAGACTCTCAGCTGCTGTCATAGTCGGTTCTATTGTGGTAAACTTATGAACAGGTTGAGTCAGCCCTCTCTGTCAAGACTGCTTGTCCTTTCTACATAACCTGAAAGAAACCCTCTGGGTGTGTACCTTGAACACACATGCACATGAAATGCAACACATGCTCAGCTAAAGACATCACCATCTCTTTAAGTTTGATACCAGTTCAGTTTGATGTGAAATATCGTTTTCTGAGTATTATTTTAAGATTTTTAAGTGTATTGTGGTAAGATTAGTACTTTGTTGATTGTTAAAACTAGGGCTGGACAATATGTAATTAAAGCATCGACATTGCAATGTGCACATTTGCAATAGGCACAGAAATATAATGGGTGGATGAAATTAATGTGTGAATGCATCTCCATGCTGTCTTTGTTCTTGTGTAGGAGTATGATGAGTTGGTGGAGATGCAGGCCAAGCTGGAGGAGAAGCTGCAGGAGCTGGAGGCCAATCCACCAAGGTAATAATCCTTCAGACTTTTCAGTACAATCTCTTCGACTGCTTCATCTTCTTCCTATTTAGTGTCATATTATTTAAACGGCTTGATGTATTTAAACCAGTAAAGAACTTTCAGGATTCTGTGGCCAGCTTGTCTCAGTGTTCACCCATCTTTTTGTTAGAATGCAAACATTGTTACAGTAAATTGTAAAGGTATTTTTGGTCATGCTTCCCAGCTTGTTTCTCCCTATTCTGTTTTTTCACATCATTAAAGTGTGTATATTTGAGAAGTCAAAACATCCACGGGTGTGGAATGCAGCCCTAACAATAACAAAGCAATACAGTTCTTATGTTTACTTTAAAATGAGCAAAATAAAACATTCCTATAGAAATATCTCTAGTACTTCACAGAGGTACAGTTTTTTTTTTTCTTTCACATCTCTCAGCACGCACGTCTACCGCATGGGATGTTGAGGACAATTCAGTGGCACTCACTTAAATAATGCCAGCCTGTTTACATTCACATTAAGCAATTTCTGAAAAGTCTGCAATATATTTGTAAACCAACATGGCCATTAAGCACTACAGGAGCTAGCCGGGCCAAGAATGTGCTTAATGGCATTGCTTATTGGAGCACTGCAGTCCTAAGCAACAACTGTTGCTCGTGTATGTACTGTGACAATCTGGTTATTTTTTTTAGTTTTCACTTAATGTGTTCAATTATGTGTAATTACTTTGACATCATTTGGAGTTCAGCATTTTCAGCTTGTGCATGAATAAACCTGTCCCTCTGATGTGTGAATGGCTGTCAGTTTACATCACCACATCTCTTTACTTCCCTTTCTTTCCCACAGTGATGTTTACCTGTCATCCAGGGATCGGCAGATCCTCGACTGGCACTTTGCCAACTTGGAGTTTGCCAATGCTACGCCCCTCTCCACCCTTTCTCTCAAGCATTGGGATCAGGTATATACATGTACCCAGTTTAGAAAGTCATAACTGTGCAGTCCTCACAACAATCCCATGTGTGTAATAAGTTAGTTAACTATGAGATACTTCTGCTCAGTTCATTGTGCCTCTGGGATAACAGGTTTTTAATTTCTCCACAGGATGATGACTTTGAGTTCACTGGCAGCCACCTCACAGTAAGGAATGGTTACTCTTGTGTTCCTGTGGCCCTAGCTGAAGGCTTGGACATCAAACTAAACACAGCAGTACGGCAGGTCCGATACACAGCCTCGGGTATGTGCACAGGCCGTGTGTGTGCGAGGTCACAAGCTTGAAAATGGATTTCATAATCGTGCACTTAAAATGTGCCGATCAGTAACTCGTCTGTTCATTCTCCAGGCTGTGAGGTGATAGCAGTCAACACTCGCTCAACGACCCAGACATTCATCTACAAGTGTGATGCTGTGCTGTGCACCCTGCCTCTGGGTGTGCTGAAGCAGCAGCCCCCCGCTGTGCAGTTTGTTCCCCCGCTGCCTGAGTGGAAGACATCTGCCATACAGAGGATGGGCTTCGGCAACCTCAACAAGGTCTTACTTCTAATAAAGCGCATTCCTTCTGTCCTATCCTTAACCACTTCACTGAACCTGAACATGTTTGATATAGAAAGATACCAATCCACTTTTTTTTAATACTTGAATTTAGATTCGATATCAAGTTGCTGTATTGCTTTTTAGTGTTTCAAGACAAACACATCTCCGAACTAAGGACACTCCTTTAGTAGGATGTAGGATTTTGTTGCTTAGAGAGAGAAAAACACGACTATTCAGAATTTGATTCTGTTCCTTGCAGGTTCATAAATCATTGTCCAAGTCAGCCGCATCCTGCATGAACATTTCCTTTCCCTCCTTCCTGTAGTATTTCCCCCAGATAGATCACAATATGTATTTTTAATGAGCTCAGGCGACAAGGGATTCCCTCTCTCATCTAAACTGCCATGGTGATATTGTTTTATCCTGGTTTATATCAGGGCTAAGATGTAGGATTGTGAGTGGGATCGAGGGGATGGCCAGGCCCATGTGTTTGCTACGTATAGGACAGCAGAGGCAGTCAGATCCTGGTGGCGTGCGAATGAAAGATGCTTTTTTCCCCCGTGTGTTAGTAATCCGATCAGAGTACTCATTCTGCGTCACTCCTGACCCACCAGTCACCACTCTCTGTAGCTGAGCATCATCCGCAGCAGAGTAGTTTATCTCCTAATTCTACTGCAGCACTGAGAAGAATACTGCATTATTACGCAACCTGAGCTGCTACTAATGCCAAACCTCCAGCAGAGGGCGCTCTGCCATTCACACGTTCACAGCAGTAAATGTGCTGAGCCTGCCTTGTACTTCACAGGCAATTGAGCTTTGGGTTAAAATAAGCACTTTGATTGTTGTGTGACTGTTTGTATTTTGTGCCCCTCCCTGTCTGAAGGTGGTGTTGTGCTTCGACCGCGTGTTCTGGGATCCCAGCGTCAACCTGTTCGGTCATGTCGGCTCCACCACAGCAAGTCGGGGCGAACTCTTCCTCTTCTGGAACCTCTATAAAGGTGACAAGAGTTTCACACTGTTGTTTTAGATCAATGTTGTCCAAACTTTTTCCTTTGGAGAGCTGAAACTGTGGGACACGGACTAAAAAGAAGACATGTACTGTATTATATTGTTAAAATGCTAAATAGGCATAAGGTCCCAACTGCCTGCACCAAGTTTCGTTCTGCCTGCTGTGCTCAGATTATAAGTATGTATCCTATTATTTAAAGAGCGTTTTCTAAATTAACAACATAAACTTCTCTCTTCCCAGCCCCAATCCTACTCGCTCTGATGGCTGGTGAGGCTGCTGGCATCATGGAGAACATCAGCGATGACGTGATTGTCGGACGCTGCCTGGCCATTCTCAAAGGAATATTTGGAAGCAGCGCTGTTCCGCAGGTACACGACCCTCTCACCTCACTGATATTTCCAATACAGCAATGTTCCACTTGACACTTGCTTGGTCAGCTTTGGTCGTTGACCTTTAATTTTGAACACAACCTCGGCTCTAAAAGCTGTGGGATGTTGTGTAAAACTTAAATGATTAAAATAATAATGTGGAATGTTTTAAACAGGTGTTTTTTGGATAATTTCACAACTTGTCCAGCGCCTGTCCTTACTTGTTTGAAACATGTTACTTCTATTAAATTCAGAATAAGCCTATATTTACACTGACGACATGAAACATTAAATAAATTGTTGTCTGTACTGTTTTCAATTGAATACATATCTAAAAGAAAGTCAACACACTAGTTTCCGTATTCTATTCAAACATAATGTCCTCGTAATTTAACACAGCTGGAAGTTTTGTTTTGCCTACGACTTCAATATGTTGCTAACATAAAAGTAGTGGACTGGTGGGTTATATTTTTAAGATCCATCATTAGAAGTTTCTCTGGTTTTTCCACTACTTTAAGTGGAATGTCCAGCGTTCCTGAGACGACCCCCATAACCAGCATAACTTTACACAGCGCGCACATGTGAAAGGCACTCATAAGCAAAGTCGTATCCAAACCACCCATCGTTATAAATCATTTGCTTATGGTTTCAAATGGGATAAAATCATATGCATGGAGGCCAGCGTCGAAGCTGTTTGCCATCCAGCTGTTTACAGGTCCCTCCAATGTCATCATGGAAACTCCTCAAAAGTATGTTGTTGTTTGTCGTCATGGCAGCCAAAGGAAACTGTGGTCACACGTTGGCGTGCGGACCCCTGGGCTAGGGGCTCCTACTCGTACGTCGCAGCAGGCTCTTCGGGGAACGACTACGACCTCATGGCACAGCCCATCACACCTGGCCCTGCTATACCGGGAGCCTCACAGGTGAGCCCACAAACACTGAAGAGCCCCGAGCGTTGAGTTGATATGTGTGTGTGTCTGTGTGTAAGTGTGTGAGAAAGCAAGGGAGAGAAGGCATCCCAGCCCTGACCACAATATTTAACCAAACCAAAGCAGAGCAGTTTATTCCCTACTCAGATGTTTTTTTGGCTGTTTTGATGTTGGCATGCTGATTGATCTGAACAAGTCATATTTATGCGTTGCCTGATGAGCTCTGGCAGTTTACTACCCCCCCCCACCCCCCGGGACAATCCAACATTGAACTCAGTGTGGTCTCTCTTTTCAGCCCGTCCCTCGTCTCTTCTTCTCCGGTGAGCACACAATCAGGAATTACCCCGCTACGGTCCACGGCGCCCTGCTCAGTGGGCTCCGCGAGGCCGGACGCATTGCAGATCAGTTCCTGGGTGCCATGTACACACTGCCCCGACAGGCCACTCCCACAGCTGCCAGCAACCCTCAGCAGGCCCAGCCTGCCGCCAGCGTCTGAAATGGCCTCTCCCAGTTCCTGCCAACACTGGACACTCACACCAACTACAGCATTTTTTGAGAAAATACAAAAAGTTTACTCATAAGTTGTTGATATTTCTGTATGTGAAAGTTCGTGGAAGTCCCACACACAACTTAGCATCTTTGGATTTACTCAAAAAAATGATACTTTGAGGATTTTGTGGCTTTACATACAATGTGAAATTCCTTAGCTGGAATTGAATTTGGGGATGTTTGTGATAGTAAAACATGCATTCTACTACAAAGACTTGGTGAAGAATAAAGAATAGTATTGTTACATTCTAATGTAATAACTCTTCTACGACTTTATAAATATACGATTTTCCAGTCTTAAAACCAGAAGAATTGCATTACGTTTGGTACTCATCCAGTGCTTTCAGTTCCACATGGAGCGTGTCTGCAAAACCCACCATGTATTTATGTGCCCCTGTCTAAATACTAAATGTACACACAGCATAACATATAAGACAGATTACCAGCACAGTAGCACAGACTTGGTCTACTAAAACTGTTCTGCTTATCCAAGCAAAAGACATCACTCCGGTGTCGTTCCAGAGGCCTCGTCTTGGTTGTCTTAAAACATTTGCTGTGTACTGTAGCTGTTTGCCTCCTAAATTTACTTTCTACCATTTAGGTTGCAGAGTTTAGTGAAAATAGTTTGTATCAAAAGTTAATATGATGGATATGTTGAAAGAATTTTGAATGTTTTTTGTTTCCATAGCCGTTTTAAGTATTTTATTATGGTCGCCATCACATGTTTTTTTTTATATATATATTGTCAATTGTTTCATTATTAAAAAAAAAAAGAAAGGAATTGCACCTTGCTATCAGTGTGTTTCTTAACAGTTAAACAGGGCTGAATGTGTTGGTGTACACTAGAGCTGCAATGATTATAAGATAATTAACGCAGACTGATTTCTAACATGGTAGCGGGACAGGAAGCACTTTGCTCCACCTACAGATGTGCAAGTTTTCTTGTTGGACATGCATGTGCAAAACTAACATGGCTGCTCCTGCACTGACCCTCTGGTGACCCTCCTTCATTGCAGGTCTGGCTGCTTCCCAGGCCCTGTGGTACTGTGTGTGTGTGAGGGAGAGCCGAGGGTCCCTGGCAGCAGCTCCACATAGTGGGGGATCTGATGAATGAGGGGGGAGATTAAAATGGTCAACCATGAGCTATGAGCTTTTCTGCGGAGTTTGTATTTCAGGGCTCTGTGCCCCTCTGTTTCCATGCACTTTTTTTCAAGCGTCGCAGCCCTTGTTTTCCCCCAGAGACGCGGTTATTATTATCATGACCAAAGGAGATGTTCGATGTAACAACAGTAATTTGAGCTGGGGTTTTTGGACTGCGGCACCCGGGTATTTTCACCTTCCTGGTAAACCATAGAGCTCAGAGCAGCGTGTTACTGTTGACTAGTGAGGTTATTTTTCATAATAGCCTCAATCCCACATCAACTGATTACTCGATAGAGAGGCACAGAAAAGTCAAATAGCTGGCTATAAAAAAATAAATAAAAATCCTTTGGATGAGAGACCACAGCACATGCCCCGGCACATCTCATGTGATTTGTAGGTGTGGGGTGGAATGTACACTTACTCAGGTACAAACACCTCCCACGTGCTGTTATGTGTTCTGAACATCGTCTGTAATGATCAAATGGGAGATGAATCCAGGAATTTACCAGCCACCAGAAATTCAGTCCGAGGGTAATCAAAAGTCTCCAGAAGCCCTGAGATCAAAAGTTGATTTGAAAAAACATTTTTGTGTGACAGGTGGTCGAGCCTGTGCACCCACTTCAAACTGGGTGGTTATAATGCGTGCTGTAGTGAAGTTTTCAGCTTAAATAGCTTCTTTTTAAAAACCAAGTTGGGATCTGGTGTCTTCCAGGGACTCGGATTACTCCAGACGAGCTAATATGACGCCATTTTGTTTCTTTCCGTTGTTTTTTTTTACTTGAACTGTTTTGTACTTCGAGTATGTTTGACTTTACTTTTATCAAACTAATATTTCAACACAATTTCTATCCTTTTTTTTTTTTAGCTTGAAGCATCACTGCACCTACAACCTTATGGTTATTGGCATTGCTGTGGACTTTCTTAAATTATAAAAATCCCATATAACATGTTTGCTGCGTATCAAGCCATTATCACTCCTGAATTTGTTCAACACATCCGGCCCGACCTCCGCGACTCTTTGTTCGTGTTCTCACAATCGATATCTCCCTCAGCTTTCACACCTGTTGTAGGCAGCAAAGCCTCTTTCTCGCCTCCCACTCCTCCATCTTCCCACTCCTCCTACACCCCGCCTGGAGTGCCACTGAGTCATTCCCATGGTTGACTTCACAGCACTTATTCAGGTCAGGCACCAGCGCCGAGGCTCAGGAGTACCAGGGTCCAAACAGGCACCGCTGTGTTAGGGTGGCACCTCCCCGCATCTGAACTTAGGACAGATTACACCACACAGGGCAGGAGACAGCGTTAACCCCTGACTCTCAACCAGTTCGGGTCATGACATCCCCACACAGTGCTAAATGACACTCTCTGACAAAGAGTGACAGCTTTTCCTTTACACTGCGCTGCTCGACTTGAGAAATCTGAAAGAAGACTCGAGACAGCATTCGTGATTCGTTTTTTTTTCCAGCAAACATTTGAACTCATCACAGTATCTCAAAATTCTGAAGCAGCAAACTGGAATTCAGACTTGTTCTCTGGAGTGTTGCATGAAACTGCTGTGGGTAGATAATAACCAGGCAGATTAGAGGTAGAAAGAAAAAAGTTTCACTAGAAAATCTCTCCTGAGAATCACTAATGGGTAGTTAAATCACTGAGGGATGCCAGGTTGGTTGTTTTCATCACGTAGATTATCATTAAAACCTACAGTTGCAGGAACAGAAGTGCTGGCTTTCACAAAGTGAGGCGTAGCTGTTTAACAGAACGTCGTCTGTGCTGACTTTGCATTCCACAACAGCTTGTGGTTTTTTTCCCTCCTCGTCGTACCTGACCAATTTGCCTCGTTTGCCTGCCTGCTTATTTTGCATACCGTCAGCTACTGTACTCTCTGCTCTGCTCCAACCAGAGGCTCGGACGGACACACACACACACACACACGTGCGCAGAGGGTGCACCGCTATGAAATCAAAACTTGCTGAGCTTGTTCGGCAAAGGGGCACTAAAAGAGATTAACATATGTGGTGGAGATTTTACACGCCATCAGCAGCACACACACACACTGACACTGACACACAACATGGAGACTTGTTACAAACAGGTTGGTTTTTTATTTTTATTGGAATACATATGGTTTGCTGTACAGTTGGCAGCTTCAAGAGACCTACATGCAGAGTGCGCCAGCCACAGTAAGGTTAAAACATGCACAATGTATTAAGTCTAAAACAGGAAAAAAAAAGAAAAAAAGAAACAGCCTCCCCACTCAGTCCACCTGGCACTGCTGACACACTGAGAAGCAGTAATAAATCATAAAAAACCCTTTTGATCACACACATCCAACTGTGTTTGACACCTCTGTCTGTCAGTCTCCTTCCTCTGCACGCAAAATGAACTCAAACACTCTGTATTTAAAAAAAAAAAAAAAGCGTTGATTGTACAGGCCTGAAATTCTTATCTGTGAGATGAAATCCAGCTATATTTCAATTCTTTAAAAAAAAATTCCTATCAGTTTATCTGTGTACACACGTTTCTGGGGCCTGCATGCTTCTTTCTTTGGCAGCACTTACAAACATACAGCACAGAAGATGCACAAACCCTGATTTATGAGCGACGGAGAACAGAGCAGCTGAGAGGCTGGAGCGCTGAGCGGGAGGACACATGGCAAACCGCTAGGCACCTCAGACATGCTCAGTTCTGATTAAAAAAAAAAAGCAACCCTCAAACGCCCTCATTCTCCAGCGACTGTGACACGACCTCCCCTCTCTAAAACTGGTCTCGCTCTCTTGACCCATGGTGTGCCGTCAGGTCTCCAGGTGATGAGAAAAAAATGTCTTGCATTGACACAACAAACACAAAAAAATACAGGAAGAAGTACTCTCCAGGAGTGTAATAATAACAACGAGGAAGATACATTATCTTGCAAAAAAAAATATCATTCTTAAAATCAAGATGGACAAAATACTTAATATATTTCAATAATAAGGCCCACTTTACAAAATTACAAGATTTTCCTTAAATAAAATCTATCCGATATAGCTTCCAAAATAAGACATCTTTTGTTTAACAAAGAAATAAAAACATACATAAGCAGAGAACAAAACCAAAAAAAAGAAAGAAAAAAACCCTCAAATTGATTATTTCCCCTTAATTTCAGTATTTTAGAGACAGGGAGTCCATCTAGGGGGGAAACATTGGCACTGTCTCTGTCTGTAAACTGGAAATACTGTGGAATGATTTTGGCACAACGTTACAAGGCTGAGACGCAGGCGTAAACAGGGTGCCATGCCTCAAAACAATATGTTCAAACACGATTCGTCCGCTGAGTGCACGCCAATTTCCTTTTCCTTTAACCGGTGAGGTGACTCTTAAATACTCTAATTTGGCTGGTGCAAAAAAAACACATAACATTACCGACTATTGAAACGGAGTTTAAGTACAATTCTGGGACATAAAAGAGGAACCAGGGGGCATTAGTCGTTTGAGGTCTTAAAGTTAAGTGCTGGTTAAGTGCAGATTACAGCCTATGCCGCCCAGTGACACCATGACCCGGGCTTCACAATGGAGGCCTTTCAGGGCAAGGGCCCGCTCGCTGCCCAAGAGCCACCACTCCAATCTCCACTAAGTACATTCTAGTCTACTTTATAAAGAGGAAACAACAATGACTTGTAAATAATGGATGTTTATACATACACCAGCAGAGCCTAAGAGGATTTCTGTTAACTCTTTAGTTGGGATTTGAGCAGGAAGGCCTCTTTTCTCTTTTTATTTAAAGGGACAGTTCACCCCAAATTCAAAAATACTATAGTCAATAGTGCTAATTATCCATCTAGATTATTTTGGTGCAAGTTGCAGAGTTTTCCAAACATCTGCCTTCTTTCAAATATAATGGAACTAGATGGCACTTGGCTTGTGGTGCTCCAAGCATAAAATAAACTACATTTGCAAAACTCAACAGCAATGTCTCTTTCCAGAAATAATGAACCGGTTGCTCAAGATAATCTACCGACCTTGTTGTGAGCAGTTTCATGTAGGAACAGTTTTCTTTCTCCCCATCATTGCCCAGAGCGAAACCGCGCATCTACCCGTGGACGAGAGGTTCGTGTTCATGACAGCACAGGATGTAAGCATCAACAGCATCTTAGTTGGCGAGCCTCTTTCCATGACTAGATACATGTTTCCCTCTGCACTGTGATACAGAAAGAAAATTGTTCCCACATGAAACTGCTCACAACAAGGTCTGTGGATTATCTTCATTTACACATTCACCACTTCTGGAAAAAGACATTTCTGTAGAGATTTGCCAAATGTAATTTTTGGGTGTTTTGGGCACCACAAGCTAAGCACCATCTCGTTTCATCATACTCAAGAAAAGGAAGACGTCTCTACAGCCGATGTCTCCAAAATTTGCCAACTCGCATCAAAACGATATAGATCTCTTCTCTAAGAGGGACAAAAAACATGAAACTGCTCCCTTGTAGCGCCACAAAAACCATAGAAGTCTCAACACCTGTGGCGTCCCAGATCACCAGTCACTACATTGCACCATGTCAACAACATACAGGCTTTCCCCCACTGGAAGCATCAACGAAGACCTATATGACATGTGAGCAGTCTGCATGTAGCCCAAAACACATACAGATAGAAGCATTAAGTGGTCTGTTTCAATGGACGGTGTGGACGTACAGTCGGGTGTTAGTGTACTTTGGGGCCTTGTAAGGAAGGAAGGCAGCATGCACAGCAGAGGAAGCAGTTTCAACTTTGCCCTAAGCCCCGCTTTCTTTGAAGGCGCTCTCCAGGAGGTCAACCCTCCAACGCGTCATAAAACGTACAGTTTCCGACAGCTGGGCTCTTCCCGGGACCCCCCCAACTCAAATTCTCTCCTCAGGGCGATAGAGGTTGAGGAGGGGTGAAACTTCGGGACTGTCTGCGTGGTTGACTAATTTTGTTGGGCGGAGGGAAACAGGTGACACATTCTCGGGGCAGTAAGGCAGGATAAAGGTTAAGGGGGGCCCTTGCATCATCAGTTGCTATAAACAGTTATCCTGATGTCATCCGCAAACTCAAACAAACACACATTCACGTTCGTCACTCTGCGCCTTTTTTACTCGGGGACCTCTTACAGTGCGCCAGAACACATGTCGAGCTTTACAACGAGAGACCCCACTGACACATTAATAACAACACACACACACACACACACACAACACACACACACACACACACACACACACACACACACACACACACACACACACACACACACACACCGAAGGACGACCACACCGTGTGTATCTCTGGCAGTGTGAGCGCAGCCAGAACTGGACATTCGATACCCGTTGTCTGTTTTAATTATCCCTAAAGTGGACATTGACGCCAAGCTGCCCGTCTTCCTCTCTCCTGTATTTAGAAGCCCTGAGTCAAGACAGGATTAGATGCAGCCCTGACCTTTGACCTTTCAGCTACCCAGGGAGCTGCTCATCACTGTTTGGTGACAGGCCTCTGGCCTTCGAAAAACAACTCTCTGAACCAACAACACACATCACCGCTGGTTAGCGCTCGGCTTCCCTCTAGGAAATGAGAATCCAAGGAAGATGCAGAGAAAGAGGGGATGAAGGAGGGAGAGGAAAGGGGGAGGGAGGGACTTTTGACTTCTGTGAAACACTCAAAAGGAAAGTTGGAATCAGTTGAAAAGATGAGATTGAGGAAGAGATGGCAGCAGAGAAAGCACGGAAAGACTATATGATCATCAAGTCTTGGCGTGTGCGCTGAAAGCTCTAAACAGTTTGTCTGGTCTGTTTTTGCCCACTCACAAAGCCAGCAGCGGCCCCGAAGAGGCCACATGGCAATCCTTTTTTCTGAGGCTGCGCTGCACCCTGCAACTCTGACGGACAAATCCAAGGGACGTTGCTTTTTGGGCAGTGCGGTCTGTATTCTTAAAAGGGTGCTTTGAAGTCAGACTAGCTTTTTCTCAGGGAACCTTGTTTTGACATCCCTCAGGGAGGAGTTCCCCCGGAGAACCTCTTCTTACGCTCCGACCAAAAAAAAAAAAACCTTTACGACACAACAATCCTCCGAAACGTAAAAATACATGAAGTTAAAAAAAGAACCTCTCAATTAGCATCGCATGTCACTCATCCGCACAGTCTGAGTTTGCTGGGACAATCTACCTCTTTTACTGCATCTCGAGGCATAGATGAGCCTACTGTGGATGTGTCTAACAAACGGTGAAAGGGATGCGTACGAACAATCGTGAACAAACATTTGAGTTTGGACTCAACACCAATCATCACCTCGGATCTGATCATATTTACAGATATTGCATGGAGGAGGTGGGGGGGGCAGTTTATTGATTGCATATAATCTCCTGCTTGCATAAACAGTAAAGTGACAAAGCAGTGACACACGGGGCTCCTGCCTGACCTTTGCACATCAAAAGAAACCTGTACATACTACATGGAGACTCATAAATATTACAGCTAGATGGCGGCTGGTAGAATGCAGGAGGACTGAGACATGTACATTCCCAGCAGGGTCTGACTCAACACAGCACTGAAATCCATAACAGCAGAAGAACCAAGATGGACACCGGGCTTCAGCGGTTTGTCGACAGATCCCACGCGTCCCAAGTTGTCACAGTTACGACAAAAGAATGCAGTCGTGTTGCAATCGAGCCGTCAAGCAGTTGGTCATTCTCGGCTGCATTCAAGAGCAACATTCAGAAGTTTTGCCGCGGGATTAAAGTTTGCGTCGCCTGTCGAGCTGCGGTGAATCTCAAGCGTCAGATTTTACATCCAGCAGGAGCCTGATGAACGACTCAAACGTTACAGAAAAAGGTTTGAGGTTTTTGTCATAGATATGCACCATTCACCTAAAGGAAAAAAAAAACAAAAACAAAAAACAAACACCTTATTGTATTACTGGCCACTACTGAGATCGGTATCCATGGCACCCCCCATTGTCGCAGTGGCCACCGCCAATGAGAGATTGCTCCGACATAACCAACCACAAATTGATATTTTTCAATGTAACAAAATAATACACCTCTATAGAAATAAGAAACAGAGATAAGCTGGGACGATTCGCACGGCGAACCCAGTCAAGCTGGACTGTCAGTTCCTTGTGGTGAGAAGTCTATGACTGGCTGGCATGTACACAGTATTTACAGCAGCACTGAAAATATGTCCGGTTTGCTGGTAATCCAAAGTCCAATGTCCACGTTAAAACAGAAACTCCATTCCACTATGGCTCTCTCAAAATACATGAATGAGGACAATTGCAACAGCTGTAAAACAAAGCACCATGGAAATTGTAGCATGGTTTGAGGTTATAAACACTGCCCTCCACAACCCCCCCTTAATTATTCTTTTTTTTTTCTCTACATGTGCATTGCATTTCATTGCGTGCAAACTACGATTTATTTTTCTCTGTCTTGATATGGTTGAGCAGAAAGGGAAAGGGTAATGCAGAACAGGAAGCAAATTACAAAGAATCAAAATAAAGTGGTGAAAATGGCAAAAAAAAAAGAAAAAAAAAAAAGAAGCATAAATACTATCCCGGCCTAGCAGAAGTAATGTGTGTGTGCACGTGTTCTCCTTAAATGCAGCAAACCAGCAATCCTTTATAAGCATGCTGAGTCACAATCGTTCAAGTGCTCTTCAGTTATTACTTAGAAACATGCAAGTGTTTGCACGACATGGAAGAGCCCAAATTATATCCAGTTTGAGGCCGCATGCCAGGAAAGTGGTGACACGGGTTAAAAATAAACCAAGGGTTTAAAATGAACATGTGTTTTCTTGTTGTTTGCGTATGTTTGCATGGTTTTTTGCGTTCATATGTGTGAGGAAAATCAAGAAATTAAAAAGTCATATGGCCGTCGAAGCAAAAACATGAGTGAATATCATGGTACGGGTCAGCAAAGATGGTAATTCGCTTCCTGTTTTTTGGTCACATTTAAGGTAAAGATCCTTTTAGTTTGTGAAGAATTCTGCATGACGATCCAGCCCTATGAGATGAAGACGCAACCTAAACATCGCACTGCTGTTGATTGAAGATCGAAGAAGCGTTGGAGAGCAACATATTCAGCTCCATTGAGGTCACTGTAATGGTCCTCTGAGAAAAAGGCAGTCTCAAACGCTTGAGTCTCTTTAAACCCTCTCTGGCACGCAGGAAAATCTCCAGCCGTCCCCAGCATGCCAGCCTCTCCCTTGTCAAGTTTCGGGGATTACACTATAATACATCCAACACAAGAAGCAGAAGAGGATACACGGGCTGGTGAGGCGACCTCCAAACACACTGTACAGGCACTGTCTTTTTCATTTATGCCTCTTTTGGGACAGAGAAAGTTCCGGATAGGAAGAGCTGTTCAGGTCTTAGCGTACACTCAGGGTCAGAGTAAAGATGTCTGCGGTTTGTTGTTCTATATGGCTGCGACGGCTATTTTTCTTTTCTTTCCCTGTTAAAGAAGCTGTAGATGTTGACCTTTGGAGATGGTGTAGCCACTAGTTGATGGGAGACTGCTGTTTGGCCCTCTTCGTGCCATTGAGAGATTAATGGAGTGCTGTTAAAGAAAAAATGGAGGGAAAGATCTTACTTATTCCTTCATACTTAAACACAACTATTTGTCTCTTTTAGAAACATGACCATGGTCCATCATTTCCTAATTATTTTCTGGACAGTCTGCCAGAAAGAACAAGGTAATTTCGTCCCAATTATGGGGAAAGTAGATGTCCAATTGATACACTTCCAATTAAAATGATTACCATGCATTTCAAGCAGAACTCTGAGTCTTTTAGTCGGTTAAAAGTCGGTCTGTCTGAATATGAGAAAATGTGGAATCGGTCTGTATACGAGTCAACAAGTATGTGGAATAAACTTCAAGTATCTCCCTGAAAATGTGGAAACTGCTGAAGTAGCAGCAGAAGTACACTGACTCGGACACCTCATGTACTCAACAGGAAGTGACATGATGTTATACATTGTGTATCAAAATTCACATATCTTTAAGATCATATGTTGTACCAATGCTATTTTTTGTTTTATTTTGTCTTTTTACCCAGAATAATATTTCTTTTTTTTTTGGGTTTGATGGGTGTTTGGCATATTTTCAATCCTCATGTTTTGTTTTAATTAGACATTACTTCATCCTGCCACGTGTAACACAGACACTGTCATTGTAATAAAAAAAATAATAAATAATAAAAAAATAAGTAATGAGTATTTATTCAGGTTTAAATGGAGCCTCTCATTAAAGACATTTCCAACAATTAGTGCTAAATTGCACAGTCCTTTCCAGGATTACTGGTGGAAAATACTAAAGGACTTTTTCAGTAACAGTACAGTTCACCTGAACCTCTGCCTTGCTCATAGGCAACTCAGCAGGGTGAATGCAAATGGGTCATCCACTGTACTAAACCCTGCCCCTGTGCCGTTTAATGTGCTACAGCAGCATAGGGTCAGTTTAAATCTGCAAATGTGGTTTGAAACCCTCCTAAGAGACGTGACATTATTGCATCAGGGTTAATTAACATCAATTCCATTTAATTAAAGAGCCTCAGGTGTCGTAGGAATAGAAAAGATCCTGCCGTCTCCTACCTGTTCTTTTGCTGCTCAGACCCAGCAGGTCTAATGGTGTTCAGACTGACGGTTCCACAGTCTGCTCCCGGCTCCACTCCTTCCCTCGGCTTTGGACCCCGACCCTTGACCCCGACTGGACCACAGGTCCCCTCTGGAGGAGGAGGCCCCTGCCGTCTTGGACGCCCGCTCATAAACGCTCCCCAGGACGTTTGAGTCGCTGCTGGGTAGCTGCCGCCTCCAGGAGGCCGGGCTGTGGCTCGGGTTGGGACTGGGCTCTGCGCTATCAGCAGGCTGGAAGGTTCGAAAGTTAGATAAAGAAAGATTATTGTTCACGGTCTGATTTGGCATTGTTAGAAACACAAACATCACAATAGATGTCAGTTCATTCAGCCCCAGACTCTGTTGTATAGGAGCTTTGGGCACTTTGTTTGGACTCTATGTGGGCACTAAATACATGCTGTTTATGTTAACTGGTGTGTGACAAGGAAGTCTGCCATGTGGACTTCTGCCAGAGGAAAAATCCCCAACCAAAAACCCCAAACATACCCCAAGCTGAGAGATTTATAATTTGGTGGGCTGACTAGAAAACAAACCCCAAGTTACTAGTCTGTGGTGGCTACAACGGCACGTCCCCTCTCATAACCTCAGTAACCCTGCTTCAAGAAAGCGAGAGTTAGATGACGATGCAGTTCCTAAAGCACGCAGAAACAGCACCCCGCTCCTGTAATTTCAGCTTTAAAAAAGCACCATAATTAGTGACATTTGGTGGGTTGGAGTTGGCTTCTGATGCAGTTTTAGAATGCATTCTCGCTAATTGGCTTTAATGGAGCCCTGCTGGACTGCCTTTTTCTCGGTCTCCTGGGGTAACAGACAGGAAATCAGTCACCAGAGAACCCTGCCAAGTGGGCGTCACCAGTGTGATCACTTCCTGCTCCCGTCACCGAGGGGAGGAAACGGCAGAGTGGCATATTCTCCTTCTATGGTAAGCCACTGCTGCAAGACCGGGGGCTTTCACAAGGTTTCCATGTATTGCACTCTCAGTGTTCCTCCCACACTCAACAGGAGGCTAGATTGTTCAGCACATTCATGACAACAAAGATTTGGCAGGTTTCAATTAAAAACCCAAAAGAGAAAAAGCTTGAAAATGACGATGCCTGTAATGTTCTTCTGCTTCTTAAAAGATGTGTGGCTTCAGTCGAAGGAAAATTAGTAACTTCTCCCCCCCCCCCCGCCCCATGTGGCTGAAAGTTAATTTATGAAAATATTTGGGCAAGAGGAACGTCAGCCTGTAATAAATGGAGTTAAGTAAGTTGATGAGATCTTCTGGGAACAGCAAGTGCTGCCACCATCACAGACCTGCTCCTGCGGATCACATCAGAACGCCTTCAGCTTGGAAAACCCACTTTTATAGGCTGTCATAATCAGAAACGCTAAATCACGCCCGACAGCACCGCATGATGATTTGACATAATAAAAAAGGGTGGGACAAAGAAAAGCAGTTCTGTTAGGTATGTATCTCGCACCAACTTTTATATGTGAAATGAGCTTGGTAGGCATGTTCTGTGACATTTAAAGGAATAGTTTGACATTTTGCCAAACAGAAGTGAAAAAGGGTATCCATTTTTTACATTCATTCTGATACTTTTAGGTGTTTTAACATGTAAATGAGTCATGAGTCTGGTTAGGGTTAGCAATGACGACAATATGCTGCAACATTGCCGACTACAATCCTTCTTTTGGCTCATAAGCTGGAGTTTTATGAGGAAAAAAGAAAAGGGGCTCTCTGTTTAAGAATTATCAATAAAGTTTCCAAGAGTTACTCTGAAAACCAAACAGACATTGTGGGAAGACTCCGCTCTCCAATACAGACTGAGGCCCAGCAGATTTAAGAAATAACACAAGTAGCGTGTCAGAGCTTCTGCAGAACAAATTATACCCCTGCTTTAAATCTGTCTGCCCTTGGTCTCTCGCCCAATTTTAAGGAACGGCGTTGTCTTGCCAATCCAAACTCTTAAATCATCTCTCAAGCAAGACAATACTCTTAACACTCCAGGTGAAATGTGCGTTTCATTTGCCCAGATGATGATCTGTTTATTGGTCGTGATTTATAGAAGCGCATGTTTTTTATTGCTTTTCACGGGTCAATCGTATCGTGACTGTTTTCTGATGTTCTACTACTGAAAACATCCCACAGACTGTTGTTCCACAGAGCTTCTTCTCTGCGGGTCACATCAGGCAAACGGTGAATAGTACAGCGGCTCTGATCCCACACTTTACCGTGCTGCCGCTGGTTTTTGACTCAACAAAGGATGTTTTGGTATCTCGCTCATCGGCCATATCGGCCCTGCTGTCCTCAGCCAAACATAAGTTCACGGCTCATTCATGTATCGTCTGAGGTTTCCTGCTGCTACAGCAGGGAGGGATTAATACAGAGCTGTTCTGTTCTGGACTGAAGTGTGGAGTGAGTCCTACAGAAAGATAGCACTCCCCATTTTCACACTTACCTGATATATTCATATCAGAGTTCAAGTGTGCTTGGATCAAGTCCTATATGCTCTTTATGTTCTGCTATATATGTCTATCAAAGTCTAAAGCTATGAGGCTGCACTCAGGCAAAACAGAGCTTTGAGTTAAATGTCATCGTATTAGCATGCTAATATTTACTTATAAGCACTGAACACGGGTAGCTGAGGTTGATAGGTTATCATTAGTTAGTATTTGTGATCAATTTAAAATGTTGACAACGTGGACACCATAAAAAACAAATTAAGGAAAAGGTTACAGAAAACTCCAAGGCACTCTCAAATGAGCAAATAAAATTCCTTTATTGCCACGGCATGGTCATGTTAGACCTTAAAAAACAAACAGATGTCAAGGAACAAAAGCCATGCAATCCATATAACAGTATAAATACGTTTCACTCAAAACCCTTAGAGGGGGAGCTGGGGGATCACTAAAGTCACTAGAACACATTGCTCTGCAACTGTGCCTGTCTGAAGAAAACTGTGCCAATCCACCCACTGGATGTTGAGATATATCATTAGGTACTATACTCTGAGCGCCATGGATGTCCATACCAAATTTAAAGGTAATCTAACCATTGTTTGTACAGACATTTGACTATAAATTAAAAAAAGCTGTGATGGTAGGTAAATCAACAAAGTCAGTATTCTTAAATCTCAGGACATGATTAATGTCAGCACAAAATGTCATTGCAACCAGTCGGTGATCTGACAAACCACAAGCAACAGTCAAGGTTAAACAGCATTTTATATTTGGATTTGGACCATGACGATGACACGGCCATGACCTTTGAGTAGATGAAAAGATGTCGTTCTCCGTCCCGTAGAGGTCTGAATAAATGACATCCAAATAATTTATACATGAGGTTTCAAAAGGAAAGCTAATCAATACGCTATCAGTTTGTCAGGGTCGCTGCAGGGTACTTAAAGGATCTGGGAGTGTTGTCTCCTCTTTAATGACTATATTGATCAATAGTGCTTTACTGGTGCTGCTGACATTCAGTCTGCTCTACTCTCATTACTGGGTGGCCTTTGATGTCATTGGTCTTTGGCCAATTTCTGGCAAAAAAACATTCGAACAGTCCAACTATTGACCGTCAGACTGCGACATTTAGGGATCAAGTTTTAGCCAAAGATAGAGGAGTACAGATACCAAGTTAAGGACAGATCATTAATGACTTGCTGCATTCCTCTTTCATCAACTCATGCGCGTCCATCTACAAACGTGTAATAATACAAACCTCTTCTATCAACCTCTGACACTGCAATCACAAACTAATCCCAACCTCCCGCTGTCCTAACTGCAGCTGTATTTATCCAAACCTCTTGGGAACGGCTGTAGTCAGACCACTGAAATGTTCTGAAAATCCAAACCAAAGATGATCGGCTCCGCTCCAAGACGTGCTTCAAAGCCCAATTATGAATTTAAGTATGTTGTTTTTGCACTGCAGCAATTTTTCCTTATAATTGCTATCCAAATGGAGTAACCAGTTCATGAATCAAATATCTGGATGAACAAGGCTTTTAATGCGGCTTTTAGGAGCCAACAAGCGGGTTTGGGTACTTCCCATAGTGAAGAAGTGACAACAAGAGAGGCAGCTCGTCAGGTTACCGCTGGTTAAACACATCACTGACTGGGCAGGGACTCATTTTGCTTATTTCCAGGGCTCAAAAGTGACCATGCAGTCAAGATTGAGTGATGTGTGACAGAGTCAGAAAGAGGAGAGCAGCAGACACAAGAACCGATTGAGAATAAGTAGTCACCGTCTTGAAAATGAGGAGTTGGGGGTCAAGGCCATGTGGCAGAGATGATGTGTGCACTGACCCTGACGGAGCTCCTTGAAGCCACTTTGTACATGTCAGGGCTTGGATGACAAATAAATAGAGGGATCGAAGCAAGAAAAAAGGGAGGGGAGGAGTCAGAGACATAACGTAGGTGGCTCATCTCTAAGGCTCTTTCTACAAGCCTATATCGGTGCTGAATGGGGCCGTCAAAGGTCGAAGCTCACTCAGCCCATTGGGGCGAATGAGAAGGCAAGGCCCTGATGTCAATAACAGCTCTGAGGCCATGTTTGTTGCTATGTTTTTATGCAATGGAATATTTGAGAGGGAAGCAACTTTGACCAATGATGATTTTAACCAGTACCGATGTACAGCTTAGTGTTATACCGTTCACACTGAACAAAACTCCCATCTTGAACTCACTAACATCTTACTTTTGTGTGAAATGTGAATGTAAATTCTAGGGGTTTGCATCCAGGTAAATTAACCCTGCAGTAGTCACAGGTATTTATCGCTACAGCTCGGCTATGCTGTGCTGTGCTGTGAAGTTTAAGATGTATATAAAAAAAGTAACCGTTGTTTGGACGCTGTTGGTCATTATGTAATAAGACTAACTAAATATATAACAAAGGTCTAGTTGTGTTTCGTCACTGCAGATTTTTTACATATAATACCTTTAATATGTTCTTTGCCAATTTAGCATAAAGTTCTGTAAAAAAAAGTGTACATTCTTCGTCCAGTATGAGAACTTTGCAAAAATTAAATAGCAGAAAAACAACACTGCACGACTCCAGGGCAGAAAAACAACCGCGTTCCTTTAACCTCCTAAAGTCTCGGTCCTGACCTGGCCAAGGACCCCTCAATGCACTACTTCTCGATGAAGAACCATTAAATCTTCAGCACAACAGTTATAAAAACAACACTGTGGTACACCACAGGATCAACCGGTCAAACAAATATTGGAGAAATCTCTCTGGAACCAACTTCGACAGCAGATCTCTGTGCGCTGGAGACGGAAACAATTTAACTCCAGATAACTTGAACTTTTTGCCCTTGATCCCAAATGTGACCAAAAATGATGTACGAGACAGCAGACACTTTGCGTGTGTGTGTCTGTCTCCTTGGCAACGTCCAGTTTATTTATAGGGGAAAACACAGATCTTACCCGAAGGCCTCTAGTCCACCCTAGTTTGTCAAAATGACAGACTGACATGTTATTGTAGCCATGGAGCCCACTGTGTAAGCACTACTACAGCCATTTGACAATATATTATATACCAATAGACAAGTATGTTAATACTGTAGCTCACTGGTAGTTTTCACCTCATTTTTCTGACTTGTTTAAACTTTCACACTCCATTAATAGAGCTAAAGATAATCACACAATCTTACGTGTCAATGCACGGGCACGTATACATTAAAATCAGAGGGCTTAATCTGGCACTTTTTACAGAAGCGTGTTGTTTATAAGCTCCAAGGTCTTAGGTGTTGAGGAAGTTATGTGTCAGGTTGTGCCAAAGTTTTGTCATCCTTCATGTGAAAAGAAAAACGTACCAGCAACAAAAATAAGAGAAACAGACGCACATACAGTTTGTGCGAGAAGAATAATGTCTGTGCATCGCAAACAACTTACGTGGAGGTGAGTATTTGAACAGTTATCTTCAGCCTGGCAGGGGCACAGACTGTAAATGTGGTGGCACATTTAAATACAAGAAAGCTATTTTCTTCTCCTTGAGGTTTCCTAACCTTCTTTTCCCCCTGTTGAGGTTTTTTCATTTCCATCCTCCCTCTCTCTCTCTTTTTTTTTTGTCCCACCCTTTTCTCTTTGTGCTTACTGGGGCAGCAGGAGTGGGGCCTACAGAACTGCTGTGCTAAGCTTGAAGTCGCAGAGCCTGGCGTCAGGGAAAAATACAAGCTGGGCTCTCATGCAAAGTGGACACACCAGGAGCTCAGCCCTGCGGTTGTGCTTTCTGGACTTTTATCTTCAAGACAAAACAATGTGCAGAGTGGTGCGATAATACATTCACCTGTGTAGCAAGGCAGAGTCATTTAGAAGCCACAGTCTGCAGTGAAAGTTCAGGCTTTGTTTTTGCCAGAAAACTTTAAGAAATGCATGCTAAAAGCAGACATGAGGATCACTTTTCCAAGAAGCTGTGAGCAAATTAGTTTGAAGCTGTCTCCCATGACCCCCAAGTAATATATTTGACATTAAATGTACACAAAACCCTACAAAAATACACTTCAACCCCAGCTCTAGGAGCAATTTGCCATATCAACAGAGACGAAAAGTGATAAACAAGAATGGAAGACAATCATTCCATTTAGTAAAAAATGCTAAAAATACTCTAAACAAGTAAAATAACTTTGTATTAACATTTTCTACATGCCAACGTCATTTCAAAAGAGCACTTTTCATAAGAGACACATGTTGGATGTCCCACCTGTGGTGTGTATGATCGCCCCCAGGACTGAGAGGTAACAGGTGCATGTGGAACGATCCTTCCCACGCTTCCTCCCTCCGTCGTGGGAGACTTTCCCCGGCGAAGCCCTGGTTCGTCGACTTCTCTGGTGTTGGGAACCGCGCTGTTGATCCTACGCATGTATACCTGAGACAGGGAGTGACACAAAGAGATAAAGATAACATCTAATGTTGTTCCCTCCTATCCTACCATCTATTATTCCTTCTCATGCATTTATTCACTATCTCACCTCTGCAGGGGATGGCTTGGCTCCCTTCTGTGCCTCAGCATTTCCACCAGCTCCCACTGCCCTGTTTATCGACTCTTCTGTATCGAAGGTGGTTGCCCGGTAGGCCCGCCATGTTGTTGCAGCTTCTACTTCATCCTCTGACCCACCATCAGTCAGCGTCTTTGACCCCCTTCTTCCCTGGCCTGTCTCATCCACAGTTGCCGGATCCCGGTTCCTCCAGGTGCTCCTCACAGTCACGTTTTTCATGTCTGGTAAACTGTCTTCTTGGGAGTACTGGCTTTGTCTTTGGCGTCTCCAGCTGGTGACCGTGGTGGTGCTACTGCTGCTGCTGCTTTCGAAGCCTGACTCAGTGTCATTAAAGTCTGCGGCGCTGGTGTCCGGGGACTGGAGGCTGAAGTTGCTGCGTTGGCAGCAGAGGTGGCTGGTGGTGGTTTCCACTCTGGAGGTGTTGTAGAGTTTGGACCTTGATGAGGAATCATTGTGGTCGTCCACCCCACAGTCCTGGTCCTGGCACGACCGCAAGGTGATCTCACTCTTGGGAATGGAGATCTCATACGGGACGGAGATGCTGCCATGGTGTTCACTGCTGGGGCCTGGCGATAAGTAAAATCATATCACAAATTTTGTAAGCATTTCATAAATATAGATTTAATTTAAAAAAAAGTAGAGGTATAGATTTATAGACAAGACTGAAAGGCAGTGTCCTTCATGCTTTCATAATGGCTGTACGGATGGTGGTTATGACCAAAAACCTGCAAACCTTCTAACATTTCCATTAGCCTGTACTGTACTTTGTGTGAAATGCTCCTAGAGTTAGCAGTTAAGTGTTAGCTTGAAAAAAATAGAAATTAAGATGGTGGACAAAGTAAACTTTAAACAGTAGCTGCTAAATTACCCCCTAGAACCCAAATCGATTTGAAAATATGTTAAGTCCATCCTTTTGTAAGCAGAAATCTCAGCTGATAGGCTTAAGGCATGAGCATGCACCCTGTCTGAAGTGACTGCTAATGTGCATGGAGGTGAGTATATATGACTGAATTCTAGTTTTTGGGTGAACTTATTCATTAGACACATGGCTTATCTTTTTTTTAGGGATGTCCCGAGCCGATCTATAGGATCGGGATCGGGGCCGATCTGGGCATTTTTCCGCTGATCGGAATCGGCAATTTTGAACGTGGACCCAGGCCCGATTTTTTTTTTTTTTTTTTTACGTCAGAGCACAATTAGTGGAAGAACGCAGACGCGTGTGTAACGTTACTCTGGCAAACCTGTGGATAAAATGTCAGCAGTGTGGAAATAACTTCAATAAGAAAGCGAAAGTAGTCCAACGGCGTCATGTAACATCTGCAATATGGCTGTTTCGCGGAGCTGCATTTACTACTCATTTGATACGGCATATACAAAACAAAAACTCAGAGAATACAACGTGTTCACTCGAGAGTACAGGCAACAACACCGAAGCAGCAAACACTCGCGGATACTTTCTAAAGGAACGAGAAATATCCTCGAGACAGCGACATGGCCACAAATACTACAGAGAAGATAACTGAATTCTCCGCTATCTCCGTGGGAGAGGATCAGGGTTTTCTTCGTCACCTGGAGTTTTTGAATCCCCGGTATGCCCGACCATCTCTGCATTACATTATTGACTCCACTTTCGAGTTACAACGCGCCGGTTTGCGCACCAGTTTCGTGGGTCATAAAGCAGAGCATGTAAAACGGGCGATAGAGGAGATTCTGAACGCTGTGAAATAGACAAGCAACACGTCCAGGTCATTTTACTTGTCAACGTAAGGAATATGTAAAAAGCAGTGGATGATATGGAGGAACCAAGCGTGGGCTGCGTCTCTCACACTTCAGCTGCTGTACACGAGCTGCTGTCACAGTGCAGCGTCACACACTCACCTGCTAACACAAGGAAGGTGGTCCGCCGATGTTGTAATACCATATGCAGAATAAGAAAGAGCCATATGAAAGTATATACTTTTTTTCAACAAAATAAAAATACTATTAAGGAACAGCTTGGATGCAGGTACTTTTTTTCTTAATGCAGCTGTATTATCCAGGAAAATATTAGTTAAGGCTAAGTATCGGATCGGGACTCGGTATCGGCAGATACTAAATATTAAAGGACTCGGATCGGGATCGGGGTAAAAAAAACCTGATCGGGACATCCCAACTTTTTTTAACTTTCTAAAAAACATGCTTTATTTACAATTAACAGAACGAGAAGGAGTACAGCAAAAGGAGGTTGGCTTTGAAAATCAAATGCATTATACTTTCTGTTAACATGCAGTTTTACTGCTTAGTAAATATATAACTCCAGTTCTAACATAATTTGCATGAAAGTGTTGAACTATGGACTTGCACAATGACAAGACAGAGCCCCAGCTGGTAGTGTTTGATCGTTCACATGGCATTACAATGTTAATATTTTGCTTGTGTGAATAATTGAATATGCAGTTTTTTTTATCAAACATTTTAACATTAACATTTGATTCAGTTTGTGTAAAATGGCGGTGACCACTGGAGTGAAACTGCTTTGTGAATTGTGAAAACTCACCTATGAGGATGTTACTGGTGGAGGTGTGGCGTTCTTTGACCGGTAAGGGCTCGCTGGACACACTGCTGCTGCGACTGCTGGTTCTGGAGGAGTTTGGGTCATTGGGGTATATGGTTATACTACTGGTCATTTTACTAGTGCTGGTCACAACGGGTTTGGTGGAGATTTTGGGCTTGCCATTTGTAGACAAAGGTTCAGAAATCATCATTTCCTTCCTGTCAATCTCGACGATCGCGGGCTTGATGACAGCTTTTGACCTCAGTGCCTCACGTGGGCTGCAAACTCGCTGAATCTCGATCCCTGATGCAGTGTGCATTGGCCCCGGGTGGCCCCCCTCAGCAAACGGTGTTCTGCTGTGGAGCTCCTCATCGAACGAGCTCCGGGTAGAAGAACCCTCTGAATGGGAGTCATGCACATGGGAGTATCTAGGATGTCTGGAGGATGCAGTCCTACTGCTTACGGTTGTAGTAGTCGTCTCAGTTACAGGCTCTGGTTCAGAGGGCCTTGAACCAGTAGATTCTGTTTCAGAGGCAGATGAATGACCCTCTGATCCTTGGTCGTTGGGCAGCAGTGGAGTGACAAGGGATCTGTAGGCTGTGTAGGATCCATTGGCTTTGGACAGGGTGGAGGCGACAGATACAGGGGCAGCTTCCTGAACCTGCTCTGTTGATTCCTGATCCGAGGCAGACGCTGTGTCCTTCTCTAAAGCTGAGATACTGTTGATGTTACTGGAACTTTCAGGCACTACATCAGAGTTGTTTGATTCGCTATCACTCCCAACGTACAATTTTGAGAACTTTTCTACTCTTTCTACTCTGCTCTTTTTAGTCTCCCCATCGGCCTGTTTGTGAGCCGTCCTCAGTGGCTTCTGGTCATTAGCTGCTGGAGGGTAGCGACTAAGAACAGATGCTTTTTTAACATCACTAGAAGGTGTCTTTGCAGAGCAGAAAGTGGCTCCCCTGGACTTTTCCTCAGTTCCTCGTCCTGTGTCTCTGACTCCATTATCAGATGGAATTGCAGTAGTTGGGGTTTTGGGTGTCCTTCTCTTGTGAGCAGGACTGAGGGCTCTCCTCACAGACTTTGGGGAGCTCTCCTCGGAGTGGCTCAGCTCTTTGCTCCTCAACTTGGTCTCTCTCCTATGCTGAGGAGAGAGATCCCTATTCTTGTGTTTGGGGGAACTTGGTTCTGAGACAGTTGCTGCGCTCCTATATTTGGGCTTCTCTTGTCTGAAACCTCCCTTCACAATAATCTCTTCATTGTCAGCTTTGCCATTCTCCAACACCTTAACAGTGCTGTTGGGGCACACGTTAGTGCTCCCATTGCCATGTTTATCCAAATTACTGGTTCCATTTCTTCCAATTCCACCTTTTCCGCACAGCTGCGTCCTGAGCTGTTCCACCTGTTCACTAAGTTGGCGAGTCCTGTTTCGCTCCATCTGGAACTTCTCATGAAGTTCATCGTTTTTGGTCTCCGAGCTCTTTAGATCCTCCTCCACTATCTCCAGCTGTTTGAGGCGGTTCTTCAGCCTCTCCACTTCCTGTGTCAGCTCCTTTACTTTGTTGTCCTCCTCCTGCGAGCCCTCCAGACCGCTGTTCTTCTCGTTTTCAGATTTGTTCACAAGACCGATTTTGTCATCAGCCATCTTCAAGTAATCAAGGCTCTTCTTGCGTCCCGCCAGTTTACTTGTGAGAAGCCCTGTGGATGAAAGCTCGTCTTCAATTCGTGACCTAATGAAATCTGTACGACCGGGGTCTGCGGACATGCCGAGCCGGTTCTTCTGGTGCTCCAATTTTTCTGTCAGCTTCAGAATGATCTTCTCGTCCTCTCTCTGCTTTTCAAGTAGCCTCTTACGCTCACTCACAAAGGTCTGGGTGAATCCTTTGAGTTTCTCAAGCTCCATTGCCAAAGCTTGCTCTGCTCTTTCAAGCTTCGTCTCGGAACCTTCCACCTCCTTCAAACGAGCTTTGAGGGCCTCCAACTCAGACGAGAGCTTCTTTGTCAAGTTCTTCTCCTCATTAAGGCTGAGGCAGAGCTGGCTGCAGTCAGACTTGCTTTTCCCGAAAGCTTCTTCCAGTTTCTCCAGTTCGGCCATCCTCCGTTGTAAACGTTCAATCTCAGTCTTCAGTTCCTTTGTAAGGCTTTCCTCCTCTTCCAGTTTCTCTCTGACTGTGCGGCAGAGGTCCTCAGCTTTGCGTACCTCCTCATCCTTTCCCTGGATCTTCAGGAGATTTTTTCTCAGGACCTCTATGTCACCAAGCAGAGATGAGTTGCTGCCTTCCGCCTGGATGATTTTGTCCTGTAGAGGGGAGAGAGTGTTCAATCAGTCTATACATCTATACATGCAGTAGATATCTGTTCCGTCTCTTTCCACTCATTTACTTCTGAAATACACACACAAAAAACACAAAGAAGTCAAGCAGTACTGACCTGCAGGTCCAGCAGCTCATCCTCAGCCTTCTGCAGCTTGGTCGTTGCCTCTTCCAGTTCTTCCAGTCTTCTGCTGAGACTCTGTAGTTTGTGCCGCAGGTGGCGATGTGTCATGTCTTTATGGTCAGACATGGCTTCAAATCCTTGTTTTCTACCTGTTGTGTTTGTTTAGTTGTTCAGATTATTTGATGACTATATTTTGGGAGGTCCACATTTGTGTGGCAGTGATATTGAGTCCCCGCAGGCTCTAGGGGAAAATCTCTTCTCTCTCAGCAGGCTGTCTTTGTGACCGTCACTTTAAAGACTTTGAAGTTTTCTCACAGCAGTGTTTAGCAGACAAATCTGTCATCTGTAGGAGGGAGAGAGGAAATAACACTTAGTCATCCATAATTTGCCAATGACAGTCATTTGCATTCTCAAAAGGTCCGTAAGTGAGGAGCAAGACTCCACATTGAAGCACACAACACAGTATCATTTTACACTACCATCTAATTGCTGTGACCCAAACCATAGGACAGGAATAAATGAGGCCAAACACCAATCCATGTACAAATTAAACACACTTGCACATGCTCTGGGTGCATTTAAGGCATGGGGCAATGTCACAATTATCCTAGTCAACAAAATTGAGATAAAAGATATTACAAATAGCTTTTTGAATGGAAAACAAAGAGTCCAAGAATCTTAAATGAGTAATCTTGAATCACAAGGTCTTCCTGCAACAAAAAAGGTCAAATAAATGTTGATACACTCATCTTCCTGTCATTTTACGATTTTACGATTTACGATTTTTACGATTATCCCTAGAAAGGAAATTCCCCAAGATAAACTGATTGAGTGTTTTTTTTATATCGATCTGCGAATAAAATCTTCCATTGTCCCATGCCTACAGCGTTCTTTAAGAACAACAAACATGACCATGACTTTCATTCATGAAAATAAACATTTCTAAACCTGTGGCAAAGGAACCATTTATCATCATGACAAGCTGCACCTTCCTTTTTGCCATTGAACCACCATGTATTTCACCTTGCCTGTCCTTTAAAAGAGATGGGGGTGGCACTGCTCACATGTGTGCGGGAGCATGAGGGTTTGAACATGGCTACACACACACACACACACACACACACACACACACGCACACACACACGCACACACACACATTTCTCCCTGCTGTTGTATCCAACATCAATTTGCTTGCCTGCCTGTTTCTGCTGACAGCAGCGTATCTCAATAACACCGGCCTCCTTCACATACCCCCATCTGAACACATACACAGCTGTCGTTGTGGTAACCGCTACATCACAGGCCCGTCACAACACACTACACCATTCATGGTCACTAGGGAGAAATAAATTGGCTCTAATCAGACATTTAAGAAAACCAAAATCACAAAAATAGGGAAAGTGGAGCTGTGTTAGCCAGCAGAGTTATGTCAGAGGTTGGATCATATAGCCATTACAATATGCCAGAACCCATCTGTGGACAAAACATGGTTCTGTGTGATGAGAGCAGAGATTAGGAGCACACTGATGTCAGCACGAACGAGCACAAATCGAACAGCTGAAGCTTCTGTCTCATGCATGATTCAGGTAGCAGCGGGTTTTCCCGCTCTTCCTAAATCCTATTAATCCCCTTCCCCCCACCGACCGCGAGGGAAGTATCGACCTGAGGGTAGGACATAACATCTGCACACATCATCACTTATCGACCCCGAGACAACCCGCTCCATGCCTCGTCTCTCCCCTCGTCTACAGCACCATGTTCAAAGGTTGCTACAAACCACTACATATAAAGACTACTGTAGTTTTTCTTTACATTACACAACTTACACAGCTGTAAAAACATCAACCAATGTCGTAAATTAGCTTAAGCTTTTTATCTACATGGCTTTATGGTATACTACATGGTATAACTTGCCATTATGGTTTAACTCCAGCACAGTTTCATATACTCTCTATCGTTTGATTTGGTGTAAAAAGCCCAAACCACTCTTCCCAAAATTCATTAAATGTCTTGTTGAACATTAAATCATGGCAATACGCTTTCAAAGTCAATATGGCAACGATTACTTTATGTAAAAAGCACAATGCGGACTCAAAGCTTCTAGCTGTAGCGTTTTAATTATTCTTTACTTTGATGAGGTCTAGTGGTTTGGTAATCTTCTCAACTCGGAGTACAAGACTTAAAGGAAACACTGCAGCGTACAGTGACTAAAGAGGGAGTAGGGATAAAGAGAATTTGTTAGAGGGAAAACTGCTAGCCTAGCTGTCCACTTCAATGCCAAAACACCTTTGTCAATAAAGTCATTTTGTGCTGCATTAGGTCTGCCCAGCTGTGGCTTGTTAAGTGAGCTTTAGACCAATTCTTTCTCTGTTGTCTTGAGGTGGTTGCAGTGATTCAAACGTGTCCCGACTGATCCTGTTCCAGGGGAGTAAAAATACTGAAACATTTTTTTTTTACCACATATCTATTAAAAGCAGAGAGCGCTCACTGGCACAAAACATTTGAATACCTACAGTTCAACTCTTTATGACAGCTCTTCACACGGCACTATGCAGGAAATATGTAACCACTGAAAAAGACGCCAAGACTAGAGACATCCTTCAAGTTCAGTCCGTCTATTTTGCCCTTCAACATACATTTTGGATATCTTAGGGTTAGGTTTGGGGCCTCTACATGATCTCCAAAATCCCAAAACTCTGGTCAAGCCTCGTTCTGGTTAATAATGGTATTCCGCTGGGTCCGGCTACTCCTGTCTTGGCAGGCTGCCTACCTCTCCTTTCATACTCCCTTTATTTCTTTGCCAGCTCTCTACCTCCCTCCCTCATCTCTCCCCTCCATCTCTCTTAGACACGCACACCAACGCGGCCAAGTGGGCGCTTTTAAGGGGCGGCGGTGCGTGCAAAGCGACTCTGGCAAGGGCCCGCCTCTGCCAAACCAATCAACATACCCGATTCACTTATCGCAGGGGCCGTGGGCCTCATTAGCTACATTTGGGACAAGACAGGAGGGAATTAGAAGGGTGAGGGCGGGTGAGATGGAAAGGTGGAGAGAAGAAAGGGCCGTAGAGGGAAAGGAGAAGCGCAGGAGATTAGAGGTGACGAAATGATGGAGGAGTTAGTCTTAGGCCATGAATTTCTTCCAATTAGGAGCATGACCCACATAGAAGTGCTTACAAACGCAGATGGTTCCTGTATTCCTTTGATTTTCCACACCTGGATGCTAATGAATCAGGAGGATAATCAAAGTTTATTGTTTGTCTTCAAGACTGTGGTAAGAAAAACAAAAGATGTGGAGCTGTTTGGTCAAGAAAACAGAAAGGCAGAGGAATGGAAGAGTTTCATTCCCCTAATCTGTGCTTCGTTTGGCAATTATGGAAACCTGGAGGGGGGTAGGAGCTCGGGAAACTGACCCCTTTTACGCAGGCACATTCCTGATCACGGACTAACCAGGGCACTGCCAGTCCCTTGCTCTGCCTCGTCTGCTCTTAACCAGGCCACTGACAGGCTCTCCCCAGCCCATTCCTAACCAGGGCATTGTCTGAGTTTTATGGCCAGGGCCAAGGGAGGATAGAGAATGTTTCTGAGGTTTTGCTTTAGTCTGCCTCAAACATCAGGCGAATCAGGACAAATCAGTGTCCAGATTTAATTTCAGTCAAAGAAATTTCATTGATT
This sequence comes from Diplodus puntazzo, assembly GCA_963678695.2. NCBI lineage: Eukaryota > Metazoa > Chordata > Actinopteri > Spariformes > Sparidae > Diplodus > Diplodus puntazzo. The sequence continues at coordinate 10,681,591 of OZ023175.1, forward strand.
GCCACGACTTACATCATCCGGACTGTGAGGCAAACCTCTGTGAATATTCGGACAATCTGACAGCAGAGTACCGCATAAGCTCGATCAATATCTGTACCAAAAACACACAACCCAACAAAAATCAAAGAGAACACAGAAAATAGCTTTAACAAAGCCCTGGCTGACTCCACCGTATGACTTCCACTTCCTCAAATCTGGATAGGAAGTCCCCCACTTGATCTTTTTGTTAACCTCTACACACCCACTGCCGTTGTTACGAGAATCAGGGCACAGAGTGTGTTGACCAGCAAAAGTGTGTGCTACCAGAGTGCACTTCTCTTGAGATGACCTCTACATTAATAAGTCTTTGAGGCTGAAGATGGTGAAATGACCACGGAGGGTGACGAAAGAAAGGTAGATCTACAAACTGAAAAAAATAAGGTCCTGAAGGTGATGTCTGCATTATAAGCACTTTAAATAATATCTGCTTTTAAGAGTTGTCGAAGTTGACCTTTGACCTTTTGCATATAAAATGTCATTATATCACAAGTCATACCTGGTTCTGCTATAACTTTCCTTTGCTATAGGTGATGTGGCATAAGAAATGTGGAAATTGTGGAAAATCTAACTCACCTGCTAAAGGTTTTTTTCAGGTTATATGAGTGACTTACATGTGCAAGTGTTTCATATCTTAAAAGAGATAACGAGGATTGATGCACATGAGATTCAGACAGTGATGCATGCAAAAGGAGGGGAAGGAGAATGGAAGCCAGAGGGGCGTCAGTTTAGCTGAGATCAGGACCACCAAACGGACTTGGAAGTAAAACTGTTGAAGAGGTCCGTCAGCTCTGCTTGCTCTCAAACAACACACACACACACACACACACCAAGGTTACAATCATACACCATATCATTAGGGCTTTAGCCACTCTCTTCCTGCCTGCCTGTTGCCTTCAGTACATTCTGTTCCCTCCATGAAAGAGAGAAGGAAGGAAAGAAAAAGAAAAAAAATCCCCTCTCTATTGCACTTGACGTTAGGTTGGAACTTATGGGTTTGAAGCTCTTCTGCCTCATAAACGGTAGTTAATAAAGGGCCGGCGGCCAATCAAAATCCCCCGACCACATCTTCATGTAGGGAGTTATAGCCAGTTTGCGTGTGTGAATGTGTGACAAATAGTTTGTGTGTGTCTGTGTGTGTGTGTGTCTGTGTGTGTGTGTGTGTGTGTGTGTGTGTGTGTGTGTGTGTGTGTGTGTGTGTGTGTGTGGAGGGACGACTGCAGTGGATGGATGCTGGCGCAGCACTGGAAGCCACAAGATGGTGGAGACCTGATGCTTGGCCTGCATTTTTCCGTTTTTCCAAGAAAAAGAAAACCGGCATCCCATAATGTTCGGTTTGTCGTTTCCTGTGCTGTCATGTTACTTTTCTCTCCATTTTTTTCACCCCTTTAGCTTTGCGTCGCTCCTCGAAAAAACGGTAAAGAAATGAAAGGCAGCGTTGCATTTCAGCCAAAAAAATGGCCGTAGAACAAGCTGAAACGGGATGGGGATGCCTCTTCTTGGATTTTTCCTTAAGATCCAGGGGTGAATGACCACTTGCAGTATTGGTAATGAAGTGTGTTGACATATTGGCTAAAACAAAATGTTGTCTCTGGTATAAAAGTACATATGTTTATGGGAGAGGACAGTTAACCGCAGTACCACTGTAACGGCAAAGCAGATGCTATCTGCCTGTCACAGCATCAATTACTCAACCTAAAGTTATTCCGTACTGACACCGTTTGTCTGTTTCTTCTTCTTTTCTTCTCTTACAACAACAAATTCTCCCCTGAGTGGAAGCAAAATAAAAGAATTGAGTTGTTACTCCATTACACTTGGCTGCCAGTGACTGGAAATGCTCAGCATGGACACTACCATTCATGAGGTTTTATTTCCTGTCATTTGTTAACGGTTTAAATTAATTTTACAATTTAAGAGGAACAAGTTGCTATTTATGGTTTTGAGCACTCGCAGGCAGTCACAAAACCAAAATAAGAGGGCGGGAAGGAACAAAAGAGAAAAGAGAAGACGGCGGTGTAGGAACAAGTCAATTGTTGGGCAAGAACACAGCTGTCTGGCTTGGCATAACATCAGTATCCGCCAAGAATCAAGAGTGTGTGCAAATTACTATTTTTAGCATTAACTCAAAAGTCTTAGGACGAATTACCCCAGGGGTTTACCCAATGAGGACAACTCTGACAATAAGTTAGGGCTCATTTATGCCCACTTTATGTACCAAAACAGATCCTCAAATGATGAGCCCATAACTGCACACATACGTCCATGCATCCCTAACATTAGCATGCATGTTAAGCAATACGTCCACTAGGGGGCAGTTCAGAGTCAAGAGTATCTGAGAATAAGCAAAAGCGGAGGTAGCACTGTAGACAGCAGCGATCTGTCATGTGGACAGAGAATTCTCTTTACTAATATTACCAATGAGAGAAACTGACAAATAAGATTTTTTTCAAACACGTTCGGTTGTCCGCCATTCGTTGTAGATTGAATGTCATCCCCATGGCCAACATTTATTCATTTACAACATGGCCAAATTTATGAAAGCTTGGCTGGAAGGTAACAGTCCTCTCTCCGGTCTTATCCCAGTAACCCAGAGCCTTTTCTAGGTCTCTCCTCCTCCTCCTCCCCTGTCTGCCCACATCAAGAGTCTTGTTGCTGGGGCTTAAATCCAGCACCCTGCTTAAACAAGGGGGCATGATAAGAAGATGAGAGAGAAGGAAATATGGGAAGTGTCAGGCAATGTTGGAATACGAGGTAGGACAGTCATGGCAGAGGACGTACAGTGTCTGATCAGTATGATGTATGTATGCTTATGACCTAATTGCACATGTAACTTTAAAGAATCAAACTCAAAGCCCTCTGAGCTTTTTCCGGCTTGGCTTGGTGGCATAACAGTAAAGTAGAGCATGTTCTTGATCAGATATCAGCACTACACATAGGATTGCATGCCACAGTCACAGTTGCAGGGGAAGGATATTAGATGCTTTATTTAAAACAGCAGCACCCGAAAATACAACCAGTCAGTTGCTATCTGGTCCTCAGGCAGATCTGCAGCCAAGGAGACCTAGATCAACTTCAGTGTAATCAGTTCTGAGAGAAACACAGATCATGACAGGGCAGGGAGGGAGTGATTTGGCGGCCGGATGCTCACTAAAAGAGGTTGGAGGCTGCACTCGGTACATTTCAGTGCTACTCTGAACATCCTCCCACTACCTCTCTAGTTGAATGTTCAGCTAAATTGCACAAAAAACAGTAATTTGTAATGTAAAGTTCCTGGCATGACAGCTGATGATAAGGGGTCCTGATGCGTTCCTATTGGTCCTGTTGTATTATTGTATAACTGTGTATTGTCTTAACTGATAAGTCACATTAGGAAATACTGAAAGATGTCGTAGTGTCTTAAAATCCCTCAAAGTTGTGTACAAGCTATTAAACATGATTGAATTATTGAATATTGATATATCTTATGGTTATATGTGTGTCGAAGTTAAAAGTTACAGTATTGTCCCAACCCCAATATGACTAATATACAAGTGGATCCAACTGGATCACTTACAAGAGAAAAGTATGTCTGTGGTCCAAACTTTTTGACCCTGAACGAGCTGTACTACAGATGTATGAGAGGTGTTTTCATGTGGTGTAACCCTGATCTCGAGAAGTATTTCCACAGGAGGCCATAATCAAGCAAACTGACACAGAACTGCACAATGCAACATATTTTGATTTTCTATTCAATTTTTATTTTTTTATTTTTTATACATTTTTGGAAAAGGTTACGTTTTCTGCAGGTAGTATTTCCAAAGAAGTAATCACTGTATCGATGACAACATTAATGGCATGCTGTATTTTCCAAGGGATTGCAACTCATTGCCTGTCCTATAACTTATACACTTTAAAAAAAAAAAACACCTATCTAAATGCATGCAGTGCTTTCTTATTAAGTGCAGGGTACACTTGCATAAGCGCCTCAAACACACACTAGTTTTGCTTTTCATTCATGTAAACACACAGAGTAATGTCCCATGTGACCTGCCCTCGTGTTTCCATGAAATATTGCCCAATTCCTCTCCAGCATGTCCTCAGCCTGCTGCCCCTCTGTGTTAGGGGGTCAGAGGTCGCTGACACTGTAAGCACGCAAAACACTCCCTACACGACACAGGGGCAAACAGGAGCGAGGGCCTGATTAGGGGAGCAGATTGCGTTGCTTTGTGCAGCTGCTAAGCCGAACAGAACTGAGCTTGAACTGCATCAGTGCGATGCAATGTGGGAATGAGAATGGTGCTTTGTTGCTAAATGTGTGTTTGTTGTACAGATAACAGAAAACACATGGACACTTCAAATATGGGAGAGACTGTAAAATGTTAATGATCACCACGTAAAAAAAAATCTAACAAATTAGGTACTGAGAGACTGCACACACAGTGTGCGATAAGACCGGGTGAAGTAAATGCAATAAATCTGTCACGCTTTCTGAGTTATGAACAAAAGTCATGTGTCCATAAAAGCCACGTGCAGGCGTAAAATCTTGTTAAAGCAGCTTCAATGAAAATCAAATGTTCACATTTAGAATTAACACTTCTGTATACACACAAAACATAAATAATGAATATGTCAATAAAGCCAGACTGTTAGAATTGCAGACTTTAAGGTTGAGTAAACTTTATTGACATATGCACAGTTTATGTGTGAAGTTTATGTGTGAGAGTGATTTGTTATCTTGTGGACTGAAACCATAGAAAGTCCCAGTTGTGGAGTGACAGACAGGAAGACTCCAGTAGGAGAAGTAGCTGCACTACTGCACTTTGACATTTATATGAGCTGTGATTAGATCAGACTGGATGATCACAGAAGAGCAAGAACCAGAAAGAAAAACAGAAGGGCTCTTTACGACAAACTTATTGTCTACAACGGAGAAGAAAGTAATACAAATCCAGAATGTAAATCAATCTCGTTTCCACCTTTTCAACAAATGTTGCACGAGCCAAATTGCAAATAGTTTTAGACGTAGTTCAAATATCATCACTCACTCATAAACATTAGAGCAAATAATTTTAAAACATTAAGAAGGCTCGACACAACATAAAACTTCGCTCGTAGTATCGCCAGGGTGTCTACACATGAACGCGAGCATTGAGAACATTGTGTACACAGAGTTTACTAAAAAGAAAGTTTTTGAACAACTCACCTTAGTAGCAGCTTGCGACATAACCTGGAGGACAGGTGGAGTGCTAACGACAAAACAACGAATTATCCGTGCATTTATATGGAACTAAGCTTTAGGAGCGGTCCACCTTAACTCTCGTCCAAGTTACGTTGCATTCTGAGATCGATACTTCTCAGCTGCTAGGTCGGCGACGAGCGGGGGAAACATCTTCTAATGTGAGTTGTTCAAAAACCTTCTTTTTAGCAAACTCTGTGTACACAAACAATGTTCTCAATGCTCGTGTTCATGTGTAGAGACCCTGGTGATACTACGAGCAAAGCTTCATGTTGTGTCGAGTCTTCTTAGTGTTTTAAAATAGCGATTTTGATGCTAACATAGAATTTCCCCCGCGCACTCCCATTGAAAATGAGCTTGACCCGAAAACGCAAATAAGGTTAATCTTAAAAGTGCCTCTTTCGTTGTAATTATGCTTTTACACGAGGGTTTGACTCATATACATTCACAAAAAAAGCCTAGGTTGCATTTTGGTGAGAGTTTCACTTTAACAGCCCAAATCATAACTAAAAAAAAGCTACATAGTGCACTTTTAAAAACACTGATTACTTGACTGATATGAGATATATAGTGTATGAAATGAAAATATTAAAAATAATAAAAGTAAGTCACAAAATAGTGAGAGAAGTAAAATGTTCACACACTAGATTTCGCTCCCAAAAACCACAATGGACTAAAAAAAATCCATGCGACCAGGCAAAAAACTGCTACTTGGCTTAAATATACTGTAGGATGGAAAGTATAGAAAAATAACTAACAAAAATACTGACTGGCTGGTAAATAAATCCAGTGTACCAACACAGAGACCGATATCAGCCTTCTGCAGAAATATCTGTATCTGCATATGTTGGTTGAGAGTTAAAAAAAAGAAAAGAAACTCCACCTGCTGAGTTCAAAAGCATTTAAAAAACTTAACTGAGGAGAAACTCTTTGACCTCCCATTAACGCAGCATTTTCTGCCAGGGCCAACACTAGCTACCTATTTAAAGCAAAGTTTAACAGCTGTTCCAGCGCTCTCAGGTGTCAGCAGACGTCAGCGAAAACTTTATACGACTGAATGAGTACACGCGGATATTTGCAGTTGTGTGCAATGATGAACTGCCCGGGAAGGAATGTGTGCATGTCACCATTTCACACTGATAAGAGAGAAAACATCACAACATGATGACACTTGTTCGAGTCAACACCGGGTATCTCGCAGTCTGTGTGAATAAGTATGAGTCAGGCAGAACGAGGGCGAGGTAGACAGACAAAGGTTAAGAGACAATTTTAGATAAGGAGGGAAAATGGCAGATGGATTGCGTCATACTCATTTGTTCGTCTCTTTGACAGTAAACAGGATATGGCAAAATCCTGAGAAAATTCAATTAAATCTGGTAAAATGGTGATTTGTTTTTGATGGGATATAGTCCCAGTATTTTTTTAACATTACAGGATTTGGCAAAAACGACAAAAGAAAATGCTTTTCTTATAAAATAACTTACAAATTACAACAAGTGTGCAGCTTTAGCAAAGCCACAAGCTGAGTGCAGAACTTGAACCTGTAAAACCTGACTTTAGACTCACTCTGTTAAACAAACATTTATAAAAACGCAACACTTCATTTACAGTCAGAAGATAACAGAGCCGCACGATGCGCCTGGAGAATATCACGGGCGGAGAGCTTCTGCAGAAAACGCTGAAAATGTGAGAAATGTATCTACACAACCAGGTGCCACAGAGCACACAAATGCATTAACAAGGCTTATCAGATGAGTGAGGTGAGATTTATGGTTAAAACGCTACCGCACATCCGTTCTTCACTTACACATCCCAGATGGACCAGGTTAAACAATGCAAAGGGCCAGAAACAAGCAGGAGTCTGTGTCAAAGCAGCACGTAGAAATCGTGCAGTAAACTAAATGTGGTCAGTGCAGGCCTCCAGAATTACTTCTTTCACCACCGTCCCGAAAAACAATTGAGTGTAGCCTTTCAGTGTAATGGTGACGGTGTATTTGTTTTTGAGACAAAGACACTACTCATGCATGAAACTGAACCAGAAAGTCAAAAATGATGTATTCTGTCATTTTCTCCGAAAAAGGTCAAGAACTCTTCACTCTTTTCTTTCCTCAACTCCTCTATTTTCTCCCCCATTTATCATCAGTCACTGTCATCCCTGTTTCATGTCACCTCTGCCTTTAAATATCACCCCAACCCCCGTTCCTGCTGCTACATCCCCCCAGTTTCCTTCCCTTGCCCTTCATCCCTCATTCCACTGCCTTCCTGCCTGCATTTGCGTGTCCTTCCCACTGTCCCCTAAGAGAGGAAGAGATGACAGCAAATCATCAACCTCTCCGATGATGATGGACCGGGACTGATTTAACCAGGCTGGACCGCCCCGATAGCTGACGACAACCCTCGCAAGCACTGCGGATTCACTGACACATGAATAGCTCTTAACGTACAGCCCTTCAAACTTCTGCCTGGCCGCTTGACATCCTGCTCGCTCACTGCTTTCCCATCCTAGCACAGAACACGCACACACACGTCTCACACACACACATGCACAGAGCTCGGTTGGCAGAGCTTGGCAGTGCTTCATCAGCCTGAGCCTTGGCATTAGCTGCCTGCTGCGGCTGAATGGAGACCTCAGTGGCTCTCTGATGAGGAAGAAACAGAACAGAGAGAGAGACAGGGAGAGAGAGAGATGGGGGCAGCAGGAAAAATTGGACGGGGTACATGTGCAGTGCACAATGCATGCAATAATGTGGGGTGAGCAAAGAAAGATAGTGAGAGACAAGGAGGAGAGGGAGAGAGGAGGGGAGTGACTCCACAGAATGCAGAGCAGGTAGCTGCCAGAGTGGATTACTGCAGCAGGAATGCAGCACTGGCTACAGGACGGAGGGAGGGATGAGAGCAGGAGACATAGCGGGAGGCGAAGTGATGAACGTGTACAGCAGAGGAGAGACAGAGATAGCTGCTGAATCACACAGTTAGTACAGATTGTCCTATTAGTGTAAGTCAACAAAGAAGATGTGGAATTATGTAATGACATGGACGAAACGACGGATATGCTGAGCTGCTTATCACATTTCACGTCAAACATTAAAAGGCGCTTACGTGTACTTTAAGATGTGAACACACACACACACACACACACACACACACACACACACACACACACACACACACACACACACACACACACACACACACACACACACAACAGGGCATTTTGAATTCAAATTGCAGCATAGATTCTGGGATGAATGAATACCCCCTGAAATGACCGTGAGTGAGACATTGTGGTTTCAACACAGCTGAACAGACAATGCCACCATCAAACGTCACCCACATTTTAAAAATAACATAGGCCCATGCACAGGTGCACTTTAAATGGAGAAGTGTGACATTTTGGTCAGTGTGCTTATTCGAAAAAGAAGATGCCACTCTGATGGGTGCATGCTTGATTGAGCGGCGATGCCATGCCCCTTTCGGTGGACCACCATGAGATTTTATTTCAGACAGAACAGCCAGTCGCAGCTTGTCGTAAACCTGTTGAGGTGTAAGACTGTGAAACTAATTTAACACTGAAACCCACGACAGGCATTTTGTAAAGCTCTAAAAATTATCTCTGCTGCAGTATTCAAAATGGCCTTGATTTGATTATAAAACCTTTCCGTGCCGACGTGACAGCCATGTTGATGACATATCTTGAGCTGCACACACAAAAAATGACTCTATACAAACTGTCAAACTGTTCCTTTTGGTAGGTAGATGAGTCAGTGACATCCCTCTATACAAGAATCAAACTTCTGACTATGAGAAACCTAAATACGAGTGAGACGTGAGACTTCAGTAGCAGGACGCTGACGAGAGAAGCTCCTTTTCCTGTTTTACGGTAGCTTCTCATGGTCTCTGTGAGTTCTGGACTATTTAGGATGAATTCAGCTCAAGCAGGATGTGAACCAGCATCCGCAATAATAAATGCATGTAAACGCAGCTGGCACAGAGCACGCCTTGGCCACATATTGACCTTAAGCTGTTGTGTGAGCAGACATCAGAGTAGACACGGTGAGACGGTGACACATGTACTGTCTCTGCTGACTAACATGGCCTGATTGCACCAACACAGACACACAGCAGCTGCTTGTTCACGAGCGCTGTGTGAATGTTTACACGTACGAGCGTACTGACCCATATGTTACAGAATATATACAGTACAGTACATATGTATGTTTGCCACTCCTGTGTGACTACAGGCAACAGGGAAGGAAGTGTGGCGCCGGCATTTGTGCCCAACAGGAAACAGACTCACAAAGAGCAGAGGAGGGGCGGAAGAGAGCGAAGAGACGGAGGAGGAGGAGGAAGAGGAGGAGGAGGGAGAGAGGAAGGGAGGAAAAGGTGGGCAAAGAGGATGATGATGACGAGGAGGAGGAGAAGAAGAGATGGTGGAAACTATATGAAATTCAGAACTTTATCAATACTGTGAATCGATCTTGTCTGACTGGGTGACATGATACAAGGAAAATAAAATAATAAAAAAAGGCAGTATGAAATCTTTCAGGAATAGCTACATTTTTTTTTTCCTTCTGCAAATTGGATCTTGAACACAGAGATGGGCAATTAGCTTAGCTTAGCATTATACTAAGTTGTTGTCACGCTGCTGCTGTAAACATGTGAAAACAGCTTTAGAGGAGCATGTAAGTGCATCTTTGGACTTTACCAGGCTAAAGCCACTTCCCCTCTTTTTCCAGCCTTTATGCTAAGCTAGGCTAATCACCTCTGGCTTCTACTCCATACTTATGGTATCAGTTTTCTTCAATTCCTCACTCTAGGAGGAAACATTTTGTTTAGCTATTCCTTTAAGAAAGAGAAAATACAAATGTCTTGAGTAAAGTAAATAAATTGCATAATGCATAAAAAACAACATGAGGGTAATATGTAAACATTTAAAAAATGTCTTATTGCTGGATTTAAGGGTTAGGGATACTTTACGTTTGTTCAACCAAGACTATGCGCAGTAACAGGAGAAAGCAGAAACAAATCAACATTAGTCAAACTGCACAGAGGCACAACTTACATTTTAGATGCATCAGTCTGTCTGTCTGTTGCACGTTAATCTCTTCTTCCCAAAGTCTCCATTCTGTGGTTGAAAAACACACAAGCAAGGCATGAGGTTAGTAAAAAGCCTCACTGGTCACCATAATATCAAGACACACACTAATGCCATCTTTCACCATTGTTATGCTTGGCAATTGGCAAGACCTCGAGCCTGCGGCCAGGCTGACAATGCTCTCACTGTGGGGGAGAACGTTCACAGTCAAGCTAACGGGCTAAGAATGAGCTAACTGCTCAGATATGAGATGCATTCGGAGGCATTGCAATAGACTCATGCATGAGCAGACAAGCAGCGCTTGGCCACGACAACAGAAGGCCCTATTCAGTTCTTCTGGGGAGGCACTGGTACACACACAAACACACACGCACCATTATCATAATCATCATCATCTTAGAGGCTCTCATCTGCTTCAAAACATGTGCGTGGTCAAACACACACACACGAAAATGAACACACACACACACACACGCACACGCACACACACACACACACACACACACACACACACACACACACACACACACACACACACACACACACAGAAAACAACCCAGACTTGGAGCATTCCACTACAGTAGCATTCCATATGTTTGGTTAAGCACAGAGAATCCAGATTTAAGACTGGAGTCTGGACTGAATTTAAAGGATGGGAGAGGGAAGTAGAGGGGAGGGGGATAAATGAGGAGGAGGAGGACGGGGGGCTGAAGGAGAAAGAGAACATTCCTGTGAACAGTAAGCAGCAACAGGACACCCTTGTACAGAAAGACATATAAAGAATGAAGCATCAAGCTCATGTTTTAGGCCAAAAATTCCAAGGTGAGCTCAGAATTAAAGAAGATTTTAACAATCTGCAGTTTCATAAGAACTAAGCTTTCTGCTGACGATGAAGACCATGGAGGTGCTTGAAAGTCAAAAGAACAAGCAAGTAGGTAGTTGAGGTTGGGTTGAAACTGTTTTGGCACCTGTACACGAGGACTTACTGTAAGGAGAAGAAAATAGAGAAGAGAAACTGGCATACAAACACTTCTTCTTCTCTGGTGTTCTTGCTGCAACTAATGATTGTTTTCATTATCCACTGATCACCGACTTAATTGCCTCGAAAAACATCATTTAAAATCTAAACTCAATATCTGAGCCAATAAGCATGCAGCCTGCAAGCTGTCAACACGTTACTATAGATGTCAGTGTCATGTGTTTTCCTCCTCTTCAGCCTTCCATCCGGGTGATGTTTTCAAAGATCTTATACACGCCACCACAAAAGATCAAGATAACCTGCATATCCTCACATTTGAGGATGGGACGACTTGATTTGAGGCCTAAAAATTGTGGTAAAGATAAATGATCATCAAATCTGATTATTGACCAATTGTTTCAGCTTGAAATAAGCACAAGCTAATAAAGTGTACATTTCATAGTCATCTGTAACGGCTTAAGCAGAGCGTTCTTTCATGCCTGTGAGAGAGTAAAGGCAGGTGAAGTGCTCAGAGACACTTTGATCATGTAAATAGCAACTGATGGACAGAAAGAATCGGTCTTTCAGTTGCTCCTGCCACTCTCAGCTCCCGTCTGTCACACCTCCCGTTTGATCCTACACATCTTTTCTTTACAGGAAGCAGACATGCCCTGCTTCCCTGCTCTCAGCGCCGTCATGTTAAATTCACGAAGGCAGCGGCGTGACACCAGCACACGGATTTCTGCTGAATCATCCGACGTTCTCACGCTACACGACAGCGCTTCTGCACTGCACTAAACCAAATGTGCGATTCTGCCAGCTTTTTTTCGTGGCTGTGTGATCGATAAACCCTCAAGTTTAATTAAAATATGCGACTTCATAAATGAGATTTGACACATTCTTAGCGATCCAGAAGACACCAATTACCCTGGTGACCAGAGACCACATGTTTGTCTGTGTTTGTATGTTTTTTCTGGAGTGTGTGTGTGTGTGTGTGTGTGTGTGTGTGTGTGTGTGTGTGTGTGTGTGTGTGTGTGTGTGTGTGTAGGGGGGCTATTCATTCAGACAGTTATCCAACCCGTAACCGAACAAAACAGAAAACAGCTGTCTCCTTCTCATCCCTCGCTCCCACTCACGCACACAGCATGTCAGGTCGGGGAGGATTCATTTCGTTACTCAGCAGAATAAACTGGAAAAGTCTGAGGTGGCTCTTCCTTAAAAGGTTTTTATCTGCCTCTGAAAAGACAGTTGTCAGCCCCGGAAGTCAGTGTAATTTCCGGCACACGACATCCACTTCACATGCATTTAGGTGTCACAAAGAGAACTATATCGATAATGATATAATTTTACAGATATATAAATATATATTTATGAGTAAAGACATACAATACTGCCATATTGTCCCACCCAAAGATCTTTTTAAGGCTGAATTTGAACTTTAATACAAAATGCTTCTGGTATTTTTGATTTGTAAACAGTTGCCTATAAGAAGCCATTACTTTTTAATCATTTTGGATGGCAGATACAAATTCAAATCAGGTATCAATGCTTCCCTTTGCTCAAAGTAAAACACATGAACTTTTATGCTTTAGCCTGTAGATTTAATAAATTGGTATTCTGTGAAGAGCAACTTAAGACCAAATCCAATCCAAGGTTTTCTTTAATGTTATAATGTAATCTTTTGTCCGTTTCAACTGAAATATCCTTTGTGTCACGTCCCTTATCACAACAAACACTTTAGCATGCTTTGCATTGTACTGAATGAGGAAGCCTGCTGTTCCTGTACAATCTGCGTTGATATGGAATGTGATTATCTGTCAGAACAAGTCTGCACTGCGCGTCTGCATATTTATCGATTCAGAGTATTTGGCACTTCTTGTCCTTACCCGCAATGCAAGTCCAGTCAGCGTGCTTATATCACATAGCAACAAGATATTCCTTGCCCGAAACTACAAACACTGATGTTTCAAACAGAGCGGAAAGTCCTGTCCCCCTTTGTCATGCTACATAAGCATTTTATTGCGTAATATTTACCTTTGAGTAGGTATCACACACATCATGGAAGGCTGTTGATAAGTTATCAGGGTATGCTTTTAGGCTCACACTTTGTAAACACATAGAGCGCATTTGAGGCCACACATGAGTCTACTTTTGCAAAGATCAGCCTAACATTGATCTGACCGGTACCAACAGCATGACAAAGATATTTCTAATTGCATGGGAAGGTAAAGATGCCGGTTTAGATTTCAAAGAACAGTTCAAGCCAAAAATCTAAAATAGGTTATAATCTAGTCATCCCCATGCTGATGCAGTCAGGTGAGGATTCGCAGTCCACAAAACATTTACGGACCTTCATAGCAAAACAGTGTTGCAGTTTTTGCCACTACTGAAGTGGAAAGGCTTATATTACATAGTATTAAGAACAACAGGAACAAAATAAATCCCATATGGCTCCAGTCATCTCTTTCAGCATAATCCAAGTCTCCAGAAGCCAATCGCAAATTGATTTGAATAGATGTTATTTACACCCTTTTTAAAGCCAAAATCTTCCCTGTAGCTGCTGAGCGAAAAGCATTAGCTTGCACACCATCTGGATTGAGGGCAAGAGCTCAACTGCTTGTCAAGTGTGTAAACAACATCTTATCAAATCAATTTGGGATGTCGGGGACTCTAAAGACTTGGATGATGTTTTTTCTGGTGTTTTTTTGGTGTTACTTCAATTGTTTCGGAGAATGCTACAACATTGCTTTGCTGGGGAACTAAATACATAATGACTGACTTTTCCTTTTTGGGTAAACTGATTCTTTAATGATTTTAACATACATTTTGAGATGTTGACCATACGAAGCAATACGGTAACATCTCAAAATATAGAATATCACATATAAATGGCACCGATGATGTTATATTCTGTGTCTGAATGGCACATTCTGGATGCATTTAAATGCAGTGTGGAAAAGAGACTGTCAAAAGAAAAAGGGGCAGAGGAACCATGTCGGGTAAAACAAGAGAGGAAACGAGGGAGAATGAAAGAAGGGGGAAGAGAGAGATCATGTTCAATTTCCTCCACTGGAGAACGTTTCAAGGCCCTGAAACTCCATCCTGGGCTCCACCGGCCAGGCGGGCCTCGTTTGCATGGGAGCCCATTTCCTGTGTGTGATTAGCAGAAGGGAGAGTGTGTGTGTGTGTGGATGTGTGTGTGTGTGTGCGCACTGGGGGTTGCAGTTCAGAGAGGTCTGGGGTTGTTTTGTCTGCTCGGGGAGGAAAGGAATGCCCAAATCAAACACAGTGAACAGGATGCCTAGAGAGAGAGAGAGAGAGAAGGACACGGGAAAGAGAGGGGAGCAGATACACAGTGAGGAGAAAGATGGGGAGAGACAGGAAGCAGGGATCCAGACAGAGGGAGCTAACAAAAGCAAGGAGGAGGGAACACCAGAGAAGAATAGAGGAAGAGATCAATTTTTCACTCGCTGCCACCGAAGCCTAAGAGCAGCATTCCTCCTGCTGCTATTTGCATTCCAGCTTAGCGTCAAGGTGGGGTAAGAATTTGTCTACAAGTTGATGAGCTGTCAGATGGAAAACCATCCACCCCTTTGACTTCACTGTGAACCTGCAGAACCTGTCTTAATATCTAATGACTTGAAGCGTTCAGCCCTCCCTGTTCCTTCAAACAACAGCTGAGGCATTCACACACACACGCACACACACACTTAGCGCTGACAGCACAGATTAGTGTCGACTATTTTTCATTCACACAACAACAGTAATATGACAGCTTGCAATGTCACGGAGCACCTCTGTTGCCTAATCGCTCAAATATAAAAGGAACCTCCTGGGGTGTAAACTAGGCAAAATGTAAGGAGTCTTTAAAAGGTCAAATCCATTATTTTAATGAAACAGGACTCAGCCTGCCTGCAAAAAGGGCAATCTAACAAATGTGATTTCAAAGCAATTTACATTCTCACTCAACTAATAAGGAGTCTGCGTTTTCAATTATGATGGTACGACAGATTTGTAGACAACATTATATCGTCGTCATTGTTTAATCTGACAAACCGCTCGGTCGGTAAAATGTCTAAAAGTGGTGGAAAGTGCGTATCACAATTCTCTTAAGCCCAAGTTGGTGTCTTCAGGTTGTTGCTTTATCTAACAGACGCATGTCATAAAAAATCTGTTTCATGTTTTAAAATAAAATTCTTACATACTACACCTTTATTAAAGACAGGGTTACGTTTTCTGTAACTCTGGGGGTTTCGTGGAGGTCACATGTGCAAAATAGATGCTGGATGGAAAAAAGGGGATCATAATTTCTAGAAGATCTTAAGACCTGAGGACTTCATGTCATGATTGAATTTTAAGGCGCCCACAATATAGTTTTAGACAAAGGAAACTACAACATCTATTGTCAAACCAAAAGAGTAATTTAGCAAACTAGACTGCCGCACTGACTGGACATATCACTTCAAAAGGCTCTTCCTGCAATGTGAGTTGCAAATTCATGAGCTTTTCATGGTAAATAACCATCTCAGAAAATATCATGGTTTCATTATATAACGATATAACATAATTGTTATGATCATTGATGTGATCATATTTGGGGATTAGATTCCCAACATTTAACCTTTATGCCTACAAATAAAGAATGTAGGTTTTGAAACAGCATCTAGACCTTCGCAATGAGAATAACATTAAGTTACCTGATCAAAACTGTCTGTGGGGGGTAGAGCTGTGTTAGGGGGACTCACACTCACGACTCTGGTATTTCTAGTTTCTAGTTCAGCCCTGTAAACACAGTACACACCTATTAAAATAACAAGAAACACACAACTTTCTTATTTCCCGGCAGTGTAAAAGTTCAGTTTCCAAATACTTCCTTGTGTTGTGTGTGCGAGCCGGACCCTGCCCATGCAGCAGCGAGCCATTCCTTGACTGGCAGAGCAGAATTGATAGGCCGCTATTGTTTCCTTTTAAGGTCAATTGTGTCTCAAACGCTTGGCATGGCTGGGAGTGCAGATGCAGCTGGCTGGCAGGAGAGATAAAGCACTAATTTAACCGCATTCTTTCTGTGCAGTCCACACCTAGAGAGAGAAAGAGGAAAGGGAGGCCGTAATAGAGATGGAATGAGAGAGAGAGAGAGGCTGAGAGCATTTAGGACAACAGGAGGTTGAAATAGGAAAGTTTTTTTGAGGTTTAGACGGAGAGAGGGGGGAAAAATGTATGACTAGAGGGTGAAAGCAAGGAGGTAAAAACTACACCGAGTTTGTCCAAGTGGGTGGGCGGGAGTCAATCTTTACCGCGGGCATCAAGCTCTGCTGTACCCTTGTTTGCCCCGGCAGTCAAAACACATCACCGCATGTGGCTGGCCTGTTTGTCAAGGCCACAAGAGGAGGGTTTACACATATACATGCATATCTACCCACATAGTAACCTGTAGAAAACCGTGTCAATCACCGCCCTCAAGTTTGTTCCTCAGCCTAATTGGCTTGAGTGGCATGCCGTACCGTGAATAAAGGCATCAGCTACATGTCTAAAATGTTCTGCTGAGGAGGGAAGGAGGGGGCCCGGATGGCCAAGACTGGCTTAGTTTCACAAATAAACCCAGACGCTGGGAGAAAAAGAGGGAGCCGGCTGAAGGTTGGATCATAAAATATGCCTGGTATTCCACAATGTTCCACAGTGCACAAGTGAGCCACTCAGGAGGGTTATGGGATTCCTGTGAGGCTCCTGTGTCCACATGCACGCACATATATGCCCACACAAACAAACAACTCAACTGTGGGCGAGTTGGACGTTCGATGCGATGACACTTTAAAATGTGCCGTTCGACGATGAGCGCACACTGACCGACAAAGCAATCACAACAGAAAAAAGAAAGCGTCGGACGAATAGGTGAATGATGACATTTTGGTTAAATGGTGTCTTTGTTATCCAAATGTTAGTTGACTTTCAGTGACGCACAGAGAGAGGGGGAGAAAAGAAGTGCAGGGTAGATGAAGGGACCACCAGAGGGGAGCCGATGACTCGCTCAGAGTCTGAGTCGCTGTGTGTGTTTCTCTGCTTCAGTCTAGTACAGTACGCGTGTTATCACTGCGAGTGATCCAGTGTATTAAGGTCAACACAGAGATGTTCCAGTGACTCAGACTATTTCAAACTGAGGTGAAGTAGAGAGACGATTAGTCAGTTAATCAATAAATTGAGCAAAACAGGATCTTAAATGTGCTTTTCTTTGGTCTCGAATTGCAATAAACTGAATACTTCGAGGATTTGGACTGTTGGTGGGACAAAACAAGATGTTGAAACTTGTCGCCTGGGACTTTTGGAAAACTGGGTCAAACATTTTCAACGTTTTTTCATGTTTTGTAAACCAAAATGATTAATTGATTAAGAAAAATAATTAGCAGATTAATGAAAAATGAGTTAGTTGCAGCCAAAATTTGAAGAAATCATCTTACATTTTGGGAAGCTGAGGCCATTAATCAAGTAAAACAGTCACTAGTGGGGGCGTCCTTGTTGCCTTTGTTGCATGTCACATTCCCTTCTCTCTTTCCCTGTTTCCTGTAAGTTTCTTATACAGTTCTATCACGGTTGCAAAAAATCTTGGCCATGAAAGGGTTTGTCTCTCGAGTACAAGCTGCACTTTTATGGCCTCGCCATGGCTCGCATTGTGCTGCTTCACTTCCCCTGGTTGGGACAGCTAGCACGACAAGGAGCTCAAAAAGTAATGCTGGCATTTAGGGGAAAACCAGCCAACCCAGCCCTCAGCTGCCCTTTACAAAAGGCAGCAGTGTGGAGATCTCGTCCAAAATAAAACCAAAGCAGAAAAGAGGGGGCGAAAAAGGGTACAGAAGAGGGGAAGGAGAGGCTGAAAATAGCCTAGCAGTCGGGGTCTGCATGCATCAGCACCACAATGATGAACGCTCCTAAAACCAGACTCGCTAATACATGGATGGATGGATGGATGGGCTAAAAGAGGGAAGGATGTATGTGGGGAAGAAGAAAAACATCTTACCATGAGGGTAGGTGAAAAATAAAAGACAAACAGAAAATGAGGCAGTCAGATGAAGTTCACAGACATGAAAAGTGTCTACAGAGTGAATAAGAACTGAAAAATGAAGTTAACATAGGCGCCAAAACAGGCGAGAACGAGAGGAAGAAAAGAGTGGGAAGTGAGCAATCTCCAGGCCGCCACAGCGTCTCGGCATTCCTCTCCCTGAGAACATGTGTATTTTCTGATCACAAGAAAAATAATCTGGAGGAGGAATTTTATTTTGAGAGCCACCCTGTAGATCCAAGGATTAGAGCAGGTCAGACAGGAGTGTGTGAGAGTGTGTGGACGATGTGAGAGCGTGCATAGCCCTCATACAGTCAAGGTGGAGGGCCCAGAGCTTCACTTGATGGATCACTTGCAAAAGAAGAGCACATGAAGATGAAAACCCCCGGACTGTTCGAGTCACAAATGATCATTGGCCAACAAACATCTACACCCACACAGCTACACTGTACATCGACAAAGTCAATTTATGAATGCCACTTTTAAGGATGTTTACACAAGTATCACTATTCCAAAGTCCAACTTTCTTTTTCCTCAACGTCCCAGTCTGTTCACAATTTTGCCAACTTCCTCCTGTTGAGGTGAATAAAAAAGAGAGGATATCGTAAAACGTGTGAGTGAGAGTACAAATAGGTGAAATATTAAAGGAGAAACCAACATAAAGTGTCTAAGTAAGACGTTGGGCCACCTCAGGCAGCCACGACAGAATCACTGCTTCAAGTCTATGCCACTCTAACTTGACGGATGAGCAACACTCTCAAGATTTGCCCTCATTCGGTGTTTTGATGGAGAATTCTGTTTAAAACATTGTTCCAAAGTCTCCCGTAGGTTTTCAACTGGGTTGTCACTATTTTCATCAAACCCTTCATTCTTTGAGCCTCTGCATTATTTGTTCTGCACTCACTTATTCTGGGTTTTTCCTTTTCATTTGTCACATTCGAGGTGGTTCCCTAATCCACATTTTTTTGTGAGATCAAAACATAGGAGACATCAGACGCATGAAAGCACAAGAGAGAGAGACAGCAGGAGCATTTGATGTCGTCTCTCCGGGCCTCACCCAGAAACAGAAGCACCAGAGTCGGGACAGTAGGCACCCACCAATGCATTTGATGTTTCTAATCGTTGGCTGTTTCATCAGTTTAGCTTCATTTGGATTTGAGACACAATAAAAGCCAATAATAAATAATAAAACGATGATGTTTCAGAGTTAAAGTTGTACACTATTTCTCCAACTGGGCCCTCAGCACAGGCTTGAGACCTCACCATGAACCCGAACTCTGCTGAGCACTGGACTGGTACCGCCACCGTGAACTCCTGCCAACCGCTGTCACGTCAGTCAGTAGCCGTCCGACTGCAAATAACAGGCTAAGACATCATAAATTCTAGGGGGAAGCGGCAGTAACTATAATGCTACAGAAGAGAGGTTGAAAGAGACATATTACAGCTCTCAGCATATAAACACACATTACACTGTAACGATGCTACCCAAGACACACAAACCCTGCTGCTGGGTGAAGGACTTTGGTTCAACATTTAGCCTTTTAAGGATATTATTATTGAGGTGGTATTTTTTTTTTTTAGCTTTTGCTCCGTCGAAGCTTGGTATGTGTAGTCTGTGCCATCTTACACCACTGGCATCACGAGACTGATAGGAAGTAGAGCGTGATGTTCACCTTTCCTCTCCTCCCTTGATCGCTGTCCATCTGGCCGCTGGGCCAGATCTCCAGGAAGAAGAATGCATCTCGAACCAGACTGGAATGGCTCCTGAAATATGCCAAATATGCCCCTGAACCCCCCTCCTTTCCTGAAGACGTAGGTCTGTTCGCTGCTAGCCCACCCTCCTTTCCCTCTGGTCCCCCAACCCACAGCATTCCAGCGCTGTACGCAGCCCCGAACACACGCATACTTACAATCGCAGATGACCCACTCACACAGAAAAAAGTTAAGGACATTAATAACACAAGTTTCCACCCAGCTGACCCAGACATGCCTTTTAAGGGTAAGCGGTTCGGATTTCTCTTTTCATTAACTTCCAAAAATACTCCTGGACCAGGCGGGACAAGGGGGAGTGACAGGAATAAGGGGTGTGAAGGGGGGGAGAGGTGGGTCGAAAAAGAGAGGGAGAGAGTGAGCGAGACAAGTTAACAATCAGAAGGAGCGAGGGAAAATATCGGCCTGTTGAAGAGAACACCTAAAAAAATAAAAGTGTTGCTGAGGAATTTACAAGAAATGTCCTAACTTTAGTTCTCCTCTGTTAAAACGTCTCCGTCCCTTTCACCCCTCCCTCCGTCCCTCCCTCCCTCCACCTTACTGTGCCTCCTACATGCTTTTGAAGTCTGTTTCCTTTGCACTTCTTTCCCTTCTTTCCTTCCCGGATCGACGAGGTAGACATTTTTTTGCGGGAGCCTGTACAGTGTAGGAACAAAACAGGCGCACAGGGAAGCTTCTGTAAAACAACTTATGGAGGCTGAAAGGTCCGACAGAAACCTAAACCCCACGCAGGAACCAGTTGGAGAAAAAAATGAAAACCAAAAGGGGAAACTAGTGTTTCAGGTCAACCTGACAGCATGTAAAAACACAAACACAGTAGCAGAGTGACCCGCATTATGAGTCAACGTGGTCCAAACTCCAGCCATGTGGGGTAGCCGGCCTGGGCAGTCCGCCGACTAAACATTAGAGGACTTATCACCTGCAGCTATCGGGGTATATCCAACAGCCACCGATACATTCTTGGCAGGAGAGTTTTGCTAAATCAACTAGCACTCAGCACGGAGAGCAGAGAGTTTTAGAGCAACAGACGACTTGATAGAAGGACAAGAAGTCAGTGTCAACTATGTTTACCCTGTGTTAAGCTGCAATTTGGCTGCACTGACAATCAATGAGGACATTGTTTGCAACAGCAAGAGGTGATGAGAAACCTTCAGAGTAAAATGTGAAGTTTAAACTACCTGATTCAAAGTGAAAATTGGGAAAATGTCGATTAGTGGTTCTTAATGTCCAAAATGCCATCCTCCAATGTCTTCTGTTTTCCACAACCCAAAGATACTTTACTTTAATCCTTTTTACGTAGAGGAGTAAATAAACCAGAAAATACTCAAATTTCAAAGCTGGAAACAGCAAATTTTGAGGTCTATTAAGTTCCAAGATCACCTTGGGAAGTGACAGCAGTGGCTAAGCTTGAAAAGAAAAACCCCCAAATAATACAATACATTCTATTACACCATCTACATCAAACGCTAACTATGTCCGTCTCTGTTCCCGTGTGATAAGGAAATGGTGGAGAGCTGGGGAGCCAAAATGAAGACCAGATGATGAGTTTTTTTTTCCCCCTCTTCAGTTACCAAAGCTTAAGAACCATCACATGGTCAACAGCAGGGCAGCTGCCTGGTTCTGAGGGCTGCAGGGGAGCGACGTTCATAAATTCAAATTCCTGAAATATGGCGCTAGCAAGCTGTTTGGAAGTCTGGTACAAGTCTGCATTACAGCCGATAGATAACAGTGGTGAGGGAGCATTGAAGACGTGTGTTCTGAGCCACACTGTTCAGAATCTGAGCTGGTTTTATCATTTGTTATCACTTCCAAGTTCCCTGCTCACATACCAGGGCTGGACAATATATCGGCATCATATCATTACTGTGATATGAGATTATAGCTCAGTTTAACGATATTGTTACATTGTGATATGGCATTAGTGGTGTCTCCTCCTAGTTTAAAAGCTGCATTATAGTAAGCTTTTGAGGAGATTTCAAGATATATTTACATATAAATATATTGTATATAGTAGTATAGCCTAAAAATACTGCACTGATGCTGACATGATTCAGGAGTTGGTTAGGGTTTGGTTATTGGTTATTGGTTTCCTTTGACTACTGAATAGCAGTTTTGTTTGAAATGCCCATCAAATCAAATCAATTTGATTTATATAGCCCAAAATCACTCAGTGGGCTTTACAATCTGTACAGTGAACCCTATGACATTGCATAATAAGGTAAATTTAGCAACTGAAAGGTCATATATATGCTGTTATCTTATCCTCTTGACATAGCAGACCTCCGGCTACATGTACAGCAAAGGGATTTACAAAACACAATTAGGAATGTACAATAATAACTCCCCGCTGAGCTGTCAGGATTTGCCCGTAATGACGAGGGGAAATGCAACATCCAGCTGCCAAACTCGCTAAGCTGAATGGCTTGCCGGCTTGACACACATAAAAGAATATAAGGAAATGGAAATGTGTCATTCAGAGTATGGCGCGGCACAAAGGGAGCGGAGGTCAGAGTTAAGTTTCAGTAAATGTTTCACACGTTCTTCCTCGGTTTTGATGATTCATTCGTATCAGTATCTAGGAGCCTCAGATTTTGGCTCCGACCAAACATTTGTGCCGAGCACACAAAGTCGATCACTTAACAACAGCCTTGTCTGCCAAAAAAATTCCAATTTCATAACCAGCTGCTCATGTAAGAGGCTTGATAACTACTCAGTGAGTCCATAAAATCTTTTTACAGGTCAGTGAATACCAGAGATGTCACTTTGGCGGACTGGTGAGTGAGGACTCGCAGTGACAAAGCCTTGCCATGACGCTGAACACTGGACTGGAAAATAATTAATGAGCAAAGAATGATGACTTATGGTCATATTGAATTGTGCAATAATGCGATGAAACACCTTATCTGTCAGGCATCTGATTCATTGGCTTCACCCAAAACAAAATACCGCTGTCTGGTTATCTTCCTACTATCAACAGCTTTTGAGCAGATTTGCTAGCAGAAGATGAATTAATCAATATGAAACGGCATACGTTTATTTTATTCATATTGCCCAATCCTAATGCCTTGCATATTCTATGTTATGGCCTCTCCAAGTGACCACGCCACCACACAGCACAGAAAGCCCACCAGAGCGGCTGGTAATGAGGAGGCCGTTTGGCACGCTTTGGAGGGCTAACGAGGGGGGATTCATTCACACACGCAGAAGAAGTTGCGTGAACAGAATCTGTTCTTTCTTTTGCCGGGGAATTCTTGAAGAGTGAGCGCACATATCTGTTGCTCGGCGTGTCGGTGTACGTGTTAATGAGAGCCTCGAGCGAGGCGTGTGAACGGTTAGAGCTGGGATGTACTTCTCTCCACTGCTCGCTGAGTGATTGACACCCTCAGTCTCTAGTATCCGATGACAGATCGACATAGCTGGGAACAGCGTCGAGGAAAAGTGCTCTGGCACGCAGTCATGCACGATCACACACACACACACACACACAACGACCCCAAGAATACACACAAAGTTCAAGTAGTTTGAACTCCAGCTGAAATCACAGAGCCCTTCCCTGTCACTGGCCCTCCACTGATAAAGAAAGCTGGCAGGGAATAAAGGAATGGGAAGAGAGGGAAGAAGGGAAAATAAATGTGTGTTCAATAGACGAGAGAGACCAAATAGACCAATCTTGGATCTGGAAGGAGATGTTTAGAGGTTTTGCTTGAAAAATCTTAATTCTCTCTCGACTGTAATTGATTTTTCGACCAATCTTTTAAACTCTTCCCACCTCCAACGAACAGACCTTTCGGAAAACACACGCTCACTGTGGCATTAAGCCATCCTCCTGCAAGTCATCCCATACACAGACAGCAACTCCAGCTGGCCTGCGTACTGTCAACAGCAGCCTCTGTCCCGGATACTGAGCCCATTATTACATTATCACAAAACACACACACACGCAGACACACACTCACAAAAGGATATACACTCACAGGCTGTGTGTGTGGGCTTTAATACGAGCCTAGAAGAGACCATGATTCATCTGTACTATTTTAAAGAGGCCCGAGTCGGCCACTAATAATAACCAACACCAACACCAACACCATCCGGTCCAAAATTCTATCCGAGCTATCCATTACAGCTCATTACGATGTGCAGGTTACGCTGCAGAGGGCACCCGCCTGCCCATGTTGGCACTGACTGTTCCATTTATTACTTTATTGGGTGTTTCAGTCATATTTCAGGCAAAATGTCAAACATTTGGTTGGCTTGACTGCTTACTTATCTACAGCTTCGAATTTACCTGACCTGTCTTGTGAAGTTTGATAATAATGCCGCTTGGTGACTGAAATTATACAGGACTATCCAACTAAGCATCAACAATATCCTTTCTTTTTTGCATCCACTTGCAGCACATAACGTCAGTGTCCGTGTAATTCCACACTGATGTGACGCTACGACACTAACAGCAGGGGCTCTGTGCATAAACCTTGATGTGCCGAGTGGCAGTAATACTACCACCGACAGGCTGGGCTCGACATTCCCAGCGGTTTGATTCTCCCAGACAGAAAACCGCAATATTTTAATTTAATCCTCAGAGCAGTCATTTAGCCACTCCGTAATCCCCAGGTCCAGTGCTTAGTCTGATAATTACCCTTATTGGACACCCATAATGATTAGTTTTTGGTTTCACCCAAAGCAGTGCAGGCAGTTTCATAGGGCGGTCGCGGGGTTCTGCGGAGTGGAAAACCAATCATGCGTGGTATAGCCCAGGTCGTAAAAGAGAAGGGAGAGGGGTATGATTATTACTTTGCATGGCAGGCGACAACTCCGGGACAGGACACGGTGCAAACTCTGTGTGACGTTCACTTTTAGAGATCACTAAGCAAGTAAGTGATGGTGATGGCACTCCCACTGTGTCAACATTAACAACCATCGTTGCACTGAGCAGTCGTGTTCACTTACTGGGATGAATGTCGAGAGGAGGGCATCCGTCCTCTGGGAACTCTCCCTCCTGAGAGCCAACCCGACCGAACCCAACTTGGAGCACAGTTTCTCTAAGACTGTAAATGCATGGATCAAGAAGCCATGAGGGAAAATTTAGACATCTCACTCTTCACTTTGCTGCTACTCTCATTTAATTTTCCCTTTGCATTTCTCCCAACATTTCCAAACTGACAGCACAAAGTGCAGACATTCTCTCCACATGCGGTGCGATAATCCCCCTCAAAATACCGTAGGAAAACCCTTTTTCGCACGTCTGCCACCATGACGAGCTGCTATTGCAAGTGTCTGTGCACGAATCCAGGAGGAAAGTGGCTTCCCAGCAGCACGAGGTGGTAGCTCAGCTGGTATAATCTACAGCTGGCTGGGAGGGCGAGCCTTACTGGAAAGTCATCAGTGATTTTTTTTTGTCTCCTTCATGTCTGAAACAGGTCAAGGCAGGTCCCCTCCATCTCCTTCCCTCCCTGTGCTGCTCTTTACGAGCCCCACCTGGCAGATCAGTATTCCACCACTACAACTACCTTTTCTGCTGTTGACACACGCGCACACAAACACACACACACACTCCTCTATTACTGTTCGGGTGAGGCAGCACAGGGCACATACTGTTCACACTGGGTTTCATACATGCATACGTTGCCAGCGCCACACAACACATTCCACCTCATGTGAACGAAAACAAACACATACTCAGAACCGAACAAACATGTCTTGCCACACCATTTTGTTGATTTGACAACCGATCGCCAAAGCAGGGCGGCAACTTCTGAATGTCTCGGTCATTGTTTGATTGATCATCACGTTTGATTAATTAGGTCTAACATAACTGCTAGAAAGTTGTGAATAGCCCTAACAGATTCCCAAAGCTGCAGGTGATATCTTCAAATTGCTTGTTTTGTCTTAAACACCCAAGATATTCATATAAAAATACAAAAGCACCATATCGATAACCAGCTTTCAGCATTTGGGGCTCCAGGGAACGACTATTTTGGTCACACATGCACCCAAAAAATCTGCGCCTGACATTTAGCATTGATCTTTTAAACATTGGGGATATGGTCACTTCTTTACCTTCCCTGACCTTTATTACGATTGACATTTATTTACATCATGTGTTAATAAATCTATGTTTTGGTACAGTGGCAGTGCACTTGAATGTAAAAGTTAGGCGCACATCAAGGCAACCAGTGTAAAAAGTTAGTCTGGAGCCCTGCCATTAGTTTTCAAACTAACATCCAGCTCGAAGCTCTGAGGCTAATTCAGTTCTCTGTGTGGTTACACTGAGGTTGTTCACTGTCTCAAACTGACTCAACACACAACATGTGCACTCAAACTCATATCATTACAGGTTAAGAAAATACAGGTGATTTTCCATAATACTCCCTCAGTGGTAGGACTATGGCCTGCACTAGTCCATTTCTGGGTTAATGCAACATCTTTATGGTGACTTTTATGCCCAGTTGGGATTTTACAGTGCTCAAAGTGTGATTAAACTAACCCCAGCATTTATTTAAGCCAGATAATGTAGAGTATGAACAGCATGCACTGGAGTCCGACCAATACCCGATTTTGAGGGCTGATGCCAATACTGGTATTTGATAAGTAAAAGATTCTGAGAGATATATCTGCCGATATGCACACATTTTTTTTTGCAGTGATCCCTCAAATGTGGTAATCAGACGATTGTGACAAAGATATTTAATGCAGGCGGGATATTTTAAGGTTTAACAATCGACGACAATGTCCACACAGGCGTTGTTGCACCTTCACTGGGAATCTAATGATTCCGGAAGTACCCTAAGAATCTTGTCCTGCGTCATAATCTCTTGGAAAAACATTTGAGTAATTGGCCTAACCCAATACTGGCTGAATAGTATCTGTCAGTCGATTGATGGATCGGGCTCTGGCACACTAACATATCTACATGCATCCTAACTACCACACATCATACAGAATGATGTGTGCGTGGGTTAACACAGTGTTCCTGCTGAAGGAGGAGAGCTCATGAGGCTGATACCAGATGTCAACAAAAGAAAGTGAAACATGTTTGGATGCAAAAACACCCTTAAATCACAGCACACAATTTCATATTCCTCACCGGCTGCCATACAAACACAGACCAGGCGTCATGGAGGGGAGGAGAACTAGTAAAGGACACTGACATTGTTTTAATGTGTTTTTTTTTTTTTCACCAAACCCCACAGTCTTGTGCTCAGCTGTAATTACAGCAGCAGCCTGGCGTTATTAAAGTGCGTACATACATGTAACCACTGAAAATAACTGTTCAACCTGTACGACAGTTAGGGTGTGAATTCTCTCTGCGGCGCCACTGTGACAACCACCTGTGTTTTTTTTTCTTTTTTTCGCCGCAGTCCTGGATGCTACATTTTGGCTACAAAACGAGCAGAAGAGGAGGAGGAGGAGGAGGAGGAGGAGGCGACGAACAAGGAGGAGGAGGAGGGCTGAAAAACTTGCCGCAGTTCAGACTTCTGCAGTCCCGACTCGCTGGTTCCAAACTCAGGAAGCCCCGCTGTCTGAACCCCCCCATGTTCCCCAAAACACACACCCGAAAACATTAAAGACTCAAACTTTACCTCGGCTGGTCCTCCGCCGGGTCGAGACTAAAAACGCCACGGTAAAATCCACAACTTCACACGGTCTGAGCTCATGCGGACGGTGGGACTCTCTGCTGCTGCTGCCGCCGCTGCTGCTGCTGCCGACACGGCGAGGACAAGTTCATCCACATACTCTCAGATAACCACCGGGGAGCTGGAGGCGACAGCGAGGGGAAGATTTTCCTTTTGGCTTTCCCCCCCTCTTTTCCCTAAATCACTTTCGTCGGTCCCCTCTCGGATATTCCCCTCCCTGGCTCGTACGGGATCAAACCATCACATTCCACCGCGTCCTTAACAATGAAAAAAGGTGGGTTTTCCTTCTCTGCTGCCGGAGGACCCACCCCTCGGGATGACTCTGCTCGGTCTGACCGCAAAGAGAACGCCCTTCCCGGCTGCGAGGTCCCGCCTCTCTCGCCCTCATAACATGCGCAGAGTCTGGTCGGTGGGGAGGAACTGAAGCCGAGCTGAGGTTCAGAGGATAGACTGAGCTAATGCGTCTCTCTCTCTGCACACACACACACACACACACACACACACACACACACACACACAAATATATTTCAATTGAACAGCACAAGGTCAGGATATAGCCTACTTTACTCATGAGCCTCCACTGCAATATTATAATAATACCACTGGGGATGTAAAGTACCATTAAGCTTCCCATTGCGTATCACAGTTTAAGACTCTGTTACAATATTTTAAAAAAAGTAATTATACAGAGTCATAAAGTTACGATTAACTCCACGAGTATCAACTGTAGCATTGTTACAGGAGTCTTAAAGTCTGCAAAATGGGTGAAAAGTACTGGTAGACATGGCTATAAATGTATTTTTCCAGTAGCATGGGCATATTATGAATCTCTTTGGTGTCCCTGGAAGGCTTTTTTGTTTGTTTGCGCTCATAGCAATACTTCTAAAACACCCAGGACCTGCAGAGTTGTGGATTATTCTGAGGTATAAATCTGCAAACAGGACTTGCTGGTCGCCACATCACGATATTCCCGATAACCGTGATGTCAACAAATGAAATTATCGATATTGTGTTAATAATGCACATACGATGTCATGTAAATACTCCAGCGGAGAAACCCGGTCTTGTGCCTTTTCACTAGTGTGATTATTCTCTCTGTACATTCGGGCCGAGACACAAGTTCTGTGGAGATCTGGCCAGTAGTTTTTGCGTAATCCTGCTGACAAACCAAGCCACCAACCAACGGACACGGGTTTGGAGGAAGGACATTATGAACTGATGTTATAAACAATGATTTTGGTCATTTGATATGTTTTTCTCTCTGTGTTTTGTTTCTGTTGGATTTTTTTTTTTTTTTGGGGGGGGGGGGACATAATGACATGTTGCAACCTCCTTGAAAATTACACAAAAGCTCATCATTACCCCTCTGAACGCTTTTAAAGATGCCCGATGGACCTAGGACTGCACAACACATTGTTTCAGGATCAACATCGCAATGTCAAGCAAGGCTAACTTACACATCATGCTCTGACTCTTTTTTTGCTGCTTTATACTAAGCAAAACTCTCAAGGTGCCAGTTTGGAATGACCAATCTATAAGCGACGTCTGACTAATTTTGTCCAAATGTGTTGATCGTTGGTGACATGCAAGCTCTGCTCTCTTCAAACAAATCCGGGCCTACTTTGGTTGTTTGTTAAAACTCACTCCCCTACAAAATCACCCGAATACCTCAGTCTAGTGATGTTCATTGCAGAAACAACAAACAACTGCAATGTCAGTTTATTCAAATATCGTGTAGCCCGATCCTGACCCCACTTCAGCAGCTATCTCTAAAGAAAATCATAAAATTACTGTGGCAAATACATTAGGCTAAATAGTGGCATTACATTATCATCTGATCCTACATTTTCCTCTCGGTCTCTGGCTCGGTTATGATGAATAATGTTGGAGTTGCTGGGTTGTTCGGCAGCGTGAACCAGGCCACTTCACACTGTCTTCCTCCCCTGAGTTCAAGCCCAGTGCAGCTCAGACTGCCTGACCTTCAGGGCAGACACATGGATTGATCTGTGCTTTCACTCTGCAACCCCTCTGCCGTCACTGAACCTGGGCACCAAATACTCAAGTGCACGGCACTCACATGGCGTAATAGCTGCAACAGAAGTATATTGTTTACTCTATATATTGCTGCATGATTATAGTGTGGCAGTAAATTCTCCAGCATGGGTTTTTATTATCTTTCAGTTATGTAGGATACCAGCAAACCATATCGGAAGATAATAAAGTACCTCACAACTGTTATTGTGATAGGCTGCCAACCAACCAGGTGAAGTCCAGCCCACGTGCACACACACACAAACACACACAAACACACACTCTTTCATACACTCAAGTGTTTGTTTTTTTGTTCACGTATGTTCACGTATCTCTTGTCTTGAACAGACTGGACCGACTCTTGCGAAACACGCCTCTGTTCAGCAGCAGAGGAGGACATAAACATTGCTGTCATGTTGGCACTCTGTTGTGTTATCATTAACAAAATCTATACTGCCTGGTTGCCATTCAAAAGTATCATCAGTGGGACATTGTTACTTTCTGCAAAAGGGAGTGGCTCATAGTACAGTTATTGTGTATCGGAGGCGTCATCCGTGACCTTGACCGTGTCTCGTATCGTGTGATTAAAACAGTCTTTCTTGGATATTCCCACGGTCATCCTCCGTCTTAAAAGGCCACACCGCTTTAATCATATCGTTTGACATAATGGGTCAAAAGATAAAGTCACGCCATTGCTCTCTCCAGGTCGGGAAAAGACCACATTTACCGACTGATCGAAGAAAGCTAAAGGCATAACCAGGGCAAGGCCAGACTCCTGAACGTCAAGCAGGAAAGCCAAGCGCAGGTGTATGAATACTCTGTGCATACATCTGTATAAACTATATGCTTTCCTGCTTTATATATTTCTCATGTTAATGTGTCTTAAAAGGTAAAGGCACAGCATGAGAGAGAAAAATAGTTTCAGTGGCTGAAGACTATGAGCTTATTCCTCAGTCTGCTCGAGACATTAGAACAACTCTGTCTTGATCTACGAAGACGCACGCACGCACGCACGCACGCACGCACGCACGCACACACACACACACACACACACAAAAACCCATCAGGGCATTAGAAACAGCGAGATGACACATAAGTAAAGACAGGCATGGAAAATGCCTCTTTTTTTATGAGGATGTGTAGCGGTCATGTTTCACCCGTCTCGAGAGGGGTTGGCTCGTGCACAGACAAGTTCCTGTCATTTTGGGAATCCGCCTTAATATATCAAATGATATGAACGCAAATGCATAACACAGACTGTAATCTAATGCATGAAGAAGGGGGTTGCTGGGGGAATGTAATCTCTGACAGCAAATGCCGTAGCACACGCAGGCAAGCTGATTCAGGAAGAGCCGTGTTCAAGCCGACATCCTTCCTAATCACAAACATCCTTCACCACCCAGCAACATTAACTTGTTTGTTCCAGTAAGAATTGGTTGATGAACAGCGCAAATCACAATCAAATAATGTCGCCAAATGACTTTATAAAGGAAGCCCCTGTGATTTTCGCTGGATGTATGTCACATTTTGGGTACTTTATCTTATCCAGAGCGACTTGTGGCGGCTGCAACGGCAGACTAATCTCTAATAATCCCGCGCAGATCACCAAAATTACAAGCAGCCAGCAGGACAGAGTGCAAAGACCAGGTCAATAGTCACCTGATGTGATTCTTTGAATGACAAAATGAGCATGTAAGAAATAAAACAAGACCAGAGAAGGGGGGTTTAATGCCACAATTTGGCTTATACTGCAGGTCTTCCTGCTTTGTGTCCTTTTTACAGCGGGGGATAAGGATTATGTGCTTAATTCGATGTCCTCTCAGAGTGGGTTATGGCCAGTATTTAAACGGATGTCACCCTGATGGATCAAAATGTGGGGCAGCTCGTCATGTAGGGAAACATGCACTTATCCGATGCCATCAAGCACTGACACCATTGTGTAAACTATCAGTGCAGCGTGGCTTGCAGATGTTGCGATTGAAGGGATGTGTTTACAGCAAAGGCAGACTGGCTTGTACAACACTGTCATGTGAATCAAGCTTATAGTATTTTCAACTTCAATCACTAGTGGGTGACTTCCAGCAGCGCTTACTGAGTTTCGATCTTTGGGGTTTTATGTCTTGATTTGGTAAATATACTGACTGTCCCATGAGAGCTCCAAATCCTTTGATAGGAATAAAAACATCTTGTCTTACTGTCAGGTCCTATATTATCTCGAGGTACAGATGCCTCAGCCTGTCTCGCTCACCCTCCCATGGCCCTCTCTTTCTCACTGCAGGGGGACATTCCTCAAACCTCAGCCTCTGGCATGCAGTAAATCTGCCAGAGAGAGACCTACACTCTCTTGCCTGCCAAGAACCCTTTGCCAGGGAGGGATGTGCAGCTAAACACTACCTATTTATCAGTTCTCAGCCTCATATTTTCTATCTGCGGCCCAACCGTACGACCACGTCCTACACGTCTGCTAAATATCCCGCAAGGGCGTTTCGTGTCTGCCAGAGGCAAAAAGTGCAAATGATGAAGGTGAGGTGAAGGAGCAACTGTAAAAAGGTGTTAATGGGACAAGAGGAGCTCCACACAGGCAGCTCCCGCCCTTCCTGTCTCCCTGAGGAATGCATGACTTTGCCTTCTCACTATATAGCTCTTCCAGGGCGATAGCTCGCGAGCCCATTAAAAAAAGAAAAGAAAGTCCTGGCAGCATTCCCCCTCTGTGTCTCAGCACACCTGGACTGAAAGTACAACCACCTCTTGGGAGGAAAGGTTCCTTGGACCGACCTGTGCAGCAGTGCAGAACATCAGGGATCACCTGCATGCGTCTGTAACTGATTGTCTTTTTTTTTCGGAGCCCTTTAGAAGCCGTATATAGGAGTAGATTTGAGAAAGAGAGTCAAGTGGCATGCAGGCAGGTGTACAGCCTGTGGAAGAATGTATTAAGTGTATCACTACTGCCTGTGCAACATGGGATGTCTATGTTTGAACCCATTCAACTGTTATTTAACAGTAAAACATTGGGAGCTGGCTCAGCTCAAAAATGTAAGTTTCCCTTCAAATGCGGCCTTAAAAATTGGAGTAGGCTCATAAATTGTGAGACTGAAACCTCAGTCTTTAGTCTTTTGTATTTCAAGTCTGTGGTGTCTCAATTTTACTGAACTTGTTTTCATTAAGTTCAGGGAACATTAAATGCTACAAATTTTTTACACTTAGCCCAGAACTAAGAGCACTCTGAGAGCCTTCTTATCCCAAGGGTAAGAAAGTGTTCACTCTGGCACCTGGCACATTCCAAATCAGGCTAACCCCTACTTTAGCCTAGGGCTCCCTAGCCCTGCTCAGGAGCAGGCTTAGCATGGAGTTTGTGGGGTTTTCCCTTTAAAGTCAACCAGTGTGAAACGGGGCTAAAGTAAACAGAGCAGTCAGCCATCATTCAAGAATGTAAACATGTGCCATTTAACCCAGGGCTAGTAGAAACTGCTGTGTGAATCCTATAGCCATGGGCTAATAGGTTAACCCTGTGTTAACAATGTGTGTACAAAAAGGGGCTAAATTCTCCCGAGTTAAACTAATCCTAGCTCAGGGCTAAGCACAGCACTGAGCTTTGGGTCAGTATCGAAGCTAAGACAAGCTAAACTAACACGTTGCTAGCTTTGGCTCAGCAATAAGACTGGTGTTGATGTACTTGTCTAATTCTGCACAAGGACACATCAAGTTTCCATATAAGTTTTACTTAACCAGAACAAAGAATGGTATCTGTGGAGTTAACGCTCAAACAAAGCATGCTGGGACATATGCGAAGAGGCCACAGTAGTTGGGTATTGAACATTCAGCATTAGCGGTGGACTTGAATATTTGAGTACAAATAACTTGAATTTAAAATCAAACATATACACTCAGGTCAGTTGTTCCTACTCAAAAACAATTACACATCCAGGCCTACGGTACTTTGAACCAAACCACATCTCACATAAGCTGCCCTCCATTTCATGGCCGAGACAAATCTCGCTCACTTGCTGTGGAATCTTTTGAATCCACACCCAAACCGCAAGCGACAAGATGTATCGTGAAAAGATGTGTCTTTTTTTTTCTTTAACAGTGTGAGCCTGTATACCCAAGCAATGGCACAGCACGTCTGGCAGGCATGCAGGGCACAACCACCAAAAAGCTCTGCTCTCTTGTTCCACCGCCAAGCCATAATAACAGCAATAAGGTTGGGGAGGCTCGTTAACCTTAATCTAGGAATTACACTGTGGCACCAGGGAGAGGAGGACGTGTTGTGTTGTGTGCTTGTACATAGGAGCTGGAATTAAACATTTACCACAGAGGGGGGTGGTGGTGGTGGTGGTGCTGCTGCTGCTGCTTCGAACAGCACAGAGTGTGAGAGTGGTGGTGCATGCAGTTCACAGAGTGGGGTCTGGAGCCTCACCTGGGCTAAAGTCACTCCAGCACTGTGTACACTGTTTGACGCAGGAAAATGTACTCTTTTTATTAGCCTGTCCCTCCCCCTTGTGGTTAAAATGAATTACTGCACAATTAAGACCCAACTGCCGAGAAGAAGAACCAGTTCAGTCTGAGAGTGGTTTATAAAAGTGAGAGTGCCCAACAGGAAATCATGAATTAAAGCTATCTAGATGTGTTATATGTAGCCTACCTTTTTGAAGCTGGGGGCTGGGTTGTGTAGTAATGGATTACATGTGATTGGAATATCAGATTACTAAAAATGAGTGCAGAGTGCAAACAGCCCAGACTGCATTAGAATTGATTAAACTTTCAATAACGACTGTATAAAATTGCCAGTTTTTGATTATGAGACTCTTTTCCTGCCAGGTCGCCAGTTTTGTTAACGGTGACTAATGTTTTTTTTTTCCTTTATAAAATAATGAAATTGAGTTTTTATGTTGCTTTTTTGAATTTACATTGAAAACGGATGAACTGTAAATGCGTATGAGTATCTGTAATCTGATTATTTGCTAGATTTTGATTGTGATCTGAAAGTCGAGGTGACGGTTTTTCCAAATAAGTAGGTGACGGAGGCGGAGTGGGACACAGCTGAGTGAGGCAGCCAAGAAAACAATCCTCCTGAACTCCTTTGACAAACTGTTGTGTACTGAACATTCAGAATTAGTTGTTAGAGTTTGAAAACGGATGAGCATTTTCAGAGACTGCTCCATGTGCATTTGAATAGAAAACAGCAGCGACCACAGCTAACGCACACTGAACAGCATCCAGCATGTTGTGGAAACAGACAGCACACCTGTAGCTTGCGCCATCACTGTTTTTGTAAGGCTTGTGTTTGTAAGGACGTCTGTTAATGCGTATATGAGTGTCTGGAATTTATTGTTTGCTAGATTTTTGATGTTGATATGAAAGCAAAAGTGCCGTTTTTTCTAAACAAGTAGGTGACAGAGGCGGAGCGGGACACAGCTGAGTGAGGCAGCCAAGAAAAACAATCCTCATAAACTCCACTTTTTTGGTTCTTGTTAGGACTTGAGCAGCAGCATTCTGTATCAGCCGCAACTGTCTGATGGATTTCTTCCTGTAAAGACACTGTGATGGTAGTCGGGTCTGCTGAGCATAAATGCACAGAGGTTTTTCCTTAAAATTCTTAAATTCTTATATCCTTAATATATTCTTAAGGTGATAGCAGGCTGACTCTAATTGTTTTAGTGTGGCTGCTGAAATTCAGGTCTGAGTCCATGATCACACCAAAATTTCTGTCTCGGTTTGTAGCTTTCAACATTACAGATTGAAGCTGAGCAGAAACTGTTAGTACAGTGTGTAAAGACAGAAGGAGGCCGGGGACATAACTGTGGCTGCCTGGGAGCCCCTCAAAATGACTGTGCATGTCAATATAAAGAACAATTAAGGCATACTAATGACATTACATTCAACATCAACCAAATCAGTATGTAGAAGAGGCAATTCATTTTCATCAGTTGGGCTAATAAAAGCCCCAATCAATACTGAAGACAGAGACACTTGTTTAATCAAGGGTCTGACTTTCTGTAGATTAATTAGAGCTCTTAATTAATTGTTTAATGTAGGAGTTAAAAAGAATAGAAAACGTTTTGGTTCCAATTTAGGGAACATTTAAGCTGCTATTGTGATAACAGTAAATTGTTTAATGCCATTAATGCCCACAGGTGTGTTGCACTTCTTGAATAATTTCCTTGAAACATCGAGCCGACTCATTTTTCTCAGACTATATTCTCAAGGATAGTGACGAACTGATTTTGCCTCAAGATGTTCTCAGAGAAGTCATGCCTTTAATTAACTACATCACATTATTGGCTTTATCTCCACTTGCTCAGAGCAATTAAACCATTTTTCTCTGAGCAGGCTCACTGTAAAATTTCAAGATTGCTCCAATGTGGGCGTCTTGGTTCTTTGGTTTCTACAGACAGGACACCCACGGGAAAAAGACATGAAGGCGGCTGTATGCATTTTGGATCATTGGCATTTCCAAAGAAGACTGTAAGAAGTCTTTGCCTTATTTGTCATGACCTCTGAAGCACTCCCACTGACATAGAAGCCCACCCCTTTCAGGGAACTTCATATTTACTGACACTGACACATTCACGCTGCTCACATCTTGAGACATATTAGAAGAGAAGAAACAGTCTGGTAAGTTGACATCCTGTTATATTTGCTTAATTTGTGCGACTTGTCAAGGCAGGCAGATCAAACCATGCCCTGTTTTGAACTGTGAAGCTGATTAATGCACTCAAACTTGAAATGTTAGGAAGGTTTTGATTAATTAGAAGGTTTAGAACGCAGATAAAGCGCTGCTGTCAATGACAACCATTCAGGAGAGATGAAGAAAACTCAGGGACACTGATGACTTAAGTTGGAGTATATCTAGTATATGTTAACCAGGACCTGGATGACTGAGAACCTTCATCTATATGTTGGAGTAGTTATACAGACTTGCAAGGAGGAGCAAAATTACAGCACATCTGTATACAAAATGAGTATTCAAATTAAACCTTCAGAATCTCATCAGTATTCAGATGATATCTTCAGCTCAGAAAGCATCCCTCCCATATATGGTTATCTATTTATCATCAATTTAGTTGGAAGACATTAAGTCTGCTACCATAGATGGTTTACACAAACAATCAGCTTTGGTCTTGTGAGGCTAGAGTTTTCTGGACCTTAGATTTTTCTCCCAGAACTACCTTACACACTAGGTTTATAATGTTCCTGAAACATTCAAGGACAAAATCATTTTAGCAGGTGTACCTAATATATTGGAAACAGAGAACATTCTTTCAACTCAACATGCTTTCCAAGACATTTCCCTGATGCTGATGTGTTCTGTCTCCAACAGACAAAAATGGGCAATGGGCAAGTCAATGTGTCAGGAACCTCTGGTGTGGACTCTGGAAGTAACTCGATCTTCCTGGATTCCGAATTTCGCTACACCTTCTTTCTAGTTGCCTACAGTATCATCTTTGTCCTCGGCCTCGTCGAGAACATCTACGTGCTCTATGTCCTGCGCTGCCTCCGTGGAGCAAAGAATATGGGCGAAATCCGCATCTACATGACGAACTTGACCATCGCTGATCTTCTTTTTGTGCTCGCTCTTCCCTTCTGGATTGGCTATTACAGTCGCCGAGGTGATTGGGTCTACACAGACTTCATTTGTAGGCTTAGTGGTTCGTTGTTCTTCATCAACACCTACTGCTCCGTCCTCTTCCTCGGAGCCATCAGCGTCAACCGGTTCTGGGCTGTCACCCAGCCTCTAGATGCTGCCTTTTCGGACCACAGACGTCGTGGGATCATCGTGTGCGTCATCATTTGGGTGTTGACCGTGTCAATGGCTGTTCCATATCTGATATCTCCAGGGACCAACCCTGACAAGAACTTCACTCGCTGTTTCGAAGGGTACCAGAATCAAACAGAGTTAGAAAAAAAAAAAGTGGCAACCCTTCATTTTGCAATAATTGGATTGTTTTTTGTCGTATTTTTCCTTGTCGTGGTGTGTAATTTCCTTATTGCTCGGACCTTACTTTCTCAAAGTCCCGCTCAGTCTACGATTATATCTAAAAAGGCCACCAGGACCATGTCTTCAACATCTAGAAGGCCCAGAGGCGTGAAACGGAGGGCCCTGCAGATGTTGATAGCTGTGGTGGGGGTGTTTGTTCTGTGTTTCCTGCCCCACCATATCATTCAAGGCCCTTGGACACTGGCAGTGTTGCGGATCGAGGAGGGCTGGGGCCACGTAGAGTGGAGAGAGGAGGCTCGTCAGGTGCTGAACCACGCGCATCAGATCACTTTGTTTCTTATGGGCCTCAATTGTATTTTGGATCCAATAGTTTATTGTTTCGCCACAAGGAAGTTCAGAAGTTTCATCATGGCCCACGTTAAACAGTTACGTAAGGGAGAGGGTTGTTCACAGACGGCCAACACACAGCTGTCCATGAACAGCAGGAATCAGTGCCTGAGACCCCAGAACGAGGACCAACAGCACGAAATGGACTGATTAAAACGTGTACTATTTGTATTAAATGTTGCTGTATGTGAAAGACACAAGAGCACATGTACAGCATGATGTTGCACCTATAGCTCGCTGTCTGTGTGGTGTTGGCAGCTACACCCTCAGAATCACTTATTAATGTGGGTTTTGCAGTTTTGCAAGCAGAAGTACATTAACGAAACACATCCGGCTGAGAAATCAACCGGCGAGACAACGAACATATTGTTTAGATAATCCAACAGGTGCTGTTCTGCTCTACATATGGCGCTAAAAACAGATATACACATATTTATAGACTAGTTGTCTCTTTTTGGTTGTTTAGAAGTTGTCTTCTCACCAGATTACAAACACACAATCACACACACAATAAAATATGTGTGAATTCCGATGATTGTCTCTATCAGACAGTTGACAGGTTTGGCTTTTTTATTGTGACATACTATAGAAATATCCCATGATTCACTGTGGCAAAGAAAGCTAATGCTTATCATTATTCAGATTGCTGCTGCATTTACTGTGAGCTTACCTGCTGTTGCTGCACTTTTATTATTTTTATTTTTTATGGCACAGTTTGTGTGATCTTGCGTTGTTCTTTGATCCAAATGGCGGTGTTGCTGGTTTGACTCCGTAAGTCTTGAAATAAATTTTAATTTCTATGTTCAATTTGCAATATCGTTTCTGACAATTCAACACATCAACAGTGGATGTAGTTTAAGATACACTGAAAATTGTAGCACATTACAGATTTTAATAACATGTAGAAACAGAGAGAGAGGAGCGTTTTTTCCTGTTTTTTATTTTTGCAGTGTGAGTCCTAGAGGCACAGACTTAGGTTAACCCTGTGTTAACAGTGTGTGTACAAAAAGGGGCTAAATTATCCTGGGTTAAACTAATCCTAGCTCAGGGCTGAGGACAGCTCTAAGCCTTGGGTCTGTCTCGAAGCGAAGACAAGCTAAGCTAACATGCTGGCTTTGGCTCAGCAATAAGACTGGTGTCGATGTACTTGTTAAATTCTGCACAATGACACATCGAAGCTGCTACTTCGAACAGCACAGAGTGTGAGAGTGGTGGTGCATGCAGTTCACAGAGTGGGGTCTGGAGCCTCACCTGGGCCAAGGTCACTCCAACACTGTGTACACTGTTTGACGCAGGAAAATGTACTCTTTTTATTAGTCTGTCCCTCCCCCTTGTGGTTGCAGTGAATTACTGCACAGTTAAGACTCAACTGCTGAGACGATAAACCGGTTCAGTCTGGGAGTGGTTTATAAAAGTTAAGAGTGCCAACAGGAAATCATAAATTAAAGCTATCTAGATGTGTTATATGTATCCTACCTTTTTGAAGCTGGGGGCTGGGTTGTGTAGTAATGGATTACATGTGATTGGAATATCAGATTACAAAAAATGAGTGCAGAGTACAAATAGCCCAGACTGCATTCCAAAAAAGGATTCAAGGATTACTTGATTACACTTTCAATAATGTCTGTATAAAATAGTCAGTTTTTGATTATGAAACTCTTTTCTTGCCAGGTCGCCAGTTTTGTTAAAGGTGACCTAACTAATGTTTGTTTTTTCTTCTTTAAATAATAAAAATTGAGTTTTTATGTTACTTTTAAAAAAAAAAAATTACATTGAAAACAGATAAACTGTAAATGTCTATGAGTATCTGTAATCTGATCATTTGCTAGTTGTTGATGTTGATCTGAAAGCAAAAGTGACGGTTTTTCCATACAAGTAGGTGACGGAGGCGGAGTGGGACACAGCTGAGGAGGCAGCCAAGAAAAACAATCCTCCTGAACTCCTCTGACCTGTTTTCCAGGCAGCCAGGAGATAAGATGAATCGTGACTGAATTATGATAATGTCTATCCCTTAAAGTATGTTGATCGCCATATTGATTGAAATCTCTTCGTTGACAGACAGGAAGCCAGTGTAAACTGCTGAGAAGTGGAGTGATGTGATCTACTTTTTTTGTTAGGACTTGAGCAGCAGCGTTCAGTATCAGCCGCAGCTGTCTGGTGGATTCATTCCTGTAAAGACAATGTGGCTGTCGTCGGGTCTGCTGAAGATAAATGCACGGACAAGCTTTTCTAAATCCTGCCGACACATAAGTCCTTTAATCATTGACATATTCTTAAGGTGATAGCAATCTGACTCTGTAATTGTTTAAGTGTGGCTGCTGAAATTCAGGTCCAAGTCCATGATCACACCAAGATTTCTGTCTCGGTTTGTAGCTTTCAACATTACAGACTGAAGCTGAGCTGAAACTGTTAGTACAGTGTGTAAAGACAGAAAGAGGCCGGGGACATAACTGTGGCTGCCTGGGAGCCCCTCAAAATGACTGTGCATGTCAACATAAAGAACAATTAAGGCATACAAATGACATTACATTTAACATCAAACTAATCAGTGTGTAGAAGAGGCAATTCATTTTCATTCCAAGATTGCTCCAACGTGGGTGTCTTGTTTGTCTAGTTTCTACAGACAGGACACCCACGGGAAGAAGGAACTAAGGCGGCTGTATGCATTTTGGATTATTGGGATTTCCAAAGAAGACTGTAAGAAGTTCTTTCCTCCTTTGTCATGACCTCTGAAGCACTCCCACTGACACAGAAACCCGCCCCTTTCAGGGAACTTCACCTTATTGAAACGGACACATTCACTCTGCTCACATCTTGAAACATATTAGAAGAGAAGAAGCAGTAAGGTAAGTTGGTAAGTTGACATCCTGTTATATTTGCTCTTTTTGTGCGACATGTCAAGGCAGGCAGATCAAACCATGCCCTGTTTTGAACTGTGAAGCTGATTTATGCGCTCAAACGTGAAATGTCAATCTGTCTACAGTCTGTATACAAAGTGCATTGTCAAGTTAAACCTCCAGAATCTCATCAGTGTTCAGATGATATCTTCAGCTCAGAAAGCATCCCTCCCACATATGGTTATCTATTTATCAACAAATTAGTTGGAAGACTGCTACCATAGATGGTTTACACAAACAATCAGCTTTGGTTTGTTTGGGATATTGTTCTGTAGACATATCCACAGCAGCTTCAAACTGCCAAGTTTGCAAAGACCATAAGATATATAAACTCATAGATCAGATGTCACTATTCCCCTTATCCATACTTACCGGGCCTAACGTTTATACGGGGTACGTACGACATCTTGTCTTGTGAGGCCAGAGTCTTCTGGACCTTAGATTTTTCCCCCACAACTACCTTACACGCTAAGGTTATAATGTTCCTGAAACATTAAAGGACAAAATCATTTTAGCAGGTGTACCTAATATATTAGAAACAGAGAACATTCTTTCGACTCAACATGCTCTCCAAGACATTTCCCTGATGCTAATGTGTTCTGTCTCCAACAGACAAAAATGGGCTCAACCACAGGACAAGTTGACGTGCCAGGAACCTCTGGTGTGGACTCTGGAAGTAACTCGACCTTCCTGGATTCCGAATTTCGTTATGTCCTCTTTCTAGTTGCCTACAGTATCATTTTTGTCCTCGGCCTCGTCGAGAACATCTACGTGCTCTATGTCCTGCGCCGCCTCCGCGAAACCAAGAATATGGGCGAAATCCGCATCTACATGACGAACTTGACCATTGCTGATCTTCTTTTTGTGCTCGCTCTTCCCTTCTGGATTGACTATTACAGTCGCAAAGGTAACTGGATCTACACAGACTTCATTTGTAGGCTTAGTGGTTCGTTGTTCTTCATCAACACCTACTGCTCCGTCCTCTTCCTCGGAGCCATCAGCGTCAACCGGTTCTGGGCTGTCACCCAGCCTCTACATGCTGCCTCTTCGGACCACAGACGTCGTGGGATCATTGTGTGCGTCATCATCTGGGTGTTGACCGTGTCAATGGCTGTTCCATCTCTGATATCTCCAGGGACCAACCCTGACAAGAACTTCACTCGCTGTTTTGAGGGGTTCCAGAATCAAACAGATTTAGAAAAGAAAAAAGTGGCTGCCCCTCATTTTGCAATAATTGGATTGTTTTTTGTCGTCTTTTTCCTTGTTGTGGTGTGTAATGTACTTATTGCTCGGGCCTTACTTTCTCAAAGTCCTGCTCAGCCTATGATTATATCTAGAAAGTCCACCAGGACCATGTTTTCAACATCTAGAAGGCCCAGAGGCTTGAAACAGAGGGCCCTGCAGATGTTGATAGCTGTGGTGGGGGTGTTCGTTCTGTGTTTCCTGCCCCACCATATCATTCAAGGCCCTTGGACACTGGCAGTGTTGCGGATCGAGGAGGGCTGGGGCCACGTAGAGTGGAGCGAGGAGGCTCGTCAGGTGTTGAACGACGCGCATCAGATCACTTTATTTCTCATGGGCCTCAATTGTATTTTGGATCCAGTAGTTTATTGTTTCGCCACAAGGAAGTTCAGAAGTTTCATCATGGCCCACGTTAAACAGTTACGTAAGGGAGAGGGCTGTTCAAAGACGGCTGACACACAGCTGTCCATGAACAGCAGGAATCAGAGCCTGAGTCCTCAGAACGAGGACCAACAGCACGAAATGGACTGATTTAAACTTGTACTAGTTGTATTAAAAGGCAGATATGTTACTGTATGTGAAAGACACAAGAGCACATGTACAGCATGATACACACTCAGAATCACTTGTGGGTTTTGCAGTTTTGCAAGCAGAAGCACATTAATGAAACAAATCTAACTGAGAAATCAACTGGCGAGACAACAAACATATTGTTTAGATAATTCAACAGGTGCTGGTCTGTTCTACATATGGCGCTAAAAAGTGAAAACACACATATTTACAGACTAGT
Source organism: Diplodus puntazzo (assembly GCA_963678695.2). Lineage (NCBI taxonomy): Eukaryota > Metazoa > Chordata > Actinopteri > Spariformes > Sparidae > Diplodus > Diplodus puntazzo. Next base: position 10,724,636 of record OZ023175.1, read on the forward strand.
CGCATTTTTTTGGTTGTTTAGAAGTTGTCTTCTCCCTAGATTACAAACACACACACACACACACACACACACACACACACACACACACACACACACACACATACACACACACACACACACACACACACACACACACACACACACACACAATAAAATATGTGTGCATACCGATGATTGTCTCCATTAGACAGGTGACAGGTTTGGCTTTGCCTAGGCACGTTTAGTCTGGTTTTGTAAGACCAGCGAATAAGCGTAATAAAGCTTGAGCTACATTTCCCCTCTGGCATCCAGTATTGTGACATACTGTAAAATTATCCCATGATTCACTGTGACAAAGAAAGCTAATGCTTATCATTAGTCAGATTGCTGCTGTCTTTACTGTGAGCGTACCTGCTGTTGCTGCACTTTTTATTTATTTTTTTTTAATGGCACAGTTTTTGTGATCTTGTGTTGTTCTCTAAACCAAAAGGTGGTGTTGCTGGTTTGACTCCATAAGTCTTGAAATAAAAGTTTTATTTCTGTGTTCAGTTTGCAATATAGTTTCTGACAAATCAACCCATCAACAGTGGATGTAGTTTGAGACACACTGAAAATTGTAGCACATTACATATTTTGTTAACATGTACAAACAGAGAGAGAGAAGCATTTCCTCCTGTTTAGTGGGAACAGTTTAACACAAGTACTACAGATTTGTGGGTTTTACCACAATCAGATATTTTGTGAAATTAGATGAAATCAAGCAGCTGTTGAGGTAATCCACGCACAGACAAACTGTGAACGCAAAAGATCATCTATCAGGTTAAAGGCATTGTTGAGCTCTATACGCAGACATAAACACCGTCTCTTCTTCCTCTTCAATCTCAATCTCAGTCCATCAATCTTCATTTGTATGGCGCTTTTCATACAGAGGAGTAGCTCAAAGTGCCTTACAGAGATTAAAAACAACAACAGAAAAGAGAAACAGCAAATAAAATCAAGAGAAGAAAATTAAAAGAACCCAACCCTCCCACCCCCACAGACATGTACAGAGACATACAGAAAAATACATACACACTCAAACACACACTCACACATACGCACGCAAACACACACACTCACACACTCACACCCACACATACACTAGCTGTCACTAGAGAGACATGGCTGGGCAGTGAGACCTGAGGCGTGGAGGAAGCTACCTTTGGGTAGCTTTTTATTGCACGTCTCCACCCTCCCTCCCTCCCCCTGTTCATGACGGACTTCAGTACACATTGTCCGTAGTCATATTGGTGAGGTCCAGATCAGTGTAGGCTTGGTTGGTGCTTGTGTAATTCATGTACACATCTCCGTCACCGTCAGCCGGTGTAACAACTCCCCCGGTGAGCAGAAAAATGTGACCGGACTGTTAATATGCACATCCTTTGGATTCACATCATCATAAATCTAATTTATTTTCTGTAGAGATATTTACTTCGGTTACTTTTCAGGTCCAGGCAAACCTATATATAAATAAAAAACAAGTAATTAAAATCACCCTCAGATCATTTACTTAAAATCGAAACATGAAATGCATTGTGTTTTTCACCTTTAGCCACAGTGGTGGATGTAGGCTGTGGGTCAGCAAGTCTTTTCCAGCCCAGCCAAAACAGAATTAGAAAGTTGATGATCAACGCCAGGAGAGAGTAACAAGAAATCAGTGTAGGTGTGAATAATAGCATTGTAAACATGTTTATAATTGGATTATATGATATTTATAAGAACTTAACAGGTAATAGATGCCTAAGAGCATTAACAAAGGCTTTATGAGTTTCTTATAATCATTTATAATAGCATTACAAACACATTTATTGAGTTTAAACTCAATATAATAAACTATTCCTAGCTCAGGGCTGAGGATAGCACTGAGCTTTGGGTCCATCTCGAAGCTAAGACAAGCTAAGCTAACAGGCTGCTGGCTTTGCTCAGAAATAAGATTGGTGTCGATGTACTTCTATTTAATTCTGCTCAAGGACACATCAATATTTCATCAGACATATACACTTACATGAAGTTAATGATAAGAGGTCAGCTGTTCCTACTCAAAAACAATTACACATGCAATTATTGGTGGTTGTGCATGCAGGGCACAACCACCAAAAATCTCTGCTCTCTTGTTCCACCGCCAAGCCATAATAACAGCAATAATCTTAAAGAGAGATTGATTTTAATCTAGAAATTACACTGTGGCACCAGGGAGAGGAGGACGTGTTGTGTTCTGTGCTTGTACATAGGAGCTGGAATTAAACATTCACCACAGAGGGGGGTGGTGGGGGTGGTGGTGGTGGTGGTGCTGCTGCTTTGAACAGTGTGAGAGTGGTGGTGCATGCAGTTCACAGAGTGGGGTCTGGAGCCTCACCTGGGCTAAAGTCACTCCAACACTGTGTACACTGTTTGACGCAGGAGAATTCACTCTTTTTATTAGCCTGTCCCTCCCCCTTGTGGTTAAAATGAATTACTGCACAGTTAAGCCTCAGCTGTTCACTCTTAGAGTGGTTCGTAGAAGCTAAGAGTGCCCAACAGGAAATCATGAATTAAAGCTATCTAGATGTGTTATATGTACCTTTTTGAAGCTGGGGACTGGGTTGTGTAGTAATGGATTACATGTGATTGGAATATCAGATTACAAAATTACAGGTACCTGCTGTAAAAACCAGCATAGACCAGCATGATTTCCATGATGCATCCCATTCTGGTCACCAGCATCCAATCACAAGCATCCCAAGATGGTGCTGGTATGCTGGCAGGGAACACCTGTGCCTGAATCCTGTTCAATTAGCATCTTGATTTGCCACACCTGTCAGGTATATGGTTTATCTTATTGGATTTTAACAAATGTGTGCTCAAAATCTGAATAAAGTAATTATTTTGTTATTATTATTATTATCTATTGTAATTATTTCTATGCTGGTTTTTCCAGCAGGGGTGTGCTGCCTGTATCATGTTGTGCGATACAGACAGCACACCTGTAGCTGCTTTTGTAAGGATTGTGTTTGTAAGGACATCTGTTAATGTGTATGCGTATCTGTAATTTGATTATTTGCTAGATTCTGATTGTGATCTGAAAGCCAAGGTGACGTTTTTTCTAAATAAGTAGATGACAGAGGCAGAGTGGGACACAGCTGAGTGAGGCAGCCAAGAAAAACAATCCTCCTGACCTCCTTTGACCTGTTTTTTGATCGCCATATTGATTGATTGGAAGTAGTGGTGCATTTATTGACTGAGGTGCATTTTTACTCAACAACTGAACACATATTTTGTGTATGTGTGTTGTGGGGTCTGGAGTGGATTGCTGGTTGGTGGTGGGTTGGGCCAGCCTGGCAATCTGGTAACTGAAGACACCTGGGCCCAGTGATCTGGTTTACTATGTAAGCGGTTTCTCATTTATTGTCTCTTCTCTTTCCTTACAGACAGACGTCTGCCTCCCCGGGTGACACAGCGGCCTTAAGCCTCTGTTTTTTTCATGCACTATACAGCATCCACACTCTACTTACAATGCATGCACATCCTACACCACTGATCTTACTGACTCTCACATCTCATGTTTCTGTATTTTCTGAGTTTCCTTTACTATTGTGTTAAATAAATATGTTTTTGTTATTCCTATGAAACGGTGCGTATCACTTGTTTGTCATCGCCTAGAGCCAGCTGTGAGTGTGTATACTATTTTATAGGCAAGGCAAGTTCATTTGTAAAGCACAATTCAGACACAAGGCGACTCAAAGTGCCTTTACAGGGGCATAAAATTAGATGGCAGGACATTAAAAATTGTATTTAAAATACATTTAAAACAACTAGGAAGACACCAAGGGACAAAACAACAAAACATGTAAAAAAAAAAAAAAAGTTGAAATAGGTTTAAAAGAGACAAGACTAAAGAATAAAGGTGACAGTGCAGTTTAAATCGCTTCAGTGAAAGGCTGTTGATGGCCTGTTGCCACATGAGTTAGCACAGAGATAATGTGTAGTAAGTATATTGATGTACTGTATCATTTAATTTCATATTAATGCACCAATGTTTCATAGTCTGTTGAAATAATTGTATGTGGATTTTGTTGATGTTATTCTATTCTGTTAAACAGAAGAGCTACCGCTACAGTTGTTCATGTATTGTCATTAATGCACTTCAGTCAAGTCATTTGGGTTCATGTATTCTTTATTCAGATGTATTCTCATTAATGCACTAAGCTCAATTACTGCATGAGATACAGCTTCAGTCAGCTGAGGATTTTGGTCACTTTATGTGAAAGGTTAATGCATTTCAGCGAGGGATATTATTAACCAAGATAGGTGGAATCATTTGAGTTTTGAAGAATAAGATATTAATTGATGTGAGACTCTTAGTGTTTTGTTTGTGTAGACAAATCTTTGTTAAATGTAAACCAATTGAACACTCTGAGATCACTTAATACCACACTCCCTTTGGAAGAGTATTCAGAGAAATAAAGATCCCATAAAATAGTTTGTGTCCTGTGTTATTCTAATTTCACCAGGCTACATCAAGGATAGTGAGAAATTGATTTTGCCTCAAGATGTTAACCCTCAGCGAAGCCATGTCTTAAATTAACTACTTCAGGAAGCAGAAATGGAGGCGGCTCTATGCAATGCATCATTGGGATTTCCAAAGTAGACTGTAAGAAGTTCTTGCCTCCTTTGTCATGACCTCTGAAGCACTCCCACTGACACAGAAACCCGCCCCTTTCAGGGAACTTCACTTTACTGACACTGACACATTCACGCTGCTCACATCTTGAGACATATTAGAAGAGAAGAAGCAGTCTGGTAAGTCTACATCCTGTTATATTTGCTCTTATTGTGCAACATGTCAAGGCAGGCAGATCAAACCATGCCCTGTTTTGAATTGTGAAGCTCATTTATGCGCTCAAACTTGAAATGTTAGGAAGGTTTTGATTAATTAGAAGGTTTAGAATGCAGATAAAACTCTGCTGTCAATGACAACCATTCAGGAGAGATGAAGAAAACTCAGGTACACCGATGACTTAAGTTGGAGTATATCGATATATGTTAACCAGGACCTGGATGACTGAGAACCTTCATCAGTATGTTGGAGGAGTTATACAGACTTGCAAGGAGGAGCAAAATAACAGCACATCTGTATACAAAATGAGTATTCAAGTTAATCCTCCAGAGTCTCCAGAGTCTCATCAACGTTCAGATGATATCTTTAACTCAGAAAACATCCCTCCCATATATGGTTATCTAGTTATCTGCAAATTAGTTGGATATTACTGCAGACCAAGTGAGGAATAGAAAGAAAATGCGTAAAAGACATTAAGTCTGCTACCATAGATGGTTTACACAAACAATCAGCTTTGGTGTGTTTGGGATATTGTTCTGTAGACATATCTACAGCAGCTTCAAACTGCTAAGTTTGCAAAGACCATGAGATATATAAACTCATAGATCAGATGTCACAATGCCCTCATCCATACTTACCGGGCCTAACGTTTATACGGGGTACGTACGACATCTTGTCTTGTGCGGCCAGAGTCTTCTGGACCTTAGATTTTTCCCCCACAACTACCTTACATGCTAAGGTTTTAATGTTCCTGAAACATTAAAGGACAAAATCATTTTAGCAGGTGTACCTAATATATTGGAAACAGAGAATATTCTTTCAACTCAACATGCTCTCCAAGACATTTCCCTGATGCTGATGTGTTCTGTCTCCAACAGACAAAAATGGGCTCAACCACAGGACAAGTTGATGTGTCAAGCACCTCTGGTGTGGACTCTGGAAGTAACTCGACCTTCCTGGATTCCGAATTTCGTTATGTCCTCTTTCCAGTTGCCTACAGTATCATCTTTGTCCTCGGCCTCATCGAGAACATCTACATGCTCTATGTCCTGCGCTGCCTCCGCGAAACCAAGAATATGGGCGAAATCCGCATCTACATGAAAAACTTGACCATCGCTGATCTTCTTTTTGTGCTCGCTCTTCCCTTGTGGATTGGCTATTACAGTCGCCGAGGTGATTGGGTCTACACAGACTTCACCTGCCGGCTTACTGGCTCGTTGTTCTTCATCAACACCTACTGCTCCGTCCTCTTCCTCGGAGCCATCAGCGTCAACCGGTACTGGGCTGTCACCCAGCCTCTAGATGCTGCCTCTTCGGACCACAGACGTCGTGGGATTATCGTGTGTGTCATCATTTGGGTGTTGACCGTGTCAATGGCTGTTCCATCTCTGATATCTCCAGGGACCAACCCTGACAAGAACTTCACTCGCTGTTTTGAAGGGTTCCAGAATCAAACAGATTTAGAAAAAAAAAAAGTGGCTGCCCCTCATTTTGCAATAATTGGAATGTTTCTTGTCGTCTTTTTCCTTGTCGTGGTGTGTAATTTCCTTATTGCTCGGGCCTTACTTTCTCAAAGTCCCGCTCAGTCTACGATTATATCTAAAAAGGCCACCAGGACCATGTCCTCAACAACTAGAAGGCCCAGAGGCGTGAAACGGAGGGCCCTGCAGATGTTGATAGCTGTGGTGGGGGTGTTCGTTCTGTGTTTCCTGCCCCACCATATCATTCAAGGCCCTTGGACACTGGCAGTGTTGCGGATCGAGGAGGGCTGGGGCCACGTAAAGTGGAGCGAGGAGGCTCGTCAGGTGTTGAACGACGCGCATCAGATCACTTTACTTCTCATGGGCCTCAATTGCATTTTGGATCCAATAGTTTATTGTTTCGCCACAAGGAAGTTCAGAAGGTTCATCATGGCCCACATTAAAAAGTTAGGTAAGGGAGAGGGCTGTTCACAGACGGCCAACACACAGTTGTCTGTGGACAGCAGGAATCAGAGCCTGAGACCCCAGAACGAGGACCAACCGCACGAAATGGACTGATTTAAACATGTACTAGTTGTATTAAACGGTAGATTTGTTACTGTATGTGAAAGACACAAGAGCACATACAGCATGATGTTGCACCTATAGCTCGCTGTCTGTGTGGTGTTGGTAGCTACACCCTCAGAATCTCTTATTAATGTGGGCTTACACAAATATCTTGACATTCTATCTTGTGGTCTGAACCGCACCAGTCCTTTTGCACTTCCTGTGTGAGCTTGAGCTGAAAGGAGAAGTTTTGCAAGCAGAAGCACATTAACGAAACACATCAACTTGCGAGAACACATTGTTTAGATAATCCAACAGGTGCTGTTCTGCTCTACGTGCGGTACTGAAAACAGAAAACACATATTTACAGACTAGTCATCTCTTTTTGGTTGTTTAGAATTTGTCTTCTCCCTAGATTACAAACACACAGTCACACACGCATACACACACACACAATAAAATATGTGTGCATACCGATGATTGTCCCCATTCGACAGGTGACAAGTTTGGCTTTGCCTAGGCACGTTTAATCTGGTTTTGTAAGACCAGCGAATAAACGTAATAAAGCTTGAGCTACATTTCCCCTTTGGCACCCAATATTGACATACTGTAAAAATATCCCATGACTCACTGTGACAAAGAAAGCTAATGCCTATTTTTATTCAGATTTCTGCTGTATTTACTGTGAGCTTACCTGCTGTTGCTGCATTTTTTGTTTTTAATGGCACAGTTTTTGTGATCTTGCGTTGTTCTTTGATCCAAAAGGTGGTGTTGCTGGTTTGACTCCATATATCTTGAAATAAAAGTTTTATTTCTGTTATCAATTTGCAATATCATTTCAGACAAATCAACCCATCAACAGTGGATGTAGTTTGAGACACACTGAAAATTGTAGCACATTACATATTTTATTAACATGTACAAACAGAGAGAGAGAAGCGTTTCTTCCTGTTTAGTGGGAACAGTTTAACACAAGTACTACAGATTTGTGGGTTTTTACCACAATCAGATATTTTGTGAAATTAAATGAAATCAAGCAGCTGTTGAGGTAATCCACACACAGACAAACTGTGAACGCAAAAGATCATCTATCAGGTTAAAGGCATTGTTGAGCTCTATACGCAGATATAACCACGTCTCTTCTTCCTCTTGTTATTGCACGTCTCCACCCTCCCTCCCTCCCCCTGTTTATGACAGACTTGCGTACACATTGTCAGTAGTCATATTGGTGAGGTCCAGATCAGTGTAGGCTTGGTTGGTGCTTGTGTAATTCATGTACACATCTCCGTCACCGTCAGCCGGTGGAACAACTCCCCTGGTGAGCAGAAAAATGTGACTGGACTGTTAATATACACATCCTTTGGATTCACATCATCATAAATCTAATTTATTTTCTGTAGAGATATTTACTTTGGTGAATTTTTAGGTCCAGGCAAACCTATAAAAAACAAGAACAAGAAATTAAAATCACCTACAGAACATGTGCTTAAAATTAAAGCAGGAAATGCATTGTGTTTTTCACCTTTAGCCACAGTGGTGGACGTAGGCTGTGGGTCAGCAAGTCTTTTCCAGCCCAGCCAAAACAGAATTACAAAGTTGATGATCAACGCCAGGAGAGAGAGGACGAAGGCAGCTATTCCTAAATTCTCACCGACTATTATAAGTCAGGGGAAACAACATAGAGTTGCAAGAGAAAGGCTTTAACTAACAAAATGTTAAGAAGACAAATATGATATTCTATCTGTGTGCATGACAAACAGAAACTACAGACTACATTAGCATACTAAAGATTCATTAACAAATAACAAGAAATCAGCGTAGGTGTGAATAATGGCATCATAAACATGTTTATAATTGGACGATACGACATTTATAAGAACTTATAAGAAAACTGTTAACAGGTGAAAGATGAACATTAATAAAAGCCTCATGAGTTTCTTGTAATCATTTATAATAGCATTGCAAACACATTTATTGAGCTTAAACTCAATAAAATAACACAAGTTATTATGAGTGGCTGTCACTTTGTCATATTATGTCATTGTTAAACCTCTACCAAGCTTTTCTGTGGCTTTATCATGAGTTATACATATTCTATTATTTATTTATCAGCAGCTAACTATGCCAGTTTAAACAATTAAATCATTATTTCATATTATTATTACTAATTTTCTGAAACAGAGTATAAACTGTTAGCAAGTTTCTTCAAAGTGCTTATAAATGTGTATAATCTCACAGTAAGCATGTTGATGATGCTATAATTAATACTTATGTAGTTTTATTAACACATCATAATGTTAATAAGCACTTATGGTATTATTACCCTTTATGTAACGGTTATAACAAGGACCATAAAGGGGCTCTGTGCTGGTTTATGTTAGCGGACTCCATTTTCAAATTAATGGTAGCCACTGTTGCTTTCTGTCAGCGGAGCAGTGTGACGAGGCGCTTGAGAAAGTGCAGATAATTTAGTACCATCCTTTGGACTGTTATGGAAAGTCCTTTCTTAAACAAATCTAACACAGGGTTGTACAGACAACCGAGAGAGATGGGGAAGGTCTCATTTTTCAATCACATTAAAATCCGCTCACATATGGCCCCCCCAAAAAGACCCTTTTATTATCAATTGTTCGTTAAATTTGCAAACAATATGTTTAGGTGATTTAGAAACAACCAGGGGGGCACTGACAAGTTTAATTTTTAACTGTTAGATTCTTCAATCAGTATTGGAGTCGGTTCCAACCAGATTTAAAGCAACGATATGCATCTTTCCGGAGAAAAAAAGTTAATTGTGGAGTCTCAACCCTGAGGTTGTCAATTTCTAACACTCACTGAGGATGGCGATTGACCCAAACCATCAATCCAAAGCATCCCAGGAATTAATATAAATTGAAAATCAACTCTCACTCTACAGACCTGCTAAGATTTCACTCTGTTTCCATTCAAATGTTCAGCAGTTTAAAATGGACCACCAACCTGTTGCATGCATGGAGACGATGTAGACCGTGTGGGTCTGACTCTGTCTAATCTGAGATAACGGGCTCTCGGCTAGGCAAAGGTATACCCCGCTGTCCTGTGGCTCGGTGAGGGTCAGTTCACTACTGCTACCCTTTTGTACTACTTTTCTTGTCTGATTTTTCAGGTGTAGCCAGGTCCAAACCACATTGCCTGGCATGGTGAGCGCGCTGCAGGAAAGGATAACTTTTTGACCTGCTGCGACCGGGTAGTCTGGTGTGGCTGTCAGCTGCAGATGAGATAGTGGTACTGGGAACGAATGGAGGATGATGGGTAGAGGAAAAGAGATAGTAGATATGAAACAGTTACAGAAGCAAGATATTGCTATTGCACTTCAGCCATGCTAGCGGTGATTATCTAGGGATGTTTGTGGGTTAGCCTGCCACCACATTGGTCTAGACTGAAATATCTTAGCAACTTTCAGATAAATAGCCATGATTTCAAGCATATCTGTAACTTTTGTTTCATTCGATTTCAATTAATCACACTCTGTATTACCTTCTGTAGTTGGATTGGTAGTAGTTGCCCCGGTAGCAGTAGTGTAGGTTACAGGCCACGTTGCAGTCCAAGGTCGCGTTGTTTGGGCAACTAGAAGCAGAAAAAAAAAATGTATCTGAAAGCTATACTCTGTTATCACATTCACTAAATAAAAAGGTATTTACCTGTGCTCTTGCACAAAAAGAGCAGGACATTAAAGCCAGCAAGCAGCATGTTGTTTTCTTTAGATGAAGAAAAAAGAAATCGCCACTCTCACTCCAGGCAAACAGGTGCAACTATGAATGGTGGGCTATAACAAAAAGCACAGGTGAGAATGGAGGAACTGAGAGGAAGGGAAGTTTTAAGTTCCTTTTTCCAAATAGCCAACAAAAAACACCGTGCAGCAGTGTTTAATTAATTTCCCCATTTCTTTTTTATCCAAGGCATGTAGCAGAATGCAATGTGTCCGTATATTTGAAATCTTTGGTTATTGTCTGGAAAAAAGGAGTACATGAAAGCAAAGAGCCCTAGCTAACCAAAGGATAATTAATGACATTAATAGAAAAACACATTAGCACAAAGAGATTCGTAATTAAACCTAATCTCACCCATGAAAGCCTTCAGTTTGTAACATTTAAAATCCGTCAATCAATTTATGACCCGTGGGGGGGGGGACAGTTAACCAGACTCCACAGAACTTTTAATGGTTTTTCAAATTTCAGAGCTGGCGGGCGAGTCTATCAGACTCTCAGCACACTTGGTTTGGAACATTTCATATCTCCGTCAGTGGTCACCTTCAGGCTCAGGCTGTGATGACAGCTAAGATTGTCGCTGTTGGACAGTTTGACACCAGACCTCTCACCTGAGGCCAACACTCACCGGCAGCCAGAGCAGGTCAGGGAGAAGTATGTGGGTTTTATACAGGCCTGCAAAAAAAGCACAGATACCAAAGGCCGACAAAGCAGCGTGTTTTAAGTCCTTGGTTAAATACATTTGCATTATTTTGTTCGGTGCTCCTGTAACGTCTGCACCTTTCCATTCTTTATTGTTAGCGGTCTCTCTCAAGATGACTTTTTTTGGTTTTCTACTGAAGAAAACCTACAAAAGACAGCCATCAGATGGCATAATTTGCTGTAGGTCTAGACACTACCTCATGCTCACAGTGTATGACTACATGCGTATGTTATAGTGCACACTGCTTCTTTAATTCAAGTTCCTGAAATGTAGGCAGAAGTTTCTCTTGCTTCATAAAACTGTTGTACAAACAAAGCTGCACTAAGGAAGCACGGAGCAGCTTCCTGACATGAAGGACTAGAAAGTACCGTATCTGTAGCAATACCTACATGCAAATTTAACAAAAATGACTCGGCTTCAAGTTAAATACACATGCGTTTGACTTCTTAAGTTTCCCTTAGAAAAAAGTTGAAGCGTAAATGGAAACGCTCGAATGAACTTCCTTTAAATTTTAACTCAGCACAGTACTTTTCCACAGAGATGTATCCTCGTGTCAGAACACAGCCTTCTTATAGTTTAACCATCTATATTATGTTTGACAGAAATCTGCATCCACTCCTACGCTAACTCATCATGAGTCATGTGTTAGTTATGCAAGTGCTTTGTGCGTCACCGCCCAAAAGAAGGAAACCTCTTTGTGTTGCTTTGGGGTTTATTGAGTTTGTGTCAAATCATTTCAGCTTTATTGCAAACATGCCGATATTGTTATTATTGTATGGTTTTATACAGTGTTTTTACTAGTACTCAGAAGATATACTTGACGATAAACTGAAGCAAATAATAATTGTAAAGATGTCCTGGTAAAATATTGCTTACACTAAACTTTAACCTTACGTATAGGACTTGAGTTAAAGTATCTGACATGAAATGTACTTAAGTATGAAAAGCACAAGTAGAAGTGAATGAAACATGCATATATAAACTGTGTACTTGACGTTGGCGTTATCTGCGTTGATGTCATCGACCCGGCCAGTCCTCATATCTGTACTGTGTGATCAGCATTTCTCTGATTATCAGATCAGTCGGATGTTCTTTTTTTTATTTTTTTTTTTTAATCTGATTGTGGAAATACATGAATCTGCGGCTTTGGCTCTCGTGTAGCATACAATCTGCACAGTAACCATGAACTGCAGTTAAAGTACACGTACCTCTAAGTTGTACTGAAATGCGTCACTTGAGTAAATGTACTCACATCACTGGTTTAAGACCATGGCCGTTCTCTGTTTCGCCCCTACTTAAACGACACAAATCATGAGTAATGTCTGTAGTTCCCATGTAGGAAATAAAAAAAAGAAGAAAAGACAGACAGATCAGCAACTTGGTTTCATTTCCACACATTCATTATGAAACTTTGATGTTGTTGGTTGTTCTGGGTGACATGTTTACCACTTGCTGTTTCACCATTATGTTATAACCCTAACCCACCCTACTTCCTGGAAGTGTGTTTTTCTTCTATGCTAAAAGAGAGACAGTGTTAGTGTTTTTCCACACACACACTGAGCCCAGTGACTCCTCTCTATTTTGCTCTTAATGTTGCGAGCATAATAAATATCTGAAAAAAAGCAAGGCTTCATCTTCATTTTTCTGTGTTTTCTCTGAGATCTGTGTCAATTCAGCTTTATTTAGTACATACATGCCATTATTGGCAGTTTAAAACAATGATCCTTTATTTTTTGGTCTGAATTTGCATTGCAATCATGCCTTCAGTTAACATGTGAAATGAAAAGACTGAACACGTCCACAACCTGGTTTCATTTCCACATGGTCACCGTGACACGATGAAGAAATGATGGAAGATTTGACTAAATCTCTCTGCTAAATGTCACATAAAACACACACTGTAGCTAAACAGCTAAAAGACTGAATGCTTTGCAGTGGCACCAACTGTGGATGCCAATTGTGCTGAGCAATTGCGATTTAATCAACGAAGAGTATATTGTGAACCACATTTGCTGATATTATCTGCAACCCTACTTCCTCCGATGTGTTTCTCTTCTACAGTCGAACGGAGATAGTGTTAGATAGTGTGTCGCCTCATGCCCTGCACCCGTTGGTGACTTCCTCTTAATGAAGTTGTGTACACCAGGGGGGACAGAGGAACCATCCTCTCCCCGAGAGAGGAAGATAGATGGTGATACTGCATAATTATCTATGTCGGTGCTCGTGTGTGTACGCACGTGTGTGTGTGTGTGTGTGTGTGTGTCTTTTCCCCAAGTCATTATTCTTCATTATTCTTCTATTATTCATTACTCATTCATTACTCCGTCTGTACCGCTGGCTACAGTCATGCCTGTTGGTTTGCACTGCAGACACCACTGTGGCCCTCCTGCCATTAGACGACAGGAGAATAATGAGATGAACCATGTGTGATGCGCGAATGGGAATACACACAAGTGTTACTTTGTCCCACATGCTTGTGCAAATAACATATCTTATGTTATACTTTGACTACCTCGATGGATATTGACCGTGTCGATCTCTAGGGGGCAGCACGCGCTAAGTGACTGAAGAGGCTGATTTGTGACCGGTGGACAGGGCGGAACAGAAACAGACAATTATCCTTTGGTAGATAATGTCAAACAAAAACACATGAATCTTTATAATCCTCCAGCCTACTTGAATATCATCAGGGAGGAAAATAAAAATTAACTGGGAGAGCCAACTGTGTGCAAACTGAAGAAATACATTACAAAAAAAATAAACAGATGTGATTGGATTATGGATCAATGCGGTCCCTGCGAAGAGCAGATGTCTGACATTTTTTTTTTATTTTTTTCAATTTTACAGCGATCCAAGGTTTGTATTATCTCTGCATCAGTGTTCGTTTGGAGGTCTGATGGAGGATTTATTGGTTTTTTTTTTGGGGGGGGGGGACTTGTGGTGAACAGCAGGCACTGACGTCACACATGACAATAAAAGGTTATTGATCAATGCTAAAATGTAACAGGAGTAAAAGTCAGACACATTTTGTCAGTTGCACAACAGTATAAAAACAAAGTCAGTTGCTTATTAGTCACCCAGCAGTTATTGAGCAACAAGCAACCAGGACGCCATTCAGTAAATCAAAGGACTATTAAGCAAAGCGACGTGGTGGACTGGCAGCATAGGACGGGTTCCATCTATAACTTCCATGGAGATTCCTCAGTTCAGCAATCAAGGGGCCTATTTTTTTCAGTGTTGCTGGCCCCTTGATTGCTGAACTGAGGAATCTCCAGTTGCCTTTGATTCCTCAATGATGTCTGATGACATGATGGAACCCGTCCTATGCTGTGCAGCACGCCCCCAGGGAGCACCAACTCCAGAGAATTATAACATGCAATTCCCTCTGAATTTACAGAGCTTTATATTGGACGGAGCAACTAAAGAGCCGGATATTTCCATCAGACGTCACACTACCAACCCCTGAGGGAAATATCCGGCTCTTTAGTTGCTCCGTGTTCACCAGCCTCGCCCCCAACTGTGTCTGTCTGCTGTTTGGCACTGAGCAGATAGCATACAGTGCATGAGTGGTGGGAGTGAACCAAAACAGTAAAAAAAAAAATATGGTGAGTCAGCTATAGAACAAACTGAAATGCAATATAAAGCCCTGTAAATTCAGAGGGAATTGCATGTTATAATTCTCTTGAGTTGGTGCTCCCTGGGGGGGCGCTGCACAGGCCGCCAGAAGTTCTACTGAGTGAAATTGTTTATGTGACAATAAACTGATGTAAGAAAAAAAAAAGTTTAGGGCCCTGAATGTTTATTTCACAATCTAAAAAACAGGTGTGAACAAGTGTGAAATGTACCATCTTCCTGCTAGTTGTTCCATTTTCCCATGCAGCTACAGGCCCCAAAGTCTGTTTTCTCCTTCTCAGTGGGAGTTCGAACCCAACACATACAGTAATCGACCACCGGGTGGCGCTCAGTACTCATACTTTCCATCCCCTTTCATTTTGTTCATGCATCAAAGCCTCAGACTGTACAGTAGCCTTCATTTCAGGCTTTTTTTTTTTTTTCGGCTGTGAACCCCGGCCGACAGTCTGAAATCTGAGCTGCTTGATATGAGTTATTGAAAGGTCATGTTCCTATTAACTGTATAACGAAGAGAGAGAGAAAGAGAAAAAGAAAAAAACATCAGGCAGGTTTTCCAGCACGGTGGAAGATTGGAAATTGTCACTTAAAAAGCAGACGTTTGTCGTTTGGTCTTAAGTGTGGATGATGTGATATCAGATTAATTTAGTGTCGGTTTGGTTTGACGTCACGTAACAGATCTCCGTGTAACAGCGGGCTGCTTTCTGGAGTATAGGTTCATTTCCTTCAAATTAATTTGTGCTTTTGTCAACAGCACAACCAGACATTCCCTAGCTCAGGGGTGTTTTTTTTTCTTTTTTTCTTTTGGTTCACACTTGAATTGCTGCTTCCCTCCTCTTGTGTGCTCTGAACATTAGCCCCGTGGGGGGTTACAGTCACTTTGTTGGGAGGAAGATACATGATTGTGTTGTTGAGTGGAGAAAGCTCGAGATTCAGCCAGAGATTTCCTCTCGGAGACAGTTTTTCTTGATGACCCAAATGAAATATGAAGGCATTGTGTTTGTGTGTGTGAGTGTGTGTGTGTGTGTGTGCGGGCAGGAAGACGAAGGAGTGCACTCATCCCTGCATCATTTTTTGATGGATAAGTTTCCTCCCTCCTCTCGTCACGCGTTGGTTGTCACGGGGATGACGAGTGGCTTCCTTCTGCTTTTCTGGCGGGCGGTGGGATGTGACAGTCGTACGGGCAGCTGCCAGCGTGCGTCTCACTGCTCTCCCTCCTACAGACTCTCCCCCCATTGCCTCGATTACCTCCCCCCCCCCCCCTTCCGGTTCAAATGATAAACTCCTCAGTCATTGTACGTTTTTACCAGTCGTCTCCTCGCCGATCCACAACACGGCTTCTTAGACTATGAATATCATTTCTCTCTCTCCCCCCCATCTCCCTCGGCTGACCCGTGTGGTGCTTCAGAAATAATAACAGCTCAGAGAACAGCAACAGCAGTGACAAGTGCTATTACAACACCATGCAACACAACAACAGAGGACAGACAGCACTCAACTCCAGATGGGCGCTTCCTGTGCCAGGCAGGAAATGGCACTGAGCTCCCTCGCCATCATATTTCATTTTAGCAGAGAACAGAGATGATCATCACTTCATCTCCGGCACATCCATCCCCCAACGGATGAGCTGTAAATTCATTTCAGTCCTTTTTGTTCTCTTTCTCTGTGTGGATCCCACTCGGGCTGTTGTCACTATTGGCGAGAAACACTGGGCATTCAGACTCCAGTATTCTGCCTCGGAGCCTCTCGTCCTCCTGCTGTGGCGTCTCTCTCGGGGTGGAACAGAGATCATTCCATAATGGCTGACCGCACACAGATGCGCGCAACTGCGTGGCATGCGTCCTTATTGGCAAACAAACACACTTAAATGCACATGTATAGAACACAGATGCTCAGTTATCATCCCGACATGTAAACCGACATTAAAGTTTAGTTGAATTAATAATGTGCCAAGTGTGGGTCAATACAGCACCAACAATGTACTGAGTTAACTTCAGCACCTACCGATGGGTTGTTTTGGCCCACTTTCAGTACTATTTTCTATATACCTGTTGTTCATCCAAACTAAAGTATGGTTATTTCAATCAGTGTGAGAGCTCAAGATTAACCTTAATGGAGACCTATTATGCTGTTTCATTTATATTCCTTTCCTACAGTATGTTTAATAGTCCACACCAACATAAGCTCCTCCCTCCCACAGAAAACACTGCTCCTGAAACGCCTCGTTGGTAGTGTCGCCTTTAATTCTGTGACTTCGGGACATCAACCTACCTCACCATGCAACACATTTTCAAAATCCATTCCTTTAGCGTCTAGTTTGGCATGTAAGAATTGATTTGGCACAGCTGCTCTGTTGTTGTTAGCTGTGCTGGCTCAGGCACCTGTGAGCTGACCAATCATGAGCGACAGGAGGGGGGCCTTAAAGAGACAGGAGCTAAAACTGAGCGTTTCAGAGAGAGAGAGAGGGAATACAGTGATAAAGCACTGGACAGTATGAGATCAGTGATGTTTTTTTTAATCATTAAAGTATGTACACCTATTCTAGCAGTAACCCCAAATAAAATGATGAACCTGCAAATGAGCATAATTTCTCCTTTAAAATGACCACAAAGGAATTGTATTGTAATACAGAGTGTGTTATAGCAGGTTGCAAGATACTAGACGGCTGCAAGCTAAAACTAACCAATGATTGCTTTGCTCTTGACCCAAATTGTGCAAGTTTTAACTCGTGAATTTTTAGTGGAAACTTTCGAGTAATATTGGCATTTTTATGCCATTTCCCCTTTCTTAGATAGGTATGATGCAAACAAGAAAGTGGTGTGGTAAGACCAGAGAGAGATGGGGTTTTCACATGCAACATGGCCTCAAACGAAATAAGGAAAATTCCATCACATTATGTGATACAAAACCTGAAAGCATTCCTTAACAGTTGTCATGCTGACGGTGGAGATATGTCATTTTAACCAAAACGGAACCAAAATTAAAGCAGAAACTGCATGATTTGATCCAGATAGACCAATTCTGCAAACCACACATTCTCCTCAAAAGGCTCAGGCCTCTGCACAAACCTATCGTCATTTCGGATAAGTTTAAACCCCCCCAATAAAATGAATGAACTCAGGAGGAGAAACAAAGAGATCCATCATCCTGGACAGACAGACAGACAATATATGTCATATTTATGGAGTAGACAGAAGTAACATCAAGCAAAGGAAGAACAGTTTGTAAAAGAGTAAAAACACACACATTTAATTGGTTAAAAATGTTTGCTTGCGCGCGCGAGTGTGTGTGTGAGTGCATGCGGTGTGTGTGTTCGACTGCACTACCCCTGTGCTGCGCGGTGCAGATGATGCGCTCAGTTCTGCTGTGTAGGCCCTGTGTTGAACAGATGTCGCGGACGCTGATACTGTCCCTGCGCTGAGCGGGAACAAATTACAGGCCGATACACACACACATGCTAGAACACAACACACACACACACACATAGACACACAAACACACACATGCATGCTGCAAATATAACCTTCAGATTACAGATGGCCCCCTATCAGAGGCTGCCGGCTGGATTTGCAAGATGTAAATACTGAGGGGGTAATCCAGCGTGGGGCAGAGAGGGGTTATAGCATGGGGCAGGACGGGCACCAGATGGCAGATGTGTATGTGTATGTGTATGTGTGTGTGTGTGTGTGTGTGTGTGTGTGTCGAGGGGATGTTAAGCATGCTGAGGCTGTGACATCGGGATTATGGTAGTCTGTTTTTGATGTGCCACAGATGGACCTGGAGTGTTTTGTTCTCGCCACTAAATGCAGGTGGATAATGGCCCTCGACATGAAACATCCCCAATCCTCATTTCACCTCCTCTTTGCCCACGTTGCACAGAGGCAGAAGGTTGCGAACTTCCGTTTTTTAGCTAATGGGGGCATGGAGCGACCTTGAGTAGTGCGCTAGCGGTAAGCCAAGTAAGAGAGCGCGAGCGCTTTGACTTTCCAACCTTGATTTCCCCGTGGTGTGTGGTGAGTGATATCAGACAGACATGGAGGAAGTGAGAAAAGAAAGAAACAAAAACGTGGGAAACGGCGTTGTCATACGAATGAGGCCTCGATTCATTCTTTGACTCGCAGAGGTCACAAGCCAATCGAGCCGGCGCGCCGTGATACTGTTCGCCATCCAGGGGAATGTTTTCTCCCATGCACATCCTTTTCCCCCCCATTTCACCTCCTCCCCTCCTTCCTCCCCTCCTTCCGTCTCTTACATCATTTTTGTCCTTGCCATAATTTCATCTCTTTGCACGTCATTAGCAAGCTGGCGCCTTATGAATTTCTTATCTCTCCGAATTCAGTGGCTGTTGTGATAACGTTTATTGTGTTCAGTTTTGCCATTCCCCACATCGGAGGCAGAGGGTGTGTGTATGTGTGTGTGTGTGTGTGTGTGCGTGTGTGTGTGTGTGTGAAAGAGATGGGGAAAGAAACAGAAACAGTGAGATAGGCAAATATTTCTAAAGAAAGACAGAAACGGAGACAAAGGCGGCTCCTGCCAGTGGTGGCATTTCGGTTTTGTGTCGCAATATTCAAGTCTAAAATGTGAGCATAAGATGAACGAATGAGGAGTTGGTTCTCTTTGAAAAGAGACCTTGGCTGCAAAAAAAGAAAGCCGTGGATTAGAAACTGATACAGCGAGGGGATTTGAGAGGAAGGAGAAGAAGAAGAAGCTGAGAGACGATTCAACAAGAAGAGAAATAAGTATGGGGAGGCAGATCGAAGGACAGAGCAGTGGCATATGGAAGAGTTCTGGTCTGCTACTAATGTTCCTCGGAAGAATTAAAGTCCAGGAAGAGGTGAGCTCACACACACACACACACACACACACACACGCGTGCACACTGTCAGCCCGGTATAGGTGTTAGCGAGGGCCCCTGTAAACATCCGCGACCTCGCACTGACTCTCCCTCGGCAGTAGTTAGTGACTTAGTGACCCACGCGACCCCTCGCACGCCGGCGTCGGCCTCGTAGCGGTGCATGGTCGATCCAAAGTGTCACCTCGCTTAATCTGGCCACGCACACAACCACTCGATGCCGAGCGCCACTAAGCACATTCTTCTGACACCTTTTTTACTGATAACAGGACACATGTGGGGTGTGATGTGCAGAGGAGAGTGGTAAAGGAGGAGAGGGAGATTGGATGAGGAGCTAATAGCGGCCGTGTCACACTGTCAGCATTAGCGTAATGCGGTGTCAAAACAAGGCCTCATTGAGCACTTGAGCTGTATTTTAATGTACACCGGGACAGTAGCGCTGTTCTTTCCCCGGGAATACGATTTCCTGCGCTAGAACGTTACGCTTTATGTAAGGTTTTGAATGTGGCCAGTCATCCGTGGATGTAAATAAAGGCAATCGCACATTTTTTTACTTGCAGAATACAGTCATTACACATTTAACGGCTGGGAAAAAAAATCTCATTGAGGTGAAATAATTCCAGTAACTAGCAGCCTCGGCTTTGCCCCTACACGTCATTAGGGAAGTCAGCTCCCTTTGAAAATAGCATCATTAGCATTTTCTCGTATAGTAGTCTGACGTGGATGTCGTGCATCAGAGTTAAGAGACAACAGAGCACCCTTAATCTGATTCCTTCTGTTCCTCACAGTTTCTGCCACAACTACTTGCAAAAATACAAGATACTTTTTCTTCTCCACCATGTGTGCCACTTTTCTTTCGCAGTTTACCCATACTGTGTCCGCAGCTTCTGCTGTTTGAAGCTACCAACCCTACAACAATGGCAGATCAGCCTCCGAAATACCTTGAAAGCACACTAAATCATTCCCTAATACTTCAAGGCTCAGGAGTTATATCACCAGTTCTTTAGAGTGTCAAACAAATTGGGCTGTTCTGCTCCGGCCTCCTTGGATGAAAGACAGAAAGAACATGCAACTCCTCGATCAATACGTTGAGGGCTAAATGGCAACGAGTGTGAAGGTAAGTGACACTTCACCACATGTGCATAAATCTCTCCTGGAGTAAAGGTCAGGGAGGAAAGGCTGTGCTTGAATATTATTCAACCAAAGTTAAGACTGTGAGGAAAGAGAGGGACATATCTGGCTAACCGGGACTTTAATGTTTTCATTTGAAGCCAAATTTCCACTTTGCACCCATATCCACCTAGCTGCGGGGATTCATTTGCGGACGCTGAAACGAACAAGTTACGGTGAGTCATCAGCCTGAAATGAGCATATTTCTGTGACTTCTCCTGTGTGCATATAAACACGCGCCTGTCAGTCATCCTGTATGCAATCTCCAGTTTTTCAATACAGATTTTGAACTCCTCCTCGTTGTCATATGTCGTTCATTTCTGCTCCAGCAGCTCAGGCAGCCTTTGTACAAGGGGTAGCTAGTCTACACAAGGACCCAGAAGCTTCATTACGCTCCCAGTCTCATCACAGCACACGCCGCCAGAAAGCAGTCACCGTGTTGTTCGGCGCTGCAGCGCTTGCCAACTGTCCACATGTCCTGTGCGGGGCTGGAGTGGGCGCGGCCTGCAGAGAGACGCTTAACTGCCTCAGCAGGAACATCAGGAGCGCTACTTCGCTAGCTGTCCCCACACATATGGCCCTGTTTTTCATTTTTTGGGTGTGCACGGTGGAGAGGAGAGGAGAATGGATGTGGGGAACGTGACGGGGAGTCGGAGGCACGACAGAAGGATAGGTGGAAACAGAGAGATGGCCAGTTGATGACAGCGAGAGAAGAAGGGTGACAGAGATGAAAAACCAGACGGGCACGAAATGAGTAATTGAGGGACATAGAGAGAAAAGGGTTGAGAGGGTGTGAAATGCGAGAAGAGAGTTTAATTTGTTTTTTCGGCAGTGTCGTGCCGTCACAGAAATGTGTTTACCAGCCCCTACTTTGCCATTAGTGACACTCGGGCGCTCCTGTAGAAGAAACCAAATAGGTTCATAACTGCCTCATGTATCCTCCAAATGTCCCCATAGCTCTCCGTCTGTTGGACTGTGTCCGTCCGTATGTCTCCTCTCCTCACTTCATCCATCCCCCTCTCTGTCTCGCTCCGTCTCCTGTATCTTTTTTTCCCCCCTCTTGTTTGTGTCTGTTCCCTCCTTGTGCTCAGTCTTTTCTCCAAGTTTGAACCACTGCCTGTGGTCGTGATAGAAGGCTGACCCAGAAGTGCCACTGTGCAACGAGGGGTGGAGGGATGGAGAGCATGCAAATGAGAGAGGGCAGGGCAGATATGGACACTGCGGTCCCATCGTAGGGCCTGACGGTCTACCGAATACTCATGGTAGCATAGCGAGTTTCTTCCCCTTGCCTCTCACAAAACAAAACTAGTCGAAATTCGAACGTTTCTACCAGCAGGTTGTGCTTGAAAGACCGTCATAGTGACAGCAGGAGCCTCTGCTTGCAGTTTTTTGAGGCTGTACTTTGACCGAAATGCTTACGACAGCATGCTAATATACTCCAAATAATCTAACCCTAACCCTCATGTTCCCCGTATCAGTTTAGCATGCTAACACTTGCCATTTAGCAGTAAACAACAAGTGCGGCTGATGGGGATGTCATTAGCTTCGCAGGTGTTCGGTCATAAACAAAGTCATTAGAATTCATCCTGAGGGGAACATGAATGTCTGTACCAAATTTCATGGCAATCAATCCAGGAATATTTCACGAGAAAAGACATATCTGGCTGTGTGCACGAGGACAAGTCAAGGGATCACAAGGTCATTAGGACTGATCCTAATCCTGAAATGTCTGGCGTGACAATCTACCCGATAACTGTTGAGATATTTCAGTCCGGACCGAGGTGATAGACCCACTGTCTAACATTGTCATAGCTTCGCTTAAGTGACGTCTTAGGTTTGGTTCATTTTGGGCACCTAAACTACTTGGGTAGGTTAGATTTTTTTTCGTCTCAGTCCCAACACTTCAAATGTTGACACGTTGGGATTGTAGGTTGGGTCAGGCGTCATACCAGAGCATCAGTATTTGAGTAGTTGGAGAAATGGGAGCTGAGTTGGGAATTAAACTCAAAAATCAACTTTCTTACAAAGCGGACCAGTAGTCCACATAACAAAAGGCAGGCAACAAAAGTCCTGGTAACAAAACGCAAAAGCAACTAAACAAAGTACAAATCTGAATATGAGAAACACTGGCAGCAGGGTACATAAAACACCAGGAGAAAACTGGACTGGGGAACAGATGTGATGAACAAACGATGACTGAAGAATAAACAGACTTAAATACACAGGGGCCAGTTAACAAAATTAAACAAAAATTAACTGGAAAAAGGCAGGAAAAAGACAAAGACAGGAAGCTTGAAACAAAACACGAGACACAAGGATAAATCCTACAAAATAAAACCGTAAACAACACAAAACTATGATAGGGTGAGGTTGGGACGGATGAGAGGGTTACCCCTGAATACCTCCTGTGCAGAGTGACGCTAACCTTGACTCAAACCATGACATCCTGCCATCATTGTACCATAATGGTACATTATACAGCTTTTATCCAGTTTCTTTAGTGGACGTTGGTAAATGATTGTAAACACCTACAAACATTCAAAAACATGACGATCCAAGTGAACAGCGATATATATATATACTTTGCTCTAAGTGATTAAATGGCGTTAAACTTCTTTTCTCACCTTACTGAACATCTGTCTTGACTCTCAGCCCTGTCACTGTGACGAATCAAATCACAGCGGCGGGTGGTGAAAAATACTACAGCAAATGTAGATTAATTTTACCGCTGTGAGCACAACACCTTTTGTCTTGTTTTCTCTGAGGCAATGCAGCTCCGTCTATCCTCTGACACGCCAGTCACCTTCAAAGAGTAGTAGCTCTGACTTCATAGCACTTTTGTCTTTCAACCTGGCAGCTTTTATCTCCTTTGCCTGCATAATAGCCTTTGGATCTGTCTTGCTGCCATCCTCTGCAGGTCCTGTATTATGCCCTTTAGCAGCCTGCAAGGGACGCTCTGCCTCCAACTCAAACCCAGTGCTATCATACTGCCTTTCAGTACCAGAACACCCCCCCCATCTTTGCTCCCTCAAGGCTGGAACTGGCGTCGTGTGAGGAGTTTGTGATAAATTCAAAATGAGACACCAAAAATGAGTGACACGAGTGCAAAATGGCAAAGATTGACTGACAAAAGACTTACCGTACTTTCCGGACTATAAGCCGCTACTTTTTCCCCATGCTTTGAACCCTGCGGCCTATACAACGGTGCGGCTAATTTATGGATTTTTACAGCTAACGGCCACTAGGGGACCTCCTCAATCTATGGATTGTACAGGTTACGTCCCTCACCTTTAACGCCTGGTTTATTATTATGCTTCTGCGTCGCGGCGACAGCGTAGCTACGTCGTCGACCCTACACCGTCATTGAGCATTCGGAGTTCTGCGTCGAGGGAACGCGTTGTTCTGTCGGTGGACGTCATCAACGTCAGTGATTCAGGTTTGTTATGCTAACAACACATAGTCAGACAGGTGGCGGTGCTAACGGAGCTAACAGCTGTCTGTCAGTCTGACCGAGAAGTTTCTCACTTTACTTCGCTGTTAGTTGAATTAAATGACATTCATGTTGTCTTTAACTGTCCGTGCGAACCAGTCCGCAGCTTTGTGTGGCTTTTTGTGCGTCTCTGACTCTTGCGTGTTGACGTTTGCGTGGTCATAGGTTATGCAAATATGCAACTTGTTTGTTGAAATGTTGATAAAATGGAAGCTTCCCCAAACAGCAGTCTCTTTCCCGACAATCTCCTCTGTGCACGAGCCTTTACATATGGTAATTAAACGCTAAAACACCTGCGGCTTATAATCGGGTGCGGCTTGTATATGTACACATTTGTGTTTTTCCCTAAAATTGGCTGGTGCGGCTTATATTCAGGTGCGCCTTATAGTCCGGAAATTACGGTACTTGTTTTGCCGAAGGAATCTTTAGTATATTGGTGAGCAAATGAAGTTCAATTTGTTTTCCTTCTTGCTTGCATCCTCACAGGAATAAAACTCCCGGGTTCTCCTCCGCCGAGGTGAACCGTCCTGTCATAGACGAGGTGAGAGGTGTCAGTACAATGACTCTCGCTGCGGCGGCTGCTAAACTCTTTAAAAGGTGTTAACATCTTTTCAGATCCCGGTGTCAGGCCTGTCACAGAGCGCCGTTTAAAGAGCGAGTCAGAAAATATCCTTCGTTAATATTTTAACAGCTCAAACAGCTGGAGCCCGGGCAGAGTGACAGGTACAGATATTGCAGATTGAATCCGAGGGTCAATACATGGAGGCGCGTCGGACCACAGTGTGATACTCTGAGGTCTTTTTTTTGAGTGAACGCTCAGGCATCGCCGTGTTGACTTACTGCTGTTGACTTAAGGGGACGAGGGAGATAGGGAGAGGAAGGGAGACAAAGAGAGAGTATGAAATATGGTGGAAATCTGTTCCGTGGGTGTTTGTCGCCATCTGTATCTCTGCGCGCATGCGAGTTTGTCTGCACAAGTCCGCGGAGTTGAGTGCTTGCGCTCGCATACGCGCGTGCGTGTGTGTATGTGTTTGTGTGCGCGTCTTGGGAGCAGCCTGTGAATGGGAGGATTTAGGAGGGAAAAGTTGGAGCAGAAAGCTGCTAGAGGTAATCTTGTGGCCTACAGCTGATAACGGCTTTCCACCTGGAGCCTCTTAACAAACGGCTGGACCGCCATCAATCAACCAAATGTCCTTCACCGAGGGAGAGAGAGAGAGAGAGAGAGAGAGAGAGAGAGAGAGAACAAGAGTGAGAGAGAAAGTGGTTGAACTAGAGAAAAGTAATGATGTAATGCAGGGCCGACACTATGTAATGCTGTATAACTACAATCATTGCATGATCAAGAACATTTGCGGTCTAAAAGGGGCACACCATTGATTTTGTATGGCAATCACATGGCGATTCACAGGAAGTATAACAGCCTGCAAAAATAGCTTCATAAGGTCTCCTGTGGTCCTCCAGGGAGCTTTATCAAGTCTGAGAAAATTACTTAAATGACATCCCCTGAGTGTCTCAGCTTGGGCTTGAAAATTACAAATTTCTGACTCAAAGCCTTTGTCACAAATTGGCTGTCTGGAGAAAAAAAACAAAAAAAAAACAGGGGTTATCTCGCTGCTTTTTTTTTTTCGTTTTTAAAATCTGCTGCTCATGAAGGCATAACTATGCTTCAACGAAGGGCCTTGTGGATCACTGAACAGTGCCTGAATGCCCCGTCCCCACCAAACCTCTCTGATGTCAGGATCAGCTGCTTTCCAAAAACCAAAAATCTGACAATTACGCCAACTTTATTCGCCGTCTGGTGTGAAAGTCTGCGTGGTTTGGATTCTTAAATAGCTGTAAAACTATGAATGCCTTTGAGGTACGTGTCCAAAGCTATGTGTTGTTATTTTGCTCAATTTTCTGCCTCGCACTTTTGCCTTTAGACATTAGTGGGAGACTTTTTATACAGATAGTTTAATCCCTTCTTTCTGTCCTTCTAATACATGATTTTCTTGCTACGGCAATGAACATGTGTACTCTTGAGTGTATCAGTACACTGTGACATCACTAGTGCGGTAACAGGTGCAACAAAATACACTTGCAACCCACTGTATCAAATATAGACGGTCAGAGAAGCGAACCAATGCCTCAAACCTGCATTCCTTCTAATGGCCAGCAGGGGGCGAATCCACCGGTTTCAAAAAGAAGTATGATTTTATGTGAGCTTATGATAAAATGACCCTACTTCTCAATTGATTTATCATCTCAGCAAACAGTTTTCTAATGAGTTTATGGTCTCAATTGCTAGCTTATTTAATGCAACATGATCATTTTTTTATTTATGGTCCCATTTTAAAGCCCTTTCACACAAAGCAAAGATTTTTCAGCTGAAAAACTTGCACAGAAATGGATCAAAACTGGGATCTTAGTTAATGAATGCACACTGCTGTAGAACATTTGCGCAGTTTCAGCTAATGTCATACTTCCAAAGTGGGAGAAAACCTTTTTATTTGGTCTAACAGCATCAAATACTGTGTGACAAACCAAGTGTGAAAACATGAGAATAGAACACGGCACTGCAGATCATTTGCTCTGGACCTGCTGTGCATCGTCGCACTGGCGTTACTTCCAAAGGTTGCAACGCACCGGTGGGAAACGACCTTTAGAGTGAAATAGATGACATAGCGGGACATGCTTTAGGGCGTGGTTGCCTTGTGATAGCTCACAAACGGGTGACACAATGGGTGTCATCATGCGAGGCGAACACGCTTTCCAACTAGAGATGATAAGCGAGACGAGACTCAACAATCAAATATCTTTCATTTACATCCTGCTGCTTGAAGTGGGACACTAGATTGCTGGGGCTCTCTTAACTCTGCCTGGTATAATGCAACACTGGGAAAACAACCAGAGGTGATTTGGATGCATGCGGTGGCACATCAATGGCCTAACTTTGTGTGTGTGAGCTTGCGTGTACGTATGTGCACACATCTGTCCGTCTGTCCGGTCCTGGGCTAATGGGCCTTCAGCCCTCGCACTGCTGACAGAAAATCAATGACCCACTCGGTAGGCCCAATACTGCTACCTCCATGCATAGAGAGGAAGAGAGAGAAGGATAAAGGCGGGTGGATGGTTGACCCGCTGTAAACATGTCCGCGGCTTATGACAGAGTTGTCACACGTCTCCTTTCGCTGAATCTTGATTCTCGCTGTGAGCTCTAATCTTCCTCCGAGTTCTCAACGCTCGCACACAAGCTTGCGGACCGGGACACAACGCGCAGATTAGTGCACCAGATGCACAATGCCATTTGTGTTTCCGAAAAGCTTTAGTTCAGAGACTTCCAGCATAATGTTCCACAACGGGGTCGGGTTAAACCAGATTACTCACAACTCCAGAGGGTCATCGGAGGAGGATGCGAGAGAACAGCAGAGACCGACGGCAACGAGGGAAAACGGGAAAGAGGAGATCAACAAAATGAATCAGTGCGAGATCAGATTGTGCACAGCCTCTCGGTGCATTCTGGCAGTCAAGTGTGGTTCTCTTTACACGTTTCCAAGATGAGGAACATGGGGGCTGTGTGAAAAAATCTGCGGCGAAAGTGTGAGGACTCAAAGTTAGATCAGAATTTTAAGATACGAGAAGATGAAACTTTAATGATCCTTGTGGGGGAATTAGTTTGGTGCAGTTGGATAAGCAAAATGGCTCAATATAACGTATTACATAAGCAGTTCTATGGAAGAGAAATAGAAAAATAGTTTAAGTACAGAACAAGAATTGACTGAGCTTCTGTTGCATTTACTTTTTGGTTTTCAAACAATCAACTCAGGGTTTTCATCTCAAACTGGTTACGGCAAACAACACATGCAACACTAAACTGCTCCGGGACAAAAGAGCCCAAGGGAAGTT
This sequence comes from Diplodus puntazzo, assembly GCA_963678695.2. Taxonomy (NCBI): domain Eukaryota; kingdom Metazoa; phylum Chordata; class Actinopteri; order Spariformes; family Sparidae; genus Diplodus; species Diplodus puntazzo. The sequence goes on from OZ023175.1 coordinate 10,752,970, forward strand.
ATATGTAACAGGAAATGTAATATTTTCAATAAATGTATAGATATTGTGCATTGATTATATTGTCATCGATGTGGAAATGAAGTGAGGGGCGCGCCAGAACAGAAAATCCAAACCAGAGGGATAAGACTGAACTGGATTTGGTTTCTGGCTAATGGAACAAACTGTAATAGAACAGTAGAGAATTGAACTGAAGCAAGCTAAATGCAATGGAACAGACTGGAGTGGATAGAGGTGGGAGAACCGAACCAAAACGGGGGGGGGGTGGAGAGACAGAGCGGACATGAACAAAATGGAACAGGACAGATCGGAGTAAAGTGGATTAAAAAGAGAACACAACGGGAATTCAAAAAGTAAACACATCCCGAGATCCCAGAACTCAGCGGGGGCAAAAGCCAGTCGAGTCAGGCAAGAGTGCGGCAGGTCAGCGGACTCCCTCTGCAAGCTCTGCCTCTCACTGCTGTGTGGGATTTCCCTGCGAGAATGCTGGATCACATGGTAATCTCAGTTTAATACACAAATCCCCAACGCCAATCCAATCAAACCTAATACCCCCACTGGGCCAGGCAGGCCAGGGCCCACCTACTCCCTGTCCCTCCCGTCATCTCATCCGACGCTGCCATTGCTCCACATTTCTCAGAGTTAAGATATCCGCGTCAGGCCGATGTGCGAAAGGATTTAGGCGTTCGGCACGAGAGAGACGGCTGTGTGAGCGCGCTTTTGTGGAAGTGACTCACTCTGAAAAATAACCAAGGTTTTACCGAAATGGGTGTGAGCATTCAACACAACACCACAGATTAATAGATAAATGTGGGGCCAGAATGTATTCACGCAACTGTACACACCCCACAGAAGAAATACAGAGTGAGAAACAGTGTGTGTGTGTGTGGATCTGTCTGCGTGTAATGCCCAGCCGGCGGTGTTTAATGCTGTCCCAGAGGGTTTTAATCCAGATTATCAGGAGTATAAAGTCACTGAGTCTCCCTCTCAGCTGGGCCTAGCCTACCGCTTATTGCACTCACATGCGTGTCTGCGCACGCACACACACACACACACACACACACACACACACACACACACACTTTCGTTCTTACCCTCTTTCTATCCTTTTTCACACACACACACACACACACACACACACACAGACGAGGGGAGTCCCTGGTCTGGATTATCCTCTAGGAGGCGCTGTGTATCCAGACAGGAAGTGTCGTCCGGCTGGTGTGTTGGTGTGTTTTTTTTCGAGCAGACACAGTCGCCTCACGGATGCAGCTCAGCCCGCAGCGTGCAGACCTCAGATCAACTGCACTCAGCCTGACCTATTTCAAAAATATTCACAACGTTATTGTTGCCTCGCGTGACATTTATAAGACGCCTCCGCCCGAGAGATCCTCCTTTGTTTTTACACAGCGTGAAGGTTTGATCCTGTCATTTAACCATCAGCGCCCGCGTCTACAGCCAAATCCTTACCGTTAGTGGCTGTGGACAAAACCGGCGCAGCTGGGTATCCATCCACCTTTGAGACAGCTGCTCCATCAATTTGCATACGGGCGGTGTGATCTGCATATCGCCCAGTCGGCCTGGATTAATTTCAGCATGTTTAATCTGATGGGGGAGATTGATGCTTGCGGCGGGGGGGGGAGGCTGGCCTCTGTGTGCGTTTCCTCATATTGGCTCGCTCACTCACACGTCCCAGTGACAGGCAGTCTGATTGGATCACAACCAGTCATTTTCCACTCAAATAGACGACAAATGAAATGTCTCTGCTACACGGTCAGAATCCAGGAGGAGCAGCGGCCTGTCCCCGCTTTTTTTCCCCCTCTCTATAAATAAGCACTATCTCTTTTTTATTTCATTCGCTCTCCGTCCCTTGTCGTCTCTCGAGCTCCGATCTCACTTTTTTCCTCCCCCCGGTCGCACCACTTCTGGCTTTTTCTTTTCCTCCCCTCTTTTCGCATTCTCCCTGCATGTTTCCTGGCGCTCCGTAAATTAGGCTGAAAATGGAAGATTAACCTCTGGAGATGAGAGGCTTCCTTAATGCGCTCTGTTCCCCGCACTCCCCTTCTCCTTTTTAGTAAACCACTGCATTACGATATTATTTAATGGGAGCATCTAATTGGAATCAGCTGGAAAGCAGAGGCACTGGGTGGCCAAACCCTTTTACGAGCCTCTGAGATACAAACATGGAGGATTATGCTCATTAAGAGACTGTGGCGCGGAAGTTATTTTTCTGTGTGTCTTTTCTCTGTCTCTGTGTGTGTGTGTGTTGAGATAACTTTGTGCTGCCAGTGGAGGAGGCATCTAAAAGAGGTGTCCCCTTGCAAGCGTGCGTTTTAAGGTGTTTGCACCATTCATAGATTCCCGTGCAAAAATGGTTTCTTAATCACACCTTATAATTTAACTCATTTTGGACCCACGGCGCAATCGTTTGGCCCCTGAACGTTTGGCATCCACTCCTCCTTGGCATCATGCGTGTGAATAGTCATTTTATTGTCCTCCATTGCCTTTTTTTAGGACCTCCTCGGAAACATGTTTCCGCCCACCTCGGCGAATTTGTCGAGGGCTTAAACAAAAGCCGTGCCAGCTGATTTTCCTGTGCGGTTTTGCTGGCATCGGTGAGCTTTTCGCTGTGGTTCCCACTGACACCAGGATGAGCAAATACACTGTGTCCATGTTTGCTGTTCCTTCAAACAATTACAAAGAGGTGTTTTTAGCAGCTGTGGGCGGCCTCTTCTGGTTATTTCCAGTGCGAGTGTTGCACTGCACTGTTGCTGTGTTGCACTGCTTACATCTCGAAGCGCGGAGCCTTAATTTGTCGCTGGATGTTCTTACTTGCACCGAAAAGGAAAAAAAAGAGTGATTCGCAGACAAGTGAAGGAAAGTTGTGACAACAGTTTCACACAGCTTTGAATTGCGATTATTGAATAACTAAAGCAACATTATGTAGTAATTACTGCTACCTCATAACGGAAGGTTAAAGCTGGATACACAAATGAAAGTCTTTTACATTCAAGGCCTTTGCCAAACATCTTCACACACTGGCGATTAAGCGTGTGCCCTCCAGAAAAATCCCTCCGTTTTTTTGCAACAAGGCAACATTCCAGCACGGTCTTCTCTTGTCTACTGCCAGTTTGAGTAAAACATGGAAATACCAAGATTTAAAAATACTCCTTTATGGGTAAAACTTTGGATAAACACCTGGCTAGATTAGCAGTATAGCACTGCATCATTTCATGCTTTTCAAGTGATGTTTTATGGTCCACAAAGCATTTCCCTGGGTTCGCAGCATTCTCCGGATCAGCTGGAGTAGATGGGGACTTGTTTAAAAATGTAGGGGGGGAAAGAAGAAAAAAACCCAAAACAATAGAATGGCTTCATACTACTCCTCCAACATAATCCAATTCCCTCAAAGCCTCCAGATCCCAAATTGATTTGAAAAGATTTATTTACACCCTCAACGTGTGGTCAAGCGCTTTAAGATCAGAAGCTACGGTGATGATTCGGCTGCAAAAAGGGTGTAAATAACATTTGTTCAACTCAACTCGGGATCTTTGGTTGTCTGAAGACTTGTATCATGCTGGATGAGCTGTGTGGGGCCATTTCACGTTCATCCTCAGCTGCCTTTTTACGTTTTAAAACAAGTCCCCATCTACTTGAGCTGTTTAGGAAAATGCTGCTACGCTGTTTTCCTGTGACGCTCTTGAAATGTTGAGCGAGCCATGAAACTTCACCCGACTTTTTCCGCCTGCACGAGGGCGAGTAGGGAGCGACTGAATTTCTTTGCGCGAGTCCTCGTGACTTTTCTTTTCAGAATCGACACCGTACTGCGCGTTGTGTTTGTGATTCACCTTTTTTTGGGAGCTCATGGTGTGCAGGTACAATGCATACTGCTATTTTTGCTCAGGCTGTTATTATCAGTTAAACACTTACAATAGCGGGTCAGGTATTCCAAACCTTTGAGTGTCAACACGCAAACACCCACACACGCATACGCACACACACACACTCTCTCTCTCAGGTTATTACGGGCTGTCATTGTTTAATTCTTGCTCATTAAATGCTCCAGACAATGACAAAACGCCTCAGTCTCTGACAGCCTCTTTGTTAACCCTCTCCCTCTTATCTCTTTCCGCCTCCCATTCTCACCCCTCTCTACTCCGCTTTGTGTCTATTGTATGACACTCAAGGACGATTTGACGGCGTCCCGAGCCACCACTTAAACATCCCTATTCAACTCAAACTAAAACCTGAGAGAGGGAGAGAGAAATACCAACTCGATAAAAAAAAAAAAAAACGTTGAGAGAACAATTTGCAAAAGCCTTGGAATGTCAGATACCATTCGCCACTTACTGGTAATATAAAACTCGGCGCTGATGGAGACGACGCTGATGGCACTGGCAGCGCGACAGCGGTGATATAAGATGTCATAACCTTGCGTCCTTGCGCCGAGCGCCTCAGAACCATCAATCTGTTTGACCTTTCTCCAGGACTCGGGGCCCCATCATACTCTCGGATCCTTTCTCCCGCAATTTCTTTCGCTCTCATCAGACCTGCCCTGACAATGATTGTTACAAAGAGTTTTGTGAGTCTACGAGTGTGTGTGTGTGCGTGTCAAAGAGAGAGTAAGAGATACCGAGGAAGATGGAGAGACAGAGAGAGGCCGCCCCTGAGTGCATTCACGTAAGAACCAGGGCCACCTGAGAGCAACAGAGCACAGAATAGTGAAGATGAGAGAAAATGAAGAGACAAAAGCACTTCCCTGGTGTAATTATGCTTTCATTTCATGGCCAAGTATCCACATGATGTGCCCCGCATGCAGAGACGCTCATTAGAGTTATTGCACACCAGAAATGTTACTGGCATCTGTCTGCAGAGAGCACTGGGTGTACATCAAGTGAGGGTAAAACAGTGAAAGTAACTTCCGTAAGCGCAGGGTGCTTTGCTTTTTTTGTTTGAAGTGAAAGAAAAGACACAGAGTGCATATATATCTCTGAACAAATAAAGGTTTTCTTATGTTAATAATAATGATCTCAGCAGCTTTGCGCCTCACGTTTACTGTCAGCAGTCGCTTCATTCTGGAAAAGAGCCGTCTTTTCCCGTCCTGTCAGAGTGTTTACGTCTCAATTTTCAGAAAAAAAAGCCTCCCCTGTGATCTCATGTGAAGAAAACACACACCGCGGCGCACAACCCACCTTCTCAAAGCATTACCACAAATACAAACAGAGCTCAAAAGCGAATCCACAGATCTTACTGTACTTCAGTGCAAAATCCACCCCCAACCCCACACCCCCGTATCCCCCTCTGCTAGTAAAGCAGCAGCATCCTGATGCTCGGATCAATGTTGCAACAAATAACTGTAATGTGTCTGACTGCGAGCGCTGTCATGCCCTACCTGACGCACTGTCGAGGCAGGAATGGGATGCTAATGTAGTTAAATCTGCACACTCATTACTGCAGCGGGGACTCACTTCATTAACAGCCCCCCCGCCAATGTGCCACTCCACTTTTTGTGCTTTTGTGCCTGTTTGCCAGTGTGTCACGCCATTGTGATACACAGAGAGGCAGAGGCAGAACGATGATTTGCGCGGACAGAAACGGTGTTTGACTCTGTCGTACAGCTGCGCAGATGAAAGGGTGGAGGAAAAACAAGCACCGCTGCCTTTTTTTTCCCAACGTGGGGTGAGACCAGTTTTGACTGAACGTACCAGACATGAAAACTCTTTGAAATAGATCGCTCCACATTCGAACCGCGGTGGACCACAGGATCAGTGTTGACGCGCACACCTGGATACGTCTGACACTATTTAGGTACTTGAATTACATTAAAACCGAGGAGCGATCTACGTGCCTCGCTTGTTGCCACATCAGATTCGCTATGTGCTTAATTGCCATCAGGTGTCTCTTTAAAGCAGCGTTACACAAGTTTTTACAAAAAAAATAAATAACAACAGCGCAGCATCGCAGTGCCTAATGCCAGATTGTATGTAGAAAATGTTTCCTGGTTTTCACTCTGACGTCCTCTTTGCCTCAACTTGCTGTGATTTAGCGAGTTTCCTGAAAGCAACCTGTGACTGCACGTTAGCTCTGTTAGCCTAGCCGACTGTGCTCGGAGCAAAGCTGGAGAGGGTTGGTGTGTATAACAGCAGCTTTGGACCACCAGGAGGAGGAGGAGGTTTTCAGCTACAGGGCCGAAGAGACCGCACCGCTACAGACACGTTGATTTTTATTTTTCTCCGAAACAGATGCAAAAATACAACAGAGCACAAAATCTGGATGATCCATCTACAATACGAGCAGCCGGGCAGACAAAGAATATCCAAAATTCTATAGTGTATCATAAACATATATGAGCACAAAGTATATAAGCCTCCTCACAGGACGCATGTCAAACTTGGCAAAAAGAAGCAAGACAAAATATATATTAGGAGCGGCAGATGTGTTCAACTTTATTAATAAAGTCACCTGGACTGTCTCAAACTTTAAAAAAAAGTCTTTGCCCCCTCTTCATCTCCATCTGCTCCTTTGTCACTAATCTAGATTTAAAAGGGGAGATCAGTGAGGAATAATGGCTTTTACAACGATTAATCCCATCAATATATATATATATATATATATATATATATATTATATATATATATATATATATATATATATATATTACGAATAAGGGCCGTTGATGGTTCGTACATGCTGTGTAGCTGCATATGTGTAGCTCTCCTTCCTCGGCAAGGAGGAGGTTTACTGTCAGTGACACATAGTAGGTTGCTTCCTTACCTCACCTTCCTCCCCCAGTACGCTGCTGCTGCTTGCAGACTCCACACACAGCAACACACACACACACACACACACACACACACATACCTCTCTCACCAGTGTCTAGGATTCTAGCAATTAATGGGGCGGTAAATGAGATTGTTACTGATGTGTGGTAGCGAGGTGAGCGAAGGTGTGGAGGTGATGGAGGGAGACAGGAGGAAGACAGAGGAGAGCGCGGGAGGGTTGGTGCGGCAGGTTGTGGGGGGGGAGGCAAGCGCCGCGGAGAGATGTTGTGATGCAAATTAGAAAACTTGTGCATGATTTGAATTTAGGTTAAAGTCCCGAAAATAGACTTTTTCATCCCTGCAAAACAGGTGTGAAGCAGAGAGCGGCAGCAATCAGAGGCAGGAAACTTCACGACTCGCACACGAGTCCGCTCGACGCGATCTTTAATGAAAAAGGGTAGCGATATGTTCCACAGTGATGAGCAATACGTATTCTTTATACATTGGCGGGGTAATTCTCTCAAAAAATTTGAAATATTAAAGCACAACTTCTCAGATACTGAGATATGTATAAACCATCTCTGATGTTAGAAGAAATACCATGAATAATTTGGTGATGAAGTCCTGGTGATCTAATCTCGTGCTCCGTTGCTGGATTCTGATTTTCCGACATTGTCCTGAGAAACCTTTTGACAGACCCTGGAGAACAGGCAGAACTTGATGGCTCTACATGTAGCTGTGTGTGATATCGGTTAGTAAGAGTGGAGGCGTGAGTTTCTCCGCTAAAGAAACATTAAGCTGCAAATATCCTCTACGTCTCACGGCTCCCGTTCATTATTGTCTTATTCTGCTGTAAGGGATTTCTTCATGTTTGAGAAATGTAAAACGGTAACTCTGCAACGCTCAATTCTTTGGGAAAACTAACATTTACCAGCGATGTTTCGAATAGCTGAACATTTCTCTCCTGCTGTAGCCATGATGCCATTTGTGCTTGCCTTAAAATCTGCCAGAAACTTACACTAATTAACGTGGGCACTGTGCGGTTTTGGTGACAAATTCAAACTCAACTTTTGATGTTTACAATATTAATGAGACAATAATGCAAACTCAAAAATAATATTTTTAAAAACAGGCTGTTCTTGGAGGAAAATAAGCTCCACAGAACACTGTTTGAGGCAGGGTCCGCCGCATATATGCAAAGTAAAACAGGATGAAATATTTTTTTGTCCTTTGTTTATTTGATTCATTCCGTCATGGACACAATTATTTATTTAGGTTGATTAGGCATAAAAAAAAATCAGTCAATGAAGATCTTTCTCTTCCGATTACAATTTCTTCCCTAAAAACTACGTAGTGCACCTTTAATGAAGAATTAAACAGGTTTTCCGAGATAATAAACACCTTTACGAGAGGTCTTTGCTACTAAGTCCTGCCTCTGCTCCCTGCTGGTGGAACATCCCATCGTCCTTTCATACAGATACATTTAGTGACCCACATCCTCTGACAGCGGGACTGATCTGAATTGCTGATTTCCTCTGCTTCCCTAATTTGTCTCCTCTCCCTCATTGCTGATCCTTGGCGACTGCAGTGGTGGCCCTGGAATCCCACGCTCCAGAAGGGAGAGGGAGACAATGCACGATGACTCCCCCCCACCCCCACCTTCTCCTTGGGGGCCTGTTTTTTCCTTCCTGCAGGTGGATGGTGCATCAGGAGGAAAAGCTATCCATTTATATCACTTAATCCGGAGGACACACTATTAGAGCGCCGGACAGGGGGAGGAAAACACACACGGACGTGCCCTGGCGCAGACAGTAAAACGCACTCGCAGACACGGACGCACACAGAGCACACGGATGAAGACTTACATACATATGTATACATACATTAGCTCATGTAGACACATCATAACACGTCCGAGTCTTGTTAATGCATGTGCGAGCGTGAACTGGCGTGTACGGTATGCTAATGCAGTATGAACGTGTCGTTAGTCAAGGTATGGATTTGCATAATGTGGCGTGGCTACATCCTGTAACAGACCTTTATTTGACTTTTTTTATCATATTCCACGATTGGCTGTTTCAGCCGTGAAGCAAATTGTTTCCTATTACTGGAGATCTAAACAACGTCCTCAAAGTAGATATGTTTACATGTTGTGTAATGTATGCACGCAGGCACGTTAGCTTGTGTAATAACGCGCATGATGAGTAGTTGAGCGTGTAATTTCTACTGACTGTAAACTGGATGATGCGACTGAAACACGGCACATTTCATTTTTCTATCATCGTGACCGTGCAGCAGTATCCCCCCCCCCCCCCCCCCCCCCCCCACACCACACACACACACACACACTCACACAGAGTCACACTGTCCTTGGATGTATGGCTGGCAGCGCTAGTTGTTTTTGTGTCAGCGTGTCTGTCAGTAATCCGTGGGCCTGCACACGACAAATGTCTTCAATCTGCTGTCTAATCACGGCTCAAACCAGGAGAACAATAACATGCTGACATCATACAGGAGATTATGGTGAATCTGCTCTGCTCTCACAGGGCTCCGCCGATCTGTTCCACCGCGGCTACTGCTGCACACTGCAGGGCATGGAGTAGAACAGCAAACAACAGAATATAATAGCAACAATCACCATATAATCACCAGAATAATGTTTTTCGCAAAAGCATATAGGTTTGACACTTTGCACTTTCTTTCACATTATGTTCAAATCTTGAGTTTGTTTTGGTTTAGTTTTGTCATGCTGTGGTCCGGTTAGGTCAACTACGAAAACTTCTTTATCAGTTGCAGGAAAAGATCGTGTTTTAGCTAAAAATCCCTGTTTTAATCGCCACAAACAAATTAGGTTTTTGTCACCAAGGGAGATCTGTCCTGGAGTCCAGTGGTTTCGTGCTTACAAATGCAGTCACTGGCTTACCAGTCTTCTTCTTTGCAGATGTGTTAAGTGCCGACATTGTATCCTGTAGACTGGCCTGAGAATATAATAGAACAGAAATCAGTGTTGTGGTTCAGTTATTTCCTAATAATTAAATAATCCTAAATAATTTACATTTTATTTTGTAAATTATATCATCGTGTGTCAGGGTTACTTCCATTTCCCACCTTTGTCTGTTATCCCACCCTTTTTTTCCTGCTCACCTGTGTTCCATTAATTAATCCTGCCTGTGTCTCTTAGCCTTTGTTTTTCCACTTAAGCTTGTTATCAAAACTCGCTTTTTGTTCTTCATCCTACCTGCATAGGTAGCGTCTTGCATTTGGGTCCTTTGGTAAAACCATAGCAATCAGTTTTCTTCATTGATTTATGTTTTTTTTTTCCTTTAAGTTCAGTTTCCTAAATGTAAAACTTATCAACAAAACAGGAAGAAACCCACTTAGTTCGAAAAGCTAGAGCTCCATATTTTATAAATAGCAATTATAAGAATCTGAATTTCAAGCTATGTAATTTAGGATGAAAAACAGCCATAAAACAGAGGCTCAGAATAATTTCACCCACTGGTTTAGTCATTATTTCCAGAGAGACGGCAGCGTTCATTTGACGTTCCATTTACATTGGATTCCTGCTGCGGCTGAAAATCCAGCTCATTTACATGCACTTATCAAACTCGAAAATGCACAAAATGAATGAGCGCCATCCATGCATAATACATTTAATATTTAAACTGACTGGAACCATATTTTATCTATATGACCACGCCTTTGGCGTATTACAGACTTTTCCAATCTCTGCCTCGCAGAATCCAGCTGTCACTCAAATGATATTATGGCAGCAATCGTACGAAAACATCCAGCTGGGTGTAGAATCAATTGGATATGGTGCAAATGGTAATGATATAATCAATATGCATCATGTCCTGTGTTTTAGATATGGCATTAAATCATACTAATGACTATTCTTTAAAGTGAGTAAGTGAAGCATGATGACACATTTCTAATGCTACACTTGTCGCCTCATTCCAGTTTGGCTTGTGCTGAGAATTGAATCTCTTCAACTGAACAAATTGACTGTATGCAGTGAGCGAGGCAGCACTGTGACCTTTTCCCAAACAGTTCTACAGTACGGCGGAGCTCCAGTTTGATATCTACTGTGTACAATTGAAAAAGATACCGGTTGAATAGGCAGCCCATTTCTCTGACTGTACCACAAATAAATCTATACTTCCTCCCTCCTGCCCCTCTCATAGCCCCTCCGAATCCACTTGTAGGAGACCTTGACCAATAAAACCTGATCTTCATAAGTCTTGAAGGGAGAAGCGGGCTAAGTTTGGGCGAAATTGCTGAATGGAAAAGGCAATATATGGCTGAAAGATAAGAGAGAGAGCAGAGGGACTTTCTGCTTGAGGCTCTGATTTACGCTCGGGATACAGAGACAGGAGTGAGTTGAGGAGAGGCCCCTGAACCAACCGGCTGGTGGCTGCAAACATGTGGTTGGTGATTTCCATACTTTAATGACGTATTTTTAAGATTAGGGGTAGCTGAGAGGGGGATTGCGCCTGAAATTGTTTTTAAAACGAAATGACGGCTCACTCAAGAGTGAGATTGTTACCAGCAGACAAGCCTTAAAGGTATCATTTCTACATCCGTCGGCTTCTTCTTTTCCCTTGCCGTCTGCGTAGATGGGAGCTCCTGTCCCCGTCCTGTCCTCAGAGATGGAGCGGGATTCAATCTGACACCCTACAAACATCCAGTGAGGACCAAATGAACAGAAACGAGGAGAAAAATGGTTCGGGGGTGAGCCTAAACGCCATCTGACTTCGAGACAGGTTTGGTGAGGTGTCATGTTCACTTCTTCCGCACTCAACCTGCTCCTCACCATCCCGCTCTCCCTCTCTCTGCTTTATATTGGATAATAAATGACATGACATTCTTTCAGCATATTTCTACATTCGCATGATGTGTGAATTCGTGTCTGTGTGTGTGTGTGCTGTGTTGCCAATTTGATTGATGGATGAAAGATGACAGGGCTGCCATGCAAGAGCTGTCATGCATTTTCATATTTGTCTGCCTGGAAAATGACGCATGCCTCAAAGTCCTCCATGCTCACACACGCGCACACACACACACACACACACACACACACACACACACTCAAGACTGCACACGGATCCGTACTTGCGCATGTACACATTCCTGCCCACACATGCGGGACATAGAGTACACACAGTTTTGAGGCGGTTGTATCATGCGGTGGTGTGTTAGCGCTGCGCTAGCTCCCACTGGCAGACAGGACTCCTTCATAAGGCAGGGGACTCGGCCCTAAGCAGGAGGGAACACGTAAATGAGCAAGGGAGGCAGGGAGGGAATAGGGACAAGCGACAGGTAGAGAAAAAAAAAATGCATCGGTCACAGAGCAACAGGTAGGAAAAATGAAAAATTGCTTCAGGTATACTTATGTTAATAAGAAAATAGTTGAAACTCTAGGGATCTGAGACAAAAACCCTTCAAAATTATTGCTCTTGCACAATTACTACATTACTACATTGTGGGCTCTCCCAAACACCCTGAGACAATAGCTGGAGATGAATCTGAGGTGGGAGATGAGCAATATCCAACTATAACGCAACGGGAAAGAGAGAGGACACAGACACACACATGCGGTGACTTCTCATGCGATTCTGGGGAATTAAATGATCATTCATCTCAGTCAAAGATCTTCGACCTCACCTTCATCTCGATGCGCCTGAGATCAGTTATGTCATCTGTGCAACATCATGTCGAAAGAGTCTTGTTAAAAGCCTTGTTCTGAGTTCAAAATGAGCTCTATACCCCTTCCACGCTGGATTAAAAAACAACTAAGACAGGAGCTCTGTTGGTGCCAAAGGGTGATCAAAGTTATCTGATAATGTGAGGGTTGAAAGGATCCAGTCCTAAACCTCCCAAACTACTTGCAGACTCATCGGGGCCACCTCTGAGAACACAAACCTGTTTACGATTGTCATTACGTCAGAAGGCTAAACATTCCGGCCCTTGAGCCAACGTGAGCAAGCATGACGGATATTAAAACTGACATTTAAAATCGAACCTCGAGCTCTTGCTGAGGAATAGACAATCCATGCTGACCTTGTCTCCCATCTCATCCAGACGCATTACTCTGCTTTTGTTTTGCTTCGTTAACGGCTTTAATTTTTCTTACAACTACCTTAGACAAGTGCATATTAGTTTGAGACGCACCTTAAAGCAGGTAGCACTGTTGTAATGGAAATGTAAATCCCTGCTGCGCTGGGCTAACGTGCTGAGCCAAACCAAGCCAGCACATGTGTACAGAAAACCCAAAGGGTCCCTGATACAAATATGGAGACTCAAGCTCAGTTTACAATTAACATAGGCCAAGTGGCACTCCTTGTGAAGGGACTCCTAACTTTCACGTGTAAAATGGGTAGAACATTCCTTAAACAAAAGGAAGAGGGAGAGACAGACAGACAGACGGACAGAAAGAAAGAAAAACAAAGAAACTCATCTCTGTAAACTGTATTACAGCAGCCAATCAGAGCCCTGCTTGCCACAATCACACCACTGAGACGCTATCTGGATCAGACTTGGTCAGGAGGCGTATATGTTAAAGCACCCTGCTCAGAGAACTGTTAGCTTAACGCTGGGTATCACTGAAAACACTTCAGCATCCCCGACACCTCATTACAGTGATCTTCCCTTTCTCTCTCTCTCTCTCCTTCCCCCCAGTTCTTCCGCATCTTGCTCTACCGTTCGCCTCCTCTCGATCTTTCTCCTGATCCCCCCTTGAACGTACATACACATACACACACACACGTTCACGCACACACCAATACTCATTACAGCCATCCTCATTGTGCAGGAAGTGGAAGCGATAGCTTTTTTTCTAGTTATTTCCATCACCCCTCCGCTTTGCCAGCTCTCGGCCTCCTCTAAGATAATACCCATTTATCCCACAGGGTGTTTACACAAGCGATTCAGGTTAAGTGACTTGCTGAGAGGAATGACAGACAGCAGCATTCCTTTTATTCAAAGAAAATTGGATTCATCAACCAGTGCTTGATGGCTGCATTCAAGCTTTTGACTACACTCCGTCTCACATATTAGTAGGTGTCTATGTTGTATTTAAGCGTGTGTTTGCTGACACGTATGCCTGAATAATGCTCAGGCCTCGTGATCTAAATAAGGCGAACCGGCTTTAGAGGAAAAAAAAAAAACGCTATTGGTTTTTGCTATCAGTGCTCAACAACCATAAAGCCTGAAGCCTTTACATCCCTGCGCCTTATAAAACCCACGCTCTGGGTTCCCTGTCATAAACTACAGCAATAAACAGCCCTGTATGCACTATGCTAATATGGGGACTTTTTGCATGAATTGTATTCTAATGTTTTACTGGAGAAGTCGAGGAGAGACGGCGGATCCTGAGGTCATTTTAATGGGTCGCTTCGATTTAGCTGCTCCGTATGTTTTCGCAGTGGCACGAGCATTGACTACACCTCTCAGCGCTCGTCTCCTTGGTTCACTTGTTTTCTTCTTTTTATTCCCTTCAATTAATTTTTTTCCGCACTCCTCTTTTCTGCTTCCTTTGTCTTTGAGGGAAATGCTGCACTTGTGGTGCTGTTCAGTTACGTATTAAACGGCCTATAACTGCTTTAGAATAACCCTATATAGTCATAGTAAAGTGTATACATACAGAGTTTTCACACAGTCACGGAGACCAGCATCAGTCTCTTAAACGTATGGTTTAAAATAGAGTAGACATTTATAATCAGTGGCTATAAAATCAATATTTCAATTATGCACTGGACTGCTATGTTTTGGTATTTGGTAACATCCAGATCATTTTTAGAAATAAATGTTTAAAGATTTTGGGGGTGACAGTGGTGACACTCAACTGTATGAATAGTAATGCAGTATGTATAGGCTGGAAAACCAAAACAAACAGCTAAAAGTGGCTAAAACCGACAAAGATTTTGGAGTTGGGTGTTGATTCACAGTGGGCTCAGCAGGACTAAAGAACCTTTCACATTACAGAGAGTGAGAAGTATTAATATCACGAAATGTTGTACCATCTACCAATACTTTAATTTGATTATAAAGCAACATTATGCCCACTTTTATCTTAAAATAACAGCTTCAAAATCATGGGGTGAATGTAACACCAGTGAGAGGTTTACATACAGCATTGCATACATGTTTACTTTAACATACAAGTTTTTAACACATAATGTTGTCAAGATGTAATGAGTTTTATAGAGACCTGGAATTTGTTTTTTTGCGACAGTGCTGTTAGGGGGCGCCAAATTGAAAAAAATTCCAGTTACGGCCTGCATACAGTTGCTTTTAATGGGACACTAGGATACATGTATATGATAACTTTTCACAAATCGTCTTACATTTAAAGGCGACTCACCGACTTCAAGAGGAAAACATCAACACATCATTTCAGTACAGTGTGTTGGGAGGTCACTGCTAATGAAAATCTTGAATATTTTAGCGGCGGTTGGGACTCGAATGATGAAGGTAATCTATCATTAACTGACTCAATTATGGCGAAAGGTAGGCTCAATCTCATTTATTCCAATTTCTACCCCTCAATTTAGGCTTCTGATGTACGCTCGGGATACAGAGACAGCAGTGAGTTGAGGAGAGGCTCTGGGCTAACTGGCTGGTGGGCTGCAAACATGTGGTTGGTGATTTCCACACTATAGTGACGCATTTAAGATTAGGGGTAGTTGACAGGGGGATTGCGTCTGCAATTATTTTAAAATGAAATGACAGGTACTCAATTTGAGCGCCCCCCTGCCCCACGGGACAGTGGTTGAAATCTCTCCCAGGCAGCCTAAGGGAGCAGATCAACACAAAATGACTTTACCTTCCTCTGAACAGTAAGTTAAAGCTACTATGGACCGTCGTCACTCAGAGAATATGAAAATAAACTGTGAGCCTTTATATAATACTGTTTCTGGTTTGGTGAAAAACTCGATTTCCCTGATAACTCCTCTGTACAGTATTACTGTAAATACTCCTCCACATAATCTCATATACTGTCTCAAAATGAAGAAATGTAATTCAAGGGAAGAATGTTTCTAAATAAGGAAATGATATGAAAGGCACGTTGCGGTTTCATCTTGAATCATTTTCCAATCTTCCTCCCTCATGCTCTCTAACCCTGCACACCTTTTCTAATTGGTGTTAGACAGTGAATCATTTCTTTTCTGGTCCGTTCCACTGGTGGAAAGGCTCTCTCAATGTAATTAGTTTCCTTGGGACAACAAACCATCACAATCGTGTGCATTGTTTCTGATTTATGAAGCATTTAAAAGGTTGCAGAGGGGGGGAAAAAAAGACAAAAGGTTCTCCGACCAAATAAAGCAGGCATCAGCCGAGCTTTCAAAGCCAATGTCAGAGAGAGAAGGAGGGAGTCTGGGGGGGGGGGGGGGGGGGGGGGGGTGGAAGTGAGAGAGGATTCGTGATTAACTTTCATTTCCTATGCCTTATTATTCCTTCCCCAAATGAAATTTCAGAGGAGGAGATAAATCTTCTGGCAGTGGCCGTGCACCTAACGTCCAGGAATAGCTACTGCTCGCCACTGCTCAGCTTATCGCTCTAAATTCACAGCAAACTAGCTGTCTAGCTTGCCCCGGCAATATGAAAGCCCGCGTTAGTTCAGCGCGCGCGCGTGTGTGTGGGTGTGTGTGTGGAAGAGAGAGTGCGAGAGCGAGAGGAAATAAGGTCGTCAGTCAGTCTACCTCAGGTTGATATTTGTAGATATGAACAGTGGATCTATGTGTGTGTGTGTGCCTGTGTGTTCATATGTGATATGCATGTGAGTGGCTCCAGTAATGGTTTGTATAAGGAGATCAATAGAATTGAAAGCATGAATCACGCCGCCTTTTAATCACATTCCTCTCAGCCGATTTTTGAGATGGACACATGGATAAGTAGATATTGATGTCACGGCTCAACCATCCATCCCACTCATAATTCTATTGTAGTGGAAGGAGCGACTGTCCATCGACTCCCTGTAGCTATCGGCTCTCCCGGGCGCTCCGGAGGCAACAGGGAACGACCACTCTCCATTCTCTCATTTATTCCGACCAGACAATTGAACTTATTCAAACACACGAACGCTAGCTCTGAGACTTGCAAGTCATTAATGCTTTTCTATTAGATCTGCTGGATGAGCACGTTCAATTGATGATATTAAATAGCCTTTAGGCATTCAACTTTAACACAAACTATTATCCCCCCGAGGGGTGAATTTGTCTTGCGGCGAAGCTTTCGATAAAAATATGTATATTTGATTAGAATCACAGCGCAGAAAAAAACAAACAAACAATGTATATCAGTAACGGCATGAATGAAAAACGGACAAGTTATCTTTCACATTAGGTTTGAGAGATTTTGGCATTCACCATACGGCGAGGAGCCAAAGATGGATGCATAATGAGAACTGGAAGGCAAACTAGACGCTGCAAATTTAATCCAGGGAAAGTTGCTTACCTCACGCATGTGCTGGTCCGCTACAGCATTCTGTGGGTGCAAATTGGATTGTCTTTCCTTGGCCCCCGATCAGAGCCACCCACTGGAGGCACAGACCTGCACGCTGAAATTGCATTAAATTAGCTTTTCGAGGCTTGGTGAAAGTTTTACGAAATCGAAACCCTCGTAATTGAAAATTTTGAATATGACAATTAAAGGACAGATATTAGACATCATTTCAGAAAATGATGATTATAAAGCAGGTGTAGGTGCTGTATAAATATTGTGAAATTATCAAAATGCACGGCCCGGGGACAAATGCACAGTCTATATTCAGAAACTATGCCTTCAAATGAGCCGCCAGCATGAACATGGTTGCAGAAACAAAGGCAGAGCGGACAGGCCTGCTCAGGCCTGTGAGAGATGACCAATCAGGGCACTCTGAGCCATTTCAGGAAGAGAGGGGAGCTAAAGCGGAGCATTCAGACAGAGGTGCTGCAGCAAAGGAACACATGAGAAAAATAATGTGTTTTTTTGAACATTAAAGGCTGCAAGCATCTTTGAGTAGACACCCTTAAAAGTGTGAACCTGAAAATGAGCATCGTCCTTCAAAACCTTCAAGGATTTCAATCGTTTGCAGTGTATATACGTGGCTGCTTCAAAATGCCAACAAGGCCATCCGTGCTGTATCCACCTCTATGAATCAATCCTTAGGCTAGATGAGAAGACAGTACCGAGTTGCATTATGGGACATTTACAATTGTGTTTTTTTAACTTGACCCATTCTTTTTACCCAAAGAATGGCTGATACCAGTGCTATGGATGTGGCATACACTTTAATGGATTGAATTGCACCAATTTTGACGTATCTATTTTAAATCTTGGCTTGCATGTCCCCAAAGTACAATAGGCTTGGATGATATCCAAAATTTCACATCATGACATTGCACCACCCAGATTGTTGTCACTCACTCGCTTTGGGAGTCCAGCCGAGCCAACTGTGCTGCCTGATGGCCCGTAAATTCACCTTTTTCTCCTGCTATACACCCAAAATGTTGCCAAATTTGTGCGCTGGCAACATTAGGAAACCAAGTTCTCCATGTCTGTATGTTAATGCACTGTGTCATTATCATCGTGCTAAATTATCCTGCAGTAATGTCCCAAAGGTCGAAGCATGCCGCCAAGACAGTTCAACATGCATTTTCCTTTCAAAGTAAAACCCAGAAGATGCCGTAACAGCTGTTCGACACTCGATATTGTGAAGAACATCACATATGGTGGCATATATGGCGATATTTGATAATAGATATAAGTACAACACTTAAAGTGCAACATTGACACCTCATTGTCAAATATTAGTGATGCATTAATAACAACAATAATAGTGATAATATTAATACAAACTTTATTTTTATAGCACATTTTATGCAGGGGGTGTAAATGCTGTAAGATAAATACAATACAGACAAATACTGTCAGACAAAATCAAGCAATCAAATGAGTAACATGCAGGCAGGTAGCAAAAACTATTCCAAAAACGAGATTGTGGAAAATTTCATTGACAGTCTTCATTTGGTGCCAAAAATTACATCCGCCAAAATAGTTCTCGTCTCTTATGGCGAGGCTTTCTCTGTCTGAGGGGGGATAAACATTCCCAAGCACGGATGTGAGCTTTTCACTTATTCCACCATCTGCTGTCTTGAGAAGCTCTCAGAGCTGTAGCTTCGCGGCAACCTGCTTTCCGTTTCGTGCTGTGAAACAAACCTGCACACTTCCAGCAAATATAGGGACAAGCACCCAAACTAGTGCCGAGCGCGCCGCTAATCTTCTTAGCGGTGGCCGAGATTGTTTACAGTGATTACATTAGCACAATCATTAACCCAAATAATGTTCTAATGATTTGTTTATATTAACGGGCTAATGTGATAAAACATAATCAGACTGCAATCAGCTTATTTTCTATTGTCAGCGAGCAACTTTGTGACGCATTTTTTTTTGAAGCATTTCAAAATCATACAGTATTTCATATCAGACACTTCATTCAGAGAGTCAGCATGGTGCTGATTAGGCCTCAATAGTTGTACCAGCAACCGACGTTTGATTAGGACTCTATCAATGCACATTGCAGAATTTAACAGGACAATCATAGTGAGCCTTGGGAAATTTTGCGGCCGTGTTTAGGGTTTTGGAAGTGCTGTTTCGCCCAGTTCCTGCTTCATCAGGGCGGTCATATTCCCCATCTATCATTGATATTCATGATGCCTGAGACTGAGCCATTTGCTCACTTTCCCTGCCAGCCACGTCCCACCCACCAGTCATGAAAATTTATGGCCATGTTTGGAGACCGGGGGAGACCAGCGGACCGAGCGTGTTGTCCTCTCCCAGTACCTTTGAGTTATCTGTCTCGCTTTTTTATCCGTCGGCCCGGACTGCACACACTGTACACAGTTTGCGTGCTTGCTCATGCTGTACTGTACCTCCGCAGTGGGTGGACAGCTCACAGCTCACACCGACAGGGGCTTCAATCGAATGTGTGCTAATACGTTCTGCCAAGCATTATTCCAGTGTAATTATGAGAACGGAGCGGAGCTGGTGGTAATTATTCATCACATACATAAGTGAAAATGATTGACAGATGACGACGGACAGGTTAAAAAAAATATGAAATCTCCCTCACAATCATTGTTAATTTGCATTAGGTGGCTATATCTAATAGGGGAGTGTGATGACTGATTGCGCTTGTTAATTATCTCATGTCCTCGCAACACCTCACTTATCGCTGTTTATTATTCTGTCTTGTCTGTGTTTTAGCATAAATCGTAGTGAAAAAGGCTATCGACTCCATATGAAGAGGCCAAATTAATCACGTTTGGGATGTCATGCTGTTAAAAGTGAACTTTAAACTTTGTCCGATGCGTATTTGTCGGGTGGTTCAGTCCATAGGGCCCAGACCCTGCGTGCTGCAGTGCATAAGTGGCAGGCTGTTTGTTTCTCTCCCTGTGTGCATATATAATTTGTGTGTGGGTGTGTTTTGCATATGGGCCCCTGTCAGACTGTGGGCAGTGGAAGCAGGGTCCCTGTGGCTTGTGTGTGCGTGTGTGTGTGTGTGTGTGTGCCCCTCCACTATGATGCTAATTACCGCCAGCAGTAAAGCCATTGCAAATTCTGCCACATTCATTTTCAGCTCCCCTCTTCTTGACTCACTGTGTCTCGGCTGCCAATCCAATCATGCAGGTACACACACACACACAAACACACACACTGAAGCCATACATGAACACAAACAGACATACGTCTTTGTGTGCGAGATGCTTTTATGTCTGTGCTGGCAGCGTCTGTGTGAGTGTGTAATTGTTGTCAGAATTGGATCAGACAAATTCTGGGAAGACTGAACTTGTGTGTGTGTCTGTATGCGTGTGTGTGCAAATGTGTGTGTGTGTGTGTGTGTGTGTGTGTGTGTGTGTGTGTGTGTGTGTGTGTGTGTGTGGAGGTACGCTTGCGCTGGCTGCAGCAGGCTCATCCGAGTGTGGATTTGAAACGCTGCCTAAACCGGGAGAAGCAATGAGCAGAGCAGAGGGAAGGCCTTTAAAGGATGTATCACGTTCTCAGGGCCATTAGCCTTTAGTCTAGGTTTTTTGTCTAGTGCTTCTTGGTTCCTGTTGGTGGCGCGGTCAATAGTTAATTAAAGGCTGACACAGGAGAAGGGCCTTCATACTGGTGGAGAGTGTCTTCTCTGATTTACCTCACCGAACCCCACAATTCTTCTCTCCTCTGTTAAATGAAAGCATTTCTTTCTTTTAACTCCGACAATCCATTAGAACTAGTTTGGACCATAACTCCTACGTAATCACATGCACCTCTCATTTTAAGCGCCAATGTTCAGTATGTTTGCAGGAAGTGACGTGCTGTGTAGGTAGCTTGCAGCACGTCTGACTTATATGCATGTTTGCGTTTTGTCACAGACAGGCACTCATATTACTTATTGCCAATAATCTTAATTCCTCCCCTAATCTTAACCATGATGGCTGCAATGTGCAAATATTATAAACAGTAGTAACTTTTTAAATGTTGGCACTAAATAATAACCAGTGTAAACAATTTAAAATTCATGTATTCTGGGGGTTTGCAGAGTTGTTGGTGTCTGGATGAGCCAACTATTAAGCTCTTGCAATATATCTACATTGCAAATAAACAAAGGAACATTTGGACAAGGCAGAAAACATGCATTTTCAAAAGTTAGCCAAACTTATCTTGAGGAGTAAATAGAGGAAAAGAGAAAAAAAAAGAACACAAAATGTTTGTTTTTGAAGGGGCATGTAACATGTGGACTAAACCAAGAACTAATATTTTCAACATAATTTGAAGAACCAGCATTGTTGAAGTTAAGTCAATGTTTCTATTCTGTAGCAGAGAGGTCTACTGAAGTTAGCATGCTAACCAGCTAGCCCCGGTCCGTCCGGTCTCATAATTCCACTCCACTGTCAAGAAAGGAAATATTTTCGCACCTAATCTCCTTATTGGACAGAGAATACCACCAGAATTATCATAAAAAAACAACACAAAATAAATAAAATCAAGCCAAATTAAATCCTCAATTCACTGAGTAAGATTGCTTCACGCCTCTCCTGTCCCCGCCCTCCATGTCATCACTTCCTCGAAGTCATAGCCCTGAACAGAGCCGCTGTAAATCGCCTCCATATTGTATGCTATGTCTTCAATCCTGCCTTAGTCAACCTCTGACAGCTAAAACGAGGAATTCAATGGGAAGCAGTTAGCGGTTATTCTGCCTTCTATCTTTTGGAGCTACCTTCAACAGGTGGTTCTATCTTAGATGCTACACCTCCTGAAGGAACATCACTGATAGCTTCGAAACCGTCTCTCTGGTCCTGCTTTGAAACATCATCTGACTTCACAGAGTTTAGCTGTGCATGATAATAGTTTTCCTGTGCAGTGAGGGATTATTACGGACAATTTGAGTGAGGTCATTTTTACATTTTACAGTCTAAAGCTCTGAATAAAAGGGCAGATAATCAGACCAATCTGCTGGCTTGTTTATAATTGTCTGACCACTTTAGTTTCTTGCCTGGTTTGACACAGTTTAAGTCATTTCAGCACTTGACTTGTTGAATGCAGTGGTCATGACCAATAGAAGCATTGGCCAAAAGCTAAAGCCCACATCAATAAAGCTCTTACACAGCGACATGTAAATACATTTAGCCAAATAGAATCATTAAAGCACCCAACAGACCGCAGCACAGATTTTGAAATTTTGACTAACGATGGCTCTGGTCCATTTAAGTATCCCAGTAAACCGTGCCAATGAGCAAGCTAAATAGCATGAAACTGGTACACCTAAATGAAACTGAGCCATCATTAGTCATGTTTTTAATTACGTCTCTGCTTTCCCCGCTGGGGCATACCCAAAATGTCTGCCTTTAAAATGTCCTGTTAAATATATTTTTGTTCCTACATCCTTGTGAGTGCTCTGCGTGTTTTCTCGGCACACATGCCGCCTCTCTTTTGTGCTCTGGTTTATTTATCTACAGAACAGGGGAGGACCTCATGGAAAATAACAGCAATTAGACCTCTTTCTGTCAGAGCCTTTGATATTTACTTTTGATGATCTGCCCTCTATATGTTCGGTGTTTGATCAGAGCAAAGTCTGCCCGCCGCCATGTCTTCCCTGGAAATTGAACCCGTTGTTTGCCTTTTTGATATGGACAGAAAAAACAGTGATGGCGTTTTTGTGCCAGTTCTTTTCTCCGTCGGCCTCGCTCCTGGTGAATATCTTAGCGGTCACTGAACAATCTGAGGTTCCCTTTTCTGTGCGTGCCCGCACCAGCAGCTCTCCTGCAACAGGGAGAAAACATCTTTCAACTAATGATCTACTTTACATTTGTTTTAATTAGGTGTATTTAAATAGCTCTGAGCAATAATTAACTAGCCGGAGCATCGAAGTGGGAGTAAGTGAGTGAGTAAGGCTTTTTTTTTTTTTCCTGTTGTGGGGTGGTGTTGTTGTTGTTTTTCCTTCAGCCGGGGCGCCGTGCCAAAACTGCATTAGACAGGAGCTTGTTCTTTCTTCCCTACTCCCTCTCCTCTGAACATTTCCACGGAGAAGGAGGGTCTGGTAGCCGCACATCGCCCGCGCGACAACAAACAACCCACCGTGGGACAGTGGGGGAATGAAGGAGCGCGGGGAGTGCAAATCGACAGTCGTGATTGAGGAACTGGGGGAGGGGGTGGGAGACAGAAGGGGAGGCGGAGAGGAAAAATGTGACGAGGGAGGGGAGAGGGAGGCGGGAAGGCGGGTGAAGGTGGGCGGATGCTTTCAGGGCACAGCTCAAGATGGTGTTTGAAGTGCTTCGGGGGTCTCTTCCCTTTATTGTCTCTCTTAATGAGCTTTTTATGTTCTTGTGTATTTTACACGGCGTGCGATGGCCGCCGAACGCCTCCTTCTTGGCCTCCTGATGGATCTGTTCTTTTTTCATCTGGCTATTCACTGCTGCATGCAAATTTAATTATAAGCATCTGGTTAGTGAAAAGGACTAATTAGCAGATAGGGGCTAGAACATCAGGTCAGAGGCTCTCCTCTCCCCGCCGCCCCCGTGTCCTCATACTCTCCCCTCTTTCCCTCAGGCAGACATTATGCCGCTTTTTGGACCTGAGTCTTGGCTGCATTCACACTTCTGGTTTGCAGTTTTTTTTAGGACAGGATGGTTACAGCAGAGCAATATCAATCTGAAGAGAAGCGAAATAAGGTTGTGACGGTTGCAAAGTGCAAACAAACTGTCAGGGAAAACACGACCAATATTATTCTGAATTTCAAAGGCTCAGCTGCGTTCACAGACAAACAGGCAGTCTATAATTGGAGGAGAGGGGCGAATTTCCGATTGAGGTGAGCGCGTCAGGCGTTAAAAGGGTTATGTAGAAGAAGAGAGGCTTCGGAAAACTCCAAAGAATCACTGAAGTTTGCTTTCAAAGATTCTGTGTGATATCAAACACTGTACTCTCAGAGCCAGGAGCTTCTCCCAGGGCATGTTTTCCACCAAAATATCGCCTATAATGATGCAGCCTGCGGGGTGGAGAGGTATCCCCGCAGACTTTAAAATGAAGGCCTTTTTTTCCCCGCACTCTCAGTTCTCCAAAACTTAAAAAGAAGCCCCCCCATCAGCAAGAGACTTCCGTTAATTTAGCCTGAGAATAGCAGGTCCGGCAACGTTTCCTCAGCCGAGGTTGTTTGTCTTCCCCTAAATTAGCAGAGACTGCTTGAGTGTGAAAGCGAAAAAGATTGATTCGTTCATTTGTTCCGTGGTATTTAAAGGCACACAGGAAGAACAAATGCGCTCTCCGTTTCTCTGGTCCATGAAATGATCTGACAGCTGATGTTTAAATGCTGATGCTCTTCGCCGGCTCTTTGTCATGTGATGGAAAGCCTCTACTTGCCCCATTTCCACAATCATCGCGGCGTACAGAAGTGGGTTGTAACTTATTATCTATTGATGTTTCTTTTTGCTACCAGCCAGGATGTCTGAGAGTCTTTGGATTTTTGATGAACCTCTGACCTCGTTTTTTTATCAGCATAAAACCAGCAATTAGCGGCTAACGCGGACATTAACCTCCGCCTGGCCTCCAGGAGGCCCTGGAAGTAATAGCCTTGGTTACAGAACAACAACATGCGGCGCAGTATGTCAGGGTACACTTGACTAAATGGAGGTGATGTTTTAATGAGGAACGAAGGGGGCGGCGTTGAAGAAAAGTGAGGTGAGGGCGGAAGGAAAAGACGGGAGAGGAGTCAAGCACATTTACCTCGGAGGAGGACAGGAGTCATTTGATTGCGCTGTAATGGAGGTCAGTGCTTACATGGTCTCTCGGCAGTCAGCAAAAACCTCTGTCCCCCCCTCAGTCTACATGTCTCATGTCTCTTAAGGAGATGAAGAGTGATGGTGGAAGAGGATGAAATGGAAGACAACATGGAGGACCTCTAAGGCCTTGTTTCATTTAGTCCTCTGGTCACAGGGGGGAGCGGTGACTGACAGTAGAGGTGACTTGCTTGTCTGCTCAGCTGATTGCCGCGCTGACTGACTCTCCCTCTCACCCCTCCATCTTTCTCTTTCTATCTGCCTCTACTCGTGCCCACAGACTTTCCCCGTCTCTCGCTTAATCGCCCACTTCCCCTCTCTCTCTCTCTCTCTCTCTTTCTCTCTCTCCAGTGGGTATCTGTCATCTAAAAAGAAAGGTTTAGTTTTAGAGTAAAACATGATAATGGTCTGGGATAAAAAAACAAAACAAAACAAAACAAAAAAACAAACAAACAAGAAAAACGTCAGGCAAGTTACACGAGGAGATATTGTTTCTTGTCTTTTCTTTGACAGTGGTAGGTCAGAGCGCTCCCAATCTTTTTTCTCTGCACGAACGCTGCAAGCGGTTCAGGTCAGCTGTATTTTGGCAGGGGCAGCTCTACAGAGGTATATATATTTCTGGGGCACCCGTTGTGTACTTTTTGACTTGAAAAGACGTTTTGAATTTTTTAAGCTGAAGCTGCTGTGAGAGTGCGGTGGGTGTATAAGCAGGGTGCTTTCAGAGTCGACGGGAGATTGGTTTCCACAGTTAAAATTCAAATTCACGTGTGGAAAAAAGCCAATCAAGTATAAACGGAGATGATTTACATGTGAGAATGAAAAGCTTACTTCTGTGGAAATGGTCACTCGCATCTGGAAAAAAGGCCAATCACGTGTGAAAATGTGTAATCATTTGCAATAATGTTGAAAATGTGTGGTCTGTCATGGGAAAATGTTGAATAATGTGGGAATCGCATGTGAAAATGTAGGACAGTGGGGGAATTGCATATGAAAATGTCCCGTTCACATTTTAAACTTTTTTTCACATGTGAAAGTTTTAGTTTGTCCGTGTCCAGTTTGTGTTTTGCATTTTGACCAGGTGGTCCAGCAACTAACAGCTACATGCATTTACTAAACTATACTGTTTATAGCTTTTTCTAAATGCTACTGCACTATACATTTCTGACTTAATCTTGTCTTATGTTACATGTTAAGTGGGCTCTGTGAAACCTCTGTCTTGTGCTTGAAGCCAGTTGTTAATTTAAGTGAGAGGACTCCATTTCTAAACTAACATTAGATCCAGCTGGCCTCTGTTAGCAGAGCAGAGAGAGGCACTGAAACGAGGCTGATGAGAACGTGCAGAAAGTCGATAATAATAATAGCAATAGAGCTAATTTGGAGCACTTAGATACCACTAATTGAGTATAAATCAAATATTAGCCAGTTTAGCCACAAATGCACAGTTTCTACTGTCCACCCAGCAACTGTTGTAAAGAAAGATACATTCACTTCCACCTTGGAATCTTTTATAACCTTGTAAAATCTGCTGTGCTGTGTTCTGTCGTCTGATCAGTTTTCAGACTCATGACTCCGCGCCTCAAAAACAGGACTTCCTGGATTATATTTCATTGTTTCGCTGCTACCTGAAACAACACGACCCCAAACATAGCGTGCGTTTCCCCTCTAGCGTGACGCAGCCTTATCCACTCTGATGTAGTCACAGGGTCACAGCTGTGGTCTGAAGAGGGAAGGACTCAACACAACACCTCAAATTGGAGCGGAAGAAAGTTGAAGAAAAGAGTTTAACAGGAAAAGATCTCAAAGCAAGTTGCTTCAAAGCTCTCTCCTCATAAAAGAGATGATTAAGATGTTTTTTTTGTGCCATGAGTCGTAGCAGAGGCGCGGCTGGGAAAACTTTCCTTTTTGATATAGTCAAAACAACACACCGTAGCTGGCAGCCTATCTCCTAAATGGCTAATAAAAGAAGTGCTTGTAGGCTTAATGTTTTATTTGGTTTATCCAGAAGTAATTGTGTGACATTAAGTTTTTTTTTTTTTTTCCCCACACTTGTAAACACCACACAAGCAGAGGCCTGAAAAAAGTAGGCAAAGTGAGGCAGAATGAGAAAAAGAGAAGAAGGAGGGAGGAAGGAGGAGGGAGTCGGGGCGGTGGATGGGTGGATGGTTGGGTGGGTGGTGGGGGGGCATAAACAAGTCAGGTCTGGCTGAGTGAGCAAGCTAATTAACTCGAAAAACCATAAAAATGTAAATTGCAATTTGCTACCGTGGGCATCTAATTAAAGCCACTGGAATGTTAAGGACCAAATTGAATTTGAGGAAGAAAAAAGGACAAATATATGATTTCGCCACATTGTCAGGTATCGATCGCCTACAGTGGCCTATACTCCCCGCAGCCGTGCTGAGACGGAGGGGAGAGAGGGGGGAGAGGGCGGAGGAGGGACGTGGAGAGGGGAAGTGCCAACGGATTTTGAGAAAAGCTGGAGAGACAGCCGTGGTGAAACGGAGTGATCCTGCGAAAAGCAAAAAAAAGAAAAAAACAAAACAGTTTGGCAGTGACAACAAAACACAACGCCCGCCAGAGAAGGAAGAACGTGGCTGGAGCCAAACGGAGCCCCCCTAATACGCCACAGGTGCAAAACGCAGACGGTTACATGATACTTGGAAGAAATATATGAAATCAGGATTGACTGGGACTCGCAAAACAAATCCTCATAAGGTTCAGCAAGCTCCTAAGATCCTCCACTGCCCTGGAGTTAATTGTGTTAGCTTAATTGGTTGCAGTGTATGTATGATACTTTGGTGTAATTATTGTGCATGCAAAATTGTGGCGGTTTATCTCGTTATGTCATCCCCTCCGGGCGTGCGATTAGTGTGCACTTTGCAGAGTTGTTGTGCGCGGGGCGTGTGCACGTGCAGGTAAATAAAAAATAAAACAAAAATCATCTCTCGTACATTATTGTCAGAGAGCCGAGCCGCTGCTTTTTAAATGCCAGTCCATTTCTCAATCCAAAACTGGAGGTGTGTGAAGAAAAAAAAAAAATGACAACCCCTGGGGAGGGAGGAGGGGAAGCTAGCCAGCTACTACGCACACTTTATTTTTTACTCGCTCTGTTTTTATTTTACGGCTGCACAGCTCTGAATATTTAAGTTGTCATTATACCAGATGGGCGCGGGAAGGCCGAGGATTGTATTGCTTTTTACTGACGTAATAAACAATAATCACTGCCCCCCCTCCCCCTTAACAAACGGAGCAGGACGACTCTCTGGCTTTCTCCACCGTGATGTTTAAATTCACGAAGCTAATGAGTGGGATTCTGACACTGGGGAAAGGTGAGGTTTTTTTGTGTGGCTTTGCATAAATTCACGTCTCGAAAAAAAAGCCTCTGTCTGTGTTGCCTCTCATTTATCCCCTTCGTTCTCGGGTGTGTGTGAAACAGGATTCATCCACTAATGAAATGTGTTCAGCAGCTTGAAGAGCAAAAATCACTTTGATTTCTGAGTTCATTCCTTGAAATAGGAGGAGTCTTTTCATTTCAGATTTAACATATTGTGTGTGGAGGGTATAATTGTTTTAGACGTCCAGACTCGAATGTAACTGATACAAACAAATGCTATGATGGACGAATTAACAAGCCGCCATAAATCTTTCCTTTTCTTCTCTCCCTCTGCTCCCTCCCTCCCTCCCTCCCCGGCCTACCTGCGTCCCTGCCGATGGTTGCAGTTTGTTAGCCCAGTAAAAGTTTTATATCTTCAGAAGAGAGGAATGGTCTGTCTGTTGCTGTTGGCATGAGTTACGGGCCGCAGTAAACAAACTTGAAAAAGGCGATAAATAGACTGAATCAGGGTGGCAGCTGCAATAATGCATTAACAGGAAGCGCTGGGCTGCGTGGGACATGTGACCGCGGGCGTGCTTGCATGAATGTGGCGCCGTGTTCGGGTTCAGCGTCATCTGTTTCCTTGAACGACCAGAAAATGTGTGAGTTTTCCTTCAAGAAATCGCTCCTTCCATAAGTTTTAAATAGCCTCCTTATGGAAATGGCCCACTGTGATTGAACATTTGCACCTTCGAGCACGACTGTGTGCAGGAGGGAGAAAATGGCAGGGAAATCTGCCAATATAGTGCTATACGAAACAACAACACGAGCTACAGCAGCCTCAGAAAATGCCTCACGGCTAAATTAGCTCCTGTCAGATGTAGCATTTATCGAGGTGCCATTGCACCGGCTTGCGATATATTGTCAAATATTCTTGTTATTTTGTCCACCCCTTGTATGCAGGGGCTTTTAAACAGCTGCCAGAGAATGTGCAGAGTCCACTGCCTATATGCTTTGTGTCAACCTATGCTGCACTGAGGGAAACTTCATCGATTGACAGACGTCAAGGTCTGCTCACAGGTCATTACTAGTGCATATGTGAAAACTTGTATGTGCAAAAGTTGTGTAAAGCTTTTTGTCACTCCAGAGGACGCTCGAATTCTGATAAAGTGCCTGGAGTGATGTCACTTGAGCCAGCGTAGATGTGGCTAAAGAGCACAAGTTTAAAAAGTGAACTCACCAGACCTCTGCAGCTCATTTCTCATCTGCGCTTGATGCCACAGGTTACAGTAGACGCCACAGGTTACAGTAGACGCCACAGGCATAACATGCCCCGGGCCCCTGAGGAAACTGACCTCGGTGGAGCTGCAGAGATCTGATGGCACGGCGGCCGGTTTCCTCTGACGTCACGCTCAGGGTGCAACTCCAACAGACAACATCTTTTCATTGACCGACCGTCAAGTGAAAAGATGATGTCTGTTGAAAGAGAGTGATCGGGCTGTATTTCAAGGTAAATCAAACCATCAGCTAATGTTGGCGTTCAACCATTTCCCAGCTAACATTACCGTTCCATAGTGATACACAGAACGACAGGAAATGCTGGTGGATCATTGGGCCATATTTCAAGGCACAACAACATTTTTGATACCCAACAAGTTGAGGTTACCATATAGCCATTCCTTGCTAACATTACCGTTTGATTCACTTCACTCTCGGACCTTCATATAAATCCATTTCCAAGCTTTGACATATTAGAATAGAGTTGAGCCTTGCCTGTTGTATTGTGTAATACTATCAAATGCTGCCGTTTGCAAGGAAGTGGTTGAAGGCTAACATTGGTTGTCATCTAACATTGGCATATGGCCCAACTTCCCTCTGGATTTTCACAATCCATTGTCTTTTCAGTCACTGATCTGAAAGACAGTCAGGTAGAATTGGTAGAATGATAACAGATTTGTGAGATTACCTACATTTACAGGACTTGCAAACTGTAACACAGTCTGAGGCATGAGGAAAATTGGGTGCAGGGTGAATGAGGTCTATGCTGTGGTTAACGTGGGTGTTTTGACAAGGAAGAGGAATACATCTGGGTGGGTGGGGTGGGGGGGTGGAGAAAGAGATGTCTCTGATTGTGCTGCATCGACTTTACCTCCTTTAAACTGTCCGTCATGAGTCAGACAATGTAGTAGGAGTGGAGTGCTAAATCTGTGCAGTTCACTTTCAAAGAATCGTGCTGTAGTAGTGCTTCCCATCTCACATTTCTGCTTAAACTCACACACACTGATGTGTGTGCTCGAAAATACATCGCTTTATTGACTGTATGACACCGTCAATAAGCACTGAGTTACTTACATTTACATTGCATATGTTTTGTGTCAGTGGTATGTTGTTCATTTATTACACAGTGCACACAGGAGTTAAACTGAGCAGGCCCACCCTTCTACACTTATAAGCAGAAAGTGACAGTTAGCGATTACCTCAGCGTGTTTTTTTTTTATCGAATAAATAAAGACATTTGCATTTTTCTCCTCTCTGCTGGTTGTGGCACCTGGAGCGATTTTTTTTTTTTTATTGTTGTTTCTTTTTTTCTTCTCTCCGCCAAACTGCATTTTCAACTTTACATATTCATCGCCTAAAGAACAAAATAATTTATTACGACAAACAACCTATTAATAAGAAATCAATATGCGGCTCCCAGAAGTGCTTTGCGCAAAACGTTAATGAATTTTTAAAAAACCTCTTAGGTGAAACAAATTGAAAAACTGAAGAAAAGTAAAGTAAGAGGGTGCCGGGTGCCAGATACACTGAAGTAAATGATATGAAACAGGAGAGAAAAAAAAATAAATAAAGAGAGGGAAAATTAGTTTTTTTTATATGCATACTGAGTTAATGATGGAACTGCTGTGTGTGTGGGTGAGAGTGGAGGGCCCTTCTGGAGGGGTGAAACATTAAACAGCGTATTTATTGCTCCCCGCATATCATTTTAATGTACATTTATGGGGTCGTTGATATGTGTTAAACATGTATCGATGCGTCGGGAGTTTGTGTTTCATATTGCCGGGCTCGTTTCCTTTTATTTGACCTCCAAAGTGCCTTTTTCCGCTGCCTTTGCATTTGTGTTTTTTTTTTTTCCTGTCCTTCATTCTTTCTAAAGCAACATCTCAGGTAGTCACATATTACAGCAATGAATAGGGAATGACTCTTTGGATGAGACGGACGGAAATTGTGTGTCATGTTGTTGCAACCAGCACATCTTCCATTACATCAGGTACACTTTATTGTATTCCAAGATCAAGGTATCTTTCTACTGACTCACGCGCCACACTGTCTCGATGTTGTGCTTTCTCGCTGCTGAGAATTCTATGGTCATTCGCATTTTTTTTCCCTCCAGAGCAGCTGGTATTTAATGCTCAACAGTGGCACATTTCAGCGACTTTTATAGTCAAACCGTTAACTCGAATGAAAACAGGCAGCCACTCGCAGGTGCGACGCACACACACACACACACACACACACACACACACACACACACACACACACACACACAGGGGGGCACATGCAGCAGACTGCGAATTAGATGCTGCTGCTTCTGTAAAACCTCTTTGTTTGTACTGCAGGGCATCAGGCTCCATGCAGCCCCGTGTGTCATGTGTGTCTTGGTGGAGACTGAATCGCCCTCTTCAATCTCTCTCTCTCTCTGTCTCTCTCTCTCTCTCTCTCTCTCTCTCTCTCTCTCTCTCTCTCTGCTTGCAGGAAGATGGTACAGAGGCTCAGTACAGAAGGACACGATGAGGTGGCAGCTCCGCTTGGCTGGCCAGGCATAGCCGGAACAGGAAGAGAGATTACCTCCCAGAGGGTCTCCGTTTGTGGGAGTTTATGTGTGTGTCTGTGTGTGTGTGTGTGTGTGTGTGTGTGTGTGTGACATCCTTTTCCAATTAGCGACACATTCACCTCTTTGCCACCAGGGTCACCGGTGCATCGTCCTCCTTTTGGAAAAAACAAAGTCATATCTCTGCATGGTTTCTAATCGTTGGACCCAATCACGTGACAGGATGTTGATGCTGTTGAAGTATATTAAATATTGCAATATGCACAGAGGGAGAGAACATTCACAGAGGTATACCTTTCACTGGCGGGATATGCATGGAAGTGTGTGAGAAACAATCCGAAAAATGTAAAGGGGTTGAATCTCAGCGTGCCAGCCGTTCATCCATTAACTATACAAGCTTGTCATGCAGGAGTCTGAAGGATATTGCTTTGTGCAAGAGGGGGTACAGATTTAGAATTGTCAGTATATCACAGTAGAGAATAAATGAATAATATTATTAGCTGGGGATGTAACGTTACTAAAAACTTATGGCGCAGTATCATATCACGCACATTAAAAGTCAACCATCTCCAATGTCTGTCATTTTATGGATATACACCTGTTGATTATTTGATTCAATGCAATCGCCTAAATACATTTCCACATTCAACAGTCTTACATGTAAAAAAAAAAAAAAATCAACGAGTAAAAGCCTGAGAGATTGTTTAAATACTTTTCGGAATTCTTGTGGTTGCAACCAGGTTGCTTAAAGTTCTACTTTTAAACTGGTAGCTGTGGCTCAGGTTTAGAGCCAGCACCTTGTTATTGTATGTATGAATTACTCCAAATCGCTTTGGACAAAAGCGTCAGCTGAATGCCCTAAATGTAAATTTAAATGTAAACTGCGCTGAC
Organism: Diplodus puntazzo; assembly: GCA_963678695.2. Classification (NCBI taxonomy): domain Eukaryota; kingdom Metazoa; phylum Chordata; class Actinopteri; order Spariformes; family Sparidae; genus Diplodus; species Diplodus puntazzo. Next base: position 10,786,054 of record OZ023175.1, read on the forward strand.
TCCCTACCTGTTGGTGACTGTTTAAACAAACAGGTAAAATACATTACCTTATCAGCTCTGAGTCGTGATTTAGGTGCTCACGACATTTGCTAGATTCGTCGGTTCAGTTCACTTCAGTTCAACCCTTCAATATGTGGGCAAAATAATCCTGAGCATCAAGTCAAGTGAAATAAAAAAAAAAAGACAGGACACCGTCAAGCACGCACAGCGTGAGTGTAGGAGTTAAGCTTTCATAGGGGATAATAGCTACTCTTTAGGCTACTGTCTCTTTCTATGAAACACCCCCGAGGGTTAGATAGCACGCAACCCATTTCCGACTAACTAGATTTTCATGATCCCGAATATACATCTATGAGCAGTGTGTAGACAAACAGACACATAGACAGAGAGAGAGAGAGGCAGACAGACGGGACATGTATCCGGAGGGGAGAGTGGTATTCTGCGAGGATTGATAGACTCCATATTGTGAGCTAATGATCTCCCTAGGGCGCTGGGGAGAAACGATGAAACCAGCCTGCATGACACTGTCACACTCCCTATGTCGTGCTGCCACCTTCATCTCTCAGTCTTTTCTCTCCCCTCTCTCCCCCTCACTCTCTGTCTTCCTCTCAACCTCTCTTTGTCTCTTCCTCGGGGAAATGCATCGATTCACCTTTGTTTGTACTGTCACCCACACATATTCAACTGTCACAGCGAGGCGCGGAGTTCACCGACTGATGGGGCTGATTTAGAGTAAGAGGCATGCGCTGTCCCCATTTCCCCAAAAATGAAGCTCCACAACATCTATTCTCATTTAGTTCAATCTGGATGAAAAATGCCAGAGATGTCTGGGGGAGGTGTACAAAAGTTAGTGGAGGGATGGTTGAGCATAGGTGGGGGAGATAGCATCGTTTGCAGACATAGGAGGAAAAAAAGATCTTTTTAAACCAATTGTCAGCATCTGTACAAACGCAGGCACAATGAATGCATTCAGCGGCTGTGTTGATGGGAAAGTACAATCATCTCCTGCGATCTGATTCTCATTTCTGCGCCGTGCTATCGCCCGCTTCAGGAAAAGACAAGGGAGGAGAGCGGGTGAAGACACAAAAGTATAGGTTTGATTTTGAGTGTAGGTAGGAAGGTTACCACTGAGGCATTGTATCTGCCGGTAAATGGAGCTGTCATTTCACTGCTCAAACAATATTTTGCAACCAAAGACGAAAGAGAGTGTTTTTGTGAGTGTGCTGTGCCTATAGACAGATTATAAGACAACAGGTCCCCTGGCACAGACATAAAGAAGACCGCCCCCCCTTCCGGCTTAACAGCAATACACTCAGACTGAAAGAGACACAATTATGATACTTTGCATCTCTTTGTAGTTCATTTCCAAGTCATTTATTGTCTGAATTAGTTCCTACTTGTTTATGTATCTGTATGTTTATGTGTAGGTATATTGCTGAGTGGTTCCCCGTCCTTGTGATTTTTGTGTTTTTGTTTCTCTATGTGGATGTGTTGCATATCTTTGTGGACTAAGTAGTGGTTTTGTGTCTTCATGTGGTCCTTCTCAGTCATTTTGTGTCTCTGTGTCTGTTTGTTTCTCTTTGTAGTTGATCTGTGTCGCTCTGTAGTTGTACAGATTCTCTTTGAAGTTGTTTTGTCTCTCTTTGTATCCAGTTTGTGTCCCTTTGAAGTTGTTAAGAATCCCTTTGAAGTTGTTTTGCATCCCTTTGAAGTCATTTTGAAGTCACTGCGTGTCTCTGAAGTAGTTCCTTGTCGCTTTGCGTCGCTCCATGTTTTATTTCTGTTTCTCTGTGTAGTTGTTACGAGATCAGTTCAGGTCCGACTAAGATGTATACATGAAGTGAACATGAGTTAATCGACTTCCAACAGCATTATCTGGGTGTGTTAGTCCGACTTTTAGAAATTCGAGTTAGTCCAGTTTAAGTCGGGCTAACACTATAGTCCGACCATTTCTAACGCCATGTAAACTTAATGTCTGTGTGTTTTTTGTGTTCTTTTATGTAGCCATTTAGTGTCTTAATGGTCATTTAGCACACTTTGCGTCTAGTGGAAGTTGTTTTGTGTCTCTTTGCAGTCATATTCTGCTCCATTGTAGTCATTTTCATCTTGGGCCCCTGGTTGGGCAGTTCAATAATCCTTCTATGGCTGTGTCTGTGGTTGAAAGGGTTGTAAAAAAATGCTTTTTTGCCAATACATCTCATCTTTGCAGTTCTTAACATGTGACTTGCGCTTCTGCCCTCCTCCGGAGCTGAAAACAAATAATCTCCTTTTGATGCTGACACCTTGCCATTTTTGGTTCATTTCCACATTTCCCCTGAGAGGAAGTCTTTGTAGTCTAGAATTACAGTTTTCTCAGCCTCACCTCTCTTCACCTCCCCTCAGTTCTCAATCAAATGTACACAGTGAGGTCTTTGTTTTGATTGCTTTGCTGCCTTCGCATTGTTGACTTGTTTCATATATAGATAGATGCCGAGGGAGAGAGAGATGGAGTAGGTGAGCCACAGCTGGTGAATGGACTGAGATGGGGTTAGATGTGGGCAGAACTTTGTGTTAGTTGGCTTTGAAATTGCAAAGACTCATCTGTCTGAATTCCACTGATACTCAACCTTGTCTGTGCTGCACTGGAGTATGGACATGATTGATGAAGACAGTGCATCATTCCCAGCTATTTATGCATCTGGGCTACTTCCCCTGTCCTTCTGACTCACAATGCCATTTTCTGATAATGGCTTGATTGCCTGCGTCATTCCCCTTTGTTTTTACCTTCATCGTGAAAGGGAATCAAGTAACAAGTGCCATTACAAAATCTCAGAGGAAAAATAACATTGATTGAAGGCCCAGGGGACTGTGAATCACTTACTGAGGCAGATTCATCCCAGCAGCTTCGTCTTGACGCACGTAGACGCCAGCATGCTGTCCTGTTTGTGCCAAGAAAATAATGGCATTTCTGAGTATCTGGGAAACACATTTCGTTTCGCTCGAACATTGGGTTATTCTGCACTGCAGAGGAAAATGGAAATACTTCTAGTAAAAGCACCAACAACAAAAAAATGTTTAGGATTGCTGTATCAACTATTACATTTTAGCTATAAATGCTATTGAGCGGACAATAAGATTTTTATATGGTTTTTACAGTCACACAATCATCACAGCGTAGCCCCTCTGCTGGGATTTGACAGGATTATTGATCAAAACCCAACTCAGTCATTATTTGGCTTGGCTTTCAAACATGACTTCTCGGATTGCGCTCAGGCTTGTAATAAAACCACAACCGTTAAATCTCCAACCCACTCATGCTGTCATCTGCCAAAAGATGTAGCCTCTAAGGCCAATAAATCGCTAAAGCAAATGAAAAAGTGATGCTATTATTACAGTATTTAGCATTTTGATACAATCTCTCTTCCGCCAAATCAAAGGAGGGTTTCTATTAAAACCTCCACTAATAAGAAATCCCTGGGTTTAGAGCTCACCTTGGTAAATGGGTAGGGAAACTAATCAATACATAGGATATATTCTACATGGGACATATCCTGTGTGTTAATGCCTCTCTAATTTGCTAGCTTTGTCATCTCTGGGAACTCTGTCAGAAGAAAAAGCTTTCTGCAATGATGGATGGTGCAGATTCTTCTCGCTAGCAAAACACTGGTTGGAAAATTGATGAACAATTAGCATCACCAGGTTTTTTTTTTAAGGATGCATAAAAAGCAAACTGCAATTCATCCATCTTGCTTCTTTCTTATCTCTGTTGTGAGTTGCACATGTGCAGTACCGACCAGGCAGCTGGCAGATATCTGGTGCTGACATGGAAGTCAGTGACAATGTTACAATGGTTCTTTTTTAATGTTTTCACTTCAGTCTCTCTTTCAAATTCAATGCTGGTTGAACAATGTTCTTCTGAAGAGCTTCTGAACGCAAACGGATGGTAAACTATTAACGCACCAGCATCTTTAACTCCGACTCACGTCATAATTTGGTCTTGGAATGAATGGCAATTCTACTCTCTCCAACTGAAGCCAAAACCCGGATGTTAAAAGGTTTTTTGTTGAGTGTTAAAGGGTTTAATTAAAGTAGATTTCTTTGCAGCGTTAAACCCTGAACTCCTTCAAATCTGACACACTGAACACCTGTTTTGTCTTCAGGAATTAAAATGTACAGTGAGGTGCATTTGTGATACATCACCCCAGACATCTAACCCTAACCCTAACATCAAGACATGAAGATCTTTATGAGCATTGGATATTAGAGATGATTTCTTCACACAACAAAAGGAATATGACACAATTTTCACTCCACAGAGGCACATGATTGCAGGCTTTACTGCACAATACCACACGTTAGGGGTGTCACGATTCTCCAAGTCCTCGATTCGATTACATTTTCAATTCTAAGTTCACGGTTCGATTCGATTCTCGATTTTTAATTCCAAATGAAGGCGGGAGAGTAGTTTGTATTGCAGGTGTTGGTTTAACAGATAAATCTATGTTTTTGTGGTGCCTGCGGAGATGCCCTGCCATGTTAGTCATGCTGCCAGTGGAAGAATATGGTACACGCACATAGCAGAGCTTGCAAACGTTGTCTACATAACTCCAAAATACTACTGTTGTAAGAGTGGCGTAGCCCTTCTCAGGAATAGGGCGGTGCGTGAGGTGTGTGTGCATCAGGTGCATAAGGTGTGGGTGGGCGAGCGAGAGTGAGGGAGCGTGCGTACGTGCGGACAGTGAATGAATGGTAGAGGAAGGAGAAGCGAAAGGAGTAGCAGTAGTAGCGACAGCAATAAAGTTTACAATACAGGCTGCTGTTTGGCTGTGAATAAAGGCGACAGCTCCTCAAGATACAGCAAAGCTCCCTGGTATCATTTCCCGACCAGCTTTACACGTGAAAGGGGGTTCACCCCGAAGGTAAACATAAACTTTGACCCTGGAGGAAATCATCTCCCCTGTGCTTCCCGACCACGGTCCAGGAGCCGAAGAGGAATGGTGTAACACTATGCTATCGTTTGGCTGGCTGCAGCTAATAGCTACTGGCCCAGCTAGTAACTAAGTTAGAGGAGGTTGATTCTTCAACACCTGTGTGTTTTTTTTTCCGCTTGGCAAGCCGACCGTACGTGACATGAGGGCGTGGCAGCATCGACGATTACATTTTTTCATTTTAAGTTCGAGATTGTGACTTAATTTCGGTCGATTTTGATTTTAAACCCTCACCATACCTATTAGATTTCAGTCCATACAATTCAAATCCATCACCTACTCCGTCTGTTTTCGCTATCGCACACATATATCCATTCATTCGGCTGGAACAATTACAGGTAGTTTCCCCTCAGTGTTAAGGCGGCTCGTGCGGTGCGCTCGTTCTATAATTACTGCTCTTATTGTGTGCATATCCCACTGCAGTGGCTCAGACCACCATATCTGCCTCAGCCACTTTGTTCAATGCATGTCAGATCACGCAGTGTGGTCTATGTTGAGAGAGACCATTATATTTAAAACTCTGCAGGAACTTCTGAAACAACAGGGACACTCTCTTATAATTTCCTCTCTTCCTCTGTTTTTTTGAAATGCTCCTTCTTGTGATTCTTTTTGTCTTTTGTGCATGGCGACACCTGCTCTTTTTGTTCTCTCTTTATTTCCTCTTTCCTCCCCCCACTCCTCCACTAGTCTTTTTATATCTCCCCCCACCAATCTTTATGCCTCGCATGCTTTCACACTCCATTTTCCATGCTGGCTCTGGGTATCCCCACTGTGGAGAACTCTTGCCTTTTTCATCTGAGTGTGGAAACAGTGTGTTAATATCGCCTGCTTATACCCATTGGGTGGGATAATGGCAGCCATCACTCACTGATGCAGCACAAAAAACTGACATTTCGCTCTCCTTGTGCTGATAAACAGCATATACCTCCCGCTGCTCTGTCACTCTCTCCTTTGTTTCTTGCAAGCACTCCTTTTCTGTCTCTTCATTAGTCTGTCTCGTTTCTGTCATCTGCCTCTCCGTCTCCCCTCTGTTGTCACCCTCGTTTCACTCTTTCAAAACGGCAATGCACAACAAAGGCAAAGGTCTTGACCCCTGAAGGATGTCATTGCAGAAATGGAAATAGCACTTGATTCTAAGAGCCTTACATCTGATCATTTTACTCATGCATAAATTATTCAGTCAGGTCCTAAACAGAGGGACACATTAAGAGTCATGGCTACGATTACAACTCAATCATCCTGCAGGGACTTTGTACTGCAGCTCAGTGAAGGAATTATTGGCAGGACGGGCAGCCAATATACGTCTTTATATCCAGCAGTTGTATCACTTTTCCTTCTTTCTCTCCCTTCTCTCTTTTCTCTGTCACAATAACCCAGGATTAACATACCGACCTGCAAACATTTACAGTGTATTTCATCAGGAAGTGAGACACGATGTTTCCGTTTGAAATTCAAATTCAAAGTCACCTTCACGTTATCTTTTTTTTTGGGGGGGGGGGTGTTATGTCCTCTGGAAATGCTGGAAAAACAAGCCGTTAACACAACACCGATGTCTCACCTTGTAAAGCTGACATGGTAGACAAATCGAGCAGGGTTGCTGTAGTTTTTGCTTGTTGAAAACACCTGCATTACACCTGCATCGTCCAAAAAGGTGGGTGAAGTTGCGGGCTGCTAAAAACCAAAACAATGAAATGAAACAGGCTGAAACATCATTGCAACTGACTGATGATGTTTTTGAAATGTCATAGCTTAACAACATGGTAAAGGCACATGGGAGAAGTTATTCTTTGTTACATGTGTTTGCCGATGCAAAAGGGTGTATTTAAACCCAAACCGTGTCGTCCTGAAGCTAACCACGTGAGCAGCTGCAGAAACCTGAAAGGAAATCAAAAATAATAAGTCAGTGGTATAAAAATTATATTTTCCAGCGAGGAAACAAACCCCAACTTGCTTAATCCTAAATAGAAATGAGCATTATTAATTATGATGTTCCAGGAACAACACCAACGCAGTGATATCAGATAGACCGTTTATTTCATCAAACATATTCATATAACCTGTACTGGACTGCTCCTTGCAGAAAGTGTAATTCATGATTCCCTTCATTAATAAGTACATTTATTTTAGAGGATGCAAGGAAAACTCTCACGTACACATTGTATTTGCATGTAAGGTGTCTGTTATTGTGCTTATTACTAGACGGCAACAGCAGATCAGAGATTCCTATCTTCATGACAGCACAACACATGAACAGCTTTTGACCTCCTTGCCTGTGATTAGAGCATCTTTTCATGAATAGCTAATTAATTAAAGAAGTGATGTAAACACTTGACATGAAGGACCAAACAGCCGCAGCAAACAAACAGCAAACAGCATCCGCTTTTCCTGCGACGAGGGCCCCCTCGAGTGGGAGGCATTGTTAAGATGTGCGAGTCTGCGAAAAAAGACTTCTTTCTCTCACTTATAATTGGGAAGGTAACAGGCACGTCTGTTCGTCTCACACAGGAATGAACTGCAGAGGCTTATTTGTATAATTGCTCTGGCTGTGGTTGGAGCCCAGAGGTGAGCCCAGCCAAACACCGGAATGACCAGTCTGTTTACGCGTCTGAACTCGGAGCAGAGACCAGAAACAAGTTCTTTTTTTGATAATGTGTTTTTGTGTGTGTGTGTGCCCTAACTGCACAGTGAGACATACAAAGCGCCTGTTGTTACTTTTAAGGAGACCTATTGTGCTTTTTCATCATGTCATTTCTTTCCTTCAGTGTTTTGTACAGGTTCTTGTGCATGTAAAACATCTTAACAAAAAAAAAAAAAAGGTCAGGGAGGTCCTCTCTCTCACAGAAATCACTGCTCCGGAAATGCCTCTTCAGTAGCCCCGCCCTAAAAGCTGTAACTTCATGACATCACAGAGTCACACATTTGCGTAATTTAAGCCTGGGGCTAGTTTGGCATGTAAGAACTGACCTAGCACACCTGCTCTGTTGTTAGTGGTGCTGGCTCAGGCATGTGTGAGCTGACCAATCAGAAGAGGTATTCGGGGGGGGGGGGCTTAAAGAGAGAGGAGCTAAAACAGAGTGTCACAGGGGGAATACAGTGCTGCAACACTGGACAGTATGGTGCAACTGGTGTGTTTTTTGAGCATTAAAGCGCATAAACCTTTCTATTTGGAACCCAAATATGTCTCCTTTAAATTTCATCTCCTTAAATGCTCAACAAATCAAGGATTTTGATCATTTTAAGCACTGTGCAACAACACAATAAAAAAGTATTCCCTTCACAATATAAGGCAGAATTCCTCGTTCCCTTTCCCTACTTGCCTCACCTCCTTTCTTGTTAATCTAATGGCGACACAGGGACCTGGCAGGGTGCACCGTTGTGGTGGAGAAGCGATTAGAAGACAAAGGTTTGATTCCCACAACAGTTTAATAACGGCCATCCCTTCTGTCGAAGCATTCTGTCGCCGAAATCTGGATCCCTAAACGCTTTACACGTTGTGATTACTGCAAATTAGCACTTTAGACAAATGTGTAGGAGAGGAGCCTTGAAATACACAAGCCTGCTTCTCCTCTGCCAGAAGTTCAGGTTTAGCATAAAATATAGACGTGTCTTTAATTTGTCACAGTGCACTTTTTTGCATAATGCCTGAGGTTGAGTCGCTGCTAAAACACAGCTATTGTGGCGGAGGCTGCGATGAACGCACGCAGTATCGCTGTTTTCACAAAGGGTGACACAAAGATGTACTCACTTATTTGTCTCACAGGAAGCTCAAGTCTGTCACAAAATGTCATCTTCCACAGTGGCAGTGTGCACTTTACATTAAAGCATTGCCTTTTCCCATTAACCCGACCGATCCAGGTGCGGTTTCGTCTGCCCTTTCAAATCGCTGTCTCCAGGGTAACTGAAGCAGTAGCTCTTGCACCTGTTAAGTACCGAGCAGAGAAAGCAGATGATTCATCTGAAGCCAGACTGCAATCACCTCTTTTCATAGATTAATAACCTCCTGTGGTTCTCAACCTGCAGCATTTCAGTGGGTGTCGGTTGAGAATCTTTGCCAAACCGCATTGCACTCGCTGAGCAATCAGCTTAAAATGATCGCTGACTTTAATGGCAGAGGTGCTAGTTTGCTTGTTTTTGTGCGCTCATACAATACAATATCTTGTCTCCCCATGGTGCAGGCAAGAGTTCAATATATACGGGACAAGCAGAAGGCGGCTGCCAGGCTCCAGAGGTTGCCAGCGGGGTTGCAGAGGGTCAGTGAGCTGCAGCTCCCACAATCCCGGAGATGGCGGCTGTTGTGTGGCTACAGCAAGACAGCACCACCCGGCTGCAGGGTCAGGGCACCAGAGACTACGGGTGCCCTCCCCTCGAATGTGACAAATACGATGTGACATGTCGCTGCATGCTCGAGAACATCCCCCCCCCCCCTTCACTCACACTGCTGCACTATTTTTTCTTTTTTTCCCTCTTTTTCTCTGGCACACAAACACCCACGCAGACAGGGACAGACATAAATATATTAAAAAAACAACACACACACAAATAACAGTAGCGTTCTCTATTTCGCTTCCACAAATCCAGACAAAGAAACACAAAGACACTCAAACAGAGGGAATGGAGTTACTCACTCTTGCATGAATACACACACACACACACACACCCACACACACACACACACACACACATCACTGTACTCCCCCCGTGGCTGTCATCAAAAGCAGCCACTCTGGCCTACACTATGTAAAAGTAACAGCTTCCTCTTATTCTCACTGGCCCCAGTCTTCTCCATTCCTCCCGCTTACTCATCCTCCCCTCTGCGCTGCTCCACAGTCACTCTGCGCCATCCCACCTCTCCGACACCTCTCCTACCACCTAACAGCTAAGTGCATCTGCAGACCCTCTCAGATAGCATGCATATTTCAAAGGCATTTCGGAGCACATTCAGACAGATTGAAGGCACATTTACCGAGGGGACAGGCAGGGCGCACTTTCCTGGACTCATTCTTTGCACTTGAATAAGACATTTTTTAAAAAAAATGCAATGCTCTCATACTCACTTTAGCATTAATGTGTACTTAAGGCGGTCACAGAAGGTCAATAAAATATTTCACGTCTTTTAAAGGCTTTAAGGAGATGTCTTACATGACCTGTAAACTGTCAGTCATGCACTCATCACATCCCGTTTAGACAACCGTAACTCACTCTGCTCACACTGAAGCAAACACAGCCTTTACAGACTTCAGTTAATTTGAAATGCAGCTGCCAAACTCTTCAGAAATCTTATGTCTTTTTGGAGACTGCACTCTGGAACGACCTGCTGGAGGAGATCAGGCAAGCCACATCTCTGTTCTCTTTTGGGTCTCTTACAAAACACACGTTTTACAGTGTCCCTTTCCTTGATGAATTCCTTTATTGTCATATTATGTCTTCATGTGAAGTGATGTGTCTGCGCGGATTCCAAAGGATACTAAATAACACCATCCGCCCCAACCACAGTCTGGTCACCCTGCTGCCATCTGGAAACAGATACAGAAGTATCTGCTGCTGTATAACAGGTCCTTCAGGCTGTGAGATTCCTCAGTTCATCCTCCTCTTTATAGAATAGTTTGTTTTGTTTTTGTTTTTCTGTGATGTGACATAAAAGGACTTAAACTTGTAAACTTATACTCATCTACTTTATTTTTGATTATCCTTACTTTTTGCTAATGCTTTTATGTATTGCCAAATTGTTGGATTCCCTTTTTATTACTGCGTAGCACTTTGTCAAGCAGTTGAGTCCTTCTCTGGAAATATTAATACAACATACAGTATACACACATATACACATAAGGATATAGCATGATATGAATAGCGATGCAAAGATGAAATAAAAACATAAACAGGGTGCTTCTGAAAGAGATAAATCACACAGGAATCAAACACACAGATGCAGTTTGTGTTTCCTCCTTTGATGCTGTAATGGAAACTACGGTAATTCCACCTGCACGTCTGCCAGTCCTCATGCCCCCCACCCAGGATCTTAGGATGCTGGGAAGTGTTAATAATATTTAAAGTTAAACGCCATCTGTTCAGGGGCCCTAACGTGAATACCAATACGGCCGGCAAGCGTTGCAATTAACGGAGCCAAGATGTCAGGAACGCCGGCGAGGCAGGCCTCGAGCCTCCTGGTCCAGGAAAGAAGAGGCAGATGTGATGTGAGCAGAGATGACTTTCCTCTTCTTGGAGGGAAAAAAAAAATTTCTCTTGTCCCCTCTCCTCCTTTTCCCTGCCTCCATCTGCCCATATGTGATAGGATCCCCAGTATCATCTTTACTTAGGGGAATCTGCTTTGAAATATATCGGCTTTATAAATGCCTGTCTCTCTCTATTTGAATGTTTTATACACAGCAGAGAAGCATCAGTCAGGAGAATGAGAGGCATGCTGTTTTTTTTTGCTGGAACGAAATCAAATTGCATTTGCCCTGCCACACATAGTTTGTCACTGCGGGGATGTTCTGTTTGTGTTTGTGTGTCTTTGCGTGTGTGAGTAAGACGCTAATGCATTTAAATAGCTTGATAAAAAAAAAAGGACAAAGAAGGTGTGTGTAAAATGGAGAGACGCTCAAACACTGCAAATGACACTCAGTCTGAAACCAATGTGGATCATTTTCGAAAATGCAATTTGATGAGCGGAAAGTATTTGAATGCACAGCGGGGTTTTCAGATCCGTATCTAGAAGTTTTCTGTGAACACTGAAACTGTCTTATCGTCTCCATCTCCTTCCTCTTGTTCTCTTCTTCTTCTTTTAATTTAATGGCAGTTGAGTAAACACAAAATGGTGCATTAAAGACGTCATCTAAAGAATATTCATCCGTCTCCTCTGAATGTTCTTTTTTCATTGTCCCCCTGTATCTCATCAGACTCATTTCTTTTCTGTAGAGTTTTGAAAGTCATCATTAAGACATAAGGGGTCCCACTCCATCATTTTCGTCATCCCCTTCCGTCAACACTAATGTGTGGCTCTAATTCTAAAGCTAAATGCTAACAGTAGTAGCTGGGCAGCGTTTTTAAACAGCCTAATGGCATGCGCATGCTTCATCGTGTTTCAAGAGACATTACGTTGGCCGCTACTTGTTTACATAAAGTTAAGGGTTGGGTTACTTTATGCCAATCAGAGGAATCCAGCATGAGTCGAGCTCACCTAAAGCTTGTAGATTAATCATCGTCACTCTAAAATGAAGAAAGTGTCATGGTTTGGGTTTGTAGTCAGTTTTATTTTGTAGGTTCTCTCCTCTCCTGTCAGCTTTTACTTTCCACTTCCTGTCTTTGTCCATTTCCCCACCCTTTTTACCTGCTCCCAGTGTCCTGCTTCCCTCTAGTGTTCTTCTGTTCCTGTGCTGCCGTTGATCTGCCTGCCTGTCGTCTCCTGCGTTCGGGACCACCTTCTCCTCTCAGGGTGACAGACAGATTCAGCAACTGCACCTCGAATGTCTTCAGAAACACATTTCTGTTGAACAGTTTTGTGATAAAAGAGAAATTTTCCAAACAAGCCGCCGTGTTGGTCCTTACTGAAATCTGAAGCAGACAAACTCATGAATGTTGAATGAAAATGTTGTCCAATCAGGTGTAGCCAGGAAGTGTTTGCGTGGTTGTAATAGGGACTGACCTGATCAGTCAAATCATTATGGTTTAGACACTTCCACCCACAGATAATTACATCTGGGGAGCAGTGTTGAGCAGCATGTGCACAAGAACAGGAAATCGAACCCCCTCGACGTTACAACTGATGGTCAACTTGCTCTACTGCCTGGTCCACAGCACTGGCAGGCATCTGACAACACACATAACAATCTTTCTATAATAACAAAACCTAATCTCCTACAAAAATATGCTCATAAACTATAAATTAGACAAAATGCCTGCATGGATTACATTAAATTGCATCGCCTCAAACTGCTGCTGATGCAAATCATTTGTAAGTGTACTTCATGTAATGCAATGTAACCAGGAGTTAGACATCACAGAGTGAGATACACCCCCCCACCCCAACTTCTTTTTTGACGCCAGCCAAAACGGAGCTTTTCAATTGGACTCCCTTCCTCCGGCACATTTTCAAAACACAGTTATCCCTTCACCCTAACCTTCTCTCTCTCCTCACTATATCTAACACCGTGTCCACAGTGGCCAGCTTTTGTGTGCCCCACTGGGATCACTGGTGTCACTGTTCACACATTCAGGTTCATGTGACATTGACCTGTGGGTGACGGGGAGGCTCAGTTCTTTGGAGAGTTAGGTGTTGCCAAGGCTGCTGAAAGCACCACCGGTGAGGTCATACAGTGAGGCACGCAGCAGTCAATAGATTTACTTTGATGATTCAGACCGAAAAAGGCTGACAGCCCCGCAGTGGCACAATGGCCCGTAATCTATTTAAGATTAAGGTCTGTGAGCCAGACGGTTTCAGAGAGACATACAATACTCGCGAACCGACGGGGGATAAATAAAAAGTGTGTCATGTGTAACGAACATGATAATGCAAAACAATTATCAACCGGAGCGCAGTGACGTTTGATATCTCATCCATATGTTCATCCTCTGGACCTGTGTCTGATTATTGCCGCCATGGTCCAGTGGGCATGTTAGAGTGTACGCTCCGAGGAAGAGCCAGCTATGCTTTCCAATATCAGCTGGCCTCAAAGCTGCTTCTATAATGCATGAAGATCAATACGCTGTGGCTTTGTGAGTGAGGCCTTGCAACTCTGCGCCCATATCAAGTATTCCCGCCAACTGCCCGGCCGTTTGAAGAGATCTATGCCCTGGATTTATCAGGGCTCGGGGGGGAGGCACACCACATTCCGGATACCCAAACTGCTTTTGTTTGAAAAAAAAAAAGAAAAAAAAAGGAAACAAATCTAGTAGCGCTGTGCTCCTGACATTTGCAGTTTCAGGGCAGGATTTGATGACGGCTTTCAGAGAGAAATCTTCACCGAGATTAGTACTAAAAAGGCTATTTTCTCCAAGCTTACCTATAACTGATTGCCCATAAAGGGAATTTGCTGCAGTGTTTATTGTATTACGAGAGTGTTTGTCTGGATGTTGTGCTGTATGCTCCCGCTCTGTGCAATATCAACAAATTCTGATCATTACATCACCGCAAGTGTCAGCCAAAGAAGCGCAGAAAAATAAATTATCAGTACATGTGGAGTGGGACTCCCCTGCGCACACACACTTCTAAAGCAGTAGGCTTACACCCCCTGCCCTGGTGCAGTGACAGTTTTTTTTAGACAGTTTTTTTATTGCACGTAGACAGTCCAGGTTGGAGTGTAGATTACTGAGAGGTATCCTGCGGATTTTTCTATTTGGAATAAACATGGCTTTATTTACATTCAAGATTTCTCATCAAAATGGGTTTTGTGTATCCCCCACCAGCCAACAAACAAATCCAATGCATAACATGTTTAATGCATAAATGTGTTTGTTGAGAAGACTTCTGTCTGACATAAAAAAAAAAAATTGTGCCTGATATGTTCTTCTCTTCTTTTTCTTCCAGCACTGGTAAAAAAGGCTACTTTGAAAAGAAGTTGAAAAAACAAAAGGAAAAAACTGTGATTTTTTCTTGCTTCAAAAAGATCAAGTGAAAATGGACTAAAAACAAGTCATTTATCTGACTGAAAGGCTTTTTAAATAAGAAACTGGTGTTGAGTACACTGCATCACCACAGGGAGTTTCACCCCAAAAAACGAAAAGCATTATCTAGAGGGTGTAAATAACATTCTCAGGACTTCAAAGTCTTGCATTATGCCAAACAAGCTGTATGGAGGCATTTTATGTTTATTTTCAGCAGTTTTTTAAATTTATTTTATTTGATTAATTTTTATGTTTTTACGTTAATGCTGCAACGCTATTTTGCAGTGAGGCTCCGGATATTTGTGTGACCTATGAAACCATCCCTGATTTCGATCAGCATGGGGGTGACTAGATAATGAAGGAACTTATCAGAATATTGATTCAGTGGGTGTCTTATTTATTTATTTAATTACTTAATTATTTATTTATTCATTCATCCATTCATGTATTCAATCATATCAATACTTTTCCCGGTTCATGGTCAGGAGCGTTTTCCTATTCCAGTATGCGCGGGAAAGAAGGTCAGACCTGAATGTTGTTGGACTCTGGAGGAAACTCACCTGCACACCTGAGGAACATGCAAACTTGACTTAAGGGCTCTTGCAAGTGGGACACAAAACCATTAATACAAGTACTAAAAGCAGGTGAAACTCTCCAGCATTTCATAAGGAAAAAGAACAAAAAGTTATTAGTCATTAGTAATTTGTATCAGTTCCTCTTTCCTCACTTCAGAATCTCATTACTCCACTAACCAACGTACTGTGTTAAACTTTCCAAACACACTGTCAAAGGGAATCACAAAATTGCCAACACCTTTGTTTGTCCACGACTCTCAACTTTGATTGGTTTGGGTTTTTTCGTAACTCCTTGAACACCCAGAGGAGACCACTCTGTGTTTTATTTAAACTTTTATTGAGAATCAGGTCCTTCCAGATCAGACATTACACTACTGAAGGCCCTGTGCACCCACTCAGGTGTTTTCACTTATTCTGTGTGATTACTGTAGGTCAGTGTGGAGGCTGAAGTTGGCCGCCGCCTTGCAGGGAATTGTGTGTGTTCACCGAAGTCCTTGTGCTAATAAAAGCAGTAATGGCGTGGGTTGTTCGAGGCATAACAGGCACAAGGAAACTAAACAAAGTGTCAGAAAGCGCACAGTCCCGAGAATGGTGCTAATCAGGCAAATGTGGAAACACCTGTCGAGGTGTACCGAGGCCATGTGGGGCCTTTAATGACCAAAGTAGTTTAGTATGATCTCAGATCAAATTTGACAAGGTTAAAGAATATTGTTCAGCTTTGTTATTGGTCAAGTGCTGTTTTATATACACTTTAGCTTTACGACATTCTAGCAACAGTTTAATAAGCTGTAACACTTTTTGTTTGTGTATTCAGACCCCTCGTAAGAAATCCCTACCATACTGCAATAATATTCCTTTTGGAGGGACTAGATCACTGTGCTGTTATAGACACGTAATGAAACCATGGCTTTCTAGCTTTAATATTAGGCGCCTATGTCTTCTTTAGCGTCCCTATAGAAGATACAGATGAAATATAAGATTGTGTCTTTCTTTTCTGGTTCAAAGTCATAAAACATGTGGTAGGCAACCGCACATACGATGATCCTGATTCACATTTTCCTTGGGTGGCATTTATCAGAGTCGCACACCTTGCAGAGCACACTTTGTGTGACTTTCACAACCTGACGAACTGTTAAACCCAACAAGCCCCTGGCCGCTCTCCCTGCAGCCTAATGGCCTGGTCTAATGGCTGTTTGTCTTGTTTCATGGTAATTGGGGGGCAACTGACTCTGCAGCAAAGTCTCCACCATCCTTTTTCCTGCTTAGAATCTTCTGCCGGTCCCCTCTGGGTCCTCTGCTTTGTAGGTACCGGTTTCCTGCTCTAATGATATCATAATTGCTGTTTTCGCTCACACTGGACAATGGCTGCCGAGCCTGAAGGTGGACCGGCAAATGAGCTGCGGATCAAAGTGGGGATGCCATGATGATGAAGGAACAGTGTAGATGCAGGAAAAAAACAAAAACACAATTTCATCAAAGCGCGGTGTAGGTGTGGCCCCTTTTCGACGCCGTTGCTCGTATGTTTTCCCACGATTCTTTCCTTACCCCGCAGAACCACCTAGTTACCCACGGTACATCATTAGCAGCAATAAATTCAAATATGTCTTCACTGTGTACGGCGTGTGTACAATTTGGACACGTGCGTGTCCTTGAAGCGACTGACCCGCATTGTGACTGACGGAGCCACAGATACGCACTTAGACACACGTGTTCACACAGAGAGACGCAGAACTCAAGGGACTGCCAAAACTAATGATACATTTTGTATTTCACGCATTATTCCTGCAACGTCTGCTTCCATGATTCACAAAGACCAGCTCCCATCCTCGCCCCGCACACTCACAGGGGTGAGATAGTGCAGTGCTGTTTGAACAATCATTTCTCAGTCCAGCCGAATTCATGCTGACGCTCCAGTTTGCTCAGTTTGCTTTCTGAAAACTCCCCTCTTCCTCTTTTTAATCCTCTGAGGGGAAGCAGAGAGAGGGAGAGAGAGAGAGAGAGAGAGAGAGAGAGAGAGAGAGAGAGAGAGAGAGAGAGAGAGAGAGAGAGAGAGAGAGAGACCAGCATTGAATGCTGACAGGGACATAACTTGCCTTCCCTGCATACCTTGTTTACAGTCTCCCTCCCTGCTGCTATACCCTCCTCTCTCAATGGAGCCATAAAAAACAAATAGGGGCTTTTAGAGAAATTGCCTGTGCACTGAAGATTAATAACAGTTGCACCAGTTCACCCAAGAAAGTCTCCAGTGGCAAAAACGATATTGGAAGATTAAAAGTGCCACATCCCTAAATTGGAATGATTCAGAGGCTCAGGCCGGCTCTCTCTAACCAGCTTATTGAGAGTCAAGGCCTCGGTCTTCCTGCCAGACAAAGAGCATCATTAAGTATTTACTTCTGGATGAGGATCCGCCGCATGAGCATAATGATGAGCCGAGGGTGTGATCGATCCTCCGCGTCTGAGATGGAAGCGCAGTGGCCAGGGAGCTGTCACAGAAGCACAAGGCAGGTCACCCTGTGTGAGGGGAGGTCATTGTTCCACTGTTCGTAGCACCCATTTGTTGAAGTAGCCCGATGGCAGTAAGTAAGAGGAGCATCGGTTTGACCCATTACTGCCAAACACGGGAGTAAAGGTGTGATACAAATCTTTTGGCCCGCTATCCTATCTTTATAATAGCTGCACACCTTCAGGAACAGGATTCGGATATAATAATCGATACAATACAAAGACTGAGCTCATTTTAATTTTAAGTACTTTATATTCCGCTGGGTGGTTTCATTTCCAGCACTGCATTATATTCAATACATTCAATTACATGTTTGTAATGTGTGTAGCTGACAGGAACAGTTTTCATTTCTACTTTCAGCTTTGTGACGATGTATCTCCCTCTAATCAAAGAGGGTTTATAGATGGCACGGGAATGTAACTAAGTACATTTACTCAGGTACTATATTTAAATGCAATTTTGAAGTACATAAACTTTACTGGAGTCTTTCCATTTTCTGTCACTTTACACTCTATTACATTTTTGAGGCAAATCCTGCACTGCTTCCACTACATTTATTTCATAACCTTGGTTTGTAGTTATTTTGCAGATTGCATGCTGCGTCAAAGCCAGAGGAGAACACTTTTGAATTGATATTATTTAACGAACACTTGTTCCATTAATCAGAAAAAATGCTGAATATAAATCCGATAATCGACCAGGCGGATAATCAGTCGACCACACACCCACCCACACACACACACACACACACACACACACACACACACACATATATATATGTATAAATGTATGTATATATATATATATATATATATATATATATATATATATATATATATATATATATATATATATATATATATATATATATATAAATGTATGCGTAATTTACTTGTACTTTTGATAATTGAATACCTTTCTTGCAGGAAGTTACTTTTTGATTATTATGTGCATTTAATATCAGACACTTCACTTTTCTTTTACTCAAGTATCACTTTTGGGTGCAATACATGCCTAAAACTTTGTTTTTAGTGAGAGAAAACGGGAGAGAAAAGAATACAACCAGATGCTTCTTGTGAACACTCTGCTGACTAACCACGACACTTGGCTCCATTTCCAGCATTGCCCTGACATTTCTATGGTAACGAGGAAACACAACAAAGCGTCAAGTTACGGTCGCCGTGTTTGCAGAGCCACACGCACACACACACACACACACATACGCACACACATATTAATTAGTCACTTAGGAACATTGCTCCTTATTTTCGGTCTGTCCTCATCATTTAACGTGACCACACCTGTGCATATGCCGAGGGACACGTCCGAGCTAACGACAACAGGCTTCACAGTGAAGGCCGCCATGAAGAACTACAGGGTGAGTGAATAACGTCTATAACGGCTATTTACTGTGAAGCACGCGTTATTACAGAAGTAAGTTGTGAATATAATAACAAGCTATAATGTCATAGCTCCGATGAATAAGTTCATATTTATCGTGAAGTAACACCGTTCACATTCAAGTGAATCACATCATTCATATAGGTTAAAACGCAGGTGAAGCTGCACCTGTGCACGCGGTCACGTTGCTCTCCATTTTTACCTTTTCAGATATAAAAAAAAAACAAAAAACATAAAAATGGAAGGATGTTTGGTTGTATTCAACCTAGTTACTGTTAAAAAGTCCAAATGATGGGTTAATTGTTGACATTTGATCTCATAGGTAAGACGTTTGTATCTCATAATTTTGACTTTTTAATTGCACAATTACAATTATTTGACCTCAGTCTTTGTGTGATATGTGTACATTATTTTATCTCATCATTTTGAATTTCTAATTCATTATTGTTACCTTCCATCTCATAATGATGGCTTCGATCACATTATTTTGACTTTTTTTTAATCTCATAATTTCTACCTTTTATCTCATAATTATGATTTACCACAGGAATATGTTTTTCATCCATCTTAGTTTTCATCTTATCCTCTTCTTTCACTGGTGGAAATTGGCCTTCACATTTATCACCGTGAACCTCCCCCTGGCACGGGACATTCATGTATGAGTATGTGATAACAACAGACAAGTGTGACTGCAACAGCTAGACCGGTTGTTTATTCACTTTTGTCATTATGTTTTTCCCACTGCGAATGTGTTTGCAACTGAAAATGTCACAGCAGAAACTTCTAATAGACTGGATACGTCATTTTTATGAAAGGTCAGTAGTTTGTTGGATTGGGTCCTACAGTAGAGTAAATTCAGTTGCTGCTTCTGGAACATTATATAACGTGTTGCACATGACGAGAAGTTGCCAACCTTTGTTGCAACATGCCATACAACTAATTAGTCCTTGCAATCCATCACTTTAATATTCTAGCATTCAACCGGATTATGCAAACTGTGGATATTTGATTTCCTCACTTAGAGAAAAAAAGTGGTGTAGCAGTGGTCTGTCTGTTTTTTCCAGGTAGGAAAGGTAGCAGTGTAGACACAGGGCATTCATGTCAGAGGGACACAGAGGAGGAGTTTTGCTTTGTGTGGTAGGTTACATGAACACTCACTGACTGGACTGAACACACTGTTGTCAGTGTTGAACCACTATCTAGGTTAAGTTACAATCGATGGAAAAGGCAACCTCTTACTTTCCGCTTTAAATGATCCTCTTACTGTTTTTTCCCTTTATGATTTCTCTATTGTTATTCAGCAGAACCTTTTTGCTTCATCTTTTTGCTCTTTTTGTGTTGAGCAAAATGTCATCTCACTGAATAGCCCACAGAGATGTGGTAGAAGCAGAAATGGGGGGGAAAAAATCCCTGAACATATTCTCTCCAACCATCATTTTCATGTTCCTCTCTGCATGTGTGCTTGTGTAGAACTCCATTTGGTCGGACAAGCTCGGGCATTGTTTCACACAAGTAGGAGGATTTTAGAACTCCAGGATTATCCAATAACCTTTATGGACTAAAAATGACACTTTTAGAACCCATTCCAAAGCTATAACGCAATGATTAGATGCTATGAAACTCAGAGGCCATATGCTAAGAAAAAATGCAAATGTCTGTTTTTTTATAACATCTTGGAGACATCACATTAACATGAGATGAAAATGTTTTATAGGCTAACATTTTTGTGGGTTATTTGTTTTTTTTGTAAAGTATAGCGTTTGTTCTTCTTGCCACCAAAGCTTTTATGTGCTCCTAAGAAACTGTTTTGCAATCTTTTTTTGTACTTGTCGCCCTTGGTTTACTCTGGGGTAAACAAACAGAGGCTTCCTGGGTCATGATTTCCTTGTAGAGAATGAGAACTCTCCATCATGGACCTTCAGTGTAGTTGAAAGAGTTGTGTTACGACCTCAGAGGTCGTATAAACATTTCTATTGACGTATGTGCTTTAATTTCCTCCAGTGCCCCTCTGTTGTCTTACCTGTGTGAGTGTGTGATTGGCTGCAGGTTTGTTTGATTAATTGAGTAACCATGTGAGTGTAGGTTGTCCAGGGAGCTGATTGGTCCAGCCTCCAAACCAGCAGTTTAAAATTTTGCTCTTTGCAATTCCTGTGGGCTCTTCTCTGGCTACTGCAGCCAGACTACCAACGTTTCAATTTCTGTGTTTTTAAATAAAACCTTTAAAAATGCCCGCTAAAGCTTTTGTTGCTGGTGGCACTGGGAGTTGGGCAGAAGGGAGTCTCATTTTTTATGTTCTGCCAGGGTTCGCCCTGGGCCCTGCTCGTAACAGCTGACTAATTTCCAAAGACAGTCACGTCAGGTCTTCCTCTCCTCATTTGCAGCAAATGAAGATGGATCAGGAAAGTGTAATGGGTTTGTATAACAGAGGACATCAGTCTTTATTGATGAACTGTATCGATTGGTCGGTAAAACAAGCTTTTGTGGTTAAGAAATGGATTATTATTAGAAATCTGGTCTAGTTGTATCTAGGATAGGTCTCTTGGATCTGTAAATGTCGAGGTGTGGGTGTGCAATCAGAAATTAAATCACAGTATTTCGTTTTTTGCACAGATGGTATTATATCTTGGTATTGTTATTAAAATAGAAGCGATCATCCACTCAAACATGATTCTATTGGCAATGTAAAGGGACATATCTTAAGATATACAAATTAAATTAACATTTGTCTTTATTGGCTTCATATAAAAATAAAAATGAGATATTGGCCAACATGTATTTTGGGATGACTGCCCAATAATGTAAGTTAATTAGGTAAATGTAATGTGATTTATTCTCAGATTTAGACAAGGGGTAGGTCTATGCATCTCAACAGGAATTATCTGGCAGAAAATCCAAAGAATATTTATGGAAGTACATTAGTCAGTCTACCACAGAGCTTGCCTGTCATATACATTTGCATACAGCAGCAACCGACACACATACTGGCAAGGAACACAATTGTTTGTGTAACCGGAGCACAATGAACCTTGTGAAATGAACGAGTTCAAGCAAGGCTTAACGTCCATGCTATATCACTTGGCTGTCTCTTAATACTAAATAATCCAACACCACAACACACTCAGCAACGACCATCCTTTAGCCTGAGTTTTTAGCAAGTCCTGCTCTTTACGTTGCTGGCCCTCGATTAGAAAGTAAAATGTTGAGCGTGCATAGCTTATAAGAGGTTTCTTATGTTTATTTCCTAACGGCAAGCTTGGCAACACATCATCGTTATTGTGGGTTTGTTTTTTTGTCAGGAATACACTAAAATCTTCTTATTCAGGAAGTTCTAGGAAAAAGAAACAACCTATATTTTGATTTCTGTGTTTTGTTTTGATGCTGTATATTCCGACAGTTTTGAGTCGGTTTGCGGCGAAATGAGAGCACTGCATCAGAAGTTGAGGCATCCACGGTCAGCAGTAATTTAATGAATGAATTTAAGGAAAGTGTCAGTTCAATATTTTCCGTCAGCAATCCCCCGGCTCTCCCTTCCATATCTTTTCTACTTCTAAAATGTTGACAGTCCAGTCTTGGGTACTTTGATGCAAACAATATAACTAGGTCTTCCTCTCAGAGCCATTAAGTTTCTTGCTGACAGCTATTGCCTTATTACGTTCTCACTGCACTTAAAAAGAATTAGGCGTATTTGATAAGTAGAACCGAAATAGCTGCACAGTTCTGATGACAAAACACTGCAGCTGTATTTTTTTCTATAGTGGAGACTGCCTTGAGATGCAAAAGAGGCAGTCAGAGCTGTCATTGACTTCCTCCTCCCTTTTTGAAGGTCATAAACAAATCTCCTGTCAAGAGCCCTCACCAGTAAGGCTCCTGCAAAGCCCTTTAATATTCACAATCTCCCCAGAGGATCTGATACGTCAGGTACATGAATGATACTCCTACACTGCCACACCACTGGCTAAATCCTCAACAAAAACCATTACATTTTTCAGAGGCTTGCTTGTGTCTGTTGCCTTCTGTTCCCCCCTTCCCCTCCCCTGTGGTCACTGACATATCGCTCCAGAGAGGGCAGCTTTGCGGAGAGCTGTGATTTGTAGGTAACGACAAGGCCATTCTGAGCCTTTCGAAAGGGTGTGGGGACTTGAAGCATAGGCTTATTATGCTTTAAAGTATTTGTGGTCATAGAAATTGAATCAATAGCACCGGCCTCTGAAACTCTCACCCTTTTTTTTCTAATGATTCATCCCGAGCATTTAAAGAGAAAAAAAAAGATACACTTTACATTCAGGTGGGAGGTCGTCACCTTGTGTTTCAGGCAGAGAGGCGAACAAAGCTGTAATTTTCTCTGTCAGAGGCTTATTCCAGCTTGGTGACAAAAAATAACAGGGGTTAGGGCGAGAGCACCAACACCTGCATAGTGCTATGACAGGAATGGACATGAATTCACATTCTGTACATGTCAGCATTGCTGTTTACACAGATAGGGAAGAAGAAGTCTGAGTGAAACAAATGTCTTTAAGGGTAGAATCATATGGAATCATCTGTTTTTGGTTATTCCAGCTAATTGAACCCCTGAAAAAATACCAACCAATAGACCTTTTTTAATGGAGGAGAGCAGAGTTGTCATAGCAGGAAAAGCACATTCCATCGCAATTAAGTCTCTCAGTAAGCCATGCCATTAAGTCACCATGCACAATAATAGAGCCGTGACAGGACACCTAAATCAAATGTAGGCATCACTAGTGTCTTTTAATTACCCTGTGCTTCTCCTACTATGGCTTATGAAAAATCTTGTAAAAAAGAGGCATTCAAGATGTATTAACCGTAGGGCTGTAATGGTACACCAAACTCAGCAAACTTATGTAACATTTCAATAACTTCTGTATATGATACTCCCCTGATAGTATCAGAGTATTGGCAAACTGAACCAGTGTGAGGGCCTGTTGACCGTAGAGTCTGTTAACTGCACGTCTCCCTCACTCCACTAAATAAATGTCCCACAAAGCAACGTTGCAGAACCAAACTAAGGTAACGTAGTAACTGTAACTGTCTTTGGCAGCGAGGTAAAAAATACCGCAGCTGTACGTGGAGAAACGCCTGTCCTCCCGCCTGTCCTACTAACTCCTCGTCACATTTCTGCCCAAAAAACAGCGTCTGTCACTGGCAAAAAACTAACTCACTGAGTGTTTATGATGAAATAAAATCTCTGCGACGGTCAGCCCTCCAGACCAAGACTTCAGTGAACTTTCCTCCGGAAAACAGTCTCTGTCCTCACGAGTGACACAGTCAGACAGCGACCTGTTTAATGATGGCGATTATGTAATTGTGTAATTTAGAGCGAAAAACGTAACTTTGTTACTTTTCAGGATGTTTGGTGGGTCAGGATCTCAATCACGACACAGAGCGAAGCGAAATGTCATGATTCTAAACGAGGGCCAGCAACGTAAAGAGCAGGAAGTGCTAAAAACTCAGGCTGAAGGGTGGTCGTTGCTGAGTGTGTTGTGGTGTTGCGATGTTGGATTATTTAGTATTAAGAGACAGCCGAGCGATATCGCGTGGACGTTTAGCCTTGCTTGAACTCGTTCATTTCACAAGGTTCATTGTGCTCCGGTTACACAGACAATTGTGTTCCTTGCCAATATGTGTGTCTGTTGCTGCTGTATGCAAATGTATATGACAGGCAAGCTCTGTGGTAGACTGACTAATGTACTTCCATAAATATTCTCCACCGTTCTCCAACGTTGGAGAATATTGGATCTGGACATTGGATATTGGCTGGATCTGGACTGGAAGTTGTGTTGCGATTCTGCCTTCTCTCACCGTGAGATAGGTTCGTGGAACTGAGTGACACGATTTCGCTTTCGACACGTGTGTCGTTACAGCCCAAATTAACAGTATGCCAGAATCTCTGATAGTTGTCTTACGCTATGCTAACATTATTTCCTCATATTTTTGTGTATATTTACTCATTTCTAGCCTGATAATCAGACAAGATAGCCATTTTGTTTAAGTATTTCATTCATGTAGCCTGACATTATGTTTATTGATGAGTGAAATATTCGTCCCACTGATAAAAACAGATATGATCGATATGAATGTAGTAGCTGTAGGGAAGAGATAAGACCTTGGAATGCAATCTCAGAACCTATTGACTATCATCTGACAATCTATCTTTTTATTATCTTTCTGAAAATGTATCTGCATTCATATACAGATATTTGTTTTTCTATTTTTTTTAGTCATCTCTCACCTCCAACTCTGATTTTGTGTCTCAAATTTCTGATTAGACTTCAAACAATTACTTGCGGATGGAAAAGAAAGTATTGGCCTAGATATCCAGCCCAGCTGCCAGAATAAAAAGCAAGAAACCACAATTTGAGCAGGCGTTTGGTGTTTGTGGCGACAGAACCAGGTTAGCCAAAAGATGATCTTTTCCTGAAACCCTAACCAAGTGGTTTTTAGGGGAGAGCCTAATCAGAACATAAGCACAGCGTTATCTCAATATAAGATTGAAAGTTCTAACTGCTGTAAAGACACATTGCAACATAAAGCAATTTACAGTTTTAGGATATCCGTGGTTGCACATAGTCAACTTTTATTCTGGCATTTGGGCTATCCATTATCCTAATACCCAGATATCCTGGGCTACACTGGAAGCCCAGAAACACTGGCCCTTGCAGCCTGAGGCTAAATAGTTGTCAGACAATAGCTGATGCGCTCAGAGATTAATCAGCTGCTCAGAGCAGTTCAAAAGAAAAGTGCTTGGAAGACTTTCTTTGAGTCATCTTAGGCTGCAACAACTTATAGAGCTGTATCAGTCTCATCCATGACCATCACATTTTGGCCATTCCTGATGAATATTTCTAAATTGCTTGCTATGGAGTTTTTTTTTTTTTTTGTTATTTCACCCAGAAAGCTCAGATTTGGCCACTGTTTCTCCAACATGTGGAAGCAGTCATCTGTGGCTCAACACCAGGCCTACAGTATTCAAGTCGCTGAACAAATCAGAGATGTGGGCGCCGGTAAAAGAAAAGGAGAGAGGCTAGTTTCTTCCATCGCTCTGTTTACACACTTTCCTTAAAGTAAAAACATTTTGTCAATAACTATTGAGCCCAGTCATGTAGATAGGGTAGGATTGATTTATAGGCTCTTGAATATGTGGAATCATGTGACCTTCAATCATCATCATGCTCTCTAATTGATTTTTGTAGTCTGTAATTTGTTGTATGTTTGCCCGGACACATCTTTTATTATGGCAAACATAACTGCTTTTTTGCTCAGACAGAAAGCATCTCTTTAGATATTTTCAAGGTCTGAAGTGTCATGAATCCCTTTCTCTCAGTTAAATGCATCTTTAACACACGACACGAACCCCTGTGTCCTACACTACAACCTGAGCAGCTGTCTCAGCCTCCCCATGCCGACTCACTCTCTGTCTTGATCTTTCTCTGCAGAACCTTCATTCAACCAGACAGGTGCCTGGGATACTAGACAAATTACTGTTCATTATAATAAATAATAACAATAATAACAACCCAATTATAAGATGGAACAGAACTTAATTTTACTTAAATTTACAATGTATTGTACCTCACCTTTAGCGGATAGTAGAGAAGCATGTTTTGTCAAGATTATGCCAGAGATGTGTTGATTAACATCTCAGCTCCTTGCCTTTGACGCTCTAACCACTGAGTGTCATCTTAATAAATTAAGCCATCTGATCAAATTAAACAAGTGACTCTTTGGAATTGATCCTTGATTAGACTTTAAATGAGTCTAGAATTCCAGCGCAACCTGATTAAGTGCAACTTGCCTTGAATTTCAATGCAAGCCGTCTTCACTTTCATTTGGTTTAGAATTAATGCAGATTTAAAAGTTTGTCTTATAGTATGTTGTGTCAGTTAAAGCTTGATTGATTCTGCCATCGACTGAAACACTAAACAGAACATGAACACAACAAGGATACAAAGTTTGAGACAGAAATAAGCCCCATTGTCAGTTTTATGGATTGCAGGCAGTTGTTGACCAAGATTGAATCCTTGAAAGCTTTTTATGGAGATGAATCTGTCTATTTATTATTTTCACTCGCAGTCAGAATCATTCTTCCCCATCTCTCAAAACACATTTACCTGACACAGGAACTCATAATGTGCACAGCGTGATACATAAATTGGCCATGAAGCCGTCTGAGATGTTTTGCGTATGTTTTGTATTGAAGCGTGGCTATGCAAGTAAAGGCAAATTGAGCAAGTTTTCTGCTGTCGGAAGCCATGCTGCTGATTCCCTCACCTCTCTGTCAGCTTGCCTCACTTGAACCGCCTCATGGAAGTGTTTTCGTAACCAGTGGTGCTTGTAGACACACAAACCCCTCGCTCACACCAAAACTGTTTTTTCTGCATCCATATTTTGCCTCCGTCTGCTCCTGCACATTCATCTTATCAGCACCAGAAGCCTGTAGTCCATCCCAGTAAGCAGCAGGGTTATTTGAGGAAGAATTGAGTCATGGTAAAACAGGTTAAATTGGCAATGGGCTCCGGAGGCCTGCTGCCGTTTCCATTACTATCGATCAACCACGGAGCCTTAAGGCCTTGAGTTGACGGAGCATTGGCTGACTTGGAAATCTTTTTTCTATTCCCCCATAAGTTTTGACTTTGTTGACTTCAGCTGTCTTGCTTTTTACTTTAACAAAAAAAGACTGACCAAAATGAAAAAACACATCTCAGGTTGCGTTGGAAGATATGTTTATATCCATGAGAGATTAGTAAAGTTGCAGGAAGCAATAAGATAAGCAAGAAAGATAGTTGAGTCCAAACATCAACACTCCGGGTTGGTGTTTGACAACCAGGCCAACACAAAGTGTATTTGACGGCATGAGAACTGACCTTAAATGTTTTTTTTGCAGAAGTACATACTGCACCTTTGTTTAAAAGTGACCATTAATGGTGACATTGCTTTGATCTACTACAAACCAAAATTCTGCACGCTGATCACATTAAAGACCTACATTTCAACTATATGTCTGACAGAACTCACGAGAAGTACTCCATATGCGCCATCCTCAACCCAGGTATCGGCAGATGGACTAGGTCGTAATTGATGGCATACTATCTGAAGTCGTGGCTGTTGAAATGTCTGTGACCTTTTCCCCAGCTGAGGAAAACAACATCTGGAAACTTCAGTCAGATATGGAGAAGTACCTCCACAGCATTATATCATGACCTTATAGGAGGTGCTCAGTTGATTATGTCTATTATGTTTGCTTTCCTCAGAGCTTGGTTGACAATTACACTGGCCTCTGTGTTTGTTATGTTCCCCTTCAAGCCCTTGTAGCTTGCATCCTAATTAGATGGCTTTTAATGGTTGGTGTTTATTGCTCCTTGCAGGGCCTCTATTTTCTGCTCTAGAGTTAATTAGCCCTATGTCATGTGATAACCAATGCAGAGGACATCCAGACCTGGTGCCTCTTCTATGAGCAGTGTCCTCCCTGAATCAAAAGCAAGAACGCAGGGGCGACGGCTGAATTACGTCCTTGTTTTCACTTAGTCTCAGTCGTATTAAAAGCACAAATAGATATGAGCACATACTTTGATGTTGCTATTAACCTCAGATACGTACACACACAAACACAGTGGTTGATGTTTGTTTTTCTGTCCATTACACACCAAGTTTCCTGTAAATGATAAGGGATGACCATGAAATCAGTTTGATTAATATGCTATCAGTTAATGTTCTGTAGGCTCGGTGATGGTAAGACAGTGCCAAAGGCAGGCACATTGTTTTCATAAAGTTTAATTCATTACCAATATCAGGCATGACTGTTTCACAAAAGTATTACATTTGGCATCCCACTCGTCATATAGGGAAAAACGGTACAAAAATAAGAATTATGGTTTAAAATGACAGTTGACTTCATCGTATTCTTGAGGTGGATTGCACAGCTTTACATTCTGATGTGCTTACAAATGTATGAACTAATAATAGAAAAGCTGCAAGTAGAGCTGCTATGAGTAGTCAATGACTCGATCAAAAGAAAATAAATCACCAGCTTTGATGATAAACGAATCGTTTGAGCCATTTTCCAGGCAAAGATGTCGGACATTTGCTGGATCCAGCTTCTTAAACGTAAAGATTTTCTGCTTTTTCTTTGTGGTTTATGATAAGAAATAGAAATTGGGTTTTTGACTGTTGGTTGGTCAAAGGAGCAATTTGAAGACCTCACTTTGAACTGAAATGATGATGACTAATCAATTATGAAAATAGTTGTTAGTTGTAGCGCTGAGAGGGAGTAATTAGAACAACTTCTTTTTGAAATGTACACTGCAGTATATCAGATTTATAATAAAATGTTGGCTTGGAAATGCTGAAAATTAGTATTAATCAGTAGTTAGTCAACAGTTAATTTAGCTAATACATCATTTAAATCTCAGTGTCAGTAGCCAGACCCCTTTTAGAGCTTACAATTGTTGCTAATTGGCTTTTAAGCTTCAGTGATCTTTTTGTTTTTCATTTAAATTCACTTCCAAGCTAAGTCATTGTTTACATTATATTGTGTCTATGTTCTTATGTAAATATACCAATTACAATTTGCCCATAAAGCCTTTACTATTCATGCTCTGGACATAGAAGTCAGCTTAATATAAATCCTTTAATGAGGCTATGCTTAAGTGTATTAAACTGACAGGACATTAGCCATTTATTCACCAATTATCCATCAGTGTCACCCGCCACACTGACTTGTCCTTGCTGGAGGAGAATAGGCCCTTCTTTGTGTTCGATCTGCTGGTGTTAGGCATGTGTTATCCACTATTCTACAGGGTCACATACTGCTTACATCAACATAATGGGAACCAGTAGCAACAAAATCAATGCATCTGACAATGTTATTCCATTGCAATAATGCCAAATGGTGGCCTTTGTTTCGCTGCCCTCGCTTTGAAAATCTTTTAAAATCTCCATCTATGCAATAACACCAGCATGACCTTTAGGATTTCGCTGATCAGCGCAGCATTCAAGGACGATGACAAAGTCTATTATGCATTTGTGATACATAGCAAATGCAACCTCATGATGAATGTTAGAAAACAAGCATTTTACAGTACAAATAATGTTTCTCTCAGAATACTTATTAGCAGAATAGTCTCTAAAGAGAAGGGGCAGAGGGGAGTAAAAGTGCAGCAGTGTCACCATCTTGCACACTAAATTCAGTTTAAAAGGCACAGCAGCCAACTTCATACTAAGATGCTGCTCCAGGGCTATGGTGTACTTCACCCAGTGCCAAGAAAGTAAACCCGCAAAACCTTTGAGATTTGAAGTAGCGTGTACGTTCCCTTCTGAATCCCGCTGAGGATTATTTTGCTATTTAGCTCATGCCTCGCATCCAGCTGAGTCAAAGTGCTCCCAGTCGAAGGTACGCTAGAGGCAACAGCTCTGCTGCAGCAAGCTGGAGAAGGCAGGGAATAGGGAAAGGCTGGAAGGCAAAAGTACTCTGATACTGTCAGAAATGATCCACATCACGGCCTGGCATCCGTCTGCCCTGGCCACCTCCGCTCATTACCCCCGCCGTCCAGGAATACAGAGCAAATTCTACTAACGAGTGTTTGACCAACACGCCTTGATGTAGCAAAGGGAGACAGGCAACCTGTTCATGACTCAGTCTCTCTCTCTCTTCTTTTTGTCTCTGCATCTCTCTCCTCTTCATTTCTCACTGTATTTTTCCTTTCTCTCCCTCCCACTCCCTTAAGACAGAGGAGAACAAAGGGAGAGGCAGAAGAAAAGCAATATAACCTCTTGGCCCTTATCTGCGGAGCACACCAGAGCATTTGTGGCTTCAGACGTAGCTTTGCCTGTCCTTTGAAGGCCCTCATCTCCCTTTGATTTTGGCCAAATGGTTCAGCACAGTGACAGATGCTCAACTTTCAATCTGTCACTCTGACACTCATCTCTTTAGTGTTGGTGAATCTAACTGACTTTGTTTTGACTGTCTGTCTGGCTGTCTGAATAAGGTTGTGACATGGATGCTGATGTGAGTACTAATGTAAGAGATTGTGAATAAGACCTTTAAGTTGAGACAGATAAAAGAAAACTCCTCGCCACTTATTTTTAAGGTCGTCTGTTCTGTCGTAGCTGTATTTTTAGATTAACATTTCAGACATCCAGTTGATGTTGTGGGAGACGGATACAGCTTAGGTGGTGGTGCAGCTTGTCTGCTGATCACAGGGTTGGCGGTTTGATCCCCACCTCCTCCTGGCTACATGTTGAGGTGTCCTTGGGCAAGACACTGAACCCTCAGTAACTTAAGATGCACAAGCCAATGCGTTTAAAATCAATGCAAAATCAAATGTGCACATTGGGCAGGGGTCCAGCTTGCCCCTAACAGGCCTGGCCGGAAAAGTTGATGCTCCGATACTGAGTGGTTTAATGAGGAATCGAAGGGTCATCATCACATTACCTTGACAACATTCCTCTGAGATGGGTCACAAAAAGACATAAAAATTCAAGCCAAGGAGAGTCGTAGAAGGCAGCCTTTTTATGGGAGGAAATTGGAGTGAGTAGAGGGAGAAGATATTGGAGAGCGAATATGATTCAGGAGGGAGAGGATGACGTAGCACACCTCTTAAATAGATGAGTGCTCATTTTATGATTGAAGATGAAAGGGGTTTTGGCTGCTCAGACTGAACTTGGAAGGTCATCTTTAACTCTTGCCTAATAAGCACTAATGCACTCTTTTCAATCATCGCTTTGGTGTGTTTTGTTTTCGATATTTTTTTGTGTCAGCTGGAAGCTTTATCATTGGTGTTTGCTTCTGAGACTAAAGGAACGCTGGCAGTTATTGTACCCCAGATTAACTATCACTCACACAGGCTTGATTTATGCTTGTCATCAGTGTTGTGGGATAGAGGAGGTGGGACAGAAAGACTCTAATAGCCCAGACACCTGTTTCACTGTCAGAGCTTCAGCGACCTGCAATGCAGAGCAAGAGGTGGAAAAGTGGGAGGGGTGATTGGGTAGATGGTTAGATAGATGAATTGACTGTAGGAGCAAGGTGTTGATAAGGATGAAGTAAATCTGGACCATGTTCATTTGAATCTTTTTCTTAGAATAAAGGCCACCTGGTCAGCCAAGTCAACGGCAAAGCGCTTTACCTAAAGTTGAGATTTTGGGATAGTTGGACGGGCCGCCCGCCATCCAAAAGCTTTGACTTTTGACGAGTTGGGAGCTGCGACAACTTACCCTTTTTACAGTGTATGTGTGTCTTTGTGTGAGCACCTCCCTGTTGCTCAGCTGAAAGTGTCGCCTCTTTGTCTGAGAGATCTGCTGCAGCAAGCACAGTGTGAGATTTGAGGCGTTGGAGACGTTGCCTGTTTTAGTGACATCCAGGGAGCAGTGATGTTTTCTTTTTTCTTTGTCTCTCAGGCTAATTCAAAAGGTGAGCTATCAGTCAGAACGTTATTCTCGCTGGAGGTCTCAATAATACACCTCTTTTTCATATATATCATTCCTGTAACAACCTCTGCTGGGAGCCCCTTTCCCCCCTTACTCTGTGGAGTAAACAACATTTGGATTAAGACAGCATTTCAGGTTACAATCAAGCAAGTGCAGGAGGGGGTAGATATAGTGCGTGTGTGTGTGTCTGTGTGACTGGATGTGCGCACCTGAGTTTGGCTGAGTGTGTCTTGGGAGTCTACTAGCAGGGATGTAGCCTTCGGTGTGCTTTCCCTCCCGTTTAATTTATGTAAAGGTCAGAATTCAGACCATGCCAGGCTTTGGTCTCTGCATGGCGTCTCTGTAAGCGAAACTCCCTCATCATTTTCAACAGACGGCCTTACAGGCAGCAACACTGATTTCCTGGAATGGAAAGTCACACTGGGCGTGCGATTATACCAAGGGCCTGGGGTTCATTTTGCAATACATACTAATCACCTAGATAATGTTCTTCACTGTTAAACAATATTCCCCTATCAGAGGTAGAACCTGTATCTCTTACCATGTGCAGTATGCTTATCTCACCGTGCCTTCCTCCACTCCTCAGGGATCCGTCAGTGTCGGGCTACCTGTGACACTTGTGAATGTGTGTGTCGCTGTGGGTAGGTGTGGATGGGGGGGGGGGAACGTTGCTGCAGACTAACCTGCCCTCTCCTCTCACATTAGTGCAGCTGTCTGTCTGTGGCTCTGTGGTAAAATCGATGGCCTCCTGCTGCTCTGGGTGTGTCCTTCTCCTATTCTTTCCCCCTGTGGGCCTGCTGCTGCCAAATCAAACCTTCCACAGCTCCCTGTGATGCTTCCTCACTAAAGTATGTGACCACAAATACATTGACTTGCTTGCCTATCTCACCGCCTATCTGCTCATCTCCTCGCCTGCTTCCAGCCCGCTTGCCCATCTCAGCATCTCCCTGTCCGGCTCCCTAGTTAAAATCGCTGACCACCTCCTTATCTGCTTAGTTGGCTGTCTCCTTACTACCTGCAAGCAAAACATACTGTAGATTTAAACTCTTGGATGAGTCATGCAGCTATTCTGAGCCGTGGCCAACACCCCATAACCAGTCTAAACCAAAGCATGTTGTGACTGACTTCAGGAACATTAATATTCTATGAGGCGGTTTTCAGTCGGCCATAAATTAAATGCATTTATGAGGATGTTTATTGACAAGAAGCTACTTATTTGATGAATACAATTGGGAGGATAGTTAAAATCTTCTTCCTCAGCAGCAGAAGTGGCAACTGCAGCAAGTCGGTGATGTAGTTTTCCTTCTGTGTCTCATTAATTTCATGGCCCAGCGCAGTGTTTTAATACCTTCAGGTGTCGTCACTGATTGGGGCTGTAAAGACAAAGCATTGGATCAGTGCGTCCCCCACTCTCTTAACAGCCAGGACTAGAAAGTGTGTGGCTTTGCTCCCTTTGCACACACTCAGATATATACATACGCTTGTACACAAAAATAAACCCACAAACAAAGTGCACAAAAACAGCTGTCAACATGTTTCTTTTGGCCATGTATTACATTGCGGTGTGGTAAACAACTGATTAGAGAGATTGATAATTCTTTCTAGGTGTTAGATCAAATTGTAAAATGTCATACTGGTGCTCAGATGATTAATCTTGTATACTTCAAGAAGTGTTTCAATGCTGGAAAGATGACCTTTGCATAACCTGGGCCATCTTTACAGTAGAAAAATGCAGATATTTTTTTAAATTGGAGCTACATTGTCAGAGAAAAACAGAAAATAGCTGTGGTGTTCTCTTTCTGCTTTAAAGCGTTTGTATCAGTGCAGACACACACTGAAACTTAATCTTGGTTTCAGACTCACGTGAGTCAAGCAATGTGCCTGTCTAGCCTCATGCGGTCCGTGCATGTGGTTTTTCCCGTTCACTTAACAAGTAGTAAGAGCTAGTATATTCTGCCTTTGCCATGCCGGCCAATTCACTCTGAGCCATCATCTCAGCTGTGGTTTGGTGATATGAATCAGCCAATAGGGCTCTGTAAGCACAAGGCTGCCCTGCTGCCTGGCTGATAAGTGGGCCACACAGAGAAGATGGAAAATACTCAGGGCATTCTGACTCCCTCCCTCCCTCCCTCGCTCTGTCTTCCTCACTCTCTTTTTCTCACTCACACAGAGCCTCTTTCGCTTCCACTCCTCCCCTCACACTCCTACCTCAAACTCTTTCTCTCACATCCTGTTAACATTTCCCTCTGTCTATGCTGTTCTTTTAAGTGATGGGGTTAAACTGGAGGAGACAGAAAACAGTGGGGCGCTCTTCAACGCTTGAAGCCTCTTTTTGAAGTTCTCCTTTAAAGTTATCCCTCTTACGTGCAGTTCAATGGTGGGTTGGCTGTCACCTGTTTCATCCCTGTGTCTTTGTAGTGACACGAGGTGTGTAGTGTTGTCTTTGCCTGGCGCTGTCGTCATTTTTCATGACGAACACCCCTGCCCTTGTGCCTGTGTGTGCACGCGGTACAGTTGATGCAAAAGCCTCTGACACAGTGACAATTGTAAAGCACACCTCTACGGTCCTGTGAGCTCTGAACAAAAGACTCTGTTACCTTTCATCAGTCTGTGGTTTTCCCGTCCAGTGAGAGCTCTTTACTCATTTGTTCTCATCCGACCTCGTCTCTCAGAACAGAGCTAATTTCTGCACATAATGAAAACCCGCTCGCAGACTGATTGCACTTCTTGCTGTTTGGTCATGAGAAATTAATGGAGTGCTTCACACATATTGCAGATTTATTCTTCTGAAAGGAATCAGCCTCCCACCAGTCTGTGTTTTGCCCTGCAGAGGGAATGAGTAAGCAAAAATATCCTGTTGGAATGATTGTTTTGACCATATAGAGGAGATTCACTAACAGCTTAAATACCTCCATTATTTTGTTTGTGTCTTGTTCATTTGAATACAGTTTGAGGGGGGGCAAAAAAAGCACACACCTCCAGCCAGGCTTGTATCCCTGGTGGCTTGTGTGCAGGCAGCAGGCTGGACTATTGCGGAAAATGCCCTGTAAATAAAGAGAGCTAATTTTGTTGCCTGTGGCAGTGATGTGCAAGCTGACCTTATCAGGAGAGCCTCGGCCTGTCTATTCCATCCTCAGTGACTCACATACCCTGCTCCCTCCCTCAGGAAAGGCGGCCTTCTGTACAGAGCTAGATTTCAATAACCTCTCAACCGAGAACAGCAGTGTAATGCAGAAAAAGCGAGCGAGCGAGCAAGCGGGTGCCTACCGCCTTTGCTGCCTCAGTAAACAGGTGAAGCAGTGCACCTATGTGCAGTGGCGCCCTTGTTCACCTACTAATACAATGCAACCAAATGCATTTTTGGCCCTGACAGACGTGAGGCAGAAGGGCGAGAGGAGATGGATTGACATAGAAAGGGAGATTAAAGAGGGCTTCATTTGAGGAAGTGCAGTCGTGATGGCAATGCAGCGTTGACAATGAATTGACAGCCGTTCGCCAGACATTTATCAGAGGTATTCAGAGGTGTTTTGGGTGGTGGTATGGAGGCAGAGGGATGAGAGAGTGAGCGCCGGAGCTGGAGGCCCAGGCACGGTGATGGATCACCTACATGCTGCAGCAGCCCCGCCATGCTGAACTCACCCTCAGAATTGATGAGCCACACCTCTTGTCTCCCCTTTTCCTTCTTCCTGTCATATCTATTATTACTCCATCACCCTGCTCCGTTCTCCATCTCTTGATTTCGTCACTCTTCGTTTCTCTCTGTTCTTTTTTCACTTCATTCCAGCTTGTTCCTGTATCTGTCTCTCTCTAGCCGGTCTCACCCTCCACCTCTCTCTTAATTTCTCTCCCTCCTTGTGCCTTCTGACCCTCTCCACTCTCTGTGTGTCAAAATCAGGCAAGAGAGCCGTGGAAGTGCCATACCAATAAGGTTAGAGGGAGCGTCTCTGTTTCTCGCGGTGACACCTTTATAAATGACAGGAGCACAAGGCCCTGCTGGTGCTCAATCACCTCTGCAGGGGCTTGCCCATGGGGAGCTCAGCATGTGAGGTTTTCGAGCGAGTGTGTGCGTGCATGAGAGTGTGTTTGTGTGTTATTGCCTCCGTGGGTCTTGCAGCATCCAGGTTTACGGTGGAGCTAGTTGGAGCGGACAACAGCATTAGGGAGGAAACAGATTTGGAGGCAGAGTGAAGGTGAAGGAGAGAAATGACAGCCTGGAGCTCATCTGACCAGTACTGCCTTGTTATGATTCGCTGATGTGTGCACCAGGGGCACACAAAACAGACACTTCCTCCCTTTATTGCCTTACACCACCTCTATCTCTGTTCTGTAGGCTGTCGCCTCACAGGCTCGCTTTATGGTCTCCATTGAGGGGCGGGATGTTATCTGCCCGTATAGGTCTACCTTATAGGCTCCTTTTTTCTCTATTTTTCACCGTCTGTGTTTGTGTTTATGCCAGTGTTTTAAAAGAGGGATGAATTTTGGATTACACAGGGGTATGCAGTTGTGTATGGGGCCACTCTTAACACTTAATATAATAACAACAAACAAGCCTCGTGGTAACTCCAACATATGCAGGCAGGATAGGGGAAGACAGGAAATTCACACGGTGATTCAGATGTATTTGGGAGAAGCAAATCTAAAAACGACGTCGTGCCGACTAACAGCAGACTGGAATCAGCAGTAGTACAAATGCATGCTCACCCATACATAACAGAACTTAGGGGCGGTGAACATGGACACTGTGTGGTTGCCATATCAGGGCATTACGTTCATATGGCTTCTCAGAAGGCTCCTAAACAGAAGAAACAAATTGTAGTTTCCTGTTAAGCTGCTCTTATACAAACTAGGTTAGTGGCTATTACTTTGGGATTCAGTGACAGTGGCTTTCTCTCGGCACGCTGAAGCTTGAGACCCAAATGTCATGATTGGCAGAACAGGAGCAGGCAGATCATTGGAACGGCATCAGGAAGCTGGCAGGTGATAATCTCCCTGCAACGCTATTCCTGTTACAGTTCTCCTTAAGCTCCGAGGAGCGGCGGCCCACATCTGTAGCTGGCTTCTGGTTTTGGCTTTTTTTGCAGTGTATGCAGAGTCACAAGAAAGTGTGCCGTTGTGTATGCATGCATATGTGCTCCTCTGGCTGTTGGTATGTGGTGCCTGCCAGTGATGATAATTGGAAAGAAAATGGGGAAATAGCTGTGAAGCTTGCAACACCTCAGCCATGAACACGGGCCATGGAAGTGACTGCAGAGTCATCATTCCTGACCATAAAAGCTGCTCAGCCAGTCAATGCAGTCTGGGTTCATTCTCTCCCTGCTGCCCAGTCTGAGCTATTTTTAGCCTCCCTGTGCAGCGTGGCTCAACCGCCGTCGTAGCTACCTGGATATGAGGGCTTTGTCACTTCTGCAGGCTGGAGCAGCACTGATCTCGCAAGCTTTACTGCTTCCTATTTCCACAGCCGGGGCTGCAAAACAACTCCTGCAGTGATAGGAATGAAAAAAGACGGAGAAAAGAGGGAATACAAACAGATGACAGTGATGCATATTTCACAAGGTCTGAATGAAACAGTAAAGATGCTCTCTTCGTGTATTAACTTAAACCTAGTGCCTGGTGTGAAAAGACAGAAACAGTGCTGTAATGAGGCAAGCTGACTCTCAACTATTCAAGGCAATGCAAAGTTAAAACAACTCAAGTAATTATTGACTGACTGTTTAAAATCTAATGGACAAAAAAGGAAAACCGGGAGCTGTCTTATTTTCAGAAATGCACTGTTTACAAAACAATAAATGAACAATTTTCTGATAGCGCACATGATTAAACACACCATTGCAGCTAAAATCGTGCTCAAAATAAAAGACAAGACTTTAAAGACAATAGCAGGCATGCATTTATAATTTATTGTGATGGATTTCTTTCAGGCTATTACAGTAGCTGGTTCTGAAAAGTGCCTTTTCTTGTGTTTTACATGCATTGTTAGTCACACACATTTTGCTAAGGTAGTCTTTCTCCTGCAGGTATACAGACCTGCGCCTATTAATTCGGCATAATATTATTCAGTATTCCCTAGCATGGTAAACAAATGCTCCAAACAGATTCATTTGAAATGACTGCGCTGCAATCCCACGGTGCATTAGGGCTGTTTGAAAGCAGTGAGCGCTCGGAGACACTCGCTCAGATTCCCTCACAATATTTCCTCCTCTCTTCTTGTTTCTCCTGAGCCTACAGTAGCAATGCAGGCACAAGCTACACACTGTCACACGTGCAACTCAAACTTTTTTTCAATGTTACATCATTCCTTGGTGGCGGTTTTTAGCTACATTTGTGGTTCGATCCTTTTTCATATCTATTTGTCTTTGAATTATGCAACAAACAGGCAACACTAGTGAGTGATGTAACCTGAAAAAACTCAAATTCCCGCTGAGTAGCATCATATTAATAGACTAAACCCCTTTAAAATCTCTCAAGTTGCATACCGGTCTTTGGTAGTCCTGCCAAAGATAACACATCCTAGTCTCGCTCTGCTCTGCCTGTGGGCTACTGTGGCAAAACTCTGTTTCTCAATGGGTGGTAATCTGAGGATTAATGACAGCAACACATCTGCCAGTCATGTGGCAGTGCGACACAGATGGCAGGGGATACACACAAGGGACACAGACAGGGAGAAGATTTGCTCCAACATTCTGTCATTCGTCCACTACAACATGCTGTAGCAAAGCTCCAATGTTTTCAATCAAATAAATCCAAATTCCTCAAGTATATAAGTGGCTCCCACTCAAACAGTCTAACCCTTGGGTCCTCAATGAGGAGTTTTCGATCACTTTGTTGGTGGAGTATGAGTGTTTATGTGCAGGTATTGTGATAATATGTGCTTTCAAGGGTGTTAAAATATGACAGTATTTATCTAATCATCTTGGGACATTCAACATGTTAATAACAACTGTTTTGTGAATTTAAGATAGTAATTTAAGTTGTTCTCCTCACTCTCTCTTTTCTACCTCAATGTGTTGCATCTACTCGCATCTATTATATGGCTACTGCCACCAATGGCCCCCACAAAAAAGCAGCAGACACTGTGGCTGTCATGATAGGAGTCCCATTGGCTTTCAGTGGCACAGTAATAGCACGTATCCAAAATGGAGGCAGAGAAAAGATGATCCTAACAATGCTTCTGGCAGTGCCTCTGGCTACAGGGCCAACGCACACACAAGCGCACACACCAGCACACACTATCTGTGTTTTTTTTCCTTTCCCTAGAGGAGCTGAGGAGCAGGCACATGTGTCTGCTTGAATTACTTTTAAGGAACGGCAGTGGGAGAGATTGTATTCTTGTAAGAGAAAACACAGTCAATTCTGATTTTATAAGACAACATTCTCACTTGCTGTGTATGTCTCGTTCTTTTTATTTCTCTATTTGGCTCCTTTATCTTCATTGCCATTTTCTCCTTTGTGTCTGACCAGGTGGTGGGCCCCCCGCCTACAGGGGCATTTCAGGAGCGCCCTGCCAAACCGACCACCTTTCGCAAGTTCTACGACCGTGGAGATCTCCCAATTTACCTGGTACATGGCACCAGACCTACAATTACATGGAAGGTAACTAATGCATGTGGTCTTCAAACGGTGTTAATAAATGGGCTAGGGTGCTAAATGTGTCATCAGGGAACATTGAATGTCAGAATAAGGACCGGGTAGTTTCTTTCAATTCCATTAAATAACCTTTTGGAAAAAATCTAAAGCTATTGGGGCCTAATTAAAAGCTTGCAAAGATAAAACAGCAACTACTTTTAAAATATCTCTCAGAGAACACCCAAGAATTTTTTTTTTTATTGATAATTACACTCTAAGATGTAGAAGGCTTTCTTCACATCGACTCTTGCTCTCAGTTGTGGTGGTTGAAACTGTAAAACGTGATAGGTGCTATGCAAACACAATTTATCGTCGTCATTATCAGCTCGTCTGCAGCT
Source organism: Diplodus puntazzo (assembly GCA_963678695.2). NCBI lineage: Eukaryota > Metazoa > Chordata > Actinopteri > Spariformes > Sparidae > Diplodus > Diplodus puntazzo. The sequence continues at coordinate 10,826,501 of OZ023175.1, forward strand.
TGTGATGACAGTTTCTCACATATGCCCGGGTCCAGTGTACGCTGTTATCCTGTAGGAGGCAGTGTAGATTAGCACACTTGAAGGCTCCACCTGTCTCACAGCACCAATCACCGAAGCCATCAATCAAAAACTCTGTAGGAACTAAGGACAATCCCAGCTAAACACAGGGAGTTATTGCGTATGTGTTTGTTTTTGTGCAGTATGTGCGTGTGTTTGGACACACAAGGCTCCACAGAGCCATTAGACTCCTGACTGGCACAGTGTGTGTGGGATGGATGCATTCTTCTAATCACCATGTTGCTTTATTTCAGCTCCCGTGATGCTGCTAGCTATTCCATAACTTCATGCATAACCGCCGTGCAGCAACCACTCTTAATGACATTTATTCATAGTAAGCAATGATAAATGAATCAAACAAATTATACCCTTTTCCTCCCTTTTTTCCCCACTTCAAAGAGAGGAGGAAGGGTGGGTGGGTGAGTGAGCTTTCTCGCTAGTTAGCTGTCTGTCTTCAGGTGAAAACACTGTAAAAGCTCCCTCTGTATGAATTATTTATGTAAAATGTTCGAATGAATCTTTGCATTTGCAAAAATAATGGATTTCTTTTGTACTTGGCCCCTGAAAAAGCACTCAGGAAATGGGATGAGGTGTATACAATTGTTGCTGTCACATCCTATGCAGCTGTTATGCCTATTGATTTTCACAAATACGGATACATATGCTAGTCATTTTAAACCTTCCTCCAAAATAGAGTTCAGAGAGATCACTCATGCCCCATTGTACAATTGAACATGAACACTGAACAAGTGCGGAATGTTTTTTTATGAAACAGCGCCTGTTTAAGAGGGGGGGATACACGTTTCCTATGTGATTGTTTGTTGATTGAAGTCTTTATCAGCATTCTGTCTGTATAAAACAGTCCAGGTGGAGAAGGTTGGCACTCGCTGTGTGCATCTGTTGTGTGGGTTTATATCTGGGAATAGTGTAGCGTAGAGTGTAACCATGATCGGAGTAAGTGGAGAGGGGCTGCTGCATGTTTGCACTGAGCTGCCCTCAGGGCTCAGGTTCAAGACTGCAGCTCAGGATCAATCCCAGTCTGAGAGCTCAGCCCCCTAGCAAATAAAAAAGTCTGGGGAAAGTAAGAAAGAGAGAGAGTCTTTGGGAAAGGAAAATAAATGGCGTGTTGATTTAGTTTTGTGGGCTTGAGTACTCAAGCATACAGAGCGTGCGCACAAGTGCGGTTGTCTGTATGTCTGTATACTGTATTTGTATATCTGTCTGACTGTCTACATTGATTAGTATGTGTATTCAGGTCAGGAGTTCAGCTTCCCTCCTACAAAGATACTGTCTGTATGTTTGCCTCTGTGCAGCAGCGAACAACATGGCCAACACAACTATGACAAAGACAAACAGCGCTGATTGAATGTCAGATCTGTGCTCTGCTGCACCTGCCCCCATAGTCCAAGAGTACTGAGCACACCCTGAATACACTAACAGTAAACCATTGGAAGGTAAACTTGGGAAATGACTGTTTTGTTTGCTGGACGACAGAGAGTTGACCCTAGCATGCAGGAGAAAGCTTGGATACGCTGCATCCACTTATCAGATTATGAAATGTATTAGCAAGCATTTTTATTTTAAATGTCTTTATATATTAAGCGGAAACCAAGCTAGATATGGTTTGACATGTATGTCTTCCTGTGAAATGTGATGTTATGTTATGTGTGTTGGTATGCAGGTTAATTTGCATATAGGCACACTGTCTTCTAACAGCTTCGCTGTGAAGTGCTCTAAAAGTAGTTCAATGTTGGAATATTTCTTCTAGAATAGCAACATAGTCAAGTGTAAATTAAATGTGTAAATTAAGTTAAAATCAGCACTATCCTGTCATACATTAAGATCAAGCACTCTGTCTGAACCATGTCTCTGCCATGTCTGAGCCAAGGATCACATCATTTTTAATGGGCGTCATGCTCGGCAGCAAAATTAACTGAAACTGACATCTCTACTCTTACTATAGTTCTTTTTGCGAAGCTAACATGTTACATCTCACATTCAAAATGGAATATGCAACTAAAACATGTAGTATACATTCCTTTACCCAAAGACTGACAACATTTGCTCTGTTGTAGAAATACAGCAGTGCTATTCAACCCTGTCTTGTGCATGAACACAAGCTCATATCACATCATATCACATCATGATATATACACCACGTCCTCTTTTGCAAAACACCTGTGAAAGAACCTTTTTGTAATCCTGATCCGCCACTGCTAATCTTCTGCATGTATGTCCAGACAACTAGCAATTCATTCGGTCCAGAAAGGAGTGGTCATGTGACTTATGGTCATAAACTTACAGCATCCATTATCAAACTAGCTTCTTGTACAGCACTTTAATGCTTCTGGTGTCTATTTATGTTCTGTGGTGTCACAACAAGCTCACAAACAAATAATAAGTATTGGCATTATTAGTATTATTAGACTGTAAGTTGACCGCATGTTATGACTAATAACTAAAAGGAAGAAGGAGGCTTTGTGTATAGTAATGATTCAGGACCTGTTAGTGTCGGACGGCTGTCACACACTTGTTGTGGACTCTAATGAACTGATAAAATATATGGAGCAGGACACAGCACAGCAGTTTTAACAGCTTGACCTATTAATCAGGGAAAATACCTGCACTGACTTGCATACATACTGTATGCCATTGAATTATTTTAGATGAATTAATGGCGTGGCTACAAAAAAATTGTAAGAATGCTTCCTGAACAGCTCACAATCAGCAGATTGATTAATTAATTATATCAATTAAAAGTAAGTCAATAGTAAAGACTCATCTGGCTGGTGCTGTGGCCCAACACCCACTTTTTCAAACCGTTTCAGTCTGGTTGTTTGTGTTCGACTGACAGCTTTCACACCAGCCCGAATGAATGGCATTAACTAAAAAACACATCATGGTCTGTTTTGAATTAACCAAACAGGTTAGGTGTGAAAAAACCCTAAACTGGAAGTAAAGTGACACCATGCTGGGATGGGCTGTAAGCCACTCTATGACTGGATGGAAATAGTGAATCATTACTGCACCTGTAGTCTATCATCAAGGTCATCAATGCATTTTTTCAATTATTCTTCTGTAATATAAGGTTTTAAACACAACTTGAAATATGAAGAAAAGCGATCCACAGTTTCGTCTACAATGACTTGTGTGGTGCTGACTGTGTAAAGAGTTATGAAAAAGTGAATGTGCTATAGATAAATGCGAGTTAGCAATTATAAAAATAACTGTAACAAGGGGTAATTGAAATCAATGTTGCTATCAAAAATATTGCCTAATGTGGTTTTGATAATGCACATGATTAATTGTTAGAAGAGAAAACATCAATTTCTAATTATCTGTAATTATTTGTGCAGCCCTAACCATATTTTATGGTTTCAGACATCCTGTGTTGTACATTAGTGTTGGAGGAAGGAGTCTCCTTGTATTTATTTCAATTTGGATAGCAATAAGTAGAAAGCTGGGTCTATTGGGAATATTTCCCTGTCCGCTGTAGGACCAGTCTCTTCCTTTCTTAATAAAACTAATGTAAAGCGAGCCTTTCCTGTTATTGCTGAATATGACACGCTTTGCAGCTTAAAAGAACACGTTCAGCTCTGTGATTTCATTGTGATCCTGCCTAGGCAGTGTGCTTCATCCTGCAAACACATCGTATTTGTTGAATAAAAAGGCTACTGTAGAGGAAGAAGAAAAACGTGTGAGGTCTAAATGACACCGAATTAAGATCCTGGGGACGTGCAACTTTGTGTGTGTGTGTGTGTGTGTTTGTGTGTATGTGTGTGTGTGTTTACACACGTGCATGCTTGTTGGTGGATGTGTGGTTTTACAGTGAGCCTATACGAACAGGGGAAATGCAAGTGAACTAAATGTCAAGGGCAAGTTGAAAAAGGAAAGGTTGCATCTGAAAGGTAATTTGGCTCTCTAGAGGTAAAAGCCTCAGCTGTAATGGCGCGCTCAGGTAAAAGCTTTACACATATGGGGAACATGTGCGGCAGATAGATAAGAGAGAGACGGGCGAGTTCCTATCCCTGTATGTGTACTTGTGTTCCTGCGTGGCTTGGTGTGCGTACGTGTATGTGTGTGTGCATGAGCACGTGTATGTTTGTGCATGTATTTGGCCCCTGCCATAACGTAGAAGCCAAAGGCCTGGAACAGCACTGTAATCTACTGTGATCCCCAGTGCCAAACGGAGAGAGAGAGAGATAGAGAGAGAGAGGGGGAGACAAAAAGAGGGTGAGAGAGAGAGAGACAGAGAGAGAGAGAGAGAGAGAGACAGCTCCACAGGGACACAGCAATCAGGAGACATGGCAGCCGCTTGGCTCTCAGTTATAATGGATGAGTTGAGGTCTTCCTGTGTTCCCTGTGGGGCTCGGTTTGACTCTCCCATCTCTACCCTCTGCTGTGCTCTGCAGGTTTGCAGCCAAACATCATGCTGCACATGTACATGCACACACACTCACCTCATATGTACTATTCACCTCCTAAACAGCCTTGTTTATTTCATTTCATTGATCGCCTATCTGCTTTATCTTGTCCCTTGATCTCCTGTTCAGCTCTGTGTCTGCTGTACGCTCCAGGATGTTGTTTTGTCCTCTTTATAAATCCTGCCTGTCTGTTTCTGCAGGCCTCCACCCTTCCATGTTAACTCCCCCTCCTCCTTGCTCAATCTATTCCCCTTTGTCCTTTTACGTGAGTCTGTCTGGGGGGCAGAAGGAAAAAGCCATTTTATAAAAATATCAATGCAAACTTGATTTCTGTACACCCTCCGCCACCACACCAGCCTCAGTCGGCAGAGGGGGCACAGGGATGACGGGGGGGACAATCAATTAATCTGATCAAGCGCTTTAGGAAATGGAGAGCGTAAGCGCTCCTAGGGGACGGATATCCATCTCCTTGGGATGATTGAATTACGCACAGAGTGAGAGTTGGAGAGGAGGGAGGGCTGGAGAAATGAGGTGGTTAGGGTGACCGAGGATGAGGGAGCATGTGCTTGAGAAACGCAATGGGAGTGTGCACATGATGTGAGAGAGAATGAAAGATAGAGAGACACAGAACGAAATGGAGCAAAAGCGAAAGAGTGTGGTAAAAGAGAGATGAGGTCATTGCAGAAACAGCAACGGCGAAGAGCCTTATTTCTCTCCTCCCTCCTTTTCCGCCGTCTAACCATTTACATTTTTATGCGTCATACCTTATGTTTGATACACTTTCCTTTGACAGATATATTACATGGCATGGGTACATCATATCGCTTTGGAGTCAATTCACAGCCGATTGCTGCTCTTGATAAATTTGTCATTTATTTCATGGCAAATTTTCATACAGTTTGCATATGGACCAGAGGTTTGAAGGATTTTATGGCAAATATATGGCAAATATATGGCATATATAAATTTAATTTAGCATACTGAAGTGAATGATTGACAATGGCTTACTTTAGCATTGGGCTAATATCAGTTCTATACAGAAACTAACCCATCTAAGAATAGATACTGTACCGAGCCAAAAGTACAGCAGAGTAGCACTTTCACAACAGCTGTTTCATTGACATGCCTCAGTAAGTGAGCTCTTCCATTGTTTTTCATGTTGCACAATATGGTGGAACATATTGCTTAGAAATGCACTGCTCATTCCGAGTGCCACGCTTTTTGCAGAAAAATGACCATCCTTTCTCCTTCTGTTGAATGCATACCGTACCTTCTCTGCTCCTCGATGTGAGTGATCCCTTATCTGCTGTGAGCACTAGAGCTTTGTCGGGGAACCTTTGAATAGACAGAATAAAATGGGGTTAACCATGCGTTTTCTCCAGCTCCCTGGCTGAAAGCTGGATACTCTGGGGGGATAGTTCTGTGTCATAAGGAAAAAAGATGAAACACAATAAGAGGAGAGAATATGAACAAGCCCCCCTGGGCTTTCTCTGAGAGGAGAGAGAAGAGAGAAGGAGGGAGTTTAGATTAGAGAAGTGGAAAAAAAGCATCAGGCATTCTCACTGAAAAAAAAAAAAAGAGAGAGATGAGAAGAGAAAGAGGAGTGGAGGAAGGAGGTGGAAAGCAAAGGCTTCCAACAAACAACACTGGCTAACCATCAAGGCTCGCATGGACTGCCTCCCCAGAGGGAGAGAATTGTTGGATGACTGCTGGGAAGGAGCCCGATGAGCTGCGCCACTGCCATGCTGCTGGTGTGACTGCAGGAATGGTGGGACTGTTGGAACGGACATCCTGCAGAGAGAGCTTGTCTGCGGATCTTGAACTGCCACTCCGCCTGCCACCCACAGCCATTATTCATAGCAGACGAACGCCACATGAAGCTGATGATGGTTGTTTAGCCTGTGGGCCTTCCACTCTTGCTGTGGTATGAGACAATAGCAAAAAATGGATTTCTGGAGAAAATTGAAGATCGTTGGAGGAGCCTTTCCTTTTGAAAACGGCTTAGATTTTGAATCAGTTCCAAACTGTTTACGTCCTTAGTGCTGTCGGTTTGGAACAAAGTGACCCAGCTCCTCCCTGTGGCTCAGTGTTACATCCTAAATTTGTTGTCATGACTTCAATTTCCAGCAATAGTGAGTTTTCCACATGCAATGCTTTGACTGGAAGCCTGCTGCTTTTCCAAGACCACCTATTCTCAAACCAGCAAAAAAACGTTTAACACCCACTAACATCTGTTTGGTTTCCTTGGAAAAGGTACGATTGGCATTCATACCCAGGTCGAATGACTGCAGTAGTTATGGGTGTCTATCGACTCCAGCTCTGACCGGCAGTGATAGAAACATGACATGACGCCTGGTTGGCCATGCTAATTTCCGCCCCTTTTAAAGGCGGGATGATGAACGTTGAAGTGAACGATGTTGGCACGTAATAGTTTACATTCTGTTCTCATCCAAGCAGCCCTGGAACATTGTTCAGATACTGTTGATTTTGAAAAAGAGAATGAAGTAGAAGACATAAAACCGTGATCAAAAAACCTGATTAAATGTGCTTATTGTGGTATAAAATGGTGTAACAGAAATGTAAAGCTTTTCATACTGTGTTGTAATCTTTGTAACACTGTGCAGTCTCCCATCATGAAGCCCTCACCTTCTGTCCCACTGTTACTTCCACTCCTGATCCCTGAGCTCACATCATCCATCCCTCAGGACATCCTGTTGATCTCAGCTACACTACTGCCCGACGCAGTCTCCCACACCTCCAACCCCAGCTGCAACCGCTCACAGCTGGCTCCCCTGTGCAGATGGCAACTAAAACAAATGCACACAGCCTCTCGAAGGGAAACACAGGACTGTGACTCCTTGTAGGCAGATGGGAAAAGCCGCGGATAGCTGGGGGTAAAGAAGGGAGAGCAAAGTGATAGATGACATCACGGTGAAGTGCGGGAAGGAGATTGTGGAAGGGGCAGGGTGGCTACCAAATTAGACAGAGACAGAGGACAAGACAGAGAGGGACATGGCTCGTCTGCCAAGGCTACAAATCATGTCCCTGAATGCAGCACCCGTCCTGTCACCCCTCCCTTCCACAAAATAAGCCAGAGATCTATTGATTGGCACTCGTATTTGCTAGCGGGCTCCAGCTCAAAATGGAGCCTTTAATTAACTTAATGGACCGGCTGCAGCTGTGTGTGAGCCAGAGAGGGAGGAATAGAAATAGATAGATAGAGGGAGGGAGAGTGAGAGCCAGCATAAAGAATAAGTGGGGTTAACTGCAGACCCCTTCTACTATCAGTCAGGATGGGCAGGGCAGACACAGGGAGAAGGAGGTGAGATTGAATGCTGTTGTGTCCTCTCTGTTCTGTACCCAGTTGTGCTGGGCCGCTAGGGCTGACAGTCATCGACTACTGAGCCCTGCACAATCATAACATTGTGACTGAAAAGGCCCCCCCGCCAGAGAGGACAAAAAACTAGTGTGTCCCCTCAGAGTTGCCATAAGGCACAAGTTGTTTGAAAAGAATTCTGTTGCTGCTCGATGCACTAACATTACATTTCCACATCCTGTTTATTATTCTCATATTGAACCTGCCCAGTTAGCCAATCCCAGGAGACTCTGGGACATTGGTGGCTGCAGAGTTTCTTTTCTGCAGGCCACTGTAAGTGTGTTTGTCTCAGTTGTGCCATTGTTACTTGCGTTTTCTAAGCTAAGCTTGCTCAGTATGGATAGCTGGCTAACTTTGTTTCAAGCTTTCGAGGGTGAGCACAGCAATGTTACGGACATGTGGTGCAAAGACCCTTATATACCTGTCACAGGGATGTATATCCGATGCTTACCTGGCATGAATTTGAGAACTAGAGACGGGAGACAGTTTTCTCAGCTTTTCCCTGAGCAACAACGAAGATATCGCAATGTCTGACTGTGGATATCATCACATGCCAAATCAGTAGATGTCACCCAACCATCTTTACTCTTAGTGACTTTCTACCACACAGATCAACAACCAACAGGGATTTCTGCCGTGTCTGTGTTGGTATGAATGGGATATCTTCATGATCCCTCTTCAGATGCCTTCGCTCCACACGCTCAGTCAGCTGTCACCCCGAAAAGCAACGTCTCTGCCAGCCAGACCCGTTTGTCATACTTCTGCCCGCTCTCCTTCACCCGCCCCTTTCTCTCCCCTCCCTTATGCACCATTCTCATTCCTGTCCACTCATCCATTCTGTCAAAGGTTAATTGGTTTGGAAATGATTCGATTCATTCTGGACGTTAATGCTGTTATCATGCTTTTGTTCGGAAAAAAAAAAGAAAGAAAAACTACCCCCCACATGCACTTAAGCCTAATTTAAAATAAAGGAGAAAAGAAAAAAATCCAATTTAATCTTTTTTTTTTCTTACTCCGGCCCAGGCTTGTCCCCACAAGTCTTTTCCTTTAAATTACGGCAGAATTTCATTACCTTGAAAGCTTTTCTGCCCCCTCCCTCTGCTCCCCTCCCTGTCTCCAATACTTTGAATGGATCAGGACTAATGTCTTTCTTGTAACCTCAAGGTCGGAATATTTGGATCCGTGGAAGCGCTCAAGGGTCCCTGTGATTAATGCACTGTACAAAGTACCTTGGAAAAAATGCGGTAGCTGATGGCTGCACAGAGTGATCAGTTGTGCCCCCCCCCCCGACACACATACACACCCACATAGACACAGACAGATACGCAGACACACAACTACATCTGCTGGCTGTAGTTGTAGATAGAGGTGCCCCCTGTCAGTGCCCTTGATGTGGATCATGGGAGGCATTCATATTCAAATAGGGTTACCTAGAGGCCCTCTTTCAATTTGCCCCAACACGACCATACAGTGCTTCCTTCCCCAAAGAGCCTTATGCTTTTCTCTCCTCAGTATGTTGCATCTTTACTTACACAGCTTTGTTGGACACAACCAGGTTATCACTTTCCTCGGAGCTGCTTATAGGATGACGGATTTGCATTGGAGCAAATTGTTCTCGGTGGAGTTACTGTACAAAGTCCAATTGCACCCGAGTGCAACAATTTATGTTTTCATTTACTTATTAGTATGCCTCGTCAGAGAATTAATTTGATTACCTCTAAATGAAAAGAGAGATACTGTTTTCCCCACTCTGGTATCTACAATAAAACAGCCCCCGCCTGATTCCCACTGTGCTCTTGATGTTTTTTGTTGACACGGCTGCGATGTCTGATAAAAATTTGATTTTCTCTGTTTCTGTGGCCACCTTGCAGAGGTCCTCGTAGTGGCTGATATGCATGCTGTCCACGCCCTATTGATCAGAGACACAGAGGCCTCTGTATTGAAGTTGTTTGCAGAGCTACAGATGCTATCTGCAATTTTGTTAATTATTTACATTCGGTTCCCCAAATCTGATCAATAGTTAATTGAGCCAGCGGGGAGCTGTCTGTGCGAGAAACAAAAACTTTGCAGAACCAAGGGACAGAATCTTCAGTGCTGCCAGGACTATTTTACGGCATACTCTTAAGCACAACAATGTTATATCGGGGTTACTGTTTTAAAGACAAAGGGAGAAAAGCCAGGAAGATGCATTGGATGGCCACATACTCTGGTCAAGTCTTCGCCCTCTTCCAGCAGCAATAATTCTAAACGGTAACATTTTAAGGGAGTAGAACTCATGGCTATTCTCCTGATTGAAGTGCCATTTAAAGTGGCAGGTGGCTGACTAGAATACAATAGTGTTTGTCTCTGGTGGGCTGTAGGGAGAGAGAGGTCTGTGAAGTCCAGGGGCTGTATTTATTGAGGCGTGCATCGAATCGAGGTGTATGAGCTGCCCATACGCACAACATAGTTAATGAAGCATGCGTATGGACCCCCGTAAGCAGTAAACAATAATAAATCCCACCTGTTCTACATCTACTCATGCTTGAACATGCTAATTTAAGAATGTGTTTTCAATGCAGGTTTCCATTGCAGGTTTTCCTGCATTAAAAATGCACTCCCTGAAGGCAAAGATAGCAGTGACCTCATTAAATGTTTTCTAATGTCCAAGCTGTACTGCATGTCAAAAGAGCTTCAATAGCTTGTCAGTAATCAATGAATTTGTTCAGTCCACCTATACCTGATTATGAAGACAATCACAGCAACTGTTTGATCACCTAATTTGAAAAGTTATTATCCTCTGTCGGCCTCAGCAGCAGAAATGCCTATAGCTGGTTCATCAGCTATTCATGAGATATTCATCAGTGTGTGAGATACACAACAGCTGAATTCTGACACCTGCCATGTGCAATATTGATGTTAAAAATATATATGTCAACATGCAGATGATACCATTTTATACATGTTTCTTCCACAGATTTCTTTCCACTTAACACTGAGAAATAAAAGTATCATGCACTGTGTTCTATAACTTCAATCAAGGATTGGGATACAAAAACTCAGGATATGGTGATCGAGGTGAATTTCCTTTGTCTGGAGAATCATGAATCGTGATGATAGTGACTATCTTTGAAAAAAAGCTCGACAATGAACAATCCTCTGATTCCCCCCTTTTTAAAATCGTCTCAGAGAAGAGCATGTCATTAAAAAACCCTGCCCACCAATTATTTATCTTTATTTAGGAAGGGAGACCTCATGATTCATGATTTTTTTTTTAAGATTGCTTGATTGTTTTTCACCAAAAAAGAAGATGTCCTGTTTTTGATGCAATAGAAATGTTTGTTTAATTAAAAAAAAAAAAAAATTACAACTTTCACACATGGAAATAAAACACAGCTCGGGGGCCAGCAGACAAATGCTGTGAGCAGTGTTTCACTTATGATAAGAACTGTGGCAGAGGTGAAGAAAAAATAGCTTGACCTTTAAAAAAAATAAATCGACAATTTGCAGCACACAGACATTATTGCCACAGATGGGGTGCAGAGTACTTCAGTGTCATCCACTGATGACAAAATAGCAGCAATTATAGGCTGAGCCAGCCCTGAAACACATCACTCGTGATTGGTGACAACTCTGTCAACCATAGAAGAGGCTCGACCAAAGAGGTGAGGAAATTTTATACAAAAACATTAGTTTTTCAGTTCAGCATTAAGTCTGCTTAGAAAGGGAAAGTATACAACACAGATATGTAAAAAGATGCACTGCTAGCCTAAAGGAGGCCCTGGAGGAGGTCAGTGTACATTTTAAAAGAACAAAATTACACCTTGAAAGCAGCTACCCACAGCATTTCCTTGAAATAAACAAAAAAACGCTAGAATCTGCTATTTGGTATAAATAAAACTCACCTGAAAATTCTGTGTTTATACCCATGTGTCTTAGCTGCACCTAATGAACAGAATACCAATACATCTGTCAATTATGCTGACATGATTGACAATTGTGTTTGAATTCGTAGAAAGATGATGTCTAGAAATGTGTACACAAAAGCTGTCGGTACACCTAAGTACCGAGGCCTCCACTTTCCAGGCAGCGGGCACAGAGGAGTGATGAAGCAGGCCCTGGTGTATTGGACTTAGTATGTATGTGTGCAAATGTGTGCTTGTGTGTCTCTCTGAGTGATTGAGTGACAGAAACTGATTAAGGTATGCAGCACCAGCTCCATTTTAGTAATCTGTGCTGCCACACCTCAGGGGACGAACCGTATGCGCCTGGATTTGGCTGTTAATGCTGCAGGGCCCATAATGCATTATGAGGAGAAATTCATCTCATTGTTTCTGTTGCCATTTACCAGTTTAAACGGCACGTTCGCCCATTGTTAACTGTCCAACGTGTCAATGACTAATCTGCCTGGGTGTTCGACCACCACACCTTGTATTGGCTTAGGCGTTTCCTTATCTCGCTGCTGTTTCCAGCCTGTCACTGATAAGAGAGAGGGAAGTGAGGAAGGTGTATGTGTGGAGCTGGAGAAATAAGTAAAAGGGTAAGAAAAAGAGAATGGTGGGGAAAAAAAATTATATACTGAGTGTTAGACTGAAAGAGAGACAGAAATGGGGCATGATTAAAGAGAGAGGTCTCTGTGGTGACACTCTTCACCCTTTTTTCTGTTTTGTGGTAGGTAGTTTGTTGAACACGCTACAGTGTCATTGTCTTATTTCATGGTAGCAGATAAACAGCGTCTCACTTGTCCTCATCTTCTGGGGCCGCAGGCTCATATAAAGTCTTGGGAGGAAATACAATACATCGGGAGCGCCCATCCATCCTCCAGCATGTTGGGGATAGTCACTTCTGTTTTGATTTGTGTGTGTAAAGAAAGTGCACGCACACACACTCGCACAAGGCACCAGTCTATATTTCACAGTGTAAGGAGGAAGGCTCGGGTAATTTGTGTTCAGATGGATGAGCAATGGAGGAGGCGAGCAGCGTGGTGCCAGCCGTGACTCCAACTTCAATCTGAGTCTGACCTGACCCAGCAGTATTGCTAAATCTGACTTGTTACATGACGGGCGCTCTGGCTCACCTCGCCTTGCGGAGACAACCTCTGGCCGCAATCTGGGTGTCTTTGTCAGCTCAGAGCGGCCCGGCCCCCGGAATCGCTGAGGTGGTGGATTTTTCTCTCCTCCCTCACTCAATCTCACCCCCCCCGTCTTCCTTCCCAGCATCCCCCAGATCAGCATTTCTTTCTTTGCTGTCACCCATTCACACTCCTGCGATCCTGAAGCTTTTTTCTTAACACCAGGGGACAGTAGTCTAAAGATGGAAAACCGCTGGATCATGTTCTTACAAGCAAGTAGTAGCATATGCGCCTCACCGTATCCAATTCAGTGACCTGACAGAAAAACCGAATCAAAAAATTAAAAAAGGGAAGGAAAGGGAAAGTATGTCAAAAAAGAGGAGGGGAACGATGAGAAAGAGAGAATAAAACATACACACACAAGAGCTTGATTAAGTGGTCTTTTAAATGCGCGAGTGGGTAGCAATTCAGCAGCTCTTTAGTCTCGGGAGAACCTGTCTCAATTACCCTAATGAGTCAGAGTGACTCTGGCTTCCTAGGACAGTGATGGGAGACAGGGAGCCCTTCAAGGCCATACATGAGAGGCTGGTGGAGCAAGGGCCATAATGTGTGTGTATTTGGGTGTGTGTGCATGTGTGTGTGTGTGTGTGTGTGAGAGAGAGAGAGAGCAGTGCAGGATGTGGATGCCCTGTGAAGTTAAATGGAGCGTGCCGGGTTCCCAATGAGCCAGTGTTAGCTGGCGGTCTGACACACAGTGACCTCCCACTGTGCACATCACTTTCTCATCTGGGCTGTCAGGGAATTGCAGTTAACCCCGATGTGGCCTGAACCTTGGCCTTCGCTAAACCAATACATATCTTCAATAAAGGCCTGGCATGGAGAACGCTCGGATATTTAGACCTCCCTCTATTCTTATCCTGCCTCGTGAAGAGAGAATTCAATTCATTTTGCGTTTGTGACCAGGAAAGTCTGATTGTTGTTATGAGCCATGAGTCAAAAAATGGTGCCAGTTTTCTGTTACAATGCAGTTGACTTTTTCTGCTTCTGACACAAGGTAATGGAAGCAGCCTCGACGCTGTACATTAACCTTTCCCGTAACAAATGCACAAACATGTCATAACCTGCGCTTTTGTGGAAGCTGCTCGCACGGTGTCATCATCACCATTACCCTCATGCACCCCAGCATTCCCCTTCACATGACATTCCATTAGCAATTCAACACACAGCCACTCAAAACCCCGTGGCCTCTCAGGAATACATGTCAGTGTAAGAGCACCGGGCTGCACAATTACTGTGTGTTATTCATACAGCCCTTCTCCATATTCACCAGTACATGTTCAGTCACCACATATACCCCATAAACGTTCTGCATTCTGGTTATTGTTCTAGTATCCTGCCCGTCTTAAAGTGAAATCCAGGGTCTTCTTGGATTGAAAGAGAGTGTGTATTCTACGTGAAATGACTTTGTTATTCATACACTTGATTTCTAATTGACTGATTTATTTGGAATGCTGTACCTTGTCAGCCAGTGCTTTTGCCACCGTTGGTAGATGTGCCACAGAACTACAGAATGATAAACAGGTGAATGCCACACAATGGTAAACAATTGAACTTTGGAATTGAGGCTACAAATAGGATGATGAAATGTCACGATTATCCCTGCCCAGGTAATTGTGATCTACAATCATACACTCATACTACACTTAAATCCTAAAACAGTATTAAAGCACACTGGAATCCCTTTATTGTGTATCTTGTTTAAAAAGAAAAAACTGCAATGGAGCTTTCAGTCATGGTGACAGGCGTAGGAGTTTTTGCAAAAATGTGTAAATCAGGAAATCAGAGGACTGTACGGTATCAAGCTTTTTCCAAGTCAGTTATCCCAATTATTCTGCTTCATGGTTGTCACAATAAAGGAAATTCACCAAGATCAACTTGTTCTGAGTCTTTCAACCCAATCTGCAATAAAATCTGATATCCTCCCATCCTAGGGAAATCGTTGTTGTCAGGAAATTATGGAACTATGTTCCTTTTTTCAGGGTTGGTCTACCTAGTGTTTTGAAACTTTTGGCTACATTGCAAGATGTCTTGCAACTTCGACCAATTTTTCTGTGATGGCTGAATGACCTTTTCTCTAGTCAGTCAAACGTTCCTCATGACCAGAGTTTTGTCCATGACAAGGTATCACAGACAAAACACAAAAGGCTGTATTTCTGTATCAGTGGACCCCAGAGGATTAATCTTAGTTAATCTTGTGCTACTTTTTTCTAAAATCTCCACTTGCAAACAACACGCTTAATGTGATAATCTGACAAGCCAGTGGCACCCTCCTCAAGCTAACATTTTAACATAACCACAACAATTTTAGGCTATGTAATAGGCTCGTTGTTTTGTAATACTTTGTTCAGGTCAGACCTCGATAGCCCCCTCTAGGCTCTTCAGCTAAGTATCATAAATTGTTTATTCTACTTAAGTTCTACCGACTATAAACTTTTAGTCTTGTTTTTTCTTAACCATTGTTTTTATCCCAGTGTTTTCTGCTACCCGACAAAGTGTTATTGTGGGGCCAAAGCCCTCACTGATAGCCACGTCACCTTTCACTTTCAATTGCTGCAAAACAACTGAAATCATTTGTCATTCTTTCTGGGCCACTGAGTGAAATATGACTCATAGGCCTCAGAAATGTTGAAATTGAAAAAGCACATTGGCACATAGTGCCTTTGTCTGAAATCTCCTCCCTCCCCTCCCTCTCTCCTCCACACTCTCAGTCATACAGAAGAAATGGCTTCCATTTAGACACTCCTAACGGTCTCTCTTAATGGCTCTTTGTGATAGAAGTTATTTATGACAGGATTAATGTTAATCTGTCAGTCTGGGGAAAAAATTCTGCCCATGAAATGGCCATTCCAAAAGGCTGCTGACTACCAGAATGCTCCTCCTCTTATAAAGGAAATAAAGAAAAGTTGTATGCCAAGGCCAGGGATGATTTAGCTCGTTGCTGTTAAGTTGGGGTTTGAATTGCAATACAGCTGGCAGAGCTTGGCTTTAGGTGTGAAAATGTCAATAGCCAAGAGTGCCGCGTCTCCCTTGTCAGCCCTGACGGAAGACCAACGACCAGCCAGGCTGCCATTCGTCTTCCTGAGTGAGATTTCTAATAACCGTAATGGCTGTGGCAATAAATTACCAGCAGCCTGTCACAGAGAACATAGTGCAGCATTTAAATCTAACAAAGAGCACCCGCTCCCCCTCCCTGTTTCAGCCCGATTTTATTCTTAAAACTTAGTGACTCCCTCATTCCCCTAAGGAGCACTTTAAGCTAATAGTGAATAGCCAAACCCCATCGCAGAGCTCAAGTATATCACGTCCTAACTGGACAGAAAATCCTTGGCTCTCCTCTTCCCCAACACTAAAATAGAATATTTAGCACCTCCCTGGTAGATTTTTTAAAATGTAAAGTGGTTCATGCTATATTACCAGATAACTGTTTGAATTATGCAGCAATGTCCGCACTGCATTGGTCGCCTGTCTGCCGGACTCCCACTTTAGTGAAATAACAAATTAAGGATGATGGCTGATTGGAACGAGATGTCATCTTACCCTTGACCCCATCATCATTCGCCCTCACACAAGCCAGTGTTTTTCCATCCCCCTCCCATGGCGTCGACTGCAGCCCCTCTGTGAGATGAGCGTGCTCAGTAATTGGAGCAGTGGGAGGCGATTTGTTCCCGTCCTTTCCTTCGGTAGCAGCAGTTTGCCGGTGGGCAGCCCATGGAGCTATGCCATCCTGCCATTTGTCAGACAGGGTGCAATTTCCCGGTCATCTGTTTCCATCCATATCTGAAGGTGAGGAAGAAAATGGTGACTGATGGAGACTTTAATATGGCACCTCATATTGGGGGCGCTTACTCCATATAGCAACAGGGCCGACTCGCACACTCTCACCCTTGTGGCAAATACCGCGGCACAGTGCTCATGGTCTTGAAATGCTTACTATTTACAAGTGACGCATTTCTCAGTAATGTGGGGATCTGCTGTTTTTGTTAGTAGACCTGTGGTGCACAGATGGATGGAGGATACGCGCCTCTGGGAGGGTGTGTCATGTTGAAATGAAAGCTGCCTAACACGAAAGATTTGCCCCTTAGCAACAGGCGAGAGATTCCAGTCATATTTGCCTTAACCTTTTGTTACTGTAGCTCCCCGAGGCAACATGTATGTGTAAGCTTCTATTTCCACATCTTCCCGTGACCGACCAGAAAGGCGTCGTCCAAGGGTCGGTGAAAAGAATTTACTTTGAAACGGGCCCGCTTTGGTGCTTTGCGCCTCACAGTGCTCCATGTGTTCAGAGCCGTTTTCGACAGTAGTTTAAAACAAAGTAATCTGCCTCGCTACCAATCAAGGCTCTTCTTAGCAAGGCGCCGTAAAACAAAGAAACCCTGCAGTGTGCAGCTGTGCGGCATGATAAGCATGCAAACTCTGCCTCCCAAACTTGGCCGATCACACACTTCCATCTATCCGTTTACCAAAACCAATTATTTTTTCAATCCAAAGGTGCACCTGATACCTCCCCCGTCAGACTGATGCAGCAGGGACAGAGGAGTTCTAAAGAAGGGCAATGGGTGGTATGGGCAGTGCTCCTCTGAATGTGGGGGAAAGACGAGCCGTGTTATTTGTGTAATCACAAATTGATGTCCTTTGTAGCCATGGGTTGGTGTGATATGTGGGTTGGGAGAGGCGGGCGTCATGCGAGGGAAGGCAGCTGCTCTGCCTTTCTTCCTTCCCTGCAGTAAAGGGCTTCCATTCAGAGGAGCCAAATGTATCTCCTTTCAGCGAGGCAAAATGAAGTCACTGTAGTCCATTTGAGACCTCAGATAAGACCGGACAGGTGTTGTGATGTCAGCTGAGCATTCACACTCTTAGAAAATATAAATGAACAGGTTTTTTTTTTGACTCGGTTCAGGTGCCCCTCTTCTTTTGATAATTGTCTTTGTTTACTCTCTTCAGTGCACATAGCTCTGAGTGAGTATTTTTGTTTTATTTGTTGATGTCTTAAGGCATTTTTTGGAACAGTTATTTTTTTTCCTTTTCATTCTCATTGAGGACCGATTTATTGGGAGTGAGCGTAGCTGATTCTTGATAAAAAAAACACACACACATGCACTTTATTAGATGTTTATCAATTTTAATTGCCACCATCAAGAGAATTGCATAGTTATTGTTGATTTTTTTCCCCTGCCCCTGTTTTTCTGTTTGTCTGTCGCCATTATATATTAAAATAGCATGAAGCGGCTTTGTGAAGACCTTTGTTGAAAATAAGTTGTTGAGTGTGTCTTTTCACTATGAAAGGAACAGACTGTGTGCCGATCAACAAATAAAACAAACATGTGCTACCAATGGTAGAAGGCACCAACTGCTGAATGACCACTGAAGTAGTATAATGCCCTAATAGCCTCATGGTGTTGCAGTACTTGTCTATAACTGCTTAACAGAGTCGAGAAACTGGACTCATACCTCATGTCAGAAACATAATATATACCGCTCCTGATATAAAAACAAGAATGTACAAATTTGGCATATCCGTGGTTTTCAGAAACGCACGAGGCCAACATTGTAATCTGGCCACTGGGCTGTGATCGGGCACGGTTAATGGTCGGTTGCTTGGAAAGTCATAGGATTTATAGGATTTAAGAGCACCATTTAGTCGACAATGGTGCATTACAGATGTAATACATGATAGCTGCTGCATTCAGTCTACGTACCAGACTGAGTCACCGGACAGCCAGAAGTGAACCTCATATTACACACACACACTACAGTACACTGCCAGTAAGGGTGAGGGAACTGTTAGAGAAGTGCATCTGTGGAAGGGCCAGGGTCTGAAAGGAAAGGCAGTCCCTGCTACTGCTGAAGCTATAACGATGCACTGTGTGCGACCCCCAGACAAGATTGATCAATAAGTCACTGCAATGAAGTGGCACATCGATTACACCAACGACAGGGCATTTACAGGTTTAATCTGTATAATGAGTGTAACCTTTTTCTTTCCGCCACCTGCTTTCTGCCTGGCACGGAGCTGTCCAAGGCCAGCAGGGACCAGGGGAGGGGTGGGAGCAAGATAAGATGAATGTCTGGGTGCACGGATGTTGCGGGGGATGGGGTGGTTTGGGGAGGTTGCGAGGACATGATGGTGATGCAGAAAACCCAGGGAGGGGAAAAGCGAAAAGCCAGGAAGTGGGAGAGGAGAAGAGAGAGCGGTTTTATGTGACACCGGGTCCTGTGTTTGTGTCACAGCTGTAGGTAAGATAGTGGTGCAGGGGGAGGATCATCATCATCATGCATTCGTATGCAGTGTGGAGAGGCCACCAATGATTAATGTGTGTCATGGGTAACTCGAGGCTCTGCAGTCTCTTTAGCATTTACAGTGTGTTCTCCTCCTTTTTTGCCTTCACGATCCTTCCCGAGCCTGAACAGCTTCTTCTGCTCTTTGTTTCCGACCTGTCGCAGCAGAAACATCTTCCTCTCTTGGCCCACTGCCGGAGATGTTGCTCACATAAACTAGTTTGCTCAGGACTTGTCTCCTCTCGCCTTAAAGTAGCTGAGAGTACAGTTTACTTGTTATATGTCGCCCCTCTTTTTTTTTTTTTTTCCGATCTCTTTTGCAACATGACACAAAAACCAAACAACATATAGGACACAACTGCCAATTAACCTTCACACTTATCAGTGCAACACAGACTTGGTTAGGACTCTCTGAAGCTGAATGTGCCTTTTTAGAAACAGCTTGTTCACTTGTGGAACACGTTAAGCCGTTTTTGCACAGCTGTTGCAGCTGAAAAGTCTGGAGCAGACAGGATGGAGAAAAGTGATGGATTCCTACAAGTG
Source organism: Diplodus puntazzo (assembly GCA_963678695.2). NCBI lineage: Eukaryota > Metazoa > Chordata > Actinopteri > Spariformes > Sparidae > Diplodus > Diplodus puntazzo. The sequence continues at coordinate 10,846,287 of OZ023175.1, forward strand.
TTCAACACATTTCGGGTAACTGATCATCCTTACGCTGTCAGCAGAGTATCTGCGCAAACATCCTGATTTGATTTTGATGAAGCGATTTCGCTACTGTTTTTTTTTTGCCTGAACACATCAAAGCCAGATGATGATCAAGCTAGCTTTCATGTTTTTTATCAGGACTCCTTCTCAGGTCTTCAACCCTGGATATTTTCACCACACGTCTATCCACTTTATTTTACTCCTAGCTTTGCATTTTTATGAATGTACAGTATAAATCATGTTATAGCAGGCAACAAGCGATCCTTCAAAGGTCGTTCCAGAATTATTCTAGTCTTTGCTCAGTTCATAATCACAATAATATATCTTATGATTGTGTAAAATTGACTTTATTTTGAACTCACTTTAGTGATCTTAAGTCTTGTTTTTCATGAGTAGGTTTTTTCAGTAACAAAGAATGGTTTCTAATTCAACCACAGAGAATGTTAGATACTGTTTAAATATTTATTTAGTTTTGAAAAAAAAAATGCCCCAGAAAATTAGAGAAGCAGACTGCGGAAAAAAACATTCTCGTCTTGTCTCGCCTGAGCTCGCACTGATCTCAAATCTGTGAAATATTACAGTGAGATGAATGTGAGCAGGTTTAAGATATGCATAAAACCTTGTCCACTGTAACTGACTTATCCTTGGAAGTGAGTGTGAGTGAATAAACCTGACAAGATTAACTAACTATACAAAACGTGTCAAACAAAACATTATTCACATAAAGGCATGTATGTAAAAATGAGCACCAACAGAAATCGCACTGGAATTACCTCGTCCTTTAAATGACTAGGCCTCTAAAAGACTGTCTGCTGAAGAAGTCGCAGCATGGTAAATGTTCTTCCTCGGGGATGGCGGCAAAAAAATGTCTCTGGGGCACAAAGTGCTCCGAGCGTGTTGTCAAGGGAATATTACTGTGGTGTTATGATGTGTTTTTATTCTGTCAGCCTCATCCCCAAGGGCAGGAGCCCCACTCACAACTCTGCTGCCTGCTGGTTCACTTCAGCAGAAATGCTCCGACGTATGCAGCACAATAGATAAAGCAGACACAAACAAAACGGCGACACAGACATGCAGATACACACACACACACACACACACACACACACCCCATCACCTTCAGAAAGTTGACTGCTTGCAGCCGGAGCCAAGTTAAATGCTGCTTTGCCAGTCCATCTCTGCGTCCCCCACCTCCCTGCCTCCCTCCCTCCCTCCTCCACTCTCCTCCCCTCTCCTCATCTCTTTGACTCCCAAGGACAAGGAGACCCACCGTACAATGGGACACCATTTATCACTGCAGGAACAATTACTGGAGACGTTTCATTGTCAGAAAATTTCAAGCCAATTCTTCCCCCCCATCTCTCTCTCTTTATCTTCCTCCTCTCGCTCTCTCCCTCTGTCTTTCTTTCTTGCCCCTGTTGCCATCGCCTCCTCTTTCTCCCTCTCCTCTAGTCTGCCTCTTTGCATGGCTCCCAATGAGCTCCATTGCAGGTCAGACTCCCATTAGCCCAAGCCCATCACTATAGATTACAGGACAGAGGCGGTGGTGCACTGTATTCTATCTCATCTAAAGGCCCTGACAGACTTTTCTCCCTCTGTTTCTAACAATGGGATTCTCTTTTTTCCCAAGGAAAGGCATGGAAAATTGCCTCTGATACTGTATCTCCAGCCCTGTGCTTTAATGAAGCCTTTGAACACTGCGCGGTGTGAAGGGGAGGGAAGAGACTCAGTTGTCCAATCTCTGTTTGATCACACATGCAGGCCCAGCCTCAGTGAAGCCCAGCGGAGAAGAGCGGGGAGGGATTTAAATGCCAAAGACGTATTAGATATGTAATGTGTTAACTCCACAGTTTTGATTTGCTTTTTTAAATGTTCTTTATTCAGAGTCACTTCCATTGCTCGATTCGCCTTCAACCAGCAAGTCTGAAAAGACTGGAAGTCAACCCTTTAGCAGGCGCTCGTCCTTCCTTTATTTTTCACTGCATGTCGCATTTGCTCCAAAGCAATATTTGCTTTCACGTATTCACAGATAAGTAGATTCAATCAAGTGTGAAGCAGCACCTCAAGCTGCACGCATGGCATCCTTGACATCCATCCACGCAGAATGGAAATGGGCTCTCGGTGTCAAATGTACTCTGATTTATTCGCTAGTGCTGATATGATCTCTATTAGATCGTTTTTAATGACTAATGACATTTGAAAAGTGCTCGGGTCCGTGCTGAGGCACAGAGGGCAAATTACCTCTCCCCAGTGCACTGCTGTGTTTTCCCTGTGGTGAAAGCATCAGGTCTAAGTCAGTTATGGAATCATGTGTTGAGTATGTTGGGGTCTATCTGTGTCACCAGAGCAAGCTGGTAGGAGTGAAGACCCCCAAGGCAGTGCCTCAGGGTAATACACACTGTGCACTGCCTTGTGCGTATTACTCACATAATTTAGTATTTGGAGCCAGAGCCAGTCTGCAGTGTTACGTGCATGTTTGTGAAATTTGAAATCAGACTTAATTAATTTAATCTTTACCATCCTGCTCCACCCTGTTTGGGGAACAGGCCTTGTGCTTTAAACTGGTCCGTTAGAAGTCCATTAACTACCTGCATGTGAAAGCATCTTTTTTACTGTGGTCCACTCCACCTGAGAGACATGACCTGTTGGTCACAAACAAGTAGGAGAAAAACTGAGCTAACATCTGACTTCTGTCTTCAAAAGTAAAAGTTGCTGCAGGCATTCAGTCCCATGTGATATTACTCTGCAGTAGTTAAAGTTCAGAAAGTTGGCATATAAATAGTTTCCATCCATTGTTCTTATGGTGTTGAGTGTAAAGGTTTCCCAACTCATCAACTACTGATACCTGGGATTGGTGGCGGGCCCATCCTACCAACCCAAAGCGTCAGTATTTAACGAGTTGGGAATACGACTCAACAATCAACTATCTTACAATATGGACCTTTTAACCTCACCTCCACGTGAGTGCTAGATTGGTACTGAACATCTCATCAGGGATTAGAAAGAAACGAGATGGCTCACTGCTTAGCGACTTCCATCATTAGCTCGGACAAAAATGTCTCCAGAAAGTTATTGATTAAGACAAAACAGTTGCTTTGTGTCTACTGGGTGCAGTCTGATGAGTGAGTTCCTGACTGCTGCTTTTTATTGTTCCCTATCACATGGTGTGTTTGTGATGTCAAATGTGACACACCAGTGCACAAAAAAAAAGAAACCCTAGCCCTTAAGAACATTTTAAAACCCCACTTTTAGGCACTAAGTTTTGTGTAAAAATGATATATGTGTGAAGGGCTGCCAAAGGGAGGAAGAGATGGTTGGTAATAAGCAGAGAGGCGAAATAGATAAGGTGATAGATGGAGAGGACTGTGTGAAAATGGTTGGCAGACAGGAAGAGAATTATTGTGCGTCAGCAGCCATGGATTGTCTGTTGGTTTTTGGAGAGGGTCACTTTGCTCTAGGAGCCACAGCTGGTTTCAACAGCAGCCAGACACCCTGGGGAGCTCTCAGACATTCCTGCGGGTCTGTCTCTGTAATAACTCTGCACTGACATGGGTTAAAAAGGGCCAGAGAGATAGAGGGAGTTATAGATCTGGCATGCCGGTACAAGTGACTGGAGATAGAACTGACCGTTCTCCTGGTGTGTACACTGAATACTGAGATGAAAAAAATAACATTGAGAACAAGCTAGTACATTCAACGCTGTCTGTTCCGCTTTCAGCATACAGCCCACTGTACTTCAAGTCAAATGGAAATTTCCAGTACTATTCAGTGAAACTACCTTAACCTTTAGGCAGATTTAATACTGAAGTTGCCAGACGGTGGAGGAGACTTTGGGCGTTGTTGCAGTGCTGTCTTCCTCTTAGGTCTTTTAATTTCCATCTCCAGCAACTGAATCCAAGAATAGATACAAACCACAGACAATCCACACTGAGTTTAATATCACTGAGAGGGCTAGAACAATGATTTAGAACCACTAAATAGATGCTCCACATAATCAACTTTGCATATTTGATGTGAGGCGCTCTCCAGAGTGGGCTGGCTTTCAAATGTAAATTTTGCCTGCAAACTTAAATCATTTAGTACGTTTTACTTGAAGCGTATCTTTGACAACAATAAATCACAAGGTTGCTGCATCCATTAGTAAATTGGCTCTGCAGTAGATAGCAGAGTAAAAAGGAAAGAGAGGGCGGCAGAGAGACGGAGGCAGAGCGAGTGTGTGCGGCAACAGTCTTTTATAATCAACAGTAACAGATTCAGAGCTACAGTAGCCAGACACTGCGGCACACGGACACCCATAAACCTCTGGTCACATACATCACAACAAAGGCCCATTGATTGGCTGGCCGGGACAGTGGGTGGGAGGCTCTGGCAGTAAGTGATGCATGCCACAATCAGCTTTGAAGGGCCTCTGTTCTTTTCCGCGGCCCTCACAGCCCTCTGTGTGTGTCCGTGAGGCACCCGGCGACGGATCTTCAATGTGCGTCCTTCATGCCTCACAGTTTGCCGCACACCCTCGCTGCCTGCCTTTGCCCTCCATCTCATCCCCATTCTGTCAGTCTCTCTCTCACACGCACCACACTCACTTTTTCAAGACGCTGGCCTTGTCTATTTCTCTTTGGTTTCATTTGGGGAGTTTTATTGTATTTGGATAAGTGCAGGCTACAGTATGTCCACCCTTTTCTGAAACATGTATTAAACAGAATAGCCTTTGCTTTCATGAGCACAAAGAGAGAGACAAGAGGAGGAGGAATGGGGCCAATTAGAGGCCTGGAGCTAGCACTGTCTTCTGATATGGCTGCTCTGGGCCGGAGTATTCATGTATGTGTGTGTATGTGTGCAGGTGGGTTGTCGGCTGGTTCAACGCTGGAGGTTATGAATGAAAAAGAAAGACCAGGAAGTCCATTATTTCTATTTTGGTGTCCGACATTACCGGAAGCTGGCTGAAGTATGAATTATGGAAATGACTGTAGGAGTTTTCTAGCCCAAAGGCTTCGCTTCAGAACCCTCTTTTCCTCTAGTGATTGGGTATGATACCAAGAAGTGGATTCTGGGGTAGTCCTTGTTTGTCTCCATGTCTGCATGGGAATAAAGGGGGACTTGAAATGGGCTCTGATCGCAGCAGTTCTCCTTTGTCTAAATCCTTTTTCACACTGGAGATAAAAACCCTCTCAATCCCACTAACATTTGGCCTTTATCGTCAGTGGGAAGGATACGATCTGCATTTAGTCCGGGGTCAAATTACTTTGCAGTGGTCAAGGTTTTTTTTTCCCCGATAGATGACACCCAGGTTGACGTGCTAATTTTAAAGGGTTTTCCATTCGTCCCTGTTGAAGCAGTGCTCAAACATTGTTTGGTTGCGGATGACTTTAAACGAGAGATCAGTTAAGTTTTCTTACTTATTTTGAGTTGAATGTGTCTGTTTGTAATCTATTTTTAGCGCATACATGTGTTAATTTTGTGTGAAAATGTATAAGTGTGTTTGTGTTCACTGACAAAGATACTGAGAGCATATTGTCTGCTTAGACCACCTGGCAAGCACCAGAAGCGTATTAAATCATGTCTTTGATGAAGTTGGTGTGGGATAATACTGCAAAGGAGCAAAGAGAAACCAGTATAGTAAAATCATACTGTGGGCCTTTCTTCACACTGCGGTATGTGGTCAGATTTGGACTGCCCAACTCTATGTTCTGTATGATCAAAGTTAGCAGATCAAACAACTCAACTGGCAGAAGTCGGTTACCTATCCTAAGGCTTCAGGAAGTGTGGCTCAAACCTTGCAATTACTTCGCCGCAGTGCAGGAAAAATCTCAAACCGCTCACTGGAGAGTTGTTAAGGGGGCTGACCAACAATAATTGTCATCTTTGCTTTGAGTAGAGAAACTTGTGTGCTGTTACGGCCCTTTGTTGACTTGTTCCTGCATCCTCCCTGAATTCACACACTACGTATCTTTACAGCCCTAACCACATCCCTGCTAATTAACAGGACAATAAACATGCTGGCTCCCATTAACTGTGGCGGCCGCTGCATATTTCCCCAGACAGTGTCTGACTGCTAGATAGGGGCTCTCTGTACTGCACAATATGTTAATCAGCCTCCTTCATCTCAAGCTCTCCATCTTCTCTCTCTTTCTTCAAAGTCAAGTAGGAGACCCTCTTTCCCTCCAGTCCCCTGGCCCTGCCCTATCTCCATCTGCAGGTAGCTTAATCTATCTTCACTGGAGAGCCTAGCCACATTACTGGGGTGCTCGCCAACCAATTACTATCCATTTCGAGTGGAGGGCTCATCAGGTTGGTGTCACAGAGGAAAAATGCCCACGTCCCCTTGACCTTCTGATTGCCCCGATGCATCAAGTGCTAAGGCAAACAAGAGAAGCGATGAGTGGGTCTATCAGGCTTAGGGTGACGAACTCATCATTATCAGCAGAAGAAGAGGCACAGTGTAGCCATCCTTAAAATCTGTGCCGAAAGTGCAGCTAGTGTGGCTCAGCTCTGACAACACTTTGGGCTTTATGTGGCGTGGAACCTCTTCATTTCGGAGGGAGCATATGGCAGTAATCCGACCTGCAGATAATAAGACCCTGTGTCATAAATCCTCTCAGTAAACTAAGGCAGTTAGGCTCATATTTGCTCATTCCGTCAGGGCACGCACTGTTTGCTGCTCAGAAGGGGATTGTCTCCATTCCTTTTCCTTTTTTTTTTTTCTTTTTTTTTTATGTGCATGTGTCTTATAAGACTGAAACTCATAAAAAAGTAAAACTCCTTAAATATCAGCCGGCCCTGATATACACAGAGCAGACACCCACCCGGCTTTCAGCGTAGCTCAAGTGTAAACTCTGTAAACAGAGACTGTCCCTTAGAGAGTGAGAGTCGGGAGCATTATCATAAGCAACTGTCAAATTTTGTCTTTGCATTGTTAAGTAGAGGGAACAAAGAGCACACCGTGATTTAATTAAAGCAAGACTAAGGGCACAGGAGGAATAAAAATAATTTGAAACAAAAAAGAAAAACCTAGAACTTATTAAAGTAGCGTGAGTGAGAGAGCATGTGTGCGTTGTTATTGTCGGGCCAGTTGCAGAATTAATTTGCTACCTTTGGGCGGTTTGAACAGCGGTGGGCAATGCGTGTGCCCAGCTGCTGGTCTGAGACAGGCAGTAGTTAGGCATGCCAATCTGGTGGCCTCTTTCAGCCTGCCAGTCTGTCCAGATCTTCGGGGCTCCCCGCTAGCCCCCTCTGCATTTGCCGTGCTCTGGCAGAAGAGCTAATTAAAACAGGGCTAAATTAACAACACGTTCACAGGCTAGCCTGCCTCGCCTGTTTCGCCTCCCTCCTCCCGGCTTTTTTATTCTCTTTACCTCAGTGCACACACAAACACATACGCACACACACACACACACACACGCAGACACTCCCCCCTCCTCCCTTTTCCTCCTATATCTCGCTGAGGCTGCCTACTGCGGGAACATGTGTTTACCTTAAGGGGTTTTATGGCAATTACACTCCGGTGCTCTTGCTGCCTGTTTTGTTTTCCATTTATGTGTTTATTTAATTGGCATTCAGTGTGCTGTAATTCTATTAGTTCCCCGAAAAGGTCAGGGTCATAGGGGATTGGCTTCTGGCAGACTCACTTGTGAAACACGCAGCACTCAAACTGCTCCATACATACGGAGAGATAATTAAAAGGTGCACGGCTGGACTTACTTACTTCATGACCTTTTAGGAAGACAATTTATAAAACAATTTATAAAAACAAACAAACAAAAAATTAGAGTACTAATACAGAAGCTCTGGATTTTAATCATTTTTTTAAATTAGAAAATACAGTTGGAATATAAATATTAGCTCCCTCCGTCTACCCAGCACTGAAGATCTGGGTTAATTTGTATTCATGATTTCTGTATCAAACTGTAACATAGTTGAATTAAAGATTATTAAACATCTTTACATAACTGAGCGCCTGGAAACTGTCAGACATTTTTTAATAATGACATATTCCTGCGAACAAGCACCAGCCCTGTACGCAGCTTCTGCTTCTTTTTTCTTAGTAAGCATTTTATCCTGATACGACACATTTGATTGTTGGATGGTAATAAGTGCCCGTTGCACAGATTGTTAGCCTCAGAGCTAACCCTGCGATATTAGCTGTACACCTCTCTGAGATTGTGTGCAGTGAGGTACCTTTTTTACTGTCAGGTCATGGTCCAAATTACCCAGGAATTTTGAAGTATTTAAATTTTTAAACCTCCATAAAGTGGCCTACATGGCCCTGGCTGCATACGGCTGTTAATAATGAATGAAGACGAACAGATCAGCATGTGTAATGGGAATTTGGCTGGAGACATGGGCATGAGCTGACTGGGTATTTCAGACGATCTGTCAGCATGTCTGCTGACCCCGATGAACAGTCATTAAAATTATGCAAGACAAGATACAGACACTTGATGGAGCCAAGACTTGACAGGCCCCATCAGTGTGTTTGTGCAGTTACAGCAGTGAGCCGTTGGTGTGATTCTCATTAAGTGGTGTAATCGGGAGAAGCATTGCACACACTTTATTTTCACATCTCGGTTAGAACATTCTTACAACAGCAATATAGTGCACTGATAAGTGACTGCCCAGTGAGTATAATCTTCAGTGGATTCAGCGATGGTTGGTATTTCACTCATCTGCATCTACAAAGACACATTTTCAACTATAATTGTTTGATGGACTTTTTTGTTTTATATAAGCCTGTAAATGATTTCTGTAGCACTGCCACCTCCAGTACATTTTTACTGACTGTCTTTTGTTTTTTTTCCTCCATCATCCACCTCTCTCTCTCTGCGGATGGTGCTGATTATGGTTAATTATGTTGATGAATGGTAGTGCTGAGAGTACTCCATCAGCATTTCATAATCTGTCTTCTCTCTGTGCCTTTTTATCACGACTAAGCTGAGAAAGAGGGCAGAGCGGTCGCACTCTGTGATGCTGCTGGAACACTCATACATGTCAAACTTGAACTTTGACTCGGACGGACCTGAGCCTCTCTGTTAGTGTTGGAGTATGTAAAAGCCTATCTGTGCGTGTGCTAGTCTGTGCGTTTGTTAATTGCTAAATTAAAAAAATAATAGATAAAAAAAACGTCCTGCAAAACTTAGAATAGTTTGACCCGTAACGTGGCAGTGTTTCCTGATTCATTTTGTTTAAAGCTGAGTCACTGGGGCCACTTTATTGATGGCGCTACATCTACACTGTTTTAATTAGAGTTTTTGTGTAGTACAGGCTTCACCATAAAGCCTTTCTATATTTAAATGCACTAAACTTTAACTGATTATGAAACAATCTCTATGTGGCCTACATAAGCAAACAAGACCATCAGCAAGAGATTGGCTATTTTACATGGCTATTATAGCTATTCATAACGCCTGTCACCAGAAGCTACAAATTTGACTTTGTTTTACCATCGTCATATTAAGGTTATTCATAGCCACAAATCGATATTTTACCTCATCACTATGCATTCTGCAAACAGCTGTCAGTAAAAAAACAAAACGTAAGAATACGTTGCTTTTTCTGGCCCTCACTTTTCAAAACAAAAGCATGCACTAGCCAGATCAAGATATTCAGACACAAGTCGATGGGTTTCATACCACTGTCTGCAACGGTCACTCGAATCAACAAAAATGAAAAAATCTTTGTAACTGCTTTAACGAGGATACCTTATTTTTGATATCAGCACCGGCTCGTTTCGGTTGATTTGATTAGTTCTTGTGGTACAACTTTTGTTGTTGTCGTGTAATGTTACTGCAGAGCAAAAATATGTCAAGCACAAAAAATCTCTTGTGAATGTGTCTAGATCTGTGAATTCTTAATAATCCTTATACATTTTGCAACAGTTCCTCCTTTTGTTGTCTGTGTGAAAAACCCTTGCAGAAGCTGTTTGTTTTATGTTCTGTTCTGTTATTTCTTTCCCTCTTTTCTTGTTGTTGGTATTGAAACATATAGGTGAATAAATTGTGGGCAAGCCATGCTGCTATTTTGGAGTGGACTGGGTCCTCCTCTGACATTGCTCATGAATGTGCACTCTAACATTCAAGCGAGGATTATGCCCCATCCCCAACACGCCTCCCGCTTAATTGGCTTAGATGAATATCTAAAGAGCTAAAGCCGGTTGAATGCTGTTATTGAATTTAAGTGAATGCCATTGACACTGATTGTGTGTCATAAACAACCTTTAAATCACAGCCCATATATGATGGATACTTTACATACTGTAAAATGTTTATTTATAGAAAAGAGGGAGCAAGAAAGATGCAGTCGGTGTGAGAAAATTGCCCAAAATTCAATATGCTGTGCAATTATCATGTGTAATAGCCTGTAAAATCCTAATATCTATTCAGCCACTTGGAAAGGCACAAGAAATGGCCTGGCCACTTAGCCCACTTTCTCTGGCCCCTTCCTGGCTATGACAGACGGCCCTGTCTGGAAAGCAGAAAGAAATAATATAAGCCATATTTCATTCAGAGCCCCCTCCATGTATCCTCATTCTTTCTGTTTAACTGACTTTCCCCTCTTTCCTTATCCCTCCGATTTCTCCAGAGAGCCATATTGGTGATTACCTCCTGTGAATCAGCAGAGGTAATGGGGACTGCATCCTGGAGGCAAAAATGCACTGTGAGGATGTTGTTGTCTTGTTCTCTTATTGGTTAGTGCTATTTTTAAAGGGGCTTTGGAGTCAACTGAAAATGAATCTGGGACCTGTTGAACTTCAGTTGACATTGTCTGTTACGCATGTTAATGTGTACCTACGACTGGATGTCATGTATGGGCCTCAAAACATAGTAACACAAACACAAAACAGACAAAGCATTTACTGCTCCTTTAGATGTTCCCTCTCATGAATATTTTATGGTAGTAATGTACCAAAATCAGCTACTTGCTCCCCAAAATCCATTAAAAATAAATGTGAGACAGCAAAATCTAACTTGTGCATAGCAACAAAGAATTTTTGCTGCTTTGTTATGCACTGTATTATTACAGTCATTGACAGTACATCCAGTCTATTTTAGTTTCATTTGTAGCAAAATAATATACAAAGAATCAGATCCAAAAATTCAATATGTAGAATAATGAGCATGATTAGAGTAAGAATTGATTAAATCATCAGAAAATGCTCTTTAATTAACTTTCTCCCTCCTGTGTATTTACGGTAAGAGGAAAAAAAAGAGTGAAAGATAAAGGTGAGTCTAGGTGAGAAGTTGTCCACACATTGGACTTTGCATTTACATGTATTAATTCAGCCTCTGATGCTTTATTCCAAAGTGACGTGCACATGGAGCACAATTCAAGCCACAGCAGACTAGGGAGAAGCCTTTATAAATAAGTGCAACAATACTCAGTTTCACGTTCCACCTGACACAAGTGCAACAAGCCTGGAGGTACATTTTTATGAGAATGCGCTAGAGAAGCAGCATATCATGTTAGTAAGTGCTCTTGGAAGTGGTTTGTGCTCAAGTGATTTTTAGATACAAAAAGAGACAATGCAAGAAGAGTTTGAATTGAAGTTGGAACCCAGGTGGGTACAGTAGGTGCTGTTCTAGTGGCTACTCCGAAGGCGAGCAATAGTGACTTGAAATATATGCAAGTAGCGAAAGGGAGACAGCGGAATGTAATGAACATCTGACTGACACGAGCTGTTTTGAAGCTGGTTGAAGTCCAGATGTGGACCATTTGCGGTTTTACTGTAGATGCTGGCAGCCCTGCCAGGGGGACGTTACAGTTGTCAAGGTGGGACACGACCAGCGCCTGCAAAATGCATCAAGCAGCATATTCACTCAGATAAGATCTGAGAATGTTGCAAAAATACACAGATTTCTCATATGCATCTTTCTTTTCCTTTGATCCTAAAGTATAACTGCTCTTTTCCTTTTCCATCACTCATCCATGGGAAACATCAGAGGCTGTATAATCATGTATTTCTGTGTCCTTGTGCATGTGCGAGTGTGTGTCTTGCATATACTTGTGTGTGTGCGTGTGTGTGTGTGTGCGTGTGTGTGTGTGTGTGTGTGTGTGCCTGTGTGTGTGTGTGTGTGTGTATGTGTGTGTGTGTGTGTCTGTGTGTGTGCATGTATTCGTAGCAGCAGGCAGCATCAAGGCCAAGCAGACAGCACCTACCTAGAGCTTTCGCAATAAACCTGTCAGAAGCATACCCATCTTCATCTCCTAGCTGTTCACTTTGTCATCTGACAAAGATGCCTGTCAAGACTCTCCACAGGATTTCCTAAAAAACAATATCTGCCCACATCTTTCACACCAATGACAGCAACAAAACAGCAACAGGAGCAGCAAACAAGAACACCATTGCAGACCTGTGCTCCATCACAAATTGATGGTATGTTGCAATATGACTGGAAGTCATTTAAGCAATATTTAATATTCTGCACATTTGCTGTCCACCCCCCAACCATATTTAATTACCCCTGTATCGTCTTAACTAAGCTCCCTGTATGTGCACGAGGTGACGATTGGACTAACGCTGGTTCAGTCTTTGGAAGGAAGGAATATTTCCTCATTTGCTGTCCTCCTGACTTGGAGCCTGACCACCACCACCTCCACCACCAACACCATCATCTTCCCAATGTTTTCACATCTGAAAAAGAGCAAGGAGGACACTTGCCACCTCTGCTGGAAGATTTCCCCATTCTGTGGCACTGTGATAAGCTCTGATTTACTTCCTCAATGTGGGTCAGAGAGACTTGGAGATACACGGCTTGTATTGCCTTTTGTAATTACATCTGCTCCACTGCACTGTTTCTGCTCCCCTCACTCTCTCCTTCCTCTGAACGGGGAGTAGATTTGTGGGTGTGTGTGCGCTCTCTGGCACACACACACACACACACAAGCATGAACAAGCATAATCCCTGTGCACCATCTTCGGGGCTCAAGCTATTTTTCTTGCGTCCGGACAAACAACATTAAATGGAAGAAAGGCTTTTGTTCTCCCAAGTACATATATCTTTGTATATGCTCGTCATCCAAACTAATGCCACCCACCACCTACTTCAATGGATCCGTGACTCCACACTCTGCAAGCAGTTGGATTCAGACTGGAAAATGTATTTATCCATTTTGCCATTCTAATAGAAAATGAGGTTATTTGATAATCTCCACACACTACAGCTGTGTGTGTGTGTGTGTGTGTGTGTGTGTGTGTGTGTGTGTGTGTGTGTGTGTGTGTGAGTGTGTATGTTTGTATTTGTGTGAAAAGGCACCCCTGAAAAAGTATGAAAGAAACTTTTTTTGGATACATTTTAAGTGACAGAATGAGTGGTTAGTTCCTTTTTTTTTTTTTTTTTTTTTACATTACTGAGGGGTGAAATGATTAATGAATCAAAAAGATCTCCCTCGGATTGGAAAATGATGTTAGTTCACTCCATTTTGCCTCTGCAGAGTACAGGGTCACCACTTTGGGTACATGTGGCAACAGTTTGCTTTAAGTTCTCATTAAATGAAACACTTCAGTGATGCCCAGCATTAGTTCAAACACTCATCCGAGTCTGATCTCAAACTTGGCCTGTGCAAGCTTGATGGCAGCAGCTGACAGCCCCCAAACTGTATATTAAGCCTCATTTGGATGGGATTTATTGCTCCAGAGAAGGTTGGGTAATTTGAAAACAGCACACACTGATTTTCATCCCATCCCGAGTGCCTATTTATATGACTGCCTTGCCCTGCTCAGCATCAGTAATAGTCTCAAATACTCTGTTTTCAACACAATTGTTCGTCCTCACATAGGCCAATAATTCGTTGATCCAGAATCTCTTGATGAAGGAGAAAGAATAGATGTGCTTCCAACTGCCTTTCAGTTTGTTAATGTTGGAAAGCCGTGTAAAACAAAATAATTCATTTTTATTATTTTAACATGCTTAAAAATGTGTCTGGAGGGGACCTTTAAAATTAATCTTCACAAGAAGCTGGAACAAATAGTTTTACTGACCTCCTAAAGGATAACTCTGCAGTTTGACTCATTATGGACAGTTAAAAAAAATTAAAAAACAACACAGCAGAACCAGAGATATCACCTTTTTAACCTGGTGCCTACATTAACCACAATGCAACTGAGTGACATCACTGGAGGCAATTAATCATATTACATGGCAGCTTCCTCTGGAGCCACAAAAGGCTGTATATTTCTTTTTTCACATATGCTGTAGAACTCCCCGTACTCTTGTTGCGGCTTGTAGAAAAAGTAGAAAAAGCTGTGTGTGACTGTTTTTTGTTTTCCACTTGTTTCTCTGTTCTTTTTGTTTTTGTACCTACTATTGTATCTGATGATCAGTGCGTTATGTAAGGAGGCAGAAGAGGAAGTTACTTTGTTGAGGGTACCTTTGACCTTTCTTTGTTGTCCACCTTTCGCCATCTTTATTCATCATCTGCCCACCATGTGCCTGCTTTTGGATGTTGAAACCTGCATTTCACTACTTCCAGCTGTGTTCCGTCTGCATTTGGATTATTGCCAGTTACTTGACCTGTGACATATGTTGCATTGCATCAGAGGCAACATCGATCTTTCGGTATTTGATCCCCACACCTCAATCCTGGTTAGTTTCTCAATGCAGTTCGGAACACAGGTTGGAAATACGATAAGTTTCAAATTTCAGTCCAGCTATTTGCATTCAATTATTCATCTGATTAACAAAAGATCACGGTCAGACCATACTGAAATATGAATTTTGCAGTAGTAGTAGCAGCAGTTCTGTGCGTGAGTGTGTGCTCAGACTCATGCAGCACTACATTTCCCGTGACATTTCAAAAGCTAGCTTTCATCCCACTCATAAGGCCCTGCGTGTACAGCACATTAGTCAGTTTCCCTGGAACAATCCTCTTCTTTAGATTCAGTCTTTTTGTCAAAGGCCTCGAGTCAAAGTGTTCAACCATGGGACTGAAGATGCTATCATCAGCGCCGTGGAAAGACATCTTTCTCCCTGCAGGTTGATGACGGAGCTCTGTGTGTGTGTGTTAGTGTGTGATTGTCTGTGCAACCCAGTGCTTAAAGCTTTTTTTTTTGGGCAGGGGGGTCTGCCGGTCCTCACCTTTGCTTTTTGATATTCATCACACCAAACACTTTTTCTTGTCCTTGGACTATCAAGGTGCTGCACAGCTGACTGCCACTCATAACTCAAAATGTTCTATTCCGCATCGCCTGACAGAAAGCTTTGCCATCAGTACTGACCCTTAGCAGAGATAGCTAACGTTTCCACCATGTCATCACAAGATGCGAAGATGCCTGTGTTCACAACTTCACCATTCATTGACCCAACATGCATCCAAGAGTCCCACCACACATCTGAGTGTGTTCAGTGACATAATTTTTGTCCCAGTGTTATGCTATTGTTCACAGCCATCCATCTCATAGCTTCCCCAAATTAGCCTTAAAGGAAACTACAGCTGTCCCACCTGACTTTTATAGCTGTGTTTCATCTTTTCAGGACCCCTCTTCTCACCTTTCTTTTCCCTCAGCTAAATGGAAGCATAGAAGCAGATAGAAGAATGAGCTCTAATCTACATGTGAGGGTGAACAGCGGGCCACAGTGCGTGCTCACTGCAAAGCAGGATTTTTCTTCATTTGCCCTCTCTGTTGTTTGATTTCTTACCTGTGTACTTCCATACTTTCTTATTTTACCCTTTACTTACCCTTCCTACTCCAACTCTCTGCCTACGTCCTCTCCACCCATGCAGCCGTGGTAGCTCTGTGGAGTCCAGGCCTCTTTGATCTGTAGTCCAGAACACAGGATGAGAGTTATCCGCTGGCAACAACAAGAACATCCCATTAGGAGCTGGACAGAGCCTTGACAGACACTCTCTTCCTCTGCTGCTGCTGCTGCTGCTGCTGCTGCTGCTTGGCCCTAAAAGCACACTGCCTTCTGCTATTGATGCCGCTGATTCCTTGTGCTTCTCCCTAGCTCAGGGTGGGCATTACTGGCTCTGCACACTTGACACACAAGCTCAGAGTCATGCTGCACTTGTTGAATTTAAAATATTGTCAACGGTCTCCCTGCGATTTATTTTCCTTTGGCTGTGGCAGTGTCACCTGTGGTGTTTCTGGCACTAAAAATCTGGCTGGTAGCCACAGTTGGTCAAGTTGCCTGAGCAGCATTGGGATCTTTTGATTTAAGCAGGCACCATGTAATGCAAGAAATATTTTGTTGGACAAACACTCTCACCTCAAGGTCCAATTAGTAGCCGTTCTCTATTTTCTTCAGCAGATGGAGTTTGCCCAGTTGTCGCGGAATTGCAAATTAATGAATTTTAAAAACACATTTCAGGAGTCAGTTTTGGCTTCAAGGATCATTCTTGGCCTTTCAGACAGAAGTTGACAAAATAATCTCAACTCAAGGTCCTTTTAGCAGCTCGTCTGGGGATTTTAATCATATTACATGACACACGTGAAGCACAAAAGAACATTTTGTGTTTTTACATCTGTTCTGGCTTATTCAGGCTTTTAAACATCACAATTCACAGAAAGTGAGTGTTTATAGACAGCCTCTGCCAACACAAAACATGCAGTCATCAGTGCACTGCACAGAGCCACTAAAATCCTACAAACTGGACTTTTAATTAAACATTCCCTATTCAGTTTTGTGTCAGAGACAGATAGTCAGCTTGGAGAGACGAGAGACATAGACAAGGTAACATTGAAAAAAAAACGCCGACTAATTGTTTTTTGCATGTTAATGGCCACCAATGTGCAACATAATTGTATCTGCTGAATTATATCTCGTCTTTGTTTGCTTCGTTTTGCCGATCCACGCACTATCGAGACTGTCACACAGCCTGGCGGAGCAGCCTTGTTATCTTAAACAGACCGAGCATTTGTCTTGGTCTCTATTGTTTTAGCGTCACGCACAGAATCAATGGAGCCCATTCATCACATGCTCATTGAGAATGAGCATATTTGTTTGAACATTTGGGAGGATTTTTTTCAGTACAGTGCGAGGCAGAGCAGCAAGATTTATCAAAAGTGTGCAGGCAGTCGATGTTCCAGTCATGGTGTTTGCTCGCTGAAAAAGCATTACTCTGTCCCCTTATCTTGACTGTGCATCTGACATGTACAAATCACACACACATACAGACACACGCACACATATCTATGCGAGTAATTAATGCATGCATCAACACATGCACGCTCATACGCACACACGTGCACACACGCACGCACACACACGCACACACATACACACACATACACAAATACTCTCCGCGGTTTCTGTTTCCGTCACAAACAGCCAGTGATGGATTGGCCCTTCCATTTTAAACAGGGAGAAAACACATGCCCCCGGGGACCCTTGTGTGTGGAAGTACTTTGAAGTGTCCACATTTAATTCTTCTGTATGATAAATGGGAGGCGAGCCGCAGTTGTAGCCTGTGAGGAAAAAGCTCAGCTCGCTCGACGACGAGGGGAGCGGTAACAAATGTAGCGATAGCTGATAAGCTGACTGTGTCTCTTGCTCTTGCTTGTTGTTCTGCTCCCTGCAGACCCCCACAGCCAGATAACAAATCCATCCTATCAATCAAACCCATCAATGGCTGGCTGCAGATTAGAGACAGTGATTTTGGGGCTGATTGGAGGGGAAATGCTGATTACACCTCCCTCTCTCTGACTTGATTACACTCTGCCTGTGTGTTGTCAAGCTCGGCTGCTGAGCTGTAATCACTGGGCGCTAAGAGCAGAGGCCGTGGCTTTTGAATAGACAAGACACAGGCGCAATCACACCGCTGGCTGGCTGTGACTTTGTAACCATTGCTAGGTCATTGGAAAGGCCCGTATCTGACACTGTCTGAGCATCCGTGCATGGTAACTGAACATGGACCAACATATGACAACGGACAGGTACACATTAAACTGAGATAAGGAAAACTCATGATTTGAAACCGCTTGTCTCACTTTCAGTCGTTTTTTGTTTTTTTCTCCAGCCCTTTGTTATGTTCATCTCCTCCCGTTTCCCTCCTCCTCCTGCTTCTTTCTGCTGCTCTGGCCTACTTCCATCACAGTGGCAGAGGGTCCCGTGCTGGAGCGCACACATACACACAAACACACACAAATACACGCCGTGAGTGGATTCCTAATCTTAGCTTTATTTAGCTGCTTCACCTTTAAAACTGGAGCAGGATTGAGACGGCCTCTTCCTCGCCCCACCTCAGCGTCTTCCTCTTTCACTCCATGCGCACCTCATTTCAATCACTACGGCCACAGCGGCCTGCCCGAGACTCAAATTGCCACTTTGAGTCGCCTGTGCGGTGGCTAACAGAGGCCAGCGTTCATGCTGTGTGCGACCAAAACTGCATGAGCTACTTGGAAAATGTAAACAAACACATTTATTGCCAGATATTAACAACATTCTACTGGCAAGTTTGAACTGTGTGTTGGAGAATTAATTGGTTTTGCTCGCTTTGCTTGTTTATAGGAAAATAATTGTGATGGGTTCTCAGCAGGAGGCGAACCAAATGTATTCTTTGTTTCTTATGTAAACAAGGAAACTGCAGAAGTATAAACTTAATAATGGTTTTGATGATGCCGGTTTAAGTACACGTCTGCATGAAAAAGCAGCAAAGTCGGTTGCCTTTCAGTGGTGTTGCGAAATATCTGGTGGCTTGTTGGTTTTTTAAGCTCTCCGGAAAACACTCATTGTGGGATTATTGAGAATTTTCCGACATGTGCAAAGAATTTTCTGCATCTTGTCACTACAGCGATAACAGAAGCACAGTCTCAACAGGAACACTGTCTACGGGGTCAACTGTTTCAATTACTAATGTTTGTTACCCTAATAACACCATCCTGCGTTTAATCCTCAACACACCGCTCGGGACTGGTGGCATGTCTCTGTGCCAAAATAAAAATTCTTTTCATCTCAGTGTATGTGTGTTTTCACATGTTTGGATGGTGTGTGTGTGTGTGTGTGTGTGTGTGTGTGTGTGTGTGTGTGTGTGTGTGTGTGTGTGTGTGTGTGTGTGTTTGAGAGGCAGGTTCACATAAAATTCATAACTCCCTGTGTCCTGCTTTTGAACTATCTTTGAAGCCCTAAAATTGTCTCATCCGGCTTGTGTTAGGTATCATTTCAATTGACACCATGCACTCTACTACTAGCTCTTTGAATCGAGCATACTTGCATGCTTGTTAGATGGAAACAGCTGTCAGGGGAGATAGCGAGAGTGACTCACTCCTCTTTCCCTCACTTATCGTTTGCCTATTCCAGTCTTGCTCTTCTTATTGTGACCTCCAAGAAAGTCAAAATATTGGGTTCCTTTTCTCTTTTTTCTCTCTTTTTTTTCTCTTTCTGGTGTTCACAGTGACTGCACACACACAGCGACTGCTTTTTGGAAATGTTGTGGCCAGAGGTGTGCAGCTCAGTTGGAAACAGGGTCGGATTAGAATGAATAAATTATTAATGTGAGTTGTGTGTTGCGTGCTTATGACCATTTCTAGAAAAGAATTTGAGAGGTTTGACCCAAAAAATCTACTCTCAAAGAAGCACAGCATCTCTGCAAACTAATCAACTCGGTGTTGAATCAGCCACAAAGGCCATTTCAGTTTACTTTTTGTTGACAATGTGAATGAAAACAAAAAGCAGCATTAGAATCCCTGATTGTTTGTCAACGAAAATACAATTAAACCCAAGACTCATTATGCAACCACTGTGGTAATTTAGCTAATAAAGATGTGTCGGCATGCGTTAACTTCTTTTAAAGCAACACTTGCGGCTGCAACTAACGTTCATTTTCAGCATTGATTAATCTCCTGATTATTTTCAAGATTAATCAGTTAACTGTTTAGTCTATAAAATGTGAAAAAAAAAACAACCAGCAAAAACACCGGTCCAAATTTATTATCTATCTGATTTGCCTTCACTATGATTATTTCTCTGGCCAAGTTGTACCTGTCCATATTGTGATGTCTACTGTAGCAGATGGAGATGGATAGATGGATAGAGTTGGGCAGTTAGTTTTCGCATCCAAAAGACTAATTTAATGGCGGGGCAAACAGTTCTTATGAGATATTAGTAAGTGGGATATTGTTATCCGCATAGTAATTGTCAGCTTCAATGTGAATTGAGCTCCTGCTTATTGAATTTGGCTCATGGAGTGCTTCCTTTACCTGTAGGATAGGATAATAAATACACCGTTAGACTGCAGCATTTTCTTTATATAATTGATCCTTAAATCACAGGAAGTCAGTGTATGTGTCAAAAACAACAAACAAGACTGTCAGAAACAAGAACGCCGCCATGCCCTGCGGCTGGAGAGACTCAACAACAAAAAAAAAGAAAATCACAGTGCAGTGTCAAGTCTTCATTATTCCTCTATCACACAGCAGATGGGGATTTAAGAAAACATGGTTTCTCAGAGCGGCAGCGCACCTGCTTGTTCCACGAAGTCAAAATCACACCGATGACTGATGGGAATTTTGTTGTGTTGTGTTTTGTTATTTTTTTTCAGCATTTGTTGTCTGCCTCTTGCGTCCCCATAGCATTAAGAGTGTGATACATGCTGCACTGTCTGCGTGCTGTCATACATGAATCCTGAAATCCTTTTTGGTCTTCCTAGGTACATATTTAGCAGAACTAATGGCTGTTTGTTTCGCCATAGCGACTGTGTAATGGATGACTCATAGAGAGAGTGGCACCAATGGGGAGACTGTTCTCCTCTCGAAGCTGAATTGACAGCAGCTCATCTGCCAGCTCATCTAAATACAGAAACCTGTACTTGTGTTAACAGAATCCAGGTCAAACCATTATCCTGTCGTCAATTAAAATAGCATTATTGTCAAAAAGCTGGCAACCCTGGGTGTTTTCTCCCTCGTGTTCCATGAGACCTGCTATTAGTAAGACAGCAAAGGTTAGGTTTGCTAGATACATTCTGTAATGTGATGTAGCTCCGGCTAAAATGGAATTATGTGGGCGTAGTATCATTTCGAGACGGATTTGACAGTGTTGTTTGAGGGTTTAAAGAAGCGTCTGTCGAACGCAGAGTTGCCAAAGGATATGGACCAGTAGGGGTGCTGCCAGGGATTTTGGGCCCCATGAAAAGAAATCTAACTGGGCCCTTGTCTAGGCCGGCAAAAACATTTGATGCCGTTTTATATAAATCTATGCATTTTAGTGATATTTTTGACTATCATTTGCCATATTTGTGAAAAGAACAAGATGACAGTTACGTGGTTACTGCTCACTGTCTCCCTTGTAGTCCTGCATGCGGGTCTAATTTATTTCCACAACTGTAGACTCACAGGTGGTGGCATTGGATTTGGGGTGAAAAAATACATATATGAGGCTGTATGATTTAATCTTCTGATTTCCAGAAAATGTAAACATTTCTCTCATTGTACTGAGAGTTGTATTGAGTCACACAGTCTGCATGCACAAGAAATGTTCTCCTCTGTTCCTACGGCAGAGCAGGAAGGTGAGAGTCCCAAACTACTGACCAAACAGCTGAATTTGAACTATATCATATATACAAATACAGATTTTTACAGATTTTTTTTTTATTTCAGAACTGTACAACTGTAATACATGCAAATCATTCTGAAATAAATATGGATTTTTGGCTATTTTTATTTTATAGGGGGCTGACAGACAGCTGCTGCTGATGCACTTGAGGTATTTGTTCGAACGACATGTTTATTTTAATTATACTCTGCCTCATTGATCATTATGTGAGAAAATAATTTCCCACAGACTCCCTGCAATGATGCTAACTGGCATGTCATTGAACACAGTGTTGCTCACCTTCTTCACTGGGACAGGGAGGGGACAGTTATGGGGAGACTGGGCTGCTGCTGACTCGTCTGTTGTTAAGTCTGCTAAAAGGGGCAGTAACAACGATTTAATCGGAATATCTTGCTAAACGTTTCCCTGCACTGATTAAATGTTGATGAAATGTAGGCTAACACCAGTCTGTAGCTAGCTAGCTTATTTTGCTATGGACATTAAGCCAACAGGTTAAGACCACTCACAGACTGAAGGCTACCCACCTGTCTCGGTGAAAAACTGGGTTATAGATTGACACCCTTTCCTTTGTCTTTCCTCTCTCTCTTTCCTCTCTTTCCTTTTTTGAAAACCAGATTTTGATTTAGGCAACATTGTGATCACTGTAGTTCTGGCTGCAACTAAACCGTCACTGATAAGTGCGCTAAGGCAGGACCAAACCATTTCATGCAGATGCATGGTCAGTCAATATGGATGTTTACTTTTTGGTCAATGGGGATATTTAACTTTTACTGCCAAAAACAAGTAAAAACAAAGAGGTCATTAATTTTATTATTATATTTGAAATGTATACCCAATGATGATGGTTTAATAATTTTGAGTTATTTTTTTTTTTACGTATTTTTTGGAATTGTCCTAACTTTTCTCCCCTATACAGTGCCCCTATGGACCAGTATTGAATGGTTGTTCTTCAACCATGAAGGAGGGAGGATAAGATCTGTCTAGCTGGAACCTCTCAGTTCAGTTTCATCGGCCTGGTGCCTTTGCCCTGGACAAATCTACAGACTGGACCTACAAGCAATCAGAGCGGCAAAATGTGTGACATTCGCTTTCTAAAACTTGACCACTGAAGTCAGATAAACGCTCATTTCCATGAATAATGTACAAGCGAAGTCTGTCTTGTCTACTATATTACATAGTCTGGGTTTTTGGATACATGGGGATTTGTTGCTCGCTGTGCTTGAGTGACATGCACAGCGAGCCACTAATCACAATCATTCTTGATCATTTTATCAAACAAAGCGCAGTCTACTTTGGTTGTTTGATTAAAGGCAAAATCACCCCAAGTATTTTCCAATGATTAATCATTTTCGAAATGGAGCTATTCCAGTTATCTGGCGAAAATATCACAATCTGAGTCTTTTCGATATTGTGCAGCACTAAATGACATCCAAACGCACACAATGTCACTCTGCTAGCTACTGCAACCCACAAGCTAACAGCCAAGTGTGGTTTTATATAATGGGGAGAGGTCACATCTCAAGTCCAATTAGGAGCAGTCAGGAGCAGACTGAAAACACAAACACACACACACTCGTGTTCACTCCGTCTTTTCTTCCCTCGTTTTTTCTGTGTCGCTTTCACATTGTATCTTCTCCCGCTGTATAGCCCTCTGTGTGATTTTGCCCTCAGCCTATTTTAACATAAATGACTCACACCACCCTGGCAAACTGGCCCAATAGCTTTTCACATCTGAGCACACACAGGCTGTATAGATCTATAGAGATCACATGACAGCATTCATGCAAACACCTATACACAGTCATCCATCCACCCACACATGTATTTACACACACACCCCCCTACACACAATCATGTCCAGCTATTGTGTATTTAAAGTGGCAACCTGCTGTTTTCATTCCTGCTGCTCTCCTGTGCCTGTCAGGGGCCTCTGATACTGTTGTTTAATGAGCAGAGGCTCTCCTCAGGCTCGCTCCCAGCCTCGTCTGCCTCTGTTGCTGTGTGTCTGCTGTTGCAGCGCTGACCAGCGGAGACATGCAGGTCTGTGTCCCAGGGCTAATTGCTGCTACTTGGCTGATAGTCTTTCTGTGCTCTACTCTCATTGACTCCCTGGACTCCGGGGGGATTCCCATAGGCACCCAAAGACAAACAAACCTGGGCGGACAATCGATAAAGGATGCAAGAGTTACCGCTCGGCGCAACCGCTGATTAAGATTCCCAGGGAGTGTGTGTGTGTATGTGTGCGCTACGTTGCGGCATGAGTGTGTGAAGGTGTTTACTGATTGTCCACACTACTTCAGTGCTAACTGGAATCTTCAGCCAGTCCCAAAGTGCTTGTTTATGTGATTTTGATTAAGAGCATCACAGAGTTCAGAGACATCCTCACAAAAACACCACGTTAATGCTCTCAGGTAATTATTCCCACAACATCTCAGGTTCTCAGCAACAGGGTAGGTGAGAGCATGCCTCTGCCTAAATGTGAGACCTGATAATTAACTGACAGTGGTAAATATGACTATGCGCTTATATCAGTAGACTTGGAAATACAGCTTTTATAATTTAATCTCTCTACGTTTTCCCTTGTTTTATATAATATGTGTCACATCAGTGCGCCAGCAACCAAAGTCATTAAACAGCTTTTTAAATCAAACATCTGCCTAATTTGAGAGCGAGAAAACCATGAGAACACAATATACACCCACGGGCACGATGGATCACATAATCATGTACACTCTGAGTGCCCCCAGCGCACCAGAACACTTCACCATAAAATTGACTAAAGAATTAAGCATTTGCTCCTCTGCTTTCAATTTCTTCACCTGCAATTTTAACTTAATCTTTCACTCTAAGTTTTAATTCCACTTCATCTTCTTATTTTTTTTTGGTATTAAAATAGCAGCATTTTCACACGTTTCCCGATGCAATAAACCAACAGACTGATATTGTTTATAACGAAGGTGATCTTTCTGGCATTTAATACGTCATATGCCATTGAATATTTACAGCGATTGCAATCCTAGACACTGATTGATTTCC
Source organism: Diplodus puntazzo (assembly GCA_963678695.2). Lineage (NCBI taxonomy): Eukaryota > Metazoa > Chordata > Actinopteri > Spariformes > Sparidae > Diplodus > Diplodus puntazzo. Next base: position 10,870,826 of record OZ023175.1, read on the forward strand.
AAGTCAAAGTGGAACGTTCTGAGTACTACGTACGCAATGCTTGTGGTCCCGCCAGGCACGCCACAGATTGTTTCAGAAGCATCCCAGAAGAGGACGATTTGTTTGTGCCAAGTCTATTTTTGACGGGAGTGGACAGAGGCTGCCGTACTGTACGCTGCACGGGGCTGATCCAATCAGGCAGGAAGTCGGACACATGGACGTCATAGCAACCCTCAACCTTAAACACACACAAAAAAGAGCAACAATGTCACTATGTAGCCAATTGACCCATGGTAGAAATACAAAAATCAAGAAAAGGAACTAAACACAATCCAAGCAAATCAATAATATCAGGCAGGTATGTAGCTCCACTTCTAAAATGCTCCCAGTGGGATATAAATCTGCATAGAGGTTGGGAAAAAAAAACAAAAAACATGTTGCACCCACGACTAAAAGAGATCTGCCCTGTTGAATCAGTGCGTATTTGGTTAAGGTCATCTGCGATTGTCTTTAGATCTGTTATATTGCTGTGGCCAAAGAAATTCAAAAAAGCAGAGTGTGTAATGATGTGTCCGTGTGTGTCATCGACTGCCACCGGCTAGCAAGCACTGCTGTGCGTTAGTGTCATCTCTCCTCTTCCTCGCCCCTCCGTTCCCTCACCCCCTCATCTGTGGGCTCATGTTTGCTTTTGTTCTGTGGCCTGCCTGACTCACAATGATGATCTTGACCAGGCGGAGGGAAAAGGTCAAGGTTGGCTGGGAAATTGCCTCAGAGCAATCAGCCTCGTCTCTCTCCGCTAACAGTGTGAGTTCTCTGTTTCAGTCGCCATCTTGCCATCACTCCATCACTCCATCTTTTTCCTTTCTCCTCCTATCTGTCTCTGTGTTTACCCGGTGGGGGAGATGTGTGTCAGGGAGGATTGGCAGCAGGATCGGAGGGGGGAGGTCTGCCCTGCTTTGAAGTCTCGGCTCTGACCGGCGGCTGAGCAAGGGCTGGGGACTTGAAAGCACTGAGCGTCGCTGCCTGGGTGACATTCAGCACAGACCAGAGTGACCCAGCAGGGTGTGTGTGTGTGGGTGTGTGTGCGTATGTGTACATACGTGTGTGTGGACAGTGAGTGAGTGTCTCCTTATGGCTTCAGCTGTCCTCAAGGACTGCTGGCTGCTAGGGGCTGTTTGCCTCTGCACCAAAGGGATTACCTTTCATTACATGAAAAACAGAATCACCCATTCAACCTCTAACCCTTCGCTCAACAATGGTGCCATTGGGATGCGGTGCCACAGCTGATACCGCTGTTATAAATACACACTCAGTAACTAGATCTAGTACACACAGATAATGCACAGCTAGCGTGTAGCATTTTGTATGATTTTCAGAGCACACGCGTGAGGCTCAAGGACAGCCTCCTCCGGGTCAGCTGTTCATTCAAGCCTAGCTAGCCTGAGTGGCTTTGCTCTGATGGCTTCACACACATGAAAGACTTTGCTTTGACTCACACACTCCGGCAACATCAAAGCCCGCCTGTGACCTGCAGCCGGACGAATGTCTTCATCAACCGCCTCGACTGTGTGTGAGCCTTTCAGTCTGTCCCATAAACGGTGTAAACAGGTGTTAACATGTCAGCCCACAAGATGCCACATGCCGCTGTGTCATGATCTCCTGAACAGCTGTCCCCCACAATTGTGTGTGTGTGTGTGTGTGTGTGTGTGTGTGTGTGTGTGTGTGTGTGTGTGTGTGTGTGTGTGTGTGTGTGTGTGTGTGTGTGTGTGTGTGTGTGTGTGTGTGTGTGAGGGTTGTGTATGTATGTGTTTAATGCAAGGGTTATAAATGGCTGCCAGAGGGAGCTTTGGCCCCACATATTGCGCAAAGCCAAGGACAAACAAAGAGAAAGGGCAGAGAATGAAATGGAGCTTTAAGGCAATTACTGATTTCCTCACAAAACCAGTGGAACTTTCATCTCCTAAATCTCTCACCGCGTGCACTTTTGTATGTTTGTATGCACAGGTACAGCTGGTGATTTGGTAGGAAAGGAGAAAGAGGGCCCAGTAAACAAAAAGTTTATCCCTGCTGCTAGCTAATGCCTCCACCAGCAATCACATGTTCCAACAAATGCCTTTGAGCGAAGGACTTTGACTTTGTCGGCCTCTCCGTCTTAAAGAAACAGTTGATAATGCCTCTAATGTAAGTGTAAATGTCTGTCCTCAGGTGGATATTGAGACACTGGACTACAACCACTACCTGCCTCTGTTCTTCGACGGCTTATCTGAAACGGCTCATCCGTACGCGTTCCTGGCCCGTCAGGGAGCAGAGGACTTGCTGGACCACGGAGGCGACAAGATCCTTCCCGTCATTCCCCAGCTCATCATTCCCATCAGGAGTAAGTCTGGGACGGCCTCTACTCTCACGCTTTAGAGATCACACACACCTTTCCCGACCCTGTGCGCGCTGATGTCATTCCACCCTTCACTCTGCTCCCCCTGCAATTGATTGGAAGATGTGATTACCTCCAGTCCACTGAATGACATTTTTGCATTTAAATTATATGTAATTTGGTGCTACTTTTGTGTGCCGCACAGAACCATTATCACAGCAATTTTCTACAATTAAAATACAGCAACTATTCAATTAACTTCCCCAGCAAAATAGCTCTACTATCTAATTCATTTGCATACGTTTTACAAACCTTTCTATACTGAATATTATTATTATTTTATGAGTGATTGACTTCCAAGTAACCTCATTTAGAGTTTCACTTCAGCCTTCATACATATTTCATCTTTTCATCATTTACTATTTTGATGACAGCTTCATTACATTTTGGCCGCTGTTTGCTGATCTTAGACACATCCAAAGTCTAGAAATCACAGTTCCTTGTAGTATAGCTATCTGCAGTCTTAAATATGTCATAAGATAATAACACATGCAGGTTGTGGGCACAGAGTAAACACAAGGTCTGGTAGAGTTGGTGGGAAATTGAGTGCATTTAACACAAAAAGTATCATAAAGAATATCCTTGAACAACTTGAAAATACATACAAATAACAGTGTTATCAGTATTGAATGAAATGATTAAATCAATATGAAAATGCATCACAGTTTATATCTTAAATATATTCACATATTTTTGAACAATTTCACAATTGCACCCTCAAACCACTCGCGGCGGCGCTGAAGTGCAACTTAAATAGAACAACATACTTTACCAGGAATAGACTCACCTGTCTTGACGCACTCGCGCTATAACAGATTCTAACATTACCATACAACCAGTCCTGTGACAAGTCCTAATTTGGTTCCACAGTCATACAGTTCCTATTATTACATTAACCCTCAGGGCGAAGCGCCCTTGTTTTTGCATTTGCCGGAAGAGGCTGGCTCTAAAAGTGTGCCTGATAATCTGCCATGTGCAATGTGGTGACATGCTACATTTAACTGTGTCAAGGTGTTGTGCCTCCTTACTTCTTTTTTTCACACTGACATGTTTCCCAGCCCCCCCCCACAGATACACCCTCTCACATACACACACAGAAGTTGACAGATGGAGGTGGGCGGAAAGGTCGTGTCACAGGGCGGAGTGGTCCATGACTTCAAAAATAGACATCAGAATTTACAGTGAAGTGGACACGAATGGTTTCTTGAGTGGCAAACGAGAGGAGGATGAAGGTACAGAGGAGTTGGAGGAATGCAGAGTGTGGCTTTTGCTGGAATAGTTTCAACAACCATGCATAGACACAGTCACACAAACACACACACACACACACACACACACACACACACACACACACACACACGCACACACACACAGTCCTTTGTTTGGCGCCGCTGCCAAAGCGGAGTGTCAGTTTCAAAGTGGGAGCCTTTAAGTGGCGCCCAGTGAGCCTGGGATAGTGTTCATGTCATGGGCAGTTGGCTGGTGGTGTGTACGTGTATGTGAAGTGTATTCTCTGTTTGTGTGTGGGCGTTGGACGTCTGTGGAGGCAGAGGGGCGTAACGGCCAACAATAGGCTGGGCTGTTGGAGACACAGAGACACGGTGACAGACTGACCCTGGCACAAAGTGTGAAACAACAGTGCACTGAGCACACACTGTAAGAGCTTACCCATCCCACATTGTGTGGCAACTACTTTTGTGTTATTTATTTTTACTACAATACTGTTTACTCGTCCACTTTACTTTCTAGATAATGGAAAAAGTTCTGACTTTGTAAAGTTGAAGTGACAATTCACCCCCAAATCCAAATACATATTTTTCCTCTCATGTAGTCATATTTATCCATCTTGATTGTTTTGGTGTGAGTTCCCTTGAGTTTTTAAAAGTCTGCCTCGCACCGATTGTAATGAAACTAGATGGCACTCGGCTTGTGGTGCTCAGAGGGCCAAAAAAATACAATTGAAAAACTCAACGGCAATATCTCTTTCCAGAAATCATGACTCAGATACTCAAGATTATCCACCAACCTTGTTGTAAGAGGTTTCAAGGAAGGAACTATTTTCTTTCTGATTCACCACGCAAAAAGAAGCCTTCATCAAGTCAATCTTGCAGTGCGTAGTGATACAAAAGGAAAATAGTATCTTCAAATCTCTGCAAATCGCACCGAAACAATCTAGATGGATAAATAACATTCCAGGTAAGAGGAAGAACATGTATCATTGATTTTTGGGCTGAACTTTCCCTATAAATTCCCCTATAAATACTAATTTGATAGTCTTAATGTGTCCAGTTCAGTGTGTTGTTTCACAGGTGCATGATTTGCCAGCATCTTTTCCCAGATTGTTTAAATATTTGGGTGGCCCGATGTCCAATTCGCCCTCCATCAAGTAGCAGCCACTTCACACACAACTTGATATTATACATAAGGTGACCGGGCCACTTGCTAACTTAGACAGTAGTTTATAAATTCAAACCCCTCAGCAGTTTGAGCCATTTGCCTTCGGGAGGCCAGACCAAAGGTGATGGCTATGCTCCTCATGAAAATACACGCTTTGCACTGATAATGGAATTTTAAATGGCCTGCTCCTTATTAACTTCTTGGTTTATTAAAAATCAGGCCTGTTTCGCCGTCCACAAGGCGAAGCCGCCAGTCCGTGTCTCTGTTGCAGATTAATTACTTTTCTATGGAGCAGGGAAGAAGAAGGGATGGCGGAAAGAGGAAGAAAGTGAAAAGCCGTCTGCAGTCTAAAACGGCAAGATATATATTTTTCTTCTCTGACGTTAATACATCTTCAATGTGGCTGGCAGGCTCTTATCTGCAGAGCGACTGAGTCACGTCAGGCCCTGGTGAATTTTGATGATGGCTGCAGGTCACCCAATGAGAATACACAATGAAGGAGGCTCAGGCTGACATTATACTCAGAGGCCCTGTCCTCTGTGACTTTCATACTGAACTCGTTCTCACTGTATACCCTGTGCCCTTCATGTCATGTTGGAGAGACTTCCTCCTCGGCAAAAAAAGGGAACAAACAACATTGTAAATGACACGTTTATAGTTTTTGAGGTTTTGATGAATTTTAGAAGGTTTTTTTTTTTTCTTCCTTAAATATATTTTTGGAAATATAATCACTTGTAAAATAACCAAAAAGATGCATTTGCAGAAAAGAATGTGATATATGAAACACAAAAGGCACAAATGGTCCCGCTCAGCTAAACATGTACATGGCAACTTGAGAGGGGAGAATAAAATGTTACTACATTGCTGTGGTTTGGGTTTTTTCTGGCATGCTTAAATAGGGAGGAGGATTCAGAGCCATGCCTCCATTGAGCCTCAGTTGATTGGCATAACATTTGCTCAGCTTTGGAAAAAAATGAGACTTTCGTGATAAGAACATCCTCAGTCACGCTGCTGCAAGGGAACATCTTCTGATCTCGAAAGTGTATTTATACAATAAGCGAGAACAATTCGGCGCTAAACAATCCAACGTGTCACCCTACCTTTGACATTTCACAGGAAACGGAAGACAAGGTCACCATTGTTTTATTTTAATACCAAATATGAAACAGGCCCGAGAATGAATAGATTATTACTTTATTCAGATTTGTCCCAACACAGGTTTTTATACCAGCATTAATACATCAGGCCCTCGGCCGCCTCCTTCTCCTCCGCTCTTTTAATTTTTTTCCTTTCTCTTCTTTTTTTTTTTTTTGAGCGAAGGCGAGAGTGCCGATGAATAATTGAACAGTCCTGCGGTCCAAATGTCACAGCAGGGAAAATTGTTTGCGCTGGCTGGTAATTAGAATTTCATTGTTTGTTATGTAGGTTTGAAATTCCTGTCATTCCACATTCCACCTTATCTCGGTGATGGCAGATATCTCTGCGCTTGTCTATCTGGGGAGACACTAAGGCAGAGATGGAGAGATGGCATAAAGCACAATAGATCTGCTCGTTCAGCATCGTCACCGCCGCTTGTCGCCTGTACGGGCCTCACACACCCACGCACACACGCTGGCAAAGACAAAGACAGTCGTTCGCGAGCTCGTCAATGGACACAAAACCATGGATCCGGTTAAGCTGATCATTTTCTCACATGCGTGCACTAATGCAGTGTGATGAGGGTGTAAAATGTTTCGGCCTCTTGTCGTTTATGTGACTCCTCGGCGCTGCATAACTTCATTCATATTTTGATGCGGCTGTGCTCATGGCTCAGGCTGACATTTTGTCTCATTGCTTTCAGTGTGCGTGTTTGTGCGCGTGCCCGTGTGATTGTGTGTGTATCAATAGTGTGACTCTTACGCGTGAGCGTGTGCGCCTGTGACAGCTTTGTATTTGCATATGAGCTGTTTTAACACAGGCTGCTGGTGATGCAGATGCTCTTTCTGAGTGCTCTAACTGTCACACACGATATTTTAGGGTCGCTGCTCTTTTTCTCTCTCAGTCAGTTTTCAGAGCGCTGCGAGGGAAGACTATTGTCAGGATGTCATCGAAATCACTACACTTACCAATACTGCTCATCAGTTTTGTACTTCGGTCCTATTGATTCATTTGCCACTAACAGAAAGGATTTATATAAGAATAGCTGCATTATTCCCAGCGATGAAGATATTCTTTCTTTAATAGCAGAGTTATTCATTGTGAGCACTGTCTCTACAGCTTTGGTACAATATGTCTGATGTATTCTTGTACTGATGGCACACTGGTGGGAAATTAGACTCGTCTCTTTATCTGATTAATATATTGATCTTTTAACATCTCTGTTTTCAAAGTGTAATGTTTTGTTGACCACATCTGACTGTTATCGTTTAATTTGTTAACCTGCACATAACTGGCAGTCTACGCTGAGGGATTGCAGATGGAAATAAGCTTTTAGCCGTATCAGGTGCTATAAATGTTTGGCTGATTGTCCCCCCGTTAAATAAACAATATCATTGAATAAATGTAGGGATTCTTCAATCCAATGCTGTGGATCAGTATTGAACAGGCGGTCACAATGTCACTAAAGACTACCCCAGTACTGTACTTGAGTTTTCCCATATTTCCGTTCTATTTTCTCACATGGAAGTAGACATACTGATTTACAACAGAAGGACTGATTTTGGATCTGTACTTATTATTGGGAGACAATCAAAGCTGAGGTTCTGGGAACCAAATCAGGAGAAAAACGGTTTTGATCGGTGAATCCCCTCGCAATGGAAAAGGAGGATCGATGAAAGATGGACTGTGGCACAGCAGCTGAAGTCGCGTGCTTTTCTGCAAATTTATATTGTTCGCTCAACAGGCGCTAAAACAAATCAGTAGCATGGCCTCCTAGTGGCTTGTAAAACACTTTATTGCACCTTTGGCAACATGCTTTGTCTTCATCAGTGTGACTGAAGCGTAAACACATTTCATCATTTTAGTTTTTTCCCCATCTTGTTGGCGGCCATTTGTTTCTGTGAGAGTTAATGCGACCGCCCCTCTCGCAATGTGTCGAGAGAGAATGAGAGACGAAGACGAATTGAACAATGGAGAGAGAGAGAAGTGATTTGTTCGCCTTAAGACCAAAAATCGGGTTTGAATAGCGATTCATTGGGTCATTTTCCAATGTCTTTCTGATTTCAGGCCATCCGTTTTTAGCTTTTCAATTTTCGGTGCTAGCTTTTCTCTGTCTGTCACTCACGTTTTTCTTCTCTCTCAGTCACCTACTAACACATTTCTCCTCCTCTCAGTCAACCACAAGCTCTGTGTCTCCGCTCTGTTTTCTTTGTTTTGACTCATTCTCATGAAATATTGTTTTGTCACGCCTTTTGTTTTTGTTGTTGCAGGTTCTTACTGGCAAAAAAGGCTCTGTTATGCCATTACAATCCTCTTTTTTCCTTTCTTTTTAAAGTAGGCATCAAATGACAACTTACGGTTCCATAAAGAGAGACAGCTCAGGTCTATTTTTCTAAAGTGGGGTATGATGTTTTTAACTGACAGCCTGAACAAAGAAAATTACCAGCACTCTTACAGAAGCTCAGATAAGTAAAAAAAAAACACACTAAAAGAGCGCAAATAAAACAAGTTCAAAGAACTAGACAAATATGTCGGTCTTACTTCAAATCACAGTTATTTCCTAACCCTTTGCCCTCTGTCTGTCACATCTCTTTATTCGTCTTTCTGACATTTTCCTTTTTTCCTCCTCCCTCCATCTCTCTCTCTCTCTCTGTATTTGTCTCTCTTGATCTCTCCAGCCCTCCATCTCTTCCACCATCATTCTCTTTTGTTCTCTCTATCAGGGGGAGATGGAGTTAAGTGCAGCTGTAGGCCAAATAGCCCAGTGATTGGCTCTCACTTAAGTCTGCTTCCCTAGTGCATTTGAAATCACTGATTGCAGACAAGCCAGCCTAAATCAAAGCCCGACTATAAAGGAAGTGCTTTCAAGGGAAAGGGAATGTGTGGGGGTTAGGTTTTATACGTGTTTTGGCTGTGCGTGTTTGCGAAGCCCGCTCTTATGGACCATATAGTTGCAGTTGTCAATCCACAGTTGATGTGCCTCCTCCTGCTGAACAAACAACCTGTAAATCGAGTTTACATCCCACAACCTGTCCTTGCAGCGCTTTTTGTTTTGACTGACCTCTGCCTTGTCCTCCCCTTACAGATGCCTTGAACACGAGGAACCATCAGGTGATGTGCACCACCATGAAAGTCCTGCAGCACCTGGTGAAGTCTGGAGACAAAGTCGGCGAGGCTCTTGTGCCCTACTTCAGACAGATCCTCCACATTTTCGACCTGTTCAAGGACAAGAAAAGTGAGTTCCAGCCTCGCGAATGGTCGAGTGTTAATTCAGGGACAGATGGTGTGTCGGCGTGACGTGTCTCCACACTTTTGTGGAGCAGACACTGTGCGAGCACGTCTCTTTGTGTTATAAATCATTTTCCGTGCTCGTGCTGCTACTACGGCGAGCTGAAGAACAGCAAAAGTTTACCAGGCTGTTAAAAAGGCAGTGTGTGGTGCGTCGCCTGTTGTGAGGTCAAACCGGGTAGTTCTTGGAAACACTTTTTTTTGTATGGCTTTGATGTCGCGCCACATCCAGGCGGAAAGCATTCAGTTGTCTACCTATTCGTTTCTCCGTGGACCCAATGTATGCGCCTATTTCTGAATCCTCTCTCCTTTTCCTCCCTCCACTTAAACATCCACTTGACATAGAAGCTCCATTTTGTCCTTTTCTGCTGTCAGTCAGGCTGCATTGTGCCGGTGCTGCTGAGGAGACTTTGTCCTTGCTCTCCCTGAAAGCCTCTACCTGTGTGACACCAGGACCTGGGGAGATTGGCATCAGATAGGCAGGGCTCTTTGTGTGGCTGTGTCAAAGCACTTAGCATTGGTGTGACATGATGTGGGCCCATTGAAGGCTCCGAGGCACGACCAATCCCGAACACCGCTCGCCACACAGTCGAGCAGGATGCGGAGAGTGACATTGTGAATCAATCATTTAAACACAGGCTTTAACAGGAGAAAACACCAGGCTTCGGTCTCTTAATCAATATCCAATTTGAATCTCTTGTCTCTTTAATTCGCTTACATTATCTGTAACTATTTGCTGAGATCTAAAAAAAAAAGTAAGGAGGCCGCCGAAAAGAGATGGCGGAGAAAGACAAAGGATGGGAGAGAAAAGCCTGCCTTATTAGCGCGTGGCCGTATGCAAATCTCCTCTGTAAATTAGCTGTCAAATCAATCCCCCGAACCAGTTTGAAGCGTAAGTTTCTCCGACACGGCGAAGGCTCAGCAGTTGGCCAGACAACCCCTGCAGGAATAGTTTAGTCCCTGCATGGTAGTTACCGTACCGGCCTGTCTACCTGCCTCGCCCCGCGCGTCTCTCCTCCTCTGGCGCGCATCGATTAAACCTGAGCCAACCTCTCACCTGGCAGACGTCCCTGTGATTGACCTCTCCCAGAGAGACCAGTCCGGGCCGGAGAGGGGTCTGCACAGCTGCCAAAGTGCAGGAACAAATCTGCTAAACGAGGACAGTGCTTAATGTTTGGCGATTTATGGGCAGCCAGTCGAGTTTCTCTCTTTTCAAAGTTGGGGCTGGGTGATAATGAGAAAGTTTCACGTTTCAAGTAAAGTACACAAGCATGTATATTTAAGCAAGTAAGAACCCACTGAAGTTCATAGATAGTCGGAATATTTCCTAGTATTATTTCTCCCTTTTTCCATCTGGAGCTTCAGCGTTAGATAAGCTGTCAATTCATGTCCTGCACCACCCACTCCGTGCTAACACATAAAGATACGACTTCAAACATGGAGAATAAACACATCTCTATTGGGGACAAAACACTGTGTGAACCAGAACTCTGTGTTCTTTCTCTCTAATACGCAAATATTTTTCAGGGTTGTTGTTCTCTCACACTCTTTCTCCCCCCGTGTGTCTTTGTCTCTGTCTCTCTTCTGTTTTATGCTGCTTGTTTATATCGATATCAAAGCTTTCATTGAAGTCCATCTATTATCAAAAAATCGCTTATATACACCTCCAGCTCCATCCCACGCTCGACCGGAGCCAGCGTGCTGCCTCCAGCAGACAGACACCATCTTTGTCTTTAACTCACTAGAAGACACAGGAGGACTGTTTGGTAGTGTGTGGTAACATCTCCCATCGGCTCTCCCACACTGTAACTCACAGAGCTTGCATGGCATCCCTCTTATCTATTGAGCTACAACCAGGCCACTGTCCATTATGTGACAAGTGTGTGTGTGTGTGTGTGTGTGTGTGTGTGTGTGTGTGTGTGTGTGTGCGTGTTTGTGTGTGTGTGTGTGTGTGTGTGTGTGTGTGTCTACATTTGTGTGCATTCTGTCATGAATAGATCTGTTGTGTCCCATATGCAGCTGTTGACTTCAGCTCTCTATTCACTGTTGTTTAGGTCTGCCAGCCTCGGGCACATAATGCTCTACTTGACTGCTATGACATGCTCAAGACACACACATACATATATATATATATATATATATATATATATAATCAGACACTGTCCCAGCTGAGGCTCCACAACCGGACTCCTGGTCCCTGTCTCCCCAGTCACTGGAGCTGTGAATCAATAGGCTGACAGCCACTACTGTAGAGTCCACGTACTGCTGAGATATCACCAGCATCTCATCATGGGACAGATCCCCTAGGCTGTGTTCACACACTCCCGCTGTGTCGCTCCCGCTCTGAGACAGGGTTGTGACCTGTTAAATTGGTCCGTATACAGGCCTTTTCTGTGCCGCTTTTTCCAGGGTCAGAGCTCGAACTCTACAGACATCTCCAAAATGGACCCTAGGGTACCCTTTTACTCAGACACAGCGCTGGACCTCTGACCAGGAGAGCACACTGGTGACCCACATGCTCGGTCTCTCTGGGACCTGGGCCTCTGATGAAGGAGCAGCTCAGTTGTTCAAGGAGAAAAAAAAAATATGTCTGCTAAACTCCAGGCAGCCGGCTGCCATTCTCATCACTGGCACAGTAATGTGTCATTTTGAAGTGCACAATAATGAGCAATCACATAGTATCACCGTCCTTGATGTACCCCTTTGTCTCCTGAATCAGCTCTCTCTGCTTTTGTTTGCTTTGTGCCTTTTCTGAGCTGTGTTTATGTGTGTGTGAGAGACACTGTTGAGGATAGTGTAGGAATTCCTCCAATGCGATTTGCACGGCTCTCTTGTTTGCTTGCCGTGATGAATCTTATCCCTAATGAAATGCAACAACGTTCCTTATGAAGGAGAGATGTGCTCCCTCATCCAGCAAATTCCTCTTCCGAGCTCGAAGGAAGGGAGCTCATCTAATGTATGTCGTTTAAAGAGGAGAGAGAAAGAGAGTTTGTGGTAGTTTTGGAAGGCAGCAGAATAAACTACTCCGGGACAATATTATGTGGTCTGGAATACAGATCGAAGAGGTGTCGATACTGATGACTGACCTTATTTAGTACATCAGTAGACCCACATTAAATACAGATTTTTTTAACTTCATTGTCATTATCAGTTATATTCATCCCTAGGTATTACTATAGCTGCTACTAAAGTTGTTTGCCAACCACCAATAAACCTCAAAAAGATGAAGAAAAAGAAGAAGAAGCAGTTGTCTGCTATCTATGTTCTCATGAAGCACAGATACACAGACAGTTTTGTTTTTTTCAACATCTTCTTCTTCCTCTTCTTCTTCCTTGAGTTTTATTGGTGGTTGGCAAACAACTTTTTTTTTTTTTTCAATTAACGGCCTCTACTCTGTTTATTAAAAACATGTTAACAGTTTCTTAATCAGTGACAAGAGAACACTGATGCCTGAGCTTATCGGTACTTATTTTCTGATATCATAAATTGAGGTATTGAATGGGTATCGGGAAGATAGTGTTGTGTTATGTACCAGCCTATGTGAATGAGACCATTATATGTGGGTTAGACAATGCTGCCACAGGCCACCCAGTGACCAGTACATGCTCATTTCTCGTGACATCTTCAGGCTCTACATTGTGCCTGACTGTAGTTGATGTTTGCCTGCAGGGCTCCTCTGCTATTTATTCGAGCCTTCATTGTAGCATTGTTGTTGTTTTCATGATGATTTTCTCCGCTTATCTGTAAGGTGTAGGTCCTTAAACTCCTATTCATCACTGACAAATGCTCACACACACACACACACACACACACACACTCACACATGCATTGTTCACACAGGCTGCAGTGGTCTGGTTCATTTGGCCTCTTTTATCTTCCTGCTAGGAATGTGGCCAGCTATGATAAGGTCTCACCCACATGCGTTGCTGAGCCTACACATACACAGTCCACATACACACACACACACACACATACACACGCGCATAGGTTCTGATAGCGGCTCTCTGTCTTCTGTTCCTGGGCGACTGGTGAAGTTTTTGTGTTGGTGACAGATGCAGCACCGTGGCTGGCCACTCCATCTTCCCCCCATGGGCCTGCTTCATCACATGACACACACGTACATGCACACACAGCTTATGTTGGACGTCTTTATGAATGCAGCAGATCAGTTACAGCCCATGCCGATCATTGGAATGGAAATAAACAGGAAAAGCTGGCTGACCTTGTAACCCCTCCCACTCCCAGGCAGACGTCAGGAACACGGAGAGCAAGGACACTCCATCAACTGCCGGTGGAGATCATGCGCATGTAACTCTCACATATGAATGGCCATGATGAACACACAGGCAAATTAAATCCAGAGCATTTTCTCAGCTCATTTTAATCTGACAGAAGGCCAAGCGTATGCCAGCATACTGAGCCACCTGCGCTCTTGTCCACAAGACAGCATAATGCTCTCATCCACTGCCAGGCCGCTGCACTGTTGCCTATATGGTGTTGAGGTTAATTCCCGGGGATTCCCGTTCACAAACATTTGTTTTATTTAATGACCTTTTCCAGCTGCCGTCGTGGAGAATTAATTCACTGCCATGCTTTCATTGTGTACATAGTGGCATGGCGGACGGGACCGTGCCCACACACATACATGCACACGCGTTGACACAAACCCGAGGCCCCCATGTAATCCATCATCCTCCGCAGACACACAGAGCTCCTTGTCCCTGCGGACGACAGAACACACACCTCATCCTCAGCCCCCGTCTCCTCTTCCATGTAGCCCTCTCCAACAGGAGATATCTATCTATCAAGCAATCACAGCCTGCCAAGCCCCCTCTGCCATTAGAATACAGAGTGAGTGGAGAGAGAAAGGAAAGAGGGATGGAAGGAAAGATAGCGCGTGTGAGTGAGAGATGAAATCCAGGTAATACCGAGCTCGCCTGTTCTTACCTGCGCCACTGTTAGCATGCTTCACAGCACATAATGACTTTCTCCTTCTCTCCTGAAGCTTAAGAAAAGACAGTTGCGGAAAATAGTGGAAATATATTTTGATATTAATGCAGTCCCCACCCCCCACCCCCCTATCTCCCTCTACGCCATACTTCTGCCGCCTGCGGATATGCCCACCTGGCTCTGTTAATTTCTATTGTCAGCAGGTCTGAGGCGCAGCAGCCAATCAGGTATGAGCGTCAGCCCTTGGGCCTGCAGTCGCTCTGCGGCTCCAATTTAAAGGTCAGCTGATAAGCAGCCCGATTCATGCATAATCTGGGCTGCTCTGCAGGCAGACAGGCAGACTGCTCAGCGAAAAAACACACACACACACACACACACACACACACACACACTCAGCAGATATACACATTAACACTTGGTCCATTATAGACCGTCTCAAACATTTTACTCTGCTGTGATGGACAGGTTTCCCTCTTCCGTTTTCCGACTTGAACTTGTTTATGCCTCTTTTCTTCCATCAGGTTAGATAATGTACTTTTACTAATTGCTTGAGAGGAGCGCCTCGCTAAAAACTTGGCTTTGTGTTTGTTGATTTGTTCATTAATTTGTACATAGTGCCTTTTGCAATGCGAAGCACTTAGGGGAATTACAGGATCCACTCTTTAAATGGCACAGAGCCCCGAGGCTGCCAGTATACTTAAAATGAAATAGAATTTGGCTTCTTCACACAGGCAGTTTGCAACTTTAACAAAGTACCACTTCGATTGCTGCAGTGTGCCGAGGCTCTCCAGCAGAACTGGCCTGGCCCTGCACACCGCTTCCCAAGCCACTGCTGCTGGTCAGCGGTGTTGTGTGATTGCTTCACTTCCTTATTGTCATTTTACTGCCGCTTCATCTGGCATGAATGTCCTTGCCGTACTTGAAAGACCTTTACTGAAATCGTGAAGAGCAGTCTCACAGGATGTTTTAAAAGTGAAGTGCTCGATGATATTTTCATCTCATGTGAGCTCATACAGTACGACGGAACAGTAGTGGTTCATCAAAAACACACAAATCTACGCATTAATTCAGTCAGATATGCTATTTTGGTTAGTTTACCCGTCCTTTTCTACTCACCTCCAATGCCTACACTTGGGAGAATTTAAGGGAAGCAGTGAAATTGGATTATTTCTAATCTATAGATGGCCATTTATGTATTCTTACCATGCAACCAGACGTCCTCAGTCTCAGCCGGGGCTCCTCCTTTTTTCCTTCTAATCCAAGTAACACTCAATTATCTAATTGGATGAGTTATGAGGGTCCTTTTCCTCTCTTCATCCCTCCATCCCCCTTCTCAATGAGATTAACACACTCTGTAATTAATGAATTTGGGGCACTTTGAAACGATTCGCTGTATTGTCCAGGCTCCGGGGGCCTGACATGTGTAACACAATCATTGAGTTGGCAAAATTAGACAATAGAGTGAGATGAATAGTGTGGACAGTTGCTGTGTTTGCTAAAGACAGGTGATCATTCCAGTCCAAACGTGGATCCGATGGATGGGACGGCTCCGTTGTTATTCTCACAGGTCACATAATAGCCAGTGAGCGTGCTGCTTTTTGATGTAATTCTACGTGTATTCTTGTGTACGAAACTGTGTCCTTGTCTGTGTCATGACTTCCTTGTAGCGCCGCGGAGAGCTCTCCCGCAGCCTCTCACCACATCATTGTGTTTGACATCTCCGCGGGCAGCCGGCGACAGAATGCTGGTGTGTGTGCAGACATTTGTCCGGCCCGCTTTGGATCAGCATTCGCACCCTGCGCCAGGTTGCCTGTCAGCTTTCATAAGCAGCCACACCTTCACAAACAGGCCCGCCGCTCGAAAGTGAAAAGGGAGGGAGAAAAAAAAGGCTCAATTTTGCGAAACAAATAACCAACAGCATTTCGACAGTCCCTCTCGCTTTTCGTCCCAGGCAAGGACACACATAGTAAACAACAAAAGGAGTTTTATTAGCCGTGTCAGGATACAGTCCCTCTTCCCTCTGCTCCTCAGATGTGGCCAGAGATGTAAGGACACTGAAGACAACAGAAAAGTAAAGCAGTTTTAATGTTATATAATCTGAATTGTCATAGTTAGGTCTCATATATTTACATATTATGAAAATGCTTTCATCTAAAGAGAATTTCAACTCTGCGGACATGATTTTAGACACATCCCTATGTCACTGTTCGGGAATGGCTCAAGTTTATCATGTGAGTCCTCGTCACACCTGTCATTTTTGGTAGTCTGTCTCCTGTATGTCTGTCTTTAGAGACCAAACCCCCATCATTGCCCCCTTTCAGCACGTTTCTCTGACAGAGGTAACCTTATCTTCGTCATTCTCACACAGGCATGTCAGCATGCGGAAGTCACAGTCCTCACTATCTCTAATGGATGTAATCGAACCCTGTTCTAACATTCTAATGCATACTATTTCTCAAGAACCCCTGAAACCCCCTCACATCAACCCCGCCCCCACCCCAAACTCACACAAATCCCCATAACGTTGTCCCAGCCAAGTCTTGTCCCGCATCCAGACAACAGTGTTTAGCTGGCTCCCATCTTTAATGTTTCCATCTGGCTCCATGGCTCATATTCCCCCAGCCATCACAAAATATGAGTATACAATACGGTGTATTCAGAGTTTAGTACAAAATTTGATATCCATTATTTGACAAAGAGGACTGATATGCACCCTAACAAAATGACTGCTGCTAAAACTGATTAATGTTTGCTGTCTAAATGACAACTTCCCAATCACTCATTGGGCTCTATTGCACCTGGCGCAAAGCGGCCCACAACGCAGCACAAGTGTTGTTGCTAGTTTCAGGCCGATGCAGTTGTGAATTTTACGCCCACGTTGTGAAAATAGCAAAGGAACTTGTGTCTACCTGTGCACAGGGAAATGTGGTCAGGTGCACTTGATAGTGCAGTGCTACTCTATCGTGAGGCAGCAGAAAGCGACCGTGCCATAGATTGTTTAAATAAGTTCAGTCCAAAGTAGGGATAATCATGATTAATCATTCATTTATCGCCGTTAATAATTTTACCAACTAAAAATGTATTAAGCAACAATCAAAGATGGGTACAAATGCATCAAAAAGTGTCGTGTTAGAAATTCCAACTGCTTGCTTTTTCAAATCTATCAGAATAAAAATGTATTTCAAGAAATTACAAGTAATTTGTATTTTAGAGAGTCCCAACAGATGTTCTATACAAACTGATATTATTGCATTTTAGCCCTTTGTAGGCTCAATATGGGTTGAAGAGTGACAGACGGGTGCTCCATAATTAAAATGACTTTAGTTAGGTTAACTAGTTTATTGTTAAAGTAACTTGGTAGTCATTTATTCATCCCGGTCATATGTAATTATCCCTATAATGTTATACATGCTGTTAGACAGAGAGTTTAATCATATCCAGGTCAGCGACATGGATCAGTGGTTCGTGTTTTCTAAGGATGTTGACCCTTTAAAATTACTAAAACGAATGTGTTGGCATATTCAGCCACAGGAGTAGCACAGATAATTATTTTTCTTGTTGCATTTCTCCTCCCGTCACTTTTGAAACTTAATTAACCAGTGAAATAATACAAGTCTTCTTGTTTTACTTGGCTCTTTATCCACGCTGCTGTTTCAACACAGGACAATAACCTGAGGAGCACAACTTCCACAGCATGTTGCCTCAGACTAACAGGGTCTTTTAGTACGTATGTGGGTGTTTCAGCTGAGTGTACGTATCAAATGAAAGCCAATCCCCTGAACCAGATGTTACCTTATTATGTTCGACCACCCACTAGTAGGACATGGCTTCCATGTTTGACCAGGTGGTCTGTGAGAGATCCTCAGATGCCTTCGGGCGAACAACCAGAACAACCCAGATAACCATCTACTATTTCTTACAGCGGAGCAACACACCCTCTCGTCCCCCCTTCTCACAAAATCACATGAGCATAAACTCACTAGTGTTTTGTATTCAGTTAATATCCTGATGAGATTTCAGAAACTTATTTACACACGTGTCTCTGTCGGTCATATCACATAATCACTAAGGAAGTGGTTATGCACCTGAAGCTGTCTGCTGCCAAAGATGACAGACAGAACAGTACAGTTACAACAACAGCAGCTAAGACAATAGCAGCTTGTAATGCTTCTCTGAGTGCTTTAATCTCTCAACTTTGCAGAGAAACGCTGGTGACGTCGCCATCGTTCTCTTTCTTTTTCCTAGCCTAGGCGTTTATAGTTACACATTTTTGTCACATACTCGTGTCATGCACCCACATCCTTCTTGCTCTGATGTCCCGATGTCAAATAAAAAACAAACGCATAGTAAACCACAAAGGGTCAGTGTCGATTGCACAGCGCTGGTTGTCAAGGTATTGTTGGCATCGAGACAAGACAAGTGCATTGTTTTTTCTCTGAGTATACAAGTGTGTCATCTCAGCACTCCTGAGATTTTCTACCCCCAAAAAACGCTATGTGAACACGGCCTTATCATCTTTACAGGCTTGCCATGTACCCCACAAATAAATGCTTTGTCACCAAGTTTGGTTTTAATTTCGTCTTGACAGCCCGTTAGTGTAGTAGGTAGATGAAGTGACTAATGCCAGGTTCAGACTACACAATCTTTTGCCTGTCAAGATGGTCACTGTGTCAGATTAGGCTGTTATAGGGTCATCAAGTTGTGCTGTGGCCAAAATACATGACAGACTACAAGTTGATCAACAACCAATCTCAGTTCATCTTTCAGTTTGTCTCTTTCATGACCTTTGTGGTGTCTCAGAAAGGAGCGGAAGTTCCTGGAACAAGCCTAAAAGATATTTAAAAAAAAAGAAAGAAGTAAGCTAGTGTAACCTGTTTCACAGTTCCGCATAACACCCTCAACAATGTCTTTCCTCTTTCACCTCACCATGTTAAGAGATGTGCGCGAAAGAGTGCTCTGTACTCCTATTGTTCAACGTCATGGAATGTGTTATGGAATTTGTCATCCTGACACACTAGTCTTTCTGTCAGGACTCAGATGTCAATTGTTGTCCATAATGATACCCTGGATGGGACAAAACAACGGCTGTCGTGGAGGATGCCCTACGTTTGTCTAGTCGAGCTGTTATTGGGCTGATAAAGTGCCGTCTGTATACAATAGTGTAAACATCTATTTAAGGGTTATGTGTATTTATCTGTACTTCTGTTTGTGTGCTGCTGCAGCATCCAAGTTTCACCTCTTGGGATCAATAGAGGCTTATCATTATTTTAAACAGGGTTTAAGATGTCTCTGTATCATACCATTTTTTGGTCTTTAGTCCACTGTTCCCAAAAAGCCTTCATAGGTTCCCTATCACAAACTATTTCTTCACATTTTTATATATAACACACCACACTTGACACTTTTTACTGGGGGGTTTTGTAGAAAAAGCTGTTCAATGAATAACCCTGCCTGGAAGCACATTGGGTGTTTTCTCTTCAGGGGCATAATACTTAAATCTGTGTTTTTAACTGACCACCTGCTCCAAAAGTCTCTTAAAATCTCTCTTGGCCACCAAATGGCGTCTTTGAGTGTGATACTCTATAAAAGCTGAAGCTAGCCCTGAAGCTAGAACCTTCAAGCCCCAGATATATGGACACATTTTTACAAAACAACTCAACAAGAGCCGAGTCACCTGTGCGCTGCACATGTTGTTTACAAAGCACCGCATTTCAAACAAGACAAATCAAAGGAAACACATAGACTCGAGTATGTTCGGCTCCGAAACTGGTAACAACCAAACAAATTAGTCTTGAGAATGTTTTTGCATGCAAGCTACCAGCTGACTGTGCGCTCAGAAATGAGTCACTTGCAATTTTTATCTGTAAAGAATATGCTTCAAGCACTTTCACTTTTTATCGCTGCAACATTGCTAATGGTTGAAATTCATTTAATAAAGAAAAGATGAATATTTAAATAGGCCCCTGGCAATGCCCAGTATTATAATTTAGAATGCACATTGTACATTGTTTGCATAATTAATTCATTGCAGCTTCATCTGTAAATAATATTGGTTCCACACACTCAGAACCTCTGTGTGTGTGTGTGTGTATGTGTGTGTGTGTGTGTGTGTGTGTGTGTGTGTGTGTGTGTGTGTGTGTGTGTGTATGTGTGCGCGCAGGACGCACATAGCTTTGCTTTGCAAACATTGCGAAAATTCCCACCGTACCATCTTATTTACTGTCAGGATCTGTTCTGTCACACAGGCATTCATGCACGGGTACACACTCTCTCACACACGCATCCACATCGTCCATGCCCTTCAGAATCAATGGGGGGATATAACGATCAATATGTCCACTTCACACCACCACATGGAATGTAAAGTATGCCTGCTATGATCTACTCAAGATCATATTCCATGGGTCGTTGGCGTCTCGCGTTGCTGAAGACCTAGAAAACATGCAACAGTACAAACAGACTGCAACTCTGCAACTTAGCTGTGGTGAATGCCAGATTATATTGTGACACTGTTTTTGAGAACATTTGTAATCAATTTAAAAGGTGAAACAGTTGATTTACAATCAGTGTAAACAATCTCAATGAAGGTTTCAACAGTGATTCATTAAATGTCGAAATCAAAAGCTGCAGTGCCACGTATAAACATATACAAACCACTGTCAGTCTTGATTATAAACATTTTCATTCACTTTCTTTGTTTGTGTCTGTGTCTAACAAAGAGCTGTTGCAGCTAACGCAAGAAAACAAATGTTCACGAAAACGTAATCACAACCTCGTGGGGTCAAGGAATTTGAATACTTTATGTGGTGGTTTATACAAATCCAGTGTTTCTACTTCTTCCTTGTTATTTTTCTGTTGTTGATAACAGGCCAAGGCAGACCCTTCATGCCACATCCTGCAACAAGAGCAACGTAATTAACTTTACCTGACCTCCGATGGCAACCAAGGCTTTTATATTATATTTCATCAACCTTGTTAATTTCCAGTATTCCTGCTTTTTTTCCCCTCTGTATTCTTTTTAGAACCCGACCGATATATCAGTCGATTTCGGCCTATGACAGATATGGTGGTATTGGGGTTGTTTGTGAATATTAAATCTCCAGCGAAGTTTTCTGTTTAAGTGCAATGATGTGATTTTAGACTATACATTTTATTATTAAACTTTAAAATATATATATGTATAAAAATAAAAAAAACATGCGAAATAGCCTGCCTCCATTTCATATATTTGTCACCCGTCTTCAATAAGCATATTTGTGGGAATCACTGCAAAAAATGTTTGTATTTCAGCTGATATATTAAAATTGGATTTTTTTAAAGTCACTAATATCGGCATCAGCTCCAAAAATCGATTATCGGTCGGGCTCAAATTCTTTCCACCTCTATTTTTGTCTCTTCCACTGAAGCCATGCATGTTTTTTGTTTTTTTTGTTTTTGTCTCTATGTGCTAAAAGCCTTGACTTCTTTGTTCTCTACTGGAAGCCACCCATAACGCTGTTCTAATGTTGACCTCGCCAAGATGAATAATTCACCTGGCAGACTGTAGCGACTCTTGTCCCATCCTGACCCCCCCCCCTCGCTGCCCATCCTCCTGCACACCTGGGACACTCTCCACACTCCCGAAGGAGATGCACCCCTGATCCCCCTCCTCTCACCTCAGCTCCTCTCCACCACCTCCTCCCATCAAATATTTAGCCGGTGTGGTTGCAGAGGTGCACATCCCCAGCTCGCCCATGGCTCTCACTCACTGTCTCACCTCATCTCTCTCAGACGCGGCATGTCGTGCAGGTCCTCTCAGCTCTCTCTTTACGCACAGAGGCAACAGGGAGATTGAACGAGGTGACGAGCACCTGAAACATTTAGGTTTCTGCCCCCCCCCCCCCCCCCCCCCCCGAGCGGGGCCTTGTCAAACATGGTAAAAAATCTCAGCTCTGTGCTTGGAAGAGAACCAAAACGAAGGCCTGCCACTGTCAAGTGGGAAATATGTCTGCTTTAAGGATCAGAATGCATCAGCACCAGACTCTCTTTTCCCTTTATTCTTTGTAGTAGCAAGACTACTCCTTGGCCTGCAGATGCTCTCAGTTATGGACCAACACAGCCACATATTTCCTGCTGTTTCTCTCTCAAAGAAGCACAAAGGCTGAAATATGAGACACTCTCTGTTTGAGTGTTTTGTGTGTATCAAGGCTGTGTTGGCGGTCGATATGCTTGTCACTCAGGATGATGTGTGGGATGGTGGCGAATGTGTGGATGCATGCGGATGTATTCCAGTAGGATTGCCACATCCATGTTAACATCTGAAAGGCCCAGAAAGCCACACAGAATTTCTCAATCAGCTTTTAAGGGTACGGTGAGGGTAGCAGATTCTCGCCCTTGCTCTGCTTCGAATTAAATTTTAGTGAACTTTGGTGAACTTTTGTGAACTTGATGTGCGGCTGCTCTGACCTGTTTGCACTGACGCTGTATGAAAAGCCACGCTTTGCCACAGACACCCGTCATTGTTGCAGGATGTGGGGCATGTAACGCAACAGGGTTCTACAAAAACACGCAATTTTCCTGCCAAAGTTAGAGCGGTTTTGTTTTGTCTTTGCTCTTCTTCCAAGTTTGAAGTGGTTGTTTTCCCCAAGAGTTGCACCCTTCACATCACTGCCAAGACTCCAGGATGATAAAGCTTGTAAGTTTGTGAGCTTTTTAGGTACTGATTTGGTTACATCTCACTACCCTTTCCAGTTTTTGTGCTATGCTGTGCTAATCTGCTGCCAGCACTAGCTTTTTAACATACAGATCCGAGCGTGTTATCGTCATTCTCCTGGCAAATAACGAGTAAGTGCATTCCCCAAAATGTTCAAATATTACTTTAATGAATAATACATAAAGATGGTATTTTCTTTATCGTTAATGTTGATTGTTGCTTAGTTATTTTTTTAAACTTTGAAAACAAAAACAATCTCTGTCCAGATAACCGTTTTTGCACTGACTAACACAATTGAAAATGCAAATATATGGTTCACTGGTCAGTCTTAACAAGAAGCAGATTGTTTTCTCAATGTCTGTTCTGTATCTCTCTAAATATAGAGAATATAGCATTCTGACAATGCGCAATATTATGTTTGATGATTATTGATTGAATAGTATGTGAGCATGTGTATCTGCGTCATGTTTTCCAGAAGTTTATGTTTCAGTCCATCCAGATGTTCACATTAAAGTTTCTGAATACATTCATCCTTGAGGGAGTTTTCCCAAAGATCAGTTTTCAGTGACTTAAAGCTCTGTTTACATGTGTAGGAAAGGCCAGGATGCAAAGAAAAAGTCTCAAGAAATGCTTGTATATGTGATGACTGGGCCTTCGTCATTTAAAATGTAATCTTTTACAGAAATATAAAATATTTTCACAGATTTCAGTAGATACTGTATTTTTCTTCAAGCTCAGGTGTACAAGCTCAGAATCTGAGCCTGTGTTAGGAGCATGTGCGTCGGCCCCGGAGGGGTCACAATCTCCTGTGTGTGTTTGTCATCACAGCTTTTGTTCCCCCCAGCCCTGCTATTCTGGGCAGAGAAAGGTCAGCCTCCCCTCAGATACTGGCACCTTAAGGAGGCTTAGATCATTACCACACACTGTCTCTGGTTTCTGTATCGTGAGGCACAAGGTTCTCTGTTCATATTCAGCCTTCTTTAATGTTTGCTTTGCTGTTAGTGTTTAGAGTGGAGTTGATTTGTGTGGCAGTTTTATGTGATCAGCTTACTACAGCTTCATATTAAAATGTTTATATTATGAAATTTGGAGATTTTGCTGTCAGAGCAACGGTGCAAGATGGTGAGTGTTTGCTGTGTTTTCATGTTGGGTGTGGTGTTTGTATGCGTTGGCTTGTCCTGTGGATTCAGCCCCACATCAGAGCAGATGCTAAAGTGTAATTGAAGTTGGATTTAAATCATCCGAGCTTGTTGAGCACTGGGGTATGTGACAGTTGAAGTAAAGCCACTTGCTCCTGTCTCTATTTATGTCTCTGCGCCCCAACCCCCTGACATACGAAGGAAAGCTTGTGGGTGGTTCCTGGAACACTGACCCGTGCAGCATAACATCTGTGCCCCCTCACCCTGCGCATATGACGAAGTGACCCCGTATTCTTGTGCAAGGCCTCTACCTCTCTGGAAATATATAGAGGGAAAAAGCTTCCGTAACTTGACTCCACATGTGCGGAGAGACGGAGCCAACAGCTGCTTTGGAACAGCTACACAGATACACACCCAAAGCTTGAGCAGCGAGAGAATACCACAGGTCGCTGAAGGCTTAAAATCTCTCTCCGCTCCAAGAAAGATGCTTTCAGCTTGAGAATGGTAGTTGAGCTGCTGATATATGCGAGCCGCAGAAAATTGATTGGAGCATTTAAGAGTGCATGTGTCACCTTTACTCTCCTGATATTTTCAGCCCAGCACCCCATCAAAAAGCTGATGCACGCATTGATTAAGCCGGAGGTACTCTGAGAAGTCCTCACCAACAGAACTTCTCAGAATGGTTCTAAATGTACAAATGATGAATGTTGTCGCAACAGCCATAAATGATTGGGATCGAGCTGCCTGTGTTCGCTCAATGATGGTGAGTTTTTCCCTGTGTGTGTGTGTGTGTGTAAACAGAGATTTGGTTTCCCATATGGGTGTGTGTGTGTGTGTGTGTGTGTGTGTGTGTGTGTGTGTGTGTGTGTGTGTGTGTGTGTGTGTGTGTGTGTGTGTGTGTGTGTTTATTCTACCCAGAGCTGCAGTCACCGCAGGGTGGGCTTTTATTAAAGAGTTGTAATGAGTGAGAGCCATCATGAGCCAGCTCGCCTATTGATTACCTATAAAGAGCACTCAGTGGAGACGTGCTGTGATCATAGATAATGCTTTGCACAGGGAGGCTCAACCTAGCCTGGTTTAAACGTCTGAATCACCGCCCACATCTCAAGTTTTGTTGACGAATTAAATAGATCTATTGTCGCTCTGGCAAAATGGCTGAAGGTTGGAGAGTCAACTGAGCCGCTCAGAGCCTTTGTGGACAGGACCGACTTCGTGAAGTTTGGCTATGCTCATTTAACAAGCAACCCCATAAACATGAAACACCAGAGAAAGCCATGCTTTGTAAACTCCAACCTACGCTGACTGTACATGGGAAATTGCCGACTGAAAATGACGTCAAACAGCCAGACATGCCTTTCAGTAGTGTCTGTTCAGGGCGAAATCAAATCCTCCCACTGACAGCGTCCAACAAGAAGGCAATCAGACAGAATAATGGAGTGGTAACGAAATGGCCTTTCAATCTGAACATCAAGCTGGGCTCAGCCGCCACCACAATAAGACCTCAGCACTGCAGCTCGTTAGTGTGCGCACACATCTGCATAGCAACAACAATGTGACACACAGAATTGTGTTGACGCGCACACACGTCCAAGAAAAACTCATAGAATTCGTATTTATGTGTCAATGAAAAGTCTACCTGATATTTGAATGCCGCTGTACAAATGTATTGTGCGGCCTACCTCTAACAAGCAGCTGATTAGTTTGTCAGCTCGTGGCATTGAACTGCTCCTTTCATCAGATTGCTCTGAGCCTTGCCTTTCGACACCTTTTAGTGGGTCTTTATTTGTAGAAAGGTAATTGGAAATGAAACAGGCAAAGATAGACACTGTCAGTTCAGAGACGGTTATAAAGAAATCCACCTACATGAATTCCTGCACAGCGACAGAGCCATGTGCACATATGATTCATTTGGTACCATACAGGCTGAATAGCGAGGCTCACCTCAGAAAATGTCTGCTTAACGGTTAAAATATTCTTGTGTTAATGCTTGCTCTGCTTGACCCGACTGTATAATAAGATTTCTCTGTGGAAGAGGTCATGTTTTTGTGTGTACATTAAAATGATAACACGCAGTATGTTCGTTACTTTAGAAACTATTTTAATTTTTACGATTTCCAGTGCCGTGGTTTTACTGTGCGGAATTAGCACAAGTGAAGGGTCCATCTATTTTCTCCACTATGGAGCAAGCTGTATTCCTATTAGCAACCACGTGGACTGTGATTGTTCTACACCATTATATCTGAGTGTCTATATTCCAAGTGTAAAAACCACGTACAATAAAGGAAACAAAAAAAGCAGGGACACTGCTTTTTCCGCAGAAATCTAACGATGCAGTTCTTCAGATTTACTAGATTGGTTAACTAAGGTTATGCAACAAATTGTGGGTCCCAAATCTCAATTTACCACTACCACGAACCAAACTTTTGAGTATTTATTCCATAGGATACAGAGAATGAGTAATAAGAGCGTGATATCGTAATAGCCCGGTGTAAACTGGCAAGATTCAATAGACATTTTCTTGGAATATTGGCTTTATAATGTAATGGCTCCGTTGAAGTCGTAACTCAGTCTTTGTTGTTGTGGGTATAATCTAAACCATGCCAGACTCTATGAACTATTGATGATGTATTCTAAACTTAAAGGTGAAGAAAATCCAGGCATATAACATCTAGGCTGGCTTGTTCAAGGCTACACGTAAGGAAATGTAAGCGTATGTCTTAGTATACAGACTAGTTAAGCTGCTCCTCAGAATGGTGTTTTTTCTGGAGTGAACTAGACCTTCTAGCGAGCTTGAGGCTGATGGACTGTAAAAGAGATGGGGGTGAAATATGTGCTGTAATCAGAATATGTCCACACGTGAGAGTTCGTGTTGTTTTATTGGTGGCCGGCTATAAAATGCCACTTAAACCAGGGTGGGAGACATGACAGTTTTGCAGAACAGGGAGACGTGGTGTCTTTTTGATATACAACATGGCTAAAATGAATTTTTGCACGGTAGGTGACCTCTTACGCAGTGAATTCAATAGCAGATTCTAAAAGAGATTTTCTAAGGTCATGTTGATTTACAGTGGCATTGAATCTACTCCGCCTGCCAGCACTGTAGATCATGGCTGGATGAGGATGAGAAAGCACTGCAGCAGCACTGGGAATGGACAGAAAACATAGTCTATGTGTAAGTACAGCCAGATACAGAGGTCCCCCTGAGGCTGGAGGGTGGCTACTGAGATTGAAGAGTCACCTCATCACTAGTGATCCATGCAGGTCGACACACAACATCCCCTTGACAGAACACACAAGTGCAGAGTATCGTTACAACACACACACACACACACACATATACACAAGCATGTTTCAGACAGTTCATTTCAATGCAAATAGGTATTTGCCCCCTTTTCTGGAAGGGGAGTTTGGCAGACTGCATTTTCTCCTTGCTATCATATGGAGGATCTAGATTGTATAGTGAGCTCTCGGGCAGAATCGAGCAGCCACGAGTACATACAGCCCATGCTTGCTTGAACTGATTTATTGAGTTTTATGGGAAACGCCAGGCATTTTTTTTATCCCGGCTTTTTTTTGATTTGCACTTTGCTCATGCAGCAGGATGCACTCATGCTCATAGTGAACAATGTGTATTTACATTCTCTTAAATGCCGTGTGGTTTAATTGTTTTGCATCACGGAGTTGAAGTATTGTTAAGCTGATATACGGTCCGCTCAATACTGTATGCCCGCGGCGTTACAGATGAGGCGAGATTCTTCCGGCCTCTCCCAGCGGGCCTTTGTCCTCAAAAGAACGGAGTCTCCTCACTTCATCGGATAGATTACAGCCAATTAAATGTGTCCGTTATCACCCATTAATTACCGCCACCACTCTTGCTAGAAATAGGCCTGACCAAAGCAACGGCCGTGGACGTGAAATTGACCCAAATACATCAAGATGAGTTTCCATTTTTTACCTTCTCTTTCCCAGCCCTCATCAACAGAGGCCTATCATTGAACCAAGTCGTCTCTCACATTGATTCCCCGTGAGATATGTTTCGCTGGGTTAGCGTCTATGAGTGCAGCATGTTTGTGTGCGCGTACGCAAACTCTTGAAAGAATCTATGTAACTGCACATGGATGCTTTCAAATGTTTAAGTATACCTACGTGTGCAAGTTGCTGCACGTGCATGTGCCGGGGGTGCGCACGCTGGGTTATTTGAGGTCAGAGCTGATGGAGTGGGTTCCCTGAGAGACAGGCAGCAGCCCTGAAGGATTGACACCCTGTGACACCTCTTTCCGTCAGCCTGATTAGTCACCTCTTTGATGTAGCGGCCTATATTAAGGCTCTTATGTGGAAGACACTTGCCAGCTGAATAGGCCTGATTGAGACAAATACAGAATCTGAAGCCGTAAGAACAACATAATGCCTTCTCCCATCATGCGGTCAGACTGCAGCACTTTTCTTCCAAATACCGTGCCTTTCGGAGGTGATGCAGATGTGTGTTTGAGCTTGTGCTGTTCAGTTTCTCATGTTCTCTGTCTTTTGGAAGTGTTGCACTCTTGGCACGACAAAAATAGAGGGATTTCAGGGAATGTTGGTGAGATCATATATCCTCCCTGTCCACTCTTTTTTTTCTCCCTTTCCTCTCTCTGTCCTTCTCCCTCGTACTTTCCCTTTCTTTATAAGCCGCGGGGAGTCGGCAGCTACCCCCTAACCCAGAAATTAGGCATTAGAGGAACAGCCTGACAATTAGTCTGCTGTTGCCTCACTGGGACAGGATCAGAGAAACAAGACCGACAAAGCACAAAAAAGGGAAGGAGGTTTAAGATTTGTTTCTGCCCTGGGGAACGTTTGAGGATATTTAGGTGTGTTTTTGTGGAACTTGAATTGTCCAAACACACTAGAAAGTGACACAGTCAAATTGAGTAAATTAACATCATTCGTTCATGGGAATGTATTGGTTTTAATTTAATGTATTTGGTTTTATGGTTGTATTAAAAGCTAATATGATAGCTTTCATTTGAGTTCCGACTGTCAACTCTCCCAAAGCTCCAGGTTGTCAAGATGGTTTGCAGTTGGTCAGTGGTGCAAATTCCTTCACCTAAAATCCAAATACGCTACTTTACTTTTCTGCAAGTCAATCTACTGGTTGCTGTGATTCCACTAAATTTAAATGATTTTCGTGGAGTATTTTATTGTCATTAAAGGTC
Source organism: Diplodus puntazzo (assembly GCA_963678695.2). Lineage (NCBI taxonomy): Eukaryota > Metazoa > Chordata > Actinopteri > Spariformes > Sparidae > Diplodus > Diplodus puntazzo. Next base: position 10,900,031 of record OZ023175.1, read on the forward strand.
CATTTTGGAATAAAGCTGATTTTTGAGTTTTGGCACTGTAAGCCAACCCAGAAACAGATGTTGTCTGTGACTGCCTTTTCCTGTTTGTTCCTTTTGACTTGGGCGGCAGTCATTGGTCAGTTTTGGCCTATAAGTGGTTGTCTAGATATCTTTCTCTTCGGTTGTAGCCAAATGTTCTCTCCAGACCTCCAAAGCTTAGCTTGTGGTCCAATGCCCATACCCTGGGGCTGGGGCAATGCCTCAGCTGCAACTGGCCAGATTTCCTGGGTTGACATGAAATTTGGCATCGATATTCATTGTCCCCAGAGGATAATTCAGTATTCCATCTTTTCTCAGGTCGAACTGTTCTTTTTTTCCTCTAAATGTCAAGACATTTCAAAATATAATGACCAAGAAAGGTTATTATTGCTCTCATGCTCCCAAGGGGATAAACCCATTTGATTTGAATAACCCAATGGCCTCTTCTCCAGCAACCCCTCTGACAGTTTTTGTCCACTGCTCCACGAACACACAAAAAGAGACACTTTACTCTGAAAGAATAGTGAAGGGAGAGATGAGGCAAGTGATGGAGTGGAAAAAGAGGGAAAAAAGTTATAACCTGCTGCTGCACATGGTTAGGGGCGTCAGTGAACTTCGTGTGAGTGTATGTGTGTGCGCACTTGCACGTGTCTGCGAGTCAGACTCCCTTGCAGCACTGGTAGTCCCACGGTTGTAGAAAACATTTTGCAAGATCAAAGCATTTAACACTCCCGAGGACTGGGAACGAGACAGCTTCCCCCCTACCCATTTCTTCACGCACACACACACACAGACACACACACAAGCCCACATCCGAGTTCGTCTAGCCTTTACCCTGCACGTCTCCGGTGATTTTACAACACTGCAGACGCCCAAACGTTCCACCTGGAATGGACCGCCACCAGGTTCTGAGATAAGCCGAGCGGAGTAGAAGCCCCTTCAGCTCTCGTATCCTGAGCGGCAGCCTCAGCAGCGGAGTGGTATCAGCTTCGACCACGGCAGCCGCGCTTTCTCCCTATCTCTCTCCCCCCTCCCCCCCAGGTGCTCTTTGACAGAAATAATTGAGGTAGAGAGGTGGTGGGAGGTTAATGAAGCACTCCCAACACACAGCTGACCTTTCCCCAGCCCCTGCGCAAATCATTGCAGCACAGTTTTTTGGACATTTTTAAATGAAAGCCTTTAAATAATTTATCTAACTATAGTTCCCGGAAGGCCCTTCATTAGAGATTGGCCGTGACATTTCCCTCCTCCCCCCTAGCCTCTCATGCTTACCGCCTCACATCCAGTCCAAGAATATCACTGTCGATTTCTCTTTCGCCTTTGTCTCTCTTCTGCTGTCATCTTCCGTCTTGGTCTCTCTGTCTCTGTCTCAGCGTTGTCGTCACCCCCAGCGCCACCCCCGCGCACTCTACCTCTCTCTTGACACCCTCTCTCTCCCACATTAGCTGCATTAAAGATTGATCTCTGGCGTGTCCCACGCATGGCTGTCAAATGACAGACAGGCGTCAGGGCATAAGATGTGATTGTGCCGCAGTTGGATGTAAATTGAGCTTATTAAACCTGTTGCAGGCTAAATGATCAAATAGATTGCAGGGAGGAAACACTAGGAAACAAGCAAGCTGATTACTTTTTTTCGCAGGCACTAGGCTGTACTAAATCAACAAGTTCTCTCCGTCATTTAAGTGCGAATGGAAATGAAAAATGCTACTAAAAATGTGGTTTCATGATTGAGAATTCAGTGTATCTTGTAAAGGATTTAAAATAGCTGGCATCGGGAGGGCGACTGACTCAAACTTTATGCCTGCTTGTTACTTTATTATATCTCCACAGGAACCAGGATGCATAATATTGATTTCTGTTTCACGCCTGCTTAATTGTGATGATGAATGATTTGTACTGTATCAGACAGGCTTGAATTGGGAATACGTGAAGAGAGCGGCTCAGGGAGTAAATCAAAGCTATTCTTTAGCAAAACCCCGCGCTAACAGATGGACATACAAGTGCGCCTGTCTGGACATAAATCAAACACAACACAACAAAGTCGCCCCCTCGCTCTGGTGCATAGGTGTGAAAGACAAAACAAACTAGATCAGTTATCTCTCAGGGAAGAGCGCTGTCATGTCACAGGCAATGCAATTCATCAGGCCCGTTTTAATGATGAAAACGAGAAAAATGAGACGTGACAAGTGTGCCAGTTATACAATATTGGTATTAGTGGGAATGTTATCAGATGCAGTGTGTGAGGTGCTGCAGAAACCCAGCCTCCCCTGGGGAAGAGCAGTAGTAAGGCAATATCCACTTGTCTCAGACACACTCTCATAACTCAAACGGCTTCTGTATAGCTGTAGGGAGTCTCCAAAAAGTCGGGCAAGTCTGTTTAGCAGACCTCAAATGGTAAGTGTGATTTAACCTTCTCTGTATGGTGGTCGACGGAACTTACTAGCACACTAAAAACAAGTGCTGAAGCCCGAGCACATAGACAAAGATATCCACCAGTTTGACAGCCAAGACAATGCATTCAAGCAGTGCACTGCACATACAGAAAAATAGGCATTTTTAAAAAAAAAACATTCATCAGTTTGACAACTTGTGCATTTTGCATTTGGAAATGCCAACAGAAACATCTTCCTGGTTTAAGAGAGTTCCATATGGCAAGAATAGGTAGATAAATCAATTTGGGTATTTTACATTGAAACACTATGGTTAGAAAAACAATGCTAAATTTAACCACCACATCCTTGATATGACGCTTATCATATCAAGCCAAATCAAGTATTTATTCACTTTCTGTTGACAGTTCATGTTTTTTTGCAACCCATGAGAGTAACTGTAAGATGTGATGCAGCACTCGTTCATGTAATTGTTTTATGCTAGGTAGCATAAGTTAACTGGTATGTGTCCTAGCATTGAACTGAAAATCACTTAAAATCAAAATCATCAAAATTCCCTTCAAATTCCTTGCATTATTTGGAGTGACATCAGTCTTTTGTCTGTAATTCCCTCGTCATGACCGTTACACCACGTGGCATCAGCACCATGAATCTTTTATTCACTTCATTAGTCAGGAAGTTTGTTCTCTCCCTCAATAAATCTGTTTCTTCACCACTGCAGCTCATATTTAGCGCTCCGACACAAGCACTTTCCCTCTCGCTCTCTCTCACTCTTTTTTTTTCTCTCGGCTGCTCTCCTGCTATATCAGAAGTTCTTTATTACCTGGAAACAAGGGCAGATTTATGCCTTTGTCTGGAACAGAGGCAGGTGTGGTTTACAGTGTACGTTGTGAGGGATGAGTTGCGAGCCGGATTAGTTTTCAGGGCAACGGGGAGGACTAAAAGTAGAGGAGAGGAGAGGAGAGGAGAGGAGAGCAGCATTGTCTGGTTGTTTGTTACCTTGTGCTGGAGTGGATGCAGGCAGCGACATTAGAGAAGAACTGCTTCATTAACTCTCAGGGTCCATGGCCAGGGTCTGTCTGTGGCTGTCTGTGTCGCTCACCTTGGAGGACTGCTGCTGTTGCTTTTTTCTCTTTCTCTGGCTCTCAGTTTATGTCTGGTCCTTTCTGCTCTTTCTTTGCCTAACCAAGGCTGGGATTTTGTATTGAGACCAGGAGGGAACATGGGCTTGATGTAGTTCACATGTAAAGATGTAGCGGGACTAGATAAGCTTTGGCTTCTCCCACTTTTCCCTTTCGGCCATGTGTATTGTATTATTTGAAAAATAATGAAATGTGATGATGATGAATTGACATGCCCGAAATAAACAACATAAAAAAAAACGATCAGGTTTCAAATGATTAGATATTATTTAAATACATCTTATTATATCTTAGGTTGAATGGGCTATTTAGACTCCTGCAATGCACTGAATTGAAACCCACTCATGAGACTAAACATTGAAAATTAAGTATGTTGGTTGTTGTGACATTGCCATGGTGTTTCTATTCTTTTTTACAATAGTTCCTGTGTTTGCATGACCACATTTTGATGATTTCCTGTGTTATGAGCCCAGTTCTTGTTTCAGCAGTTTTCATTATATTTCATACAGAACAAAGGGTAAAATGGATGTTAGCTGTTGCCTTGAACACATTGCTTCACAGTCCCAACCTGTTCACATTCCCACGCCATGTTTGTTTCAATCCTGTCAGCGTTGCAATAGACTTGCAAAAAGATACCCTTCGGCATGGCGCACACGTTTTTCAATTAACTCCATTGTTACCCGAACTTAGTGCTTGGTGATAAGGGTTGAAGATTAGAGGCACAGCACAGATTTTTTCCCCAAATAAGGAATTTGGTGGGAGGAGCACAGAGCAGAAGTAGCTGTGAGACTTTTTTTTAAGTATGTGTTTGTTATGTTCATTATTTGCATGGGCGATACCACTGTTTCTTTTTCAATCCAATACCAAGTAAAACCTGGACTGGCCAATGCCAGTTAAATACAGATACCTTGTACAAAAGCTTAATAAAGCGGCCCTATAGAGGGAATGAGAATGAGTTGACAGTTCTGTCTTCAAGCATTTTGAGCGTAGGAGTTTCTGCCTTCAATCAGCACACACACACATACACATACACAAACACACACACACACACACACACACGCCGAAGTATCACAGCAAGTGATTGAATGTTAACCAGTCCAGAATCAAACAGATGGAAGGCTGCGCAAAGGCACTAAACATAGGAAATGGATTGTCTCCACCCGCCCCTCCTGGTCTCCCACAATCCTTTGCTGTTGCCAGTTTTCCTACCGTGATAGACTTCACTCACGGCCTTTAAATCCAACTATTTTGGATACGAGAACGGTATCTGTCTAGTTTATGCGAAACTAGGTGGCACCGACATGAAATCTAAATGCATTTTTCGCACAGAAGAACTCAGGAGAAGTGATTTTCGGAGCAGACATGTATGCTGTTGCAGACAAAAAAAAATGTAATTAATTTTCAGTTTGACTTTCCCTATTAGCTTCATCTGCATTCAGCTTCCTCCATTTAAAAAAAAAAAAAAAAAAATGCCAGGCATCTTATCGTATTTGAAGATGGCTGACAAGTACGATTAAAATTCTTGAGTATAATCCTGTCGGTACAGCTGTTGCGGGACTTAATCAATGTACCTCGCCTTTCCCTCTGTGCTTTCTGCATATCGCTGCAACTTTCCCAGAACTAATTGCGGAGATATTTAATGGAGATAGGGGCTGTCTAGCTGCTTCAGCCCGGTCTGCTGCAGCTTGCCACTGACCAGACAGAGATGAGAGGAGAGTGAGATGTTTTCAGCTTTTAATAAGCCAGACACAAAAATCTTGACTTTTTTGTCTTCATGTCTGTGGTCACTGTGTGCAGTTTCTCTCTCCAGATGACATATTCTCCCCTCCAGCTACTTGTTAATGTAGCACAATGACAGCCTTACATATTACTGCTGTTGCCTTTTTTGTTGTTGTCGCCACTCACATTAATAATTTGCTTTTTTTGTTAACTGACTGATGTAAAGTGGGCTAATCCCTTTATGAGAGGAGAGGGTGAGGCTGAGTTTGTCAGCGAGTGTTTGTTAATGAATCGCGCTTGTATCATCGGTATGCACAATGTGTTATTGTGTAATGCGGGTGCGGGTGTGTGTGTTTTTGTCTGGTAGGGAGCGGGGCTAATTTCCACCCTGCTAGGGTCCTGGAGGACTAAGCTGCTTTTGACCTGATAAGCTCATTAGAATTCCACACTAATTACAACAGGCCCTGTTTGGCTGTCACCGGATGAGAACAACAGGTCCCAACCACATCAGCCTACCTAAGAGGGAAAGTAAAGTGAGGAAACAGCGAAGAGGATGGATAGAAGAGAACAGGAGGAGGGAGGAAGAGGGAGAGTGAGATGAGAGAAGGGAAGGGATGGCGAAAGGAGACGTTCAGCTGCACAGATACAGCTTGTAAAGTTATAATGATTGGTACAATGAGGTGTAGAAATCACAAATAGAAACATCCTATGTCTTTGATGCTGAGAAAAGAAAGATAATGACGAAAGGAAGAGGAAGAGACAGAGGCGGGAGGGAGGGAGGGAGCGAGAGAGAGAGAGAGAGAGTGAGATTGTAAATTAGCCAGGCCGCCGCAAAGCGTTTTCTCTGACTTGTCGAGGCTAAACTGAGGGCAGCAGGGAGTGGGGCCCGATATGTCAGAATCTCCCTGGCAACCAATCCTTCAGCCGCCCACACACACACACATACACACACACACACACACACACACACACTCCACACGCAGCACCCTGTTGAGGCTGGACCGGTGTGTTGTTTGCATCCCTGCTCAGATTAAATCTAAGGCAGGCCTGGGAAATTTATAACAGGGTCCCTCCTTTTTTTCACATGTCGAAAAACCATCCTGGCTCTCTTTCACCCTTTTACTCTCGTTTTTTTTTCTCCCTCTTTCGTCTTCTGTCCCTCTTGTTTCTTTCTGTCTCTGCCTTTCATATGTTCCCATGTTGCTGTCTCTCTTTTTTTTTTTTTTTTGTCTTGAAACTCGTGCCTGCAGTCAAAAGAATCACTTGTTTCCATTCAGTGCTTGTGTGCTGTGTCTGTCTGTGTGTGTGTGTGCAGATGTGCGCTGTGCTGTCTGGGGGGGCAGAAGCACTCACAGGGGACCCGTCTGCCTCGACCTCTATTATTCCCTTCCATTTGCTGTTTTCCTCTCACACCGCCGCAGCATGTGAAAAGGGAATTATTCGAGTATGTTGATTTGTTCTCTATGTCAATATGAAGCATCCGTCTAATTCCGCTGCAGTGCCGTCGCCAGCCATTCAGTCAATCCACTCTGCCGTAGTCCAAAGCCGCCAGGGCCGTCAGCCTCCATCATTAACCAGGCTTTTCCAAGGAACAGCGAGCCACCTCCAAGGCCACTGCCTGTGTGTGAGACATGTGCTAGATTGTTTACGTACGTCTCCGTGCTTGTATGTACTCGTGTACATGTGGGCAGATGTGGCACATGTGTGTTTGTATCAGCTTACTCCAGGGCCGCGCGTGTATGTGCTGCCTCTGGGCAGCAGCTGGTGGGTGGGCAGAGCAGAGCAGAGAAGAGATGAGTGGGTTAGCCTCTGGCACGGATCCGCACCTTGGGACCAGTTGCTGCTGGCGCCAGCCATCTTTGGCACCAATTCGTCCCCGGGTCCTCCAAAGGCTGAGCCCCTCAGGAGATTGCAGATGTGTGCGAATGTCTGTTTGTGTGGCAAAACTGTAAAGATGCTGTGAGTTTGTGTGCTCTGATGAAATTGTGTAACCAGCGTGAGGCCACACTGACCTGGCAGGAGAGGATGTGGACGGTTTTCTCCACTGGGATGACACTTAATTGGGCTCCTGTCAGCATTTGGCTGTCTTTCACTCTACTGGCTTCCCCTCACTCTCTTGCTTCATATCTATATATCTCTCTCCACCAATCTATTTCCTTTTCTCTCTTCCTACGCCTGTGTACATTTCTTCCTCCCCTGCCTCCACCCCTTCCGCACCAAAATGCTCCCTGGCCCCACCCTCCCATCTCTCTCTCTTTTCTCTGTCCATCCCTCACACTCATCCCTCCCTCTTAATTTGAGAAACAGCAGAGGAATCGATTGGTGGTCGCAGCCTCTCATCTCCCCGCCCTCCTCGAAGTTATTATTCACTCATACACTCACACACTGATGGTCCCCCGGAGGGTTGGGTTGTGCAGCCTCCAACACGCACGCACACACACACACACACATGCGGCAGAGTTGTCAAATGTTGATGCATTATCACACCACAGAGCAAGAATACACAAACTAGGGCACACATACACACAACAACATAGTGTCAACTCATACATTATGGATATGTACAGACCAGAGCAAGATGTATTCACGCATGCACATTAATTTAAAACAAACACGGACATCCTCTGACACAGCAATGAGAATGAGCTGAGGGACCCTGGTCTGACTCAGCATTTCACATGTATGGTAAGATTTCAGCTCCGTGGCCCAGTTTTAGCACAGAGCGTTACAGAGACCAAGAGATACTAAACTGCTCTAAGATGGAACTGTTGGGATTGTTTGGCGATTGCATGCACAGTAAATCAAAAGATGTGAGCGGAAGGGGGTTAGATAGGTGGCACCGAATGAAGTAAAGAATTAATTTATACAAAGCAGAAATTCCATGCTTTATCCCAACTTGTGGTACTTCAGTCCACGACTGTCTGGAAGAAAAATGAGAGCATGCAGTACATTTGTTTTTAGTTTTTTTGAACACAGAAATAATAGCCAGAGCAAAGTTTGTGATTTCCACAGGGGGTGAGAAGGATATATCCCTTTCACTTTTCAAAATCCTGCTTTTGTCCCACTCATCTCTAGAGTTTTGGTCTCGCTAAACAGTCTCCTTCTTTTCTGTCCTGCCACCGTTGTGTTGATTTGCTCATCTTAGACGCCTTAACTTATCACCCTAGGCTCAAAGCAGGATGCCAAAGAAGCAGCAGGGGAGCGCTTTCTGAACTTTATTTTGCCTCTGAGGCTGAAGTTGAATGCAGCCTAAAAGGAATATCCACAGATGCAATTCAGGACCGAGAAATTGTGCAAACACATCTGTTGGGTTTGTTTTGGTCGGTTGATATTCTCCTTAAAAGACACTAGAATCAAATTTCAATCAAAGATAAGACAGTAGCACACAGAGATGACTACATTATTATATGTATGAGCTATATATTATAGAGCATTAACGATGCAGAGATTCGAAATGCTAGATTGATTTAAATGCAAAATTCACTTTGCATTCAGGCTGTTAGCTGGGAGCTGAAGATTGTTGTGCTGCTGCACTCACTGCACGCAAATTTAAAAATTAGAATGTTTTAATACTTATATGCAATATAAATGTAATATATTCAACACTTAAAGGACTGAATTCGAAGGCAGAATTTGAAGTCATTACAACAGTCATAGACAGTAGAGCTACAGTCCTTATTCATATCTTCAGCTGTCTGTCTGGTCTCCCTGTCTGTTCTCTCCTCTCTGTTCTATTTTAGACTTTGGCTTGATGATTGAGCAGAGTGATGAGGTAGTTATTAAGAATGCGTCTCTCATCTACGTGAGGCGGTTGGTCTCCATCAATCCCCCACCGGCCCCCAAATCCGACTGTCGTCCTCCCCTCCCTCCTATTTATGACTCTGCTTTGACTCAGACCCCGCAACTTCCAATTTACACACTGCCACAAATCACCCACACTAACTTCGGGGAGCTGACTTGTCTATGTTGTAAGCAGGTTTGATGGCGTGAGCTGGGCTAATAGGCTGGAAGTAGAAGATGCAGGGATGTATGTTTGCTTGACACATAGTACTGAGGAAGTTGTTTTTAAAGGTTGGCTGATGATACAGAAAAACTAAAGCCAGATTGGTTGCATCACACCATTTTGACGACGACTTTGATCTCCCTGATAGATTTCAGTATCGATGCAGAGATTCTTTGTCATATTGTGCCACAGTATCTCCTCTATATCTGGTCCGTCTGCAGTGGAAAACAAAGCCAGATCATATTGATGAGTTCAGGGCCATCCTCCCCTTGGAAGGAAAAATTAAGTCTGAAAAATCACTGCCTTCTGACAGACCCAAAATGTTTCATTAGCTATATGAATTGCTCCAGCCAAGTAATTTCCCTCACATTTACCGCTGACCATCTTGACTTTGCTTCACGTCTAGATCCTGATAGCTACCTTTCATCAGCTTAAGTCTCCCTCAGATGTCGGCGTCTCAGATGTTCAGTCTGATTGAGGAGCTGCGGTGAATTGCAGATGATAGAAAAAATGTCCCGCCTGTGTTGCGTTTGAGTTCTGCAACTTGGCTCGTGCGAGATATAACCCTGCTGCAGTATCTTCCCTGTCTGTTAATGTAAGGAGACACGTTTGAGAGAAACCTGTCCGCTTAATTAGTCACAAAAAGCTGGCGTTTTTTCAAGATCCTAGGCAACAGAATTAAAGCTACTGCTCGGCCTTTTCTGTGGCTTGTAGTTTATTAAGCAATCGTAAACATTATAATCTCGTTCCTGCACAAACATCTTATCATAAAACCACAGCAAACATAAAACATCATAAAAGGACGGGACATAAAAGCAACATAAAAGACGTAAAATAAAAGAATTATTAGGGAAGTTTTAAACTCATGCATAAACAAGCATGTAAAAAGGGATTTCAGAGGATTGTAATTATTTAGTCAAATTGCACCAATTAAAGTGCATGGCTGTACACAACAACAACCAAACCACCTTTAGTTTTCTTGTCTCCCAGCGAGGGTCCTTGCATGTGAGTAACAAATCTGCATCTCCCTAACAAAGAGAAGTGGAGATCTGATTTTTCATCTCCATCTCTCATATTTCAGATATTGTGTCTGAAAAAGTAGGGACACGCCTTTGTATGTTCAAAGTAGCTTCTGAAGAGTAAAATGAGAGGAAGTGATTTGTTTGATATCGATACACGCATGCGCACACACACACGCGCGCTGGCAGGCTTTCACTTTTAAAAGACTGTTATGGAAAGCCCCATTACAGTGCAGGAGGTTTCAACCTCAATTATATGGAGAATATATAGTAGTCAAGCTGCTAATGAAAATGGAGGAGAGTGTCTACTCTAGCAAACAGCTTTCTGTGAAAGATGGGGAAGTAATCTATTCTCTTTATGAGGAGCAGTACTTTTTCCCCTCTGATTGCCACAGCTTTAATGAAGAGCTTACATACCTGGGGGGGATGATTCAGGAGCAAAGCATCGGGCAACATATTGGATGTGGCTCTAAAATGGAGGCCGGCAAAGCCGGACTTTACATTATATGCGTGCCTACGTGTGTGTGTCTTGTCGATGACCACCGATTTGACTTAACAAAGGAAAGACACATACAAGCACACTAGATATGCAAGTCAATTCCAAACATGCGATGCAACGCTTGGAGCTGAAAACATACAAAAAATTCATGCATGGATGCCTCTGTGTCTTGACATCTCGTGGTTGTGTGTGTGTGAAACCAGTCAAACCAAAGACATGCGTCATGAGCACGTACTTGTCAGTGTGTGTTGACGTTTGCTATGACATCCTGCCACAGTGAAACCTCTCAGGCCAAGCTCTGCTGGCCTGCAGGAAACGAAAGAGGTTGCTGTTTATTATCGAATAATCTGGCAATTAGTTTCACGATTAAACGATTGATGCTAAGGTGAGATCTTAAAACGTCTTAAATGCTTCGTTTGTCCAACCAATGGTCTGGAAACTCTCAGTAAATATAATAAATTTAAGTAAAGTCAAACAGCGAATCCCTACAATTAAAGGGTAATTCTAGTATTTTTAATCCTGGACCCTATATTTACATGTTTAGTTGCTGATTCATACTTACCAAAGGTTTTAGAATCAGTCCAGTAGATCTCCTCAGCTGGCAGCTGTGACATGGCATCGCTGCAACATAATCCTTTGGGGCAACTCCCACCGACAATAATAAGATCCTTATTTTGTAACCAGAAACACAAGTCTCGCTCAAGGAAAAGTCCAACTGTGAAATCTCCCGGGAGAAGAGTTGCTGTGGGGAGACGGTGGTAGAAATGTGAGTCAGAGTTGGAGAAAATGGGTTAAGAATTTACCAGAACCGCCAGCAAGAATCTCACAATCCTGATAAACCACTGTAACAACAATTTCTCCTTGATGGGACTTGTATTTCTGGTCACAAAAAAGTATTATATTATCAAACAACTAGGTCTGTCTCCATCGGAATTGTTTCTGTAATGTTGTGAGACACTTGGAAATAGCGACTTCAGTCTGTCAGTGCAATCAACATATCGTTCAACATTTTTTGTCTCTTTAACTGGAGAAATTCTTTTCAGTCTGTCAATCCATACCAACAAAAACATACATTATGGTAAAGCTCATCTTTGATGGACAATTTAGGGTCATATGTGACACTATGAATACATTTATGGGTTTTTTGTGCACAGCTGGCATATACTGTACAGTATGTGATGTAGGCAGTGTATATACTGAGTATGTCAGGAGTGAACTTGGCATAAGAGTTGAGTAGAAACAATACAATGGTAAAACCGTTATTTATAAACCTCATGTAAATAATGCTGAAAGATAGATCGGAGACTTAAACCAGAAATTGGAACAGAAATGGAACAAAAGCTTGTGAGCGTTTCAATTAGTTGTTACTCAACGTATATTCACAGAGTGATAAGCAGCAGCCTGACTCCAGCAAGTACTGCCACACACTTTTGAGACACTAACAGACTGCTCTCGTGTAATTTTAATTTACCGTACGTCATACTGTTGTTGTAAACTTGGCACACTTAAAATGAGTTATTACCGCTAGATGAGTTAATTGATTCTGTATACCAAAATGAGTTTGAAAAACTGGCAAGGTAACACATTTATATAAAAAAAAATACATCATGATCTTGGTCAGTAAAACTTATTCTTGGCAGCTGGTGGATTTATTTATTTCATTTCCTGATTTTTATTGTTCACCAGCCCTCGGAGGGTGAAACAAACCCTAATCTTGGACACTAAGTAAGAGTTCCTGCAGACAATGTGCAATCAGTGTTGTTTACACTACAGCTATCCTGCAATCGAATCCAATCAGGGGAAATATGGCTGCATGCCTGTTTTACCTGTGGTCAAAAGAACAGCTTGTCGTGTAAATCATTTGTCATAAATATTGGTCTTGGTGGTATCGACTGACGAGAATTCTGTCTAGACTAAAGTCTGTTATTACACAAAAGTCAAGCACTACTCAGAATGAAGAAAGAGAACTGCAGTCGCTTAGGTCTGAGCTGCGAAAGATCACGCCCGGGTTAATACAGCCAGCCACCAGGAGATAAAGACAAAGGGAGAGACAGGAAGGAGGGAGAGGGAGAAATAAGATTTCATTTAAGAGCGCGTGCTGCTGCCTCGGAGACAGTGCAGTGATGTGAGGGTGACCTATGGAGGGAAAGCAGCAGCAGGGGTCACAGAGGTTGATCCGATTCTGGGCAGTCAGTGCCAACACTCTGATTAAGAGGTGACGAAGAGGGCAGGCCGACCATCATCTCCGCCGGCGGATTCACTCTGAGCTGCATGTGGGGTGGGAGAGGCGAGCGACGCGGAAAGTTCAAGCAACAAAGGCTCTGAAATTACTTATCATGAAGCTGTTGTCGAGTCAGGGCGCCTGGTTACGTTTTTGTCTGTTTTAATACTTCATGTTGTCATTGCTGTAGATTGAACATTATAGATTATTTCTGTTTGTGTCTTATTTAAAGCAAGGCTATACAATGCTTGACGGAAGACAAAACAGTCTTATAGACCAGGGATGTTGACTGAAGTCATGGTTCAGAACATACCTTATGGTATGGCACGAGTTCAGTACAACGGGAAAAACATACAAAGACTGTAGTGTATTAAGCCATAAACAGCGAACTGCATGGGTCGTATTAACCCTAACCCTAACCCTGTCTGCTTCAACATGCCGTCTAATATGCATTAGCATGTTCGACGTGTTCCCACTCACATACAGCTTGCGAACACACCACAACAGACCCTCCTCATCCATTCCACCACTGGCCCATCACACACAGCTGATTTTACAGAACATCTTATTTGAATTTGCAAAGGACAATCATGGTGTCTTCCTCTTCACCTTGATTTATCGTGTGTTCTTCTTCTTCTTCTTCTTCTTCTTCTTCCTCTGCTGTTGCGCCTGGCAAAAGCTTTGAGCTGCATTATAGTCCCCTTCTGGATTGGAGTGTGGAACAGAACAGTTATGCAATCGCCATATGTGAGTATCATGACACTTCAGTACTAATACATGTACTGTTACACCCCAGCATCTTGAATGGAGGCAGTTGTGGAGGATGATGGGAAATTAAATGTGCCGTTATTGTGAAATCAAACAATTTTGTACCTGCAATGGTACAATGGTATTGTGAGACACATTGAAGCCTTGTGCCTATGAGGAATTAACGTATTCTGTTGATATTAGTTACTGAAGGCAAAAGTTAAACCAGGCTAATGTGGCAGTAGCCTTGCGGTTAAAAAGGCCTTGACCCCCTTCTTTCTGATCCCCTTATAATGACCAAAAACTCTTGATGGCCTAAAAAATGTAAATGGACTGGAATGGAATGCAAAAATCTAAACAAGGAGCAGAGGAGAGCAACGGAGTTAGAGGGTAATGGCAAGAGAGGGATTACAAAAAACAGAGATGACGAGGAGGTCAGAGGAAGTGCATTCGGCCTCTCCTCCCAGCCAGTGAGCTGGCCAAAGTACCAGCAAGCATGTGTCAGTTTGTGTGTGTATTTTGTGTTTGTGTGTGAAGCAGTGGGGCGTACATGGCACGGAGGCGGAGGCGGTGGTGGTGGTGGCGGAGAATTCCCCTGCTGGGGCCAAAAGCCGGGCGACTGCTCAACTCTAATTAGGATCGTCTCAGCAGCCTTCCTCCGCCCTGGGTTCCCACACCTCTCCACATACCTGTCTGCCTGCCAGGGCTGCTCAGCACACACAAACGTTGGATGCGGACGCACACACACACACACACAAACGCGCAGGAAAAGTTTTACTGTGTTTTTCAATCTTGCTGGGAATCTGCCCTTTGTTGTAAAAGACAGACATGAAACCGGACGTGCACACAGTCGAGAGTGACAGCCGTAACACGCCAAGATGGAGGGGAGGCGTGCAGAGGGATGAGAGAGCGCGTTAATCCACCAGCCGTAGCATTTCCTCTGTGGATCTGTGTGCGTTTGAACTTTTCAAGGGGAGGATGGCGAGGAGCGATCGGCCACTCTGTAAATGTCAGTGGATCTGAGCAGCCCGAGCCCAGACAGCCTCTCGCCGTCACCTGCCACTCACTTTGTCTCTGTCTGGGTGCTGTTTATTTTCTCCTCCCTCGTCCTCCATATCCTGCCCTCTCCCACACTTTTATTATTGTCTTTTTTACCTCTGCCTCGCCATTGCCTGCAGGAAAACAGCACATCCTGTAATAGACGAGGCTGGTTTTAGTTTCTGTGTTTCTCCGTCTTTTTCCTTTCGCAGGATCACCGTTGGACCCAGATCCACCTCAGTGGCAACCTCTCTGTCTTACGTTACTCAGTTTCACAGACCATATAGGATTCTGGCTACCCAGCTCTATTTCTTGCTAATTTATTAGCCTTCCAGTATTTTGCTGTGCTGGTAATTAGATTTTTTTTCTCTTGTAGAAGGAGTTGTTTTATTTCATTCTTCAAAACCATCTTCAATTTCCTTGGGAATTATCAAGGGAGGGTTCCTCCATTTAATTTGTACGGAAATTAATTTGTCAATGTGAGAAATAGGATACTTGCTAATCTGGTTAGTCCAGCTTGTCCCCCCCCCCGTCCACCCCCTGCATTAGTCTTACCCTCACTCTCTCTCCAGTGTTCAGGAGTACGTGATTGAAAAGACAGACAGGGGGATAGGCAGAGTGGGAATTCAAAGACAAATGAAAATAAAGTCCAGAGCATTTTGTGGCAAAAAAGACACAGAGAGGGGAAGTGAGAAAGAGCGAGAAAGAGTATTAAAATCAAAATGTCGAGAGGCGGGGTCATAAAACGGCTGGCTTTATTGAACAGGGCACAGCGGGCCAGTTGCAGCCTGCAGGCCCTTTCAAGTCTATCTACTTGTGTTGCACTGCATCTCACTCTGTCTTACTCTCACTTCAGCGCCACCAAATGAAGCTGTGTTGTCATGATGTTTTGATCCAAAAAACAAAACATCTTGCTAAAGCATAAACATAAACAGAATGATAAGACAACGTGAATATACTGTAATAATGTACATATATAAGTTTATTTTTCTTGTTTTTTTGCGTAATTTGTTTTTGGCCCTTTAGTATCTTCGGTGAAATTGTAATGCTACAGCATATAGTGATTTTTAAGTGTTTTTAAGTTTTTGGGGAGAGATATTCTCGTGTTTCCGCATGATACCGCCCCCATATGCAATTTGAGTTCATAGCAAAAGTTTGGTGTGGAGGAACTTGGAGCCGTGACCTTAGAAAACCTTTGGGATCAATTGACCAACTTAAGGCATGGCCATATCACCCAACATCAGTGTGTGAGCTCACTAGCACTGTTGTGGTTGGTTGCAAGCAGATTCCTAGGTTTTTAAGCAATTTGTAAGATATGGCCAGAATTTATGCATGTGTGAGGAACAACAGTTTCCTTCTTGTCAAAGATATTTATATATTGCACTACAGAGATGTCTATTAAATTGAGCATGCTGACCAGCTAGCCCTGGCCAGCCCTGTCTCCTAATACCACTTTGTACTTTTGTAAGAAGCTAGCAGATATTTGCCAGCTGATCAAATTAAACTCTGAAACTGCCAAGAAATACTGCAGTTCCCTCCCGTCCCTGCTTGCCCTGTCTTGTCCTCAGTCTTGGTCAGAGCCACTGTAAATCACCTCTGTACTTTATCCCCTGTTGTTGGACACACCTCAATCGGTCTTGGAGGCTGTGTTCAGTCCCAGTTCGTTGTCCAGCCATGTTTGCGCTCAATGTTACATACAGACCCAAGGTTCAGTTGTTCACACTCTTTGTTTAGATGTCCATACACTTTTGGCCATTTGGGATAGATACAATGAAGTAAGTGTTTATTTATGAAAAATATATATATATGAAGTCTGAATGAAGTTGGAAGTAAAAATATGGAAATGTATGTGCATTGCAACATCTATCAAAAAGTGAATTCGGATGAAAGAAAGAAGAGGAAAAGAAGTCGAAATGTTTTTTGTCCCTCTCTTCAGTCCCATCCCCTCCCGGCCATCTCCTCTCTAGACTCAGGCAGACTCTCTGGCTGTTGTGTGTTTGTCTGAGATATGGACTTGGATGCACACTGAGCGACCGCCCACTCCACACATTCCTCTGTAGTCCGCCCGCTTCTCTTGGACGTTGAACAAATTGATTTGGGCGTTGATTATTCAAGGGGCATATTTCATAACTTTTTGACTGGCTTCTCTCCACATCCCACTCATACTTTTCTCCGTGCATCTGCCTCACTCTTACTCACACCCATACCCAGCTGCCGCTCTGCAGGATCCAGCCGAGGGAGGCCCGTGAGTCGTGTCGTTCGAGGCTCTGTCTCTGAGTCTGATTGCACTGTAGCAGATCAGCGGTGTAGCGTTTCTCCTCAGGGAGCTACACAAAGTGCCCGGGCACGGCTGGGAGTCGGAGATACGGAGACAGAGAGGATCCATTGGTAACAGAATCACCATCTTTGTTTGGAATAGTGTCAAACTTTCATATCAGCCTGTTAATTTTCTTTGATTGCTCTGGATGATTCAAGTTTTTGTCAGTTGTTTTTCACTAAAATGCGTCATGACACTAAAGACTGAAATTCTTGCAGCTGCATATTACGCTTGTGTGTTACTTCACACAAATGAGTTAACTTTTCAATAAGAATTCAATAATTTTGTGCCACTCATGTATAGAGTAAATGGAATCGCTACAGGGAATGAAACCCTCGACTGCATAAAATCCATATATGTATACTAATAATGAATATTCAAGGAAAGATTGGACACCAACCAATAAAGCATTTATCACAGGGACATGAGCTGCAGGCCTGATCCCGCTTGATATTAATATAAATGATCTTCATCGCAAATGACTAATCGACTCTGCTCTGTCCGTCTCTCTTTGGCAAGGAAGTCAAACCCTTTTTCCCTGAAGATGAGTGTACTTTTTTTAATGGATAATACTAATAAAACACCAAATCCAGAGTAAAAAACTCACAAGTTATTGATTTACAGTGTCGTATGATTCATATTTATTAATCGCTCCAAATAAAAGCTTTTAGAGGAACCAGACAAGCTGAAAGTGGGGCTGCAACTTATTATTTTCCTCTTCAATAGATTGATTGTTTAGTCAATGAAATGTCACAACATAACGAGAAATATCCAAAGTGGTGTTTTCAAATTGCGTTTTTGTCCAAGAAAAATCCTAAAACCCGAAAAAGATATTAAAAATTGCAGTGACATTGAACAGAGAAAAGCAGGAAGTTGCTGGAATCAGAAATAGTTTGGCTTTTGGGCTTGAAAAAAAATTACTATCATCAGCGTAGTCCATGAACAGTCCATGTAGAGAGAAAAACAACTGCTATGACAAAACAATTCACAAGTAGCTCTAACTTTCAAAGAGGAGTGTTTTGTTTTTAGATTTTAGGTTGATCTTGAACGCATTCACGGTCTACTTTTCAGGCGAACGGTAAAAATCCCAATATTAAATGCTCCATTCTGCAAAACAGCATATCGGACATCCTGGAGGTTACGTGGTGGTGGGTCACGGGCATAGATGCGATGCTTCAGCTGGTCCCAGAATGACACGCTGAGACGATCGATTTGCCTACTTCCTATCTGGACGCTATCATTATCCAGTGCCTCTTATAGCATCCAAAGAAAAATGTTTTTCTCAATAACAGCTTCCACTATATTTGTGTGAGTTTTGAGTTTGCCCCGACTGAACTGAAGCGGTTCCACAAACAAAAGAAAACCAGATTTAATAACTCAGATATGCATGACTCTCCATGAGTAAAACCACTGAAGCAACAAATAAACTGTTCGACAAAATATGTGTACCCATATCCCAATATCCCTAACTAATTTCGAGTAGTGTGCATCTATAGTGATCTCAGTTCTGTTTCGCCCAGAACTAAGTTGAAATACTTGATCATTGAGTCACGTAGTTGTTTTGTTACTAGCGAGGATTAGTCTCTCAGCTATTTCAAAATTGAGAAGTGAGATTGCAATTTTGATTGCGGACTGTGACTGTGATTCAAATCGATTATGACATTTCTTGGCTTGTTCGCCAACCCCTACTGCTTTCCTAAAACCAGTTTCTAAAGTTCATCAGTTCAGATAAGGTCAAATGAGGCTGGTGTCCCCTTGTAAGTGTCAACAAGAAGTAAGCCAGCAAATTCTACAACTGTGCCGACGTTCACTGCTCCGCTCATCAAACTCCATACAGCCAGTGAGACAAGAGTGACACACAAAAATGAGCCACAGAGTAAATGAGAGTGGTATAAAGAGAAAATGAGACACTAGTGATTAATTAACTGCTCTCTCCTCGTCGTCCTCATAAGGCCGGGATAATTTTGTGACTCCATACGAGGGACTGCGTGGCTGTTGCGCTGCTGTTCGCTCTCGCACATCCCAGTCTCGGCATGAAACATAGATCAAGAGGAAAGTTTGAGCGAGGAGAGAGTGTGTATTATACGAGCCCATGGTTGATTGCTCTGAAACCAGAGAAGAGTGAGGGGGAGGAATAGCTTCGGTGGACTCACTAATACGTCTGATGTATTTCTTCCTCTTGAATGTAACCCACACACACCTTATGTAATACAAAAGCACTTGCAGACATAAACAGTCCGCCTTAATGTCCAAATCTATCCAGGATAGAAAGTTGCAGCTGCTGCTTCCTATTGCACCCTTGGGCCTTCTGTGTGTGTGTGTGTGTGTGTAGATTGCGTGTGTGTTCATGCCAACCCATGTGCTTACGTCTTTTACTGTCCTCCAGCACTGTGCTGTAATCAGGTAAACCCAGCGGCAGAGTAATCTCAGTCAGGTACTATGAGGCACTAGCTAACTCCTCTGCTGCTCTCCTCTCGTCTTTCATCTCTCTCACTCCTTTTCTTCCTTCTTCTCCTCCTCAGCAGCCTCCGGGCGCTCTAATCTGCCTTCTCCCTCTGGCTCACCTTCCTCTCCTCCCTCATCCTGCTCCCCCCTCTGGCACACAGTCACCGCATCACCAGCAGCAGGCCTCGGCCCGTTTCTCTGCTCATCTGGTTTCCTGTGATGTAAAGATCTGTGTTGTGTTTTATGTACTGTGTGTTTACGTGTCGGAGTGGAGCAACATGTTTATAGGGCTCGGGCACAACATGAGCTCACCCTGTGGTTCAATGTGGTAGTCTGTGTGAGAGATAAGAGTGATAGTGTGTACAGTCAACACACATGGACTGTATGTGATTACAGTGCCGGAGCCAGTCGCATTAACAGTTCGTAATCACATCTGTATTTGACTAACTGAGAATGAGGCTCAAAAATCAACTATCTTCCTCAAATTCCCTCTTGTTCAAGTTTGCCTACATTGTTTTGCTTCACCTTAATGCGCACACAAGCTCGCCTCCCGTTTCTGTTTCCTCTCTTCCAGTATGTGCCTGCTCTGGTAACTCTCCTCATCAGAAATGCACGCAAAAAGCACACATCACATTTTTTTTTTTTTTTTTTTTCGTTTTTCACAACAGCAGGTGAGCTGCTCACGGAGGAAGCTTGTCGTTAATTATGCAGCCTATCGAGATGATCGAAACCAACGTGGTGCCGAATGTCATCACGACAACCGGCTGTAGGAGAGGCTGCATAACAGTCAGTGTGTTTACAGTGGGCACGTAATAACAGAGAACACCACTTTCTCTCTGTAGAGCATGTATGAATGTCAGACGGACAGACAGACGCTCAGAAAAACAAAGGTTTACCGTAATTTCCGGACTATAAGGCGCACCTGAATATAAGCCGCACCAGCCAATTTTAGGGAAAAACACAAATGTGTACATATACAAGCCGCACCCGATTATAAGCCGCAGGTGTTTTAGCGTTTAATTACCATATGTAAAGGCTCGTGCACAGAGGAGATTGTCGGGAAAGAGACTGCTGTTTGGGGAAGCTTCCATTTTATTAACATTTCAACAAACAAGTTGCATATTTGCATAACCTATGTCCACGCAAACGTCAACACGCAAGAGTCAGAGACGCACAAACAGACGCACAAAGCTGCGGACTGGTTCGCACGGACAGTTAAAGACAACATGAATGTCATTTAATTCAACTAACAGCGAAGTAAAGTGAGAAACTTCTCGGTCAGACTGACAGACAGCTGTTAGCTCCGTTAGCACCGCCACCTGTCTGACTATGTGTTGTTAGCATAACAAACCTGAATCACTGACGTTGATGACGTCCACCGACAGAACAACGCGTTCCCTCGACGCAGAACTCCGAATGCTCAATGACGGTGTAGGGTCGACGACGTAGCTACGCTGTCGCCGCGACGCAGAAGCATAATAATAAACCAGGCGTTAAAGGTGAGGGACGTAACCTGTACAATCCATAGATTGAGGAGGTCCCCTAGTGGCCGTTAGCTGTAAAAATCCATAAATTAGCCGCACCGTTGTATAGGCCGCAGGGTTCAAAGCATGGGGAAAAAGTAGCGGCTTATAGTCCGGAAAGTACGGTAAATTATCATTCATAATCATGATTATTATGATTTATGTACCAGTAGAACCAGTAGACCAGTAGAAGCCCCTAAATCCTTCACATCATGGGCCTTTAATTTTTAATGGAGTTAATGATGGAATCCAGGTTTGCATATATACCCGCCTGTATTTCATTAAAAATACAGTCGAGTGCATCAGTGTTCATGTGCACAAACACAACAGCAATGCTACTTTTCCATGTGACACGCGCGTGTACACCCGCCCTCCGTCCTGCGTGTGCCTAGATTGGAAATGAAAGCTCCAGGTGAGAGTGTTTGCCAAGGTGTCTGTTTGGTGGATAGATGATTTAGTGGGTGATTCTATGAGGAGATTCCTCTGCGGTCTCAGCTGGGATGGAGCGAAAGAGATAGTGGGGGAGAGACGAGTGGAGGAGACTACCCTAGTCATTTGATGGAGAGGTGGAGTGGGACAGCTGGGGTAATAAGGCTTTGCTTTCTGTCTGTGTGCATGCATGCGCACGCGCACACACACACACACACACACGAACGCAAACCTGAGCGCACACACCGAATCGTCCGGCAGATTAAATGCACTGCAGGTTGTATAAGACCAGAGAGCGAGAGAGAGAGACGAGGAAGAGGGTGTTGAGTCAGTGTGTAAGCCGCAGGGCAGCAAAGTCTTCCTCTACCACTAAGTCAGCCACTGATCTCATTTCTCCACAGATGGACTCCTAACACACTCCCATCAGGGGACAAATATATATTCCCTCTGTCTCTTTTCCTCACACATTCCTGCACCAGCGACCTTTTCTCTTTATTCGTCCTCCTACTCCCCTCCTATTTCTCACTCTCTCTCTCTGCCTTGCTTTGTTTGCCTCCTCACCTCTCGTCTTCCCTTCACTCTATCTGTATTATCCTCCTCCACCCCAATATCCCTTTGATTCTCTCACACACTCCATTTTTCCCCGGCGTCTCTGATTTTAACCCTCTATCCTGTCACAGACCACATGCCATTACCCTCCCTCTCCTTCCTTTGATCAATCACAGCCAACAGGTGCTGTAAAGCGAACCGTCTCCCGCGGCGTCTCCTGCATGCGTTCGTCCCCCGCCCTGCCTCCAACCCTGCTCTTTCTCTTCATTCTGCTCGCCACACACCTCCAGCTCTTGCCCCAGTTTGTCAGCGAAGCAAAACTGGCCGTGTCTGGGAGCCCATCATTCATCTCCCCCCTCTCTTCCCCATCCTGTCACATCGGCAGCTTGGCTGGTCTCAGACAAATAGCATCACGGAAGATAATACAGCCACAGCCAGCAAAGAGCCAAATAAATGGTCCCTTCTCTGCCGACCTAATGGTCCTGCTCTCCACTTGGCCAGGGGACAGCGTTCAGCCCAGGGACTACACGGACACGACCATCGGGTTCTAATGAGGAAAACCTGTAAGCTTCAACTAGCCATGACATGCATGCATCACAGATACACACCCCTCATGAATAACAGCCTGTCGACTGCCAACAGTATCCCAAGACAAATATGTTGTTTAGTCTGGCGAGATGTTTATTGTGTTGAAATTGCATAGTGATGTATGGATGCAACATGACATGCTGCGGGAGTACATAACAGTCAAGTAATTTGTATCTCAAAGCCCCAATCAAATCACACACATGCATACACATGCATCCCCCTGTAGCCTGTGGGGATCTGTGTTAGATGTCAGGATATTACAAAATGTGCGCTTTCGTGGTGGCAAAAGGACAATGCTAATCACACTGTGTCTCCGTCATTTTGTGCTACAGTGTGTGAATATTCTCAACAGGGTGTAAGAACATTACATAATTAAATGATCACAAGTATCTCTTCTGTAAACCTGGTACATCCTGGCATTTAATTCTTGCTTCCCACCTGAGGTGGCATTTGTTATGAATTCATCTGCTCGGTCATCACACCAGGTGGTGCAGTCTTTTTTTTTTCGAGCAGTCATGATCGTTTGTGCATGTTGCAGAGAGAGGCATCAATGTGCCATTGTTGCATCCGCCAATTCACATTTTTTTAATTCAGAAAAAAGTACATCCTTTCACATTGTAAAGACATGTCTCTCTCTTTTTTTCTGGCATTTCCATTCGGGTGCTTGGGGGAATTGTAGATGCAGATCAAAAACAGGTGGATGGATGGTGGATGATGGATTGTATAAGGTTGTCAGCCTGGTGGAGATTGTGGTTTTCATTCAGATGTATCTGTCCCCCCAAAGATTTACCAAAATTAACAATCTCCAACTTTAACTAGAAACGGAATAGTTGTTCAGCTGATCTAAATTCATAAAAAATAAATATATAAATAAATATATAAATCTTGAACTGAGCGTCAAACTAACTGTAAAAAATCTAGGTCATCTTCCCTCAAAGTCAGTAATTAGAGTCGAGCAGCTCGGTGCTACTCTAGAATAAATAGAGCTCGTCTGAATCTCTTCAGGAAGGTGTTTAGGATTCTGACTGAATCATCGGCAGCTATTGGAACCAAGTTTTGACGATACTGATAATGTGTAAAACATCCCATCGTTGCCAGTTAATCAGGCAAACCAATAAATCGTTCAGCTGCCACGCAAGTGACATGATGCCCAACTGAACAACATGTTCTTTGAATTAAATACAAATATGAATGGTATTAGCTAATTAGCACTAAAGTGACCGGGGTAGGATGAGGGGAAAGATTGTGGTTTGGATTAAAAGATTGCTGACTGCCAGGAAGAGGTTGGAAAAGAATCCTCTTGACCCATCCCTCCACTTCCTCCTTCTCACCCGTGACACAACAGTCATAATCCTGACAGCTAAAAAAGGGCTTTGTCACTTGAACCTAAGCTTATGTTGTTTTTAGCCGAAACGGCTGATGCCACTGCTTTTCTTTGCGAGGACGGTCTCCGACTCAAATGGGTGCATTTGATCAGCAGCAGAAACGGAGAGAGCCCCTCAAAACAATATTTAGTCTGCTGTGTATGTATATGGGTACAGTGGAGTGCCACCACCGTACAGTAACTGCTGACTGCGTCCTCTCACACTGATTTGCCTCTTCCGTCCTCCTTGATCATGGCTACTGTTGTCATCTCCTCTCCTCCAGCGTAATGAGTCAGTGTGTGATGTTGGATGGCTGCTGACAGTGTGTCCTATGACTCACGTCGGGGTGGTACTGCTGTCCCAGCATATCTCAATACTCTCCCTCCCCTCCCTCTTACGTCCCATCCCTCCTCTCCTCTCCTCTCTCTGCTCGTGTTTGGACTGTACCTTCCCCAGTGCGTAGGGACATCTGCTAATAATAAGTAAACACACTGTAAAGGTGACACACACATACAAACCCGCCACATGCACAGTTATGCAGCTAAACCTCTTTTCCGAGGAGCTCATTGTGTTTTCATCAGTCACATGCTTTTTTTCTCTCTCTGTGGAGAAAAAAGAAAAAGAGAAAAAAAAAGCTGGAGAGAGAAGGGAGAGAACTGGCAGAAGGCACAAAGTGTTGGCCAGTGGAAAGTCCAATGGTGATGATGGAGGCCAAATCGACTCTGGAACCAAGTGAGACTATGTGGGTTTAATTGCATGTGCTTGTGCAACAAAGATTTGTGGCATCACACTTTATACTTTGAGGGCTTTTGTAATGCACTGCACCACAGTCCTTTTGCAATATTCTAATTCATAAAGGGAGATATGTCTCCTCCCGGTCCTGACGATATGTCAGTTTCATCCTACCAGCCTGTGAGAGACAGTGAACAGGCTTTAGACAGACACCTCGGCCTGTTTTATGTAAATACCACACTTAAACACTCCTGCTTTAAAGGGCCCGGGCGCTCGTAAACCTTGACGGACCCCTGGGCTCTGCCAGGGCCTGTAAAGCGCTGACTGTTTATGGATGCCTGTACCTGCACCCATCCACCCATAAAGACTTTTCTTTTGCCCTTCTGAGGGAGGAGAAAAGAAATAGGAAGTCACCTCAACCAGGAAGTGTTTAAGGCCATGTCCACAGCAATGTAAAATAAATAAATAAATACAATGACAGAAGGGTGCGTAAATCTCTTTAAATGCAGAGCGTGTAATTTCTGCTGCCTGTAGTTTCAATAAAAACAGAACAAAAGATCTAAGTAGCAAGGCATCATGGGAGTTGTTGTCTTCATTGTTGAACAACCACCTGCACTGATTAAAAAAAAAAAAAAAAAAAACTGAACTGACCTGACCTGACTCGAAATGTGCACCGACAAGGAAATTTATTCATGTTATGTGTAGTCACGTTCCACGACTTTCTCCCCCACTCTCAGACTCTCTCTCGGAAGTTAGCGGCAAGTAGCCAAATGAAATGCACCATTACCTTGATTAAAACTAGGAATTTTGTCTCGGTTTGAAGACTGTGGGAACCATTTGGGATAGGGAAAGTATACAACTTAAGAAAATATGCAACAAAGGGCTGGTTTGTTTCAGACATTTTAGTGCAAAAATGTCACATGTTCACAGTGTTGTTTGTCACCAGAGCGAGCCTGAAGAATTGAGTGCACCATCAGGTCAAGGTTCTCAAACCCTTATCACACGGCGGTGAAACACCTGAGCTCACATGACACAAATCCGCACATCCTGTTTCTGAGCGATCCTTAGTCATTGCTGACGTATCTTAATTTTGTGTCTTTTCGCGGAGAGAAAACAATGCTTTTTTTTTTCTTCAGATTTATTCGCGTTTGCGTGGACGTGCTCTCATTCTTCCTTATTGTCCGTCGGGAACCGTTGCCCTCAGACTTCCTGTTCTGAATGCAGACAGACTGCGAGCCGTCCTCTTGGTGCCATTGTCATTGTTGAGCCAAAGTTCTTTTAATCACACCGTCGACCCAACCCACTGTGATTTACTAGCCCCCCGCATCCATAGGCATCCACTCCAGCCAATTGCATTAAAGAGATAAATAACCCGGCCAATAAAAGTGCTGCGAGGGGGCCGAATGGGCCCTGGAAATCTCATCGTCCATTTGGTGCAGCGAGCAATGGGTGGGGGGTGAGCCAGGAGCGGGGGTGGGGCTTTTAGTGGAAGGTTTTTTAGGGGTGATATTGTGATTGGTGGCGGAGGTGATGTCATGTCATCCATCTTAGGGAGCCACTTCATTAGGCTAATGGAAGGGCTGGACCGCTCACCGCTCGTTCCTGTACGTGAATGTGTGTGTGTGTGTGTGTGTGTGTGTGTGTGTGTGTGTGTGTGTGTGTGTGTGTGTGTGTGTGTGTGTGTGTGTGTCCTTCCATTGATGGCAGCTTCCAAGGCTAAAGTAGTTATGAAGACTAAAGTGATTTTATTAGCCAGGCACATAGCCCATCACTGCGTATGGACATAACTGTGTGTGTGTGTGTGTGCGTGTGTGTGGGCAGAGTTGTGTGCGTGCCAGTGTTTTCACACAGCGCAGTAATGACACTGTTTTCGGTGTGGGGAGATAATGCGGCTCGTCTGAGCAGCCAAAGCACACCTCACTCCTTTGATGCTTAAGCTCCAGTCGCGTTCCCTTCGGTGACCTGCATGAAAAAAAGCGAAGCGCAGGGAGGATACTAACCGCACTTTGGGGTAATATCAGTGGTAGACTTTGAATTGTCACTGACTCAAATTAGTATGTCACTTCAAATGTTCCCTCTTGTGACGAGTGAAGAGGACAAATGGAACCTCTCTTTGAATTTTTGCTGCGCCACTTGGCGTGTCTGTCTGTCCGTCTGTTACGCCTTCCCTCTCCTCGTCTCTTCGTACCGCCTCTCCATCTCTGTCAGCTTTTCCACCTGACGCCCACATGATTTTTTTTTTATTCTGTCTGGACATGTGCTGTCTTTACGAGAGCGATTCCCCTGATTCCATTCCTCCCTTTGTTGCTCAGGTCTTTCCACCTTCGGCAGCCTGTTTTATCCATCTCTTCATGTTTTTCAGGTGTCATATGAGGCCTGCCTCTGAATTCTTTTCTTCTCCTCAAACCTCTCAGTTGTCCTGTTGTTAATCCTTTCCATCTCTTGCTCCTGATTTTCTCTGTTTTTGGTTTTTAAATCTGTGTCTTTCAAGCAGCTGACCTTTCACTCGCGATCTGATGAAGCTCACAGCCTTGCTGACAATATGCTTGATAAGTCGATGATATTATATAGAGGCGTTGCAGTGAAACTGAGGTCAAAATCAGAGAAAGCATTATTTAAGTCAGAGGTTTTCAAAGTGGGAAGCAGGCCTCCCCAGTTACAGGGAAGGCTCAGTGAATGGAGATTAGTCATTGCATTAGTTATCAAACGGAGATCACACGGAATAGATGAGATGTGTGTGATCTGGTTAAAGAGATGGTGGGGAATTTCACTCTTTTTCTCACATCTACAGTCAAAAACTAATACATTCTTAAGACAGGCTTTTTTAAATGTATTTTGATGTCATGTCGAATGACAATTTTGATTTTGTACATCAAGGATCATGAAGAGAACCAGATGCCAAAAACGACGTTTTGTATTCATCACACTACACCGGGAAGGTCCCTCCATTAGCAAACCTTAACAATCTCCCCTGTCCCTGCACTCATGAGAAGTTTCCACAGGACATTAACCTGATATTACATTAATCTGTTTATTCACACTGTTTAGACTATAATGTGTGCATAAATATACTATTTGTGCATCCATACGTTCAGCGGAGGTGTTAATGGAACAGAGTAACGGCACATTGTCCAAGCTGTGCTGTGATGTTTCATTTAGAAGCCTCCATTCTCTCAAGGAGAGTAAATCTGTGACGAAAACAACCAAGATAAAAAGTAGTAGTAGCTGTGGTATTTTCCAAAAACTAAGACATATGGTCTCTGTATCCATGAATGTCTGTAAACAAGAAGACGGGATGAGGAGTATCCTTATCAAGGCGCTGGTTTCCCCCACATATGGACACCTGCTACCAGAGCAGAGGTGCACCAGCCAAGCTGTTTCCTATGAATATTCATTCATAAAAAGCTTCTGCTACTGAAGGTCACATGCCACCCGGAATAGGAATAAAAAATATTCCTTTTTATTTATTACTTGTGACAGCCACTAATTTGATGTCTCTTTATGTGCGGATCTGAGAAGCAAATGGTGTTGTGACATTTTCAGACGAACACGCGTAGGGGTGAGATAACTTTGATGGTCTGACGGATTGAAGGATGGAGAAAAAAACATGTGTCGATGCTTATTGGCTTCCTGTCAAACATGAAGACAGGTTTTATGATGTCAGCTCTGTGTAAACATTCATCAGCTTGATGTAACAAAGAAAGCAACGTTATTAGAGGGCTGCGCGGTCGTCTGACGTAACCTGTGGGTCACAGGTAAGAGGCGACGTACTGTAGATATGTCTGATGTTGTGCGGGTTTTTATTGTTGGCGTTGCGGGATCTTCTTTCGATTGATGGCACTGATTGCTTTTTTGCTTTGTGATGATGATAAGGGGTCTTCCATTATCTGTGTGAACAAAGCGAATGTGCCTTGGAAACCTTAAAGACGTCGTGTTAATGCGCTAATCTGCACCCATTCTTCATGGCTCCAGTCCATCAGGGTGTGCTTTCAGAGCATTGTGTATATACGTCACGTGCCTACACCTGTATTAACAGGCCTTTGCATTTCAAAGTGCAATGCTTGTTTGGCTTGTGTGGCCTTTAACGCGTGTCCCTGGTGCAGATCGATTTTGTGCCTAGCCAGCAGCCCACTGCTAACCTTGAGGTAAGCTGGCGTAATGAGATCGCATCTGACGGCATTGACTCACACCTGACAGCACTGACACTCTCCTCCCAGCGAGGGAGAGACACAGACAGGCAGAGTGGGAAAGGCTAGGTCCTCTGTGGGGAGAGACTGTGCTGTTAAAAGCTTTCCCTGCACTGTAATATACGCTTCTACCTTCGATAGAAGTCGAGGTTTTGAACGCTGAAATGGTGGAAACGTGAGTAAAAACAAAAAAAAATGTCGGCAAAAGTAACAGCTGTCAGTTTGATCACATTAGCATTAAAACAATTAACTGGCAAGTGTGTGTCTATAATGAGGATCGTAATCAAAATGCATCTAAGACATCTCTTGGAAGGAAAATGTGTGTTTGCTCCATGAGAACGCCAAGATTTCAGACTGACCCTCCGTTATATTGAAACTTTAGCAGCTGCATCTTCTTGGTGTGCAGCACCGGAATTCAGGGTGTAGATTTTGCTGTGGCACACTGTGGTGTACGTCTCCAGGCCCTCTGTCTGGCCGTAGCCGCGGTGAGGAGCACCCTGTCTGTATTTTTTGGCCTGGATGAAAAGCTTTGCGGCGGCAGGCCGTGAGAATCATTCGTCACCGGCGACAAACACGCGCTTGTGCACCCTGAAAAATGTGTAATCTAATTTGGAAATAATTAAAAAGTTGCTGCCCATCCGCGGTGTCAGTGTGATATACCTGTGAACATAACACGAGATGACTCTTTTCTTTAGAGCTGTGACAGGCCGATTCACAGATGCATGTATCAGGCCACAATTGGATGAGATGGGACTGGGATAACCATTATCTGAGTGGTGGTAATTGAAACAATAATGGACATGGTAACAGCTCAGAAAATAGCATTGATCCATCATCTAAGATGAGCCCTCTTTGTGCATTGAAACCATGACTAAATGGTGCAAACTGATATTGCTCTCGGTCATGACTAGGTCTTGTTGCTAATTGAAAAAGAAATGAGCAAGAGGAGGGTTTTGTGAGGTGTAGCAGAGTGATTCTCCCTCCTCGCCTCAGCGGGAATGTGAATCCCTCCCACAGCCAGGGATTTTCTAAGGAAAGATTAGCCAAAGACATGGCACGATTTTGGCGGAAGTGTGGAATTGGAATCCAATTCCTGTATACCTATGTACAGATGTAGACTCGTAAGCCAGTGGGAGCCAGATCGATAGGAATCTAACAGCTTTAGCTCCCGTGTAGCTCAGGAGCATCCTCAGCAGGTTACGCCTTTGTCTCAGCCCTGCCCACCTGCTCCTCCGGTCCTACTTTCTGCTGTGCGATCTGACCTTGACACGTTTTCCTCTGCCTCCACTGATGTCCAACTTTCACCGGGTTGATATGGCAGTGAGATGCAGCCAGCCTATAGACTGAGCAGTGCTGGGCTGGTTGAACACATGGAAAATGAGATCACTGACCTACAGCAAAGGTTAGACTTCAGTAAGCATGAGCAGTCAGATGATGTCTGCTGTTGGGGCTGGGGGTTTAATAAACTCCTGCTGGCCACAAGCATATTTTTTTCGTACTTCTCTACTCACAACCTGACGTGGATATCCTTGAATGTGTGTGTGTGTGTGTGTATGTGTGTATTGTGATGTGTCTGAAGCTGCAGTCCTCATTGTGGCTAACTGTGTTAAGCTGAAACGCTGTTATTGATTACACACAAAGGTTGAGATGGAAAAGCTACAGAATGGGAATGGGCCGAGCTCCAGGTGTGTGTTTGTGTGTGTGTGTGTGTGTGTGTGTGTGTGTGTGTGTGTGTGTGTGTGTGTGTGTGTGTGTGTGTGTGTGTGTGTGTGTGTGTGTGTTTAAGCATGATTGTGTATGTGAGCCACAGCTGTGCTGTCTGTCAGCCTCTGGCTTATCCATTAGGGGAAAAAAGGGGCTGGCAAGTTTGGCAGAGGGAAATACCAGTGTGAGGGAAAGAAGAGCATATGAGGCTGAGGTGGAAAGTAACAAAGCTATTGTCCTGCATTGATGTACTCATAATGTACTTGAGTAGTCCCATTTTGTAAGACTCTGTACTTCTACTCCTTCAGTGCACATGTCCCTAATGTGATATTCCAGACCAGGGACGTGCACATGATTATAGAGGGGCAGGGGCTCAAAGTCAGAAAAGGGCAGCGCACACGTAATTTTTTTTCTGGCCTTAATAACACAATATGTAGATTCATTAATGTAAAATTAATAGCTTTCTATAAATACTTATAGAAAGCTAACTTTTTAGCTGTGTATCCTGTGTAGCTGTGAGTGATATGGAAATTCCATTTCTTTTGTGTGAAGAAATTATTAACAACATGAGTTTATTCACGTCATCATAATACTGAGGTTTGGAAGACATGTAATTCAGCTGCAGTTTTTAAAAAACGATGAAACACTGGTTTATCATTAGGCTTTTTATTGGAGGGCAAGTGCAAACTAGAAATACATGCTACACATCTAAAAATGTGACAAAACCAAGAAATGACTACTGTGACTGTTAATAGGAACAGCAATGTTTACAACAGTAAAGTCACAGTAAACTCAATATCTGGAGGAAGCTGAAGATTTGTGGCAAGATAAACAGCCCACACAGACAGCTGTCAGATTAGATTATTCTTAACTCTCATTAACAAGCAGTTAGCTTAACAAGGACAAATGGACGCTCTTTGAAATATGACTCATATTTAAGCACGTTGAATAAATGGAAGGCGACTTGTTAGCCCCCACAAGAAAGTTATGTTCATGGATTTATAACTTACAAAGGCTCAAGTCGCTCCACTGTCACTGTGACACAGTGTCGGCCGATCAGCAACAAATGGGCTCTTCAGTCTCTGCTATGATGGTTTTTGTCTGATATGAACAGACACGCTAAAATAAGATTCTCCTCCATTTTCTTGGTTGAGGTGATGAGACCCCTCCCTTCTAATATATGATCAGTTTCCGGAAACGAGCAAAGTTGGAATCAAGCTAAGATCATTTAGCGAAGTACTATATTAAGGTTTAATTTTGAGGTATATGTACTTTACTTGATTAATATTTACATTTACAAAATACTGAATATCCCAACTGATAATCAGTTAGACTCAAACTTTACAGTTCATACATACATGTAAATATATGTATAATTTACCCAATATAACTTTGATACCCAAAGTACATTTTAATGCCAGAAAATTACTTTTGATACTTCAACACATTTGATATCAGATACTTTAACACGTTCATTTTTGTACGGATGTCTTTCACTTTTTTCCCTTAACTTACCCTCAAGTTTGACTTTTGGGTACTTTTTACGCCACTGGAAACGAGCAACAGTGATGACGCCTTTGTCTTTCTGGGAAACGTAGACATTTTCAATGCCTGGTTCTCACAGCAGCCAAGCAAAAAATGCAGAGCATGCTGAAAAATGCCACTGGTTGCAGTGCTTTTTTGGATTTCTTGACCCTTGGGGAAAAAAAACAGCATATGGACAAGGGGCCTCAAACATCATAGGGAGATATTGTTTGTACTTTTCTACATCTCTTAAATTCTGGTTACCACTTCCTGTTGATAAATTAATTATAATATGTTCAGAAATAGTGATGCATTGCTGTGGTTCAGATTGCCAAACAGTGTATGGAATAGTTGGACCAATTAACACCTGCACCAACCAACAAAAACACTGTGTCAGTTATAGGGGTGGGAATCTCTTGGCATCTCACGTTTCGATTCCGATTCCGATTCTGAGGTCAAGGATTCGATTCTAAACCGATTATGGATGGATCTCGATGCATTTCGATGCAACAGTTTTTTTGTGTACATGTCCATGCATGATTTAGAATAATGATAATAATAATTAAATCTGAGTTTGCTACTCTGTCTTTCATTGTCACATGTACTTAAGCACACACTCTCTGCATGTGTCTGTGTGTGTGTGTGTGTGTGTGCGCATCTCAACATGTATGTACCTGTATGTACGCCCACTAGAATACATAACAACCTGTGCATGCACGTACTCACACACATGCTTCTGGAAGTTCTCTCTCACTGTGTTTTGCTGTCGATCCTTCGCAGACACCTGTGGTTAGGCTCACACACGTAAACAAGCTCTCTACCCTCTCTCTCTCTCTCTCTCTCTCTCTCTCTCTCACAGACACACACACACACACACACACACACACACACACAAACACACACACCTGGCCTCTCTCTCTCACCTCTCCGCCAGAGTGTGTCTCTTTATGAGAGGCCTGCCTGGCGCCCAACTGCGAGGCCCTTTTAATTAGAGCCCTGCTGTTAAGCACAGGCCTCCTCCAGTGGTCCCATCCACTCCCTCACACCTACACACCCTCTGTCACACACTCACCACCACCGCTCCGCTCCTCTCCTCTCCTCTCCTCTCCTCTCCTCTCCTCTCCTCTCCTCTCCTCTCCTCTCCCCTCTGCCACAACCACACTCAATACATCCACATTGTATTCACTGTAGATCAAATTGGAATGTAATACATAACGCGCCGAGAGGGCGTGTCGAATATGCACTTTAAAGGCAGCACTTTAGAGCTGGAGATTTTGCTCACCAGCTTAAGTTTGATTTTATTTATGAGAAACCAGTTCAAAAGGAGAAAAAAAACATGCATACTAGAGTTCATAGACATAGAGAAGCGAATTACCGCAGAGAAAGTCTGAAAGAAAGGAGGGAAAAAAGTGTGAATGTGACCCTCTGTTCTGCCGTATTTATCTTCCATTTCGGAGCAGAATATTAGAAAGTATAATATTTTAATTTTAGCCCTTTTAAAGCCTGAACAAACATGATAGTATGAATTAAATTAATTAAGTCTTGAGGGAAAACAGTTTGCCTCGGCTGACACAGAAGAAAAATCATCTACTTAGACTTTTAGGATTAAGATTAATGGTAATAATGTATCACTTTTATACAAGGCAAAAATAGAGCAGTTTTCAGAGGAAACAGCAGTTTTTATAAAAGATGAAATTTAACATATTTTTCATTCTCCCTCGACACAAAATGTTTCGAGTGTGTTGATTCAAAAGATTAAGTAGATATTCTTATGCTGACAATATTTGCGATTGGGGGGATGGCGGGTTATCAGCGGTTGGCGAAAGAAACACACCGACTCACATAACACTCTCAGCTGTGCAGCCACACTCAGCTCCTCGCTGAAAGTATTCCTGGAACTCGTGCTGCTCCGTCGCTCTCATAACCTGCATTCCTCCATTTCCCTTCTCGAGCGGAGCCCGAAGCCTTCTTTTAAAAAGCCCAGGTCTAACGCGCATTGATCCTCTCCTGCATCTGGCTGCTGTGATCAAAGAGCCATTGTTGTTGGGGGGCCCTCCTGTCTAAGCTGCTTTCATAAGGAACCTCCACCATCGAGGGGGGGGGGGTAAGTTGATTAGAAACAATGGCGGGTGGGTTGATATTATGTCGAATCAGCTCTGGAATTTTCTAGGCTAAACTTCCCAAAGCCGCTGCAGCGTGTGTGTCACCCGGTCCTTGCGTGGGAGGGGGATTACAACCGTACAACATACGCACACATAATGCACACCGACCCCGGCCATAAATCTTGAGATGGAGGTTACAGTAGAGCTCTGTTACGGCCTGATAATCGCCATCGGGGCTCGAGTTTCCAACCTGAAAATCCACCGTCTCTATTATTTGAAAATGAGTTCGGAGGAAACTGCCCGGCGCTGCCCCGCATCTGTGACTGCTTGTCTTCAGCTTGATGTGGGAAGACAGGTTCTTTAGGACCGTGGGGAATGAGGGATGGAGAAAGAGCGGGGTGGAGGAGGAGGAGGTGGAGGAGGACTGCAGCTGTTGTTGTGTGGAGTTTAGTGTTGGTCTGGTGTGGCTTGGCGGATATCACAGCAGAACCCGAGAGAGAAAGAAAGAAAGAAAGAAAGAAAGAAAGAAAGAAAGAAAGAAAGAAAGAAAGAAAGAAAGACACTGATGGACGCTCACAGATACTGGCTGACAGTTGACCTTTGGCCTGGTGCGTCAGGAGCCTTAAAAAGTAGCGATTGACATAGATTAGAAAGTTTTGATGCATCAAGATTCATCAATAATCATTTTTTAGTTGTATATTACATGAATTGGAGTCCCCTTTCACCCCTTCATTCCATCCTCCTCACCTCTGTGCTCAGGACCCCTCCAATTTCAGGGATTTAGCGTGAAAATCAGAAGCACCTCCTCTGCATAGCAAATGTCGCCGCGCCGAGAATCCTCCTCTGGCTGCGTCCATATTGACCCCTCCCTCTTCCTCGGAGAAGCAGACAGCCGACTCCTGCTAGGCCCCCTTTTTCCTCCTGTTCACAGGGCGGGAGTTTTTATTATGATTGTTTTTAAAGATTTTTTTTTTTTCTTCTCTGTCTGCACAGGGCTGCTGATATTGCTGAAAGCAGAGAGAGAGAGAGAGAGAATACAGGGAGGGGAGAGGAGAAGAAGAGTGAGAAAGAGAAGTTATTTTGCTGAAGGACATTTGCAGTGGCAGCTTTTAACCCCCCCCCCCGCCGCTCTCCTTTCCCCTCCCTCCATCCCCCTCTTAAACACGCTTCTTTCTTTTTCTGCTCTTTAAATATTGAAAATCGTTGCAAATTCCTCTGGCCTCCTCCTTTTGATGCTCCTGGCCTCCCGGCAGCTCAGCACAAGAAAATGCAGAAGGGCTGAAACGCTCGGTATAGCAGCATCAACAATTCCCCCCTTGCGGGACCTCCTTGCTCTCCCCCTCTCCCCCCTCCAGGCCCCAGTAAACGGGCGTGAGCTTTGCTGGTTTCCCGAGCCGCACCTCTTCCCCGGATCCCCGCGTTCTCCGGTCTGAAGGCCAAGCTCTCCCTCTGGGCTGGCTTTGGCTGCTCATTTTCACTCTAACAGGGGGTGGCTCTCCACAGGCCTGGCTTTTTAACCCACACCAACATGCATGCACGCACGCACACACACACACACACACACAAACACAAGCACACACAGCTGAAAACAGACGGCAGAGTGACCCGACTTGCTCCTGTCACTTTATTCTTTACTTTTCCTCCGCTCTCCACACACATCGCAGCATTCTGTGTTCCTCATTCCTCCCTGATTGCTTTGCCCTTTTTTTTTTTTTCTTTTATTGCTCACATGGCTGCGTTTTAGATGCTATTTAAGATTTTGCTAACTAGTAGGGCGCAGGCGGCTGTGTTGTGGGGAGCTCGGGAATAAAAAGCACAGCCTGGGTTTAGGCACGGGATACGGCTGCACGCCTGAGCGTATGCAGCTATCTTTGTTGTTTCTCAGAAGGGGAAAAAAAACAACAACCTGTAAATAGCCGTAAAATAGAGCCAAAGCTGTTAATTCGGCTAACTGGCAGTCAGAACCGGGCTGGAGACCCCCCGTCAGTTTCATGTAAAACAGGAGAGTGACTCCCGAGCAGAAAGCAAGTGCAGCAGACTGAGATCATAAGCGTGTTGCTGCTTAACGGCCCTCTTTATGGGACTGCCTCTTTTTGTGTTTTAATGAGGAGGCCATGGATGGGTGGAAAAGGCAAGGAGAGGGAGAGGGGAAGGTTGGGTCTGTCGGGGAAGATGTGAGATCACAAAAGCTTGAGAAAGAATAAAGGTGCTGGGAAGAACTGCGAGAGAGGTTTAATGTGTCCTTCTCTCGTCAGGTCTAATTGAGAGCTAAAGAAGGGGCTGAAGGGTCCCCGTTAAGGTGACCCCCGTTGATTTTACTTCTCCTTCTTCTGGTCAAATATTGCTTTCTTTCCTTTTTTTTTATTGCCTGAAGAAATAAATCCTCAGCTTCTCTCCAGGATATTTTAGTTGACCTGGACATTTTCTGCAAACAAACTTGGAGGTCTGTGTGTGTGTGTGTGTGTGTGTGTGTGTGTGTGTGTGTGTGTGTGTGTGTGTGTGTGTGTGTGTGAGTGCGTGCATGCGTGCGTGTGTGCGCGCCTCATTCCTCTCTATATTTACCTCCCCCTGAAAAGTGTTTTTGAGCCCCCCAGTGCAGTGGCATGAGATTGGCAGTTTGCTGTGTGCTGATAAAGTCACGATTCGTGTGTCTGTGTGTGTGCACGCGCGTGTGTGCGTCTGCGTGTGTGCGGTGTAAGTGTGCCTGCTGGTGAAAGAAAAAGGAGGCTGGACACCTCAGGAATGTTTTTTTCGATAACAAGTTCCCCCAGCTCGCTCCAGCTCTGTTGTACAATTTTGTGTGTTTTACTGCACCGTCCGTGTGTGTGTGTGTGTGTGTGTGTGTGTGTGTGTGTGTGTGTGTCTGTGTTTGGGGGGGGGCTTATGCAGCTCTCTTGCTGTATTGCGATTGGCCACAAGTGTATTATACTCTCTGGGTTCATTTGTAAATCACCATACATGTGCACAAACACCTGAAAAAGGTGTGTCTTTCCATCACAGATTTGAAATCTAGTGCAAAACCACATTCACACAGTCCTACCTGTGGAGCATGTCCAGGTCACTGCCCATGCGCCATGCGCATCAATGCAGCGTTGCGCAACAGCAGAGCCGTCACTAACTCAGTTGTCCTTTACGCTGCTCTCCTCTCCGCAGGCTGCCTCATTAAACTTTCAGCTGAACAGTTAAAAACTCTTCTGCCGTTCAGTCCCAACTGGCTGCCACGTAAGAGGAGTAAATTAAATTCAGTCCGTCGGTTGGGTTTGAAGTCAGATGGAAGGATGGCATTTGCCGACTCAGTCCGCAGCAAAGCAGTGCGGCGTGGCCACAGGTGGTGCTCCGCGAGCCCTGACATCAATCTCACAATCTGAGGTGACCCCGACTGGGCTGAAAAATAACTCGTCTCTGGGTTTGTTGTCTCATTCTGTCTGTCTGTCTGTCTGTCTGTCTGTCTGTCTGTCTGTGTTTCCAGCCAAACCTTCTGGCGTCGTCAGGAGCCACCTGCAGAAGCCTGAGAACATCAGGGAGCTGATTCCGGAGACTCTGGAGCTGTTGGAGCGCACCGGAGGAAACGACGCCTTCGTGCATATAAAGATCATGGTGCCCACCTACCAGTCCTGTGTGGCTTATTCACCCTGACGCTGAACACATTTGTTCTTTGTTGTTATGAAATATACACTTTCATCATATCAGCCTTGCATTGTTATTGTTTTATTACTTTAGTGGCTTATTCCACTTGCTGGTAAGGGATGCTTGATGCAAAGTGACTTTTATTTGAAACAGACATATACGTCAACAAGGCCACATTAAAATACCATGAGCCCCGGGGCGACTTTTCGAAGGCCCTCCCCCACCGCTCCAAGCAACCATCCTGACTGAACTGTTACACCATCCAACCTGCACAGACATTAGGACACAATAACGCATCAACGATCACTCACGACTGCAGTTTAATCTAAAACTGTTGTGGCAGCAAACATGTCATATAATCTATATTTAAAGCTCACACACACACACACACACACACACACACACACACACACACACACACACACTGGCAGATGAAAGTGAGCTCGACTAATCAGTTCAAGTGCTGTAAAGTCTGAATGGCCGCAATAAAGGGGAGCACAAATTTGCGCCGGGAAAACTCATGCAAGCTCATACAAGCCTGCATGCATCCCTCAGTGGTAACAATATTGTTCGAATCAATCAATAATGGCCACACAGGTATTTAAGACCTTCTTAAATATCTTCCTCTTGGTTCCAGTGATATAAATGTCAAGTGGTTGAGTCTGTCTCGCCCCATTATAGAGCGCAGACCTCTCGTCAAGTCCCAGTTTTGAAAAGGAGCGCTCTCCAAAGGCATTGGTTAGCTAGCCAATGTTAATGTTGCTGTAAGTGTGTATCTTACAGCTCATGGAAGAAAAAAGGAAAAGGAAATCGCTCAACTGGAGAAACATTTGGCAGTCTAGAATTTAGAAATGTAGAAAAATCTCAACTGGGGAATTTTAATTAGACAAACTAGATAATAAAAGGTAGAATACACATTATTTAGGCTCAAAACCAATTTTAATTCAAATGGTATAAAGACGGGGAAAATATTGCAAAACAGCTCAGGTATTGTCATTTCAACATCCGCTCTCCGGCTTGCCATTGCGTGAGCCCCTATTCTGTGATGCCTGAATGTTCAAGTGTTCAGAGAGCAGCTGCAAGCTTGAATTAATGTCAGCTGCAGTAGATTCTAGATTTTAAAGCAGATTAAGTTTCAACAGGTCCAACTTCTCAAACCACTCCTGCAACATTTCACAGCCACTTTCCAGGCCTTCAGGGTGACAGCGCCGCTGAGAACGTGCACGTTATTTTCGGAACATGACTTGTGTTAAATCTTTTGTTTTCCTCTGTTACAACAGTAAACATCTGAGAGCAGTTTCTCTGCTGTGCGAATCCTTTAATTAAAAAGGTGCTAATGCGGCTGGAGGGCCGTTCAGGGAGATTTGCGGGGATGCCGGCCCGTCTTTTCCTGTCCGCGCTGTGCATCTGCGCCGCGTTTCATCCCGCTCTAGAGCTGCTTCTGTTCAAAGCTACACGGCTGTTTTGTATTGCATTGTACCACTGTACCCATTCTGTCACAGACCCAGCTGGAGACAGAGCCTGTCTAAACACGCTGAGAACGACACGCAGGAATGACGGTCGACAGCATTCCTCCAGACAAACACACTCTCATACACACATAGGTTTGTTTAACATCCTTTGAACTCAACTACCTCCACAGTGATCTCGCCGTTTCGTGTGTGCATCTTGGTGTGCGTGTGCACTTGTTTGTGACTGTTTTTTTTTTTTTGTGTGTGCCTGACAGCGTTCGTGCTTTTGTTTGTTTTATCCAGCCCAGCCAGTAACCAACTTTGTGTTCTCACTGTGTCGACTGAAAAGAGGTCTCCACTGCATTAAACTCACAGCGGAGACTTCATCCCAGACACAATAGAAGTTTTAGCAACCAGCCCCCCCCAACACACACACACACAAACACACACACACACACACACAGAGCAAGAGACACACTCACACATATACATATACAATCCTGCGACC
The DNA here is from genome assembly GCA_963678695.2 of Diplodus puntazzo. NCBI lineage: Eukaryota > Metazoa > Chordata > Actinopteri > Spariformes > Sparidae > Diplodus > Diplodus puntazzo. The sequence goes on from OZ023175.1 coordinate 10,939,877, forward strand.
CACAGGGGAAACATAGCGTAATTGATTTCTGACACTCACAAGGACACTTGCACCGTCTCTTATTGTAAGTCATGTCTCTGGCAAAGGCAACTTTACAGGCCTGCGGAGGAATCTATTCTCAACTAGAAGACAGGTTCATAATGCTCATATTTCAACCTCAGCACATCTTGAAAAGAAAGTTACTGAATAGCTGTTCCACGCTGCTGAACCCGACCGCGCTGCACTCTGCCTGCTGTTTGATCTGTGCAGTGGAAGACGAAAAGGAGCTTCGGTGTGGTCCCGTTTCAACACAAAACACATATTTCATCCGGGTAAGTGCAGCTGCATAACGAAACAAATACAGCAACGGTACGAGCACATGAACTGCTCTTAAAAGGAGGGGGGGGGGGGCTGCGATTTCTCTGTTCTCGCTTGATGAGCCGATCGAACTCTCAACAGCCTGCGGTTCTGTCGAACTGTATCAGTGACGCCCTGCTGTCCCGCTTCACCTGTCCAATTTTACTGAGCCACAGGCTAGCTGCTAGCCAGTAGAGGAAGCTGAGTATAGAGATGGAGAGGGCAGCTAGAAAAAAAAGGGCAAAGTGAAACATGGTGAACGTTTTTGTTAAAGGGGGAATTTACCCAAAAATGAAAATGCAGTCTACCCACTCCCATGCTGATGGAAAGTCAGGTAAAGGATCGTGGTCCGCAAAACATTTCTCAATCTTAAAATGTAAAATACTAATTTCTGGGTGGACTGATCCTTTGAGCTTTTATTTCAGGAATTGTCAGACATTTTACTCACAGCTCTCCATCTGTTCATTGTAGCCTTTTCCCTCCAAATTAGCGTGCAATGTCATCCAAGCCATAGCATGCTGAAAAACAACCAGAGTTCACTTCTTCACACTTAAAGAGCCAGGCAATCAGATTTCTTTGGCTCAATTAGGTCACATCAAAGGGGGGCTAATGGCCAGTTAATGCTAAATGGTGTCCGTTTCGACCTCCTCATGAACCCACTGAAGCTTATTAAGAAAGGTGACAGTCTGGAAGGGAACAGCGGAGGATATGGTCTCCATTCAAGAGCTGCACACACACATACAGAGGCCTTAACACGCAGACACACACACACACACGCGCATAATAATGGCAAACAATGCTAAACATCAACACCGAGCTGTAATTGCTCATGCAAGTAATAGAGTGAACTGTGAAATGAACAGGAATAGAGGCAGCCAACGAGGTTATTTGGCCTATCAAAGGCATCAACGCCTGACTGATCCAGACCTACAGGCCGGAAAAGACCAAGCATGACATTACTTGAATTTCTCCCTTATCTCGCCTCGTGCTCGGACATGAAATAAAAAAAAAAAAAAGGCCTCAGAAGCAAATGTAGCATAGAGGAGAAATCATCCTGATCAGCATATTCTAACCTCTTTCCCCTTAGTCATAATGAGCAATTGATCATTTTGTGACTGCGGGTGCCCCAACATACACAAGGAAATAAATTGCTTCCCATTCAGAGTATTTCCTCCAGTCATGGAGCACAGGTTATAACATCATGCTCTACTTCCCTACAGCAGATCGTATCTGTCACAGATAAAGCCACATTATTATTTTCAGCTGAGAGGATTTCCGATTTTTTTTTTCCCCTACTGATTCGTTGTCTATTGTGAAAGATCTGCCCGACACGTGGGGGCGATGGTATTGATCTGACATGTTATTCAGACATTTTGGAACATCTTTGTTCTTGTCTGTTTGTCTTTTGTTAATTCCTCCTCAGCCCAGAGGGGGATGATGAGATTAAGCAACTTCTGGCTGTGCTGAACAAGCCTGAGAATTCAAGGTAAAGAGCCTGCTGATCCTGTTTATGCTATGCTCCACTGCTCCCGTGTGAGTTTTTCAGTTTATTTTTTTTGCATAGCACTCACCATTCGAGCTGGGTATTCCCGCTGATTTCCCAAATCAATTCAATTTGATTCAATATCGATTTGTTACGGGATACTTAAGCCACAATACAATTTTGCTTGGCTATGAAAGAGGTTCAGGGAGACCTAAAGCAGTAAATAAACCTGTTGCATTATCAAAAATGTTCATGTTTACATTCAAGAATATGTTCATTCATATGTTCATATTGTCCCATCCCCATGCCGATGGAAAGTGAGGTTCCGTGATCCACAAAACATTTCTGGAGCTTCCCGGCAACAGTGGGGCAGCACTCTCCTAAACAACTGAATTCAATCAGGACTTGTTTAAAAAATCGCTGAAAATAAACATAAAATGATGGCTCCATAGAGCTTGTGTGATGTAATCCAAGTCTCCGACAAGCCTAGAGATCCCTACGGTCGAGCTTCAAGGACAAAGCTGCTGCGCTGTCTTGTTGTGGAACTCCAGAAATGTTTTCTTGGACGTTGAAACTTGATCAGATTTTCCATTGAGGGTGAGTAGATAATGGGGGCAGGGCACTGAGAATTGACTGACATGGTTTCAGAGATTTGTGGTTAGAGTGAAATGAATGGAATATAGTTATGATTATAGCATCTATTATTTAAGAATGAATGAATGAAGGACAATAAGATTAAAACATATACAAATTCCCGTTTTAAATAGAATGAATCAACCATTCAAATGAAGATGGGATGGGAAAATCAACCTTTTTAAACTCAACACTTCAAGTAAAGTGTTGAGTCCAAGGTGGTGCGTTTAGGGTGTTACAACTCCTACGTCAACCACTGAGTGTGTAGCATTCCTGCACACCTGCCCTTGGGCTTACAAGGGTGAAATGACATTCTCTAATCGACCTGGCCTAACCCTCACTCTCCGCTGCAACTGGACTCCTGGGGTCAACCCAAGACGACGTGGGGCCCGCGGGCGCTCGCTCAGTCCCCGGGGTTATTATTAGCCTAGCTAGCTCAGCCCCTCGCAACAGCTGCCACTGCCCCGCAGACAGCCAATAACACCCTCTGAGGGACACATGCAAGGAGCCATTTCACTGACGGAATCTCTAAGCATTGTAGGTACATGAGACAGTTTATGTACAGACTTTCATGCAGTCTCACAGACCAACTCAGACGGCCAGGCGGGCAACTGTTTACATGTGTGTCTGGCCCGCACCCCACCAGCTCCGCTCCAGCCTTTCGGGTTGAGCCGTTATCTCGGAATGAACAGTGACTTTCTCAAAGCCGGCTCCACGGAGCTCAAGTTTGTCCTTGTGCGTCTCAATCTCGCCACATCAGAGTGGTGGCGGGCCAACAAAGGCTTTTGTGTCGCGGTGAGCTGCGCAACAAAAGCTACACAAACACGCCGATAGCGTTCTGTTGACGGAGGGGGAAAAACGGATTGAGGAAAGTAGAGAGGAAACTGAGGAAAGGAATAAAAAGGCAATTATGAGAGAGGAAAGGCGGCGTGAAAATGTCTGCGTTGTGCGTGAGTTCAAGGGGGAGACAGCGAGACGCATGGGTCCGGCCCCTGAGACAGAGCGGCGGTCCGAGATGAATCCAGCGGCGAGAGAAATGAAGGGAAGGAGAGGCTGTGTGGGCCGCGGCACGATGGATGGATGGAGGGAAGTGGGGTGTTGTGTCACCTGGTAGAGAGAGCTGTCTAGATCCGGCCAGACCCGAGATTTAGGAGCAGCCAGCTGCAGCGAGAGAGAAATGAAAGACCAAAGAAGAAGAAAAAGAGGTGGTGGTGGTGTTGGTGATGGTAGGGGGGCCACATGCTCCACCACTTGGTTATCTGTTTTTTTTTTCCCCTCACGTGCGAGACACGGAAGAGAATCGAGGCGACAACTGGCGCTTAACGACATCACCACGCTCCCTTATCTGAACAAACAAGCCGAATGTGAATGCCCCGCTCTGTGTGTTGAAAATCCAATCATTCATCCATGTGGTTCACGCTTAATATGATCAAAGTTGGGGTTGAGTGTTGCATGTTGTAACCCCGTGTGCAGCGGGGGGATTTATTAAGCACTCAGGATGTCTTCATCTGTCTTCCCCTTTTATCACTTCCTTCCCTCTTTTTTTACCTCGTGTCCCTCTTTCTTCTGCTGAGCTGTCTCTCTTATGCCGATGTTATAGTCTCAACAGGCAGATTGTTAGGACCAGCAATGAGGGAGACGGTGCCGTGCAACAGAAATAAATGCCCCCCTGGGGATGATTCGTCTCGTTCATGTCTGCCCGGCGGACACCGCGCTCATCCTGGGAGCTTCTGAGCATGTGCGAGACGGGACGGCACAATGGAGATTTATCTCTCTGCCTCTCCATATGCCAGGTGTCTGATTCGCAGGCTTAATTCAACAGCGGAGGAATAATGTACACAGGTTGAAACAGGAGATCATATTCTGTTTTCCTTGTGTGGAGACCCCTTTAAAATATTAATAAACTGCTTAAAACCTAACATCCTGATTTACTGTTCAGGCTCGTTGGCGATTCTCTTATCTGCGATTCTGTGTGTGTTTAGATCCGGCAGTGGACCTCCGGATCAATTCTCCTCTGAACAGATTTGATCAATGAGGATTCTCGCTGTCACTCTCCCCCTCTCCTCGCGTTCTCTGTTCTTCCTCCACCTCATCCTCTCCTACAGGTCTTATCACTCACAAACACTCATTTCTCCCCCCGCCACGGGCTGACAGGCGTGCACAAACAGGCGAATGAGCGGGTAAACAAATATGGGCATCTTCAGTGGGAGCAGGAATGGATCCACGCTGTTAACAATTGGCGGGGACAGATGTAGCATCGGCAGGACTTCTTTAAGCCGTATTGACACGGGCTTGCTCTCCACGAAGGGAGGAATGAGGAAGGACGAGTGGGCGAAACTTGTTTGTCCTCGACCTGTTTAAGTGCCACCTTAACTGTAAAAATGCTAACGTGTCATATCCTGCTGTTGATTGATGATTAGCAGGTTCAGCAGGTGAGACTTTGGAGGTGACGTTTTCCCATCAGAGCCTTTCTATCACAAGTGGCTCCAGCTGTCCCACTTCCCCCACCCTCTCTAGTCCCCCCTCTCCCCCTTGTCTGGGGTGCGACAACAGGCATGCCAACAGGCATTTCCATCACCAGATTGCCAAACCACTGGAGCATCTAGCCTACAACACCCAAGGTGACCTTTAACAAAATACTGAATGGTGAATAGCTGGGGTGGCAGGAGCGGAATGGGTTATTTGAGACGCGGGAAGGTTGCAGCTTCGGATTGAATTGTGATAGATTTTTCCTCATCGTAGCACTCCTCCGGCTGACACTTAAAGTATAGTAGTGTGTGAATAGTATACACTCTTTCTCAAAACAAGCCTGTCATAGCTACATTCTTCTCTCCTGTCGAGCTGAATGCCTGTATTTTTTTCTGTTCCGCTTAGTAACCATGGATAAGTCCATAGCCTGTGAAAGAAACCCTAGATTGGCCAGGAATCCTTCTTTTTGTATCCGTTTGGGCCTTCCATAACCCTATAATCCAGTCAGCATGTAGGCGTCAAATATAACGTGATGGCTCGAGGTCTAACTACCCCCGACAGCAGAGAGGCCCCTGGCTCACAGCTGCAGTGGAGCCCAAGGGATACATGGATGCCTTTGGTCTTGTAGAACCAGTTATGCCCTGCTTGGCTCGACAGGTATTTTCTTAAGGTATCACCTGGATCGAGGTTCCAAGGGAGCTGATCCAATCCATCCCCTTCGGTGTCCTCCATCGTGCCTGCCTCTGTACCGCACTGATGATGATGTCACAACGGTTTCGCACGCCCATCCTGCCTACATTGAGAGGGGTACCATCTGCAGTAGGAAATGAAACAGAGGAACGTACCTCTTACCAAAAGTGTGTCAAGTCCGTTGGAGCCGGGCCGTGCCATGCTGTAGAAACACGGCTCCATACTCACATCGAGACCGAGATTACATCCACTCTAGAGCCCCTTTCACAAATGCACTGCCACCCTGAAGTAGTACATTAATAACATTTCTGTAAATGTGCCAGTTTTAGTCATCCTGGCTAATTTTCAACTGCAGCCCTTGAGCAGGTGCGATAACAGCTACGATAGACACATAAAATACAATAAAACTGAGCAGCAATGCTTTACAGTTAACAAAGCACATTAAAAAACAAGGACAATATGTTTCACAATTTCCAATAAAAGATGGCAGAAAAAGGCTGATTGTCCAATACCCACTCTCCTCACAGGTATTATACAATGCCCTCGTGTATTTGTGCGAAATACACATGTCCAAATCAGTTGGCCTGGTCATTAAAACAGAGATTACCCTGCCAGCTCCCTACAATGTCCGACTCGGCCCATGTGGAGGTCATTGTCCGGAGTATTCACAGCGGGCGGGTTGCTTTGTTCTCCTCCCCTCTGTGCCTGCATGTATGCTGATTTCCACTGTTTTGTTAATATTGTGGATAGTTCCAAAAATGTGTACTTTTGATGTCAATGCAAAACAGTCATAATTACAGATGAGTCCTCCTCATGTGTGCCCTACTCCAGCGCCACCCACCATCTTTCAAAACCAGAAGTAGTATTTCAGTATGTGAGAATGTGTCTAAATCTGAATCAGATATTTCTCCACACTAAATCTCCCGAGTCATTGGGAAAGTGCAAAATCTCCTCTTTTTTTGTTGGCTAATGACACAGTTGTTGGCAGATGACACAATTACGCATTGCAACTAAATTTAGTCAGGGGCGTGGCAGACACAGTCTCAGTTCTATCACTTCCTGCCTCCTTGATCACCAGTAATGTGTTTTAATGCAGCCAAAGTCGCAATTCAATTATTCTAACCGACATACTGATGTTTGTTGTCAGACAACCAGACGGACATTAAAATAGTTATTTGATCTTGGCTCATAAGTGCCACCTGTTAGCCTCTGTGAACGGTTATTCCTACACTGCTGCACTGAGACTTCATTTTAATTGTTGGATTTTATGTTCCCAAAATTGTCTGCTACGTGTGATCAATACATTGACATTTAAAATGAGTGCTCGCAACCTTAGATGTTTACTGATTTGATCTCACCACTTAAGAAAAACAGCGAGGGGGAAGTGGTTGATTTCATGTCATCCCATCACGTCCCACCGTCTCCTTTACTCACTCATCCTTCCTCTTCATCCTAATTGTCTACCATTCTTGGTTCGGGTGATTTCAAGAAAAATAAATAATGCTCAGTCACTGACGATAACAAATGCACACACGCTGTTCAATACGAGCAACAGTGCATGAACACATGAGCACAACTAGGGCATTTGTCATGTCATGCTTATGATACGAGTTAAAATGAATAATAGGTACATTATGTATTTCTCTGTATGTGCGCTGTATATGCTGTGGTTGCTAGAAGGACATTTATTTCCGTTGCGCTGTGCTCACACCTTCCTTAAAATGTAAATGACCCAGATTCTTCCAGCACTTTTTTTTCCCCACAGTCCCCAAACTAGTAAGTCAAAAGAAAAAGGGAAAGATGTTGTTCTTGTTTGTATGTATGCCTGTTATCAGAGCCTGAGGGCCTCTGTTCACCTCCTCCAGAGCTACGGCCCTTATCGCACACGGCCTCGCCTCGGCAGTCTCCCACTTGCTTTCCTGCGGCTGTGGCCCCCGAGGCAGGCTACAACTACCTACAGGGCCCCTACCAAGGGCGCCATTGTCTTCATGGGCGCACTTTCAGCCGAAAACCCAGGGCGCTCTCCAAGCTCATTGTGAGTGAGCTAACAGCCTCTCTTCAAAAGGGGCTAAACGCATGTTCATTAATTATCTGGATCCTTGTTAATTGGATTAATTGTTGAATGGAAACCGTGTTATTAAAAATGACGAAAACACAAGGGCAGGGGGAGCAAAAAGGGGGATTAATATCGTTCCTGTTTACTCTCGGGCTGTCAGAAGACATGCACAGGCTCATACACACACACACACACACACACACACACACACACACACACACACACACACACACACACACACAGAGATTTAGGTATGCTCTGCCTCTCTCTTTCTCTCTCTCTCTCTCTCTCTCTTTTCCTCTAAATCTGCGTTTTTCTATTTCGCACACATATCCGCGCACACACAGACGCCGTATGTGACTCAACTCAGAAGAATGAGCGCTAGGCAAGGTGCAAATTACCATGCGCACCGCTGAGATAAGAACTAAACCCATTTTCAAAGCTCAGAATAAAATGCCAGATTCTTTTTGATGCAGGAAGTCTGTGACTTTTTCCATCGCTTATATTCAAAGATTAAGGGAAGAAATAAAAGAGAAACATAAAGTCAACACCATGAACAATTTAGCTATCTTCAGCTCGTATTAAAAAAAAAACCCAAAAACGGGGTTTCTCATCCCTTCTGCCTTTCTGCACGCTCTTATCCACCAAAATCACTTATCAGCGTTTGACTTCAAGGGATGTTTTATCAGTCTGGCTTCAAGATAGCGCGCTGATATTGCGGGCCATTCAGATGACAGGACTAATATTACATGTCTTGTGTAATTGGTAGAGGTGCAATTGACAAGCCATTATGCAAAAACCTCACTATCTGTGTTTTCCTATGGTCACCGCTTCAAATTATGATAAAGAAATGGTAAATATCAGACACTCGGGGGGGCAATGGATATGCTAGTGTGACACTTCAGATATTAAGCTGTTAAATCCAACCAAGGGATACAATTTTCGGTTTGATGTACAAATAAAAGTCCAAAATTAAATAAAGGTTGAGGACATTTCTTGAATGATCACTTCTTGCACATTTTAATTAATTGATTCCAACATAGACAAGGACAATAAGTAATGATCTGCATCCTTGCCTTGAAATGCGTGTGTCTGCAACTTTCCCCAGCTCCGATGATTGATATAATCAGGCTTATCAGACCTGCAGAAGCCTATTTTAAAAAAAGATTAAAACCTTCATTTTTGAGCACAAGCCTTGGTTTGTTTGGGGCTCAGCTGGAGCTCAACAATAATTATAGAAAATACCGTACTGTTGCATACTGTGTAGATGCTGGCTGAAGGGCAGGGAAGCGGGATCCAGTACATGATGTGAACTGGTTGTTAAGGCAACTGTATCTGTCTTTCTGCGTTAATGTTGTCCCCTGCTGTACTCCCAAATTCTGTTTTCTGGGGTTTTAGGACTGATTGCAAATATTTTGTGTGGGATTCGTGCAAGCAGGTTTACAGTTTGAATGTATGTTGTGTGTGACATATGTCTCGGAGAGATTGACTCAATGGAACTTGTCCAAACACATCATCAAAGTTAGTTTTGTTATCTATTTATTGGACACAATTATACAAAGAGTTTGGACTTGACTTTCGCAACGTGGCTACTGTTAATGGCCTGGCTACTGTCCAAAGCTAAAACCAACCTTGAGAATCCCAATTTGATCAAGAAACTGTGATCTCAGTTCTCTAAAATGACAGAGTAAAACACCCGGTTGTGTTAATAAGTAGGCAGGTTTTGTTACAGTAATCACTGATCTTGTAGAAAGAATGGCAGTTTTGATAAGAGGAAACACATATCGCGGGGGGGACAGTTTTCGTCACAACAGACCACTCTCCTTTGAGTAAATGGCCGTCCGTTCACTCATGTTTTACCTCACTGTCTCCCTCTTGATCTTCTTTGCCTCCTCCATCAGCTTTTACTTTTGTGATGTAGAGTTTCCACAGTGATTCTGGTTTTTTCAGCGTTACCTGGGGATAGTCACCAGGGAAAACAATGACTCTTCTTGGTTTTGGTTGTGAAATGGCAGATAGACAGCAGACATTTGCTATCTTTTGTATTAACGCAGTGATGACAAACCGCAGCCAGAAGGTCATAGTGCAGCTGTTTGAGCATTCATATACCCAGCGTGGGTACTGCTTTTTTACAAAGACACGAGTGGGTGAGCAGTAAGCGGACAGATTGAACGAGGGCCAAGGTCAGGGCTCAGATTTAGCTTGGGCCTCTTTCAGCCAACAGCTGTTAAAATCAAACCGGACCAGTTGTGGTTTATTTTCACACTAAGCGGGATGTGAGAAACTGGAGGTAGCTGGTTTGTGGGTGTTCCATTGATCAGGGATGTTAATCTTCGGGGGATATGTAGAAAGGTCCTCCCAAGGACAGGACAATAAAAAGGCTCTATTGATCACTGGAGCGTTGATCAATCGGTCCCAAGACAGATAACAAGACGTACAAGTCTTGAGTAACAAAAGGAACCATGTAGGATATGGACTGCACAGGTTAATCATTTTTTCATATTTCGACATCCTAAAGTGAAGCCTACATGTTATGTCTACAACCAGCCTGATCTGTAAGCTAGTCTTGGCAAGTATACTACCTCTGTCACACACAAACTCTAGATGAAGAGGGAGATTGAGCACACATGCAACCCACATGCAAGTATTTAAACTAGATCACTAGTTCACACCTGATTAGTAGGCTGATATTCGGCATTGCTGAACTATAGAATTACGCTGGTCCTTGTGAAATCAACGTGACAAATGGGGCCGCTGTGCTTTCAAGTAATCAAAGGAATGCTGTTTACACACTGGATCAGCTGCATAAAGGGTAACATAGACTTTTCTTCACAAAGCAACATAAAACCAGTTGGAATATGCTAAAAGAGGTTATTTAGTGGGGGGAGCAGATCCTTTTTTTGGCAAAGGTTTAATAAAGAAAAGATCTGAGCTACATAGAGGCATGTGGGTGTTAGGTCATAAAGAACAAATATACCACAAAGAGGACTCGTGACTCGAAACACAGAAAACCTTTAGCTGACTTTACTTCTCATTCACAGTGTTGTCACAGGTTGGTGCCGAAGTTATGAAGCAGAAACACTGTTCTGAGTCTGGAAATGTTTAACTGCTGTAATGTTGCTATTAGTGGGCAAAGGGAGAAATAAGTAAATGTGTGCTATTCTGTGTTGACAACAGTTCAGGGGCAGTGGATTCCTGCGCACTGCGCCCCATTGGCCCGAATTTCCGTCCGTCATCTCACCAACCATTCCGCCCCGCCCTCCAGGCTCGGGTGTGAGAGCTCATTGGCTTTCCCATTAGTCCCCTGAAAGCCCCGCTGGCCAATGGTCGCTGAGGAGGACGGAGCCTTTCCGGTAGAACAGTCGCTCGCGCCTACAGTGGTGGAATCGAACGTCCCCGAGCGCACACGGCGTAGAGGAGAGTACGGCGCACGAGTCTCTGGAAGGAAGATAACGGTCTCTTTTTTTTTGCCCCCCTCTCCACTCAAACAGCAAGAACAAACCAAGCCTGAATTTTTTGAGGGGGTTTTTACAGAGTCTTCTAATCACAAGGAGGAGGGAAGCGAGGAATTGGAGCCGCAAGTTTTTTTTTTTCTTTTTTCATTTTTTTCTTCTTCTCCTTCTCCCCCCACCCCTACCTAAAAAGAGGATTCTGTGCGTCGCGGTGGTTTGTTCTCCGCTCTCGCCGCAAAGATGATGGTCGGAGAGGTCGAAGTGAAGGAGCGACCGAGGCCGAGTCCCGACTATTTGATGCAATTATTAAACGAGAAGAAGCTCATGACCAGCTTGCCGAATCTCTGCGGCATCTTCACACACCTGGAAAGGCTTCTCGATGAAGGTAAGCGGCGGTCTGGGGCCGATGGGGTGGGTGGGTGGGTTGGGGGGGGGCTGTGTGTGTGTGTGTGTGTGTGTGTTGGGAGGGGGGGTGCGTGACCACGGCGCAGTCCGGTCTCCGAACGGCTTCGCTGGGCGTCCCTGCTGCAGAACGCCCTAGCATTGTAGCATCGCAGCGAAAACATTCTTAACTTCCCCCCCAATGTACACCTCACATCTGGGCGTCCCTGTGCTAGAACGCCCCGACAGTGTAGCATTACATCTAAAACTCCGCTCCCGAGCAAAACCTCACAACCCTCCCAAACAATCCCCCAATGAGTTTGTTTCACCTCGGACCGCAGCGGGGATGTGGATCTACAGAGTCCCTTCGCTAATGTCGGAGTTTGTCCCTGCTCTCCTGACTTTGTGGCGACTAGGCGAAAACTTTCTCTCGCTCACTTGGAAAGGAGAGAAAAAAAACACCGAGCTGTCTGTCAGTGTCAGCGTGTTAGCAGAGGGGCGTCCGCTGAGAAGTTTCTGAACACACTTTTTGAGGGGTTCGTCAAACGCGAGTGTCGATTAAAAAATGTTTAGAACCGGGGCCCGATTCCCACATGTTCCACAGCGATTTAGCTCGGGTTAGCCACATTTTCAGCTAGCGAGCCGCTGGTGTGTCTGCGTTCCGCTGAACTCTTCAGGAATCAAAGTGATACTCAAAGCCGAGCTACACATTTTTTTTTATTTAAATAAACAGCCAACCTGACAATGTGGCGTTTCGCTAAATTGTGAAGGAAGAGTTAGTAAAGTTAGGGGGGGGGGGACTTTCGCTTTCTGTGTTAGTGTCGGGGCTGTAGTGTGAGTTGTTGCCCAGCGGCCGAGCTTAAACGCACGGAGGAATGTGTCTGCTTGTTGCCCAAACAATGGCCAGCGAGTTGCTGTCGGGAGGAGGGGGGAGAAGAGAGTGCACGAAGATTATCACAGCCGTCTAACTTTTTCATTTAAATAGGGGGGCACCGTTTTGTTTGTCTCCCCTTCGCTCGGCCACTACAATATTTGTCCTCAAGCCGAGGGTATGTTTCTCTCGAATATATCCCGTTTCCTCGCTGCTGCTCCTGCTGCAGTCGTCGTGTTTTTCTTTTTTTTTTGCCAGTCAAGCGTGCTGCTCCACCAAAATTGCGTCGCCTTTTGTCGGCGGCGCCGTCCAGACGGGGGTTGTCTACATGTATTTTCTAGGCTTCGTCTCAGATAATTTTTTTTTCTTTCTCGGCGGCGCTGATAAACAAAGATTATTCGCCCCGTTCGTGTTGATAGTGTCAATAACATAAGCTGGTCCAAGCGGAAGGTTGGACCTATGGTTTATGTAACTGAGCTGGGGACACTAGAGAGCGCCACAGCCCCCCTAGCAAGACTGCCCCCCGTGCTGTGTCGGGCTGGACACCATGACAGCGAGGTGTTTTAAAATTATATATATATCTTAGGCGCCTTGGTTAGCTTCTTCACAGACATGGGAAGTGCAGAGCAGTGCTCATAGTTTCGGTCGCATGTCTGGATGAGTAGGCTCTGTAGTATGTAGTTGTTAAACCGGTCTGCAAGGATTTCCTTGATGGGTGATAAACTAATGGAACTTTAAAGTGGACTGTTTGCTCCCCCATCTCTCTTAGAAAATTACAGCAATGGAGAAATAAATGTGTATGGCATTTTAGTAACAATATAGTGTGGTAAGACGCGGGCAATATTAAAGTCAGGGAAAATGCCACTTCAGAGATGCCTGGAAAAAATTTGAGCAGGAAATCAACACAGGAATGTGTTTTGTCAAACAAGCACGGCCACAGATCTCCCAGCATGTGTGAAAATCTTTGCTTCCCGTGTTTAATTACTCTCCACACCCTATAAATGCCCCACAAAAGAGGTATTATGGAGTTTTATTTTTAATTCCAAAAAGAGTCAGTCGGGAATAATGGGTGCGTTGATCTATTCATTGAGGGGCGAGTCAGGAAGCAGACCCGTTTCCTTTTTTAATCCCTGCTACCCTTTCGTGTCTCCCTGCCCCCACAGTCAGAGACCCTAATAATCATCTGAACAGTAAAGAAAAGGGATCATGCTCATGTCTGTGTACCTCTCCAAACAGCTCAGCCGTGCTGCTGTCGGCACACAGTCTGAGCTAACAAACTGAAAGCAGGGAATGAAAAAAATATATATATTTTTAGCTTGTATGTGGTCAGCAGGGATTTTTATTTAACAAAAAAAATCTAGTATTATTAATCTTTCACTTAGTGGCTTTTACTTTGTGAGGCAAATTGACAAAACATCTGTTTGCAACCCAGAAAGACCAAAGTGCTGCATTGATAGGGTTTGTTTTTTTAAAGATAGTTAACCAGAGAAAACCTCTAAAATTAGTTTAATTACAATAAAAATGTTAAAAGTTTCTTTGTGTGAGAATTCCTCCATCATCTGGTGTTCAGGAATGTTTTTAACCACGGCTGAGACATTGAACTATTTTGTACTTTTTCTGGAGAATTTTCTGACATTGTCACGACATACACAAAATGCAAAAGAAAGAGGACCGTAGGTCTTAATGCTTTCTTTTGCATTTTGAATCCCACTCATATGAACCACCAAAGCTGTGTATTAAGTGCAGGAATTAGGAGCTGGGGAGGAAAGACGTGTGTTAAATGTAACAGAAGTTCATTTAAAGCCATTTATAGGCACATTGTAAATTTTGCAACACTGATCCTAATTTTACGTTCACAGATTTAATATTTTGATTCATTTGCTTCATGTAAACTATCGAGCTGATGTCATAAATAAAGCAGTGCAACTGTTTCTTACATCACTCTTCCTTTTTGTAAATAAAAGCTTTTCCAACATGTCTTTTGGTGTTTTGCACCATTTGGCTTTGAAGCAACTTGATTGTTAGGGGTCCAGGAATCACTCCTGTGATGCCGGGCTGGTCCGTCGCCTCTATGCAGCCTTAAAATGTCCCCGTCTCTGCTGTTTAAGAAATCATGACTAGGACACTCGCAAACCCCCAGCCTTAGTCTCACTCCTCTAAAACCTCACATGGCTGAGGTTTACAAGGGTTTCCACAGCACCAGCCCAAACTTTACCCTGCCGCCAGAAATTGCGTGTGTGTGTGATGAAAGCCACCCCAGTGCAGAGGAGGCTTGTCTGACTGTCTGGTTCTTGTTAGGGGCTGTTTGCTTTGCCTTCCCCTTTGGATGGAGCTGAAGCTCAGATGCGATGTATTCGAGGTCAGCCTACTCCCACTCCCTGTACCGTACTGGTGTAAGCTGACCCCACCCAGAGTAAAAACCGAGTGGACAGTCTGTTCTTTTGCAATTGTTCCAAGTCTAAAAAAGAGAAAAGAAAACGGCAACAGTGTTCGTGAAGTTATTCTCCAGTGTTTTTATTTTAATGTTAATGTGTTACGTTAGGATGCCTATGCAGTTCCAGGAAGCTCAGAAAATATATTTGATTGTTTACTTTATGCTTATTTTTATATTTATGTAATAAGAATTTCACAAGGACGAGGAAAACATGTTTTTTGAGCTTGATATTTGACAGCAGTGAAGATAAACATCACACTAAGCTGCAATTTCCAGTCAGACAGGAACGACTCCAGAAGGGAATCTCTAACTTGTAGCATTGTGGTGCGAGTTACGTTTGATCTAATAGTTATTTTGTTCGATGAGTGTTTGTGTGGTGTTCTCCTCAGAGTCTGTCATGGCTACAGGAGGCTCCAGTTAATTCTGTCTCACTGAAAGTGGATGTCTTGTCAAGGCCACAAGAAGAGGCAAGGTGCTCTATAAAAGGTTACTGATGCTCAAGCAGACATAAAAGCCTAACCAGTCAGTAAATTAGAAATTAATAGGAAATACAACAAAGAGAAAGTTAAGGACACCTAATCTGTCAACAATGCATCAGCCGCATTATGTCCTGGGGGATAAAAGCTTTTGTGTATTGTTGATAAAATTACAATGACAGCACTTTTCCTCTCAGAAAGTACCATTTCACAGGCTTAAATGTCATGAACATCTTAAATCCCTTCCCTTGTCAGACTTTAGTGCGCCTAATAAGAGCAAAAATCTAACCAGTTACAGTCGAATTCCTTAAACTCTTTCTCAAATTATCAGTCTCTCAATGATATACCCCTTCGACAGCTGCCCATGTCTCCCTCACCCACCCAGTGCTTTGTGCATGTCTACACAGCTGTTTCCACGGCGGAAGAAAGCTGACACCACCCCGCTTTGGTGGCGTGGACGTCCCCGTAACGTTCCCAATATATGTGTAGTCCCTCAAGGTCACTCTGGCCAACTGACAGCCCTCTTTTGAAACCCCCTTGCACTGCAGTTGTTCATCTCCCTGAGGTGACACCTGCTATGGAGTTTTTTTTTATTTCTCTTTACGATCTGCCAGCCAACAAGCTGCTTCAAATTGCTATATTTTCTCTTGGCAAGAGGAGACAGCCCATATAACATCGAGATGTAGCCTAGTAGTGAAGTGCTGGCGCTGTTGTAAGGTAGCAGAGCATAGGAGAAAGGGAGGGTTTTTTATATTTTTGTTGTGATGAAGTGTGACGAGGATTTCTATGGGGAACAGAATAGTCAGATTGATCGAAAATATTTACTCCAAGCTCCCCTTACCTTTCCTCACAGGCTCATTTTTGAGCTTTGTTTGTATAATAGATTAAATGGTCTGTTGTTCCATCACATGTCGTGCATCATACCCCTTGTACTCAGCTACAGAGCCCCCTTTGCCTGTACAGTGTTGTGTCTGCTTGCTTGTCTCTGTGTGCCACGATTGAACAGGACCTTCCCAGGAGAGCTGTCATCGTTCGGAGGACAAACTGTCTGCTGTCCACTGTGGGGCCTGTTTGGAGAACTGGTCCTTTGGGAACAGCTGTTTAGAGAACAGACTTTGATAAATGGGAGAATGCATTAGGTTTTTGTACCTGGTGTCCCATATTTCTGTCAATCTGTCCAAACAGTTCTTCCCCTGTTTTCTTTGTCTGTCTGTGTCTGGTTGTTAGAGCACTGTTCTCTCCTACTGTAGTTTGACCCTCAGCACAGGGCTAAACCTGCACTAACCTCTGACACGCAATCAATTTAGCAGCTAACAAGATTGAGCACCGCGTACAAAGTAAGACACAGCTCAGAGCTGTGAGAGAGCAGATAGAGACTGACAGAAAGAGAGAATTGGGGGTGTTAGGCCAGGACTGTTGTCGCAAGCAGAAACCAGTTATACCCCCCACCCCACCCCCTTTCTCTTCTCCCCACATTCTCTCCCAAAGCACCACTTATAAGCTGGAATTTAATTAACCGCAAGCCATTCTGTGAGCTGGTTTACTGAGCCATTGCCACCAGTGAGAAAGCAGAATTGGAGGCTTTGTGCTCTCTTTCTCTGTCTGCCTCTCTTGTCCTCTTATGATCCTTCTTTCACAGTCTCTCCTCCCTGGTAATAAATTAGGTAGTGGCATACGTTTGACAGGGTGAGGTGTTGGGGTTACGGCAGGACCCGGCATTGCCTTGCCTGTCTTCCTGCTGACGTGCCTCCGCATAGCCCCACCACAGTGCCTTTGTTATATTCCGTCCCTGTTCTAACTCCAACATCGGACCCATCTTGCTCCCCTGGCCCCAGTCCAGCCCCAGCAACGCCACCCCCCCAGCGGGTGCTGTTTGATAAAGTCGTCCAGCGACAGCTCGGGGCTCTTATCTCAGGCCTCAATCCCATGAGTGCTGGGGCCTCCTTATCACTGCTGCCTCTGCCTGGCCTCCTGTCTCTGTGCCCTGCTCTGCCTGCCTGGCTGCCTATCTGGCTTGCTGTCGCCAAAACTAAGTGTCTGCCCTTCTATTACTGCAGACTGTTAGACAACACATTGCTGGGTGCAGTTTATCTCTCCTTGTTATTCCTAAAGCAGAGCAATCCTGCTAAAATGAACAGTGATAAGTTAAGCAGATGCATAATGAATTTCACTGAAGAACTTTCATGGAGAGGTTTCTCTCAAAGCCAGAGTCATAGTTCTGTGTGGCTACTAAGCCCAGCTGATGAAAAGTGGCGTTGAAGAGGAAGATAAATTAGGTTATGTTGTAATGATTATTTCTTAACAGCTCCCTGACACAAAATTGTTCATCAAATTTGGTTGTTTATACCTTCTTTTTTTCCAAAACCATCCACTTCCCGTTGACCCAAGACATATGAACTTTCACCCCTTTTTTCTTTCTTTTTTTGTATCTCATGCAAAAATATCTATGGGAAGTAACGCCCGTTTCAGACAGGAAAGGACTATGGGGAAGGCGAGTCAGTGGTTTGTTTTTCCCTCAGACAGACGGGGAGAAGGAGGGGGGCTGTTTTCTTGCTGTGGTGACAAGAGAAGCCTGCTCTTCTTTTGCCCTCTTCCACAGAGGTGGGTCTGTCTCCCATCTTTCTTTTGACTAATTTCGATTACACCATGAATCATCGCTCCCGTCCCTCCTCCGCACATTTGTGTGGATACTCAACGCATACACTATTTCTCAGTATATTCCTCAGTTAGTGTATGTGTGCGTGTGTGGGGCCCCACCCTGTTGCATTTTTGGAGTGCTTCAAATAGCTTTCCCACCTCCCTCGCTCATAGTAGTCCCCTGTAATGCCTCACTCCTTCTCTTTCTATCTTCATTTTTAAGTCTCTGAACAGTCACAACAGATATTGTGTATTTTTGGGAATCATACCAGAAATATTTGTCACCGTTTCCTCTTCCCTTCCCCCGTTTTTTTATTTTTTTTATCATAGAAAGGAGGTGAAAAGAAATCTGAATGCCCACTCTGTTCCTCTCTAACTCGCCCACCCCACTGCATTCATTTTCTCTCTCCTTTCACAGGAGGAATGGCAGCCGAGCATTGGCAGCCGGCTCAGGAATTTTACCGGGAGCACAGTCAGAGCACTTAACCTCCAGCCTGGTGTTTGTTTTCACCACACACTCTCTCATAGTGTGTTTTAGCTCTACGTAATGTGAGGCATAGGAACTTCTACTTTGCTGCATATATCTTTAAATGTTGAATAGATAATTTGTCTGTAATTTGAAGTGTATTTTCTTCACGGCAGACAGTAGCAAGCTCCTTTCCACTGAGTAATGTGGAGCAATTGGTAAGTTAGTAACCCAGAAATATTTTCTTAAACCTTCTATTTTTGTGACATGCTCACATTTATCTTATTCCCCAGTCAACCATCCCCAAAACCACTGGGCCACGTTCACTAGCCCCTTCTTCTTTCAGACACCCCAGTGGCTCAGTCGGCCTGTGGTCTGCAGCCTTTACCTTGGTTTCACTAGTTGCAGGCTGGCCAATAAATCAAAGATGAATAATTTACCTGTCCCTCAGCAGCCTGTGTTGTTTCTGTAAGGCTTGTCAAGAGCAGGCGGTGCTGCCATAACCTTCCCCGAGGGCCACAGAAAGTGAGGTGGCAAGAGGAGAGAGAGGTTCCTCTGTAGCATGCTGCCATCAAATATGAAGTGCTGGGAACTCCAACCTTTACCAGTCTCGGCTGCTTCTCTGTCTCTTCAGCTTTAACACATTTGCAGTCCTTAGCTGTCAGATCCATTTTGTAGTATCCACAGTAATCCTGTTGCTCTTTTCTAATCTCTTGATGTTGTTTAAAAAAACGTTAAAATGTTTCAGTTAAACCACAAATAGCTAAAAGGCATTGTCTTCGATACATCTGTTAACAAGCCTTTGTGGGCCCAGGTTTCACGAAAGAAAGTGATCTTGTTTGGTCTGTCCTTGACACTTGTGCTAAAGAAATGGATTGAATAGGGCTGCGCTCACAATAATGCTTCAATTTGCCAATCATGTTTTGTTTGTAGTTTACCTGAGGCAGTCGTTGTGCAACTGGCTTTGTATCTTGAATGCTGATGATGTCTTGCAAAGATGTTTACTACTCCATTTTTAGATTGTGCTGTCCCTTAAGATTTCCCCGGTCTTACTTTGAATGAAATTGACGTATTGTGTGAAAATCTGTGTAGCATATGTTGTTTTTTAGCGCAGAGGAGAAGAAAATATTGTCAACATTGTTACAAACATTTGTAAATGTTCTGGTAGTAGCAGTAACAATAACACCAGCAGAACTGTTATTTTAGTGTTAATAGGAACAAACATTTTAGTAACAAAACATTGGATAGTACACAAACACCCCTTGGACTCAACTTTATAATGCCGTTGCCTCTTATACCTTATTGCACCTAATTGCTACATCTATTTTAAAGGCTGTGTGACAAGTGTGATCACATGTCAGGTGTGTTAAGCATAAATGGGTAGCCTGGCAGTAGGGGGAAGTGAGTAGCCTCAGTGCAGTCATGCTGCAAGTTTTTCTGTGAGTACAGTGAACTCTGTGTTAGTGTGCAAGTTGTAGTTGTTGGGAAGACCTCACTCCACACTGCAGGTATTCAGGTCGATTTTTGACCATCTGTGTCAGCCTACACGACTCTGAATCACCCTTGTCCAATCAAACTGTCTAAACATGTCGCTGCTTGTATTACCCAGATTCTGTTACTACACTACATATTTTACCATATTATTTAGCTGTCATAGAGAAACATGGTGAGCAGGACGGCACCGCCACATTGTTCCTGTGCTGTGAAAATGGAGGCTGAAAAAAGATGTGCTGATTACATATGAACCACCATCCTGTCCTATCTGCTGTCCAGTTCTCTAGAATGTCCAAAAATATTTTAGTGTGCTGCCTAGCTCTAGTACGATATTGTTTGTTTGTAGCTAGAAATGGACTCCCAGACAAAGGTGAGCACTGCCCAACTCACAATCCAGTCACCATTGTTCAGTTGTGGCGCAGTGTGTTCTGGTTGATGTAGGTTTTCTTCCTTTTTCACAAAATGGAAATCCACAACCTTTTTTTCTTATATCGCACCAATTTCAAAAGTATTTGTTTCTTTCTACCGCAGACACAGCCCAGTTTTTATGTGGCGATATACTTCTTTAAGTCATCAAATCAGACAGGGGTTGCAAGTAGCAAACCTTGTTTTGCTATCTGCTTGTAATGATTGAATTTATGCTGGGGGAAGTTTTCACAGATTTCCTATACAGAGCTGTCACTTACATTCACATAGGTTTTTAATCTACTGTTCCCTCTATGTATTCAGCAATGTTTCAGTTGCTTGAACATGGTCCTTTCTTTCTCACTGGTTTGTCACACATAGTGAGTGTCTAGACTAACTGGAATTACATGTGTTGCACAGTTGTGTTTTACAGTGGCTGTCTGCCCTGCAGCCTTGTGCTGTAATGTAAAACATGATTTGCTTAGCATAATTTATGCCCATGTGCTACATCCAAAGTATCAGCACATAAATGAAGTCGGAGTTGTACAAGTGCAAGTGAAACAGTTTTTTGTCTGCTCTGTTTGGTTAGAGTTTGTCACTGCTTGTCTGTTTGTGATGAGGCTTAAGTCTGTCTGTCCTTATCAGTTCAGTGGTTGGGAGGAGATTACAGAGCAGAAACAATGGGTGGTTTTGTATGATTAGGCTTTAATTGGTGAAACAAAGAGTCTCTTTAGCACCGTGTGTAACATAGGAAAGACTGGCATAAAAGGCCACAGATAGCTGGCAGGAAAGAATGTGCTGTGTGTATGAAAGGGTTAGCGAGCATGAGCCTCATCCCTGCTCAGTTGATTGATTGTGTTCGCTGAAAGGAAAAAGGCGAGCAAGGCTGTCAAGAGCGAGGGGAGGATGGTGAATGTGATAAAGAACAGTGGGGGGAGACAGAGGATTCCTATGCGCTGCGAATGAGGTCATCTGGTTGGTTGTGAGTAAGGTCACTGACCCCTCCCTCAGCTCCACACTCCACCCCTCTGTCTCTCCATTCCTCCCCCTCAGCTAATGATACACAATGGCTTTTTGTGCTTTAATGGGCCAGACGCACACATTGGGTCATTCCTACCAGTTCACATAGAGGAATGCACACAAGTGCTGTCTGTCAAACAAGCCCCATACATTGCAATGCATCTATCACTTGTTTTATTGTCGTAGCTGAATGTACAGTACTGAATGAACTGTTCTCAGAACAGCTGAGTGATGTGGTTTAAGCAATCCAAGATCCGCCTGTTTATACTGTTGCTCTCATAGTTGAATAATGATAGTGGTGACAACTTGAAGCATGTTGAAGAGATGTTTTGTAATCTTTGTTATATTTTCGTTGTCCAGAAAAGGTATGAGCAACTGAATGTTGCTGGGGGTATATTGTGTGTGGATGGGTGCCCATTTCCTTTTATATTTTGTCCTTGCAGATGTTGCCCTTTATTACTGTACAGCTAATGAAACAATGTACACATCATTATATTGGCGATATGATGAATGCACCACATGTGTTTTGGTGGTGCCACAATCAATCAAAGTCTTAGGTTGTTAACCTATAATATCTCTACACCAGAGGCATTTACAGCCAGAATGCAAGAACACCTCCATTATCCAGTTTCATCCACCGCATCCAGTTTTACTTCAGTTTGATGTTGTTCATGTTGTTTTTCTAACATCATCTGGGGAAAAAAAGTCAGTGTGTTTGCCCCCCTTTTTAAATACATTTCTTTTATCAGCAATTGGACACCAAAAACACAGATATTGATAATCAGCCCATTGTGTAACACCAAATGCAGGATCTTGCTTTCAGATTACAAGTCTTTTTTAAAGAGACAGACCTGGATTCGTTCTGTAGACCCACTCAAGAGTATCCCTAACCACACGACCTCGACATTTTTACCTTGAACCCAACTATGATCCTAAATGCTGGGACTTGAACTCTGGATGCATCTGACATGAGAAGTCTTGAGAAGTAGTGAGTTAAAGTGACACTGACAGTAAGGTATGGCTGTGCAGAGACATTCCTGCCTCCATGTTTGACAGGTTACACATCTCCTGATTTAGGATATAAAACATTACTACAGTATGCATAACCAGCTGGCATAGTTAACCTGTTTCTCTCTACAATGGAGCTGCTGCTCCCGGACACCTCAGCCTTAACTCCTGCCGTCTCAGTCCAGTGTCGTAGGAATGTTGCTCATAAACAACTTACAAGGTGCTTCTTTATTGTTTTCTCGGATAAGATTACAGCTGCTCCCGTCTGGTGCAAAAATGTTCTTGTAGGACGTGCCTGGACAAGCACACTGACATGAAACGTAGTAATTAAAAACAAATTGCCATAATTTGGATTTTGGATATGTTTCTGATCGCATGCATTGTGTGTGTTTGTTAAATGATTTATCGTAAACGTAAGTGGTCTCCCAGGGAAGGTTAAAGGCAGCTGTGGGTGGACAGTGTGTAGACACAGCAGGTGAGACAGGTGTGGGCATGAGCATGGTGCCAAGGTGCCAGCTGTTGTTGACACTTTAAGGTGAAGAATAGTCTGCCAGGAGATGGACTTGTCTGTCTCTGTCCCCTCTAATCCTTCTCTCCTGTTCTGTGTTCCACCCCTGCGCTTCTTTCTTTGAGAGTATTTGTCTGACATGATTGTAGGTTGTTTGGGATGGGAGCGCTTCCTGCAACCTTATTTTTATTGAGCGTCTGACACGTTTGATGAACCAGACCTCGATTATATCTCCCCTCCTCCTCCCTCATCACCATGTGTATAATCCCACTCTTCCTGTCGGCACACTCGCATACACAGTTTGATTTCTCCCTCTTACTTCAACCTTTCTGTCTTAAACATATACATGTTTCCCTCTGATCTGTCTCTTGTTTTGTTTCCAAAGGAGAAAAACAGTATCTGTTCTCTCAAGGGGGAATGACTCATTTTTCCTGGCTTTTCCTTTTTACCTATTTATTTTAGCAGAGTGACTCTACAGCTCCAGTCACCCTCTGCCTTTCAATCCCTTCTCTCATCTCCAGATTTTTCTTCACTCGCTCTGTCCTTCCATTTGTTTTCTCTATTGCAGCTTTCCTCTCTACTCGTATGTGTGGCAAAAATCCAGCCTTGGGGCTATATTGCCTCTTTCATGTGAGGACCAGTAGTGACATTAAAGGCCCGCTACGTGATCTGTCGGTTTGCATCAGCTCAGCTCTCACTGTCTGCGCTCAGGAGGACCCTAGTATGCACTCGGCGCGCCACTCGATCACTCCCAGGCTCAAAATGTTGGTGGGTAGACAACAACATGCCAGCACCCGTTGGATGTAATTGTGCACATGTATATGCACTCGTAGATTTTGTTAAGCTCTCACACCCAAGCGCTTTGAGGCAGATCGATGTTAAAGGCTTAAGCGTAGTGGAAGCACGGTTAATGGTGGTCGAGTCTGTGACTCTCCCTCTCCTCCCTTTTATGACACTCTGACCCAGTTGTTTCAGCCCCTCCAACACGTTTGTTTTTTAAATGCTTTAAATGGTACATTCAACATGACTTGGCAGACAAAACAGATCAAGCAGATGATCTCCAGGACCAGACAACCAGACCAAACAGAGCTTAAGAGCAGATCTGAAGATCAGAACGGTGTAGGTCCGGGGGAGTCTTTTCCTCTTCCTTTCATTGTCAATCTTGATATATGGAAGTGCATCAGACACTCAGAGGCTTTCAGCTGTTTGTTCTTTATAGAGAATCAGTATGCACTACTGTTCACAATCCATCCTTGGATACTTGGCCCACAACAATTGATGTTCTGGCACTAGACCATGCATATCCATCCAGATATTTAACACATTTCTTGTATGTCTAATTTGTATTTTACAAGAGTAGGTGTTTAAAGTGGTAAGATTTGGATTTTGGAAATTAGTATGTTAGGCTGTGAGGTCATTCAAGAACCAGCACAAAGACACAACAACAGCTGTGATGTGAATCTGTGTGTTGTCACACCTAGGGACAGCGACTGCATGGCTGTTGGACTTGATCTTAAGAAGGTAGCTGCAAGTCCCAGCAGGCCCTGCGCCTGGAGATGAAACAACAGCTGACACACACACACACTTTGTGATGTAACCTGTTTGACTGCATGTTTAAAACTCATGTCCGGCCTAGGGATTTTCTGCATTGAGTATTTAAGCCTAGCTCAAAAATGGATCAGTCAGCTGTAAACCCACCTGCAAAAAAACATCAGGGTGTAAAGTGAGGGGAACATAGTTAACAGTTAACATGTCAACACTACCAGTAGTACAGTAGTACAAGTAGCACTAATACTCGCATAAGTATGGTCAAGACATTTCAGTATAGTAGAAAGGGGTTGATTCAACTCTGAGGCCGCATGAAAGGCTTTAGTTTGTGGTGCTGCTGAGTTGTTTTGTGTTATACTGAGTGATGTTTAGGGCTGCATCTCAAAATTATGTGCAATGTCGATTATTTGGTTTATTTGTCTATAAAATATCAGAAAATAAAGTGTTTCCCAACACCCAAAATTACAAGCACAGATCTCTTCTTTTGTGCACAACCCAAAGATATTCGTTTTTTTTGTTGTGGAGAATTCAAGGATTTTGACTATTCTTGAGGACTGTGGAAACAATAGAATGTTAATGTTTAAGAAGCTGGAATCAGATAATTAACTGATTATTGGTTATTAGTCAGGCCTACCTATTAGCTAGCAACCAGTGAGGGTGAACTGAAAATAAAAGATGACATTGAGCTATCTTCATCAAAGTATTTTCATTGAAATGCAATCCAATACACCAAAAACACAACAGCGTGTGAAGCAACCATGGAGTTGAATTAATGTTTCTCCGGCACACTCTTATCAACAGCTGAATATAAGGCTCATAAAGGTATAGAGATATTGAAGGGCTGTTGTGTTTTATTGCATTAGATTATAACAATGTTTTCTTTGTAATAGTTTAACTACAGCCTATTTAAACTTAAGCGTGTGTTAACACAGAACACCTCACACTTGTCAATGAAAGTGATTATGATTATTGAATTGTAGCTGTTGTGCTACCTGGGAAAGGTAAGGCTAACAAGGCCTTGCACATCTGCCTGTTTCCATTTATTGCCCCTCTTGAAGAATTCAAGTTTCACTAACTGACAAAGTGTTTGAGGTACTATCTTTGTCTCATTTTGATCCAGGAAAACCACCCTTGCTCTAGGACAGCTTTTGGTTTTAATTTTGCTGTTTGGATAAATGATGAGACGGTGTATGCCTGACTGTTGGTCATAGAAAATAGGATTGATGACAAATTACTAACGAACAAGTTTTCACTCTGTTTCTGTCTCTGTTTAGTGACATCGGTGCTTTCTTGTTGTAATCAAGAGACATCATTCCCCGATAATGAGCGAGGGGAAGGAATGTGGTGGTTCCTCATTCTGTCACACCCCCACCTACCAAACACATATTAAATAAGAGATTTTTTTTTGCCCAGTCTGTTTGTTGACATACTCAATACTACACTTCTGGCAGGCTCCTGCTGCTCCCATCTGTTCCAGTTGATTTTGAAGGTTTGCTGTTAGAATGCAGCCCCTGTCGTATCCTTTTTCTGTTTTGCCATTTCGACTAGGACTGCAACTAGCGAATATTGTCATTATTGATTAATCTGCCCAAATACTTTTCACGACTAATCGAGCCCAAAGTGAATAGAAATTGCTTCTCCTGTCCAGCTAACATTACAAATACTCTTTTTATTCTGGTAACATGGGTAAAATTAACCATTGCATCAGAGGTGAGGGATCGAATTTAGATCACATGTTGTCGTAAAGTAAAAAATATTTTTTTATAACCGATAGTGGGGAGTGTGAGAAATGTTTCTCCTTCCCTTCTTCCCCATTGGTTGTGATCACTGTGGTCTCCTTAGTTACAGGGGTGGGGACAGGAAGCACATTGCATGTTATCTCCTCCAGTCACACTGACAGCCAGAGTCTTTCCTTCCTCCCTCTTCTCTCTTGTTTCCTCTCCTGACAGCTGGACCTTTCCTGGCATTGTTGCATGACGGGCGAGGCAGCTGTGTGTCGGCATAGACGCAGTTAAGATGTGCTAAATAGATTAATAGTGTTCAGTGCTTTTTGATCCTTTGATTTATGGTCTACATTTTAAGCTAACCACCATTTGGCATAGCTCTTTGGTCAATCTTTTCCACTTATCCAAACAACTGATATGAAATGTCAAACTTTCAGGCCCCATCTAAGCAGTAGGCAAAGGAAAGGGATTACCCCCTTTCCATAGGCCAGAGGAAGTCAACAGAGAGTGGGTACAAGGGCTGCTCTTCAGTCCGCAGTCATACACCCCATCAGCATGCATCCTGACTCTTCATCCTGTTATTCTTCCCATTCCTTATCTTGTATTCTCACATCTTGTCGAGCTCACAGCATGCATCCTGTGCTTCATTTTCCACAGCATCCCCTGCATTGTTGTGGGTGTGTGAGTATGCCTATGCAAGTGCGGAAGGGATGCATGTTTGTATAAGTGTGCCTAAGGCCTCAGTGGATAAAAGGGATGTGTTTCTAGATGCCTTGGTAGCATGTGCACATCCACCGAAAACACTGACAGTAGAGTTAAACGGGTTAAAGTGGAGTGAGAGAGGGATTCCTGAGTTGCACCTTACAGCACTGCTCAGGTCTTGCTTTTGTTCATCTGCCTGATTTTACTGGCAGGTAAGGTCTGTGAAATGAGGTCCCACGAGATGCAGAAGAACCAACAATCTGTTTGGCTGTTTTCACACATGCTTTGTTCATGCTTCGAGTGTGTGTTTGTGTTCATACTAATTAATCCACCGGTTCTGATGGCTCCTGTCATAACTAAGCTTTTTAGTATGCGTGGAACCGCACAGAAACATGTTTGTATCTCAAGGAAGTTGGCTTCTTCCTTGTATTGTTGCCCAGATGAGGAGAGCTGTTTCTTTTTTTTTCTAGCAAGATTTGTGAAAACCATTTTCAGCTCATAAGGCTTCACTCTTAAAGCCAGCCTGTTAAATGACTATTGCTGTGGCTTCCAATTTAACGCTACATACCCCCCCCCCCCTTTCAGATGGCAAAAGCAGCAGTAAAATAGCCTATCTTTGCTTGGTATTTTAGAAGGAGTCTGAGTCTGCATTTGTGTGCATTAGGTTGCCTGTTTCAGCTGAGCTAGGGTATTGGGCTGCTTTAAAAAGGTGAAGCGTGGAGAGCGAGAGAGGAAGTATTAGCACTGAACTCTCGCTTCTGCTGTGCTGGATTAGAACATTTTTTCGCAATTGCTGAATAATTAGCAATATTATGAAACTACCCTGAGAAGGAGCTTTTAGCATTCTGTTAACTACCGTACTAACACTCCACAGTGCTTCCTGTAAGGGGATGGTATCTGTTGGAGAGTGTGAAGGAAAGAAAACAGTTTCTGTATCTTTCTGCCTTCCTCACTCACCCTGGGGTGCCTCCCTCAAGTTTGAATGTGTGCAAGTGTGCACGCACTCACATGTTTCACCCCAGGATCCTGTTGGAAGTCCCCCCACGCAGAGAGTAATGAACGTTGGCCCCTTGCGGCAACCATTAAGAGTAAGCCATTATGGTTCAGTATCGAGCCAGCCCTCCCTGCCAGTTTCACCTCACTCTATGGTAGACCCCACTGAGTGCACAAAACTGGCACTCCTATGGCTCATTGAGCTGCCAGCGTGCCCCCCACTAGCACACAGTCCCATAAAGCAGTTCCACATCATCAAATGTGATGATCCCCTGTTCTAATTTTAGTCTGAAGTCTTAATAGCTCAGCAGATACTGTCTGAAACACTCATTTCACTGTAGTGCTGTGAGTGAGGAGGAGAAGATGGGGTTTTGCTGCAACTTTATAGGAATCGTCAATTATTTACTGCAGTGTTTTGGCTACTGTGACTGATTGGCTTTGAAAACACCCTTTTGTAAAATGAGTGTTTGATGGAGCCCAACCAATACATTTGTTAATATTATCAGCTGATAATGGCCTATCGCATATGCACAGGTATCGGCTTATACTTTGTTTATGTGCCAATGGGAAACCTTACATTTTTTAAATTACAGATAATAATGCAGAAACTGACCCTTAGTGCGATTTAGAATGATTAAATGTCCAGTGAAGTTTACTGTGTTTGGATACTTATGTCATTTTAGACAATATAGTCTATTGTTAAATATTGTTAAACATCTTTCCTCCAATAAAGATCTTTGACATAATTCAAAGCACTCATTCTCAATTAGCATTTTTAAGACAATATTTGTTGGTCACCCCATCTCTGGGCATTCTCTAACACTTATTATTTGCCTCTTGACACTTTCATGATTTTGCCTCTCACATTATCATGATCTCAAAATTGGCATCATAATGCAATCTCAAGCTACAGTTAACTGGCCTACTTTTGAGTTGAATCACTGCACCTGTTCATCGATGTAACAGTCTGAGTGATTGAATGATAAAAAAAAAAAAAATTATAGAAAAATTAGTTGAAACATATTTTGATACTCCATTTCTTGTTTCAGTTACTTTTAAGTCACAAATCTCAAACATTTGCTTCTTAAATGTGAGGACTTACTGCTTCTTTGTCATTTATGATAATAAATGAAGAGTCTTTGGGTTTTGGACTGTTGGTTAGACAAAAAGGCAAGATGAAGATGAGGCTCTGTGAAGTTGTGAGCACCAATTTCTACCACTTCTATTTTTAAGCACTATTTGTTGCAAAGGTTAAGACATTTCATCAAATGTGAGAAAACCTTTTCAAATATTTTTTTTCAATCTAGACTAATGTTTTTCATAGAAACACAATGTATGAAAAATACATTCTTTTCACATCCCAGTGTATTCAGTCCCCTTTGTTCCACTCTCTTGCTATTTTTGCCTTTTCTTCCTGCCTTCCCTCAGCTCTGCGTTTCTTGTGGCCCCTCTCTGCTTGTCTACGCTGTCTGTTTGCTTTGTTTAATCACCAAACTAACACGCTATGACACGTTCCTATAGCACACCGTCACCGTTGCTGCCAGTAGCCACAGAAAGCCACATTCAACTTGGCACTTCTTCCCCTTCCTGCATGCAGCCACAGTGACGGCCCCAAAAAACATTGTATTTGCCACCGGTTATGATTAATGGCTTTGCTGATTGCTGTTCCTGGCCATTACCAAACCTACACATTCTGCTTTTATCATACTTATTCTCAGGGGTTCAGCCAGAATGCAGGAGGAAGTAAACTGTGTTTCCAACTTCTCATGCTTCTGACATAATAAGGATTGGAAGGCTGCGTTCTAGTCAAGACAAACTGATGACCTTAGTGTATTTGATGATGGTTCCAGTTAAAGTTTCATCAAAGCATTTTTTGATGGAAAGAATTGTATAGAAACCAAGTATGAACCAAACAGGTTGCTAAAAAAAGTCTTGCTTTTTTCTTTTAGGAGTAGCTCAGCAGTACAGATTTTTACATTGCATACAAAGCATTGTTATAATCTCACAAAATATTCTCTCCACCTGACATAGATGAAATTTGGTACAAACTTGGAAGATACTCCTTAATTAACACTAATTTGGCAGTGTTCAGCAAATGAACATGGTATGATGGTACAAACCTTGATAGCATGGTATAAGTTTGCATATACTTTAAATAATCCCAAGGTGAGTTTGCTTTATTCTGTATTTTAGGGTGAAAGAGATTATATGCTCATTTTTCTCTGCCTTCTACAAACTACATATTTGTGGCACCAATTTCCACTGCTGTCGGTCATCGTGGTAAAATATTTAACCAGTAGGAGTCGAGGGACAATGTGGAGTTGATTTGTAATAGAGAGCAAATTGAGTTTTTCCTCCATCTATTTGTCAGTGGAATAAATATGTGGCAGTGGCTAGTAAAGCAAGGTGGAGGAGAGATGTAGCCCTATTTCCTGCTTGTTTCCTGCTGTATTTGTTTAGCAGATTTTTCTCTACGGCAGTTTCCCCTCCTCCTTCCGTGTGGAGAGTTATTTCTGTGGGTTCTCTTCTCTCAGGAGAGCCTCGCCTGCAAACACACAAAAGCTCATTAGCTCGTGCGTGTGTGGGTGTTTTAATGTGTCGCTGGGTGTTTGTTTTTATATGTACGGTATGTGTTTAACTTTGTGTCAGGGCACACATTTCTGTGCATTGTTGGACCATAGCTAGATGTTACATGAGTTGTTATTTACGTGCTGTTTTCAGGCAGCTTCAGCTCATTATTGATGATCAGAGAGCAGAACGTGCCGCTTTCAGGGAGGCAGTCGTCTTGGATATAAACACACGTGTGTACATCGACTTGTACACTTTCTGCAATTTCTGCACTGTAGTGTTTGCCTCAGAAAAAATCATGTTGTTGCAAGTGTGTGTGTGTGCAAGCGTTTTATTGGTCTAGAATGCATCAACTGGCCGTTTCCAATTTGGATGAAAGCATCTCTCCTCTGTGTCCTGGCTTGCCGTTTACCCGTGAGATGAGTAAGCATGTGTGTATGGGAGTGTAACTCTGTAATTTAATTTTTTTTTTTACCTGGCGAAGGGAGAAGAGGATCCAGAAACCTTGTTACTCCACTCATTTATTTAGTGGCCTATCTCCTTAAAGACCTGGCGCTGGAGCTTTTTCCCCAGCCTGCTTTAGGAGAATCCCTGACACACAACATAAATCTCCCCCTCTTGCTGCCAGCAAACCACACCGTCATTTCTGTCTCGAGCCATTTAGACCCTTCAGCCTGTGGGGGCCAGCGCTGATATCCACATCATGTCAGAGTAGAGGAACAGCGTGGAGGAGTCACTGTGAAGCAAAGAGATGATTGATATTTGTCAGCACTATTTCAAAAGTTTAGATTTAATGAATAAATTAATGCTTTTCCATGTCTGTCTCATAATACTCACATGTCATATGTACATTAAAGAAGTAGGCGGCTGCAATTGCATATTTCTACTGTCTGCACTGGTTGTCAGGTGAATCACTTATTAGTGCAACTCCTATGTAAGAGATGGGCAGTAAAATCTACTGCCCTTGTTCTGTGCCAAATGTTCATCCAAGGCTAATATGAATCAGCTGTCTGGTTTAGTGAATCAACTGTGTATCTTCCAGAATTTTTTTTTCCCCTTACAAAACTGCCTCTTTGTGTCACTATCCCTCAGCAAGGAAATGCTTAAAGGGGAAACACAAAAGGGGAATTTTGTGCGTGTAACTTTGGAAGATACCCAATAAGTAATCTAATGAAAACAAAAGACAAAATGCCTGTTTTGCTCAAACTTAATTACGAAGCTACTGGAATGTGAATGAACATTATCACGGGGCGCTCATGCACTTTGTGTTTTCTACGACTGCATATAGTCACATCTCCACAGCAATAAACACTCCTATGTTGTTCATTATGGCTTCTTCTCTCTCTGAAAAAGGGGCAGCAGGGATGCCACCGGGAACACGACTTGCACCCCGATGTGTTTTCTACTACTGCTAGTAATAGACACACTTGGGTACTGCTGTCGCAAATGAGTCGGAGTGTTTGATGTAGCCATTTCCAGACACATACGATTGCCTTAATTGGATTGAACAGTGTTGATCCACAGATCTTGTCTGAAGTACTGCATGTCCAATGTTGCTATTATTTACTGAGAACCAAAATCTTCCTTGTCTCCTCATTCCTTGGTTCATCAGGTCAGCAAAACTGAAGCAAGCCATATACTGAGCATCCTGTACTGAGCATTTTGTGTTTAATATGTACACAGTCGCACTCCTACTGTCCATAATCGGTAAACAATGGCAAGTTAAGTGCTGACCCTTTAGCTACAAGATGTTGACATTTCAGTCCCCTTAAGCAAACCCTTAAGGACAGGATATTTCAGAATTAAACCTTGTATTTACTTTGTAAGAACTGAACTACACATGCTGTTCTTAACTATGCTGATAGCACAGCAAACTCATTAACGGCACCGCAATAGTTTGTGCACGAACATCAAAGGGTTGTGCAGTGTAGGCCTACTCTTAAATCAAAGATTAGGAAGTAAAAATAAGACAGAAGCATGAGGAAACATTTTTTTTTCTCCTCCGCAAGAGGGGAGGGGGAGACGGAGGCAGCTGTGAGTTGACGATAAGACCCAGAAATGCATACGTTTTCATGGCTCAGTCACCCCCACCAATGAACACTACACTTCTGCTCTCTGCTTTAAAAGAAACCTCCGTCTTTCATATGCTTGGCCTGCCAAACCCCTAAACTGTTCAAGTGGAGTGTCGTCTTGGATAAAGTCGTCTGTGCCGTGAATAAAGGGCAGGAATGCATTAAACGCCCAAATCCTTTCGCTTGCAACGGGTACCCAGGCTTTGTGATTGCTAAAGTGCACAGCTTTAAAGTGAAAAGACTTGTTCCTTGCGTCGTTCTTGTTTCACTGTGCACCAGCACATTTAGGTGTATCTGTGATTTGCTGTAGCTCTTTTGGACATGGCCACCACATTTTTTATGTCTATATTTATCTCGGCTTTCTAGTTTTTGTTTTTTTTGATCATTTTGGCTTGAAGATTAATTGGTGTTAAACTCAATCTGTTTCAGGTGCCAGATATTATCAGCCTAATACCAGGCATCACAAGGCATCTAAAGCTGCTTTCCTCAGGCAAAGCTGATCACACTGATTACTCGCCCATTACATTTCTTTTGCTCTCCTTTCTTTTTCCCTCTCTCACACACGCATACACACTACACATATATGGACAGATGTGCTCAGCGTGGTCAGAGGACGTTTTGCTCTGAGTTACAGGGTGAGGACGAGGCAATTATGGAGCAGCAGGTCTATTTTTGGGCTCTTAATGGACTTGTTCCCATTCTCCAGTGGAGCAGGTCTGGCTGAATGATCTTCATCAGGCTTAAACCTGATTGCAGTATCTCCTCCTTTTGTTTTCAATTTTACTCGACCCCCCGCTGATCTCTTTGCTCCATCTTTGATCTCTCCTCCACTCCACCCTCTCATGTTTGTCCTCATGCTGTGTTTACATTCATTAGATAATGTCAGCCTAGATAGGAGGTGCCGCAACATTAGAAAATATATATAACTCAAGTGGTTATTCTATCGCCTATACCCTTTCCTCTTCTATCTCACCCTCGCCTGAACTGCTTCTCTTTATTCTGCCAGTCCTGTTTCTGTGTGATCATGTTTTGGCATCAGGCTGGGTAAATAAATGAGAAGCTTCCCTCTCCCATGGTGCAGAGTTCACGGTGGCTGATTCTGTCAAATATCACTCTTTCAGATGAGTAGATAGACTTAATTTTGTTTTTCTGTGTCCCTTCTAGCTTGTCCTCCTGTGTGAACATTGACTCTGCAGGTTAAGCCAAGTTCTGCTTTGCCTATTTAAGGGCAATAGTCTCGGTGTGAGTAAAATTCTAACCATATGCAACTTAGTCTTGTTTTCACTGGTGACTTTTGGTACAGCAGGGATGGTCTCCCTGCTGGAGAGACATCTGTGGCTGTGGAGCAAAATGGCTAACTGTGAAGAGTCTTTGTCAGGCATGCTGCTCTGACATCACAAAACATTAACAGCTTGAGATTTTTGATAAATCATCAGTAATGTGGATGAGGGAATTTGCTCAACCCCACTAAAAAAAAACAAAACAAAACAAAAAACTTAAGGTTCAGTTACTAGTATTTTCTAGAGCTTTTTCAGCATCATTTCAAAGTCCTCCTCAGAGGGAATTGACTGACAACCAAGGGTTGAGGGTGAAGTGTCTGAAAGCTTTTTTTTTTTTTTTAAAGCTGGTAAATGGACCTAAATTTTTTTTTTTTTCTTTTTAACACTTTTTCTCCAGGTTATAAATGTAGATTCACATGAAACATCCATCCACCCACAACACCACACTTTCATCTTAACTTGTAGCCACTTCCTCTCCCAGATTCCTCAGTCCACTGCTTCTCAAACACCTTCAACTGCAATTCACCTCTCCCACATCCTTCCCTTTTTGGGTGCACATCTCTCCCCACTGCCAAGATCACCAAAGGAGATGAGGAGGAAGCAGCTTTTTACTTGAGCTTACAAAGGGCAGATG
This sequence comes from Diplodus puntazzo, assembly GCA_963678695.2. NCBI lineage: Eukaryota > Metazoa > Chordata > Actinopteri > Spariformes > Sparidae > Diplodus > Diplodus puntazzo. The sequence continues at coordinate 10,974,217 of OZ023175.1, forward strand.
TATCCACAGCCACAGCCTGTGACATTTTATTCTTTCGCTGCAGATTTGAAAAGAAAGGGCAGACAGTGAGAGAAACAAAAAAGAGAAGGTGAAATGAAATGTATATTAACTTAGATTGAGGCAGAAAAGAGCAGCACAAGTCAAGAGGAGTACAACTGAACTGTGCTTGCTCAGCACTGTGCCTATAATTCTCTCTCTTCGTCTCATCAAACCTTCTTCCTATCTGCCCCCCATCTACTCTGAAGGTTGATTTTTGTCTCCTCCTGACAGATGTCTGGGCAAAACACTAAATAGTGATATCATGATCTCTCTTCCTGTGTCTGTCAGTGTGTGTGAAGCCAGCCCCCCACCGGTAAATAGACAGCTTTGACAGAAAGTGCTGTTTATGTGTGTGGTTTGCTGAGTCAGGCTGTGGATGACACACTGAGCTGAGAGATGCTTTAAGGGGAGTAACTGGGGATCTGTTATTGCTCCTCATTTAGCTGTTAAACACGTACATACTCAAGTTTTTCTTTTCGATTGTAAATCCAAAGTTCAAGAAAAGTTCTGATTTGATAGCCAACCATTCTCCCACTCCAGTCGATTGTGTTCTTTTTCTTGCTTTGTCCTCCTTTCCTTGCATCTTTCTCACAAAATCAGCCTTTTTCTGCCGGGGTGGACAGCTAGACAAATGATTTTGTCGGCCGTGCAAGGCAGGGGGTAATTTTTAGGTGAGCGCAGCGCTTCAGAAAAGACTTGCCGCACTGAAATTAGAGGTTGTCAAATGCCGCACGTCTCCACTGATGGCCCAGCACGGCCCCCTTATGTTAATGTGGCATTTCAGCGAGGGGAAATTAGAAGGCGGGCTGCTGCTGCTGCTGGTTGTTTGGTAGCATTGTCACATGTGCACACTTCCTCTTTTTATTTTGTTATCTGAAGGGATAACATTCTCGGATGCAGATATAAAATATATGTGCTTTTGTTGGAAGCTATGTGTACAGAACTGATTTTTTAGAACAGTGGCTCCTATTTACCCATCATTGATAGCTCCTACACACACACTTAGTCCACCAGTGATCTGTTAAATAGCTCTTCTGTGTTTTTAATGTTAGCTTGAATAGCCAGATGCAGCAAAAAAGTTTCTTAGATTTATAGTAAGTAGGGGCATTTCATTTTTATAGGATGCAGTATAGTTGGGATCTTATTTTCCATATCTCCTACGTGTGAGCCAGCCGTGGATAGTTACACTTATCCGTCAAGAGGTTACAGAGATTAGACTAATGACTACATGGTTGAAATCCTGTCTCTTTAACTACTAGGCCATCATGTTGAACTTTTATGTACTTGAGGGTTCTTTTGGACACACAACACACAATCATCTGTAATTAACTGTCCTGTTTTTCTTATTCCCATTACTCGCTGTGTTGTGCTGTCCCGGCCTCCTCCCTGTATGATGTGTCACTGCCAAGCCTCTCTGTTCATACACAAAGCCTGAATGTGGCCTGAAGCCGCTGTTGTCGGTTAGGACTGATGTAATCTGTCCTGTGGGCTGGATACCGTGAGGATGAATTCATCTTTAGGGAGGACTGGGAGTGTGTGAACTGCTGAGTGCTGAGGTCATGTTTGTGAAGGAGTCCCTCCGTGCCGAGTCTCCCGTCTTGTTTGTACGGTTCAAATTTGTCCCGCAGGTGTTGTCCACACAGCTGCAGGCCAGATGTTGGTGTGTATCAATCACATATTTGTCAGTCTGTCATTGACACAGTATCCAGAGACGATGCTTGAATCTTTAACAAGAATTCCCCACAAACTGATTCCATGGCTAAACCTGACCTTTCTTTTTCATTTTATAAAAGTGTACGGATATTCTCATGTTAAACAAAGGCAAGAGCTTTACTCAAACCTAATTATGGAATTGTGACCCATCTTCTAATTTTGCTTCAGTGTAAGGTTAAGGCCTAGAGGTCAGGCATGCTTCACTCAGGGCATCTGAGTTGAGTGTCAGGTTCCCCAGCTAGAGTTTAATATAGAGCTCCCAACTGCTTGAAAGTCTCATGAGAGATGGAAATTGTGTCTAACACCCGCCCCCACACACATCATTCCTCGAGGCCTCACCAGCCTGACCATTTTGGTGCAGCTGCTTCACACTCTACTACTTAAAAACATGTTTTTTTAGATTGGTCTTTCCTCCCCTTTACTGCCAGTTAACATTTCGGTTCAGCATTGGCATGAGTGTCTGTTAAGTGACAGCAAACGGGTGAAGTTAGAAAGGGTGACACGAGTGTGTCCCCTATTAACAGGTGTTACAACTGCAGTCATCGATCTTCATCCAACTGTGACACTCACACGTACTGTACACACAACACACAAGATGGAACAGGATGAATGAAGCCTTTTTTTCAACCTGCATAGCACAGAATTCCTCTGTGAGAGTTTGTGTGAGCTACAGAGGCAGTCAAAGTGGGGTGCACAAGTGTGAATTAGACGCGAATGTGTGAGAGAGTTGGGGCAGTCTCTGCTGGCAGAGTGTGTGTGTGTGTGTGTGTGTGTGTGTGTGTGTGTGTGTGTGTGTGTGTGTGTGTGTGTGTGTGTGTGTGTGTGTGTGTGTGTGTGGGTGTGTGGGTGTGTGGGTGTGTGTGGGTGTGTGTGGGTGTGGGAGAGAGGTCCATTAGTTTTATCTGACAGAAGGATCAGATCTGAAGGCATGTACCTGAGCCTGAGCGATTCTCCGCGTCTCGTCTCCCCACCTGCCCAGCTGCTCACACAGGCTACTCTATTAGACAACAGCCACAGGGGAGTACCAGGCAGAAAGGAAAGACGGTGGCCTTAACCCCTAAATAATGCAGCGCTTAACTTTTGTCTGGCATATAAGATAACTTGCACAGAAATACACCTTCACTGTTGTTAGTCAGAGCAGCTGAAAAATTGCTGTTTCCTTAAGGTGTAAAGAGGCACCCATGCTTGGCTGTCATACTCTTCCACACTCACAGGCGATGATGATTTTTTCTGTACTCCCGGAAAACAAACGTACAGAGTTGTTTGTCTGTAAATTACAAACAATACTAACGGCAATTGACAGATTTCTGTTGTTTTTCTTTTCTTTTTTTTCCCCAACAAAGATTTATATGCTACATTAGGCCTTTGCCCTGAAGTCAAAATCAATATGACAGTGATGTATCAAATACAAAGGAAAGTAAATGTTTGATTGTGCCTTTGCTTACCACAGTGTACACATTTGTGTGTTTCAGAGATCAACAGAGTACGTAAAGACATGTACAGCGACACAGTGAATGGCCTTGTGGACAGACACCCTCTGGAGCTGCCGGAGCCTATGGGACCCATCGTCCACCTGCAGGAAAAACTGTTTGTGCCTGTCAAAGAGTACCCTGATGTAAGTAGCTGCTTTACACATCTCACATGACAGCAGCTGTATCACAGTGCTATTATTGGTGTGTTTGTCTTTATTGTTTTAAGACTAATATTTACACAGGAACCAGTAGACAAATGGTCTTTTGAACAAAATACAAAAAAAAAGGAATTGTATGGAATAGTATGTCTTTCGGAATATGTTTGCTTATTCTACAAAACAACTCTATCAGCAACTATAATAGATTAAAAATTCTTGTGTCTGCTGACATGCTCTCGCCGGAGGCCATGCGTCTTGTGGTGTGTCATCACTGGAATGTCAGCTGCCAATAGTTCAGCTGTTTTTGTTGCACACTTCGCTCACTCCTTTTGTGCATTCCTTTTTGTGCTTTCCTCTTCTTTTTGCTCCTTTGGTTTTGTGTATTTATGTAAAAAAAAAATACCCAAGACTGTCTTGGCTAATTTGTTTGTTAAGAGATAGTTGCTGTACTCAGAAGATGTACCAAACTGTTAATGGACTACTGTTATAGCTACATCAGGTGGCTGTCTAAAATTGGACCCAGTCTCACGAAAACATGGCATGCTGTGGTGTTTATGGGCCAGCTCAGCAGTAGATTAGTTCTGAGAGGGAGAGAAGGAGGGGATTGAGAGGAGGAGTTTCATGGAAAGCAAACTGCAATTCCATAAATATTCAGTTGAAGGAGATGGAAATCTTTTGGACTTATCACTCGCATTGGTTAGAGTGGTGGTAGAGACTGCTTTCTCAAATGGAAAGAAGCACACATACACACACATAGGCATGAAAGTTAAACGATGGAGCCATCAAGCTGGTTGTAGAGATGAGGCTGTGTCTGAATAATGACAGGTGTGTTTGTGTGTATGTATGTGTAAGGTCGTGACCACAGTCAGTCAGCCACCTTCCTGTCCTCATAGTAATCTCATGCACACACATGAATGGTCATGTCACGTCTTGTGGAGCAGCATTTCTCTTGGTAATCCCAGCAGCTTGCAGTGAGGAAATGAATGGAGGGAGGTGACGAAGGATAAGACACACTGTAGAGCAGGGCAAGGCCTAGCCAGGCGTGGATTGTATTTTCCCCCTGACAGAATTGATAAAGGGCACCAGGGACTAGCTGGGATCGGCTCAGCTGCAGCTGACCCGAAGACCAGACCCATCCTCTGGGTTATGGGTGGTTTATTTAGCTTGAGCTCAGCCTTTCAGCCTGCATCTCAAGTGACAGGACATCAGGTCCTTGGATTGTCCTCAAATTAGCAGTCATAATCAATTATTTCCATCCTTTTTTTTACTCTTATTGCCAATTTTACAAATGCTGCCATCGCTCTGATGCAGGATCATCCGCCTGTGGTTGTATACATTTACCCTTGCATATCAGTTAGCTGTCTCCTTAATAAATAATAATTAGTATCAGCCCTGAAAAAACCCTGTTGGTAAATCGCCTGAAGCTGTTTATTTTAATTTGAAGGGCATGTCTGATTCAGAAATGAACATGCTATTTAAAGATATAAGGCCAACACCATTACCTTTTTTGCTGTGATATCCCCTGTAGTTATGCTATTCAAAACAAATTAAATCACTGTATAGTTTCTCTGTGTGTGTGCATATGTGTGTCCATTTTCGTGGGTGGGTTCTGTGTTAACCCTGTGAGGACATGTTTTATGGAAGGGTGAGGGAGGTCCTTGAAAATGTGTGGAACTGTCGTTGCCACCTATGGCTGTAAAGACTCTCACACAAACACACAGGCACATACACAAACTATTAAGAGTGTGGCATCCTTAGATGACCCCTGCCTTTCCTTTGCTCGATTTGCCATGCTGCTCTGTGCAGGGCAGAGCTATAACTCAGTATTGTGTTTACGAGCTGCCGTGAAAGCTCCAAAATTAATTAGGCTTCCCCCTGGTGGCCGAGATGACTCACTGATGACCTTAAGCAGACACAATTTATACACACACTAATGTGCACATGTGCAAGCAGAGACAAATACACTTTCACCGTGATACATTAAAGGCCAATATTTCAGTCAGACAATTTTTCACTCTACTTTGGTTCACACACCCTACATCAAATGTGGTCATTAAGTCTGCAGACAAACAGGAAAATGCCAGATAGATTTGTTTTATTTATATGTGATGATCAGGGGAAATTGGCAGCAGTTTAAAGTTTCACTATTTTCTCTATTCCTACCTGTGCTGTTCTCAGAAAATATCCAGGTTTATGTGAAAAAATGGTTAAACTAGCCATACATCAAATTTGACATGTTGGCAAGTCTAACTAATGGGGGGGGTCTTAAAAAAAAATACTGGCCTTAAAAATTCAAATGCTACCTGTGTGACTTGATATTAAGTTACACTGGTGATCCTTTTGTCTACAATCATTTGTTTTCATTGCTGCTCTTACTTCCTTTTGCAATTTCCAGCTTTTGGGGTGTACAGAGAGGGAACAAAATCTAGGATTTCATTATTCGAACAGCAGAAAACAACAGATGAAGTGCTACTGTGTGTTCATCTGACTTCCACGTAGAACTGAGCTTCTCATGGGACTCTGTAGTTTCCGAATTGTTGTCCAAACACAGTGTGCTACAGTATCTCTATATTGAGGTAGTGTTTTCAGAGAGGATATAAAAGTGGAATAATTTAGTTGTGGGGTAAGCGCTTGGATGATGAAGGATCATTTTGAAAGGGAAGAGAGGAAAGAAACGATGAAGGAAAGGATGAAAATGTCACTTCCTATCCCCATCTGCCCACTGCTAAAGGAAAGGAAACTGTAATGATGATTATTAGACTGGGGAATATTTTCCTCCCTCTCACATTTCCGTCTGATTTCCCAGATTCCCGCCATCGAAAAGGCGCGTTTGTGCACGCTTCTGTGTGTATGTCTGTCTTGCTGATGCAATTCTACATTCTCCCAAGAAAGCAGGCAATGGTGTTCTTGGCATCAGCTCACCTGCTATGGAAGATTTGTCATCGTTCATGATATTTCCCCATCTTTCCCTCTTTCCACTCTTTCTCTTGTCATTTTGGCACACTTGCCTTCCATTCGGTTTCCACTTTGATTTAAAAACATAACTCCCACTTACCTTTACCCGCCATATCCTCATGTCAAGGCCACGCTGGCTCGGTGGGGTTTTTTCTGTCTCACCTACGTGTCCCCTGCTCTCGTTTCACCAGTAGATAATTAGATTGTCCTGGTGCCTGGATGCAGTGCAGCATGTCAATTCTACCAAAATAACTTGCCTTGCCAGCATGCTCCTACTCTAATTCCCTTAAGTGTGTCCCTCTCCTGGCCTGTGTGTGAGTGCTTGCCTGCCACATCTGTCTGTAAACGCGTATGTGTGTGTGCGCTAGGCCTGCATCTCTATCATTTTGCCTGCCTGTGTGTGTCTGTCTAGCCACTCCCTCACCGTTCTTCAAAGTCAGCCATTTCCCGATGTCGTCAGTGGTGCAGAGCGCTGTGAAGCGTCACCGTGGTGACTGCATCTTGACTGACAGCTGAGTCGCAGGCTATCTGATAACTTCAACCTTCAATTAAATGCTATCTGTGGCTCTGCTTTTTTCCCGAGCACACGCTCACACACACATTCATAGGCAGCTGACTGACAGCTCAGCATGTCATTTCCGTTGACCTTCAGGCATCTGATAGGATGTGTGACATGTCTTTTAAGTTTGTCTCTGTCTCCACTTTATTCCCTGTGTGTTTGTATTTGCCAACTGTTTGATGGGTTGTGGGCAGGTCACTGGATATTAAGAAATGCTCAGGAGTGAAAACACAGACATGCACACACGGACACCACCTTTACTGTGCTGACGCTATGAAATGGGACCCTCTGTTAGATGTACACTGTTGAGCAAGTGCAAAACACTGAACCCCTGTACGCCTGCTAGAACAGCTCTGAAAGAACAGTTATGTACATACTGTAGGTCTATAAAAACAGCTGTGCGTTACGGCTCTGCTGTTGGTGTTTCTAGTGTTTGTCTGATGTTTAGGAGGTTGTTATGGTACGCAAGTTTGTCTACCCCAGTAATGGAATCCCTTTAACCCCCTCCACCTTCAATTTCCTCTCTTCTGCCCCACCTGTCATCTCCAAAATAAAGATTCTCAGTCGAACAGATGTTTGATCTTGAAAGTCAACATTTTTTGGTTCTTAGTCTGTGCTTTGAAGGCAAATGGAAGTAATTGAACACTGCAAATGACTTCTGGATAGGTACTATGCGCTTGCTTGTGAGAGGCAGAAAGGTTTTTTGGTTGTCATTCATCAGTGTATTAAAACTAAAGGAAAGGTTCTCATCGACTCTATGCTTTTTCACACATTTGAAGCTTTAAATGGTGCATGTCTTGAGACAGAATTAAATGCAGAACAGATAATTAAAGCGGACAAATAATTGAAGGGCGAATATTTAGGATAAATGAGTAAATGAATATGAGTAGGTTAGCTATGAATATTAAGAATTGATATTAAAAATTCAAGCAATATAAGCTTCCAACACTGACCGCTGTAACAACAACCTTATGTTTTTGTACTGAACATGCGTATGTCTTAAAAGTCTTATCCCTTGGCAGCCGTCTTGGCAATGCCCCCTGGCAGTTGATGGCTAAAAAGACCAGGTTCCTAACTAAATAATTGGAGAGAGAGGCATAAATTAGCTTTCAGTGGTCACTTGGACTTAAAAGCATAGAGTCAGACGTTAAATCTGAAAAAACAAAATGCTCAAAAACTTCAGTGGCTTTGCCCGAAAATAAGGTTCAACACGCTTTTCCCCCACAAGTTATACTCCTACACAGTTTCACGACACCAACTTCTTCTACGGCTCAATCCACAGCGCTGTGATGCCGTCAGCTCATCCCATCAAAGCACTTGAACAAATGTAAGCTTAATGTCTTGTTTGACCTGTTTAATTTTTACCTCACCTTTCTTGGTAATCCTGTGCATTAGCGTGATATCCTCCTCTTACATGCCTACTAAAAGTCCATCTGTAGCTGCACCAAATCGGTTGAAACTGTCGTGAAGCTTGTCTGCTCCCATTTGAGATACTAAAAAGAAAAAGGCTCTGATGATTTGAGCAGACAGGATATCCTGGACCTTTCTGTTTCACTGCAGTAAAATCGCCCGGCCCAAACCAGCCAGTTCCCTGCGCAGGGAAAGTCATTAAGCTTGTTCCCATGAGGGTGTCATCACTTATCATGCCAGCTCCTGATATCCTTCTGACCCCCTTAAGTCATTACCAGTCCTGGAAATGTACCGCCCCACACCTCAGCTCACCTCACTGATAGAGCAGTAGAGTGGAGGATTTTGATATCTCTAGCTAGCCAGCCATGCATGATGATGATAATTTGATGAACGGATGGTTTTCTAGTTAGCTATTTGATGAGGAGGGTAATTACAATGATAATTTGAACAGAGGACTCTATTTGTTGTAGTCAGTTAACATGACGAAGGGCAACAGTGTAAGCGGTTAGATGTGTATTTATAACTACGCTAATGTCACTGATTGCTTTCATATTACCAACTTATGCCTGTACTGTAAGTGCACGGTGTTTAGTGCTTCATTGGCCTGTTGGTCTGTGCAGTCATTAAGCTGAGAGGCAGAGAGGTGAAAGCAGAGAACGAAGGACAAATGAAGCAGGTTGACCACACAGGCGAGGGTGGTGTCGCCGTATAAACTGTCTATGGGCAGAGAGACTAGATCCTACTGATACAGGTTTTTCGAGACCAATGTTTTTGGTTTTAAAATGGTTGCATGAGCAAATAAATTCTAATATTCATTATTTAAACATATTTGGCAGTGATTTTTAACATCAGTCCCATTAGGTGTGAGGTTAGTTCTCTTCTGCAGTGGAAGGAGGTTGTGCAGGAAGTAGCTCAGTTGTCCTCCTGGATGCACATTCTTCAAATATATTTTATTATCTTCATGTATGGTTTGTGATTTTGTCTTTCTATTCTGCACATGGCAACATGTATGATATGCCTTTTTGTACTGGGAGAGGGACCCGTCCTATGTGGCTTTCTTCCATTTTCTTCCTCACTAAAATCAAGGTTTAAAGTAGAGGCTCCTTGTCCCCCGAGGCAATATGAGCTATTTAAATACAATTGACTGCACTTGACAGGGTTATTAAGGAGCTGTGACAAAGGCATGTGCAGTAGTTGAATATTTTACGGTTGATGATGATGCACAGATCTAATGCACTGTACTGGAATCAGTACCTCAACAAATTGACCATTTATTGTAAATAGTTCAGCACCAAGGACTCAGCTGGCAGAACTAATCCACCAGCATAAACACTTCACTCTGCTTTACACAATTCGGAGGTAGTTGTAAACATGCATAAACATTGGATGTTTGTGTAGACGGCAACACTAAAATGATGATGAAGCGTGAATGAAATTTGCTGATGGCTGATCAGCCAGTGCTAGTGCAACTTTAGTGCTTTCCCCAAACTAACACAGTTCTCTGTTTAGAGGATTTTGATGTTGGCCAGAAGTGACCATTCTTAAGTAGATGTTGTTTCCCTTCCTTGGCTTGATGGGAGGTTTGCAGATAAGATAGCACTGCCTGGCTAGCATTGGTTCACAGCTTTCTCAGCTCTGTCAAAGGGTGCTCTTCAGTTTACTTGTTGTGCTCGGCTAACACGCAGATGAACACTGGGAGAGGGAGATGGAATTTTACTTAGGATCTTGCTTATTTTTCACTCTCTCTGCTAGTTGCTTATCTAAAGTGCATAAACTTGCTCTCTGCTTCCTTTGCTCACGTCTCCTAAAACTTCCAGCTGACATCAATCTTTACGCTTCCATCTCTTCGTCTTCCCCCCTCTGTATTTCCAGCCTGCCTGCAACCCCAAAATAAACCCAAACAGAATTATCAAAGGAGCCATGGATTAGGCTGCTAAATGCTGGATGTGCTGAATAGAGAGCTTTGAAGTCTATAGGGCTTTGAGGCGCAAATGTCACCACTGGAATCTAGGTGTAATTTTCGCTCTTCATTGCCCCAGCATCACCTCTGCTGTCCACCTTGTAGGTCAACCATGTAACCTGCTGTAGTTTAAGCACCTGCATGTTCCCCATGTCTATTCTTGCTGTTTTACTGTGTGGAAAAGCTATGCAGAGCTGCTGCGTGCTCGTATGTGTGGCGATCACACCACAAAGCAAAGGCCAAGATGGATTAATTAAATGATGGAGCATTTCTGCTCAAAGATCAGTGAGTGATGAAAGGCAGCCAGCTGGTTTTTACTAAGGTTGTGTATAGTCGGAGAGAAACATTGATTTGTGCTGTGAGAGACCCCTGCACCACGGGAGGATGACAGATATGCAGAACAGGAAAGACAAGATCCTGTGTACTAAGAGGAAAAGGAAGCCTACTCGGTTTCCACAAAATGAAAAAAGGAAGTCTGGGAGCAGAATGGAGGTGTTTAAGCAACCAGTGCTCAGCTATGTACCCTTCAAATACAGTAACGTGAAGTGAAATGAGACGGAAGATATCTTAGGTATGAGGACAAGGGGAATTTTCTCAGATAAAAAAGGAGGGTTATAATCAACTGACTGAGCGTAGAAGATAGAGAGCAAGGGGGAGATGACAGTGCCTGGTGTAACCACCACAGATTCCACCTTGCTTTGATACATTGCACTGAAAGAACTGTTCCTCATTTCCATAAACCCAGCGAGGCCGGCTAATAAGTGATTGGTATTCTCCTCTCGGCCTGGCCCTGCTCTCCGATAAGCTCTTCGCGCACACAGCCAGAGCCCTCAGCATGATCTCATTTCCTGTCTCCCCACCACCACAAACAAACACTGTCAAAGGCACAATTGTTCTGCTTCTCTGAGCATTGTTGGTGGAACTGCTGTTGTTTCTCAGTTGTTCACACAAAAAAAAACCAAAAGGCATGTGCACACAAACCCAAGTGACAGTCAGCTCAGGGTGCGGAGGGTGTCTGCAAGAGTTCACTCCATACATTGTGGTTTCACACACGCACGCTCATAAAACACACAGCGGCGTAGACGTAGATATGTTCACAACATAACCCGCCTGTGGAGTAGCGATAACTGGGGCTAAACAAAGGCCCTTTAATGTCAGTGTAAGCCCTTGTCCTGAAGGGGGCTTTGTGTGAGTGTGTGTGTGTGTGAGTGCGTGTGCACGTCTGTCTGTTTTTCCGTGTTTACACACGAGCTGTGTTTGTATATGCTGTATGTGCTTCTCTCGGTATTTGTGTGTTTGTTTGAAAAACTTGGCGAAAGCGGAGATAAAATTAGACTGAAATAGAGGAGAAAAAGAGATTGTCCACCGAAAGGTCCCAGTGTCTCTAATCTTCTAATGCTGTAAATGAGCAGAGTGCAGCAAAGAGGAAAAGAGACTGTCGAGAGTTTACAAGTCAGCAAAACAGAGTTTATGCATGTGTTCTGTTCACCAGACGGGTTTCTGACGGTAGGGCTTAATTGAATGCAGCTAGTAGATTCCCATACTTTTTTGTAATTGTTTTGTTCTACCCGGAAATTGCTTATGACTCACTGTTCACTGTTATTCATGGGGAAGACACTTTTTGTATTTGTATTAATAATTATGTATTGGCAGAAGCCTGTTAAATTTCCCTGTCACTAGTGACTGTTTCAAGGTCTTGTGGAGGGTATGGAGATTTGTGAAGCAAGCCATTGGTGTTCCCAAGACATGATTTTTTTTTTTTTTAAGTCTGATATTACAGAGGATGAAAACTAGCAATTTTTTTTTTTTTGTAGTTGCGTAGGAGGGTTGATAGTTTAGCATGAGGACATTGAAGAGCGGATAGTGTGGTTGGTAGTGAGGGGTACTGTATCCATCCTACTCCTCCGGCTGTACTGAGTGAAGTTCCTGGCATGCTCAATGGCCCTGCAACCTTCTGATAACTCGCCTGCTCGGCTTTTCATTGTCTCTACATTCCTGTGGCTTAAAATGGAGATCGCCTTTTTTGAACAGCATATCAGCATCCACAAGAAGAATGTCAAACCCTCAGTGCAAAGTGGGAAGCCAGGGAGCAGAGAGAGCAATCCACTACAGTTAACATCACCGAGAGGCTTTTGGCATCATTTTTATTTACAATTACTAATTGTGAGATTTTATTAATATGAGGCTGTATCATTCTCTGCTAAATTGCCAGATGTGATGAGATGTTTAAGCACAGTCATTTAATGTGTGTTTGCATTTACAATGTTCCTTGAGTGCTGTGTGAGTGCGGTAACTGCTTAGCCAGACCTGACGCCTACGCCGCTGCGTGCCCCCACCCATATGTTGTTGCGACTTTCTGCACATGCCTCTGTCATCATTAAAAGACATCTGACACTGAAACTCCAGCCTTCACCCACAAGCCTTTGCTCCAGGGAAGGGGGTTGCCATAAAATCTAAGCCACATGCATGTAATGGCCTGCCCCAACCCTTTATCCCAGAGCGCCCTATCAGATAGAGTTTCACATCTAGAGTGAAAATGTGGTGGCATGTTGGCTCTTCTTGCACTCCCCTCACACTGGCGTCCGTGACTTTTCCCTTTTGCCCTTGCGTCGTCATCTCTCTAACCTTTTCTCTCTTTATTTCTCCCAGCTTTCCTCCGTCAGGCCATGGTCTCTGTCAAGTGTAATTATCATCAACATATTTATGTCCACAGAGAAGTAACTTCCACTGTCACAAAGTGAGAGAAGGGCAGATAATAAAATTTTAAATGCTGTCTGTTTGAACTAGCCTCATAGTTTTAATCATGTATACCTTTTCCCTCTTCTCATGTCTATTTCACATCTGGATCATGCTTTTTAATTCAACCACTTTATGCATTGAATATATTAATAGTGTGTAAATCTAAAGGGATATGGACTGATGGAAGATACTGCAGCCTGTGAGGCTGGTGGGAACTGTCACATGCCTGCATTGACATATAGATAGACACCTTTTAAACCTTGTAGGCATACATTTTGTGTTGGAGCCAGATGACAGCTAGAAGTTTTCAGTTATGGTGCTGCCGTTGCTAGCAGGGTAGGCTGTATAACAACACCCAGGACAGTGTCACTGTAGCTTCTGTGTAATGGGCTAAGAGGCCACGTTTGTTTATGTCTGTTGTGTAGCACAGCACCACCGCCATGTCCAGAGCTTGGGGTTCACCCTTGTCTGCATCCAGTGCTGTGATGCAGACAGACAGCTCTCTCCTGTGCTCCTTGAGGCTGTGTGTGTGTGTTCTTCTGTTTGTGTTTATGTACCAGTCTGAAGCAAGCCACTGTGCATGGTTGGTGGCTGACCTCCAAGGACAGGTGCCTCTACATTCTTCAGTAGGCGCACACACTCTCACAAACAGCCCCTCCACCAGTTTTCTTGATTTGAGCGAACCGAACAGACAGTTGCCTTGCAACATGGAAACATAAAGCCTTTGTAGCTGCATGCTAGGATCATCCGCAGGGACTTTAGCATCTCGGGGTGTGTCTTTCCTGACAAAGACGTGCAGACATGCGACGGTTGCAGGCAAGCCCAGTGACGGGGACACAGACAACAACATCTTGGAGGTTTTCACTGCCCTCACCAGTGTTTGTTTACGTAGTTCAGGGGAAATACACCAGCATTGTGTTAAATTTGTAATCCCTCTGTAATTAAATGTGACTTCTCTGATGGTCTTTTGGATTTCGCTAAGGCATTGGTGCATTGGAGTGCATAAGCAGATGTGACTGTGTTTAAGAATTTAATGCGGCAGTGTCACGGCTCATTGTAACAGCTCAAGAGACGAACAGTTGCGCTTCTCATTGTCAAGGAACGCTACTCTTTGTGCCAGTGAGCATTTGAATATTTCAGATTTGGACATTTTTATCTCATTTTAATAGCGCCAGAGATCTTACCCATCATGCACTCCACCAGCCACTGTGCACACTGTTTAAACATGGGTGGTTTGTTTACCTCCCTATGCGTCACTGTGCTCCCCACTCTACCCCATCTCTCCTCCTTTCCTTCTGTTTTTATTTTGGCTGAAAATTGCGCTGGATTATTTCAAAACATTTTCCCTTTATCCCATTGGAAGCCAGTTTCAAGTGGAGGGGATTACGTTGTTTGATATGTTTCCTTTTGGTACAAAGCTCCAAAACCACACAAAAGTGAAAAGGGGGTCCTTGATAAGAAAATTGTGTCAGGTACTCCACATCAACTCACCTTCCCTTCAGCATCCGCCAACTCCATTTCTCCTTTGTCTACTAACCAACATTCTATAATTCTCTGTAGTTAATTTTCTACTTTTCTATTTGGCACTATTTTGACATCTAGCGGGTGTATTGAATGTCGGGGCAAGTCTACCCCGCTGCGGTCTATGGTTGGAAATCCAGCCAGATAGAAAAACATTCAACTGCAGAATTAACTAAATTATTCTTAAAGGAACCCTTAGTACCCTTTTAACACTAATCCTCCTAAAGACATATTTCTGGTAGTGTTGCAACCATAGTAAGGAGAAAACTTTACTATGGCTGCTTTAGCAATGTTGCAAGAGAGACAACATAGGCAGAAAGTAGTTGATTTGGTGTGGTGGGTGAAGATGTGGCAGCAGAGGCGTGTATCAGACAGTATCTAGACAGAAAGTGACATCTGTATTCCTGTTTGACTGTGTGGTATAATCCTGTTGCATATTTAAGAACTTGACCATTTGCATTCAGCCGTTGTTATTGGTAGATTTTAATTGCCAGTTAAATCTTTAAGGAAATGTAATATCCGTAATCTCTCCCACTCTATACTCACCTGTATATTTCTCTCTCTGTTTCTACAGTATAACTTTGTGGGGAGAATCCTCGGCCCACGAGGACTCACAGCCAAACAGTTGGAAGCAGAGACGGGATGCAAAATCATGGTGCGAGGCAAGAGCTCCATGAGAGACAAGAAGAAGGTAAATTCATATTTTTTTTTTCTCTTGATAATAGTGTTTGTCATTAGATAAGATTCTACTCATACAAGTAAAAAAGACACACTAAAAGTTGCCCCTTTTGCACAACAAAGATTCCTCCTCTCTCTTGAGATATTACACAATAATGTGAAACTATCTGAGACCCCTGTCACACAAAAACATCCCACTATCCCTGTAGAAACACGAGGCAGACATGAGCTCAGTGGATGCCCGGTGGCTGCATTCTGACATCTGATAGGGCTGTTTGCAAAACGCTGTGCAGTGGAAAGTACAGACTGCAGTAGTAAAGCACACGACTAAGGCCAGGGGCTACCTCTATTTCTGGAGCTACTGAGCTGAGGTTGAAGACATAAAAGGCTAATGTTCCCTGTCTATATATCCT
Organism: Diplodus puntazzo; assembly: GCA_963678695.2. Taxonomy (NCBI): domain Eukaryota; kingdom Metazoa; phylum Chordata; class Actinopteri; order Spariformes; family Sparidae; genus Diplodus; species Diplodus puntazzo. Next base: position 10,989,834 of record OZ023175.1, read on the forward strand.
AAGAGCCAGGGTATGAATGTGGTAAAAACACTGTTGTGTTAATTTACCTTCAAATTGGGTATTGGCACAGAATTTTGCACACTGTGTTTTGTCCTTAAACAGCAACATCAAAGCATTTGGTAGTCCGACTGATTGTTGCAAAGCAGTGTTGTTGTTTGGTTGTCCTGTACTGCACTGACCAGGTTGACCTTGCAGTACTATGTCGTTTTAAGCCCACAAAGTTGACTCATGCCGTATTATAGCTGCCTGCATATCAAATGTTAGATACACCATACCCTTCAGCCAAAGCAGGCGATTAAACAATGAAAATCTAAACTTTGAATGCTACAGCAACTTAGATTCATCCCCGAGGGCTCCCAAAGTGTGTCAGATCAGATTTGCTGATGTACTTTGAAGTTCCTGTGAGGACAAATTGACAGTTTTGAAAACTGTGGTATTTCAAGCATCTGTGCATGTCTTACCCATGGGTCTTAGCTGTGCTATAATGGCTGCTTTTGGCTGTTTTTCTGTTCCTGTTTTTCTTCACTGAATGACACCTTTTGCACTAGCATCCTTTTTTTAAAGTCTCCCCCTTCTCTTTTTCTCTGTGGTTCTTAGTTGCTGTGATTTTCCAGGCAGTGGTGCTATATTACAATGCATTTCCATAAATCAGTAATAAATTTATTTCATCCCTCTTCATATGGGAATCTCCTTCATACACACACAGACTACGATGCATCGTACTAGAAATGGGGTTCATACACGCAGATGCACGCAGATTTTCAGCTGAGTCATAATCTTAGAAGCTCCAGTTTGCTGCAGGGCCAACATTTTCTTCCCTCCTTTTTTTATGACTCCATTCGTATTTTAATTTCTATCTCTTCTCATTTCCCTTGGAGTGTGTTCATTATTACAGAACAAGATGAAGACACTCTGCCATGGTTCTTTCTTTGGAATTAGATCCTGAAGTAGTTAAATGAGCGCGAGCACACTCGGGCATGCACATACTCATGCGCACGCGTTTGTCTTGGCTCATTACATAAATATATGATGGCCTTCATAATCTCATACCATTTTAAAGCTTAATGTGTGCCACTTTGTTTGGAGGCACCTGTCAAAGATCCTGTATTAATCTAACAAAAGCCCAGAGCAGTTAAATATTAATGCAACAATACAGACGCGCTGGATGATTTCTTTACTCAGTGTTTTGATTTGTGATGGACTTGGAGCATAACTCAATATTTAAAATGTTTCAGAAATAGTTCTTGTTGTTACTCCTGCTAAATTATTGTGTCAAATCTCTGTGTAAGCCTTTATTTTCTGAATTGCTCTCATTAGATTACACTTCCCTTTCTCACACCTTTTTCTGTCTAATCTTAGATATTAATAGTTATGTTGGAGAAAAGATTATCAAAAAATATCTAATTTCTGTCCAGTTTTAATTTCCTTGCTGCATCGACTTTCAATAAATCACAAGAATCGCCAACGGATTAGCCCCCTGTTCACCAAAATCCTTTGGATGGCCCTAGCGTGTCATAACTGTGGCTCAGGCCCAAACAAAGCCTCAGCCCATAGCCTCCAGTCACTGCGTCCTCAACCTCAGTATTTTCAGCTTGATGCCCTGTGGCAGCAGAGGAAGCCGCGGGAGCAGCTTAGCCAGTGTGTTTATTCAGGATCCATTAGCGGCAGCGTTTTTATGCTCTCAATAATTCAGCTGGTTGCTCCCTCCTGGGCCGCACTGCCTGGCGGGGAGTCGGCTCACTGGAGCTATGCAGTGGGAGAGAGTCGGGTAGACACTGAGGGGAGATGGGGAGAGAGAGAGAGAGAGAGAGAGATGCAGGGTGAAATGAAGAACAATGGTGAGAGAAGAAAAGCAGATAAAGTAGAAAATGAGGAGGAAAGAGGCAGGTGAGGAGGAAAATGTGGAAAAGCACACTCTTATCAAACAGCCAATATAATATTCATAATTAGGCATGTCATTATCAATATTTGTTGCTATTTTATGCGTCTTATATTGCACACCTACCCATCACTTACCCAGCATAACAGATTTCCCTAGATTATTTCCTGTGATATTTTGTGTGCAAATTATTGGCTGCTCACATCTAATTCTGCCCATAAGTACCGCCTGCTGTGACTGAATACTAATATCACCCACCCTTTTTAAGCTAGCCGTTGATTCTTAAGCCACAGGCACACATTGTTTCTCTTTTTAATTTTAGATTGACTGTTTATATTTCAAGATAAATCAGCATCTACTTGTGCTCGTAAAATGTGGGCATGTTGTCATTTTAACCAAGACAAACAACTGTAATTATGTTACCATTTTCATAAAAAGTCTTAGCCACTGTAGCGCTATCAAAAGAACTGTTGTTACATGCCCACAAACTAATGTGTTTAGCTTAATTCATAATAAAACAAGCTTTCTTAGTAGTAAATACCTTTTTAAAACTCAGAATATGTAGAGAGAACCCCTTCAGAAATATATTTATCAAGTATTTAAGTCATGATTACAGTATGGAAATGGTGAAATAATTAAACCCACTTGTGAATGTCTGTGAACAAGAGACTAATGCAGGATAATTGTCTGTCCCATGACTGAGCTCCACGCTCTGATCAAACAAGACCAAATGTAAGGTGTCTGTGACAGCAACATTTGTTCTTTACTCTTTAGCTACTGCCCACAGGGATGAAACTTGTATGATGTCCGTTCTGATGATTATTGTCTAAATAGTTGGAAAGAAAAAGGCTATTAGTTGTATTCCATTTAAACTTTCATCAAATGTGGCAGCTTGAGTCCCACTCTTGCAGTCATGCTTAATGCAGAACAGCAGCAGGAATATAAGGAATTAAATTACAGGTACTTTATATCGACCATTGCTGAAATAAGGATTTTCCTCCATTTTAGAAAAACAATTCCCTAATTCTATTTTGGCTACCACACAATGTGAGATTGCAGTTAGCGCTAGAGACAGCTATGTAGTTTGAGTCACAGACTTATTTTGTGTCAAATGCATTTATTTTTTGATGAGTTTTCTTGCTGACGGACACACAAGTGTTGTGGCTGCAGAATATGCCTCAAGCTTGGACCTTCAACTTCTGCCAGCCAGTAGACAGCGCCACAGCACAGCTCCCAAACTTTAGTGCTTGAGAACTAATGTGTGACATTGGCAATCGATACGTCAAAGTTGATTGGCCTGTTGGCGCAGCAGCAAGCACACTTGTTTTGTTTAAAGTTTAAGCTGACTTGTTTCTTTTTCTCATCACCTGATTTCTAAATACTTGGCCCAATGCAACTGAAAGCTTGTTTCTGTTTTATTAAGAGTTTGCAGGGAGCTATTGTGTTGATGAGAAAAAGCAGAGCAATGTTCAGGAGTAACTTTTGGTGCACTGGGCATTATTGACTGGGAATGGCAAATAGCACCAGATGTAGCGGCGCCTTTAACATGGTTTGCTTGAGCTATTTATGTTATTTTTTTTTCAGTTTAAGTGTGCTGTAGTATGGTTACTTGAGCTGGTGATGTTGACATTTCGGTGACCTCTTCAGGAACGCACTCTGTTGTCCTCAATCTGACCCGTTAAATACATATATATTATTATATGAACCTTATTGGAGTACACCAAAATCATCAAGCATCAATAAGTCGTACGGTATTTCCATTCTAAATCCATTCTTAAGTCAGTCTTTTTTGGTAATTGAAAGCAGTCTGTCACCTTAACAGCCCTGCCTGCCCTTGCTTGTCCCTCCTGCAGCTCCCTACTGCACCTGTTTGACCTGTTGGCATTTAGCCTGAGTTGCATTGACCCCAATTGGGAATGTCCTTTAGGATCAAAGGAGAAGGGACTATTCCGAGTGGAAGAGATGATACAGTGCCAATACTTTAATTTGCACATGTTAAAGTACAACGTTGCAAGGACAAAGTGATTGTACCCCATTGCCTAAAATCCTTTGGAAGCAGCAGTGTGGTGTATTAAGTAGGACTGACCTTCATAAACAAACCCAAGGACTGAAAGCTTTGTGTGTGGAAATGTGTAACCTGTTACGCGTCCTTGAGCGATTCAATAAAAAATCGCTTCCAGCCTCAGAGGTGGACCCAGCACTGTAGCTTACCTGTGGAAGGGGGGGCAGGCGAAATGATGGCACCAACAAGATCAATTGACAAAGTGACATGTGAGCAACAAGATTGCACTGCCACTCTTGTTGTTTTTAGTTCAACCTAAAAAAAATGAACAGGACCGTCTGAAGAAAAAGACTTCTATTTCTGTAAGCATGTGGTGTCATCCATGTTGAGGATTGAGGCCTTAAAGTTTATTTGGCTCAAGCTGAGAGGTGTGAAACCCAGCAGGCAAACAGGTGCTGTACAGACGATGCAAGTCAGGCAATAAAACTGACGAGCAGTCTCTCCCTCTGATCCTATTCTTAGATGTTGCTTCTAGATGCAGTGTCCGTGCTATTTATTCGTGCTATTTATTCATGCCACATGTTTTGCCATAACCGATTACCCTCCGGTACGTGGTTATTGCCATGGCATTTGATGTCGGCCAGTGCAGACTTTTCTATTCAAAGGTCTTCCCAGTATTCACTTTTGCGTTCACCTCACCCTCCCCCTTTTCTCACTCTGTCTCCCCCTCCACCCCCACTCTTCCTCGTGTTTGTCATGCTGTCACTTTCTCTCAGAGGGCACACAGTGACCTTGTTCACAGGCAGTCATGCTGGTGTGTGTGTGTTTGTGTGTGCACCCTTAATTCTCTCTTCGCAGCCACATACACATACAGACATGTGTTCAACTTACTTTGTTGGGTCCAACTTGAGCAACAATCCGTCAATAAATGTGCATTTATGTATCTGCCATGTGCTTTCATACAGTGCCCTGCATACAGAGGCAGCGTTCGTGGCCTGTCTGTCGGTCTTTGTCCCCTCTAGAAAATGCTGAGTCACCTTCTAGTCCCCATGTCCCCTAATAGGCCATAAGCAAACAGCCATGGTGAAATAATGGCCTGACTGCTGAAACTAGGCCCTCCCCCCTGTGTGGAAAAGGGGAAAACGAGAGTGGAATATTGAACTTTCTTGTGTGCGCGCGTGCGTGCGTGCATGTGTGTGTGTTGCAAAGAGCAGTGCCATGGCAACAGGTCTCTGTGGAGTAGAAAGCAGGTGGGTGGCACTCGGCTGAAGCTTCAAGCACCCTGTATGTGTGTGCGTGCGTGCAACATTCACTTTGTGGTGCTCGTTGAGTGTGTAGAAATCATGTCAGGGGGGACCCCTGCAGAGCACCGCAATGCATTGTTTATAATCAGTCACAGTGGCTCACTATTCACAGATGAGCTGTGACGTGAAGTTGCGGTGGTTTGTATTTGCAAGGGTTAAACGTCTGTACAAACCTGAACCCACAGCAAGAGGGGGAAAAGCTTGGATGTGTCCAGCTACTTGAGACTAAGACCTTCTTCAAGAAAGAAATTCTGATTTAGAGATGTTTTTGAGTTACATTCCTTTTGACATTTCCCGTTTTGTCTTCACAAAATCAAATAATACCGTTGTGACATTACAATCCGCGTTTTGATGTTTTAATGTGGTGTCACACATCAAAGAATCTGAGGTTGCATCTTTTTCCGACAACCCTAGACCTCAACTCCTCACCTCAAGGGGAAGTAGTCAGCTTTCAAACCGCTGACTTTCATGGTTGTACAGTGACATCGATACAACCTCAAAAGCTTTTTAGAGGGCTCTCAGTGTCTGCTCGCTGCACTTACTGTCAGTGGGGCAACCAGAAGAGGGAGGAAAGTAGCTACACTGAATGGAGAAAGGTGGTTCTTCCACAAATGTGTGACTACATGTAGTTGTCTCTACATATCCCATTTTACCTTTACAGAAATAGTCGGGCATGACTGGGCTTTTCACAGAGGCACCTGAAAAACGTAAAACGTCATGCACGATTTCCCAACCCGAGCCGCCCCAATTTAAATCTTGAAACGGCTTCCTATTTAACAGTTTTGAAAGGCTATCGAGCTGTGGTGTTGGTTTTGAATACAGCCCATTCTGCCTTTCAGGTACTGCAAGTGCTACAATTTGGCGCCCTCTGAGTGCTTTGGCACTGCCTTTTCAGGAGGGAAAATGACTCCCTCAGAGAGCTATTGTCACCTGGACAGCATTGTCCATGCAAACACAAGTCTAAGACAGAGGCACACACGTCCTCCTTTACACACAATCCTGTGGCACTTTGAACTATACCCCTATGTATCACAATTGCATTCCTACTAGTTAGGTTGGTGTGGCTTAAAAAAACTCTCTCTGATCCATCCACCCATCAATCTTTCACTGATATTAATTGCTGCAGGGCTAGCTGTCGTCTTTGTCTCTCTGAAGCGAGGGATCTATTAAAGAAGAGTGTCCTCTCAAAGTTAAAGCTAAATAGCTGACTAAAGGGCCGCTCCTGTCATCCTGCCTCTCTTCACAGGACTCCGTCGTCCTCTGTGTATGCCTGCCTCTCGCCTCCGCTTCCTCTGATATGCCGTGTTACTGCACTGGTGCTCCAGCACACCCACACTGTCACATTTGCTCACTGTCTTTCTCTCACTTTCCCTCTATCTCTGTCCAGGAGGAGCAGAACAGAGGGAAGCCAAACTGGGAACACCTAAACGAAGACCTTCATGTCCTGATCACAGTTGAAGATTCACAGGCCAGAGCTGAGATCAAGATGAGGAGAGCAGTGGAGGAGGTCAAGAAACTCCTCGTACCTGCCGTGAGTACATACCACACACAAGCTTATACACACGGTAGCTGCCTATGGCCTCATAGGCTGTTTAAAGCTCTCCACAAGTTTCGTGAGTTTCCAAGGAAGTCACTAAAGACACTGTTTAGCTCTTGTTTAGGAGTGCTGAAAGGCGCCTTTCCTTACGATTTCAGTCCAAACAACACGATAGTAGGGCTACATATGGCATATCACCTCTACCCCACTGTTTGCATCCTGTTTACTTCCATATATAGACCAGGGGAACAGGTTGGCTGTACCCTCAGTGGAATGGAAAAACATAGCTAGCTGCACACACCTCCTGTGACTGTCACAATTCATCTCCGCTTCCCCTCTGCCCCAACTTCCTCATACACTGTGGCACTGGTGATGGCTGCTGGTAGTTTTTGGCATCCGCTGTTTATTTTCCTTGTTAACTGTGGTGACCAGGTGGACGAGGCAGCTGAAGGCCCAGGTTTTCCATCAGGTGGCGGTGCACGGGGCTCGGTGGTCTGAGGAAATGGGGCCAGCCAATTCCAGGCTAAACAAGAGATGCACTCGGGTTTTAATGTTGTTAAGCTGCTTTCCCTTCCTGCACTTTAGCCTGTAAATGCAGAATTATGTTGACACGTGTGCTTCATTAATATTCTTTTAGTTTGGGAGAAACAGATGCAACAAGGACAATGTTTGCCCTAGATATAGCTGCATTACAAAGTATCAGCTTTTTTCTGTAGGCAAATTGTGATGCTTTCTGGAGCCAGTACACAAGGGACACCCCAAGGAAGAAGATGACGTTATGATTAGTTTGACAGATATTATGAATGCGGTCATAGAGTAGATATGATTCAAGATTAGAGGGAGTGATTTTTTCATCACAGCTTTCATTTTCATCCAGAAAGTTATTAAAATCATCTCGATGTGACATTTGTTGGGGTCTTTACCAAGCTAGAGTGTCTCTGTAGCCCTACAGTGCTTCATTATAATGCTGTCTTGTCACACATTTTACGATAATGTTTAAATTAATTATGCATCCCTAATTATATACAGAGGGCAAGGGGAGTAAGGGCAAAGTAACCAGGCATGTGGAATTATAGCTCATCTCCAGGGCATGCATCAGAAGAGTTTAATCTGAAAACTGTATGTGATCACATGAAAATGCATATTTTTTAATATATTTAACACAATGCACTAACTTTTTGTTCAGCACCTGTTAAAGATGTAATGGCAGTGCCAGTATGTCGGTGTCCCCTGTCTAGTATGATGGTTTCCTCCCCATCTGTCTCAGTTGGTCCTCAGCCCAACCTGACAACGTGGAATGCACTTCAATTCATGTCCTTTTGTCTGAGGATTTGCTTGTCTCTATTCAGCCTGACTGTCACTTCTTTAGGCACTTGTTTTGTTTCTGAGTGCAAGAATGTTTTTCAGATCTCCACCGCCTGTATGTATACACAAGCATGTTGACACACTTCTTCATGCACATACAAACCTGAAAATGAAGCAATCTATGGAAGTGGCAATGTTTCAAAGTGTGATTCAGAATGAGTCACTTTTAACACATGTGTAGACACATACACAACGAAAACCCCTTTTGGCGTCCTTTTAAGTCAATGACAGCTCTCGGCAGCTAACACTCATCTGAATGGAGTGCCACAAAAATAGATTCCTCGCTCTTCTTGAAATCTCTTTGCATTTCGCAGCCTGACAAGTGCATTAAAGATGGTCTGCTAATTCAGTACCTGAACCATTTATCAGGTTAAGGAGAAGCTCTCTTCTTTTCTTTCTCAAACACAAAAAAAGCAGCTTGGAGCTCTTTTGAGACACTAATGAAATCTGGCTCATAAAAATTTTCACTCTATCCTTAATTCAAATAACAGTTTAACAGAGCTAATTAATGACCGTTTGCAGTCAACCGGAGGCCATTTTTCCTTCAAGCTAGGCATCTTTGTTTCTTTAGATGTAATGAAAAGATCCTTCCATCAGAGAGACATGGTATGTTTTGTGTTTAACTTGGCCTATCAAACTTGAAACACAAAATGTTCCTGCCTTGTTTCGTAATATAAGAATATGCGTGGCACTTTTTCATGGATGTATTCCAAATATTAAAGCTTTGCACTCCAAAGTGTATTTTTAGTTAATGTTTGCTTTCACACATATTATAAACATAACACAGATTAATACTTATTGATCAGAGAAAGAAACCAAGCTTATGTTTCTGTTGTAGATCTGATCTTTTGTGCTGCTTACATCAAGGGCCAGACTTAATGCACTTACCTCAGTGGTCTGACACTGGCCTTGGGTATGACAAATTTAAATGTCAATAGATGTGACGTAGTTTCAGTATGGTAGAATAAACCTCCAGTACTCCTGACCCTGAATGTTGGGTTGGTGCATTATCTACCCATGAACCCCTTGGGGTGCTATATTCTCTTTATGTCGCTGTCTGCAAGTGCATGCACACATCATGAGTGGGTGGGCAGTTGCGCTGTCTGGCAGTAATGCCCTTTATCATGCTAAACTAGATTGGATTAAAGTATGGACACGCAGAGTACGCATTGTTCTAATGAAGGGCATCTTTTCCACATTTGGCAGCATAAAATCGCCTTTATTAAATCGCACAGGAAACAGAATGAGGTCATGGTTTTTTATTTCCTTTCAAGGAACATGCTCAACTTGTCATTGGAGAGGAGCCAGCTGCAGAGCTGCAACAAAGAGGGAGAACACACTGATAACCACAAGGTGGTTTTGTCTGCGAACCTGATTGGGAAGGCTTTAATATGATAGTTTTGCTTTTAAATAATCTCATAATTTACACATTTGGGATTAGGAGCCAGGATGTCTAATGGACATACCTACACTTAACCAGCCAACATAAATTTGCAGTTATTAGCAGTAAGTCTTATTGTAAGTTGTGGGACCAACCAAGTATGACTCACCATAGAGGCATATGACGCCATGTCTGTTAACATATTTTGTCCGTGTCTGAATCCATTGTCAACATTTCATTGGTTGACGTGATAACATAGCAAATATTGACAATTGTAACGCCCCTGTCAATGACTGCTCCTCATTCAGATTGACTGACAGTTGGAAGAGGGAACTGGTGGGTTAATGGTTTCACAACTGCTCCACTTTGCCCTCAGTAGTGCTCTTTTGCTCCCTAGTTCTGTGAACTCTTCAACTCTCCATGAACTGGGAGCAGGGGAACATTGGTGAGATGAGAGAGACCGAGGCAGGGAGAGAGAGGAGAGAAAGCTGGGTGGGAGAGCTTGATTGAGCTACTCTTTCAAGTGTGGATTTACTCCACTGATCCTGCCCTGGTACACACACACACACACACAATGGCACAGACACTTGCGCACACATACACACACACACACACACACACGATTACGCATGCCCAGAAAAATACTTCCACATGCATGTACATAACATCGACTGAAATGCTCCCCTTATCCTTTGAGTCCCTGGTTAAGGCCCTCAAACGGAGCGGGCAGGAGAGCCCCACTGCACTTAAAGTAACCTCCACTCAAATACTTCAGAGCTGTATGCATAAACCCTGACTGGCCTATTCCCTTTCACCCTTCTGTCCCTAGAAGAGCTGGAGAGCAATAATGATTGACCTGTAGGCAGGTATTGCAGCGGACCCTGGCCAACTGTGAAAGAGACCTGACTTAAGTTTATGCCATGATTATGTTGAATAATGTTGCCATCACAAATAAAGAAACGGCTCTCAGCTGAAGAGACTCTGACCCAAGTTTAAATCCATCTGAATTACCTCTGTATGTTATTAACTATCTTCGGCTGTGCTGTACTCTGCAGTTCAAACAAGGCGCGTATGGCAAAAGCAGAATGTCTACTGTTGTGTCACAAGACTTGGCCTGATAACTGTGTGCACGCAGGGAGCCACATAACTTTAACACTGTATAAATAGGGCCTTATCTAATCCTCATTAAAAGGCCAAACATGTAACATGGCAAACACGTGTAATTGGGTAGATCAGCACAGACTCACTTGGGATGGACAAGAACATCCCCCGCTGTGCTCCTCTATATGAGCTATAACCTTTGAGAATGCTGCGTCTTTGTGCAGCATGCAATAGCATTTGTCTCCGAGCAATGTCTTGTAGATTTACTTTCTAATCAACAATTAGCCGAGAGATGCATTAAAATATTAAGTCACATTTAATGCACAGAATGCTATACAAAGTAGGAAGGGCGAGGAGAAAAGAATATGTGAACATAGACAAGCTGAGCATCTTTAACATCTTTGCAGCCTTTTAGGTTCAGCATTTTGTGGACTAACTGATGGATTGATTAGCTGTGAAAATAAATGGGAGATTAATCGGTAATATAGATAATAATTGCTCATGGCCCTACTGTGCTTGTGTTTGCGTCTGCACACACACCTAGCTCTGTTTGGAGTTTTTATGTATTGATTTGTGTGCGTCACACATGCTCATATGTGTGATTGACAGGTGTGTGTGCACCAGACATTTTTATGGGCACCATAAATTCTCATTGGTCACCTCAGGTCACAGCACTGCTTGAAGGGCCTATGGGAAAATGACAGCCAGGCAGACGATTGGACAAGGCCATCTGAGAGCAGACAAAGGCCATGTCCTTGGGTAACCCTGAGTGCTTTTGCCTAAAGACACTGCTAGGAATGTCTTTGTTTATATTTTGCTTTTTGGTGCTGATGGTGAATATCACCCAAGCTGGATGCGGTTTTACTTTTTGGAGTAAATGAAGGAGTACTTAGGTTTTCATCATGCTGAGATTCGCGCAAACTACACAGATTCATATTCTGTCATGCATTACAACACATCTAAATGCTTCATATGCAAATCTTTCACACTTCCACTGTGATAGAATTGTCAGGTTGCAATGGCTTTGACCTTTGCATTATTTTTTAGTTATAATGCTGTTGATCTAAAGTTGAAGCATATGCTGTACTTAATTTTACATTCAACTCTGAGATGCACTGTAGAAATCCTGTCCTGAAAGTCCTGAAATGTAAATATAAACAAGTTACCCTGGAAACAACCCCGAGTAGAGCACCTCATACTTTCTGAGAGATCAAATTGTTACGCTGTGAAGTGATAAGTCGGCTACACACAGACTTTTTACTCTGCTGGTGAAGTCTGTGGATTCTGTTCTTTTGCGAATATTAGTATTTGATCTGCCGGGACTGATCTGGTTGGATTTCATAAGAATCCTTTTAGAGGAAGTTCAAGTGGGGACAATTCTCCACATGTGACAGCAACAGCTGATGTAACACCATGCCATTCAAGTTGTGTGAGAATGCCTAATAAAGCAGACAATGCTACCCACACTGCTCTACATTTGATTCAGTGCAGTGATGGCAAGCACTCGCCGCAAGCTACCTATAGCACATTAAGAGGGGTAGCAGGCTTGCCTTGAATCTCCTTACACACACACACACACACACACACACACCACACACACACACACACACACACACACACACACACACACACACACACACACACACACACACACACACACACCGATAGAGCACCCGAGAAGCAGGAAGGGTAAGGTCTGAAAGGGGAACAGCACACAGAGAAAGAAAGAGCTCGTTGGCACAGAGGCACTCTGGCCCTGGAGAGCCAAGTGCACGTCTCCCTGAATGAAACTGTCATTGCAGAGAACAAAGTGAGCAGCAGCCTGAGAAGACCAGCGGCCTCCAGCGCTACTCTCTGTTTGAAACACGGTGGGAACCCAGTCCTGCTCTTGTGCTCCAACTCTCCATTTTCCCCTCCATCCTTCTCTTGACCCCCTTTTTTAAGTTCTATTTTTGGTATTTTATCACTTGTGTAGCTCTAGTCCACATCATGGAAATTAGGAGACGGTTTCATTGCTCTACTTTTCTTTTTTAAAAATGCCTTGGAAGTGGATGGCAAACTGAGAGCTCTCCGTCAGTTGCCATATTTGGCTCACCAGGCTCATTGTAGCCCTTCTAGGCCAAGACTAAGTTTCACTTTTCCTCAGAACCCGTACTCCTGTTCCTTTGTTCTTATTCCTGTCCTCTGTTCCCCTGAGCCTTCTGTTGCTCCTAATCTCTGTCTCTTCTATTTTCTCTCTCATCTTTCTATCTCGACTGTGGAGCACCTTTTGAGGAAGAACATACAGTAGATGGTGTTTTTATAAAAGCCAGACAGATGGACCTTAATGGACGCCAAGTTTGGCAATCTGCGGGGTGTTGTGTCTGTACTCACCAGTATGCATCCGGCTTGGCAGAGCGCTGCAATGGCAGCACCATCAGAACCACTCAGACAGGAAAGGCACAGGCACAGAGAGAAAGATGATGCAGAACAGGCAGAGCTAGATTTAAACAGCGCAAGTCTGTTCCAGGCAGCAGTGTACGGACTTTGCAATCAATAAACACTTCTTTTTGTTTTTCTTTCTCCCTTTCTCGCTCTCCGTCTCTCCTCCTCTCTTTCCTCCCCTCTCTCTCCCTCTCTCTCTGTCAGCAGTGTCTGACAAATGAGTACAAAACACCATCTGGCTGCATCCATCCATGTGTGCCTCTCCAATTAATGATGTTTATTCTCTGTTAGGCCTACCTATCACTAACATTCTCCTCTTATTTACTCTTAATCTACCCTTCCACACACACACACACACACACACACCTGCCATCATGCATGATATCCAGCCATATCCATAACAAATATTTCTAATTTCCCATTGAGCCTGACTGATTGTCTTGGGATTTGCATGCCTTCAACAGTGCTTGATGCGCATTACATTAATGCATCTTAAGGCAGGACTCTGCAACCTGTGCTTTCCCTACTATAGTGTAAATACTTTGAAACTGCAATTTAAAAGGGAACTTTGCCAATTTCCAACCAGATTTGTATCAACAACAACAAATGAAAAATGATAAACTCCCTTCCATGTTGCCTGCCCCCACAACTCCCTGCTCAAGCTGACTTTCACTGGCTGATTTAACTTCTGCATTTTTGTATGCCCCCGTCATTGCTGCTGATCAAATCTGTCGAAATAATTTCAGCCCGTTTTTATTTTTATTTTTTTACCATATCTTGCAGCCGTAGTCTAGTGCAGAGCTCGGTTTCTTGTTGTAGTTGGTTTTCTACCTTAGAGCAAAAAGAAATACCACAGCTCGTTTTCTCAGGTCATGTAGAGATGCAGCACCAATTTAATGCCCCTCTCTACGGCGTAAACAGCACATTTTATAAAAAGGCCATCTTTCCAGCGGTGAGATGCTTCTTTGATGGTCACAGAATGTTTGAGATTGTGTCTTTGGCTCCTCAAAGAACAAACACTTGAGATGTGATGAAACAAGCTTGTGTGTTTCTACCATCTCATCCTAGTACAGCTGCAGAGTCAAGGCCATCACACACACCTTACAATGTGATAAAGGCTTTAATATTACCGCTTGTCCTGCTTCCTCCAAGTTTATGCACATGTAAATGCAATTCTTGTCAAAAGTAGCTACTCTCCCGCTGCTATTTAGCTCAAGTAGGCTTAGGGGCATTGCAGGCCTGTAGTAGGTGGTTAGTTTTAGCCAACCTGGCAGCCTCGCTGTCCCAGTAGACTGTTATTACCTTCATCAGGCTAATGAAGGAGCTGGATTGGATCATATTAACCTCCTGACCTCCACCTCCCAGGACACCACAGTTACAACAGGCTGGACCGCACTGTTCGCTGCTCTCATTATATATATATATGTATGTGTGTGTGTGTGTGTGTGTGAGAGAGAGAATGGTGAGCCCATCCCACATGCACGTTGAGGCTGCATCTCCCACATGAATGTTAATCATCTTTTTAATTGGCTTCCTTGACCTGGTGACCTCTGCTTGAGATGGCAGGACTGCATCACTGTTCTCCTCCTTCAGTGCTGTTTTCTGACTGTGTCTGTGTCGTCATTTTATCTTCCATTCACTCTCAAACAGTCGAGACTGGAGCCGGCTTGGAAGCAGCATGACCTTTGACTCCCAGCCACCTCCACTTTCATCATTATCCATCTTCGCATCCTCACCCTCTTTGTACTCATTCATCCAGCCTTTTGGTCATCGTATGCCCTGCTAATACGTTTGAGACGGGTACTTCACAGATACCAATTGAAACTCTGTAACCAGGAGAGCAGAGGAGGGAAAACACTAAAACCGTGTGCAGTATAAATCACCTCTGATTAATGATCTAGAGGTGATAAGTGGGTAATTGGAATTGACCACTTAAACTGTTTAACCAAAGGAAACAGATGTGGCTCTTCCGACACTTATGCCAATAACGATTACTACTGCGTGTCATGTGATGGTTAGTGTGTGTGAGAAGTGACTGTGATCAGCCATGTCAGGTGAAAGCTTATCTACTCAAGCATGCACGCATAACTTCTTGGTTACTCATCGACAAGTGGAGGTACAGCTTCCGCTCTTCAACTGCACCCCAGGCACCAAAACAACAATAAAATGATTCAATCCTCTAGCCTGAGTGTTGACATTGAAAGCTCAGGCAGACTGGGTTGAAAATAAAAACGCACGCAGTCGGGTTTAATTGTACAAAAGACCCACATACAAAAATACAAAATTATTGGCCTGCGCATGCTTGAGATATTTTTACCTGGGCCGCTACATCTGTGGCTCTGAGAGGGGAAGAGCGAACAAAAGAGAGTAATTTAAGATTTAACAGCTTGTGCAAGAAGGCAAACCACCATCATATTCATATTCTTGGCCTGTAAGTCATGTTAGAAGACCATTGGCATATATTTTATTATTTCACAGTCACAAAGAAAAAGCATGACAGAGTCACTGAAGCATTATAAACTATATAAAGATTTTTTTCCAATATATTGCATGGCAAGGATATGCCACAAAAAGCCTGTGTTTCTTGTTTGGACCTAATTTTAATGATTCCCAAGCTGCACACATTCTTCCAGACTAAGCTTTTTATTGCTGTACTACATACGGTAACCACTGAGTGTCTTTCCATGTGTGCCAGGTCCCTCCTGTCAGCTCAAACCCAACAGGAGGGACTTGGTCTGGTCTTGGTCCAAAGGTTCCTCCCCTGCCGTCCCTCCCCATCTCATCTCCATCTGCCCATCCCTCCTCATCTCCTGCTCTATGGCTCTCCTGAGGGGCGGACAGGTGGTTCAAACCCTAAAGAAACTGTACCCCTGCAGGGAACAACCTGCCCAAGCCTGGCCACCTTCCCTAGTCTTGTCCTCATCCTCTTTAATTTCCTGGCCCCGCTGAAAGGCAGGCACACTCCTTCAGCCAGTCTCAGTCTGGAGAGCAGAAAGATGCCAACTATTATCACATAAATTCTAACAATTTGAAGTGTTCCAACAAAGAAACAGTTGATTGCAGTGGCTTTGTGATCATGAGAGTTATTGTGTTTAGTTGAGAAAAGCAGATTTTCTTGTGTATGTATATCACCCAGAGGCAGACCTATAATATGCTCATCAGCTGTTGTTAGGGGTTGTGTTCCAGAAACCTGTGCACGCCTGCGCATGGTGTCATAAGAACAAGGAAAGAGGCAGTGTGACTTTGAATTACACTCTGCCTGCTGTTTCCTCCATCATCAGGAGTCTACTCACGGAGCCAGCCACAGGAAATGGTGAAAACTCTAAAGCGGGGGAAAGATTCAGATTCCAATAACATTTGTGCTGAATGGCATCTTTCATCCTCCTTCCTCACCTCTCCTCACTTGTTTTAGCAATCTGCCGTTCACCAACTCACTGGGGTGGACAATCAGGAACAAAATAGAGGGCACAGTAACGTGCAAGCGCAATCTACAATAAACAAATAAATTATATGTTTTTTGTCACTGTAAGCTTCACCTTTCATCACTGAAAATATCTGCACGTATAGAACCAGTTTAGTAGAGATGAATATGTTTTTAATCCGTCCAATTCTTTACAGTGATTCATCAGTCAACAATTAATCATGAATTCAAACAAACATAGAAAAGTCTTTCTAGTTGAACAAGCCTAAATATAAGCCTAGAACGAGGAAGACTGGTGCCAAGTCATTCATGTCCTCAGGTCTGAAAACTTGTCATCCAGGGTCCTGATCCAAACCTCAGCCTCATCACGCCACAATTAGCACTTTCTCTCTTACACTCTCTCGTGAGCTCTTCCTTCCCTTTTTTCTCCTTGAAACATCATCCTGTTGCTAATCCATCTCTTTCATTTCTCCCCTCTGAGGGGAATTAGTCCTGTTTCTTCTCTTGTCTCATTCATTTAGATTTTTAAGGCAGCCAAGATCCCCAGTGGAAGTGCATTCTATGTACACAGGCCCTCTGCACCACTTACAAAATTGCCTTGCCCACTTGAACTGTCCTTTTAATTTCAGTTCGCACACATACACATGCACTTGGTTCCCTAACCACCCAGGACTCTCACATCATTGTAATATAACCTCCTTCCTAATCCACCTGGTTGCACAAGGCTCCTCACGGTTTTTTCTCAAGTGTCCTAATACAGTGCACAGGCAGAGGAGGGTAACAAGGCAGGCTGAGAGGCCCGGGCAGTTTTTAATCTGCCCTGGTCCTCCAGTGCCAAGTAGAGGGACCCTACAAGCCCCTAGCCAATCTTTGTGCCTCTCTTTGAAGGTCTCCTTAATCCCCTTATAGAGAGGCAAGGAAATGCAGATGTGTGCGTGTGTGTGGATGTTTTCATGTGTGCGTGTGCCTGTGTGAGGATCGAAGCAGAGCAGTGGCTAGGACCCTGCATCTCCAAAGGTCCAATGCTGATTGAGACTTGTGTGCTTTGTGTCTCTGTCACACACACTCCACTTTATACATTGTCCACCCACAGTTTCTGGACTTCCCCAGGGGCCTTACCAGGCCAACATCTGCAAAGTGGGAACCCCACACACACACACACACACACACACACACACACACACACACACACACACACACACACACACACACACACACACAGCTTTCATCTCTCCCTCTCCAGTGACTGTGTCCCTGTGTTTAGGCAGGAAAATAGGATTGTGTGGAGCTCAGCGTTTAGAGAGCCCAAAGGCCGCCCGTCAAATTCAGCTCCTACAGTCTGTGATTCCTCGCTTTGCCAGCCATCGGTCAACTCATTTCAAACTCTATTCTCTCAGTCCCACCAGCCAACTCTTGACTGATGGCTTTCTTTGCCTCCTCCATTGTGTCTGGAGTGTAGAAGCTTTGCCTCTTTTTTTTTTTTTTTTTAAATCTCACTTGGGTTTATTTGCTTTGTTTATCTTGGTCCTCTTCTTTTCTCTATCACACTCTTATTGTTTGGTAGCAGTGGTGTTTGCAATTGCTTCACTCGCTGTCTCTCGCACTGACTAGTTTTCCCATGGTGGAACTTGGGGTGTGTTGAGTCGAGCACAGCAAAACTAAAACCAAAACATTCCCTTTTTTTTCCTTTTCAAAAAGCTCTGTTGAAATCCCAATGTTTTTTTCTTTCTTGGCAGAGAAGGCATACAACATCTGTAACTCGGTTATACCAGGAAAATGGAATATCCTTTTTAGCAATACATTGTCAGGGATTTACACAGTACTGACTTGGCTCTGCAAAAGTAGTCAGTGATCCAAGGCATCATGAGAATAGTAGTAAATGTTGTCTTTTTGGTATAATTGTGACATACTTTTGCATTACAGAGAAGACTCAGTTTCTTGTGAATAAACTAAACTCCCAGATATGCACATGTCCAGATAGATTCATCCAAAGGGTTCCAGGTTTGAATCCACACCTTGCACGAGGCTCCTAGATCCCTGTTTTATGAGAAGGCTCCAGTGATCAGCTCTGAGTCAGGATCTCTGAATGATGCAAATCCCCCTAGCAGTATTTAAAGCTCCCAAATCATCCCCGGCCAAATCCCTTCAAGATATTCCCTGCTCGATTGGATGGCATTAAAGGATCGCAGCGACAGAACAATACCGTCTGGCAGCCCCGGTGGAATGAGGGATATAAGGACGGTCGGAGAGGAAAGGTAGAAGAAGAAATAGAATAGTGGATGGATAAGGTAGAGATTGTGGGTGCAAAATGGGAATATGGGCTGGGAGAAGGATGGGAAGAGAGGGAATTTTATTGGTTGGAAGGAAACGGATGATGATGGGGAAAGTGGGCAGGAGAAATGGACAGCTGTTTGCTGAGCTGTAACATCGTGGGGACTGAGTGATCCCTCCTGCTCTTAGTCTGTAACCTCATCTGTTTGTCAAGCAGATGCAGGCCAGGAAGCTTTAATAATATATCTAAATCTTGTTGTTAAATCTGTATATTTTTCTAGGTTATTTATATGAAGTTTAATCCGTTCTTAAGGCTGTTATGTTACATGGAATACCAGCCGAATTTCTGAGGATAAACAAGATCACTCAGAATTTCCGCACAGCCTTTTCCCTTGTACTATTGGAAATGCTTTTGAGGAGAGAGAAAAACTGTGCTTGCGGAACAAAACATATTTTCTTTCCTCCTTTCTTTATTCCTCTCCTTTCTCCTGTCCGTGGCACTGAGTCTGCAAATGGGTGTCAGTTGATATTGATGGGGCGAGCACACAACACCAAGGCTGCCCACTTCACTCTCCTCCAGCACAATAAAAGGCTGTTATAAGCCCCATAGATCCAGGAACCCGTGCCAGGGCCCGCACTGTGTTGCCACCGGTACTAACTGTGGGGTAAACTATCAATTTAATTACAAACCCTGAGCAGCTACTATCCTACTTCATACAGAGCAGAGGCAGCGCTTAAACTCTTTGGGCTTGGCACTTATGAGCTTTGTTATGGTGCAGAAAGTGAAATATTAACACAAGAGTTAGTTCCTGACTTTTTAATGTTCCACAACTGTACCCCAGTAAGCTGTGTGATTGACAGTAATGGGGCGGAGCAGCCGTGATGTGTTTGTAATAATCTGACTGGAGTCAGGTTCACTTCTATGCTAATGAGCTAGTGTGTTGGTGGTTTAGCATGACTAATGGCGCACGTCGCTAACAGAGCTGTCTGGGAGTGAGGAGGGGAGCAAAGGAGAAATAAAGAGGCTTTACGGCAGTGTTGTGAAGGTAGAAGACAGTCAGAGAGGAGAGTTGCAGGAGATTGCGTTGTTAGTCTTCGGGGGGAAAGGGAAAATACAGTTGAGGCCTGATTCCCTTGGCAGATACGCTCACAAAAGCCGAGGAGCATGGCAGAGGAAAGAAAATTGCCTTTGAAAATGCAGCAGTGAATTTGAGAAAGGACATGGAGCACTTACCCCAGCACACTCTAAAAGGTGCTTTTTATGACGGAGAGAAGGAGGAAGGTTATATGTGTTTGCGTAGCACTTTGTGTTTTATTTTTCCTGATTGATACACAGTCCTGACATTGAAAAGTAAAAAGCCTAAATGTGTTTTTATGTGTTGTGTGTGTGTTTTTTTTTTCAACTTTTGCCGGAGCAGTTTTTGATTGATAGTCTTGTCTTAGAAAACATGGGAATCTTGTTTGCTGCACATGTGTTTTCATTTCTTACCCCAATCCAGCTTCCAAGTTTTCTTTAGTTCACTTGAATCGATTAAACTTTCTCGTCACTTATTTATTTAGTGTGGCGATGTTTTGAAGCTCACTACAAGTGCTCATTCCTTCCTCTTCTCTAGCCGTCCGCTTTCTGGAGAGTGTGGAATTGTTGATAAGTCGTCTTGGCAGCGTGGCGGGAGTAATCATTTTCCTCCAGATGTTAGAGTTTGGGAAGGAACCAAAAGGGAGGCGGAACGGGAGAAAAACCAGCTGCCGCCACTACTAGTTCCACCCCTCTACATGAAGTCATCCGCTCCTCCCTCCCTGAGGCTCCCAATACCACCTCCCTCACTCCACTCGGCTTGATTTTTTTTTTCCCTCCCCCCTCCCCATTCTCAGTTCTACACATTCTGCCTCTCCCTGTATCCCAAGAGGCAGCCAGGGGCAGGCTGTGTTTACTGCTGAGGTAATTGGAGTAGTTTGGAGAGAGCCTGACCCCGGCCCTGCTAAGGCCTAGGATATGTGTGTGTGGTTGTGCGTGTGTGTATATGCCTGTTTGTGATGACTGGCAGAGAGGCCAGGGAAGGAAAGCAGGCCTTAGCCAGTGTCAGCCCACTGGGGAACAGACAAATTGGTTTTCACTACGCTGTCTGTCTTTTCTTGTCTCATATTCTCTAGCTATCCCTTTCTTCTTCCTGCGTATCTCTCCATCTCTCCACCAACTCAAAGACAATCATTCACGCTTTCTCTTGTACATGCTCTGCAGCGCTTTTTCTCCTCCTGGTACGCTTTTGTTCCACCTCCCTTTCTCTCTCTCTCTCTCTGCTCATCATTTCATCTCTCCGAATCGAGCTGAGCTGCGTTAGATGGTGACTCTTGCCAGATATGAGCAAAAAACTCCCCCTCAGTTGCAGCCACAGATGTGAACAGATTCATCTGTCCTAATCCAGGCGTCTGTTATGTTTATCTCTGGGTTAGATGGATAGGAAAGGGTGCGGCGTCGGGTCGTCATGGAGGAGAGTGAAGTTGCAGCCCTATAAACTCAGTCAGCCGCTCATCTGTTGCTTATTGTCTTCCACATGCACAGACAGTAAATGGTGTTGATTATGAGCTCTGTTGTCTGTAACAATTGGCATTAGCTGCAGCTTGTGTTCATCAACATATGAACACAAGCTTTGATCAGGAGAGAGGCCCAAAAGAGCGAAGCATGACAGTGATTTAGCATGCATCGAGTGACCTCATCGCAGGGTTGTCAGGTAGTGGCAGTGGGACACGGCTCACCTACTTTAGCTCATAGCACTCCCTTCTCCATTCTCCTCCCTCCTCCTCATTTTCCCTCCCTCCCTCTTGCTCCTCCCTGATAGCTTTTACCGCTCTGCTGATTTCACAAATAGGCCTCATTGATTGAATCTGATTCTTGTGGATAGAGCAGCTTTATTGAGTGGCTTTTTCGCTGATGGACAGGAGCGTGTGTGTGTGTTTGTTGCATGCATGCATGCGTGCATGTTAGAGGTGATAAAGGAAAACTTCCTTTCCTCATCCCTCTCGTTCTGTAATCCAGCAGCTATTCCTCTCCCGGGAATTCCAGCAGCCAGATCATTACAGACACACACACGCAGCATGCTTACACACACGGCCAGAGCGATCACTGCATCTGAGTGAATGTTTTATTATGGGTGGAGCATGCTGACTGAGGAGTCTGTTAATTGTGGAGACACCTTGAGCAAGGCAACATTAAACTGCCCTCCCTGGCGCTGTTCATCAAACATTCATCTAAGCTGTGCTGCTGCGGTAGAAATCTGGCCCAGTACACCCAAGGCTGCATGATTATAGTCGATCCAGCTCCACTCCAGCGGTGTCACCAGCGTTATCTTTGGTTTTTGCAGCTCCTGTCTGCAGCCATTTTGGATCTGCCATCTTACTTGTTTGGCTCAAATCAGAGTTGCCAGTGCTTCCCAAACATCCCAGTACAGAGGAAAAAAGCAGAGAAAAATATGGAAATGTTGCAGTAGGGGACTCGTATTTTGATGGGGGAAAATTATCTTGTTTCAGATGTAAAACAGAAATGATCTGTTGGGGTTTCGACGCTTTAGCTAACAAACTGTGTTAGCGAGAAGATGGAGCTATATCAGCAGCACTCCACTGGGGATACACACATTTCACACACAGCAGTGCACACCTCATCCTAGCAGCAGCATCTGTGCTCTTCCCCTCTCGCTGCCCTCTATTTTGTCTCTCTCCTCTCAACAGGCAGTGTGCCACCTATGCAGAGTTGGATGGATGGTGGCACCCTCTTAGCCCGCGCCCATTTAACCCTCGCAACCACACAGATCCATCATCATCCGACACACACAAACATACATAAGCTGCCGTAACACTCATATCCCAGCGTGTGTCTGTCCTGCACACGCTGCCAGCTGCTTCGCTTGCCCCCCCCCCCCCACCATACTCCTTGTCTCTAACAACCCCCCAAATGTGGTCATTATTTTGTCTGAAAGGTTAGGCTTGTCAAGGTATTTAAGTGTTGCCACAAAGACACAGAGGATCTGTGCTTCTCCAGGTCGCACTTGTACTGCTGGGATTCAACTTCCTCATGAGAGCCACCTCCGCTTGATTTGAGACAAAAGACTTGTGTGCCAAGTCCTTGTTGGGAGACAGCGGGCCTGTGCATTAGGGAAAGCTTGTGACAAGTATGGATACAGCAGAGTGGATAGTGTTTATACAGCTCTCCATACAGTGACTATAAAGTCAGAGACAATTGTTTGTTTTATTGTTGTCACAGACGTGTGGAGCTTTGGAAGCGTAACACATTCGGCCCTCTCCATGATTGGCATCTGGTGAAGTTCTTGTTTTGTCTCTTTCCTTCCCTCATTGCTCTATTTTGTCTCGCAAGTCGGCTTGGCCCACATCCAAAGAACCACTGACAGAGGATTTGGGGAGGCACACACACAAAAGAAAGGAGAAAGCAGCTGTTTGGATCCGTGAGAAGTGTAGCAGACTTGTTCTTTTTGCGTTTTTATTTTTTATTATGAGGTTAAAGAGGTCAAAAGTCTGATTTAATTTGTGATATAAATAACACAGAAGAGGAAGTAACAGAGATAACAATAAGATGGTGATAATGTTTACTTTGCACTCTTAGGTGTGATAGTCAGCTATTTTAGGGCTTGTTCATTCATGTGTGCAAGTGTTTACATAGCTATCGCAGCATCTAATTAGTAGTGATTTTGTCTGTCCATTGAGGAGGGTTTACTTGCCCATATTAGCCGTGCTAGCCATTGACCTGGGCCATGTTCAATTAGCCTAATCTGGTTATCATTGTTGACACCGCTTGTCATGTTGGCCTTTTTTCACCTCCGGAGCTGTTAGCGAAGAGAAATACAGGGCTTGGCAAATATTTCAGAGCAATGTGTGTGCGTGGGTGTGTGTATGTTATGGCTTTTATAGCTTATGATTTAGTTTAATTTAAGGTTCACATTTGTACATTAATGTTATTATGAAGGAAATTAACAATGGATTGTATTCATTTGCAACGATTGTTGCGTGGTTGGTTGGTTTATCAACAGAATAACACAAAAACTAGATGATAGGAAATATTTTTCTCACTTTGTTTAACATTTATGATCAAGCCTTGGAGAAGGTTCGAGCTCTACTGAGTGCCACTCTAGTTCAGCTCTGTGATGCACATCATTAAAATTTAAAATGGTAAAATACTTGGATCGTGTGTGTTGCATCAGTAGTGTTTGCTTTCCTTGCCTTTTGTCTGTCTTTGCAGGGAAAAGTGATGTAGCTGGGAAAAATTTGGTGTCATTTTCTTTGCTTCAAGACTTCCCCATTAAAAGAAAAGAGAGCATAGTGGAGGTAGCCAAGGAGAGAAAGTAGTAGGGAGAATTTCCTTGCTTCGTTAATTGGCAGCTCTGTGGTACACTAAACATTGCACACGCACACAGACACACACACACACACACACACACACACACACACACACACACACACACACACAGCTGAATACTGTGACTGCTCTGAAGCCACTGCCTTATATTTAGTCAAGGGAGACCAGCCTCTGTCACTTTTTCTCTTGCTTAACCTCGCTCCTTTCTCTTCCTCTCTCTGTGGCTGCGTTGAAGAGGAGTCTCAGGGGAGGGCTTAACTCTGAGCCCTCGTTCTTTTTTTCTTCTTCCCTTTCTTTCTCTCTTCCCCTCCACGTCTTTCTTTCCTTATCGTCCCTTGAATAGAGCGGCAGACTGTTGTTAAACTTAGTCCAGGAGACAGACTCCACGCAGAGATAGAATGGAGAAACGGAGGAGGTTCGATGTCTGCCTTCTTGCTTTTATCACTGCCGCCACCAACAGGCTGGTCTGCTTCACTCTGTGATGCGTTTACTCGCAGATGCAGAGTGTAGGTGCATGAGCCACCGCTCTCTGGCGTAAACAATTTCCGCTTTTAGCAGCAAAAGGCTTGAAATCGATGGTTCACTTAAGGTGGATTTGAGGTCAGCGAGACTTCACATGCCTGTCTTTGCACCCTTCATCTTGGAGAGTAAATCACGTAAGGCCCTGCTTAAATTATGATGTACAACCTGGAAAATCACAGGGGCTCTTGTGTTGTCATGGTTATTGAGTGTTCGGTAGCTTCAGGGGAAATGGAGTTTGGGGGTGGAGGTGGAGGAGGGGTTGCAGAAAGGAAAGGGGGGGTTGGTGGATGGGTGTGAGTGGGAGGAGGGGTGCTATCTTAATTGCTTTCCGTGAATAATTTCAGTCCCCTAATTTGGCGATAATGACAGCGGCTGCGGCTTTTGTATTTATTTATCCAAACATTAATTGACAGGACTGACATTAGCCAGGGCGGTTATTGCGCATTTGATTGCGCACAAGGGAGCAAAGAAAATTACAGTAATTATCATTCTGATATGGATTATGAATATGCATTCCAACACTTAATGTCTCTGTCAGCATTTTGGTAACAACAAGGCACTCTGCCATGACAACAGCACTTTAGCCTATCGCCATCTCTGTTTCCCTGAACCCAATCCAACCGGTGCTTGTGGAGAACAGATGACATGTAGTGTCAAAATGATTTAGCCGCCCCGCTGTAGCTTTTTAACAACACCCAGGCACGCTGTTAGGTGAAATGGTCGTCTTGTGGATTGTTTCAATCGGCCTGCAAATGGGCCTCAGCTTGTGTGGAATTAGTGAGTGGTGTGTGTTATTGTGATTGGACATTAACGGTTCTGTTTTTCACAGGCGGAGGGAGAAGACAATTTGAAGAAGATGCAGCTGATGGAGCTGGCGATTCTCAATGGGACATACAGAGACAACAACATCAAAACACGTAAGTGAGCTGCCATGAACACACATCCACAATTAAGGCAATCCATCTAGTTTTCACCACACATGACTAATCTTTTAACTGCATAGACTATATTTAATCATAGAAAACAAAACATTTTTTTCTGTGTTTCTCATTAACTAATCCTGTTTACCTTCATTAAATTAATGTGTAGTCAGATCTCCTATGTACATACCATCATGTTATCTCCGACCACAAACAGACCTGTCTTTCTCAAGCTCTCCAAACAATCCATGTTTACCTACCTGACCATGAGTAGGGCAACTTCCATTCTGTTCTACTCCATATTTCTTTCCTCTTCATCCATTCCCCCCCTCCATCCTCCCTGCAATCCAGTTGCGATCGCTTTAAATCACTTGCTGTTGGCGGACTTTCTTTCAGCACATTGCTCAACTCTGCATGTCAGTCACTAGCTCACATATGTACAGTGTTTGCTCCTTAAGCACCAAATGCCACATGTTATTCCAGAACCTTTGCATTGACTCCCTGTTTGGTTATGTGCTTAATTATCAATCAAGAAATAATTTCAACAAGATCAGAATCTGTTTTTTTTTTTACATGCTTGGGCTCAAAGTTATTAAACAAACTCAAAGTGAATATTTTTACTGTTTAATTGGCCTTATTTAACATGATGATGAAATGGCCCACCACCTTACCATAGTTACCGCTTGATTTAATCGACCTGTCTATGGGGAAGCTTCTGTCGCACAGCTCACAGCACATGCTAATGCAGAACCACTTGAAAAATGATTTTAGTGTATTCATTTGTATGTTATCCAACTTAAATGGACTGCTGACTGTGTTGGGGGAACAACTAATGGAGTATGTTCCTTCTGGTGCTTGGAGGTCTTCACACCCAGGATGAAATTCCCGATTAGTCTCCGTGAAACCTTCATTGAGTCTCTTCTCAACATCAAGTCAACAGCTCCATTTCTGTTGTGTGTGTTGTTTTACCCTCACCTGTGCCATTTCTAGTAGATGAATGTATAGCTGCCATGGTGATTTGTATGCTTCGAATGCACTGGGATGACAGCAGCATTGTGTGCTTTTTGTTTTTGGTGTGATGGGTTATTTTTTGTTTTGTTTGGCTATGTTTTTTCTTTGCAGCAAATTGTGGCTTTTGTGGTTCACCACCATGATCATTGCATGGACTAATTTTCCCCTTTTGCCCCTCCCCCTCCTCTCTCCTCTCTACCTGCCACTCTCTTTACCCTCTTCTTTTCCTGCTTTTGTATTTTCACCCTTCACTGTTCATCTGTGATTATGATCAACCACACAAATCTTTTATCCTCTTTCTTTTTTCTGACCCTGTCCTTTGCTCTCTTGCTTATGGCAGCCACCCTTGCATTTTCTCTTGCAGCGGCGGCAGCAGCCGCTCAGGGCCCCCGCCTCATAGCGGCCCCCACGGGTCAGGTGTTGCCTCCCCAGGCACTCCGGCCCCCAACACCAGCTGGGGCGCCCATCATGAACCTCATCCGGCCCACTCAGATGGCTGCCATGCTACCCAATGGCACCCCCACCCTGGTGCCTCCCACACCGGATGGTGGGCTCATCTACACCACCCCTTATGAGTACCCTTACGCCCTGGCACCCACCTCCCTGCTGGAGTACCCCATCGAGCACAGTGGGGTTCTAGGTAAGCGAGCCTGGGGAAGCATGGGTGCGGCAGGTACAGCGCTCAGCTTTAGCCAGCCTGGACAGGAGGGCAGCTTGTTTTACCCCGGAGGGGTGCTGGACGCGGCTTCCATGAGCCACAGTCAGGACTTGTTGAAAGGTAAATATGTCGTGTCCACCTGAAGATCAAAAACAAACTCACAGAGTGGATGTGCTGGTGAAGCTCTAGGTAATGGAATGACCAGCTATGTGGCTCATATGGACACTGTATGCAAATGGAAAAGGGGGACATAGATGACTTTGTGAGGGCTAGGCTTCTTGGAATTTTTTAATTTAGACTTTCTAGTTACGCTCTCGCCAAACAGTCCTGCTCTCAGGTTTACATCGCTTCTTTTCCGCAAGGTTCATATAGGAGGGCTTGCCTCGGTGTGAGATGAGGCACGCTGACAGAAACACGCTCCCATCCATGCAGCCTGCTCTCTAACCCTTTCATGCACTGGCCTGAAGGCATATTCAGTCTGGCGGCAGATCCCCTCGGATTTCTGCAGCTTTTGAAATCATTTCTCTGCGCTGTTCTCTGCAGGCAGGCCTTGATGCCTGTAGATAGTCCCTCTCTCACTCCCACTGGGGATGTTCATTAAATTCCTCCAGTCTTCCCTTTATTCTTCGCCTTCCCCTATCTCCATTGTGTTAGCCTCACCCCTGTTGAACCTTAGCTCTGTGCTAATACCTGACGCTCCCCTTCATTTCTGTGTCAGGAGTACCGTTCAATATGAAGGTCTATATATTATATTAATTCTCAGTGGTGCTTTAAGCTTGACACATCTGCTGCCAAAGAGACAACTGTACATCCATTGATGGAATAGAGTCCGATATGAACAACATATGTTATATTGAGGCTGCACTTAACAAAAGCAAAGCTGTTATTTTCCACATTAAGACAGAGGAGCCCTTTGTTATTTTCTTCCCATCTTTGATTTGACACCCCTAATGTTGTCCATGGTATCATCTGGCAGCAGCAGACACAAGTGTGATTTTTAGCTGACCTGTGTAGTTGAGGTGCCTCTGGGAGTCATGTGTAGAACAGACAGGGGCAGCTGACTGGCTTTTCTCTCTTTAACTTGCAGGGTTACACCAGCTTAGTGCATTTTATTTACTCACACTATCGATCGGTGCCTTCAGCAACGCTGGGCCCTGTGGAACACACTCTCACTCCCATACTCACACACACATTCATGCGCTTGGCTCAGCTGCCTGCGCTACTGTATCTAGCCACCATTGGCTTGTAGAATAAGGAAATGTCAGGCCATCTGCTTCTTCAGAATAGTGTAGGTGGTGATGTAGTTATAAGCCAAAACTCACTCTTAACTTGACAATGCTAGAACAAAATCCTTGCAGATTTTTTTTAGAACTTGTATCACGTCTCCTCTTCTGGGAGAGCTTGATTTATTTCTTAAGGCCCGTACGTGTTTCTTTTTTGCAATACTTAAACATACTCTGAAACGTTTGTTTGTGTCATGTACACGAGGCAGTATCAAGCGCTGCAGTGGAAAGAAATCATTTGTGACAAATATAGGAAGAAAGTGACAGCCTCTGCCGCCAGTGAACAGATTGACCTAGAGAGAAGCGGTGAAAGAGGGATAGAGAAAATGAAAGAGAGAGGGAAAGGCAGGTGGTGTCTGGCACTATTCAATTACCATCAGAGCTGTATTGGATTTCCCCACCTTTCAAAATAAAGAGACAAATTTCTCTCAATCCCCCTCTGGATCCCAGAGGAAGAATCACATTATTTTTTTTCTCTTCCTCCAGACAGCCCAGGAGCCTGTCCCCTTTTCTAAGAGTCCTCCTTAGAATTCTGAGCACTGTGGAATTTTATTACTTAAGTTATGCATTTTTAGAGTTAAACTCCCAAAAAAGGTGTATTATGTTTTTTGTACTGCATTTTTCTACACGTTAAAAAAAAAAGAGAGAGAGAGAGAAGATATGCGTGGCGTGTGTATATGTACTATAACCTGTATTATGTTGCTATTCTGTGTATTGTTGTATTATCCAAGCATTATAATGATAATGGTTAAAAATGTGAATGTTATTACTGTAAAAAATGACTGTTTTTCCCCTGCTCAAAGTGAACGGTTTCTAACCTTGTGGACCTGTTACAATCTAGGTGCAATGGCTACTAAAGTGAGACGGCATGACACGCGGGTCCATCCTTACCAAAGGATTGTGACCGCTGACAGAGGTCAGTTTAGTCTCCTAGCTACACTCTACTATTGACTGATGAATTTCAATGATTATTATGCCTATTATGCCTCGATGCCTTAGTTAATTTGTATATTGTATGTATTTTTTTGTTATCCTCTCCCCCCACCCACGTTTTCTAGCCCATACATCCACACACCAGCTAAATGGTTGCTTGTGGTCTGCACATTTTGTTTACATTTAGTACTGAACATATACATAGACTGTGTATATGTCAAAGCTCAGGCAAAAGTGATCGCAACAGCTTTTTGGTTCATGCAGCTGTGAAGCTCGGACAGGTAGTACTTTGCAGGCAGTGTTGAAGGTGTATAATGACATTCCTCTGATGTGAGATTAGAGCCTAAAATGGGGCGGGCTTGTTCCCATACATGATTTATCTCCTCGGCTCATAAGGAGCAGAGGAAACAAAAAAAAAGGAGAAGCATTTCTATACTGTATCTGAGAGAGCTAGCAGGCGGAAGACAAGTAGCCATGCTGCTACCAGGCACCATTTCACCTTGAGATTTAACTTTATTTTGCATTTTTTTATTTTTCTATGGAAGATAGACACGCACAGACATAAGCTGAGGTAGCTTGCATTCTCTCCAGTGTATTGCAAATAGACTGAAATAAAGCTAAAATACATTTTTTAAATATTTCAGTTGTACGTGAGGTACTGTCATTTTATATTTGAGCATTTTATATCAAATGTATTTATGGTTCTTGTGTATATTTATATTCTATAAAAATATACTGCTAAATAAAGAGAAAGAATCGGAAAACATCGATTCATCTATTCATTGCACATTTACCACTAGTCACAGTTACCCCCCTCACATAACATTAGTTATTGTAAGTCTCCTTACCACTA
Source organism: Diplodus puntazzo (assembly GCA_963678695.2). Classification (NCBI taxonomy): domain Eukaryota; kingdom Metazoa; phylum Chordata; class Actinopteri; order Spariformes; family Sparidae; genus Diplodus; species Diplodus puntazzo. The sequence goes on from OZ023175.1 coordinate 11,020,061, forward strand.
ATCACACCGTTTGTAACTTGCACTTCAACTTGACAGACACTAAAACACTAGATTTTTGTTTTTTCTTATTGTGTGTGTCTGTTCGACCTCTCTTTGCTTCTGTTTTTTGGTTTTGGGGGCAATGTGCGCTTAAATTAAACCACCAAGCTACCTGATTCAGGGGTGGGGGCTTTAGTAGTTCGGATCATGACGTGAGCACGTCATGATTAAAATGAGTTTAGCTGGGTTCATCTCACATTGGCAGGGGATTTAGGAGGGTTGGGGCGACATAAGAGATTGCATTCATTTTATTGTTAAAATGATGTCATTCCAGTCTCTTCTTGCTGACACTAATATCCTTTCTATCTTTTTTTTCTGTTTGTTTTGTTTTTGTTTCTAACCACCTAGCCGCCACCGGCAACTAACACATGACCTTCTGACCTCTGAACTCTTCACCCAATGACGAGCCGCCCCAAGCCTGCCTGCTGATCAGTTAACTGGTAATTGCCTTTTGCTAGCCTCTCGGACGCAAGTGAGAGAGAGAGAGGCGCCTGCCCGTACAGTTACCCTAACACGTTCTGACAAACAAAAATAGAAACCAACGCAGAATCTTCACAGAAACACAACAAACCCAACAACAAAGTTGTGTAATATTCATTTTTTCCCTCTGTTCATTGAGTTCAATTCCCATTCTTTCTCTTTCTTTTTCTTCATGAATCATACACTGGGTGGATGTGTTTGTGATATTCCTCATAAATCTGCACTGAATTATATAGCAATAAAGACCCCCACCCCGACCCGCCCACCCACCCTCCTGTAATCGCTCTAATTTGGTGACCTCACTTATATGAGTCAAAAGTTCAATATCTATTTGACGCAAACCATTTGGTTTCAGAATAATGACATAATTCCCGCCCCCTCAAATATAAGAGCCCACCCGCTCCCCGTCCTGCTCCAACCCACCCACCTACCGGGAGAGAAAAAGAAATAGAGGGAAAGAGAACGTACACTCACATTAACTTGTTTAATTTCTGTCATTATTCACATGTAGTGCAGTTTGTTGAGCTCTAAGATGTAATTATGAGCTGACACATTCTGGGTGTGCACCTCTAAACAGCTTTTCTGTCTGTTTTTAAAAAAGCATGGCTGAAATGATTGCAAAAAGAGCTTTTTATGATTTGTGTGTTTTTTCTTCTGTCTTGTTTTTTTTTTTTTTCCTTTTACGTTTGAGTCATTTTCTCCACTTGGTTTTGGTTTCTCTGTTTATATTTGACTAATTAGCGTTTCTTAAGTTTATCCAAAATAAGGCAGGTGGTTATCTCTGGGAAAACAAAACACAATCTGATGTTTGATGCAGGCTGCAGAGAAGATAGAAAGAAAGAAAGACATGATGAAAGGCAAGATGGGAAGGTTACTATTTGGGATGATGGGTTTCTGTGTGTGTGTGCGTGTTTTTAATTAATACTACAATGAAAGTAGGGTGTGCTGAGGCTTCGGGGACATTGGCGCAGTGCTTATTAGCGACTGACCATTGCTACGCCCCCCATCCACACTACATCCATTATCCAGTGCCTGATGTATTTAGAGAAATATCTCGATGAGCTAGCTGAGCTGTGATCAAAAAGACAAAAAAAAAAAAGTATTAAGTGTGCATATTTAGCCAAAGGGTTTTCCAATGAATTATATATCTGCAATTATGCATCTGTCTCATAGAGGGCTCTCTTTGTGATTTTAGAGTTTGGAAAGGTGTGAATTTGTGGTGCCTGCCTTCAGCTGGATCGGACAGCCAGTCAGTTAGATGAATTTTTTTCACCCATTAGTATTTTTTTCTGAGGTGAATACAGACAATTAACACTAAATCAAACACGCTACTCAATGACAGTCCATTGCTAGGGGGAAGGGCACTTTGAAGTTCTGTACATAAATGCTTTTATCATGATGCCTGGCTTCCATATTGAGTTGTCTCATCAGCCACATTGCCAAAAGAGTGTTTATTTGGTTAGTTTTGCATCTCAACATTTGACCATTTTTTCCTTTTGTTTAAGTCCATTTTTTTTTATTTTTAAACCCCAGATAACTTTAAGTTGTGACATCAGGCGGGTATAATCTGAGCCTTCCTGCAAATTGGCGAAAGCATTTTTTTTTTTTTGATGAAACGTTTATTTTGAACACATGACTAACCATCCAAAAGCGCATCCACAATGTGTCACACCTCCCCGTGATCGTAGTCAAGCTCCTGAGCCCACAATCTTTTGTTCAACTCTCTCAAGAAAAAATAGGATGTGAAAGCCATGCCTGCCTGTTCAAATTGCTTTATACATACGTCTTATATATATATAAATATATATATAAATATATAAAAATGTAGATATCTGTCATTGCATATACAAATACAGAAGAGAACAAAACATAGATAATTTTACAGGGTGCTGGAGAAGAGAAAAAAATTGAAAAATCTATTTTTGGCAATTTTAGCTTTTGATACTTTACTTGCAGTTACAAAATCAGAAAAAATAAACTAAAAAAAAAAAGTTAAACAGTATCGGGGGGGTGGGGAGGGGACAGAAAAAAACCCGAGTGGGTGAGGAAAAAAGTGCTGTTACCTTTTTTTGGATATGATTGGAAAAAGGAAGACGAAGACCAAAACAGTCGTAAACCCTTGAAAAAGCTAGCGAGGATCAGAAACGAGACAGACGCCTAGAGAGTTTTTCAAAGGATCAAATCAAAGTGCCTTATCAACAGTGGTTTCTGTTTTCTGAGTATTCCAGTTGTGTTCAATATATCCAGCACCCACCAAGATGGCGCAGAGAGGAATGGCTAGTGTTACATGCTCTGAATAGTCGAGCAGGGTAGCTCCTACCATATCGTGGTGTTACCGAAGTTATTCTATGCAAAAAGAATAGCAGTCGTTTTGACCAGCTAAAATATGTGCCATGGTTTTGTCTTCCTGAAATTTATTTTCTTCTTTTTTCCTTGACTTGATGGCCCTTTACTCTGCTGTATGTGCAGGTTTTGTTCTCTTTTTATTTTAGATTTTAATGATCATATGAAATATTGTCTTGATTTATTATTTTTTTGGTGACTGTGACTTAACTTCCTCGAACAAATTGAACTGCCAATAGCAAATGCAGTAGTCTGCCTGCCAGAACATGTTTTGATCATGAGCTGAGAAAAATACATAACATGCAAGGGAACGGATACAAGAGAAAGGGGGGGGGGGGGGGGGGGAGTCCTCCCCGTCGGCGCTTGTTTCAACAGCTGCAAACTTGAAAAGAAAAAAAAGCATCCAGTCCACGTCTCCCGATGTCAAATTGACAACAAACTATCAATACAATCACGAGATTTATAATGGACATGATGGGATGCTGTATAATGAAACAAGCAACTCTATTTCACAGCCAAATAGTTTCCAGTTATTGAAACAGCTGACAGTTTGTTGCTGGAAGGTGAAATCAACTCATAATATTAAATCGAGGAGTTCTCAGATCCAGATATTACCCTTGGCAGTTTGTTTCTCTATTCATAGCTCTTTCATCATGCTGTTACACCGAAAGGTCAATGAATCTTTTATTTTACTTTCCTTTTTTCAGTGTTATTATTTTAAATTGAAATGCAATATTAAAGTGGAGCAAGAGATGGCTATTCAGCATTTGACAGTATTAAGAAAAAAAAAAATTCCCCTCTGCAATGTTACAACTTTGCTGTGTCATTGTGAAAGGCTGGATAAAGTCCATCAGGTGAAAGGCTAACTCTATACCTACCGTATTCTCTCTGGCCTGCCTACTACATGTATGATAATGTAATTAACAGCAGCCATTGTTACAGGTTTATAATGTATTTTTCTAATCTCATTTTATATGTATATTAATCATGTTTCTGAGTGCTTTTTTTTAATGAAACCCACTGCAACTCCCCCTCTCCCCTCCTTCTCTTTTACATCTTGAAAACTGTCTCTTGTGGGGAGTGTTGCCTTTTTTCCCTGTTATATTTTGTTTTTCTTGCCAATTCCCAGCTTGTTTAACTCATTAGCTTACTTTATTAGTTTTTTCTTGTCATAAGTATTTTTACATGCTTGCATTTAGTTTTCATGGTGTATGCTGTTATTTTTCTTATTAACCTCTTGGCATTTATTTTAATAAAACATTCTTAGTAAGAATTTTACTAACTTGCTGATATTTTGTCTTGTGTTTTTAACCAGTTTCATGAATGTATTACCTTGGTCTGGTTCACGGACTAACACGATTAAAACTGGTGTCTGGCCACCACTTACACTGACTTGACTGACGCTACACAAGCACACACACACTCACTCACACACACACGCACACACACACACTCACTTTCCAAGCCGACTGTGCACATACATTCAATCTACTCCGCACACACACAACCTAACTGGAAACTGCACGAGTTGATAAGCGTCCCCCCCTCCCCCCCTCTCACTACCGCTCACGCACTCTCACCTCTGTGCTGGAGAAAATCTGCTGACACTCTTCATACTTGCCCTCCCCGCTCAGTTCCAACACTGCTGCTGTGTCCGTCGCCTCTGTTATTAGAGACCATCTCTCTTGTTACTTGTCCCGTCCTTCTGTGTCACTGACTGGACAGGAAGTGTCGAGGGGGGGAAGCTGGGGTGTAAGCTGCACGTTACTTGAGGTCACTGGTTAACTTCTGGGTGAGCTGTTCCCTTCTGATTTTATAAAAAAAAAAAAAAAAAAAGTAAAAAAGGGTGATCTGTCTGCACACAATGTTTTTAATCCCTCAAGATAAAAGTCTCACTTTTTCCTCTTTTGTCTAACCGTTTGTTAATCTGTGCTAAAATGCTGTTCTCGTTCGTCATCTCAAAAGGATTAATCTTACTGTGAATTATGCAGAGCAGGACATCTCATCCCGGCGCACATTATAGATGGAGAGGGTTATTTACAACAGACACTCGGGGGGGAGGGGGGGGTGAATTTATAGATGGCAGTTGTGTGATAGTCTAAAGCTGTCACCGCTTTTTTTATTCCTCCATTGCTTCCACGGCTTGTTATGCCTGGATAGCGGCATTACAGTTATCACCAGCTGTTGCCTGTTTGGTGAACACTTCTTCCCATTCGGCTTATTGATATAATGGCTAATACTGGGCCATTTGGGGAGCATCCATAATGCTTAGACACACACCACTACACCATGCCAATATGAAGTACTTTGGGATCAAAACAACCTTGCTATTCCTTCCAGTGGAAAAATGCTGATACAGCTCTCAGCTAGCCAGTATTTATTGTTTGGGTTTTTTTTTTTTTAGGGGATTCTCTTTTTTTTCTGAAACACTGCCAGTGTGTGTTGTTCATTCTACTTCTGTCAGTGCACTCGTCCCTGAGTTCATTCAGCCGCTCTTCTCTCTCTGTTCAGCTTCCTTCCTTCCTCCACTAATTCAAGGTGTTGACACTGACACACAAGCAAAAAAAAAAGATTAACTTCATTAATCCTGATTATTACTTTAACCCACTGAGTGATGCCTCCAGAATCTTTTTTTTCATTACTCCCCTCTCTTCTTCTGCACAACAAAAGGCCTTAAATGTTTGCAAATTCTCTTCATGTCTCGGCAAGCAAAAGAACAAGGATTAAAAGTGTCTAACATCGAAACTTAACATTTCTCCTCTCTGGAATTAACATTTTTTTGTCCTTGATCTGAAAACGGGGTGTTTATTCGCCTGTAACACCTGCTTGTACACCAGCAAGAAAAGACGGAGATTGGATTACTGGCAGCGAGCCGAAATTGTTTTCCCTCCTTTTTTATACACCCAAGCCATGAGCCGTTTTTATTTATTAATGTAGGATCGGCCTTTTTAATGTTTTTGACGGGCTCCTTTTTTTTTTTTTTTACCGTAATGAGCAACTTGAGCTACAATCCGTCCAGTCGATGTATCTATGCCGTCACTTTTATATCGACAAGCCGATGATAAAAAAGCAGGAAAGTGGCGAGTTATTTTTCCACAGCACAATATTAAAACAATCACTGCCTAAAATATTGTGTCTGCGAATCCTAAAAGTGCCTTTTTTTCTCACAAGATATTTTTGTACTCTATCCTTCAAGTGCCAATTCTCTGTCTCCCTTTATCTTGCCAAAAGCTTCTTTTTTTTTTGTTAAGCACAAAAAAAAAAACTAAATGCCCACGCTTTTTTTTTTTTGTACATAACTGGAAAAGTTTGACCAAAGATTTGGGAATTTGGTCACGTTTTCCCTCCATTAAACTTTGGTTTAATGTTTCAAATTTGATCAACCGAGAACTTGTGATTGGACCACAGTATGTTGGCATACTGCTGCAGCCATCTCTGGCCGAGTTCTCGCCGCCTTTTTCAAATCTGTCGCAGGGCATTCAGTGTATTTACCTACTAACTACCTACTTCACCTGTCAATCTTTTTATTTAATTTTTTTCCTCTGTTCTGTTTAACAAACATTCCTCCAATGAGTTAAACGGCAGGTTAACCAATCAGTTTTGGTCTCAGCGATGTAGCACTCAGGTGGTTAAAGGGCAAATGCTACCAAAATACAGAATGAGAAAAAATTGAAGCCCCACTGGATTTTTTTTTCTTCTTTTATTTTTGTGATAAAACTATACAACTTTTTTTTTCTTCCTAAAAATCATACAAGTATGGTATATACTGTAAGTTCCTCATCCATATAGTGGTGCACTAAAAATCTGTGAGATTTTTTTTTTCTTTTTTTGTGGAGTTGTAAGTTTTTATGTGAAGTAGCCTTTATTTTGTTTTGTGTTACCTTGTTTTTATAGCAGGTTAGACTGAGAATTTTGACTAGGGTGTAAAAACATGTACTGCCAGTTTTTGTTGCTCACACCAAAAAAAAAAAAAAGGAAAACAAATGTCATGTGTGCAATAAAGAACCATATTTACAAGCTTCCCTCTGACTGCTCTACCTGGACTGGTCCTTTCGCTTCTGCGCTTCTTTATCGTGGACATCATTTCTGTGGATTTTGAGGTGACTTTTTGACGTTTTTAAAAAGGTAGGTGCGCTGCATTTCGCAGGAAATAAAAAAAAAAATGTTAAAGTTCAACGTGGGCAAAATAACTCGCTTAAGCCCTTAAAGTGAGATCAAGCCCTCTGTTGGATTTTAGTGTGATGTTGGTGAAACGTTGGAAGTGCTGACCTTCTGCGAGGGTCGCAGCGAAAGCTTTCTCTCTGGAGATGGTATTTAGCGGTCAAATCCATTTATGGCTGAAGAGATTTTTTTTATTTTTTTTAACTGACTTTTAAAGACTGAACATAAATCACCAGTATTTCGCTCCATTGTGGTCTGATTGTCCTGCACCACCAGCGACAGATGACATGAAGTCAGGAGGCCTCAGGTTCAACATTCCTTTACTGCAAATGGAACAGGGACACTTTTTTTAGAGAAGAATTTATTTTAATAAAGACTGACTTTACACAGCCGGTGTTGTCATTCCTTCAGTAAACACACCACAGAGGTCAAGCCCTCACTAAAAGCTGCACGTTGTACTGAGTGCAGCGACGGAATGCAACTAAGGTAAACTTTTTGAGGTGTTTGTGCTTTGTGAGTATTTCCATTATGTGCTACTTCATACCTCCACTACAGTGCATTTTGAAGGTAAATATTTTTCTTTTCACTCCACTACTTTGACTCAAGTTTGACTTTGGAGTTCCTTTTGCAACGCTTAGTAAATGGGAATAATAACAATCATTAAATGTCATGCATTAGTATAAACTTCCAACAGAGATTTTCCTAAAAGGTATTTAAAATGCTGTGTGTGACGCCTCCACCGGCATAATAAAAGTGGTCAATCAATCTCGACTCTGAATTAGATTTTTCCCTCCACTCACAAAATATACATGTGTACTGTCACTGTAATGCATCCAGACAACAAACAAACAAACAAAAAATAATGTCAACATGACCGCTAATGATGTTACTTCTGTTTGGGGTCCATACACAATGAATTTCCTTATGCTCTGTATTCAGGATTGATGTTTACTCTGATTCTAAACATCACTATGATAATACGCTGTATATGTCTATATTGTCAATGGACTTGGCGAACAAACTGCTGCCGTAGCATCATATAACACATGAGACAACAGGGAATTATGGTGATTTACACATTTGTCACCATCATCAAATGTGTCAGCTCACTTTGCGGTTTACCACTTCAATACTTTTTCCTACATGTTGTGTCTTAAAAAGGTCAGAAAAACATTTGAAAAATATAATTAAAGGTCCACTGTTAGGCTTATTTCAGGTTGATACTTTAATTAGGGCACGGCAAGAAAATGTCAAATGATTTAAAGGTGTGATATGTGGATTTGGGGTGGGGGGGAATGCAATCAGAACTGGAACATCTTAAAAAAGAATGCATTAACTAAACAAAGAGCAAAGCAATTTCATATTCTATTACTTATATACTTGCCTTTTCTCATACTGTCCATCCCTGCAGCACCTGTATTCATCCCCTGTCCGAATGCTCCGCCTCCACCTTTAGAGGATGCAGACAGGTGTCATGTCTGTGGGAACCCAAACCATGAATATTTAATAATCGCATCGTATATGCGTAGTTGTGGTCAAATAAGTGGATTAGCCTGTCAGGTCTCACAATTACGAATGCAACAGCTAATGTGCCGCTGTCATCCCAACAGTACGTTCATTACATTAAGGCTTTGAAGGATGGCATAAATTAAATTCATCAAAAACAAACGCGGCGCTTCATTTTTTTGTCCTCCTCGTATTCGGCAGTGTCGGTTGTGAGCTGTTCGCTGCAGGCTAGCGCGCATCCTCGCTGACGTTCGCCCTGATTACCAAACACACCGTGTCATCGCCGGGTTACTGGGGGTGTCGGATGCATGTAAATGTGCCCCGTACAGAAGAGCGTCAGAATTCCTAATCCTGCAGTGAAAGTAACTTGCTGCTTGAGTGGGTGATTATCACCTTCTTGCTTGTCAAAAGTGACGAGTCAGTGTGCTGCATTCACCACTTCACCAGTATGCAGCTCCTACGGGCCTGCTGATGATCTGCGAGGAGGTGATGTGAGCCAGCTGTTGTCGCACACTGTATGTATTTATTTATCTATTTACTACCTGTTATATCACAGTATATTTATTTAGAAGTGCAGTGCCTGTCTGTTCATTTAATCTTACTCATCTATTCATTCGACTTCTGCACAATTTAGACCCTCGTTTTTTTTCTTGTTTTGCCGGAGGGAGAAGCTCGCTGCCAGCGACTGCTTTGCTGTAATTGTTGTGCACATGGAAATAAAGCACTTGAACCACAGCTGTGCAGATGTGCAGCCACACTTAGATTTCCGCTCCTTTTCTTTTTTTTATGCAGTAACAAAAAAAAAAAAACAGAGGGCTCTGAAGTGGACGTCTCATTACACCTCAACTCTGCAGGAACAGAAAAAAAAGAGAACAACTGAAACGACAGGGACAAATCTTCCTCTCTTTTCTCTCATCCTCTTGCTGGAGGACAGAGCTGCTAATGCCGCTGCTGCTGCTGCTGCCGTTGTCGTCGGCGCCGCTGCTGAATAGGACAGCGGGGAGTAACGGTTCACGAGGGGGCTGCTGGAAGTGACTTTAATGTCATGCAGGAAGCGAGAAAAAGAGCGGAGAAAGTGGAAGGGAAGAGGTGGCGGAGGGTGCTGATGGTGGCTTTGGCCCCCGGGAAGATGCATCAAAGGAGCATTTGTGGCATAGACCAGCTGGGAGACTAATCAGAGAAAGAGAACTAGGGTTTGTGTGTGTGTTTGGGTGTGTGTGTGTGTGTGTGTGTGTGTGCGTGTGTGTGTCGTGGGGGCTAGAGTGGAAGGGTTGCATCAGTAGTGACAGATGAACTAGCTTCCTGTGGAATGAATATAGGGCATTCATCAGAGTGCAGCTGTTTCTCTCTTTCTGTCTTGCTGTCTGTGTGTGTGTGTGTGTGTGTGTGTGTGTGTATGTGTGTGTGTGAGAGAGAGAGTGAGTTGTTTCAGCGTGCACAGTTGTTGCGGGTTCGCGAGCTTCACACTGATGAATGAAACGCAGTACTTCTTTGGGCACCTGTGTCAAGTGACACAGTCCAGCAGCTGGATTTGTGAGTGTGTTAGAAGAAAAAAATGAGAGAGTGAGACAGAAGGGACAGACAGCAGAGGGAAGGGCGGCAGTTTTATTTATTTAGCAGGTAGCGAGGGGTGTTCTCCTCCTACAGAGACGTTTTGTGGCTCCCTCTGAAATTCATCACTCCGTATTGTAAAGCACCAGCGATTACACCCCCTAAAGAGTATCTGTCTTTCTAAGAAAAGTTTTCCTGCTTCTCTTCGAGGGCTCCGAATAATATGTCAAGGTTGGTGGCAGGTATGTCATGAAACCTCCTATTTCTTCTATAAAGGAGACATATTATGCTAATTACCAGGTTAGTGATATATTTTTAACTACTAGAATAGTTTTACATGCTTTAATGCTCAAAAAACCTATCAGTTTTCTCACACAGTGCTATTCCACTTCTGTCTGACGCGCTCTGTTACCCAGCCTCCTCTGATTGGTCAGCTCGCACACACCTGAGCAAGCACCGCTAACAACAACAGAGAAGCTACATCAATTCTTAAGTGACAAGCTAGCCGTAAATTCTGCAAATGTGTGATATTGTGATGTAGTGTGATGTCACAAAGTCATTGAATTCAAGTC